>OZ010792.1:37943630-40425128 GCA_963932465.1 Maratus speciosus
AGAAATAAAACATTTTTTTCACATTTCGATCATATGGAATTAATTTATTTTAGAAAACAAAAATCGTCTGTCAATTTCAAATTCAATACACGGAAAAAAGGGTTTTCTATTCAATTTTAAAGAGAAAATAACCAATAATTTTAAAAACAGAAAGAAAATTTTAAAATAAATAAAATTTAATCATCACATGTTAAAAGCAGAAAATAAGGAAAATTACGTTAAAATACTTACACAGGATTAAAATAATTGAATTATTACACGTGAAAAACTTTTACTAGTGCTTTTATTACGCCATATTTAAAACGATCAAATAATATTTCCAAATGCTTTTAAATTAAATAATATATGTACCGGTGAATCTTAAAACAGAAAAAAATTTAAACAAATAAATTATTACCTGAGAATGCATCTAACAGGCAAAATTGCGCCATATATTAAAACGATCCATTCAAAACGATTTTTAATCCGGAGACATTTAATCTGACGCCAGATGGTATAAAAGTAGTGCGGCCAGCAAATTTGTTTATATATTATATCATTTGATGCAGCATAAATACATGCACAAAATACTTTCGATTTATTTTGTAAGAATTACTATTTAATAAATACATATTAGAAAATTCGGATATTCTTATTAATTAATACAAAATACTAGATTATCCCATGGACCGATTTCGCCAAATTCTACAAACTTGCATAATTTTAATCTAAATAACGAAATAACAAATAAATTAGTAAAACATTAATAAAAATACAAAAAAAAATCGAATTAAAAATCACTTATGGACGTAACAAATACATGTATCGTGATTAAGTCAAGTGAATGTGACATTTATGATCATCCATTATTGGCATTTAATTTTATAGTTTTGCGTAGTTTTATGGTCGAAGGGATAATCAAGTAGTACCATTACAAACACTATACATTCTAAAAATAATTTGAAAATATTCATGACGTTGAAAATATTCATGAGGGCGTATTAAAATAGGGAAAAGAATTCATGAATAAGCTATGTCTGTTCTTGAAATATCTAAAACTCGATCAAGACATAAAATATAAGACTAAAATTTTAAAACAATTATTTTCAATACGTGGATCGGAAAGCTATTCCCAAACAGAAGGAGTTTTTTTAACCTCAAACCTAAAGAAAGAATATTGGCCCATAGCGTAGTTGTGACCCGTATAACTCAGGAAGATAGCGTCATTTTTAACGTAATTATTTTATGCAAACTAATTTTCAAATGTATGATTTATCTTACTTATCAATCCTGAAAACAGACGTCATTTATTACGCCAGCGATGTATGAGACCATGGTACCTGAAAAATGCCCATTCAAACGGGAAAGCATGGCAACGCGATTGCAGAAGACAGCCGCTGTTATACTGATAATATCATTCAATCTTCCTTAACCTGGTAATATTTTCTTAAACAAGGCACATTAGTATATTTTCAGAGGCTGCTAGGGGGTTGGCGGGCGCAGCTCGCAGCGGGCTGAGGCCCCTAGTTATGCATATGAAATAGTATATGTTTCTTTGAATATCTATACCCTATATATATAAAATCCTAATGAAAGGAATTTATGAAACGAATATATGAAACGGCTGAAATGTGTATCGATTTTTTGAATCGACTGATTAAACAACTGATTATGTTTCACGGCGATTTCTCCTAAAATATTGAATACTTTGCGATGAAATTAACACCAAAAATCCGTATTGATCCACAGATCTCAAAACTGGTACTAGAATTTTTAAATTCGAATTAGTTTTCGAAATATTAATTTTTTTCTCATTTTAAATATATTTTTCTAATGATGGCAACTCATATTTTAATCATAACATATATATTTTTTTTCCTAATTCAGAAAAGTTTACTATTTTAAATTAATTTGGCGACCAGCTTGGCCTCCTTTAAATCTATGCTAAGAACAATGCTTTTTTTTGTATTTCGTTATCATTTTATTTAATACAAAACTTTCATTTAATAATGAAACATTTAAATT
This sequence comes from Maratus speciosus, assembly GCA_963932465.1. NCBI lineage: Eukaryota > Metazoa > Arthropoda > Arachnida > Araneae > Salticidae > Maratus > Maratus speciosus. The sequence goes on from OZ010792.1 coordinate 37,945,635, forward strand.
TATGGCTTTCATTTCATTCTTAAAAAAAAAAATAAAAAAAAAAAAAAAAACGAAAAGAAAAATATTAGGCACAGATGTCATATACGCACTGGTGTACCTAATTGGCGCAAAAATGGCATTATTTTGATTGACATGGCTATTGTCGTTTATTTAATAATAAATGTTTATTTACTTTTATTTTTTTGGCATTATTTTGATTGACATGGCTATTGTCGTTTATTTAATAATAAATGTTTATTTACTTTTATTTTTTTTAATTTATATAAATTATTTTGTTCTACAGTTATTAATTATTTTTTTGCTATTTCCTTTTGAAAATAATAGAAAATAATTAAAAAATACGGTACAACGTAGTTATTCCGTCAACCAATTTCGCAAATTATATAAATCGCCAAACCACTCGCCAAATTGCACAGATTGACAAAATTTTTATTTTAAATAACGAAAGAACAAATAAATTAGTATAACATTAATAAATATAAAAATAAACGTCGAAATAAAAATCACTTGATGACGTAAACATGTGTAACTTGCTAAAAGTCAAGTGAATGTGACATTTTCGATCAACCGTTATTGTCATTTAATCTTATAGTTCGCGATAGATTTTTGGTCGATGGGATAACTAAGTAGTACCAAAAATACATATGTAACTGGTATTCGAAAACGAGGTTTTCGCCAACTTTTCGTAAAAAAAAAAAAAAATCATGCCAAATATATGCGTATATGACATCTGGCGAAATATTAAATTATGTAACAAACCATGACATTTAATTTCAACTTCAAATCAATATTTTAATTTACCACTCGAAGAATAAAATAATTCTAACTGGCCAATTGCAAAAAAGATATTGGCGAGATTTGCACCCGGCTTTTTTTTCTTTCGGCACAGATGTCATATACGGCCCCATATTGGCGCAATTTTTTTCTGGCGCTAATGTCATATACGCAACGGGTACTTAACTGGCGCCAAAGTATCGTCATTTTGCTTGATATGGTAAGCTGGATGTTGTTGTTTATGCTGTTGATGCGTTCCCCAAATTTATGCCAAACCTTCATATAAAAGGCGAAGGGATCAGACCGTATTTGCTTATGGCATTTGATGACTTGAACTATTATAATATAGATGAAATGATGGGGATAGAATAATATTTGGTGACTTATCACCTGTGCCTGGATAACATTAAAGTATCAAAATGCCACCTAGAGTATAAAAAACAAAGTGTTCCGCCCGGAACTGTTGATGATACTCACATGATTTAGGCTATTGTTATAGAGATTGTTTTAAAATATCGGGAGACAAAGACTCTGAATACTTAATTCATTTTATTTCAGCTTCTTTTCAAATGTTTAACTGATCCTCTTTAATCAAAAACGAAAACAACGATTGGATGTCTTAACAGCAACTAATTGGCCCTTAAATTTTTGCAATCAAAGGGAATTGAATGGAAACCCGTTTACAGGGAGATCTGCACAGCTTTTTTTCAGCATAATTTAATCGTCTCTAATATTTTTAAAACCCATCAGATTAGCATGTTTTTTGATTTTTAGATTCTGCGGTGTCTGAACAGGGGTTGGCGAGCGTAGCTTGCAGGGGGCAGAGCCCCCTAGTTTCTTTATATAAATATTAAATTTTATTATGAAAAAACTTTTTTTTTTCAAAAATTATACTTCAAATACTATTACATGTTTTTCTTGCATCCTACGTTACATTACAATTTTGTGCAATAATTTAGAAAATATAGGTGCAGATAATAATATTTGTCAGATAATAAAAATATTCAAAGGCATGAGACTCCATCTTCACTCTCGGCCCCACCAGTGGCTGAGAGGTTCTGCTCTCGAAGCTGGTAGACGGGAGGTGCTGGGTTCGATCCCAATCGCGCCCGTCTACCTAACCGTTCGGAGTTTTCGTGGTTTTCTTCGGACCTTGGATTTCCAAGCGTTAATACGGGTTAGGTTCCCTTAGAAAGACCCCCACGAAGGGCACTCCCCCCTGGGCCTATATTCCTCGTGCAGATAATTGGTCGTCATAAATACAAACAACCAAACAACCAAACAACCATCTTCACTCTCATTTGCCGTTAATTTTGAAATAATCTTACTAAACTTGAAACAATTATGAACTTTATGAATCCTTCGTTCATGATTTAAACGTGAACTTACTTTATTTAAAAATAAGCAAGCTTTGTACCCACATACATAAAAATTTTATTAAAGATATTTACTCCATATTTGATATCATACCCTAAATGAGTATAGCATTACGAAACAAAATATTCAATATTTTTATCCTCCGACGATGCACCCTGTGTTGCAATAAATACTATTACAGAAATTACTCCCTATCTCTTTATATAATGAATTACGCACCAAGTAATGAAAAGACTATGCTACCAACCATATAAATCTTAAAAGAAGAGAAAGACAAACTATGTATATATTTAATATGAAATGTTTTGGTTTAGATTTATTTTTTTATCAATTTTTACACTCACATAAAAAAGTTTTCCGCAGAATCTCTGTATTCTAAAAAAAAGTAACTAACGCTGTCACCGCCGCCAGTCTTTCTTCGTTAATATTAAGAAAACTACTGCGTACAAAAATGTGAAAATCAGTGGTACTATAGAGAAATGTATAATAAACACGCTCATGCAGACAGTTTTCAGATCGAAGAATTGTTTTAAGAGATATTTAATATTAAATTTGGCCAAAATCGTTGCATTAAAAACGTTTTATAGGAGCAAAAAATATACATAGGAATGTACTAACTTTTTCTGAGGATATACATGAGACGTTCCCGGTGTGCACACTGCATTTATTTTTATTTTTTAATTTGACTTATTTTTTGAGGACTTATTTCAATTTTAAATTAAAATTTTCAGTATTTCGAGACATATTTTTTACGTCTTTTAGAAAAGAGAATTATTTTAAATTGTTGTCAATTTTTAAAACAGCTATAAGAAAAATATTTCTTTCAAATTAAAAATTTATTTACACGTGACTATTATAAACGAAAAAACTTTCAAATTAGAATTAAATGATTATGTATTAAAAGCAGGAAAATATTGAAAATTATGTCGTAAAAAATATATTTACATGTGGATTTTAAAAGAGAAAGAAAATTGTAAAATAAAGTCATTAATATGCGTTAAATTCGTAAATGGAGGAAATTACGTGATATTTAAAATGGCCAAACAACAATATTGGCAATCAGTTTAAATTCAAAAATATATTTTCGCGAGACATTTATTTCATATTTTGAGATAGTCTTTAAACTATTGATGTGAATACTAAGAAAGCGTAAATATTTTTTTTTTCCAGCAACAAAAGTATTTTCACGTGAATATTAAAATGAGAAAGAAAGCTTTGGTGAAAATTACGTCAGATTTAAAGCGATACATTTAAAATGCCTTATTTAAAAGAACTTTTTTATAGCATTGTTAAAAAATACCGGGAGACAAAGACTCTGTTTACATAATTAATTTTATATTAGTTTATTTTCAAATGTTTCCCAGATCTGATTTAATCAAAGACGAAAAGAGCCCGTTAACAGGGAGATCGCCACTGTTTTTTTTTAATTATAATTCAGTCTTTCGAATTTTTTTAAAGCCAATCGAATTAGCGTGCTTTTAGAATTTGAGGGTGTCTGAACGGTGTCTTAGCGTAGATCGTAGGGAGCAGAGCCCCCTAGTGACCCAAATAATCCCAATGTTTTTTCTGGTTTAGAATACTAATATAAATATGAAATAATTTATGTTTAACATAATTTTGCTAAATCTTTTTAGGTGCGTTCGTAATTATATAAATACGTAGCACCTATAGTCGTCGTTCAGTCCGTCTGTCTGTCCGTCCGTCCGTCCATCCGTCTGCCCGTCCGTCCGTCTGTCCGTCCGTCTGTCCGCATATAACAGAACAAAAACTACCCAACCGAATGATCTTAAATTTTAAATATATCATTGTTGCAAAATTTTGTCGAGCCATTTCAAATTTTATGAAAATCGGATGTATAGTTTAATTACAGGGATAGTCAAATTTCTTCTTTACATTACGGCCAATGGGGAAAATTATTGCAAGTGCATTTTAATGATGTTACAGCCCTCTGAATGGTCTGAAATTTTAAATATATAATTGTTGCACAATTTTGTTGAGCAATTTCAAATTTTATGAAAATCGGATGTATAGTTCAATTACAGAGACAGTAAAAAGTTTTCCGTTACATTACGGCCAATATGAAAAAAATATTGCAAGTGAATTTTAATGATGTTTTAGCCTTCCGAATGGTCTGATATTTTAATTATATAATTGTTGTAAAATTTTGTTGAGCCATTTCAAATTTTATGAAAATCGGATGTATAGTTTAATTACAGGGACAGTTAAAAGTGTTCCGTTACATTACGGGGAATGGGGAAAAAAATATTGCAAGTACATTTTAATGATGTTACAGACTATGCACTTATGAAGGGCAAAAAAATATACATTCAGTACAATATGGGGTGCAAAAAATAATTATAAAACTAGTTATAGTACGAACGCACCTCATTTGCCACGTTTGACGAGCAATTTCCAACTTGTTTTATTTCATCCTAATTTTTCGCAAAATTGTTGTTAGATATTTTCAAAACCATACCATAAGGAGAAGTCGACTGGTAGTTGATGAATAATTTGAGTGAAACTTCCTATAAAGAAGCCTTTATACAGAGTAGTCTCTATTACATTGTCATATTTAGGATAACCAAATATTTATTTTCTGTTCAGTGGGATTTAAAGCATTCATGATTTCAGAATTTACAACTGTATTTTTTTACTTTCTATAATGTAATAGGTGTTTTAAATCAAAAACTGCTCAAACTGCGTGAACTTTACGACTTTCATTCCAAAATATTGGCTAAATTTACAGACCTTTCATCACGAAATTTCAAAAATCCCTGAGAAATTAAATAATTTTAGTTCGCTTATGGAATCGCATGGACGGTCACTTTTTTAGGCGATCCTACACGTAGGTTTGACTACATATGCTTTCAAAGACAGATCGCATTAGTTTTCATTCCCAACACGATTTTAGAATCACATTTATCAGTTAAACAAGAAAGAAAAATTCATGCGTCAAGCATCGATTATGAAACACTTTCAACACATTCGGAGTCATGTAACAAAACTTCACCGTTTAATAAATTGAAATAGGATGTCTGATTGAACCATTTGAAAAAGCATTAACACATTTGAAAACTCAATTTCAGCAATTTCCATCTACATTCGGAAAATTATCCGAAATCTTTGAGCAGCTCTGTATATGATATATAGATTTGTATCTATAAACTACATGCATGCAAAAATTCACTTCAATTAGGAAATATACACCACAGTTAAAAATTCCGCTTCAGCAGTTTATGCTAATAAGAAGACGGTACATGAATTATTTTGTGCATCCCTGTATATCAGTTATAGAATTTATACACAACGAGCAAAAAGTTATTTAAATTTAAAAGCGCATACCGAAATTGAAAACGCACTTTCAACAGTTATTGCTCAAAGATAGTACTGTAACCTATTTCCTTTGTGTGTCCCTGTAAATTAACGATGAATGCTAAGAACGTCCTATTCTACAGTAATCATCTTGTAGTTAAATTCTGTGATTTATATCAATTTCAATGCATTTGAAATAGCTTAATGTCATTAAAATACACTTAAACAGTCTTTCCCCCATTGACCATAATGTAACGGAATTTTTTTGAGCGCCCCTAATGCTACACACTTCATATTGAATACCAAACATGCAATGATCGACATCATTCACATATGTCAGTTGCATGAAAATCTGAGTATATGTACGGGAGTTAGAGCGTGGGCAGATCAACAGACGGACAGTCAAACCGAATTCATAAACACTTTTAAACTTTGTTGGAAAGTGTTAAAAAGAGCTCATCATAAGGAGGCATATTTGAGGAGTTATCAGGGTTAGTACACATATTTGAAAATAATTTTTAAGAAAAAGGAATAAGGATCGTTCATAAATATAAAATCGATACCGCATCAAAGAAGGGGATCCATGGTTAGAAGTTTTCTGATGTAAGCGAGAAGCACATGTTGGAATCACTGTCGATTCAAAAGCATTTCCATGGCGATCGAATGTGGAACCTTAGTTCCAATGGCGGTAAAACATAGTAGATTTTAAATGTAACAAAAGAGAAAACATGATCCGTGACTGAGTTTAAAATCACGAACGTAAGTCTACTACGTCAATCACGAACCCGTGCTGATTAAGATGCACAAGAAAACGAAGACAACGTCGCAGCGTCATTCAACTAACAGAACGCTTTTTCCGACAGCATAAAGCTCCAACTCCGAATAGCACTAGAACACCACAATAGCACTCGTATGGCCAATAAGTGTGAAACCTGGAGCCATGAGAAGATCTTAAAAATTAGGAAGAAGATAAAGTCAACAGTAAGCGTCTCTGTAATTTAACAGTCGAAATTATTTTCTTTCAATGGCTAAAAGTAGCTAGTGGTTGGCTATAGTCTATTATTTATTGGTTTTGTAAATTTAAATACAATGTTTTTTAAAAAGTTCTGTATGGATGCTGCAAAACCTTTCATCTACGTTGTGAATGTTATAATGTAAAAAAAAAAGGGAGCATAACTTTGAGGAAAATGCGTGGAAGCAATTAAAGACAAGCAGTCTTGTTTCTTCCGTTCACTCAAAGGAAAGTGTTTCGAATATGCTTTATGTAAAGTAAAATCTCACTTTTACATCTATCTTTAATTTCAAATTCAGAAAGTCACCTTAGCCATACGAATATTTTACGTTGAATGAAAAAGGTTTTGATTTATCAAATCTTAAAATTTTGATTCTGGGAAACTGAAGAACGTTATCTTCAATATTTCTTACATAATTTCTAAGCACACCCAATTTCGCCACTAAATCGTTTTAAATCTAAAAAATCTGAATGAACTAACTCATTCACTGAAAAATGATGCCCCATCTTTTTGGAGTTCTAATCAATATCTCGTGCTGTTGTGCATTTAAATTTGCCTGCTTTTGTGTGTTTTTTTAGCTCCCGGTACGGTATGCTTTTTCTTTCTCCCAGCTTATTTTGTGTATTCCAAAAAATAACTTTACCTTACAAAAGCCAGCCGTAAAACAAAGCAGTACGATTAAATATATAGCAATTTTTTAAACTTCTAAGCATCGCACATTTTCAATTTTTATACCGTCGTATTGGGAAAAAAATGTACTTTTAAATGCAATTTGTTTGAAAACTGTATCTTCATTTATTTTTGAAACATTATTTTTTTTTTTTTTAGTTTTTATAGCCATTTGCTTAATATTGACAACGGAAGTATTCCATTTTTTTTTTTATTAATTTTTTTTCAACTGCATTTCAGCAGTGAAATTACGCTTGAAAATTATTGAATATTAATGATGTGAATTATCACATTGCTACAAAGCGTAAACCAACTTAGTGAAAAATGTCCAAGCCGGGAATCGAACCCGGGTCCCTGGAATTTAAAAAAAAAAAAAAAAAAAAAAAAAAAAAATGTATTTTCACCGATGCTGGGTTTATTTGCGTCTCATGTTACGCCGCTAGAATGTGTGCTCATGAAGACTTCTCCATCTTGTGCTGCAGTAGCAGCCTTACCGACTTATATCAGTGAGAAATGCCAGGCTGGACATCGTCCTTGTGGTTTAGTGGTAGAACACTGGAGATCTATTCCAGGGACCCGGGTTCGATTCCCGGCTTGGACATTTTTCACTAAGTTGGTTTACGCTTTGTAGCAATGTGATAATTCACATCATTAATATTCAGGAAGTATTCCATTTCTGTAGAAAGTAAAGGAAAAATAGTTGTAAAATATTAATTATATATTTTTGTTGCCATTTTCTCATAACAACCGAAAGAAAATGTAATTAAAATACGTGCTATTTTGAAAAAAATATAAACGAATGATTTCTGTTAAAACAATGGAGCTATTATAAATTATATTTAATTGTAAGTATCTACGAATCATTAGATAGCCGTTTTTTTTTTTCTTGAATGACGGCATCTTTTTGCTGCATTTGTGTATTATTTCGCGATAGTGATGTGCTATGCATGCTTTGCTGTAGATGTTTAAGAGTAGATCGTAAATGTGGAATTCTTAAGCGGATGCGAATGACGTCATTTTACATAAAATAAAACGTGTGCTTTAAGTCTTAAAATTGAAATATGTTTTGTACTACAGTAGAGTCCCATAATTTATAGAGCCATAATTATTAAAAAAAGAAAAAATATAGCAATCCCCCCCCCCCCTCCATTCTGACCAGAAAATCAGAGTCCTAACTTTTTACGGCTGCTCTTTCATCTTCACCTAACGCTTCATTTATAATGGCTGTTTCATAATAATAGAAGTAATCAGTCCATCAGAAGAAAATGAAGTAATGGAAATGTCGGAGGCGATACTAAATTCTGAAAAAGCAGAATTCCTGTTCTCTTAGTTAATTGTTATTTATTTCTCTATTACTGAATGGATAGCATCGCCTTCATTTTACGTGTATCCACAGATCAAAAATTTTATTGCTATTCAATTAGTGCCTTAACAGCATGCATGAATAATGAAATAACATATTTATTTTTATTTTGTCCATCGCAGTTATCACAGTAAAAAGTTAATTTCAAATTTTCACCGTCAACACGTGAGCAATGTCGTGTAAATACATCCATTAAAAAGTACCTATTTTATTTCCTCCGCGTCGATTCTCATATTCATTCCAAATTGACTTTCAATAGCATCACTACCTAGCTGATAAATTTTAAAGTTGTAACTATTAATCTATAACCTAACTATTTATCAATTGATAATATAGTAATCACCAACAGAGCGATATTTCGCCAAATAAGGAAATTTTCATATTTTTATTACTAAGGCAATAAAGAGTTTTATAAATTGCTCCAATATGAGCTTATGAAAAACTTTTTACTGCGTATTTTCTATAATGGAAAAGAAACGCATAGTGTAATACAGAGGTTTTCGGTATAACGACATGAATAATACTTTGCCTGTAGCAAGACGAGCCTATTGCCCACCTATTTATTGAATAAAACACAAAATGAATTTTATCGAGATGTCTCCCTTTTCGTGCGTGTTAGTGATATTTTAAATATATTCCTAGAAAGTTACGGTGTACAAAAAAATAGTTATTAGATTACACAAAAGTTTAATTGTGAGGAAACAGAAAATCATTTACAGCAAACTATGTGCAAAAGGAATCTGTGTAAAATTAAATCGAGGCTTAAACGGAAAATTTTATGATCCCGGCTAAAAGAATTCAACATGTGTATGACGGGCGATATACTTGCTAAGACAAAAACTTGTTTAAAATGAAAAATTATCCGGATTTTTGCAGTTCCGTCTTAGCAGGTTTACAATAAAATATCAACTGTAGTTACGAAATCTATGTACGTATAACGCATTTGAAAACTCGATTTCTGCTGTTACCATGAATTGTCGTTAAAATATGCGATTTGTTTTTTTTTTGCAGCCCGATATAAGATCGACAGATATGTATGCATACTAAATAGCATGCTAAAAGTTAGTTCAGTTAAACGCATGCACGTTGAAAATTTTCACCCAGCAATTTCCGCCAATAAACGGATGTTGTTGAGAACTTGTATGCAACCCTGTATATGATCTATAGAATTTATACACACTAAGTAATATTTTAAAATTAGTTACATTTAAAAACGCATACCACAACTGAAAACGCACAACCAGCAATTATTGTCCGTAGGCTTCAATAGTTCAATTATTGCTCATTTTCTTCTGTAGACAAACACTTTTGTATGTCCCTGTAAATAAGTTATAAGTTCTATGCACACCATATTCTATAGTAAGAACCTTACAGTACACCTCAGTGATATATATAAATTACAATATGTTTAAAATATTTTCATTAAAATACCCGGCAAATGATTTTTCTCCATAGACCGTAATCTAACGGAAGTATTTTGGGTGCTCCGTAAATGAACCGAAAATGCAACACACTTCATTTTCAATACGGAACTTGCCATAATAGCAAACTACAATAACATATACCCATTTCATGCAATCGCATCCATTTCATGCAATCATATTGTTTTTACGCGAGTTAGAGCACGAACAGACAAACCGAATTCATAAACACTTTTCAACTATGTTGGAAAGTGTTGAAAAGAAACGTTAAATCGTACCAGAGGATAAAATATTTAATATTATAATACGAATGTACGTAAAAAACCATGAAACTTTGAATACTTTTATAATTTTGAAACATGGTAATAACCTGTTTTAGTGACCTATTCAAATTCTGGTGTAAATGAAATAAGTTTACTAATATACGTACGCAGAAGACAAACAAGCAGAGAAAAAGAGAGATAGAGAATAGACAATATTTTATTTGATTTAAAATATTATGACATTAATATTAAAAATATCATATAAGAATGTAAAGTTGAAACAAAAATATACTTTAGCATCCATCAGCAAATGTGTATATTTATTCCAAAATAAATACTTTCGTGAGTGTGATAGGAATAAACCGAAGCAATTTCTTATCTTAGAAATAAACAAGCACACATCATCAAGGGATAGGTTATTTAGATCTATTTTGTGACTGATATATGTAGATGCCTGTCATTGAACTAATGGATATTTTTACGTCCAGAGGCGTCTCTTAGTTACAGCAATATCTATAATGGAAATTTATTACATTTGGAGTTACTTTAGTTTGGGTAGTTTTTGCATAGAATTTGATAAAATGTAGTATATTGATGATTCAGTATCAAGTTCTAGAAAAAATATCTATATATTTTCTACGAAAAAAAAATTTCTTAAATAAAACTTTGTAAATGAATAGCATTAAATGCCAGTCCATTGGTTTAATTAATAACACAAGTAGAAGACGGTTGCATGTAACAACATAAAGTTAATTTTAATGTATAAGCAACGCGTTCTTAACGTGTTAGCATGGTCAGACTAAAGCGTTAAACTGCATAAAAAGAACCGAATCTGCTTAGTTTGCAATTGTATTTAACAGTTGAAACGATAAAAAGCGGCTTGTATTTTTTTTCTGATAATTTGACTACTGTTTAAGTTGGAGATAGCTGTTGGCATAAACTGAAACTATTTTTAGGGTTTCGTTCATCTGACGAAAGCCTATTCGTCTCACTCCTCTGCTGTCTATCCGTCACAGAAACTATATGTGTCTCTCCGAAACTATATATGTTGGAGACTTGAAATTTTGAATTCTTATAGCTGGACACCTCACATCAAACAACAAATCATAAAATTTTAAAAAAGTCTTATATTTACTCATCTGGGTTCTAACTTGTGTATCCCTACAAGTTAGAAAGTAAAAAAAAAGATTTTAAGTTTTTTTTTTCTAACTGAGCACCTAATTAAGTTGGAGATGTGAAATTTTGCGTACTTATAGCAAGACACTTGCGATCACACAAAAAATGATAAAATTTTCAAAAAGTCTTATATTATTTACTGCACCGGAATCTCACTTCTGTATTTTTAGCAATGATTCTAACCTCCACCCTTTTCACCCAGGATGCACTTTTCTAACTTTTGCCGACACTGCTTTGGCCACTCTTTCATATTATGCACCATAGCCCATATTTTAGTTCCAATTTTTACCGCCATGGAGCGCCTACCTATCTCGGGTGCTATGGGCCCGATCCCCTCGACTAATATATATACCGATAGTTTGTAACACGGAGTTTCGTCAGGATAGAGGTTTGTTTAGAATAGATTGGGCCCCCTGGTTGCGAAATAGGGAACTAACAGATTTTTCAAAAGTATAAAGTGTTTTGAAAGGAATATTAAACGAAACCTTCTACGCGATCTGTGATCACACTTACCCACTTGTTTTAAAATGCTATTTTAAAAATTTGTCAGTTATCTGATAAGCATGTAACTTATTCGTAGCTATTACTCTTAATGTATATATATATTTAATTTTAAAGTTAGGTAGTCTCAGGGTTCGTTGATATATATCAATGGATATAATGATATATATCCGATATTTAGTTTCAAAATATCAAGATTTTTGATATTTTCGATATTTTTATATACTTGATATTTATTTTCAAAATAACAAGTTATTTAATATTTTCTATATTTAATATTTATTTTCAAAATATCACTGTGCAAGACTTTATGTACATTTTCAGTCAAAACAAATGTAAATGAAATTTTCAACTGTTTTTGACTGTGTCACTTTAATAATCTTTTGTCTCTGGCAGTGGCTTTTTTGGCCAAATAAGAGAACAAATATAATTTCCAAGCTTTATGTTTCAAGCTTTTATTTTTAAATGTAGAATTAATAATTATGCGAACATAATTTAGAACAGCCATCGAAAGATAAACTGTCTAATTTAGATAATCAGTTATATACAACTACATTGTAAAAGCGTCTTTGATGGTTGGAGTCTGGTCTGGTTTAGTTCAGTTTAAAGTGTACAACATATATATTAGGGACTAAAAACTTAGATAAGCTTACATTTACCACGTTAAAATCGCTCAATTAAAAAAACTATTTTGTATTTAATTTTTTTATTTCTTCAACTTGATCCTGAATTCCTAATTTTTTTTTCTGTAAGTGTATAAAGCAAAATGTTTCTATTTTCAATTAGTTGATCTTCAATTTTGTTCCAAGTAAAATAAAAATGTAGGAAAGGAAAAGGGTTTTTTAGAATACTGTTTAAGTTTTCGTGTTCAGTGCAATATGTTTGTTTCTAATTTATATTATGGTTGAAAATATATTTTTTCAGCAGTAAGTCGGCTATTTTGAAAATATCGGATGTATTACGAAAATATCGGATATATATCGATAATATGGAATATTTTTGATATTTTCGAAAATATCATGGCATTTACGAACCCTGGGGAGTCTTGTATTGAACACTCTACAGATAACAGTCATAAGAGACAGCAAAAAAAATGCTACCCTCTTGGAACTCTACAAGAATAATAGTTACTGTTTAATTTTTGAGCAATGTGGAAAATGTTATTCTAGTATACATAAAATATATGTGAGTATTGTTTGTTTCCATTGATTAAAAATAGCTTTCAATGTGATTTATAAGAGACATAAAGTAAAGTGCTGAGTACACTTTTGTTTTATTCATTGTTTATTCATAAAAATACCCATTCCAGCAATAAATATATGTAATTAGACATGCAGTATGTCAGTAAATTTAAATATAAAACCGTTTTTTGTTGTTTAGGCATACCAGTAAAGAAAATGTTGGCTTAAATGTAATTAATTTTATATATTAAAATACATTTACTACTATTTACATCCCTTTCTGAATTATAAGTTTTTCAAAAAGAAAAAAATATTTTTTAAAGAACATTGTATTTTTGGAGTAATTTAGAAAACGAGTTGAATGTTACCTAAAAAATTTATTAATACTAGAATTATCATGACAAATAACAAAAATTTTATTTATATATTTTATAAATTTGAAGAAATTCGTAAATTTGTAACGATATTCCTGTTAAATCTAATGTTTATGACAAAAAGTTTTAATATCTTTAAATATACTTCTAATTTTTTTACGCACAGTATACTATTATTTTTCTCCGTTTAATAAATTAAACGCCAACCTGCAAAATTGCTTAATTTACACACATTAAAAAATAAAAGTTTTGACATGAATTTTCTTTTATTTCGCTAAAAAAAAAAAAAAAAAAAAAAAAAAAAAAATTACTTTCAGCTCATATTTTAAATCTTTCAAAAACTTTTGGAAAACGGAAATTGTGAGAACAGCTGAAAGTAAGTGAAAGAGTAAAAAAAAAAAAGAGTGATGGAAGATATACATAACCGATTTTTTTTCACTTTGTAAAAGGTTTTGCAGCAATATTGATCAGAACTTGAGTAGCTATTATTTTTTTATGTCAAAGAAGCGTTGTTATCATAAGTTACTAATATTTCCAATCATCCATAATTCCTTAATTTTAATGTAATTTTTAAATTAAGTTTTAAATAATTCTCGATAATTTAAAGATATGCAAAATACAAAAATTTGATTAGGGGAAGGATGGAGGCGGAGGCCAATCTAACGTTGAATTTTTAAGGACACCTTTTCAATCAGTAAAGTTCTAGAAACAAGTACCAATAGTAACTATACTAACTTTAGTTTCATTTGCTATTTCACTTTTTCTTTTATTTATTTTAAAATGTATACGTTTCTTTACATTATGAACAAAACAAATTACAAAATGATCACTTTGCCCTCCTAGGTTGTGTAAAGTGGTCAGCAAAGATAAATGAACAAATCAGACTGATTCACGCTGTATATTTTTTAATCAGCGGAAACTAAAGTAACACACATTAAGAAAAAGTTTTATGTTTTGTGATATTTTAAGTATTAAATCGTTACAGCACAAAATAAACAGTAATGAGTATCAGTATGACGAATGGAGAAATACAAGTGCCTCCAGCAAACATTCAGACTGCAAATGTCGAAAGTAAGCCTATCAAAGAAAATACTTTTAAATAGTATTTTGTTATGACCAATAAATAAAATATCACTTCCGGGCAAAGTAGCTATATTATCCAATCTCTTTACGGCCACTTTGGCCGTAATGTCGCCATTATAAAAACGGTGGTCTAGCATCTAATCTACACAACTTAGCATTTTCAAACACACGTCATTTAAAAGGTTACTTCAAACTAAACACACATCATTTAAAAGGTTACTTCAAACTAAACACACATCATTTAAAAGTTTACTTCAAACTTAACAAACAGCATAAGAACAAATAATTATAGCACTACATATTATTGAGCTATAATCAAGAAATTGTAATACTTACTTGCCTAAAATCAAAGATGCGTAAAAACAATAAAATGAATATAGGACTAAAAAAATGTAGCCTTCCGCTTCAAAATCATCAAATTCAGTCCGGGTCAAAGGCTTATAAAACTTAAATGGCCACTTAATCCTTCCTTCTCCTATATCACTGGTATGCCTTAAAAAATACTCTACGCTTCTAAAAAAAAGACAAATATTTCTTAATTTATGAAAATATAATATAACCACGATCAAAAATATGCAATAACCTTTTATGCGTTACCCACAAGTCCAAAAAGCGTTCTTTATCTTTAAGAATTCCACAACGAGTATATTTTCGGGTTTTAAGGAAGCATTTCAAAAAACAAAGTTTGTTTTGCTGCCACAGATTTTCGGAAACGTTCCCGAGTAGTTTTTACCGTGTATTGTTTTGTGGAACCAGAATTTTGGTTTTTTGGAAGCTATGTGTTCTTAATTAAATATTTAAATGGTAATGGTAATGCTGTTAATTTATTACGTTTGTCTGTAAAACGTGTTTGTTGAACAGAAAAAAAAATTATTGAGAAATAAAAGCATCCAAAATCTCTATAATCCGGTTTGAGAAAAATGTTTAATAAACTCTAAAATCTACTAAGGAACTTTTTCGAAAATTGGTGACAGCAAAAGAAATAACCTTTACTTTCCCCTTCAAATCCCGAAAGTATAATGGTTTATGGGGGTGCTACAGATAAAGAATGCTTATCCTAATCGTGGGTAACTAAGAAGAGGTTATTTATTTATTTTCAATGTGTATTATATTGTGAATAGATCATTACAGCAATGATGTATATAGTGACATTATAGTATGTGAATACATTACGTGGTTAATACAGGAATGTGAATTATAGTTTTCTATACTAAAAAAATATTTGTCTCTTTTTAGAGAGTAGAGATATGGGAAAAAACGAGATACGGAACGAACTGCGTATTAAAAATAATAATTAGATCAATATTTATAATATTTGTTGTTATTTGACGGCCTATGGTTGTCTAATTGGTTATTAAAACTTTACATTCAATTATCGTATAATGTATGTTTTAAACATTTATCGTATTTAAATTGATACGTCAAAAATTCTGTAAGACATAAAATTATGAGATTTCGTATCGGTCTTCCCAAATCTAGAGGATTTTTCATTTAAAAATTCAATATTTGCACTAGACATTTTCAGTAGTTATTTTTATATTATATGAACAAATGAACCAATGCGATATCTCACAAGAGTCGAAATGTTCACCTTTCTATCGGCAATGATCAGTCGATTTATCTTAATGTTTACGTGTTAGTTTATATTATACAATGATGGATTGTTTGAGCACATAATAAAAAAAATGACTATTCAAAGTTTTCTGTTATGAATAGAAAAATTTTACATGAAAAATCCGCCAAATTGAGCCAATGTTTTGTATAATTAATTTGGGTTGGCTGGATGCCTACACTCCTTGGGATTGCAATCACGACATTTCATCGAAGAATTTATTATACCTGCGATTAAAATATGCAAAATTTTTCATTAAAAAAGCCTGGATATACAGTAAATTCTGTCTAAGGCGGACTCTGTATAAGCCGGAAATCTGTCTACCGCGGAAATTTTTTCAAGTCCCTGCGAACCCGTAGAAAATTACATTATTCCATGCTGCATAAGGCGGAATCTGTCTAACGCGGAAACGGAAAGAATTTTAAGGTCCCACCGAAATCCAAATTTTTCATAAGGCGGAAAAAAAGGATAATTTAAAAATTAAAGGTATTTTGTTTATTAAACTTTAAAACTGATAAGTCAAATACTCTATGTTGATCATGTTAGTTAAATTCCGTAACACTTTGAACAAGTTAATTGAAAAGAACAGAACCTGTTTAAATTCTAAGGAATTTATGCTTATGCCATTTTCTCCTATGCAAAATTGTATTTAAAAGTTAATATTTCTAGTAGAATGAACATTTACCAAAATATATATTTTCGAAAGTAAAATGTATTATACTTTAAGGTTGTACTCAAATTCACAGTTATAGCGTTCTGTCTCATTCTCGAAGTTTATTGGTGTTTTTTTTGTGTGTATGTGTGTGTGTGTGTGTGTGTGTGTAAACTTGTAATTCGCATGTATTACAACAGTACTAAGAAACTTAATAGCGTTTCTCATTTATCTATAAAGACAAAAGGTCTTTCTGAATTTCAGTTTTCAAGCGATTTTCGAGTCAGGAAAATCAATGAAAGACCATAATCTTCAAGGGATTTTTTTTTTTTTGGGGGGGGGGGGGAAGGGAGCTTTTTTGCATAAGCCGGAATATTGTCTACCACAGAAAATTTCCTGTCCCGATCGATTCCGCCTTAGACAGAGTTTACTGTATATTAATTAAGTTGTCTTCAAGATGCCTTGTTTTAAGGGGCGAGGGGGGGGGGGGGGGAGTCGAAAATACGTTTCTCGCAGCAATTAAAAATTAAAGTTTAAATCTGAATACTAAAAAAAGAAATTTTTTCTTAAGAAATTTTTAAAAACATTAATACATTTTTTTCTAAATTCTGGAGAGAACTTATTATTCATTCTTTTTTTTACTCAGAAAGGAAAAAAAAACACTCAAAAAGCATAGTTTTTTCAGTAAATATATCAATTTGGAAATGTGTCTAAAATGAATAATTTTTAAATTTTTTAAATTAATTTTTTTGTGTGCATTTAAAAAGGAACTGATACACGTACAAGAAAACAAAGAGTTTATTTATAACCTTATTTTTAATTCTTAGAATCTTATTTTTTTTTTATTAAAAAGTATTATTTTGGGTTCCATATTATCCTATATTCGAACTAATCCGCGAGCAAAGGTTTAAAGCTTTTAATAAAATGTGTGAGTGCTTTTCATATATAACATACTTTTCTGATAATTACTTAATAATGCATGTTTTTTAATTTAAGTATGTTTTGTACATCACTGTAGAAGACAAAACATGCTACAATCATAGAAAAAGGGCCAAGCTCCTGAGTATTGCTAAGAAAATTATTAAAGTTCTACAGAATCAAAGAAAAACTCTCGATTGTAAACTTTGAAAATTAGCTTAATCTCCAAATTTTATTGAAGCACTAGCGTGGGTAAAAATGATGCTTTAAAATACAATTACAATTTTATTTGTTTATTCAGCCACTCGAGGTCCAAAACAAAATATGCGTCAATAGCGCAATTTTTTTAACTTTCATAGCTTTGCGTTATTTTTTTATGCATTCATCTTCTTAACTTGTGATTAATTTCCTGCTTTCGTCATTATGTTAAAATAAGAATGTCCTAAACAACTTCACGGTTGTACCTCTACAGCTTAGTCTTTCTGAAAAAAAAACCATAATTGCATGTGTTTACCAAAAGCATGTATGAGCACAAACATTGTACACACACGTATCTGTAAACAGGGAGTTTTTTAACTAACAGAACAAACTTCCAGGTGTGACACTATGCATCAAGACAAACAATTTTTGTATAGGATACCAAACACTTATTCAGGCGGAAGGAAAATAGTGTCTTCCTAAAGTTGAACCCAAAGTTGCGTTCACAACTTTAACAATAATGAAGATCTTCCAGTGAGATTTTCATCAGATTGACTTTGCTTAACATGACATACGACTACATCATGGGAATTTCATATATTCTTTAATTTGGACAATGACACCATAAGTACTGTAAAAACTATTTCGATTTATGGAGCGTCTAGCTCTGTGTTATGTGAGCGCAAACTGTGGCAATTTCTAGAATTTCATGTTCAGTAGAAGATCTTTATAACGCAAACCTAAAAACGCAAATTTGTGCGTTATATAGAATTTTGCGTTATATGGATCACATAATTGAATTCACCTTGTAAACATGGCCAAATATGTCAGAAACATAACAAAATACATTAGTACATCTTTATACTGCATTACTTGTTACCAAGAGTTATCCAAATTATAAAGTTTTGCATAATATAGGTCAGACATTGTTAAATTTAGTTTATAAACATAATCCAAATATAACTGACACAACCATCCCTTATATCAGACATTTTCAAAAATGTTTATAGTAATAATAGCATTTTTTTCAGTAAAAAGGACTTAAATTAGAAGATAAAGTTGAACTAATGCATCAAATTTAGTCATCTAGAGAGAAGCAATATTTTACCATGTGAAAATGCAGGTACTTTTTAACTGCAAAAATCATTGTTTACATCTGAGAAGTTGTGCGTTATATGGAGAATTGCGTTATATAGAATTGCGTTATAAAGATCTTCTACTGTAATTTCATTATATTTCGCAGAAAGTAAAGTAAGTCTGTTCATTATATGTTATTGCAATATCTTTATTATTCTTAAAGCGAAAATCTGAGTTCGGCTTGGAGTGTGGTACCCTGTATTTTTTGACTAAATACGAATACTGCGACCTTGGTTTTCTCAAAAAAATGTCTATATTATTGAAATGTACTATTACGACTCCTGAATGTTTGTTCCGTTGCACAAGCTGAGCACAACATAGAATATCACAAAGAGTAAGTCTGTCATTATATGTTATTGCAATATCTTTATTATTCTTAAAGCGAAAATCTGAGTTCAGCTTGGAGTGTCGTACCCTGTATTTTTTTACTAAATACGAATACTGCGACCTTGGTTTTCTCAAAAAGATGTCTATATTATTGATATGTACTATTACGACCCCTGAAAGTTTATTCCGTTGCACAAGCCGAGCACAACATAGAATATCAGAAATACATATAGCTAAAATTCCGTGAACTTTCACTTTTTTTAAATGTCATAATTGAGTGTATAATTTAACTGTAACTTGAATTCGTGCTGTAGATTATTTATAGTAAATTCCGAAAATGATGATTGGAGATGTTATTTTGAACAAAAAGTGTATCACAGGCTGCATTCGAAGATTAATTTTAGAAGTAACAATATTTTTAAAATGTTCAAATATTTTGAAGATTACTAGATTTTTTCTTCTATTGGAGCTGCAAACAAATTTGAAATTCGAATTAGTAGAATTTATAGCCCAATTTTATCTGTAACCATATGGGCTAAACTCACTCGGTTCAGTTATAAATAATCGATTTCTTCAAACCTGAGGAAAAAGAAATATATAGCATTATATTTAATATGTTTTATTACAATTCAATTTAAAATTATTATATTTTGAGACATTAAAAGGCTCTGCCACCAACGAGCTACGCTCTCGTTGGGGGGTTGCCCCATTCAGACACCGCAGTCTCTAAAAACACCTTTATTTGATCGGCTTTTAAAAGATTAAGGTAGATTGAATTATAATTAAAAAACTAGTGATCTCCCTGTAAACGGCTTTCTATTCATTTCACTCTTATTGGAGAATTTTAAGGCCGAATCAGCTGCTGTGAAGCGATCCAATGGCTGCTTCCGTCTTTGATTAAATCAGATGTTAAACATTATAAACGTTAACAAATAAGCTAATATAAAATGAATTAAGTAAACAGAGTCTTTGTCTCCCGGTATTTTTTAATAGCGCTATAAGAAAGTTGTTTTAAATAAGACATTTTAAAGGTATCGTTTTAAATCTGACGTAATTTTCCCAAAGTTTTATTTTCCTTTTTAATATTCAGGTAAAAATATTTTTGTTGCTAGAAAGGAAATATTTTTATTTGCGCTGCCTTAGAATGGGCAACAATAGCTTAAAAGATCATCTAGAAATGTGAAATAAATGTGTCGTGTTAGTATATTTTTAAATTTAAACTGTTTGGCTACATTATTATTTGGCCATTTTAATAGGACGTAATTTCTTCCATTTACGGATTTTAACGCATATTAATGTATTTATTATTTTTTTAAAAGTTGTTTTAGAATTCACGTGTAAATATAGTTTTTATGACGTAATATTCGATATTTTCCTGCTTTTAATGCGTAATCATTTATTCTAAATTGAAAGATTTTTCTGTTTATGATAGGCACGTGCTAATAAATTTTTAATTTGGATGAAATATTATTCTTTGTGGGTTTTTTTTTTTTTTTTTTTTTTTTACGATTGGCAACAATTTAAAATAATAACCGTTCCTAAAATATGTAAAAAAAATCTGCCGAAATGCTGAAAATTTGAATTTAAACTGGAAATAAACCTTCAAAAAATGAGTCAAATTAAAAAAATAAATGCAGTGTACACACCGGGAATGTATCATCCTTTGGAAAAATTATTAAATTCCTATGTATAGTTTTTGCTCCTATAAAGCTTTTTTAATGGAACGATTTTGAACAACTTTAACAATAAATACCTCTTTAAATAATTATTCGACTTAAAAACTGTCTGCATATTTATCAAATCATTATATTTATCATTTATCAAACATTTCTCTATAATACTACTCATTTTCATATTTCTTGCATGTAGTAGTTTGCTTAATATTACGCAGAAAGACCCCCCCCCCCCCGGTCACAAAAAGTTCATTTACAGCGATGGTGACAACATTAGTTTCCTTTTTTTAGAATAGAGATAAACTGTATTTATTAAAGTACATGGAATAAAGACAGTACACATATTTCCTTGAAAGAAAATATTTTTGAAGAACTTTCTAGACAGAATCATCTATGGTGGAGTCTTAGAGTCAAAAATATTGTAGGAAGAATTTCCGTCGTATTGTCGAAATATACAGGTTCGTAAATTATTTATTTTAAAGGAAATGGTAATTCAAATCTCTAGCAAGCATACTTATTTCTTTTATTATTCTATAGCGTAAATACACTATTGTTCAAAATTTTACGTAGAATCGGAGTGAGTCACAAATGAACAAGAAAAAGTTTTAGCACTGAGTGAAAACCAAACACTTGCCAAGTAGAGAAATGAAATTTGGACGAGCTAGGGTTATCGGCAGTGCTGCCAGGTACAGTGTCACAAAAATCGGTACAGGGTGGCAAAAAAAGTAAGATATCGAATTCTAAATCGGGACATAAAATTGCAGTATATCCTATGACAACAGCACCTGTCTATAACGGAATCTTATCTTAAACATAAAAGTTTCATTGTCCATAATGAAGAGAACGAATATTTTTTTCCAACTGGATTAAATATGAATTGCCTTCAATATGTTTCATTGTCCCTGCAGTAGGAATACCATGCAATTATATCTGATAAGACGAAAGCCTGTTTAAAACGGAATTTTCCCTGTCCCTCGCAATTTCGTTTTAGAAGGTTTTATTATACTAAATAAACACAACATTCGTATACATTAAAACCTGTGAAAGCGGAATTGCTTGAGACTGAAACAAAATTCCTTTTTAACAGGTATAACTGTATAGTATTTTTATCATGGTGACAACGAAGATTTTTACTTTTAAAAGAGAATTTTTTTTAAACACAGAACAAAATATACACAACAAACACAATTTACAAAACAAAATATAGTAAATCTTTTAAAAACAGAATTGCTAGGAGCTGCACAAAATTTCTTTGTAGATGGGTTTCCGTCTAGGCAGGTAGATTTGTAAGGTATTCATTTGGAAGTAACTGTAAAACATTTCCATTATAGACAGGTTCTTTCTTCACAGGATTTACTACATTAATTTCTGATCTATGCAGATTAATGAATAGCCTAACACTTATAAGAAATTTAAAAGAATTTGCACATCCAGGAAAATTGGGACTTTTGGCGTCCCGCTCAGTAATTACGCGGTACAGGTCTTGGAGTTTCTGAAAATCGGGTCATCCCTCTACACTCGTCACTGTGAGAATATGAAATGTAAAAAACTCTTTGCGAACTGAAACATTTCGGAATCTGTGAAAATGAATCAGTTAAAAAGTAGTCTGTAAAGATACCCGCCGATAACTACCATATGAGACTTATTTTTGCGGCGACCCTTGGTAAGATAGAAAGAGGAAAGTGATTTCTTTTATAATCTTATTATTTACGGCGCATACATAATTGCGAATAATTTTAACTGAGAATGCAAAGACTGAGATAATGAACATGGAATGATAAAAGGCATGCGGTAAAGAATTAATTTTAACTTAAAGAAAAGTGGAAAATTAACTTTAAAAAGAATCTAAAAGAATTTAACACTATAAAATTAAATATGCTAACACACGATTCATTTTGATGAGGTAAAACTCTAACTATTTTAATAAGAATGTGAGAAACATCATCACTTATACTCTCTAAAATAATCAAATTCATTATATATTGATACGTACTTTTTAAACATTTATAAATTTTAAAAAATAAAAGAGAACGTGTTTCTAATTTCCTTGATAAAACGTTTTTAGACTGAACTTTTTATAGATTGCCATGCCTAAAACTCTTAAAAATAATTAAGCCTATTATAAAGTGGTACGTGATTTCATGGCAACTTATCAGAAAGAAAAACAATATATATTTTCCATTTCCTTGGTTAAACGTTTTTAGATTAAGTTTTCTGTAAAGAACCGTCACTTAAGGTCTTAAAAATAGATAAACCTATTAGAAACTGACTCCGTACTTTATAAAACTTTATAAATTTTAAGACAAAAAAGGAAAAAAACAGAACCATTACTAACACTTTTTAAAGTGATCTGTTATATTATAAACTGACAAATACTTTCAAGAAAGTTACAAACTATTATGAATATGTATATTTCAGAATGTCTTTTTATTCACTAAAATTTTTAGAAGTGATCTAGAGTATTAAGATCTGACAAATACGTATTTTATAGATGACTCGAGTAACATTCGATCGTTTAAAGGGATATCAATTTCCTAGAAGCTATTTTTGAACATCGTCGCTTCATAAGATTAACTTATATGCCGGCGCCAGAGTAGTCATGTCTTGCATTTATTTTTATCCCAATGCAAGTTATTCTGTGGGTATCAAGAAAAGTTCTTTAGTTTTAGGACGATAACAATAAATTTTTAAGGTGTAAAACTTTGCAGAATATATGGAGCAAATATAAAGTTGTTTATTGCATGCTGAGATAAAATTTTATTTCCGATCTTAAATAAAGTAGCAAAAAAAAATAATTGTGTTGCTGGGAAATATAAAAATGATTATACTGCAATGAGGATTTATTTTACATTAAAACGATGAATATTTAGATTGTTGTCTGAAGATAAACTTTTAAATGTTTTAATTTTGATTCAAATTGTCTTCATTTATATGATGCACCAAATATATTCTAATTTCAAAAGTAATATTCGCATACAGAGAAGTGATTGGTTTTCATGTTTAATAGATATGTTACAAAAGAATATTTAATTTTTTTTTTTTTTTTGTATTTTCAAAGATATTTCTATTTTTAAATATTTATTCAAATATTAATCGACTTGGTAGTCGACTGTTTCAACCGAATCTAGGGTGAGAGTCCCAAAGTCTTTGACTCCACGGTCCAAGTCACAAAGCCTTTGTAAGCTTATAGCTCTTTGCAGCATTCTAGATAATTCAAACAACACTTGTAAGCTCAAAAGTGATAATCAAAAATATAATTTTAATTACCACTTAATTAGCGTATTTCATTATACCAAAATGAAATATGCTAGACTTGTTTGCAAAATGTCACGCTGCCTCCCGGAAAATTATCATTAGTTCTTATTGCTAACTTTCTTTATCTATCACGAACTCTTTCAAGATTATTGGCTGCCGTTTTGGGACTATACCTGTGAACTATATATTTGGGACTTTCATTTTAAATTTTTCTGTGAAAGTAATAGAAACATTTTTAAGACAAACTGTAAGAAAAATTTCAAACAAATCGGTACTCAAAATCCAATAATTTCGCTTAATCTTAAAATGATTTATAATTAAATATGTTACTTAAATATATGTTACAAATCTTATATGAATTATAATAATACTAGCCGCTACCTGGTCTGTTTCTCCAAACGAAACTTGAATCGAACGAAATAAAATGCTAAATTTGATCTTGTGTTTTAACGCAATATGGACCTTTACCTAAAATGTCCTCCCACGTTGTTGAAAACGA
Organism: Maratus speciosus; assembly: GCA_963932465.1. Lineage (NCBI taxonomy): Eukaryota > Metazoa > Arthropoda > Arachnida > Araneae > Salticidae > Maratus > Maratus speciosus. The sequence continues at coordinate 37,970,413 of OZ010792.1, forward strand.
TACGAATGCCATTGCGCTATAATATTTTCTAATGTGCCAGACAAAATTAAGGCTGTTAAAGACCAACTATTTTAGTAGATCATTTACAGTATAATTTGCTAGCGAACATTAGAATGATATGCAATGTATTAAAACCAGCCTTGAAAAATGATTTAACTAACAACGGAAATCTAATGAAAATATATTCCGCAGAACATTTTAAAATGGCTAATCCTTTATAATCCGGTTCACCTTATTATAGAACTTTCCCCATAATCCTTTAAGGAAGCAACGTAGAACATTATCTATTATACTAAAGCCATCCCTAAAAATTATCTTTCTATCAGCGCAAGGCTCATCAAAATCCGATCAAAAGAACTTCATAAAAAGACTAATATTTCATAATCGAGTGTATCTGATTATTGAACTTTCCCCATAATCCTAGAACTAAGCAACGTAGAACGCTATAATATGTACTTAAACATTTCCTGGAAATTTATCTAACTAACAGTGCACCTACCATAAAGTCCATCCCTCAGAACTTAAGTTATAAGCTGTCGGAACGAAATTCACATTTACATTTTATATATGAGGATGTGCGTTTCAAAACTCGCCTTATCCAGAAAATAAAATTTTGGGAAATCGCGAAAAACCTCCGTCAGCATCTATTGGTTTTCATTGTAAACCAAGATTTTATAATGACAGAACGATTAAAATTAGTTTTTTGCAGATCGTTGTGTTTCTCAGTTGCGTGATTACCAATAGGTTAGAGAAAACACGATTTTTAAAATTTTGGATAAGGCGAGTTTTGAAACTCATGTCCTTATCTGTATAATAAAAGCCTAAGTCATGTGACTGTCATCAACAGTTTCGGTTTGACCGCTTCACTTTTTGTATGCCAAGCGGCAAATTTGGTAATTCAATGTTAGCTGGGAGCAGGTGATAAATCGCCAAATATTGTAAATATCATGTCATCAGTATTATAATAGTCCATTTCATGCGACTGTCATAAGCAATTTTTCACGTGGTAAATTAAAACAAAGCTTTGATGTTCAAATTAAATGTCATCGTTTATGGCATTATTTATTATTTTTCTTTTTCTTTTTTTAAGCAATAATTGAGAGTCGTAAATTTTAAATATTTCAGTTTTAAATTAAAGTTATGTATTTTAAATAAAATGAGTGAAAGTACTGTATTTTAAATGATATACGAAAAAATACGACGGGAACAATGTTTGGCGATTTATGACCTGCGCCTGGCTAACATGAAAATGCAGAGTTCAGGATTTCTGTATGAGAATCTTCGGATTTGACCAAGAATTGAGCAAGTAAATTAAATTATGTATAAAAGTAACGTGATACAATAATTAGCATATGTTTAAGGGAGACCTAACTGGTCGCCAAGGGCAGCTAGTATATAACAGATTTATACTACTATTATTAAAATAAAATATGCATTTACATGGTAATAGGGATTATAATGCATATAAAATGTCTAATGCATATACTATATAACATTTTATGTGGAAAAAAATTATTTATTAATTGCAGACCTTAAGAATATCACCGTTGGAATTTTACGAGACTAGTCAGATTGATACTAAAAGGTTTTTTGAACTTTAAACTTTATACGCACTGTAATCACTTTTAGCATCTAAATATGTATTTCATTTTTAGCGATAATAACTGATTTTTTGCGATGTAACTCTATACTACTACATTTAGTTAAATATACTGTTTTTAATTATTTTATAATGTTTACTTTGAACAAGAAAAACTTTCGTTATCAGAATTAAATGAATTTCATTTCCAGGCGCTGTACAAGCATGTAATTTAATGCTACTGTTTCTTATATGTCTAGAAAAACGATTTTAGAAAAACCTTTTCAGTATAATGTTAACTTAAGGTATAAAGAAAACACCTTTTGAGAGGATTAACTGTTCTTTACATAATTTAACGTAAGACGCGTATTTTTTTAAGATCATTTAGATGCATTTTTATAAAAGATTTTTTTTTTTTACTTTGTAAATAAAAAGATTTTAGTTAATTACTTAAAGTTTTATTAAGTTAGAAGATGTAACTTTTTACTACCGAAATTTAAAAGAATGTTTGCTAAGTAATTATTATTTTCCAAAATTATGTTTAATCTTACGCATTTACTTAAAGTTATATAAAACAGATTAAACGCATAATTTTAAACTAGTTACGTTCTATTGAAAATATTTTTTAAGATAGCAATTTTTTTTTTCCATTTTAAGCTCTGATTAAAAAAAATGTTTCATTTGTTTTTGATAATTATTTTTTCTAGTACATCATTGTACCATGTGTCCTAAAATGGACTGACTGATATTTAAAATTCAATAACTTGCAAACGGTGAAAGATATTAAAAAAATTCTTGCAAAAGTGTTATGTATGATGTCAGGAGTTTTTTTACTGCGATTCTCGAATTTAATTCGAATTACAAAGAATAGATGGCGCTGCGAGCAACATACGCTAAATCCAAGCCCTAGTACTTCGGGACACACTCAATACATTTTAATCTATTTTTTTGGTATGGGAGAAGAGAAGGGCCAAAATATCCACCTACTGCTTGCAGCGACATCTGTTGTTTGTAATTCGAACTAAATTCAAGAATCACGGGGAAAAAAACTCATGACATCTTACATAACCCTTCTGCAAGAATTTTTTAAATATCTGCCACCGTGTGCGAGTTATTAAATTTTAAAATCAGTCAGTCCTTTTTAGGGCACCCGGTATATTTCGAACTAAATAATTGTCACTACTATAGATTGTACAATTATTTATTTTCCAGTTGCAGAATTATTATTTAATGTTCTTTTTTAATTAAAAGTAATTTGCTCTGTTAAGTATTAATAACGGAATATCTCTTTAATTTATAATAAATAATTAAAAAAATAATTAAGTAATATAAACTCATTTTAAAGTTTATTTATTTTTTATGTTGCAAAGGTAATAAAATAATTACACTGCAATAGCCTACATCCTATTACTTTTTAACAATATGAATTTGAAATTTGTAAGAATATAGAAGTTAATGATAACTTAATTTTTTTTATTTTCTGGAATGATTTTTTTTATGGAATAGCCCTTTGTGATTCTTTATTAGAAAGTTTAATACATTTTTAACGTCTTCAGTAGGGTTTCGTTCATCTGACGAAACCCGTATAGTTTCAGAGCCCGTTCTCAGAAACTATATATGATGGATACTTGAAATTTTGTATTCTTGTAGCTGAACACCTCACATCAAACGACAAATCATAAAATTTTGAAAAAATCTTATATTTAACCTCCTGGGCTCTAACTTGTGTATTTTAAGCTTTCCTTTCTAACTGAGCCCCTGATTAAGTTGAAGACTTGAAATTTTGGATTCTTATAGCTGAACACCTCACATGAAACGATAAATCATAAAATTTTGAAAAAGTCTTATATTTACCCCTCCTGGCTCTAACTTGTGTATTTTAATTTTTTTTCTAACTGAGCCCCTAATTAAGTTGAAGACTCGAACTTTTGGGTACTTATAGCTGAACACCTCACATCAAAAGGCATATCATAAAATTTTGAAAAAGTCTTATATTATTTACCCCTCCGGGTACTAACTTCTGTATTTTTAGCAATATTTCTAACCTCCACACTTTTCACCCGAGGTGCACTTTCTAACTTTTGCCGACACTCCTTTGGCCACTCTTTCATAATATGCACCATAGCCGTACATATTTTAGCTCCAATTTTTACCGCCGGGGTCTCCTACGTATCTTGGGTGCTATGGGTCCAATCCCCTCTACTAATATACCTACGTATCAGATGTAAATTTCCAACTGGGCGAAAAATGTCCGGACCAGGATTCGAACCCGGGACCTCCTGGCTGAAGCCGCCAGTGCTCTGTCATCTGAGCTATCCTGGACGACTCTGGTCGAACTTTTTCACCCAGCTAGCCTTGATGATTACAGCATATGGTCTGAAACCTGGTTCAGCTCAACAGAATAAATCTCAGGTAATGGAACTCCAGAAATCGTCCCAGAAATTCGACCAGAATCGTCCGGGATAGCTCAGATGGCAGAGCACTGGCGGCTTCAGCCAGGAGGTCCCGGGTTCGAATCCTGGTCCGGACATTTTTTGCCCAGTTGGAAATTTACATCTAATATGATTTGTTTACCAATTAGAATAATTGTGTTAATATTAATCTGTGTAATTTCGTATCCAGCGATTTCTGGAGTTCCATTACCTGAGATTTATTCTGTTGAGCTGAACCAGGTTTCAGACCAGATGGTGTAATCATCAAGGTTAGCTGGGTGAAAAAGTTCGACCAGAATCGTCCGGGATAGCGCCCCACCAGTGGCTGAGAGGTTCTGCTCTCGAAGCTGGTAGACGGGAGGTGCTGGGTTCGATCCCAATCGCGCCCGTCGGCCTAATCGTTCGGAGTTTTCGTGGTTTTCTTCGAACCTTGGATTTCCAAGCGTTAATACGGGTTAGGTTCCCTTAGAAAGACCCCCACGAAGGGCACTCCCCCCTGGGTCTATATCCCTCGTGCAGATAATTGGCCGTCATAAATACAACCGCCCGGGATAGCTCAGATGGCAGAGCACTGGCGGCTTCAGCCAGGAGGTCCCGGGTTCGAATACTGGTCCGGACATTTTTCGCCCAGTTGGAAATTTACATCTAATATGATTTGTTTGCCAATTAGAATAATTTTGTTAATATTAATCTGTATACCTACGTATAGTTTGTAAAACGGAGTTTCGTTCGGACAGAAGTTTGTTTAGAATAGAGTGCGCCCCCTGGTTGCGAAATGTGTAAGTAACAGATTTTGCAAAAGGATAAATTGTTTTGAAAGGAATATTAAACGAAACCCTCTGAGCGATCTGTGATCACGCTTACCCACTTGTTTTTCTACATTTTGGAAACAAAAGAAAAACGAATGAATGTAATCTTGCTTTAATAAAATAATTTCTCTAAATCTACGGTATAAATAAATAGTTTTCTATCATTTATGTATAGTTAATAAATAACGCACAAAATTACAATTGGGTCAAGAAATTAGCTACTCACCGTACTCCGTACAGATTTGTTTTTTGGATACCAAATTGTTTAGGTCTACTATATATTAACCCGTCAGCACATTCGCCCGTTTTGATTACACTACAACACTCACCCCATTTGGTCTCCCATTATATTTTTGGCTAAATGCGTTTTAAAAACAAATCTACTGCTCTACTGCTCTATATTGTAAAACGCAGCAGTACTACTTCTTTTATGCAAAAAATCATGCTTTTCATATTTATTTTCACATTTTGTAGCAGTTTCTGTAAAAGTCATCTTTTTTTTTTTTTTTTTTTTTTTTTTTTTTGTTTAAAGAAAATATGCAAACGATTTGTTTTACGCTTTAAAAGATGAATTATTTCACAAAATTCATATTAATTACATTTCATACCCTTTCATAAATATATGCAAGTAGCTTTTAAGTTAATCTTTCATTAAAATTATTTTAGTGTGTGTTATACCATAAGAAATAAACGTATCGAAATTAAACTTTTCTACACGCGCGGGATTTTTTAGCCCCAAAAGGTATATTTCTCCCCTCTTAACGAACAAAGACAAGGCATTGCTTTACCCACCCCTTCTTGACATTGACACTAAAAGGTACAAAGCGGGTCAGAAGCGTCCTCAAAAAATTTATCCTTTTTTTTTTTTTTTTTTTTTTGAAAAAAGAAAAATGTGATTGGGGTAGATTTTATCTCAACGCGTGTGCTTGAAATAAAAGAATAAATGAATATTAGAGAATAAAATAAATCTGAATTTAAACTGCAACCATAAAATTGTAAATGTATTGTAAATCATTGCAGGAAACTTTTCATTTTTTGAATGAAGACATCGCCATGGGAAAGGCTTGTAAATAATGACGAGCACTGCCACATACTAGTAAAGCCCCATTGGTTTCTTCCCTAACCGTTCAAATGGTATTAATTGCAAACCGTTCCAAACTTTGTGACAGGATTCGTACGCATCAAGGAATTTAGGGGATTTTATTTCACTACCAGATATTTCGTAAAGTACTGACCGCAGATAGATTTTTTTTCATTAAATATGACAAAGATTTCTTTACGAAAATACTGGTTAAGGCTTATTGTAATAAATCTTCATAACCTCTGTTTCTAAAATACTGGAATTGGATAGGAAAAACGAATGTAGAAATTTTGTGTATTATGCCTGTCAAAAGTTTCGGAAAACATTAATCATTTTCTGTTGAATAGAATAAAAGTATCAAAAGCAGTTGAATGTGAATATTAAATAAAAAATTAATTGTCAGGAACTATGGTTTCTGTAATACAGTTATAAAAGTCAAGCTAACTATGCCCAGTTAGAATAGAGAACTAATTAATAGTTGAAGATCCAAACGATTTATTACATTATTTGGATTTAAATTAAGGGAGGTCACAATTATAAGTTTCAAAGTTGGAGATGATGTTTAAATTTTTAACATTGTAATGCATCAATGTATTTCCTAACGTGCGTGTGGAATGTGGCCTGCAAAATCACTCGAAGTGTTGTTTGTCATTCTACTGAACCATATTACTTACATGCTGTAATGCAATTAAAAATTTATTTTTAAAATAATATATTTTAAATATTATTTTGTTATAAATATTTCTCTTTTACGCAACCATTCTTTATTAATTATTGCATGTGTAATAGATTATTTAGAGCAAATACAATACACATCTAACTACAATATTTATCATTACGTGAGCAAAAAACAAGCAAATCGCTAAGAGGTTTCTTTCTTTTATTTTACAGATGTTGACGTAAAAGGAGGAAATATGCTTATAAAAAACCTGTATATTTTTTGCAGTGAGGGAAGAGCCTTCTGTTAATGTCGATTTTTTATTTCAGCAAATTTCAAATTATAGTATTTTGACTTGTATTTAGAAACTTGTTTAACTCTGGAAATCTCTAAACGAGTTCGTTTTCTTTTATAATGATAAATATTTGAATGTATTCCATCTCACTTATTAATTTTTATAGAATTTACTATAATTTCATCGAATGTATTATAGAATAAATAAATATGCACAAGACAGCATATATCTAATGTGAGTTTAATCACACTAAAGTCAATATTAATTTTTTAATTAGTTCTTTCTACCATTTAGATATAACTGCATTTACACTGAATCAATATATTTTTTTTTCATTTCGCGCTTATTAAAAGGCTGTATATTTTTTTCTGAATCAAGAATTCGTAATTGAGGCGAAGCAGGTTAGCTTGTGTCCATGAAATTCAAATAATGTATCGTCAGTGTTGAATCCAGGGGGAGTCCCGAGGGGACGTCCCCCTGGACCAATAAGATTTGAGATTTTGTGTTTTCTATGGTCAAAAAGTGCAACCCCCCCCCCCCCCCCGCCCCCCCGAGCCACAGAAAACGCTCCCGGAGAAACGTGTTTGAACTCAACACTGCTTATCGACCACGGATAACAATAGCTCTTAAAAGAATACCAAACTCAAAGAAAATATAAAAATAAAGCGTAAAAAATTTAATACTACAATTAAATTTCAAAGCTAAATTATTTATCTCATTGCAAATAACAACCGACGCCTATATACACTGCGGCAATGCCTAGTCCGACAAATAAACATGCAGTAAAAGAAAATTATTGGAGGGTTTTGCAGGGTTGAGGTATTTAATATGTCGACGAAAGAGGTGGCTTCCTTCTTACTCTCTTCTCCCGGTGACGCTTCGAGATGTTCGGAAGATCCGACCGACGCGACGCCTGTGTACGTCGTGGCAATTCCTAGTTAGATTATGCAAGGTTGTTGCAAAAAGCGTTTGCATTACACCTATGACCTTTAATCCTTATCGGTCCTATGTCACTTCCCACATGACATCGGTATTTTGTCGTGTTTGTCGTAAGTAGTGTTGCCAGGTGTCACGCGTAATTCAGGGCTCCAAATCCTTTGGACACCACTAATTTCTTACAGTTTATTTCACCATCTTTTATGGCAGATAATTTTGCCATTGCATAAGGCGAAGAACATTACTTTAAAATAGTGGTGTCTGGAGAATTTGAAAACCCGATTTTCGCGGGACACCTAGTAATACAAGTCATATGGCACGAGTGAGATGACAAGATTAGCTCATTCGAGACTAGCATATCTTACACGAAATTTACTCGGTTTACATTATTTTCTTTAACCCTTTCGGAACGAACGTCTTTTACATAATTTTTAATCTTTTATCACCGGTTTTTCAAAACAGGAATGCTTGCTTAATTGAATCAGAAAAATGCTCGGATTAAATAAGGCAAAATTTACAATAAAAATTTTCTGGTGAGAATAATCAAGGATTCCGAGCACCTTATGCGGCACGTATACCGGTCGCTCGCCTTCAAGGGGTTAAAGCTTCACTTTAATTGCGATAACTTCCTCAAGAAAAAAATACTAAACACTTAATTTTTAAAATATAATGTTCGAATAAAATATATAAACAGTCGTTTGTGGCATCCCCGTGAATATTCACTGAATACAATTACAACTCAGTGGCAGTTCACGTAAAATAAATTAAAAAAAAAAAACTTGCGTCCGTTAAGGGTTACTTAGTCGGGCCACAGATTGAATTACAAAAATTCGGTCACGCTATCACCACTGTCTTACTATATTCTTGGTAGGTTACATTGTAACTGATCGATCCATTGGTAAGAAACCGTACTCATTTGATTGTTATATTACAGTGGATGCATAGAGAGCTTCGCTTACCTTCGACTCTGAGCTTTAATAATAAGCCTATAACCATTTAATAATTTCTCAGAAATGGCAGATCTTTTTTTTTAATTATTTTATTCATTGCTCTCGAGGGTTGTCGGACGAAGATGAAAGAGCTGATCGTTGCCTATATACACCGCGACAATGGCTACTTGTATTCTGAAAAAATGTTGCACATAAAGTTAGCATTACAAATTTGACTTTTAATTACTCAGGCCACAGATCGAATGTCATGATTCGGACCACGTTATTACCTCTGTTCTACTAAAGATCCATGTCTGTGGTAAGAAAAATTATAATTGATTGAACCATTGCCAAGAAACCGTGATCATTTCATTGTAATATGGACGCACGGATTTTCGTTCTTGTTAAAAGATCATACTAAAAGTCCAAGTTCCATCATTTTAAAATTTCTCAAAATGCTGTTCAATGCTCGATAATAAAAGTTGCATTATTTCCATGCACGATTTTGTATAATTGCAAATAGTCCAGTCAATAGAGATCGTATAGGGGCTCTACCTAGCAAAATTCAAGGTAGTTCTGGAAAAAGACTTACTAGATGTTTTTTGGGTCGCTGAATCCGAATTTTTAACTTCCCACCAAAATTTCCCCCGGCAACCCCCCAAATTTTGGTAAAAAGCCCCCCAAAAAAGGTTTTTATTAAAAAAATCAAATTTTTTTATTGTTTTAGGGAAAAATTATCTAGAAATTCAGAAAGTAGACAAAATATGCAACAAATTAGATGTATGACATTATGACTTAGGATAAAGGGGAAGGGGGGATCTGCCTCGGAACATGCGCGCGGTGCTGCGTGAACTAAGTTGCGTAACTCCACTTAACCACTCACACGTTTACATTCGCCCTCCCATCTCCCCTCCGAAATTTCTCTATAAGGTTTACTTTAAGTTTTTTGGGTCACTGAATCCCAATTTTTAACTTACCCCCAAAATTTTCCCCTCCGAACCCCCCACCCCCCAAATAGTTGTTTTTAACTTAAATTTCTTATTGTTTTACGGGGAAAAGCAGTACGAAATTCAGAAACTAGACAAAATTTGCAGCAAATAGGATATATGACATTATGACGTAGGATGAACGGGAGGGGTAGGGTTGCCACTGAACATGCACTGCGGCGCTACGTGCACTAAGTTAGAAAGTCCAGGCAATAGGGGATTTTACCTGGAAAAATTAATACTAGTTCTGGATTTCGACTCACTTTATGTTTTTTGGGTCGCTGAATCCGAATTTGTAACTTCCCCCCAAAATTTCACCCGGCAACCCCCCAAAAAGTTGATTTTTTGAAAAAATTTGGTTTTTGAGAAAAGCGCGCGGGAATGTTCCGAGGCATCCCCCTCTCTCCCCGTTTATCCTACGTCATAATATCATGTATCCTATTTGTTACAAATTTTGTCTAGTTTCTGAATTTCGTAATGTTTTTCACCTAAAACAATAAGAAATTTAAGTTAATAACAACTATTTTAGGGTTTTTTTTTTGGGGGGGGGGATTTTGGGGGTAAGTTAAAAATTCGGATTCGGCGACCCAAAAAACTTAACGTAAACCTTATAAGGAAAGTTCGGAGGGGAGATGGGAGGGCGAATGTAAACGTGTGAGTGATAAGTGGAATTGCGCAACTTAGTCCACGCAGCACCGCGTGCATGCTCCGAGGCAGATCCCCCCTTCCCCTTCATCCTAAGTCATAATGTCATATATCTAATTTGTTGCAAATTTTGTCTACTTTCTGAATTTTGAAATAATTTTTCCCTAAAACAATAAAAAAATTTGATTTTTTTTAATAAAAACCTTTTTTGGGGGGCTTTTTACCAAAATTTGGGGGGTTGCCGGGGGAAATTTTGGTGGGAAGTTAAAAATTCGGATTCAGCGACCCAAAAAACATCTAGTAAGTCTTTTTCCAGAACTACCTTGAATTTTGCTAGGTAGAGCCCCTATACGATCTCTATTGACTGGACTATTTGCAATTATACAAAATCGTGCATGGGGTATTTGGGGGGTGGGGGGTTCGGAGGGGAAAATTTTGGGGGGTAAGTTAAAAATTCGGATTCAGTGACCCAAAAAACTTAAAGTAAACCTTATAGAGAAATTTCGGAGGGGAGATGGGAGGGCGAATGTAAACGTGTGAGTGGTTAAGTGGAGTTACGCAACTTAGTTCACGCAGCACCGCGCGCATGTTCCGAGGCAGATCCCCCCTTCCCCTTTATCCTAAGTCATAATGTCATATATCTAATTTGTTGCATATTTTGTCTACTTTCTGAATTTCTAGATAATTTTTCCCTAAAACAATAAAAAAAATTGATTTTCTTAATAAAAACCTTTTTGGAGGGGCTATTTACCAAAATTTGGGGGTGGGGGGTTGCCAGAGAAAATTTTGATGGGAAGTTACAAGTTCAGCGACCCAAAAAACATAAAATAAGCCGATTTCCAGAACCACCATTAATTTTGCTAGGTAAAATTCCCTATTGCCTGGTGCTAACAATATGTTTCGCATGTCTTTATGGTATTGAGAAATTGCATACATATTTTTTTTTTAGTATTACATTTTTTATGTTGAATATTTTCAAAATTAACATTTTTTTTCTTGTTTTATAGTCACCAGGAGATTCAGGACTCTAAATTCCTCAAACTACAGAGCATAGCTGCAAACCTTATTTTTTTTTACTGTAAGACATTTTTACATTTAATATATATATATATATATTTAATTGCCCAACACGAAACAACACACAACATTTAGCAACACGAAATTTTTATATGAAAAATATCAATTGTGCATTCAATTAAAGTTTTGAAATTTATTGTAAGCGATAGGTTCTTATTAGCTGCAAGAAATGAAAAGAGTTTCTTAAAAAATTAGTTATTCGATTTCATATAATATATACTAGGGGGGCTCTGCTCCCTGCGAGCTACGCCCGCCAACCCCCGTAATGTGCCCTGTCTAAAAAATATTACCAGGTTACGGAAGATCGAATAGTAATATCACTATAACAGCGGTTATCTTCCAGAATGGAGTTGCCATACTTTTCCGATTGAATGGGGTATTTTTCGGTTACCATAACCTCATCCATCGTAGTCGTAACAACTGCCGACTATTTTTGGGATTAATAAGCAAGATCAATTACACATTTGAAAATCAGCTTGTATAAAATGGTTAGGTTGAATATGTGGTTATCTTTCTGACGCTATGGACAATAACCTTCCTTTAGTTCCGAGGTTAAAAAACTTCGTCTGCTTGGGAATAGCTTACATAACCACAGTGTTGAAAACCATTGTGTTTTCAAGGATTTAAGCTTATATTTTATGTTTTGATCGAGTTCGAGATATTTTTAGGAACAGTTATAGCTTATTCGTGAATTCTTTTCTTTATTTTAATACACCATCACGCATATTTTACAATGTATATTGTTTTAATTAATAAATAAGATTATGCGAATTTTCTAAAGTGTGTTTATCGAATAGTAATTCGCATAAAATAAAACGAAAGTATTTTGCGCATACATTTACCTGTATTTACGCTGTGATGTAAGTGACAAATTTGCTAGCCGCTCTACTTTTCCACTATATGACATCACATTAAAATTCTCCGGAAAGAAAATCGTTTTAAATGTATTGTTTTAATATATGACGTAATTTTCACTGTTAAAGGCTCGTGTAATAATTTATTTATTTAAAACTTTCTTCTCTTTTAAAATTCACGGGTACATATACTATTTAATTAAAAAGTGTTTAGAAATATTATTTGAGCTTTTTAAATGTGACCTAAAATTCACCATTAAAGGTTTTTCAAGCATAATAATTTAATTATTTTAGGCACTGGAGGTAATATGATATTTAATGTTTGGGAATTTAACATATAACGTAATTATCTTTTTTAAATGCATTTCGAGTATAATAATTTTATTATTTTAAAGTTTTCGTACTTTTATAATATTTACGTGTAAATATTTTGATGCAATTTTCCCTATTTTCTTTTAACACGTGATCATTTAATTCTTATTTTAAAATTTTCTTTCTGTTTTTAACAATTTCTCTTTTCAGTTTTAATTTGATGACAAAAAACAAATCTAAATTTTTATTTTTTTTTAAATTTACCTGAAAAACATAATTTATCACAATATTGATCGATTGATATAAAAGACAATTTCAATTTGAAAACGACGAAAAAGAAGAAATTATAAAAATCTAATATTCCCTATAGTTTTTCCCTGTTCTCCCCTTTTTCCACAAAAATGGCTTAATTTACTTGCCATCATTATAAAAATGTCATTAAAATTACAAAAAAAAAAATTAATACCTCGAAAACTAATTCAAATTTCAAAATTCTAATAACAGTTTTGACACATGTGGATCAATACGGATAATTGATGTTAATTTCACATCCAAATCTTCCATATTTCAGGATAAATAGCTGTGAAACATAATCAGTCGTTTAATCAGTTGTTTCATAAAATCGTTTCACGAATTCGCTTCTTCAGGATTTTTTATATATAGGGTAGATATTGGTTGGAAAATGATTGGAAGCTGTTTTTACAAATGACAAATAATTGGAAAATTCAAAATTCAGGAAGGGTCAAGGACTCGACGATTCTGGATTTTCGATCTTCTAATATATTTATTTTTTTGTTTTGCATAAAGTATATGCACAGAAAAAGAAGTTGGAATTATTCAGTTCCTCCATGTGTTCCAGTCATAAGAATGGCCAATAAGATGAAAAAAATCGCATGAATCTCAAAAATAAATGTCTAAAGCATAAATAGTAAATGTAAATTCGTGTTAATCACTTTCGAAAGATTTATTTGAGTAGTTTTAACGATGTAAACAACACAGTAATATTTGGTATTCGCAAAAGTGATAGGGAATCGGTAACCTATAACATAAACAAAATATCAAAAATTAATTTAATATTGTAAAACCAAATTACAAATTTTGGTTTCTTCCGACCAAATCTGATTCTTAATTTCTATATACGTGGGAAAATACAAGAGGTAAAACGTTAATGTTAAAAACAAGTTGGAAATTGCACATCAAACTTGGTAAATGAGGTGCGTTCGTACTATAAGTAGTTTTATAAATATTTTTTGCAACGCATATTGCACTGAATGTATATTTCAGTGCACTTCATAAGTACATATCAATTTCATTATGTTCGAAAGGTTGTAACATCATTAAAATGCACTTTAAATATTTTATCCCATTGGCCTCTAATGTAACGGAAAAATTTGACTATCCCTGTAATTAAATTATACATCGATTTTCATAAAATTTGAAATGATTCGACAAAATTTTGCAACAATTATATATTTAAAATTTCAGACAATTCGGTTGGGTAGTTAATCTAACAAGACGAGTTAATAAAAATGGAAGACATTTTTCGTCAGCTTCAGAACTCAGATTTACGATTGAAGATGGATGATACAAAACCAGCCCCGAACTATTCCAAAAATTATGAAAAGATAGAATACCATAGATGATAGATAGAGTCTATGAAAGATAGGGAATTTGCCGTCATTAAACTCAACGGTGGGTACGGAATATATTAAGTATTTGTTTCTTCATTACTGTATTGTTTGTACGAGGGCAGTATGTTAAGTACCTGGCCTCGGCCAGAGATGGTGCTACTAGAATTTAAAAAAGGATTTATTTAGCAAAAGTGATCTTTCACATCAAATCTGGCCATTTTCCAAGTCACTAAGTTGTTTAGTTTGTGAGTGGAAGCCATTTGAATAAAACAACTTTGGTGATATTTCAAAAATAAAAAAAATTAATATTGAGCAGTGATAAAAAAAACCTGTTTTTGAAAAAGAAAACAATTGATGAGATCAAAGCGGAACTTAGAAAAGTTTATGGGGAGTATGAACGTTCGTTAACAGCCATAAAATATTGGACAGCTGAATTCAAACGCGCCGTACAAGCATTTTTGATGAAGAACGTTCAAGTCACCCAACTGAAGTTACGACATCAGAAACGATTGAAAATATCCATGATATTGTGATAAACGATCAGAGAGTGAAAGTGCACGAGATTGCTGAGACTGTGAGCATCTTAATTGAATGGGTGTAAAAATTTTTAACAACAAATTTGGATATGAAAAAGCTTTCCGCAAAATGGGTGCCGCAATTGCTCACTATTGACATTAAACATACTCGTATGCCAATTTCAAAATAATGTTTGGCGAAGTTAAAGTGAAATACAAATGATTTTTGGCATCGATTCATAACTGTTAACGAAACATGGATTTATCACTGTACACCAGAAACTAAAGAACAGTCCAACCAGTGGGTTTTTCGTGGCCAAATTGCGCCAAGAAAGGCTAAAGCGACTTTATCTGCAAACAAAGCATGGCTACAGCAATTTGGGATTCATTCGGCATATTTCTCGTCGATTACCTTGAAAAAGGTAAAACAATTAATGGAGAATATTATTCCAGCTTCCTGGATAGTTTCAACCATGTTGTGAAAGAAAAACATCCGCATTTGGCGAAGAAAAAAATTCTCTTTCATCAAGACAATGCATGCGTGCACACCTGTATCCTCGCCACGGCAAAATTCTATGAATTAGGATACGGACTGCTTCTGCATTCACCATATTCGCCAGATTTAGCCCCTGAGACTATTTTCTATATCCAAATATGAAAAAACGGCTCGATGGAAAAAAAATTGGCTCTAACGATGAGGTTATTGCTGAAAAAAACGCCTATTTTGAAGGGTTGGAGAAATCGTATTTTTTAGAGGGAATAGAAAAAATAGAAAAACGTTGGGCTAAGTGAATCTAACTAAAAGGAGATTATGTTGAAAAATAAAATACATTTTTGACATAAAAATGTGTTTTTCTTTTCAAGGCCAGGTACTTATCATACAGCCCTCGTATTTTGCTGTCCTTAAAGTTTTTAAAAAGGCAGAAATAGTGTTTTTTTGTACAATCACTTTATTTTCGTATAAAACACTTCTAGATGAATTTTGTTGACTTTTTATTAGCTTTTCAACTTTATGATACACATTATCGTAAATTTTTTTCATCTGATTTTAAGTTTAGCAAAAAAATAATATTTTTTGCCGTTCTTAAAGTTTTTACACGCACTGTACTTGTGTTTTCTACCAAGCGTACAGAAAAAGCAGTTAATTTTCGTAATCGAGTTCGGTGCCCACGCCAAATCGATGTATTGTAATCTATACGAAAATTTCCTGCCATTTAAAATTTTCGAAATTTTCACATTGTAACCGTAAATGTGATGCTTCGATTGCCGTACTTTGCGTCATTCTCGAGCCCATCTCATAAAATAACCACATCCCAAATGGCATCCGGTTTGGTTGAACGGTACCATTACTAATGGCTCATATACTATATGGCCAAAGGTGACCGGTCATTTGCGATTTTAGACGTTTTGTTAAATATCTAGAAAAATACGTGAGGAATTAACCTGAAATTGCAGGTGTGTAAACAATATAGTATAGGTCATATATTTCCGCTAAGATCCCCCCCCCCCCGAAACCCCATAGGGAACCGTCAACAAATTGAAAAAGATCGAATATCTTTTGAATAACCCTGTATAAACTAATGTACCAAAAGCGTTCAAACTCGAGATTATTAATAAGTGGCTTATTGTAATATACTGTGTTTTTTTTATGAGGATAGCATGTATACTCGTAGAGAAATTAAGGTTTTTATAACAACAGCTCCAAATTTCGCCAAGTTTTTTGCTTATGCTTTGCAGAGTTCTTAATCTAAAAAAAAAAAAGTTGTTTTCAGAAAATATGACAAACAACATTGTACACAATACTGTGTAATCAGAATTAAAAAATAATAAAAATTGGATGAAAAATGAGCAGGTTTATTAAAACATGTTTCACTAGGCATGCACGAACGCAATTAAAATACAATATGCATAATATATTAGCTAAGTATATAGAGCAACTTTTGTGAAAGTCTCAAAGTCATAGCTTGAAAATTCTGAAAAGTATCGTCGATAGAATAAGCTCGAAATCCGTTGTTCCCAAAAGGAAGCAAAAAGATGAGGGGTTGTATCCAAATTTAGTAGTACGTGTAATATTGTGTACGACATCTTGACACTAATCAACAGATATTTGATACAAACCCTCATCTTTTTGCTTCTTTTTGGGAACAACGGATTTCGAGCTTATTCTATCGACGATAATTTTCAGAATTTTCAAGCTATGATTTTGAGACTTCCACAAAAGTTGCTCTGTATACTTAGCTAATACATTACGCATATTATATTTTGATTGCATTTGCGCATGCGCAGTGAAACCTTTTTTAATAAACCTGCTCATTTTTCATTCAATTTTTATTATTTTTTAATTCTGATTGCAGAGTATTGTGTACACTATTGTTTGTCATATTTTCTGAAAAGAACTTTTTTATATATTAAGAATTCTGCAAATTATGAGCAAAAAACTTGGCGAAATTTGGGACTGTTTTCATAAAAGCCTTAATTTCTCTACGAGTATACATGCTATCCTCATAAAAATGAACACATTATATTAAAATAAGCCACTTATTAATAATCTCGAGTTTGAAAGATTTTGCTACATTAGCTTTTGCAGTTTCAAAAGATATTGGTTGTTTTTCAGTTTGTTGAAGGTGCCCTATGGGGTTTCCGGAAAAAAAAATCTTCGCGGAAATATATGACCGCATTGTTTACACATTACTACATTGTTTACACATCTGCAGTTTCAGGTTAATTCCACGTGTATTTTTCTAGATATTTAATAAAACGTCTAAAATCGCAAGTGACCGGTCACCTTTGGCCATATAGTGTATATTGACAAAGTATTTTTATTATAATCAGTCAGTATTTCAAGTAATTTAAATATATGTGGAATAATAACGCAGTAAAAATTACTCTAACATTCCTGATACCTCAGAAATTAAATAAAACGTATGCAATAATTTGTAAAATTTTAAATTAGTGGTGCTTTAACAAACTCTGATATCATTGTTAAAAACGAAACGTTTACCGCATGAATTTAAATTCAGTAAAACGATTGTATTTTTCAGCAGACAGTGACATAATTTTGCACTCTACCTAACTATTTAACTCTTCCCGCATATATTTCGAAAACAATTTGGATTATTTTTGGATCATTAAACTTCTGCAGTGACTTTCTTTAAAAACGAAATGAAGTTACTATACGTTACGATCTAATTACACATAAAATCAATCTTTAGTGAAAGTTTGGAAATTCTCAAACAATTAAATGCTGTTTGAAAAATATTTGACTTGTTTCCACGATCAGTTTTATAAAATTATAATACCTATAAAGAAGTTTGTTCAAGAACATGACAGAAAGAAAGAAATGATGAATTTTAATATTATGTTACTGAAGTTACAGATGTAATTTTTTTAAATAAAAGAAATAATGATCTTTATCTTAAATAAAGTAAAAAAGAATCTCGTGGAGCTTTGTATAAGTTCTAAAAATTGTATTTTTATAGAAAATCTTCATAAATGATAGATGGAAAAATATTTCATTGAATTCCTTATGTTGCTGCATAATTATTTTCTTTGGGAAAGAAAAAATCCCTTGTTGAGGATTTTGAACTGTTAACCCCCGTTAAGAGGAAAAATTTTCACAACGAATGTCCAGAACTTCTGTAACTATGGAACGTAAATTTGAATCCGTCGGGGACCGATGTATCCTTTTTTAATGATCCGTCATTGTGCTAAGTGAGATGTCTATAATATGTATGTGCGTCAGTATTTGTATAATTAAGTTTTGTTAAAATAAATTATGACTATTGACGATATAGAAAACGATCGGTGTGAATTTAACAAGCTATATGGCATATTTGCCTGAAAAATGAAAAGAAACATATATATATAAGAATACCTTTCTATATATATAAGAAACCATTTCTAACGTTATTTTCCAAATTTAACTATTATCAATTTTCCTTTTATTTTTATAAGTAATTTACATAACTACAGCTATACTCTCTTAACTCTAACGTAACTTTATCTTCTATTTTATAATATAATTATCCAAGCAGTATATTTTTCCTTAAACTTCATTTAAAAAATAAATAGTAAATTATTTTTTACTACCTTCAATTTTAATTATTTTAATATCTATAAATATTATTCTAAACATCTATAATCCTACATACATCTATAATGCAATGGCTCAAATAATAACAATAGAATTAATCCATACGCTGTGAGTGAACTTGGATGCATGTAGAAACCCTCTTAATGCTGCCCAATTGTTCAGAACTATTCAATATTTTAGGAAAGACTTTTTGTGCCTTTCCAATCCGGTAATCAGTTTGTAAAATAGTTTAAATATAATCGATACATTTATAAAACCTGTAATATTTTACTTAGATAAACTAACCTAAATTTTCGAAATTTCAGTGGTTTTTTTCATCAAATGAAAGAAAATAACTGTTAGGTATATTGTAAAGTTATTAGTTATATCTGCTATTTTCACTATTTGAAAAGTTATAAATCTTTCTATGCAAGGCATAAATTCAAAAGGTCTCAGGACTTTCACAATTGGAAAAAATGAAAAAAAAAGACCACTTTCAGCATTTAATATCTTAAAGTGTAAATCATTTTAAAGCATAATTTTTATTGGAATGAAAGATGTAAGTATGTTCTTTCCTTTCATCTATTTAAAAAATTGCTAATTATAATTAAAATTATAATAAAAAAATTATAGGGGACTCAAAATTGTCAGTCATTTGACGAGTAGAAAATCGGTTTCACAGCTTACGCACAGGTTTCAAAATAAATATTGCAACTAGAATTAAAATTTTGGTGCCTACTTATACTCCAGATTACAATAAGTAGCTTGAACCTAAATAAATTTGTATTTAAAGCATTTTTATATTTTTAAAACAAAGTTGTATTTAGCTAATACAAAATTTTGGAAGTTTCAACAGTATAATCAACTAAAAAATATTTTTTTTTGAACAATAAAAAAGAAATTTTATGTTCAGTTTATACAGACTAACATGAAACATGTGTTTTAAAAATTTCATGAAAAATATTCAAAAGTTTTTGAAATATCCTGTGCGTTATGCCCAAAAACGCCATTGGGAGAAAAATGACTTCAAAGTTTCGGAAACGCCGTTTCAGCTATTGAGCGAGTATAAGCCATACTAAAAGCCATAACTTCTCTTCCAATGGGAATTTCAAGGAAACAATTATATCAAAAGGTTCAGAAAAGATAGGAATTTAATATCTAAAAAATGTAAAATTTCGAAAATTTTAAAGCTTTAAGAGTCCTGAGACCCCTTAATGTGAATCCACTTCATTTTTAACTTTATAATTCCACAGTCATTACCACATTTTGGGTGATACTGAAAAATTTATACAAACTATAGATTTGAAGGTAAAAAAAGAAATTAACAATTAAACGCAAATAACTTCGGTCAATAATTTTGAATTTTTCATAGCAATGATTCTAGATACTATACAAGCTTATGTGACTCCAGTGAATTAATTTAACAGTTAAACTTCAAAATAAAAGTTAACATTTCAAATACCAATTGTTAATAGCAAGTAAATAACTACTAAAAAAAACGCACAGAGTATCCATTGGTGTTTTCTGATTTCGTTTAAAAATATTTTGTAACCTAAGAGGTTTTCTTTTAATATTCAAAACATTTGTTCCGCCGCTTAACAAAATGTATTTGTGCGCTGTCACAAACGTATGGATAAATGTGTCAACACGCTGTTTTAAACATAAAAAAAGTTTTTGAGCGCGAAATTCAATGACATTTCTACTTTGTTTATTATCACAGAGTTATCCATTAAGCCTTGTCTCCGACAATTAATGTAAAGTTAAAGTGTGCAACCAGAGGCAAGATTCTGTTTAGAACAGATTCAATTAGGGAATGATGAATTAGTCACTGTCACAGGAAATAAGAATTGCTTTTTTAAAGTGTATTTTATCTATATTATAAAGGAAAACGTGTCCGTCAGTTACGATGACGGAGATGGTGCCGACAATCTTATTACAACCGTATAATAGTTAAAGCAATGCAGTTAACTATGCTGCACATACTACATTTACTTTTAACATTACATAATTTCAATTTTTATACCATCGTATATAACTAAAGATAAAAAGATTAAAGATAAAAGGTTAAAAAGCATTTATTTGCAAATTGTAACTCACTTTACATTTTTAGAGTTCCGTACTTAAAAAGTAAAAACGGAACCATTATAAGATCACTCTTGTGTCTGTCTGTCTGTCACAGGCATTTTACTCGTAAACTATGGAACGTGGAAAATTCAACTTTGGGGAAGTAATAAAGAGTAGTGACCCACATATTCACATATTATTAAACATTCACAAATATATTTAGGGAAAATGTACAGGGGCTAATTAAGTTACTTGAAAAAAAAATTCTTTGTATATCGTGTGGTATTGTGTGAAAGCTTTCGTAATGCTGAACTGAAAAATACATTTCTTTTAATTTTAGGTATTATATTTTCAGAGATATCGTCGAAAATGTAGCGCAAAAATATGTACCCCCCCCCCCCCATCTATTTCCGAATCTACTGAAATTAAAATTATGAAAAAATTAGAGGAAGTAGACGTTAATTTAAACCTCGCAGAAAAATTATAGAGATTAACCGAGGTCACATTGTTTTTGAGAAAAGCGCATTTTTCCGTTACAGACAAATTTTGATTTGCGGTCATTCATCAAAGGTGTTGAGAAGAACTGAAGGTAATTATAGTAGCAGACGTATAAAAGCATTGTTGATATGATTTTTGAAAGAAATCGTCGGTAATTAGTTGAGATATTAACCCTTAAATACAGACGGTTTGGACATATATAATGACAGGGCCGGCGTACTCTATGTATCACCGGCTTTTAAGACCGGGATAACAACTTTTAATGATACATTTGTGTAATACAATGTCCAGTAGCAGTATAAAAGCAATAAACGTCAAATTGTTAAAAATGGACTAATTTAATTAGAATTAATCATATAAATACTATGGGATTCTCGACTAGTTTGCATTGAGTAGATCTCTCAATACGCCTCCCGTGTCTTTAAAAGCTAACTAAAAACCCATCTGGAAAAATGTGGCACGAACGAAGACGGCGTTGCTACTTTGCAACCTCCTTTCGAAGCGCGCTTAGAAAAATGCCAAGTTTAAACTTTGAACAAGGGTTTTCGTTTTAGATACACTATAAAAAGAAAATATTATTACGAAGCTGAATTTAGTTTTATGAAATGCCAAATGAAGTTTCAATATGCACTACTTTTATTGTCAGTGCCGAATTAAGTTCATCATAAACAGATTAGAATAAGATCTAAATAAGAATTATACAGAATAGCAGTATTTGATATTATTTAGGCTTCAAATCTCCTTGCACTTTTAGAGTATACTTATTCATACTTTTCTAGTATGTATACCGTTATACTCAACCCTACGTTTTATAGTTTTTTCAAAGTCTTATTATTCTTTTTGTAACGTTCTTTTAATAATACAGTTAATAATGCATATATTTATTGTACGGAACACTCTGATCGAGAGTAATACTCGTACTTGTCCGTTTATTTTTCCTTTTCTGAGTTTCAAACAATTTCCATTCTGAATATTTGTAAATATTATTAACCACGTAACTGAACAATAAACTTTTCTACTGTAATAATGTAAAGTACTTTACTATTATTTAATGTATTTACTATTAACTGTATATACTACTATTTGCTATAATAATTCAAAGCACAATAATATGAATACATACAGGGGCGTAGCCACAGATAATTTTTCGGGGGGGAGAATTCGAAAATTTCCCAACTTGAAACAAATTGCTCCAATTTTCCACTAAAATGATATACACAACGTGTGTAATAATTATCTGAACACGATTCAACTGTTTTTAGAAAATATCTGTCTGTCTATATGTGATACAAATTTTGTGGGCGCTCTCTAACACAAGAACTAATACACGAAATTTAATAAAACTTTAGAGATTCACTTATACAGTCGAACCTCGTTAACGCGAACACTCAAGGGGAAACTTTTTTTGTTCGTATTAAAAGTAGTTCGTGTTATCGGAACTTAACTACATTACATACAACTAGACGAGGCAATCGGAAACAGTTCGTGTTAATGAGGTTTGACTGTACCTCGATAAAAATTGGTGCTAATTTGTTTTTGGTGTAAATCGTCCAACAGGTGGCACTGCTATGCGGCATTTTTCACGATTTACATGATTTTAGTGATAATTATATTTCAAAAACTATTGCACGGAATTTGATCAAACGTCATATTCTGTTAAACTTTGACATAATTTGATACAGATTAGCTTTTTATGTATATCATATAGCAGGTGGCGCTGCTATGCAGCATTTTTCACGATTTTGCGATAGCTGTATCTCAAAAACTAATGCACGGAATTTAGTTAAACTTCATATTCCACATAAGTAGCACTTCCACATAAATAGATCCTTATTAGGCTTGGGTCTATACTGTCCAAAGCTATCGCTTTTGTGCACTTTTGAGTAAGGAATTTTGGTTGCAGACATCTAAGAGGCTGGGTGCCAAAATTCATTCTTTGAAAAATACTATGCTTATATCTCCTTTTTAAATGCACACAATTCAACAAATTTATATTTTCAGAGTTTGTTATTATAGGCAAAGAATTGTCATTTAATTTTGGCACGGTGATTGTAAATTTTGAGGCATTAACATGCATGTAGTAGAAGAAAATTTTGGGATTGGCACATCCGACTAGTTTTCATTAATTCTTGTGGTCTTCAAAGAAGCCCACCTGTTAATAACATCACTTAGTTTAATAAAAATCCCTATTTCACTTTCATATTTTAAAAGCATTAGGCTGTCAAGTCTGTCATCCCTCACTGTAGCTTGCAATATATATTTTTAAAATTTTTATTTGCCTAAAGATTCTTTCATTAGATACAACTCCAATACAGATAAGCTGCTGTGAATGTTAAGGTACGAGTATATAGTTTGACGGCATGACCCAAATAGTCTTTGAATTTCATGGCATGAGTAAAAGGTTTGTTAAGTGAGTTGGGATTTGGTTTATTTCTATTTGACTCTGCAAGTCATGTACATCCGGTTTCTCATATCCAGGTGGAAACATTATTAACTTTTCTCTTGCACAATTGTAATTTAAATATGGAATGCATTGCTGCAATATTCTCTTGATATAGGGAACATTGTCATATAAGCCCATTACTAAATTCCCGAAATTTTCTTGTATTTGTTATAATTCTTTACTGTAAAACTTATGTGTATCAATGTCCATTGCTGTGCTATTATTTTTATCTATTGCCTTTGGTGAAACCATTTTTCTACGGTGCTTTCAGAACTCAGCTTCTCCAGTCATATCCTAATATTCATAATTGTTTGTGATCTTTTCTGTACGGAAATCTTTATTTCTTCAAAATTTTATTCAAGTGCAACGTGTCAGTGTTACAGTGCATGTCGATTTTTCTTCAGTTGATGGACTGCTTTCATGGTCATATTTCTGTTCCAAATTAAAATCGTCCATTTTTTACCTTTTTCATCCTCGAATGGATTTTTAGATGCTCCAAAATCTTGCACGAAAACCCTTTTCCTATTATGAAAGGTTTCTTCGTGCTGAGATTTATAGTAACTTTTTAGAACAGCTTTAAGCACAGAACACTGGACTTTTGGTTTAAAATTTTATAAACACATATGAATATAAACGAACAGGACTGATATATATTTCCGCACACAAATAAAAGTAAAATGTGACAAATTTATCTAAACTAACGACTTCTTATATCCGCATTTGCTCATATAACGCTTTTTACTTGGCAGAAAAGGGTTAACTAATTTTTGCGGCAAAAAAATCATGAGAATGAGTAAAATATTGTCCAAAAATCGCAAAATTAGTCAAAAAAGTTGTGAAAACTCATCAAATCTTCTTGCCCATAGCTGTGTTTCAAGTAGGTTACTATATTCCTTTCTGTTGCGCTACAAGTGATCTCCAATTTTCAAAAGAAGCTGCAATCCATTTGGATTAAAATAGCTGGATTCTCTTTTGGGAAGAGAAGGGGAGGAAGGGTGAAATGTTTGAGAAAGGAACAAAGTTTTGGAGGAAATAAAGGAACTGGTTAGTCAGTTATTGTTATTGATGGACAGGAGTAGAGAAATTTAGGTCTGGTAGATGTACAATATTTTTGTAGAACTGAAAAATACAATGATAGATTGAGTGTGGCTGATTTCGTTTTGTATTTCTTTTGTTAATTTAACTTGTTTGCTGTTGCAGTACTCAAAATAATCACCAAAACTATAAAAATTTCATAATTTTTTTACTATTACTTTTAAAAAAGAAAATGCCTCAAAAATCTAGAATTTCCCAACTCTAAGCTCAAATTTCCCAACTTCACATATATTGGGGGGGGGCTCCTCCCCCATACCCCCCCCCCATGGCGACGCCCCTGAATACATATTAGAACTAATGAGAAAATACAGCTTTACCACAAGTGATAATTGATTGCCCAAGCTTTGCGAGACCGCTTCCTTTATTTTCCCCACCAAATCCAAACAAGTAAGAAAAATCATGCGTTAAGCATAGATTATAAAACACTTTCCAACACTTCCTGAATGCTTTAATAGAACTTCGTTGTTTAGGGAAATAAGGTGTATAAGAGAACTAAGTAAACATTTTAGAAAAGGTATAAAACATTTGAAAAACTGATTTCATCTGTTACCGTCCATAGCAAATGTGTATTCCAATTCTTTTGAACAGCCCTGTATTGGATCTGTAGGTTGATATATATATTATATAATTTGGAGATTTAGTTTAGCAAGACAATACATAACAAGTTGAAACTTCTCTTTCAGCAATTTATACTAATAAATGGAAACATACTAGTATACTTTTGAACAACCCTGTAGTTTACCTAGTACCTTTATTACACGCCACTATTTAGCTAAAGTTTAATTCAAAGTAAACCACTCTTAAAACTACTGGAATCACATTTCCAGAAATTATCATTTATAGATGGCCATGTATCCAGTTCTTTGCGTGACCATGTTTATCATTTTATCAATGTTCTACAAACATTTCTTAGTAAAGTAAATGCAGTTCAGCGTAAAAATGTATAACTCATTTAAAAATCACCTTTAAGCAATTTGCAATCATACCCAGTAACCATTTCGAATTCTTTTGTGTAGCCCTGTATATGAATTACAGCATTTATACGCACCATATACAATGTACAAATATAGTGAAACATAAAAGCACATAACATAATTAAAAATGCATTTCCAGCAATCATCGCTACTGTACAGTACTTCGGATACAATATAGTATCTGAAATCTTTTGTGTGTCCCTGTAAATGCTACGCACTTCGTATTAGACACGAAATAAGTTATAGCAAACCTCATCGACGTATATCAATTTGATTATACATGAAATAATTTAACATAATTAAAATACGCCGGAAAAAAATCCCTCCAACCTATATCATTATGTAACGGAATTCTCTTGTGTGGCCCTGTAAATGAATAATAACTATTCTTTGCACCGCATATTCTATAGAATGCATATTTTAGTAATGCATAACAATTTATTATCTTTGAAAGCATGCAACATCATTAAAAATAATTTTAAACGATTTTTTCTCATAGGCCGTAATGTAACGGAAAACTTTTGACTGTCCCTGTAAATGAACTAAGCATACTACAAACTTCATTTAAAATAGGGTTCGTGCTATGGTTGAGGCTACTAAAATCCAAAAATTTCAGAATGATCCGAGTATATTTACGGGAGTTAGAGCGCGGACAGAAAGACAGACAAACCGAAGTCATAAACACTTTTCAACTTTGTTGGAAAGTGTTGAAAAGGGTAACTTCTTACGCATACGGGAAAAATGAATGAACTATTTTTTGTCACATTGTATTCAAATAGACAATAAAAGATATTATGTACAGGCTACTTATTTTATTTAAACGCGCAGTTTTTTAAAAAAATAGAAACTTTACTTTTTAATACATAATTGTTAATACAAAACTGCTTTTCAGTGTAGTTTCTCCAATCTAAACAAGTAAAAAAAATCATGCGTACAGCATAGATTATGAAACAGTTCCCAACACTCCCTGAAAGCTTTAATACTTAGGGAAATAAGGTAAATAAGATAACTAAGTAAACATTTGAAAATCTGATTTCAGCAGTTACCACCCATAGCCAAATATGTATTCCAATTCTTTTGAACAGCCCTGTATTCGATCTGTATGTTGATATATATACTATATAATGGGAAAATTTAGTTTAGCAAGAAAATGCATAACAGGTTGAAATTTCTCTTCCAGCAATTTGTACTAATAGATGGAAACATACTTGGATACTTTTGTACAGCCCTGTAGTTTACCTAGTACCTTTATTACATGCCACTATTTAGCTACAATTTAATTCAAACTAAAACACGCTTAAAACTACTGAAATTACATTTACAGAAATTATCGCACATAGACGGCGATGTATCCAACTCTTTGCGTGGCCCTGTATATCATTTTATCTATATTCTACAACTATTTCTTAGTACACTAAATTCAGTTCAGTGTAAAAATGCATAACTCCTTTAAAACCCACCTTTAAGCAAGTTACGCTCATACTCAGTAACCTTTACGAATTCATTTCTGTAGCTCTGTATATGTACTATAGCATTTGTACGCACTTTATAGTATACATAAATATAGTGAACAAGTAGGTAAGTGTGATCACAGATCGCACAGAGGGATTCGTTTAATATTCCTTTCAAAACACTTTATCCTTTTGAAAAATCTGTTAGTTCCACATTTCGCAACCAGGGGCGCACTCTATTCTAAACGAACCTCTATTCGAACGAAACTCCGTTTTATATACTATCCGTAGATATATTAGTCAGGGGATTGGGCCGATAACACCCGAGATAAGTAGGCGCCCGTGGCGGTAAAAAGTGGAACTAAAATATGTAAGGCTATGGTGCATAATATGAAAGAATGGTCAAAGGGGTGTCGGCAAAAGTTGGAAAAGTGCACCCCGATAGAAAAGGGCAGAGGTTAGAAAAATTGCTTAAAATACACAAGTTAGAGCCCGGAGGAGTACATAATATAACACTTTTTGAAAACTTTATGATTTGCCGTGTGGTCTGACGTATTCAGCTATACGTATGCAAAAATTCATGTCTCCAACTTAATTAGGGGCTCTCTTAAAAAGAATTGCTTAAAATACATATGTGGTAGCTCAAAGGGTTAAACGTAAGACTTTTTCAAGATTTTATGATTTGTCGCCTGGCCTCAGGTTTCTGTTATAAGTATGCAAAATTTCAAATCTCCAATTTAATAAGGGGCTCAGTTAGAAAGAATTGCTTAAAATACGCATGTGGGAGCCCAAAGGGTTAAATATACGGTTTTTTCAAAATTTTATGATTTGTCGCCTGGCCTCAGGTGTTCTGTTATAAGTATGCAAAATTTCAAATCTCCAATTTAATAAGGGGCTCAGTTAGAAAGAATTGCTTAAAATACGCATGTGGGAGCCCAAAGGGTTAAATATACGGTTTTTTCAAAATTTTATGATTTGTCGTATGATATGTGGTGTTCAGCTATAAGTATGCAAAATTTCACGCCTCCAACCTAATTAGGGACTCACTTAGAAAGCATTGTTTAAAATACACATGTGGGAGCCCAAAGGGTTAAATGTACGGCTTTTCAAACTTTTATGGTTTGTCATTTGATGTGAGCTGTTCAGCTATAAGTATGCAACATTTCACGCCTCAAACCTAATTAGGGCTCACTTAGAAAGAATTGTTTAAAATACACATGCGGGAGACCAAAGGGTTAAATATACGACTTTCTCAAAATTTTATGATTTGTCGTATGATGTGTGGTGTTCAGCTATAAGTATGCAAAATTTCAAGTCTCCAACATGTATAGTTTCTGAGAACGGGCTCTGTGACAGACGGACAGACAGACAGAGGAGCGAGACGAATAGGCTTTCGTCAGATGAACGAAAACCTAAAAAAGCGCATATCATAATTAAAAATGCATTTCGAGCAATCATTACTAATATACAGTAATTCGGATACAATATAGTATCTGAAATCTTTTCAAATTCACCGCAAACAATTTTCCCTATACTATTATGAACGGAATTCCTTTGTGTGGACCTGTAAATGAACAATAACTATTCTTTGCACCGCATATTCAACAGAATGCATATTTTAGCGGACTTCATAAATGAATATCAATTTTACTATGTTTGAAAGAGTGTAACACCATTAAAAATCATTTCAAACGATTTTTTCCCATTGGCCGTAATGTAACGGAAAACTTTTGACTGTCCCTGTAAATGAACTAAACATGCTACAAACTTCATTTGAAATAGGGTACGTGCTATGGTCACTAACATCCAAAAATTTCAGAACGATCCGAGCATATTTACGAGAGTTAGAGCGTGGGCAGACGGACAGACAAACCGATGTCAAAAACGCTTTTCAACTTTTTTGGAAAGTGTTTAAAATATAAACATTAAAGGTAAAAGTTTTCAATTAAAAACGATTTCCATCCATTTCTGTATGCCAGATAAAGCGCGGTTCTAAAGAATATATAATAAATATCTGTCGCAAAAATTGTGTAGGTTTCCGATCAAATTGGCCGTCGGATTAGGTATTTAATCCATTTTTTTATTTTTTTCAAGCCGATTTGCATCCGATTCTATAGCGAAAATCATCAACGAAATGGACGGAATATAAGTGATAAATATTTCGGCGATGTAATCAAGCATTAGTAGCGAGTAGGTAACGTCTCTAGTTTCAAAATGATAGGCACAACGTTTTAATACAACGGATCCAATTGTGTCAGAAGTAAATTTATATTATTATCATATATATTATTTCTGTTATCAGCATTTCTTTTTCTCAAATAATATGTAGAGTACAACGATGAATGAGGTATCATTGGATAGGATTTTTAGTCACATCTGATATTGCATATTGAATTTAACTAATATGTAGAGTACAACGATGAATGGGGTATCATTGGATAGGATTTTTAGCGACATCTGACATTGCATATTGAATTTAACTAATATGTAGAGTACAACGATGAATGATGTATCATTGGATACATTTTTGGTCACATCTGACATTGCATATTGAATTTAAATAACATGTAGAGTACAACGATGAATGAGGTATCATTGGATAGGATTTTTGGCCACATCTGACATTGCATATTGAATTTAACTAACATGTAGTGTACAACGATGAATGAGGTATCATTGGAGGGGGGGGGGGGGTATTTTCCCGCTGGTTTTCCCCGCATATTGAATTTTGGTATACTTTTACGTTAAGTATCATCATACATATATTTCTTCTGATGTTAACATCCCTTTTTCAAAGCGCATTCAAAACGCACAACGATGAATGGGGTGTTATACGAAAGGTTTTTGAACAAGGTTTTGGCTTAGTACAATCACATTTTACTAAAACAGATTGTTTTATTTTAAAAAAAATAGCAGTTAATTATAAATTAATGAAAGATGTAT
The DNA here is from genome assembly GCA_963932465.1 of Maratus speciosus. Lineage (NCBI taxonomy): Eukaryota > Metazoa > Arthropoda > Arachnida > Araneae > Salticidae > Maratus > Maratus speciosus. The sequence continues at coordinate 38,000,692 of OZ010792.1, forward strand.
CGGAAAATAAATTCAAAGATTGCAGTGTGAAAGCTTCGCACGGGTCTACTGATTATTATAATAACTATTATTATTATATCCTGGACATGTATATCATGTATCAGTGTTCGGAAAGTCGAGTTGAATAAGCAGAAGTTATTATACATACATCAGATTATTATACTTTGAGAATTAGGGAAACATTGGAGATTTTAAGTAAAGGAAATGGTGCATGTAATGATGTTTTGTCCTATGACATACCTCATATTTGGTTTAACATTTTAAAAATATCTAACACTTCAGCATCGGAACGAAACAGCTTCATAGACACCTCCAACAATTAATAGACTGATCCTTTTCCCCAGACTGGCATATAAATAGCACATGGAATGCGACATTTCAGTAAAACTATCCCTTAAAAATGATCGTGTTTGCGATCGAAAGATCTCGGGAATAATCTTTTCTGTTTCACATGGTTTTTAACATCAATGGTTTTTAAGTTTTCAAAGACCTGTTCATTTATAACGGAATATTTTAATACATTCTTGTGCACCTTTTTAGTAAACAGATTTTTAATTTTAGTTATTTTTAATTTTAGAGTACAATAAGTCCAGGGTGTTTTTTAATATGTTGATACATTAAAACAATTTTTAAAGAGTATTCTGAAATCATTCTCTTCAGCGTTGCTAAATAGATTCTGCTACTTTAATTTCTGTGTAATATTATATATATATATATATATTTTTTTTTTTTTTTTTAAACTGTCAAACTTTGAAATAAATCATAAACATAGAATGAAATGGTTTTCCTTTTTTTTTTTCCTTTTGATGATTATACTCATATTAATTAGCTACTGCATACTACACTGTCAATGGTACACTGTGATATCAGAAAGATATTATTATATACAAATAATAAAAATACAGATAAATTATATACAAAATATACATAAGCATTATGATGATTTTTCAATTATCTTAAAAGGTGTTTTGGAATACAAAATATTACAAAAACAAAGAAAAAATCTACTTAAACACAAGAGTAACTAAAAATACAATGTGAACAGTCATATTAGTAATGTAATTGTTAAAACAAATACTATGTACTTGTGATTTTAAAAAGCCTAAATTTGACAGTTCATAATTAATTTCCAAATAAAACTGTGCTAATATTAGGTAAAGAACAAGTATTTTTTTAACGTATCGCTCCTATATTATTGCTGGTCCTCTCTCAAAACGTGTTCCGTTACTGATAAAATTACCTTGCATGCACTTTTTTGAGAGTTATAATTTCTTATTAAACGATTCTAAAATAACATGATTATAAAAAGATAAGAGTTTCAGAATCTAACGTATTTAAATCTAACTGCAAAAACGACTAATTTGTATGTTGACATCTTTCCTTTTTGTTTCTCACATTATATATGTCAGATCGTGAACGTATTCTCTGCTATCTCTTACAAATAATATTTAGTTCAAACAAATTTTTTCCCTTTGCCTTTTATACCTATCAAATTAATACATCAAAATGACTACAGGCAGAACTTTAAATAGACTATATTATTAAACCTCAGGAGTAACATAACTTTTATGTATTTTAATCAAAACAAGTCTTAATAGTTAACAAGTTTTGACAGTTTGTTTAAAATATCTACTCTCATAAGTTAATTTTTAATTCAATGCAATTCCTTTTTGTCCTCAAAAATAGCAACACTGTAAAAAAAAAAAAAAAAAAAAAAAAAAAAAAAAAAAAAAAAAAAAAAAGGAGATTTTACTGGCAATCGAGACGCCTGTACTATTTCTGTATTTTATTAAAAATCCCGCCCCCCCCCCCCCATAAATTTCAGAATCCACATTTTTAAGGAAATTTTTATCCATAAATTGCAGAAAATTTTCCGTTATTCTGGAATTTATGGGGGAAATTTTTTTTTAAATACGGAAATAGTACTGGCGTCTCGATTGCCAATAGAATCTCCGTTTTTTAGCCCTTTTTTTTACAGTGAACGTTTAGTACATTTTCATTAAATAGAATAAATAATTCGAAAATTTTCTCCGATAAAGCACTAGCAATCCAAATTAAAGAAAATTCCTACAAAAGACATTTGGGGCCATATTGACTTTGTTACTCACATACTTGGAAACTGAAATAGTATTTTTGAGATTTGAGCTCTTTTTGTGTGTTCTGTTATTCCAAATTTCGATTTAAATAACATTTTAAACAAACTAAGCTAAGAAATGCTATAAAAGCGATAAAGTACCTTTAATTAGATTAAGTATGTTTTATCGCACAAACGGCGACATTTTCAAAATCATTCCTTGATAGAAATACTTTTGCAAAAAAAAGAAAAATTTAAAAACAAGAACTTGGTAAATAATATCACGAGACTTCATGCATAATGAAAATCGTTTAAAACATAAATAAAATGAAATTGGATATTTGCGAGCGTGAATTAATTTCTACTGTTATTACTAAACCTGCATAGCATCTCTTTCCAAATTTTAAGTAGCTCGAGGGACACTGAATCATTGCAAATATTCTCGTTGCGCAAAAATGTCTCTATTGATTCCCGGATAATAGATGGTAAATAAAAACACGTCGGATAAATTATTCTGCTATTTTCAAAATAGCAAAGGCTCTTTGCTGCATAATCTGTCCAAAGCTGTGGCTCTCTTGTTGTATTTGATGTCTGTTCTTTGTTTCAAGTTTTAAGTTTTTTGTTTGTCATTTCTATGTAAAACTGCATTGCTCCGTCTTCTTTAGTGAAAGGTATTTCATATACTCCTGATATCAGGACATAAAGCAGACATCAAATACAACAACATAACTACAGCTTTGGCCAGATTATGCAGCAAAGAACCTTTACAGATCTATTTTAAAAATAGCAGAATAATTTATCCGACAAGACTTTATTTACCGTGCATTATCCGGGAATCAATAGAGATATTTTTACGCAACGAGGCTATTTGCAATGATTGAGTGTCCATTGAGTTACCTAAAATTTGGAAAGAGATACTATGCAGGTTTAATAACAGTAGTAGAAATTAATTCAACCTCACAAATATTCAATTCCATTTTATTTATGTTTAAACTGATTTGAATTATGCATGAACTCTCGTGACATTATTTACCAGCTTCTTGTTATTAATTTTTTTTTCGAAAATATTTTTATGAAGGAATGATTTTGGAAATGTCGCCGTTTGTGCGATGAAACGTACATTAAACTAAATAAAGGTATTTTATCACCTTTATAGCATTTTTAGCTTAGTTTGTTTCACTACAAATGATTATCATACACATTTTTATAAAATTTGAAAGATAAACTTTTCTTTTTTCAATTTCATAATAATAAATCATGCTAAACTATAAGTAAAGTTTATATAACTATAAATGACGATTTTATAAGCGACAGATTTATTTATTTGAACACGATTATTGAAAATAACAAAAAAAAATCATTTCTTATATGTGATGGCTATTTCAATATATTTACATTTTTTATTCCAAATACAACTTTAGAAGACTGTATTTTATTTTTAATATTACACTTTTTTATACTGGTACAAATTTCGTAGAGAACATGAACATTATTGCTGTTATTCAGAAAAATCTGTATCTTAAAAAAGAAGTTAAAAATGTCTTCAAAAGCTCAAGGTAAATTGGTTTTATTCATTGGGGAGCATACATATTTTTATATAGCATTTAATCCGCTTCATAAAAAGTTTTCTTAAAATAATCCCCGACGTATTTTATACTTTTTTTCGTACAGCTTGTAAGATAAAACTCATTGTACTGAACTAAAGATGGTAAAGATATCCATGTTTAAAGAAAAGAGACATGGCCAGAGATTTATTCTGTTTGGGATTAAGTGGAAGAAATTATGTAAGAAAATTTTCAAAGCGGTTGTGGTAATAGTATAAAGTATTACAGTACTTTTAGCATTACCATTCTGAACTACACTGTAAAAAAAAGCGTAAATCTACAAAACTAGTTTTTGTAAAAGCTTCAGAAATCTGTATGCTTACTAACAGTTTATCGATAACCCTGGATAATTACATGAAGCTTTTTTTTGTTGCAGTTACATAAAAAGTTCTAGGCATCCCAGTTTCCTAGAAAATTCTTAGTAACCGTATGGACTTTTTTACAGTGTAATGTTAAATTTTGAAACTCATTTTGTTGTTTAAGGTTTATATTATCATTGCAACAAAATGATAATTAGTTATCTTTCATTAGACGTTCCATATGAAACTTTAAGTTGCTATATGATAAATATTTTGCATTATTCATTGAAACGTGGATTGCATATTTATTTCTATTTCGAAATCGTACAGTCTTTCTCAAATTCCATCATATACGTTGGTAAGGCTGCAGTAAATAGGAGTGAGAGATGCTAAGCTGGGTAACGTCCTCCTAGCTTAAAGGGTAGAGCACTTGGAGCGCTATTCCAAGGGTACCGGTTTCGATTCCTGGTTTGGACATTTTTCACTATGTTGGTTCCACGCTTAGTTAGCAGTGTGATAAATCACATATTAAATATTCAATAATTTCAAGCGTAATTTCACTGCTGATAATTCATTGAAAAATTAATTAAAAACTATATATGTATTCACCGATACTAGGTTTATTTGTATCTCATGTTACGCCGAAGGATTGTGTGCTCATGAAGAGTATTCCATCTTGTGCTGCAGTTGCAACCTTATCAACATATATGAGTGAGAGATGCTAAGCTGAGTATCGTCCTCGTACCTTAAATGGTAGAGCACTTGGAGCGCTATTCCAAGGGGTACGGGTTCGATTCCCGGCTTGAACATTTTTCACTATGTTGGTTCTATTCTCACTTAGCAATGTGATAAATCAATTACATATTCAATAATTTCAAGCGTAATTTCACTGCTGATAATTAATTAAAAATTATATAAAATTTTGTCTTTTTCTTTTAGGCAGTTCTACTAAAAGGAACCACAATTTTGGCTTTCAGTTGTAGTCGAACATTCGCACAGTTGTTGCTATTACACGTAATTCAGCAAAATATTTCTTATGTGTTACTATGAATCACAATTTACTGATAGAGTTTCATGCAGAGTTGGGCAAATTCGCAATCTGATTAATTTGTAATCTCATTACAATGTAATTGGCATGTAAGGGATTATAATTCCAATTACATGTTAATTAAAATCTGAATTGGAGATTCAATTAGCATTATAATCGTAACTATAAATGCTATGTTTAATTTTATATAGTTGTAATTATAATTGAGAAAAATATAATTAAGATTATGTGTAATTATAATCTGAATTTAAAGTTCAATTAGCATTGTAACCGTAACTATAAATGCTATGATTACAATTATAAAATTGCAATTATAATTGATAAAACTATAATTACGATTACAAGTAATTATAATCTGAATTGTAAATTCAATTAGCATTGTAATAGTAACAATAAATACTATAATTATCATTATATAATTGTAATTACAACTGAGAAAAATATAATTAAGATTATGTGTATTTATGATTTAAATTTGAAATTGAATTAGCATTTTGTAATCGTAACTATAAATGCTATGATTATTATTATATAATTGCAATTATAATTGAGAACTTATAATTACAATTACATGTAATTTCAATAGCAATTTTTTATTAAGATATAATTGTAACTGTAATGCAGAAGGTTATGATTTTCATTACGGTGCTGTAGTGTTATAACTGTAAAATTTTAGTTACAATTACTTGTAATGTGAATGGTAAATTTAGATTATTGATTTGATTTCAAATGTACTTGAGATGATTATAATTACCATTACATTGTTGTAATAGTAACTAATAAATTTTAGTTACAATTACGTGTAATGGAAAAAGTAAAATTTCCAATTAGATTTTATTCCAACAGTATTTGATACTGTACTTATTAATGATTATATATTCTTTTGATGACAATTAAAAAATTTCAGTTACAGTGGCATTATAATAAGGGTGATACATTGTTATACATTGCAGTTAGTATTTTAATAATAACGGAGAATTTTCAAACCCGGATAATCTACCATTTTTTTACTGAAGCCCCCCCCCCCCACCCAATATTTTAGTGCGTCATAAATAAAAGGGGTGGTAACTTAAAACACTTATAACTCAAACTGTAATTATCGTAGGACACTCATATTTTGTATGGTAAAAGTAATCTTTATGAAAAGGGGGGAAGGGGGTGCATTTTTTTAAACGGAGATTAGTAAATTTTAGAATAGCGCTTGTAACTCTTATATAAATTGTCGTAATCTAGACAAAATCGGTATGGTAAACGCAATAGTTTTAAAGGGTTGGGGCTTTGTCGATTTTTTATAGAAACCCACCATATTTTAGTATATTATAAATATAAGTTGCTGACAACTTAAAACAGTTATAACTCTAACTGTAATCTTCGTAGAACACTTATATTTTGTAAACTAAATCTTTATAAAGGGGGAACAGTGTGGGCGTTTTTAACCCCGGATTTCGAAATTTTTGTATAGTGCGAATATTAGGTCTCGATAACGACAAATACGTGCAACTCGAATTCAAAATTCAACTTGTCACATCGCATCTCACTCAAATTTCGTTTAATTTCTTAATCTTTTTAAGAGGGGGAGGGGGTTATTTTCTATAGCAGTTCTTCCATATTTTAGTGCATGAAGTACTGACAACATAAAACAGTTATAACTGGAGCTGTAGTTATTGTAGAGCTCTCATATTTTGTAAGGTAAACGTAATCTTTAGAAAGGGGAGACATTATCTTTATTATTATTATTTCTCAGTTTAAAGTTCATTGTCGGTTTAAAGTTTAATACTAGTGCATTTTTCTGTTAAAAAATTAATTTTTCACATGTCTGGGTAATACTTGAATAGTTTCTTTTATTTTCTAATATTCTGTAATTAGTTAATACACTTTAAAGTACAGTCTTATAGTCTATCAGGTATTCTGATAGTGCCGCAAATAGCATATATTTTTTGTTGTCCTTTTTGCAATTTTTGCTCCTTTGTCCAATTTTGCATTATTTTTCTGAAATTGATTAGCAATTTAGTATTGAAAGTTAATAAGAAAAGTAGAGTTTAATACATAAAATCAAAATTCATCGAAATTTTGTTTATATGCTAATGCATTTTTTTTTGAAAATTTATATTTTACGTGTTTTGGTAATATTTGAATATTTTTCTATTGTTTTTATTATTCTGTAAGACAAATTTTATATTTTACACGCAATCGTTTTAAAAAAGGAGGAAGGTTTTTTTTTTTTTTTTTTTTTTTTTTTTTTTTTTTTTTTTTTTGTATGTGTGTGTGGTGGGGCTCTGTTTGCAATATTTTGTATGGTAAACGTAATTTTTATAAAGGGGAAAGGGACATTGTCGGTGTTTTTAACAGAAGACCCAAACTCTTAGTATAAGTCAAATATAAGGACCCAATGAATATAAACGCTTACAACTCTGATCCAAATTGTCGCAGAACCTGTACTTTTTTGTGTCCTGTTGGCAATTACGATTGCTTACTGAAATTGACATAGTGTTTATGGGTAAAATAAAATTTTGATATTTAAAATACTGGTTCGTCGAATTTCAGTTCATATTTTTATGCATTCATTTAATGTAAAATTAGCTTTTCGCATATTCGGGTAATATTTGAATGTATATGTTTTATTTTATATTATTATGTAATTAATTAAAAATACTTTAAATCAGAGTTCTTCATTGAGGTTGGTAGTCCGATTTTGTCAGTGGAATCGACATGTCTATGTTAATGGAAACTCATCCATGAAATTTTTTCGCAGATCTGCAATCTCTCTCTCTCTCTTTTTTTTCTTTTTTGTCATTTCCAAATCATTAAAAATTAAATATATCTTATTACTAATCCTACAGGTTGTAAACGGTCTCTATAAATTCATGAATTTCATAAATTGAGTGCTCCGAGGCTCACATTTTAATCCTGTTCCATGCACTGGCAGAATTTTTGTTAAACAAAACTTATTATAATCTGAAATGTAAAATGAAATAAAACTGCAAAATATTGCTATTGAATATTTCTTAATTTGGTAAACAAATGGTTAAACACTTCTGTATTACAGCAACAACTTTTGAACTCTGTGTGACTTAAAAGAAGTTTTTATATGTTGTTAGTACTGGGGTGCAATTTAAGAGGGCTAGGAGTACCTCCCCTTCTTTAAAGAATTCAGATTATAGCGGCCATCAGAAGTAATACAAAATTAAATCCGCTTGGTTTATATATTTCTTAAAGAATAAATTTATCAAATTTATTTTAAAATTCCACTAATCTTTAAAATTGAAGAATCTGAGTGCCTTTGAGCTTTTTTACTTATTTATGCGTAAAATTTACCTCCTTTGAAAGTTATTTTGAAATTTTAAAATTATGTATTCCCTACAATACAGAAGGTACGGGGAGGGGGCTGAATTGCGGATCCAAGGGGAGAAAATGACTTCGCGAAAGTATCAGAAAAGTAGTTAGTTTGGATTTCGGAATAACTTTCAATATAAAAAAAATTTCATAAAGAGATGTGATACCCTCCCACCCCATAAAAGGGCATTCATGATCCCTGAAACGGGATTGGGCTAAATTTTATTTATTTACAAATTGAAAAATGAAAAAAAAAACGATTGCTAGTTCAAAAACAGAAATGTAATGTAAGTTTTTAAAGGCATTTTATAATCAGCTAAAAATCAAATTGAAAGAGATTGAATTGCTATTAGCCGGATATAAAGAGAAATATTCTATCTGATTCTGAAGACTTGGCACTATCAATCTTAACATAAAGAAGTTGAGGAATGTCCCTTGTTTAGTCTTTGTTTCTGTTTGAAGTCTTTCTTTTGAATTACTGGAAATAGAACTCGTGTCTTTCTGTCATTGATGAATAATGTTATTTTAAAATAATAAGAAGAGTTACTTTTCATATTTCTGTCGTTGGTGGGATATGAGTTTCAGGGACGTGAAAATTATGAAACATCATTAGGGGCAACTTTTTAGAATTATTACTTATTTTTATACAATAAGATACTTTTAAATCAGAAAATTACTCTTGAAACAATTTTTAAATATTATTAATTTATATCGCGTACTTTCTTTATCCAGTTCGGGTTCTGATGACACAAAATTTTTCAGGCTCGAATTTGAAATCGATGGTCTCTGACTTCGAATAAAAGGTCCCGAACATATCTAGTCACAGACGCTGAAGATGGTTAAATAAGGGGAAGATAGGAGGCGGCGAAATAAAATCGTTCATAGGGCGTATGTGCGCATCATCGTTCATATGTGTGTTTAAAAACAATTTATAGCTGAAGATTGCATAAAGCTACTGAAGTTTTTTTTTTTTTTATGTGAATCTAGTTGGATGTGCATATCCCAAAACTTTCTTCTATCTAATACATCTTAATATTTCAAGCATACACTGATGGATCCCGCACGGAATCGGGCGTGGCGTCAGCATTCTGCGTCATGCGGAACGATGTGGTGGTCCATTAATGGGCCTGTAGAATCGGAGATGATAACTCTGTATTCCAAGCAGAACTTTTTGCGATTCTGCTGGCACTAGATTGGATCTCTTCCCAACCACCTTCCTTCACCAGGCTGTACAGTGATAGTCTTTCAGGCTTACAGTCAATCTTCGCGCACAGAACTAAGAACCCTTTAGTCCTTGACATAAAAATTGACATAAAAACATAAAAGTTACTCTCTCATACACAAAGTCGTCCTGGGCCACGTATCGGCCCACATTGGCATTGAGGGCAATGTGCGGGCTGACAGGTTGGCGAAAGAAGCAACGGCTAGAACATCAATAGATTTTACCCTTCCCCTTCCCACCTCACACATTCGCAGAAGGTTGAATCAAAAAATCATCTCAGAGTGGTAAATTTATTGGGATTCGTCTACCAAAGGTAGATACACATACGATCTCATACATATAGTGTCAAGAGAAATGTACTTTCTCTCACCAGCAACTACAGCATTCCTCTCTGGCCATGGACCATTCAAAGAATACTTGAAACGTTTCTTTCGGGCAGCCACCCCCTTCTGCGAGTGCGGCGAGGTCGGCACTCCAGAACATAGCTACTATCACTGCACGCTTACCCAAGCCTGTCATATTAAATGCCCCCGCATCCTTCCCAAAAATTTGCTTTCCAATATTCTAACAAGACCCCTTCTTATAGGCAAATTAAATAGAATTTATAAATTTCAAACGGAACTAACAAACCTCACCTCATAGACCTGCATGGTGCTGCAACTTACCCATCAACCTTGTGGCTAATCCTCCACAATTAACTGGACTTATTGTGTGATCCAACACACTCCACGCTCACTCACTCTGCTCATCCGCCCCTTGTCGCGAGGGAGCAGCCTGTGCTCCGACGGGAGGAGCTTGTATTGCACATATTATTATTATTATTATTATTATTCTTTTTTCTTTTTTCTTTTTTTCTTATTTTATTTTATTTTTTTTTATTTTTTTAATTTTTATTTATTTATTTATTTATTTATTTATTTGTTAACGAATCCCCGCGTGCCGGGGAGCACTCCGGGTGGGGCAAATAGAGTCTACATCGGACCCTTGAGGTCTGGTGATTCTGTCCCACTTAGGCAATAAATAAATATAGTTACAAATGTCAATAAAATAACATTATTAGTTCAATATTATACCAACTTTGACTTCCATCTTGAATTTCTGTTTTAGTCAAATAATCGGAGTACAAACGAGTTCATCTCGATCATGATATTTATTAAAACCAATAGTTTTCCGTTATTCTGTTGTACATCCGCTGTTCGCAAATAGCCGGCTTATCATGATGCGAAGCTCCTGTCGCTTTACGAGCCGCCGCTTTACAACAGAACTACGAAAAATCAAGAAAATTATACAAAAATCGCTATTACAGTGCTCCCTTTCGGCGGAATATTTCCAGCTTCAAGGAAAACCTGCTTGGCATAACAAAAAACATGCACAAAAAATTTGGTTCACTTTTATGCATAACGTCATACATTTTTCGATGGTACAATAATCAAAATAGCACAAAAATCGATATTGCAGCGCCCCTTTCGTCGGAAATTTTCCAAATTAAGTGAGGACCTGCTTGCCATAGCCAAAAACTAAAGAAAAATTGGTTCAATTCTACGCATAACTTCATACACTTTTTGATGCTACAATAACGACATACGGACAAACGGACATGGGGACTCATGGACAGACAGACATTTACTATATACATGTTTTCTGGGACCTCTGACCCCTAAAACGTGTACATCCGTCGAAAACCGGAAGTCGAAAAATTTTTTAATTACAATTCTTTCTTCTGCTGAAGATATAAGAAAGTAAAAACATCACGTCTTTCTGTCTGTGTTATACCTCGCATAAACATACTCGATAACTTATATATATTACTGAACTTTGCCATGGCAGGTTCGGATTGAAAATGAAGTGTATAGTTCGTTTACTTGGTCACTTAAAATAACACCATTAAATTATGGTCTATGGAGAGAATATTTTGCAGTGTATTTTATTGATGTTGCAGTATTTAATTTTTTTTTAAAATTTATATGCATCCCTGACGTTTACTGAAAGATGCTTGCTACAGAATATCTTGTTCATTTACATTTCATTTACAGGAACACAGAAATGAATTCGGTTACAACACTGATTAAGAACAATAATTATTCGAAGTATGTTTTGAGTTGTGGTATGCGTTTTTATATTTAACTGATTTTGTCCATATTATACCTGGTGTGTAAAAAATTTATAGATTATATACAGGGATACACAAATAGTTCGAGTGCAATTCCGCTCATTGACGAAAATTGCTGAAGGGAGATTTCAACTGTGTGATGCGTTTGCTAATTTAACTAAAATTTTCGCATATTATGTAGCGTATATACAAATCGAATACACTGTTGCGTAAAAGAATTCGCATATTATTCCGACTACAGGTGGCAATTGTTGAAAATGAGTTTTCAAATGCCATATGCGTTTTCCATATTGTTTTCATTATCTTTTACAAATGAAATATCTATGGGGGGGGGGGGGAGAAGGGACCATTCTTCCCTTGAGTCAAAATAGGGTTTCCAAAACGACATTAGAGATCTTCGAGTGAAAAGACTTAGGAGGCAATTCAAGCATGGCACCCGCGCCGCGACAGTTTTAATTCACGAGACTCGGACTCTCTCCGATCTTTTCTCTTTCAGAGCTGGGTCGGGTTCGGGTGTTAAATTTTTCTGATGATTCAAGCCGTGCCAGACTTGTTTAAACGTTCTGTTCGTGCCCAACCTATCCAGTATGAAAAGCGTTATTGACCCGACCCATGCAGCTTTCTAAATTCTTCCTCCCGAGTCCACGTTGGGCTTGTTATCTTGCTTATTTATTTTGGTAAAAATTATGTTAATGTTTGCTTAGCGAAATCTTAAAAAAATTTAATTTGGTTCAATAAATTCTAGAGATGTCTTTTTAAAAATAAATTTTTTTCTTTGTAGAGCTTTAAAACTTTGTTTTTCTTTAACCACCCGTTTCTTTCATTCTAAATTACATTGATTTTGTTACCGGATTTTTTTTTATGTAATTGTTTATTTCTCACGTGGTGTTTATGTACATAATTAATCTAAGTCTAAGTAGCCATCGATATTGTTATCTTTCTGTATTCATGAATTTCGAACATATTCTGAAAGTAGAATGTGTGCAAAGTCAAAGTAAGTGTGCTTCATGAATAATTTTAATTGTAGTATCCAGGCAGAAATTTTTGTTTTTATATCTGACCGAGTCAATTAATTTTTTGGCTCAGGACAAAGTTTCAACTTTTATACCGGGGCGAGACAATAATTCTTTTGGTTATTAGACCTGCGCTTGGGTCGGGAAATTTTATCCCGTGTGAATCTCTAATTGGCATATCTAAGCCAGCTTCAATTTTTTTTTAATGCATCTTTCAGCCAGCATCCCTTAGCTACTGAATATATGTTTCTTTAATAAGTTTTAAAATATTCTTTAATGAATTATAACTGAGCTTAGAGATAAAGAGACAAGCAGTCTTATACCAAGTTAGTACTTTTTAAATAATTCTGAAATCTGCGAGGCATCCTAGCTTAAAAATGCCTCTATTACTATACTGAAGAGAAAGTAGTTAGCTTTAAAAAAAATGAGCCTTTATGCAACTTCGGGTATGTAACTTACTCAAGTGCTCGGAGATACACATCTCTTTTAAAAAAGATCTTGTATGAATGCTTTGTATATTTTTCGTCTTGTGCCTATGTAAGGTAATTGTAAGAAAAATCGGAGCGACGTTTTTGCTTTTATTGTATTGTGCTAACGCTCTTCCCTACAGCTTTATTTCCGAAGTGTTCGTTATTCTTTTGGACATTTTATCACAACGTACATTGAATCGTACGTGATGTTACAGAGATGAGAGCTCACTCTACCTCATGAATGTTCGATTAAATTATGCATTAATGCTGCACCTATCTCTACCTCTGTCTGATTGGGGACATCTTTAAAGTTCATATCCCTTACTATATCTTAACTAACTCTCACTCCCACACCCAATAGTTTACTTGGGATGAGAGTAAGGAAAATCAAGTGATATGCAATTGCTTACATGTGCAATGCGCTAAATAAGAGGTATTTGCTGTTAAACTTTAAGGCGTTTGTTGTGAAAAGCAAGAAAAACTGGCGACTGAGAGGAAAAATAGAAGGAAAAAACAAAAATATTTATATTTTGTCTTTTCCTAAAAAAATTAGCATTGAATGCAATACTAAAAAATCAAGTGTTAAAGAATAGAATAAATTTTTTTTTAATTTTAATTTGCATCTTAAATTACAATTGATTATTATCTCATAACTATCTTTTGCAGAAATATGAAATATTACCAATGTTTAATTTTAATTTCATTAAAGAATGCATAGTCAGAATTAAAACGCAAAGGCTCTGTCGCATTTGGAAACTTGGTCCATGCAAACGTTCTCCATTCCTTTTGTGAGTTATCTGGAGAAGAACGACAGTAATATCATACAAATGTGATATGAAGAAGGAGGACAATGCGTATGGAAAATTTTGCCTCGATTAATTCATACAAGTGGCTGATCCAAGTGTGCAACTGTGAATTGCGGTAGTAACCTATCAGAAGATGTTAACCTTTAACCGGTCTCACAGACCGCTGCTTTTTTCAATTTTTATAGTTTAACTTGTAACTTTCAGTTTAACTACAGACACTACCAAAATTCTCTTTCTTTTGGAACTTTAATACTATCACAAGAGACTGTTGAATATGTGAATTTTAATTATAACAGCCCTGTACAAAACGCTAAGTACAAAAACACCATCCTATGAATTAATCGCGCCTTTTATTCATCTTTCCATGGTACGGTCTGACAGACCACTTCACAGTAGTTACATGACAATTTCTGTCACATTAGTCAAAGATTAACTTTCACTAATAGGGAAAAGGCTTTGATATGCATTTTATTTATGGAACTGCAAATGGAAGTCTCATAGGCTCAACGATTGTAAGAAGACGTGTCATTAAACTTGCTTTTGTTAATTTATCATTCTTTGCCTCGTATAACAACATCATATTGGGCACCCTCTAGCACCTTAGCATTTTAATTCCTACCATGCATTCTTTGATGAATGTTGTTTGTTTGGATTTGTACTATAAACTATTGAAGTTTTACACATCTTTTATGAAACATCCTGTATATACATAAATGAAATCTTTCTCTCTCCGCTAAACAATGCGCGACTTTCCGACACATTTACAGATTCCTTTTTAAAAGTACAAAAATTCCTGCCGGCCCGGCCTACAGGCGCAGGTAGATTTCGAAGTTAATTGCTAATTTCAACAAAAAAAGCTAAATCATTATTAGAGATAAAGCCACTTTAACAATTTTATTTGGCCGCTTTTTGACGATTTTTTATTTCATTTTTATATAAGAGATAGATGGTTTTATCAGAATCATGTTAAGGCGGTATTAAAAAAAATATTTTTCCATGCACAACAACTTAAAATTTTTTGGCACATTTTCACATTCATTTTTAAAATAAAAAATATTAAACTTGTTGACGTTGTTTTTGCAGAGATTTATAAGCGACCTGTGTTTTTATATTTTGTTCAATTAATTAAAACTTGATTTATAAACAATTATTTTCTCAGCAAGACAATATTTTTCATTTTCAACACAATCGCTTCGGGAAATTCGGTTCAAAATGCCCAATTTGACATCATTTTTTGAAATATATTCTGCCTCTATCAAAAAGTCGACCATTACGGTACATTATAGAGTTTCTGAATAAGAGAATCTACCAATTGGATGCGTTTTAGAGCAAAAATAAATTTAAAAATGAGTCAAAAATAAGCAATTTGGATTTGAATATGCCCTTAATATGATGATTTTTTTTTTCAACCACTATGTAATTTTAATTTGTTTTTGCTGTAAGAATTGGTCCTACTTGTCAATATAAATGTTGTAGATATATTAACAAGATATATGATAAATTCATGGGGATTTTATATCTTGTGAATTTACGAAGTTATGGATTTTTTTTCTTCCACCTACACCCCCCCCCCTACCCCCCCTTTTTTTGTTTTCGTTTTTAATTTTCTTTGCGCTACGAATTGGTCCTATCAAAAACTTGTCAAATATAAAAGTTGTAGATAATATTCAAGGAGATTTATAATAAAATTAATTGTATTTGATATCTTAAGAATTGACGAAGTTATGAATTTTTTCTCCTAAAAACCCTATTTTTTGCGCCTTTTGACCCCATTTTTAATTTTATCAAAAATCTGTCATACATAAATTTTTGGTCCTATTTTTAGAAGTAATAAAACCTTTAAACTGATTTGATATATACAAAAATTAAGAAGTTATGGGGTTTTTTCGGTTTTCACAAAACCCCTCCCTATTTCCATCCCCTTGGTCTGATTTTGCCCATTAACGAGCTTGACCGAGATTTTATGCCCCTTGATTTTATGTATCAGTTTGGCAGAGATTTGGGAAGAATTACGGAAGTTATCGTGTCCATAAAAAAGTGATTATATATATATATATATATATATATAAACGTAAAGCACAGTAATCACCAACAAAAAACAAGATAAATTCATGTGAAATGCGCCAAACAGCTGCAGTAAAACACATAAATTAAATATAAAGCAGTATAAGATTATATTTAGCCTGAACCAGCGCACCCCCCCCCCCCTCACAGAACAAGAAGAACAAGAAAAATATCTATGTAAACATTAAAACTTTAACAAAAACTAGGAAAAAATTAGGAAAAAACTAGGAAAAAATAGGCCGCAGCCTATTTTTTCCTAGTTTTTGTTAAAGTTTTAATGTTTACATAGATATTTTTCTTGTTCTTCTTGTTCTGTGAGGGGGGGGGGGGTGCGCTGGTTCAGGCTAAATATAATCTTATACTGCTTTATATATATATATATATATATATATATATGGTTTTTACTGAGGGTGGTTTTGAGTTCTAGGGGTCATGATCGGTGTAGATCTGCAAAACTTTTTCAGAAATTCCAACATAGGGGAAAATGTAATAGGTAGTAGTTCATACGAAATCTACCTAAAAATAACTTTTGACGTGATTTGGAAACGAATGGATTTTTTTTATTTCAATAGCTTTTTCTGTGTTTTTCTTTTATTTTAGAATTTCCAAAAAATTCTAGTTTATTATTGTCATCTAGCAAGCTTCTACAGTTTGGGCATGTACTAAAACAAAAGTTTTGCCTTCACTTTTCAAACATCCCACCTAAAAGTTTTGTTTTACCCCACTTAGTGTCCTAAACAGGTAGGGTTGTCCAGACACGAACCCGAAAATTCCATTAAAAGTCAAACTGAAACCCGGCCACAAAAGTTTCGTCGACCCGAAACCAAAAGGAAGGAAAAATAATTCATATTATAATGGTATTATATAATGAAGTCTACATTTACATCTTTAATATAAATTTTAACTTTTATATAGGAAAATAAACCTCTAGTATATACTCGATAGTATTAAAATACACTAGAACCTCTAAACAAGGGTCACCGCTGAACAGGGCTCACGAATTTGTCACTTATTCGGACGTGTGCGCTATTCAGAGACAAATATTTGTGTTGGGAATTGAAAAGTTACGCTAAATAGAGGTGCCCACTATTCGGGAGCGTCCGTATGGAGATTTAACTGTATATGCTATTAATTATGAATAACGGACATATTTCACGGTTCGGAGGCGTCCACTCTCTATATATTTTACTTTGCAAAATATTAACAATTATTCCCTAAATAATTTTTTGGGAGTGTCGGGAAGTGTTTTGGGAGTGTTTGCTGAGTATAGTTTACATCGGGAAAAATATTTAGACATCCTTTTGAAAAATCGGGTCAAACCGAACCCTTCTCGCAAGAGTGAAAACCCAATTCGACACCAACCCGAGCCCTAAATAAAGTAAGTCAATCTGACCCGAACCCTAAACTGCAGCAAAAAAGTCAACCCGGCCAAACGCGCATCGCAGCAAAAAAGTAGAAGTTAATCCGGCCAACAGCAAAAAGTAGAAGTCAACGGACCCAAACCCGATCCGAACTAAAAAGTAGAAATTAACCTGACCTACAATGAAAACAAACTAGCTTCCGAACAGCGGGTCAAATTGGAACCTGCAAACTTCTAAAACAGCTCCCCCCTCCCCCTAGTATACGGTAAAGTTTTGTTACAGTATTCTGAATGCGTTGGAAAGCGTTAAATGGTATCTGTCTCAGAGACCATTTACAGCAGTTAAATATTAACATTTAATTTCTGTGAGCAGTCTCATAGACCGCTGCTTTTTTCAATATTTAGCTTGTAATTTTCAGTTTAACTACAGATACTAGTGAAACTTTGTTTCATTTGGATCCTTAGGAATATCGCTAGAGTCTTCTGAATAAGGGAATTTTAATTATATTTGACTTGACGATAAAGTTTAGTACAGAAACAACATCCTATGAGTTAAAGGACCTCTTTATTCATCCTTCGATTTAGCAGTCTCACAGACCGCCTCACAGTAAATATGCGACAACTTTTGTCACAGCAGTTAAGGTTTAATATGCCAAACTATTCAAACATCTTTTTACAATTGTACATTTATAATTAAATAAAAAAAATATACCATGATAAAAAATAAAATAAATAAAGGAATGAAAAAACCAT
The DNA here is from genome assembly GCA_963932465.1 of Maratus speciosus. NCBI lineage: Eukaryota > Metazoa > Arthropoda > Arachnida > Araneae > Salticidae > Maratus > Maratus speciosus. The sequence goes on from OZ010792.1 coordinate 38,018,848, forward strand.
TATCTTCAAAATATAAGGTTAGTTTCAATGAAATCAAATAAAGTTGGATACTTTTTTTTCAATTAAATGATTTAACTTTAACTTCGACAAGAATTTGCCATTAACTAAATCTACAATTTTAGATTAATCTTTAACTGATGTCACAGAAATTGTCACATAACTACTGTGAAGAGGTCTGTGAGACCGCTTCATCGAAAGATGAATAAAAGCCACGATTAACTCATAAGATGTTGTTTTTGTACTAAACTTTTGGACAGGAGTGTTATAATTAAAATTCACCTATTCAAAAGTCTCTGGTGTTAGTACTAAAGTTCCAAACGAAACAAATTTTTAGTAGTATTTGTAGATAAACTGAAATTTTCAAGTTAAACTATGAAAATTGAAAAAAGCACCGGTCTGTCAGACCGGTAACATCAGTTAAATATTAATTTGCATTGCAAACAGTTTTTTAAAAAAAAGGTTTATCATAGTTACTAATTTGATAACATTTTCTCTTTTTCTATAATAAATAAATACGTTTTATTTATTAAAGAGTTTTATTTTGAAACTTATTTGCACAGCTAAACCCTTAAATTTCTTCACTTGTGAATATCTGAAAATCATAACCCACAAAAAATAGACTCGTGCAAGCAGCATTGGAAAGTACATTTAATTATATCTTCTTTAACACTTTTTTTAATGTCAAATGACACCTTTTAAAAGTTTTCGATTTATGATTTTTCATTTGTAATTTTAGATTGAAAGAATTACAAATTATTTTCAATACATTGAAGACATTTTTATGCTTATTGCATTCAAAAACTACGAGCAAAATAAACACAAATAAAAACTTTGAAAAGGTGTCATTTGACACCGGTAAAAATAGTGTTAAAGTAAACACTCTTCGTTTTAAAATGCAATTAAAATAAATTAAGGATTTTTACCGTTCTTAAAAGTTCGTATTTAAAAATTTAATAGAAATAAATTATTTGCATGAAAAGATTAAATATAAAGGAGAGTGCTCCAAAGATAGCTAGTTGACTCAGCCCAATCATAACCCCCCCCCCCACTCATGTCCTCCTCCCCCTTTTCTAGTCAGGTTAGTTTTTACGAGCACATGTAGGATTCTATTACTATATAACTTATAGTTACCATAATAAAACTATGAACATTTAAATTTCAGAGACATTGATATTTTAGTTACAATTACATTTATTTAATAAAATTACAAAATTTCTTTCTGAAATTAGACATAATTAAACCATATAAAAAATTAAACAAATTTACAAAATTAGAAAATGAAGCAGTAACATACTTTGTTATTAAAAAAGTCAAGTACGAAAATATACGCTGAAAAGATACGATTATTACTTTTTAACTTTGAAGGAAACATTTTTCCTTTTGGCATTAAAATATATTTCAAATTTTTATAAGCATTCTTCGTTATATTTAAGATTGGCTTTTAAAACAACACGTTTTTCAAACATTTCGTCAGAAAGCCTATTAGCTTTACAATAATTTGTAATAGTTGCAAAAGAAAATAATCTTTCTACAGATGCCGACGAGGGTAGCGGTGTGTTATATTTAATGAAGATTTTTTTAATCTCTTTATAAGAATTCAATACACTTAGATCTTTGTTTTCCTCCAAACAGAAATGCGCGTACAATAGTTCTGCTTTCCTTTTAGGGTCTTGTTTTGCTTCTTCATGATCAGAATCAATAAAGAAAAAGTTATCTCTTTCTTCACTATTGACAGAACTCATTATATCCAGAGATTCGTTAGATTTCATTTCTTTTGTCAATTCAGTAATAAACAACATTTTAATTTTTGTATAAGCTGAATCGCTAATACAAGACAGCCACTTGAATTTTAAAAAAAATGGATGACATAAAGTTGCAATTACGGCTATTTCTGCTTGGCGAGATGAAATATCAAAATACTGACTAAACCTGTTTTCTATACTTTCTAAATAAGCTTCGGCCAAAGGTCGGCAATACATAAAATCTTCTGTCAATGATTTTTGTAATTTATGTCGTAATGATAACAAAGTTGGTAACAAAATCCCAAAATACGTTTCTTTTTCTCCTTGAAGGATATCTAAAGCCGCGGCAATATGTTTACTACATTTAACGTATTCTTCTATATATGTGAAATCCTGATCTTTAAATGAAGTTTTCAAATCTAATTCCTTGCTCAAAATAGCAGATTTTTCTTTTATCGATAGAAATTGTTTCATGGCGTCAAATAAACTATTCCATCGCGTTGCGTTAGGTCGACTAAGAGTATGTCCCAAAATGGAGATGATAATTTCTGAAGATTTAGGTCGACATGCTGCTCTCCAAAAAATATTACATTTTTTCATCACTTGTTCGTGTATTTTTGAAATTTCTGTGTCTTGGCTTTCCAGAACATTGTTAGAATCAGTAGTTGCACACAAACTAAGTGTATGTGACGCACATCTAAAATGTAAAGGTAAACACTCATTTAAATCAATTATATCTTCTACATCATCATCTATGCTAGACGTAGTGTCAGAATCACACTCCGTACTACATGAATTGTATTGCGCATCTAAATCACCAGTATCTTCTAAAATACATTTTTCTTCAATTCCAAAAATTTTAAATGCTTTCACAAAATTACCACCATTATCAGTAATCGCAGCTATTACTTTTGCAGAATTCAATTCAACCTTTTTGTAGATGTTCATAAGATGGTCATAAATTTTGTCGTAACTATGAGTTCCTTTGAATCTTTGACAAGCTATAGCTCTAGAAATCCGTTTTAATGTTTCCGGATGAATCCAGTGAGCTGTCACTCCTAAGAAACTTCTTCGTCGCCCTGACCATATGTCTGTGGTTATACAAACGAATTCGATATCTTCCAACTCACGTTTAATATTTTCTACTTGTTCATCGTAATATATTGCAATTTTTCGGCCGAGGGCCCTACGACTCATTATGTTAAAAGATTTTGAACAAGAATTAATGTTTTTAATTATATTGTGGAAATAAATATTATCAATGCTTCTTAGTGAAATCATCGAATCAATAAAATAATTTACTACATCTTTGTCAAAATGATCCTGCAAATATACGTTTCGACTTGATTGCCCAGAAACATTTGATGATTTTCGTTGTTTTTTTGACTCCTTTAAATAGGCACGATATTCTTCCAAATAATTGATTCCATGCTTCCTTTTGAGGTGGGTTACAAGATTGGAAGTGCAATTATTTGAGGCTTTTACCTCACTGTTACACTTGGTGCATTTTGCTACAATTCTACCACCTGAAGACTTATTTTCAATTTTTTCGAAAAAATTTCCATCTAGTATTGTAGGTTTATTTTTACATATAAAGTCAGAAATATCAGAAGCAGTTTGTAAATCACTACTGCATATTGGAAATGAACTAATGGTTTGCATAATAGTTTTCGAAGAAATAAATTCTCATTCAATTTTTTAAAATTTTATAAATAATTTTAAAATGTGCATTCACATGAAAAAAAATTATAAAGGCATTGTAATATATTTGGTTCACCAAAACACTCGCGTACCTACCATTCGGCAAGAATAATTTTTATAACGTGACAGCACTAAATTGCATGTGAATCACGTGATTTTAAAATCAGCGCTTTATTTGCATAAGGTGACAAGTTGAAAGGTGTTTTTCTACAGATTATGCATCTTCTTTACTTGATTTCAAGCAGATAGAGCATTTGGTGTTTTATTTTGTTCCATTTCGCACATTGTTTGCTAACATAATTAATTAGATTATGTACATGATTTTTTGTTGATAATATTTATTTTAATTGTTTAAAAAAAAGGAAAGTAAAAAAAGGAAGATATGGGATATTTGCAAATGACGTCACAAATCAACTGTTAGAGGTAAAACAATCTTGGAGAAAAGTTTTGATTGGTAGCCGTTAGGATTGTGGCTGTTATGGAAGTCAACTGCACAGTCGTGATTGGCGGATGAGAAGGTTATCATTTGAAAGAAACCTCCCTATTAGTCTGACAAAAGTGAGCCGACGAGCAAATGGTCAAAAAACAACCTGTCATTTATAGATTATACATTATATGATAGAGTTACAGACAGGAAAAGCATAACAACAGTTTGTTTGGAACAATAAAAAATATTGTAAATTTTGGAGTTAATAAAATCCATGACCACATTCCCAATATCTCGAAGTATGATGTTTTGGCATCCGCGTATCGGTCAATATACCTTCCCCCACGCCCCAAAACTCCGACTGTAATTCTAAACCTGCCAAATATAGTGTGGTTCAACATCATAAGGTGCCATTATCGGGTAACTCAAAAGGGTTTTTTATGGAACTATCTAAATTTTATATAAAAAAAAAGATGAATTAAGGCCACTAAAAAGTTAAACTATCTTAATACACGTTAAATTGTAGCAGTACGTTCAAACTGTGCTTTTGCAAACTGGCGAAATGTAACCGAGGACTTTGTCCGTTTTTTAAATTGGAGCTTCCAAAATTTTAGTGCAGTGCGAATATAAGGGCCTGATAATCACAAACACTTATAAACTCGGATAGAAATTGCCGTGGCCTGCTCAAATTTTGTATTGTAAACGTTACAGTTTTAGCGGGGGCTGGGAGGGGAGTTGATTTTTGTTTTATCTAAGCCTCAATATTTTAGTACGCCATAAATATAAGCTATTTACAACTTAAAACACTTATAACTCGGAATGCTTTTGTCGTAGCGCGTTCATATTTTGTATGGTAAATGCAATCTTTATAAAGGACGATGAGAGATTTTTTGTTTTTTCAGAGAAGCTCCTTAAATTTTAGTGTAGCGCAAAAATAAGGGCTCGATAAAAAAAAAAAAAAAAAAAAAAAAAAAAAAAAAAAAAAAAAAAAAAAACACTTATAACTTGAAACCAGATTGTAGCAGATCGCGCAAATCTCGCGGTAAGGTGATTCTATTAGAGGTGGAGAGGGGGAGGTGTCTCTGTCTATTTTTTATTGAAGCCTACAATGTTTTTGTATATACAAAAAAGATTCTTAAAATTGAAAATACCTATAATTTATAATACTTATACTTATTTAATTCTCACAGCGCATAAGTTTTACAAAGGGATGCTCATGAGGGGGTCATGTCATTTCGTTTTCTTCCTATAACTCAGGCTGTAACTGTCGTAAGACCACTAAACGTTGTTATGATTAATATCATGAGTGTATATTTTCAGGGTCCTTTATCTTTTTTTAACAACAGCTAAATTTTATAAAACTGTGAATATATATATATATATATATATATATATATATATATATATAAGGCTGAGAAAATTAAACTCTTATAACTCGTGAACAAATTGACACAGAAATTTTGTGTGCTTGATCAATGGGACATAATTGAATATTAGACATTGTTGGATTTTTAACCACAGCCTACTAAATTTCAGTATAGAACTCGATAACCATATACACTTTTAAATCGGATCCAAGTAGTAGCATATCGCACAAATTTCTTATATTACACGTAATCATTTAGTGGTGGTGGCTCTATTGATATCTTATCAAAGCCTCCAAATTATAGTACATCATAAATATAAGAAGCCATGAAAATTATAACTTGGTTTGTATATGTCGTAGCACTCTCATAATTTGTATGGTAAACGTGATCATAATAAAAAGGGAGGGAACTTTGTTGGCATTTTTAAAACCCGAGTTACAACATTTTAAGTTGTGAGCATGTTTTGTTTTCATCTACAAAAATATATGGTGCAATCATAAAAAAAAATCAACAGAGCCTAACTCCCTTAAAATTTTTACGTTTATCATAAGAAATTTGTGTAGGCTGCAAAAATTTGCATCCAAGATAAAAGTGTTTGTAGTTATCATGGCCTTAATATACTTCTATATTAAAATTTAGGGGTTCCTGTTCAAAAAAAGAAATAGCTCCGGCTTTATAAAGATTATACTTCCCATACAAAATATGAGTATCCTACGATAATTACTGCTCGAGTTTTAAGTGTTTGAAGTTGCCAGCATCTTATTTAGGAATGGATGCTGTAGAAATTTCTTAAATCGATTTCTCATTTATGTAATATTGCGATTTTTTAATCATAAATACATTTAACAGTGACTTTACCTTTAGAATAGGGAACCCATTTTTTAATTTATAGTGATTAAATAAGGTCTTTAATTGTCATCTCCCCCCCCCCCCTTACTGTATTATACAGGGTGTCCGGCCTCAACGGTGTCCAATGGCTAATTCCTAAACCGTTAGTCATAGACTTATAGTTCCAATTACAAAAATGTTTTAAATCAGGTAAAGAAACATTTTAAAAGCGATTTGGGTCAATAAAAACATTTCTTAAAAAATTACGAAATTTAAATTTTTATACGGTCCCCTGGTCAAGTTATATTTAGTAATTTTTTCCTATTACACTGACAAGCAAGACAAAAAAAGTCCCATTCATATAACGCTAAAATTGGGCGAGTTATGAAACTTTAAAAATGCATGACTTATGCCACTTTTCTACTCTGAAAACAAATGAGTTCGGCTTGGCTTTGAGGGATCATATGCCAGGTGTTTAAAGTATTCGAAGGTCTTACTTCATGTGTATCTGTGCTTTGAAAAAAAATCCTACAAGTATTATGATTAAGTCTCAAATTGGCTAAAATAACATAGGTTATATTTTGTCAGGATTTGAGACTGTTTCTCTTATGATTTCTTTTAACAAAAATTATGTTTTTTTATAAGTTTTTATGTTACTTCAACAATCATATGTATGTTTTTGCAGTTCAAAATTTGTACTCTAACTTTAACCCACTTTTAAATATCCGATCGAGATTGCATTTTACATACTGGCGCAAATCCGATAACAATCTAATATTATTAAGATTTTCGGTGGTTACCATTTATACTTATTTTACAGGATAACACAAAACATTTTGGATAAATTTCTGCCAATGTGTTTAAGAAAAAGTTTTAGATTAGATAATACAAGACTGCGATTGTTGGGTTTTTCACATTTATGCATTTTTTAGCACTGAATCCGAAAATTACCTTAATTTTTAACCGTCATGTCAGGATATTTCGCAAATCATAAATTTTCAAATTTAAAGAATAACAAAAATCGAATACTATAAAGTAGCGGAGATGGTTGTGTTTTTTAACTTTTGATAACTGATTTTTACGCACTTTTTAGCACTGAATCTGAAAATGACCTTCCTTTTTAACCATCACGTTAGATTTTCTTTTGCAAATCGCAAATGTGTAAGTTAAAATATAGCTAAAATCTCATACTATAAAACATATGGAAAACATTTTTTATTTTATTTTATTAAAAAATTTATTCGATATTTTTGCTTATCCTAGGATTCTTACAGCTAAACAGCTGAGTGGTCCGATGAGATGGGGGAGGAAATTCAATTTTAACGTTGAACTCCTTAACTTTGAAATTTGCAATGAGCGAAAAATCCTGATATGATAGTTAAAAATGAAGGTCAATTTCGGATTCAGCGGTACAGAGTATACAAGAATCAATTATCATTAGCTAAAAAACATGACATAACCCAACTTTTGCAGGCTTGTGCAATCTAATAATATTTTAAAATACGTATCATTTTGTAAAGAATTGAGGCTGTTAATTTAGAATCATTTTATTTAAGAAAAATTCTGTTTTTTCTTTCTTCTTAAGTGTTTATTACAAATTGTATATGTCCCATTAATATACCAGAATGATTAAAGATTTCAAATTTATATTGAATTGTTAATTTTACTCCCAGATATTTTTTATATCTGACGAAATTATATATCGACTAAATTTGTGAATGACCCCCAATTTGCAGCAAAAAATATGCTCCAACTTTAAACAGCTATTACTCGGTCAATTTTAATCGTAGAATAACGGGACTTTTTTTGTATTACTTGTCAGTGTAAAAGGCAAATTTCACTAAATATAACTTATAGGACCGGAGGACCGTATAAAAATTTAAAATTCGTAATTGTTTAAGAAATGTTTTTATTGACCCAAATCGCTTTTAAAATATTTCTTTACGTGATTTAAAACATTTTTAATTGGAACTATATGTCTATGACTAACGGTTTAGGAATTAGCCATTGGACACTGTTGAGACCGGACACCCTGTATAGTATAGTAAGTAGTTTTTAATTTTCCAAGTAACTTTGATAAAATATATATTTTAAGCTTAAAAAAGTTCGTATGACCTCGGGATTCAGCACTTAAACAATAAATCAATTAATTTAAAAAAATCAAAATTCCCGACTGCTTAAAAAGCGAACCAATTAATTATTTCTATCAATGTGAAACTATTTTTTATATTATTTACGTATTTTGTTTTATTTATTTGTATTGGTGACTTTTAAATTGCGTTTAATTGTTAGTTCCTATCTATAAACACTGTTTTGATGAGGCCTATAGATGTCTATGATGGTTAGAGTTGCAGTAAAGCTAGAAATCCTACATACACAACTTCCAGGTTGTGTAATATTTAAACGAAGCTTCTGACTGTAAAATAGTCAAACAAACATTGCCTTCAATTTGAAAGACCTATCCAATGATATGCCATTCAATAGGGTGCGTAATTTTTTGTCGTCGCTACCGCCATTTTGTATTTTACGGCCTCCATTTTGAATTTATAAAAACAAAACCTAACCTATAACCATTGGACGATTAAGACGAATCGATAGAGACCTCATTCATTAAAATCCATCCAGCCGTTGGGATGTTTCGAGGGTATAAAGAAATCCACATACCCAGGTACGCGTGAAACACATAACCCTTCTTTTCAGTCGGGTAATTAATGAGCTATTTTGAAAATTTTGATTAGTTCAGTAAAGAAATAATATAAAATAAAAGGATTGTGTTTTTTCTAACTTCTGATGGCTGCTGAAATCTAAATTCAATAGTCTGTAGTGGGGGGGGGGGGGGGGCTCCCATAGTCTTCTTAACTTGCACTACAGTTCTAAAAACATACAAAAACATTTTTTATTTTATTTATTTATTTATTTATTAACTGAAAAATGATTAAAAAGATATTGAGGAAAAACAGAAACATATTCAATGAATCTAATACTGAATTTAACCAATAACCTTCCGTGATGAGAAATAAAGTTAAACTAGACAACAGGAATTCTGCTTTTTCAGAATTTAGTGTCGCCTCCGGAATTTCCATTACTTCATTTTCTTCTTATGGAAATTTTCTCTTCTATTATTATGAAACAGCCATTATAAATGAAGTGTTAGGTGAAGATGAAAGAGCAGCCGTAAAAAGTTAGAACTCTGATTTTCTGGTCAGAATTCTGGGAGGGGGGGGGGGGATGGCCATGATTTTTTTTATGGCTGCTTTTTCATCTTCGCCTAACACTTCATTTATAATGGCTGTTTCATAATAATAGAAGCCAACAGTCCATCAGAAGAAAATTGGTTAAGCGGGACTCTACTGCAGTACAAAATATATTTCAATTTTAAGACTTAAAGCACACGTTTTATTTTATGTAAAATGACGTCATTCGCATCCGCTTAAGAATTCCACATTTACGGTCTACTATTAAACATCTACAGTAAAGCATGCATAGCACGTCACTATCATGAAATAATGTACAAATGCAGCAAAAAGATGCCGTTATTCAAGAAAATCGAAAAAAAAAAAAAAAAACGGCTATCCAATGATTCATAGATACTTACAATTAAATATAGTATATAATAGCTGCATTGTTTTAACAGAAATCATGCGTTTATATTTTTTTTTTTCAAAAAAGCACATATTTTAATTACATTTTCTCTCGGTTGTTACGAGAAAATGGCAACACAAATATATAATTTCTATTTTTAAACTATTTTCCCTTTACTTTCGATATAAATGGAGTACTTGAGTTGCCAAAATTAAACAAATGGTGCTGAAAACTACAAAAAAATTAATGTTTCAAAAATAAATGGAGATACAGTTTTCAAACAAAATGCATTTAAAAGAACTTTTTTTTCCAATACGATGGTATAAAAAGTGAAAACGTGCGATGCTTAGAAGTTTAAAAAATTGCTAAAGAATGTTTAATCGTAATGCTTTGTTTTTCGGATAGCTTCTGTAAGCTAACGTTATTTTTTGGACACAAAATAAGCTGGGAGAAAGAAATAGCATACCGTACCGGAGGCTAATAAAAAGATAAAACAAAGATGTGTAAATCATACGCCGCTGTTTTATTTCCTTTTAGGTTTTAGATTATAATAAAATGTGTTTAACATAAATGCTGACATTCATGTAGTTGATGGAGAAGGATTGAAAGTAGGAGCCTCGGAGCACCCGGCTGCTGAAATTCATGAAGTGTTTGTGGCGGTTTGCTCCTGTAGGATTTGCAATAAAATATATCTAATTTTCAATGATCAGAAAATGACAAAGAAACCTAAAATTTCAGATAACCGGAAAAACTCATAAATGTGTCCTCACCCCTCTCACTTTCTTTCCTTTTGCAAGAAATCGGGTTACCAATTCAGAACTGTGATTTAAAGTATTTTTTTTATATTAATTTCAAAATAATAATATATTAAAACTAAAATATTTAAATATTTCCCAAACGTATGAAAATTAATTTTTAAGGTAAAGAATGTATAAAGTACAAACAGAAATTCGATGTATTTGTATCGTAACCGGAAACCGCTGTTAGCGGTCTCAGAGACTGCATTATTTTTCCATTTTCACAAATTTTCCGTTTAACTATAGATGCTGGTTAAATTTTCTTTTATTTGGAGTCCCTTTATCTTCACTACTAACTTTTGAGTAGCTGAATTTTAAAAATAATAGCTGTGTACATGAAGTTTAGTAGATAAATAGTATTTTGAGAGTTAATGTAGCATTTTATTCATATTTAGATTAAGCGGTCTCACAGACCACTCACGGCAGTTATGCGACAACATTTGTCACTCCGGTTACTGGTTAACCGGTCTGACAGATTGCTCACGGTAGATATGCGACAATATTTGTTACTTCGGTTACGGGTTAAATATAAAATTTTAATCTTTTTAACCATAAATACTGAATAAATTTAGAAATGTATTCGTAACTGTAAAAAATTTAAAATAAAAAATGCGTTAAAAAAAAAAAATCGTCGTCGACACCGCCGAAATACGATGTCTAACCCGATGCATGATTCTACTTCAATGTATTTTAATTAATTAGAAAATAATAATAATAAAAAAAAAACGTATACATTCCAATATTACCCAAGCATGCGAAAAATTAATTTTCCTTAAACTAATGCATGAAAAGGTAAGCTGAAATTCGATGAATTTGGATTTTAAATATACAATTTTTTGTTTTGTTTTTACAACTATAAAAACGGAATCAATTTCAAGAAAAGATTCTCAATCGCAAACAGGACCAAAAAATGTCTTTCTCTCCCCCTTTAAAATAATTGCTTTTATCATATGAATTTTTTATATTCTGTGACAATTTGGATCTGAGTTATAAGTGTTTATGTTTAACGGGTCCTTATATTTATGCCATATTGAAAGTTGGGGGCTTCTGTTAAAATACCGACAATGTCCTCTTCCCCATTATAAAGGTTACGTTTACTATACAAAGTGTTTTACGATAATTGTAGCTTGAGTTATAATTATTTTAATTTGTCAGCCGCTTATATTTTTGATACACTAAAATATGGAAAGGCTTTTATGAAAAATCTATATAGCCCTCCTCCCTTTAAAACTGTTACGTTAATCATATAAAACTTGTGTCGACAAATTAGATTTGAGTTATATGTGTATTTGGATATCGGGCCCTTATATTCGCGCTATAGTAAAATTTATGTGGTTTTGGTTTTTTTAAAAAAAGACAATCAATGTCTTCTGTAAAATTATGTCACTTTTTGCACCGAAGTAACTAGGAATTGAAATGGCATTGGGACCGATGTGTCGGGATCGAAGCCCTATGACCTAAACAGCAGGAACAAAGTCTCAGAACCGAAATGTACTCATGAATGATTAAATTTGAGTTCCTTCATTTTTAACATTGCATTCTCAATCATCAGATAATCTACAAAATTTTAAATACATTGTATGTATATTACTTATATCACAGAGATATTTAAGATCTATATGTTAAAAATAATGTGACATTGTCCCTTCGAGCGCGATAAGCAACTTTTTATATTTCGTAATAATTTAAACCTTATATATTAAATTTTTTCTGGGTATAAAACTTACTTAAAAAAAATAATAATCGTTTTGTAAAATTATGGTGTATGCACCTCTGTCTCATGACACCTCTCGACATCAGATTCTGTATAGCGCGTTTTTCGGGTCTGAATTAAAAAAGTAAAAAAAAAAAAGGCGTATTTCCAGAAAACGATTAATTACGTAAAAATAACTAGAAAATTAGTAAATATGCAATTCTGCTTAAAAAATTCTATTATGTTTTTATAACATTATAAATTAATACTTACTGACATATAAATAGTTACTTATAATTTAGTTACATTCTTATAAACGTAACTGGGATTAACTTGCATTGAATTACAAGTAATTTTCATATCAATTTTAGAAATGCAATTAGAATTAGCTCGTAATTGATTGCAATATAATTTAAATATATTTCATAGAATGTAACTTAGATTTAGTTATATTACATTACACGCTAACCAAATTTCATTCTGAGCAAACATAACTGAGATTAACTTGTAATACATTAGAATTTAATCTAAATTTTATTTTAAAAACTGCAATTAGAATTAGTTCATAATTCATTGCAATTTAATTTAAATACATTTCATAGAATGTAATTTAGATTAAGTTGTATTATATTACACGTTAACCAAACTGAATTCTGAATAAACGTAATTGACACTAACTTGTAATACATTAGAATTTAATCTAAGTTATATTTTTAAAGATGCAATTAGAATTGATCTATAATCCATTACAAGTCAACTGGATCCTATAATTAAAAAAGTAATCGATTACAGGCTAATTGGGTTATATAATTAAAATCGAATATGAGTCATCTTGTAATATAGATTACATGTTAATTGAATTATACAATTAAAAATGTAATCTGAATTATCTTGTAATCCATTACAAATTAATCTAATTAAAATTTAAAAGAAAAAAATGAGAATTGGCTTGTAATCTATTACACGATAATCAGATTATGTATTTCAAAAGAGTACTTGAAATTACTTTGTAATGCCTTACATGTTAATCAATTGCATTGTGAGGGAATTATAATGTATTTTAATCTATAATTTCATTACTTTGTAATCAGATTCTGCCCAACACTGGTTTCATGTATCATAAAATGTCATAATGCTTTGTAAAAAAATTATTTTTTTAATATACAGTATTATTGTTAATATACAGTACAATTCTTATTATCTAACTCACAGGATTACAAATATACAGGGTGCAATATGTTTTTCTCAACCGTTAGTCGTAGACATATTGTTCCAATTACAAAAACATTTCAAATGAGGTAAATATTTACGTTGTGGCATTATTTAAAGTAAATAATCAATTTTATAAAAATTACGAAATCTAATTTTTTATACTGTCCTCCACTGTCTATAGTTATATTTAGTTCACATATGTCATAACAGATATAACGCAAAAAGTTTGACATCTGTAGTACAAAATTTGCACAGTTATAAAATTTCAAAGTTTGAGATTTTTGCACATGATTTTGTCCTTCATTGAGGGATCAGTTAAAAGATGAATTTAAGTAATTCGATATTACTCTTTGGCTAGCAGTCAACCTATAATTAATTTGCCAGACGCAAATTCGGTTAATGCCAGACGCAAGCAAAATTAAACTGGCACTTTCGTTGCCATATTTAAAGCCGTCTGGCATTAACTTTGCAACCGAATTTGTGTCAGGCAAATTAATTATAGGTTGTCTGCTAGCCAAAGAGTAATATCTTGTTATTTTTAAGCTTGATAAAATGACGTAAAGATGACTTATAATTTTTAAACTATAAAACACGCTTGAAACAGGCACTTTCGTTGCCATATTTAAAACCATCTGACATTAACTTTGCAACCGAATTTGTGTCTTGCAAATTAATTATAGGTTCTCTGATAGCCAAAGAGTAATATGTTACCTATAAATGTGGATCTGGCGCGGTCTTAGCAACATTGGCAACATCTGGCAATAATGGATTAATATTACAAATAGTTAATAAAAACAGATGTTATAAACAAAAATCATGCTAAAATGACATAATTTTGATGTTTTTTCTCCTGCATAACCCCTTTTTCTGAAGGTAAACGCAAGGTCTCCCGCCAGCCAGACCGTCCGCAATCGTACTACACCATAAAACGGAAGAACATATAGAAAAATGAGCTTTAATGAAATCAGGTGACGAAAACGTTGACGAAAAACTCTTAGACTATTAGGGAAACGTTCTGAATAAACACTCGCAACCTGCCTGGCATTCCTTTGACATTCACCATAAATAAGTATCATTTCGGCATAATGCATGTATGCGTAGCTTGACAAGACGATCTCAACGCTGACTAGCGTGTCCACTTCTAGATGGCTCGTGTTCGATTATCCCAAACTTGTGGCGTTGTTCTACTATTGTAATTTGCATAATCCTAATTTTCCTGCTCGTTATAGCTCGGCTGGTCACTTGATATTTCATTGATACTTATTTTTCTGTTTTAATTCAATATTTCATTTTTCGCTTTGTGTACGATCCCTAAAAATCAGCTCAAATTTTTAGATGAAATAACCCTTTTTGCTGATTCTCCGATTTGGCGATATCGGTTAAAGGTGGTTTCACCGTGAAAAGGACATTGCACCTTGATTTTGATCTCGAATTACTGAAATTCATCTTTTAACTGATCCCTCAATAAAAGACAAAATCATGTGCAAAAATTTCAAACTGTGTCAGTTTTTGTAGTACAGATGTCAACATTTTTGTGTTATATCTGTTATGACATATGTAAACTTTTACTAAATATAACTATAGGGACTGGGGGACCGTATAAAAAATTAGATTTCGTAATTTTTATAAAATTGATTTTTTACTTTAAATAATGCCAAATATGAATATTTACCTCATTTGAAACGTTTTTGTAATTGCAATTAGTAAATGTCTACGAAATACGGTTGAGAAATTAAAGGTCCACGATAGATAACATATTGCACCCTGTATATCCAGCTAACCGAGGTGTCGAAATTAAGAATTGTGTTGAAAATTGGTGTAAAAGTGATTTTATAAGTTGTAAAATTTGATATTCGATTTACCTATGTTAACAATAAAAAAAATGATGTTAAAGTTTTTAAAAATACATACTATAGAAGGACAAGCAAAAGTATCAAAAGCTTTTTATAGATGCGCATTTTCTCTTAGCTATTTTTAAGATTTGGTCTTTTTTTTTTTTTATCCTCCTTTCAGAAGAATGAGAAGCGATGTTCTTATACAAATCTTTCAAGTTGTCAGCAATATTTAAAATGGTAAATATACGAAAAAAAATTTTTTTAACTGTAGCGAATATTATTAGTCAGCCTAATTTTTTATTTACTCTGTAGAGGGATGGAGAATTTTATTCTACAAAAGCAGTGCTAAGAACTGGAAGATTGTTTTATGCCGAAATAACCAATATGTCGATTTACCGGTATTCCACTCCATACGTTTATGCTATTCCTAAAAATGTTCTTTTGTGCGTCGCTACATCTATTTAATAATAAAACTTTTCAAAACAAAGAAAAACCTTTATTTTTATAAATTAATAAACCATAAATCATATAAAACCTCCCAAAACAATGTTCACTCGTTGCGAAGGGACTCTGCGCAGATTGCCTACAAACACAATAGAAAATTCCTACTAAATCATAAATGATTGAATACGATTTTGAATAATTCAAACATGAATAAATGTCCGTTTCTCTGTAACGCATAATGTAACTGATTAAAATTCATAATAAAATGCACTAAAATTACTTGCAGGTACATACATATAATATAAATTTATTTGAAATATATTAAAATACATTAAACTATCTTTCAAGTACATGTAAAATCCATTAAAAACTCAAAACGCTTTCAGCTAATTCACAGGGCTATATCCTTTTTTAATATCTCCAATTTTTTGTGATATTTATATGCATTATTTTGAGGAGAAATTATTAAATCTGGTAAATTTTAAATGTTGGATGTGTTATGTCGACGATACTTTTGTTTTAGTTGATAATCCTTTTGATATTTCTACCATTCTTCAAACTGTCAATTCTATCGACCCACATATTCAGTTTACTTTTGAGTTATAAAATTGTAATAAACTTCCTTTCCTTGATGTTTTAGTTACCAGATGTGATTCTTCTTTCAAAACTTGTGTTTATAGAAAACCTTTTTCTGTCTCTAACCCACCTCATGCTCTCTCAAGTCATCTTGTCAATCGGTGTTTTATACACGTATGTAAATCGTGTTCTCAAAATGTGTTCTGACTCTGCATCCCTTAAGGATGAAATTAATTACTTAAAAACTGTTGCTGTCAAAAGAGGTTTCAATCCTTCTGTTATCAATTATGCTGTGAAGAAATTCACTAGACCGTCTAATAAAACTACTCTTTCCAAATCTGTCAAAAGCAACTCTGATAATTTGGTTGTCCTCCCCTTTTATCCTCCTTTATCTTTCAAATTAGCTAAAGTTTTACGAGGTTTCAATTTTAACATTATTTTTAAACCTGCCAATAAATTCAAAATCCCCTCCACTAAATCTCATATTCCTGATCTTCGAAAATGGGGAATTTATAATGTTCCTTGTAACGGCTGTGATTTATTTTATATTGGTCAAATTAAAAGAAATCTTGAAATCCGTTTAAAAGAACACTCTCGTTATGTAATTAATCAAGAAATTTCTAAATCTTCTATTGGCAAGCACTCTTGGGATTCCGGTCATAGTTTTAATTTTCAAAATGCTAAAATTTTCTTTAATGCCAATAATATCTCTGAATTGGACTTTCTTGAAAATTTAGCTATCTATCTTAATCGTGAAGTAATTGTTAGTGATAAATCTAATTCCACACAATGCTCTTTGCAGCTTGGAATAACCTCTTCAGTACTACCATATAATTTATTTTTTGTATTAACTAATTTTAGTCCGTTCATACATTTTATTAATTAATTTATTTTTATTTCATGTATTCACATGTTTTAATATATGCGTGCGTTTTTTTTCTTTATTATAATTTATTTTTTATTTTATTTTCATCAACTTTTTTTTTTCAGTTTGCTTCTTTATTCCCCCTTTTATTTTGTTTTGATTATACTCTTTTGTGATTGGCTGTTGTCTTCTGCTTTCCTATTGGCTGTTGATTTCTAATTTCCAATTGGCTGTTTCTTCAGCTTGTTTTCCCTTCCCTTATCTCTTATTTCAGTCTTGCTGCTGCTTTCATAGTAGAAGCATGTCTTCTTTGCACCTGACGAAGAAAGACTCAGATCTTTCGAAAGGCTTAGCGCATTTAAAAGTTTTGATGGTGTTTTAAGAAGTTCTTTTAATATGATACTTATCTTCAGTGGTTATTTAAATGTTGTTAATTCTCTTTGCGCTTTGTCGTCTAGGAGAGACTGAAACCTTTGTAATTTAAGGGTGGTACGGAATATAAGATGAAGATAAAGGTATACAATTTCTAACAAAACCAGCCTTCATCTATTATGCAGAGTTGCCATGTCTCCGGCATTTTGCACGCCACAATTATCTTGGAGAAAATGCTGTTCTTTTAAATCGCCCAAATTCTCCAATTAAATAAAAGAACATTTTCTGTATTAAAATACTGGTATCCAAAAAGCCGGAGACTTGGCAGCTCAGATTATGTAGCAATTCTTTCTAAACTCCATGCATGTCATATGACAATGCATAGTTACAAACTATGTCTTTATGTGAAATTATTTCAAAAGTTTCTCTTATAATGGCTTCCTGGTAATTACTTATACGAAAGATAATCTAGCATCTATTAAAATCTATTGTTATAGGTTGAATTTGAGCTAACACAATATAATGTAACGATAATGTATTTTGTTGCCCTTTTTTTTGGGGGGGGGGGACTGCACTAATATATAAACAACGATCCTGCAGTATTTATTTATTTATTTATCTTTTTATTTTGGTTTTACGTTGCCTAGCGTTGTTTACACAGAATTTATTTCTTCTTTTTTTTTCTTTTAATTAGAAAATAATTGTAATAACTCAAATGCAATGCTATCGTAAACGCATTGTCTTAATTATTTATGGATATTTCAAAAGAATGTTAAAAAAACTGTTATATCAAACTTTTTACTATACACAAGATATTAATCCACTTGGAGATTTAGGAGATCGTCCTTCGTTAATTAGTACTTAGTAAAATAATGAATAACGCTTTAAAACAAAATTTTTACATAAAATTTAGTAACTGTTATTTAAGGTACAACTTTTCACCTTTTTACAATGAATTGAATGTTAAAGTATAACAAGTTAAAAGGGTATCTATTTAGCCCCAGAGATTGGAGGTATGACTGCCACGGGAACTCAGCTTTCTCCCTAACCCTTTATCTACTGCCAGTACGTATAAGTACCATTAAAATAACGTGTTATAAAATTCATTAAATGCATCGATTAGTTATAATACAGTTTAGAATGAGTTACAGATACATTAATTTATCTTGTTCCAAAAGCATTATGGGTTACACAAAACAAAAATATTTTTAAAAGGATGATTTATTTTGTCTTTGCACCTTTTCAGCTTTCTTGGCGTTTTGGAAATATTTCTATATTTCTGTTGTCAGAATTTGTAATAATTGTAATAATTGTTTATTACATTATTTATTTATTTAAATTTGAAAGTTGTAATAATATTTGTACATTTCCTAAATCTATAAAATACTAAGAAAAATATTTAAAAGAAAAGGTTTGAGTGGGGTTATAAATATTTCACAAAATCCCTATGAATTCAAATTTAATTAATCCTTCTAAAATTTACTAAATGGTTATGTAAATCTTCTAATGTCGTTTCAAAAATTCACGAAAAATGCTTTAGAAAATAAACTTTTCATGAATTAATAATTCAGTACATAAAGGGTTAAAATAAAAGTGTAATGATAGGGAAAAGCGTATATAACAACACAGCATTAAACAACAAGAGCAACAACAAGAGCATTTTATCTGCTTGACTAAAAACATTTTTATAATAATTCCAGAAATGTTAAATATTTTTTCATGTGGCATCTAAGATCAAACAGATTGAACTGCATCAGAAAGATAAGAAAAGGTACGACTTTACAGATTACCATCATTCTGTTTTAGATTAAGTAGAGTAAGAGATTTGGCTATGTAATTTCGATGTAACATTTTAAACCACACTTAAATGTTACTATATACTTCATTCACCAAGTTTTTTTATTTTTTAGGCTGAAACGCTGCTATTTTTACTTTTAGTTATTCCTGAAAATTGGTGTTAAGTCACTTATTTAGTGCCTTTGTCAGCGTCGTTTAACACTGTTGGACATTTTTTTCAAAGATATTGGATGTGCAAAGATTAATTACAAAACCAAAAATTACTTTATGAATTTAAATCAATCATTAGTTCCTAAATTGCAGATAAACGCATTCATTTTTGAAAACGCAATTAAAATTTATGAAGTCAGAATCAATGCTTGGTAAAGTTTTCGCGGTTGTCATTTGAAAAATATTATATTTTAAGTTTATCTGTCTTCGTATATACTTATAAACAAAATGAAAATCAAAAAAGAAATTCTAAACAGTTTTGTTGTTGTTGTTGTTGTTGTTTTATTAAAACTTAACATCCTAAAAGTACCCTTCAATAAACAACATAACTCCATAAAATACTGCTTTCAATTTAAACATTCATACCAGAAAAATTGTTTGGTATATTTTTTTATTCAAAAATTACTTCTTTACAGTCCGTAAAAAACTCTACATTGTTCCATTGTTCAGAAACATAAGTCAGATATAACAGATAGATCAATCAAGAAACGAAGCTGTTTACACAGCTTTGACATGTGTGTTGTTACGCGTGTTTAATTAACTTTACTAGTTAATATACCGAGCATTTTGGCGTGTTTGTGTATTTAAACACTATTGAATACAACGTAATATCGAACGACACATTTAATAAGCACACGGACAAATACAAACGGTAAACAGACTTCACAACTACAGTTACAGTTAACAACCGGTTAATTAGTTCTAAAGGTTAATTGCAGAGTTCCGACTTAACACTATCGTTCATAGTTCAGGATAATGCCACATCTCCCCCTTTTAGAGATTTATTCGATTTGGAGGTTTAACAGTTCTTCCATTTCAAGTTACAACAGGTTGGTTGATTAAAGGGTTAAGCTGATCATTTTTCTTAGTTGAGTCTGAAGGGTTTGGCGTTCCATTTTCAGGTACTCCACTTTTAGAAATTTCTGTAGGTAGGGTTTCCTCGATGTCATCATCTGTCGGACGTGGCTGCAGTTTCGTACCTGGAATTAGATGTTTTCTGTTTCGTCTCAGGATATGATGTCCTTCTTTTACGAAATATGATCTTGGTGTATCTGCATGTTTCTGAACTGTA
Source organism: Maratus speciosus (assembly GCA_963932465.1). Taxonomy (NCBI): domain Eukaryota; kingdom Metazoa; phylum Arthropoda; class Arachnida; order Araneae; family Salticidae; genus Maratus; species Maratus speciosus. The sequence goes on from OZ010792.1 coordinate 38,039,368, forward strand.
CCAACAGCCTTTCTATCGGTTATCCACACTTTCTCTCCTGGATTTATTGACTTCAGTTCATGAGAGTTGTGTTTTTGATTATAGTACCTTTCTTGCGTTTTTATTCGATTTTCCTCTATTTCTTCTAATTTCTCCTTCTGTATGAGCTTTGGTTGAAGTGCTGTTAGTGGTATGGGTAACGTTGTTTGTAATCTCCTACCCATCAATAATTCAGCTGGACTGTATCCATTCTTTAAAGGCGAAGCTCTGTAACTGAGTAGTGCTAAATAAGGATCTTTAGATTTTTTCAATCTGAGCTTGATAATTTTAACAGCAGCTTCTACAAATCCATTGCTCTGTGGGTATCTTGGACTAGACGTGATATGTTTAAACCCATATGTTTTTGCAAATTGATAGAATTCAGCTGTTCTCGTTACTTCAAATTGTTTCCCATTCTCAGACCTAACAATATCAGGTGTTCCATGTCTGGCGAAAATTGACTTGCAATGTAGAATCACTTCTCGAGATGTAAGCCTGTCTAATTTAGCAATTTCTGGATAACGTGAATAGTAATCAGTCACTAACAAATACCAGTCTGAATGAAGTTTGAACAGATCCATAACTACTATTTCACAAGGTCTTTGAGGAAATCCTGTGGGTTTCAACGTTTCCGAAGGATTTTAGCTTCCTGTATACATGAAGTACACTCTCGCACCAACTTCTCTATGTCTTTACTGATACCTGGCCAATATACTGCAGATCTCGCCAGGTCTCTACATTTACCTATTCCCATATGGCCTTCATGTATTTTCTCTAAAATTCCATGTCTTAGATTGCGTGAAATGATTATTCGAGTTCCTCGCATAAGTAATTTATTCTGCAAGGATATTTCGTATCTCAAAGGTCAATAAGGAAGACATTCTGGTTCTAATTTATTTTTTTCCGGCCATCCTCGTAAAGCATATGCTGTTAACATTTTACATGTTGAATCTTGTTCTTGTTCCAATTTTACCTGTGTGAGTCTTTGCGGAGCAACAGGAATGGATTCTGTTAAAAGATTGACATAAGCTTCAACTTCGTCTTCTAATTCGAAATCTGGAACTTCCTCCTGGATAGGTGATCTAGATAATGCATCTGCAGCACATAAATGTTTTCCTGGGGTGTGAAAAACGTCGAAAGAATATCTCATCAATCGCATTTTTAAACTTTGAAGACGAGGAGTTAAATCATCTAATGATTTTCTTGTCAATATAGGGACAAGAGGTTTGTGACCTGTCTCTAGAGGAAACCTGGTGCCTATCAAGTAATTACAAAATTTTTCACATGCCCATGTTAGCGCAAGTGCTTCCTTTTCTATTTGTGCATAACGTCGCTCAGTTGGCATCAGCGTGCGAGATGCATATGCAATTACCTTCAGTGTAGAGTCACTCTGTCTTTGACACAACGTCGCCCCCAGACCATAGGATGAGGCATCTGTTGTCACAATAGATTCCTTACCAGGATCAAAAATTGCCAGCACCGGTTCGGACGACAAAATCTCTTTAAGTTTTTTCAGTGCTTCATTTTGTGGTGAATCCCAAATGAATTCGTTCTTCGTGGATAATAAAGAATTCAGAGGTGCTAAAGTTTCGGAAAATCTTGGGATGAATCGTGCGAGGTAATTAGCCATACCAAGAAGTTGTTTAAACTCCGTCTTATTTGTTGGAATTTTGAAGTTGCGTATAGCTGCTCTGTTTTCTTCGTCGGGATGTATTCCTAACTCGTCGATGACATGACCCAAAAATTTTATGGTCTTGACATTAAAAACGCATTTTTGTTTATTTAGGGTAATTCCCGTTTGTTGAAGCCGTTTTAGGGTAATTTTTAACCGTTCGTCGTGTTCTGCCTCACTAGACCCCCAAACAAGGATGCAGGTCCATGTTGCAGATAATGCCGTTAAGTCCTTCTACTAAGGACTATGACATTCTCCGCTGGAAATGCTCTGGAGCCGACGAAATTCCGAATGGCAGACGCAAAAAACGAAATCTGCCAAAGGGTGTTATGAACGTTGTAAGGTAAGATGATTCTTCGTCAAGAGGTATTTGCCAGAACCCGGAATTGGCATCCAATTTCGAAAATATTTTTGTCCCTGCCAAGAGAGATAAATTGTATTCGGTGGTTGGCAGTGGGTGCCATTTCCTACGAATGCTTCTATCCAGTATTGTCAAATCTACGCAAATCCTGACATTTCCATCCTTTTTTCTTACAACAACGGCAGGAGAACACCAATCAGTTGGTTTTTCCACTGGCTGAATTACATTAAATTCCTGCATTCTTCTAATTTCTAACTTTGTTTTTTCTAATAATGGCACAGAGATTCGCCGTGGAGAAGTAAGAGCATAAGGCTTAACGTCATCGATAAGTTCTATGTGGTAGTCACCTTTCAGTAAACCAAGTCCTTGAAATAGAGAAGGAAATTCATTAACAGGATCGAAACTACTAATACTATGCACACAATGGCCTAGTATATTAGGACCTAGCCCAAACATTTTTATGGCTGGTTTCCCCAACAAACACGCCTGGAGACCTTCTATAACATATATTTCTTCCAAACAATTTTTTTCCGTTATACTCTATATTTTCAACAATGTTCCCCTTAAGTTTTAAAGGTGATCTATCAGGACCCAAAATTACTTTATTTGTTCTTTTAATTTGAACATTTTTCAACACTGTTTGTGCAACATGAGAAGGAATAACAGTGTGGTCAGCACCACTATCAATTTTAAATTTAACAGATTTTCCTAATATCTTAATTGGTATAATCCAATCATCTTCATTTTCGACATTTCCCACTAAGCCTATAAAACCTGCTTCAAATTTAACTTCTTTAATTCTTTTAGTGGAGGATAAACAAACTTTATCCCGTACCCTTTCTTCTTACATTTTCTGCAAAAAGAGTCCTTGGTGGGACATTTCTTTTTATCGTGCGGTGAAAATCCACACCATTTACACTTTGAAATGCTTACATTAACTTTATTATCAAGAAAATTCTTTCTATTTTAAAATTGAACAGATTTCTTTTTATGAATTACTGCATTAACTGATGAATTATTTACTAAAACAGACTGTTGCTTTTTAATCGATTCGGATAAACGAACTTTGTCTATCGCTGCTTGCAAAGTAAGATTAGGGTCTAGTTGTAACTTTTCACTTAAAGCCAGATCAGTAATACCAACAACTATACGATCCCTCAATAATTCATCATGTAATGCACCATAACTACATTTATCTGCAAGTGCATATAAATCAGTAATGAAATCATTAACGCACTCACCTTCTCTCTGTAGCCGTCTGTTGAACTGTGCGCGTTCGAAAATTGCGTTTCTTTTTACAATAAAATGATCATCGAATTTACTTAATACAACCTGGAAGTTTTTCTTCTCATCTTCTGTTAAAGTGAAAGCGAGAAAAATATCTTCGGCCTTTTCGCCCATGAAATATATCAGAGCATCAACTTGTTCCTCTTGTGTCTTCGTACTCAAACCAGAAGCAGTTCGGAATAAAAGAAATCTCTGTTTCCATTTGGGCCACTCCGTTGGAGTCGAAAATTGAAATAAATCCGGCGGTGTTATATGATTTGCCGTTGCAGTTGCCATAACTGTTCGCAGAACGAAACTAGAAGTTGATTCTGAACTTCGAACAACGTAGAATATGCTAAGTTACTTCTTTACTTTTTAACCGCTGCCGCCATGTGTTGTTACGCGTGTTTAATTAACTTTACTAGTTAATATACCGAGCATTTTGGCGTGTTCGTGTATTTAAACACTACTGAATACAACGTAATATCGAACGACACATTTAATAAGCACACAGACAAATACAAACGGTAAACATACTTCACAACTACAGTTACAGTTAACAACCGGTTAAATAGTTCTAAAGGTTAATTGCAGAGTTCGGACTTAACACTATCGTTCACAGTTCAGGATAATGCCACAACATGTTTAACAAGTACAGCAGAATCTCAATCAGCCAAGCTGTCTGTTACCCGAGTTGGCAATAAATTTAAACCAATTATTTGAAATGTATACTTGAGATTTGTTAGACAGGTTATGGGTCTTTTACGACGAACGCTAAGCGCGGAAACTACTTCATTTATTTAACCCTCTAATGCCCATGATAGCATTTTTGCTACCATCAGTGTTATAGATTTAGTGGACTTTTTTTTTTTTTTTAGATATTCCGTAATCATACCAGAAATTAAAAATAGGAATTTAAAATAGATATTTTTTCTTTAAATAATAGCAATTATTTCGTTAATAATTAAACCGAAGTTTGCTATTTAGATTTACTGGTATGAATTCCGATTCTCTTAATTACGCAATTTCTGGAACATATTCAAACCTGGAAATTAGAGGGTTTTGGGAATTTCATGAATTTTGGGAATTCATGAAAACTACTTTTTTTTTCTAGCGAGTTAGTGAAAGAAGGCGTTATTTATAACTGACTCAAATATTGCGTGTATACTGCACACCTTGTTTTGTTGCCTAAAAGCATGAAGAAAAAGTGTGCATAATACGCAAATGTGAATACGGTAATTATATTTAAACAAAGCGAGAACGTACACGACTTTCACGTCCTCAAACTCATCATGTTAGTAATTATTAAATAACGGATTTAAAAATAACAAGTGCAGAGCTTTTCTTTGCTTTCTAAACTTTCTTTCAAAAAACTGTTTGTAATTTGTCACATTTTCATTCAATATTCAAAACATCTGTTCCGCCATTTAACCAACAAGATAAATTATTCCTCAGTTAGGAACTTACGAATAAATAAAAGTATCAACAAGTTGTTTTAAACATAGAAAAAAGTTTTTGACAACTCTATGCGCGACATTCAATGTTACTCCTGTTTTGTTTATTTTTCCAGAATAATCCATTAAGCCTTGTCTCTTACAGATAATGCAAAGATAAAGTGTGAAGCTAGCATCCAGGTTCTGTTTAGAACGGATTCATTAAATGAAAGATAAATTAGTCATTGTCACAGAAAACTTATGGCCAGTTTTTCAATCATATGCTGTCACATACTTTTAAATTGTATTTTTAATTAATTTTCTTTAGCATTGGTAAATATATTCTGTAAATTTAATAACTTAAGAATATTAAACAATAAATATTCATATTTGAAGTCAGTGCCTGGTAACTCTATATGGAACCCGAGGCACACAGGCCATATTGCGGCATCTTTCTCAACAAAACTGCATTACAAACATTACAGACAACTTTCTGTGCAGTTCAAGATTTAAACCATATCTTTATGAAAAGCGAATATATTACACACATATGTAAGAATTCATTAAAAAAACATGGGAAGGTAAAATCGTCTGCACTATATGCTACTTAGAATGAGTCAAACTTTAAACCTAAGCGATTGAATGAATCAGAATTTCGAAGTTTACATTACATTTCAAAGCCGTTAGTGAAAAACATTGAGTTAGTTTAATGAATGGAAAAATTAATTTTTCTATGAATGGAAATTTATATTAATTTGTCTTCAGAGAGTGAACAAAATGCATCTTAAGCCCCTTGAAAATGTGTGCCCGTTGCACATACCCCATGTGCAGTGGCGTGGCGTCCGGTCATCGCTGGATGCGGCGATGACCAAGCAATATTTTAAAACTCTTAATAAGCTTTTAAAACTCTACGATCCAGTTTTAGCAGAACATTTGGAGTTCATGTATAAGTGAAGGTAAGATTTAAAGTTTCTTTTTTGAACATTCAACCATTGAATTTTAGAGTTAATAATTTTTCACCACAAACTTAACTAGTAAATCTCCAGATCAGGAGCCTCAACGTCAGCTCTACAATTCATTGTGTTTAGCACCCTTTGAGTAATATTAATCTTTCTACAAAAAACGAAATTTAAAGTTTTGAAATTACATAAACATTTATAAAGCGAAAAAATATTTCGAAGGTTTCTGACATTAGAAGCGTTAAATTAAACCCCTTGTTATGTAATGGTATTCTGAAAATCTCATGAGCTACTTATTCTGGTAATTTTTAGATAATAAAGTAGATTTCTTCAGGGGGCTCTGCCCCCCTGAACCCCTTCGTAGTGTAATTAATTTACATTTGTAATTATCAATTAATTGTGTTAATGTCCTTTAGTAAATTTTACCAATAGACGGAAACGTACATGAATTCTTTTCTACAGCCCTGTATATTACGTGAAGATTTTTACGCGTCGTCTATAACATTTAAATTTAATGCAGACAAAAAAACCCTCTTAAAACTGCTCATATCACATTTCCGGGGATTAGTATGCATAGTGTGCACCATATATCCAGTTTCTGCGGAGTCCTGTATATGGTTCTATTTAAATTCTGCAAACATTTGTTAGTATACTAAATGTAATTGGGCTGGGAAATACATAACTCAAAAAAAAAACAAAAAAAACACACACTGAAGCAATTCGCGCTCATTTTCATTTATACTTACGAATTCATTTGTGTATCCCTGTACATGGTCTATACAATATTTAAGCACTACTTATAAAGCACAAATTTACTTAACGTTAAAACGCACACCATAATCGAAAATTCTGTTCAGCAATCATCCCTAATAGACCAGAACAGTATCCGAAATTTTTTATGTGACCCTATAAATGAACGATAAATACGATACAAATCATATTCAAGCTTCTTGTAGTCAATCACAGTAATGTAATTTAATTTCATAATGTTTGAATTAGTGCAACACAATTAACACACTGACGACAGGCAATTTAAATAAATCTGGGTTTAAAAACAGTAGAAGCTCCTCCCTCTTCTGAAAGTGTCTCGGAAATTGGTTTCTGAGATATGTTTTTCATGTTTATGCAGCAGTAAATATCTTTCAATGTACGGATGTAATATATAATGTCTTACAATCTATAAAAAATATGGACAACACAATATAAATGTCTTTTCTGTAAGGTAGAAGTCACTCCCTTAGCCAATGATGTATTCTGAATAAAAACGAGAATTCTCGTTTCCCGTCGCTAATGTGTTAAAATAAGCTGTGAAGAGTTTTTTTTCCCCCGTAGACCACATTTTAATCGACCACTTTTGTGTGACCCTGAAAAAAACATATGCTTTGCACCCCATATACTACAAAAATGTTTCAAAAATACATATCAATTTTATTATTTTGTAACAGAGTAACATCATTAAAAAACGCCACAAAAGGATTTTCTTCAAAGATTGTAATATTATGAATACTTTTGAGTTCCCTGTACGTATGCTGTAAGTGCTACACATAACATATTTTATAGTAACCAGGTAACGTATATCAATAACGTATATCAATTACATGATATCCCGACTATATTTACGCGAGTTAGAGCACGTAGAGAAACACGGCAGGCGACAGATAGAAAAACTGAAGTCATAAATACTTTTCATCCATGTTGGAAAGTGTTAAAAAGGATTTACATGCCTTTAACTGTACTTTTTTTTTCACTTATAGCATGGTTAAACATTAGTTTAAACATCCTAATCCATGCGATAGCAATAACATATTAAAAGCCCCCCAAAATATGCATATCTGGAGATCTATAAATCTACTGGAAAATAATTCATTATCGTGCCCACTGTTAAGGGTCGTTTACACGGAGCGAGTTTACTAGCTACAAGCCGGCGAATTCACTAGCTGCTAATAAACTCGCCCCGTGTAAACACGTTGGCTAGCGAACTATCTGGCAGCTCAGCGAGTGCGAAAAAAGTTGAAAGCTCGGCTACTTTTCTCGCTACTCGCTGGCGTGTTAGCTATCTGGCTAGTAAACTCGCTGTGTGTAAACGTTGTTGCTAGTGAAATCGCTGCGAGTATTCGGTGGTTCGGGGTTCTGTAAATGTAAACAATGTCGACTGAAGTAGTTCGTGTCGGTGTGAATGAACAAAATATATTTTTCGAATAAACTTAACAATTAGGATACCAGTAATTAAAATATTTTTGAGAATTATTCACTGTTTGAAATAACTGCCGTAATTATCACAAGGTGAATATTTTAATTATTTTAGATAGATAGTTGAAAATACTAATGTCGGGGAATTGCAGTTATCAAATTATTGAGACTGTACAGTACAGAGTTTAGAGGGTAATAATTGAAAAAAAAAATCGAAAAAAAAAGTTTTTGGCGTATTAGTGAATAGATTCGTATATTTTCCACTATTTTTCTCAGTTAAACTACCTGAAAGTACTTTTAGTAATTAGTATTACAAATATGATAGGAATGATACTGAGGGTTGAATGTTTTAAATACTAAATAAAATAATTTCAAAATAAAACTGCAGAACTATGATGGCGTTTGAGGCTACTGATCTGCAGATTTACTAGTTCAATTATTACCATAGATTTTATTAATATTACAATCATTTTTTCTAAGAGATGAATAAGTAAAAATGTTTAAGACAGAAAATAATAGATTTTTAACAACTTCAGTAACTTAATTTTTTTTTTTTTTTTTTTTTGCGAATTTAATATTTTTAACTGAGCGAAAAAATGCCCAGGCCAGGAATCGAACACAGATCATTGGCTTACAGGGCTAATGCTCTACCGTTTAAGCTAACTGGGCCGACAACCGGTGAGCATATTTGCAAGCCAAGGATCTGTGTTCGATTCCCGGCCTGGGCATTTTTTCGCTCAGTTGGAAATATTCAATTCGTATGATAGCTTTAGTTTAGATTCGTTTGATAGCACAATCAGTTTGATTGTGTTAAAATAATAGTTTACCGTAATTTCCCGCGTATCCGCTACGGCTTCGTTAAGTCTTTTCAGACCGGAAATTTTATTGAAAAAAGAAGTCAAATAAGTGACAAGCAGAAGCAAGTCACATTTTATTTAAAATAAACTCTGGTAAGAAATTGAGTTATCCGAGGTGCGGCAGATGGACGCGAAATTACGCGCTTTAGTTTTTATTTAAATGGGGAGGGGCTGAGCCCTATGAGCCTCTCTTTTCCATATGCCCTTAAACGATATGCTTTACTTCCTGGTTTGTTTCATTGATTGGCAGATAAACTAAACAGGGCAGAGTTATAAAAAAAAATTATGTGATTAAAATATTCAAAATTTTATTAACCACATGAAATTAATTAAAAGCAGCACTATTTATAAAATTTTGGTGTTCCTATTAAACATCAGTGAAATTGCAGTTTTAGCAACGATTACATGGGTTGTCCATTACTGAAAATAGACTAATTAAACGTTACAATAATGGACACGGGTCTTAAAACCTTAAAAATTAATGAAATTTTATAAATGATCATTAGAATATAAAATTCAAATTTCATCTTTTAATTTCGTATTGAAGTAATCTGTGTGTTTTATTTTTTATAACACAGGGTACTCTTGGTATACATTTAAAAACTCGGCAATATCATTTGCGTTCCACTTCAATTTTCCAAGGACACACACACACACATAAAAAAAAAACAGACAGGAAAACTCGGCACTTAATATAAAAACAAGCACTGTTTTCAGAAAAAAAACATAAAAGAAAGCTTTAGAACGCAGCAAGTGACGCAATAGCGAGTTGGCTACTGAGCGAGCAAACAAGTTCGTGTGTAAACGATCACTATCTCGCTAGCTGACTCGCTCGCTACTTTTCTCGCCGGCTTGTAGCTAGTAAACTAGCTCCGTGTAAACGAGCCTTTAATTGTATAAATTGCATCGATTTGGCGCGATAAAATATTTTTTGTGATAGCCTTTTAATAGTACCTGCAACAAAATTAACGTAATTTACTAACTTCATTCATATTTGACGCAATGATAAGCTACGAATAACAGTCGCTAGGCAACGAAGAAAAGGAAAAAAAAGAAATATGTATCATGTAAAACAAGAAAATTAATTTAAAAATTCTTTATATTATTGAAATACATGTATAAATGTCCTCAAAACATTATACACGTAAATAAAAAAATCTGATAGATATATTGATAACACTTCAATATAATAGGAATAATTTAAAACCCTTATTTGGAATTTTAGTATCCATAATTTGACATTTAAATCCATTAATCAAACGTGCCATTTTCTTTCAACAAATGGAAATTTGAAAATCGTCTGACTTGCCGTAGAAAAGCATTATAAAGAAAAATAAAATCTTCCATATTTTCCGAACGAATGAACCAAATTTAACCAAAAACTATACAGCTACGTCCGGGTATCTCACGAATATGCCCAATTAATTTCAAGCTGATCGGGTGCTTTTTGCGGCAGTTATCGCGGAACAGACAGACAGACAAACGGAAATCAAAACTTTTCGTGTCTCCACAGTAAGCCTTCACTGACGTTTCGGCAATTACAGTTTTTATAGCTTTTATTTACTAGTAAATCTGCAGATCAGGAGCCTCAACGTCAGCCCTGCAAGTCACTGTTTTTAGACACACTTTGGTAATATTCAATTTCATGCAAACCGCAATTTAAAGTTTTCAAATTATGTAATTATTTATAAGAATAAAAAATACGAAGTTTTCAGACATTAGAAGCATTAAATTAAAAACGTTGTTATGGAAGGATATTTTGAAATAATTTTCATGAGCTACTAATTCTGATATTTTTTTAAATAATAAAAGAGATTTCTTCAGGGGGGGGGGGGCTCCGCCCCCTGAATTCCCTGTGGTCTCATTAATTTACATATGTAACTTTTTATTAATTGCGCTAATGGTTATCGCAAATCTTAAATTTCTTTTTATAATTCCGAGCCTTAATTTTCAATACTGGTGGACAGAAAATGATTCACATTGACGCAATTATATTAAAAGTTTAGGTTTTATGAATGAAAATATAACTTCCTTTTAAAAATAAAATAATTTTCATTCATATTTTCTGAAATGAGGCGGCATTAAGAAGTAACACTCGTCATAAAATATTTTTTTAGGTAATCTAGTTAATGCTTGGTTTTTAAGAATGAGAATATTTATTTCCCAATACAATGACGTCATTTTCGACAGCGATAATTTTGCGGTGTAAAATTTTGACGTTTACTATATATTTGATTTTCAAAAGTTTTTTTTTTTTTTTTCTCATTGAAATTTTCGATTAAAAATTAACATTTCTGTTAGCTGTGAGCAGACGATAAACCATGAGATATTAGTAACATTTCTTTTAATAATAAGAATTAATATCATAACACAAGCCCTTTTTATTTCAACCTCAAAGCATATTAGTTTTATTTTTGATATTTGAGATCAAATTCACCTTCTTTTCGGATTTTAGTTTTATTTTCAATATGAAGACGTATTCATGTCTATTTTTTATTTCATTTTCCTCTTGCACATGAAAATCTTTCAAATCAAAATTAACTGTTTAGGATAAATTATTATTCTGGGATAGGATTTTCTTGGCAACGGTAAAAAAAAAAAAAAAAAAAAAAAAAAAAAAAAAAAAAAAAAGATTGTTAAATTTTATAGCAAAATGTCGATTTATTCCTTATGAAAATAATGAACTTCTTCATTTAAAAGAAAAAATATTTGAACAAAATAAGTAGAACATAGTCTTTCTTTATTTCTGGGGTAAATTTCATCTATATGTAAAGTCAGAAAGGCATTAATTCGTCCCTTTTGACTTTGATTGACTTCAAACAATTACAAATACTTTCACATTTACGATATTTTTAGGTGTAGTTCCGTCGCTAGGCAACAGTTAAAAGAAAATAAAACAATGAAATATGTGCTTTGAAAAAAAGTAAATTTATAGAAAGATATATTATTGGAACACATATATAAAATACCTCCATAAGTTAAACACCGAATTTAAAAGCTCTGACAAATGTATACACAAAATTTCAAACTAATATGAATAATGTATGGTTCTAATTAGAAATTACATCATCCATAATTTACTATTTAAATCCTTCAATCATATGAGCCATTTCCTTTCAACAAATAAAAATGGAAAAATCGTCTGAATTGCTATAGGAAAGCATTACGTCGCAAAATAAAATGTTCTATATATTCCGAACGCATGAACCAAATTTAACCAAAAACTATACAGCTAAATCCGGGGATTTTACCAACATGCATACTTAATTTCAAGGTAATCGGATGCTTTTTACGGCAGTTATCGCGGAACAGACGGACAGACAGACAGACAGACAGACAAACGGAAACCAAAACTTTTCGTGTCTCCACAGTAAGCCTTCACTGACGTTTCGGCAAAAACTTAAATAATTGCGATGACCACCGAAAATTTTCACGCCACGCCACTGCCCATGTGCCCCTGTGGTAACCAACATCAGTTTGAAGTACATCAAATATATTGAATAAAATGTTTCAGTTTATTTTATATTGCGTATAGTTCATATCAATAAGCTGGTGTTCACTAATAACGGTACACCGTGTTGTCAGAAATATATTCAAATATCATTTAATATATATATATATAGGGTAGATATATACATATTATGCATTTGATTATTTTTAAATATTCTAAAGATATATTGAAATAAATATTACAAAAAAGAGAAACAGGAAATAAAATCTACATGAATCCCAAGCCATCGGGAAATAAAATTCATTGCATTATGGCATTCATGTTAGCAAGGATGGTATCAAAAAATAATTTTACGCAATTCTAGACAGTATATAGTTATATGAAATAATATTGATGTTAACAGATAAGATACCCATTTTTAGGTGCGTTCGTAATTATATAAATACGTAGCACCTATAGTCGTCGTTCAGTCCGTCTGTCCGTCTGTCCGTCCGCATATAACAGAGCAAAAACTACCCTACAGAATGGTCTGAAATTTTAAATGTATGATTGTTGCAAAATTTTGTCGAGCCATTTGAAATTTTATGAAAATCGGATGTATAGTTTAATTACAGGGACAGTCAAAAGTTATCCGTTACATTACGGGAAATGGGGGAAAAATATTGCAAATGCATTTTAATGATGTTACAGACTATGCACTTATGAAGTGTAAAATAAATATACATTCAGTACAATATGGGGTGCACAAAATAATTATAAAACTAGTTATAGTACGAACGCACCTCATTTGCCACGTTTGACGAGCAATTTCCAACTTGTTAAATTAGGTACATCTTATATTAATGATTATAATCTCTTAAAACTTATTTTATGTCTAGTATTTATTTTTTATACTACAATGTTTACATAAAATGCATTAAGTGTGCACTGATGCACATAAGTGTGCATTAGATTTGAAGTATTTGTAAAAAAAAAATAAATAAATAAATAAATAAATAAAAGTTTATATAGTGATATCAGACAATATGACACATTTAAGAGCAGAGATGCTTTTATCCTCATTAAAAAAGTTTTCTTAAAATAGTCTCTCAAGCATTTGGAATTTATTTTGTATAGCTTGGACAAAAAACATTGAATTGCACAAAAGGTGGAAAAGTATCGATGTTTAAAAAAAAATACATATGTTTATGGATTTATTCTGTTTGGGATTAAATGGAAGAGATTATGTAAAAGATTTTACAAAGTTATTATAAAACTAATAGAATGTTTTCATGGGCAATTAATTCATTGTGTCGCTATAATGTTGAAAAGTCACCAGAATTTTAAAACATTCATTTAAAAATAAATAAATACAACCTTACATTTTTAGGGGTGGTTAAATATGTTCAAGATAGTCATATAAGAAGTGTCACATGTAAAAGCTACTTCAGGTGACATAGTGCAAAAGTGAAAGAATGGTTTTAGTAATGATCGAAAAATATAGGCATAGTTTTAAAACACAATTGCAACCAAATCTTAGTGTTAGACCTCAGAAAAGTTTAAATATTTCAAATAAATTTGAAAAATCAAAAAACCCGACTGCTTAAAAAGCGAACTAAGTAATTATTTCTCAACAATGTTAAACTAATTTTTATATTACTTACCAATTTTTTTTTATTTACTTGTATTGATGATTTTTAAGTTGTGTTTAATTGTTAATTCCTAACTATAAACACAGTTTTGATGAGACCTATAGATGTCTATGAAGGTTAAAGTTGTAGAAAAGCTCCTACCTACACAACTTCCAGGTTGTGTAATATTTAAACGGAGCTTCTGACTGTAAAATAGTCAAATTAAAATCCATCCAGTCTTTGGGATATTTCGAGGGTATAAAGAAATTCACTTACCCAGATACGCGTGAAACACATAACCCTTCTTGGCAGTCGGGTAAAAAAAAAAATCGTTTGCGCTTTTGTATGTAAACGTTTTCAGAAATAAATAAACACTATTTTTTCATTTTATTTTCAAATTTACAGGCATTACTTTTATTTTTTATTCTATAATATTATTTTTCCAAAGACAAAAAACTGAATCGGACTGATTAATAACAAATCTTTAATTGTCCCGTTTAAAAACCAAAATGCCCCTTGTGGGGCATTTGCCCCATGTTCAGAACTACTCTTCTAATGCCCCAAACCAAACACTCAAACTGTTGAGGTATGTGTTCACATACTACGTGCTTTTAAATGTTTATTTTAATTTTGTTGTTTGTTAGTTTTAGATCGTATTTCTATTAAATATATTTATAAATATTTTTGAAGCGTTACATAACGTAAAATATATTTTTCCTATTTAACTGCGGTTGTTACTCTGGCTTGCTACACATTTAAGTAGAGTATCTTAAAATTTAGATTTAACACAAACTGCATGAAATCGCATGATCCCAAAAGCTAGTTGAAACCATCATTTCTCAAAATTGCACATCGAACCAAAACAGAATGTAATATTGCAATGTTTTCGCATGCTCTATGAATTGTTGCACCAATCTGTTAAAGATTAAAATGGAAAACTCTGTCCGTGTTTAAAGAAAAAGTTAATAATTCCCTCATAATTACACGATTTTCAAAAAGCATCCGAAAATCGATGTATGAATTTTTACAAAAAATCTTCACTTGTTCTGACAGCAAAATTGTCGAAATCGCGTAACAGTGTTAAATATTTTTCTTTAATGCTATTTAAAGTCTGAAGTTCGCGCTAAAAATCCAAAAGGTTTTAATGAAATGGAAAGAAACATTTTTATCGCACCGACAAATCTCTGAAAATTTAATTAAAATTTATGACACCAGAATCGATGCTTGTAAAAGTTGTAGAGCTGTTTAATAAAAAAAATATTGTATTTTAAGATCATATGCCATTTAATATACTCTTAATTAAAATTTAATACCAATAAAAAAAAATCTAAACGGTGTTTTAGCAGCGAAAAATTTATTTATTTCACTATGGAAGAAAAAATATGTAGGCCACATTTGCAGTAGTCTCGAAAGAAAGGGTTGTTGGATTTATCACTCATATATCAATTCTTAACCCTCTAGTGCATGATTTTTTATTTTTCCTTTAAGAAAATATATTTGATTCCTTAATGGGCATACACTAAAGAAAAAATACTGAAAAAAATATCACTCTTTTTTTCCGTATTTTGCATTTTTTTAAATGGTTGCCAAATGACAACACAATGCATTAAGCGTATTCTAAGCTTATTCTACGACACTTTTCTGGTCCTTTTTCTATTAATTGTCGGGTGGCATTTTGCAGCCCGGGATTCTGTCTCTTCTTATTATTCTAAGGCACGAAATTACTTTTGATTTTAAAAGTGTCATTAGGTTCACTGATGTTTAATAGTTATCAAAATACAGTTCATGATCTACATGTTCAAGAACTGGATGAGTTTTTCTAGCATTGACTTAAATGCTAACATCCAAGTCATGTCCACTTGGCAGACTAATTGTATTTTTTTCGCAATAAATATGAAAATTGTACGCAAATTCCTGCGACAAATAACAATTTAAAACCATATTTGAGGGGTGGGGGTGGGGGAATATACTGCTTCTCATAGTGACTAGCCTTTGTAGCTCTTATTTGCTCGTAAGCACAGAGAGATTCTTCCATGGGAATGGATAAGAATTTCCATCCAGGGTACCAAATATTGGACTCAACTTGAATAACTTATCTTCCCCATTATATAATGTATTATCGTTCAGATGGGAAAACTGTCGTATACTTTCATATCTATTCAAGATCATAGAGTGACTACCTGGTGGTACGCCAATGATAGGGCTCCCAAACAATCTTATGATTTTAAAGTTTGACATGCTACTCAAGATACAAATTCTTAAATATTTTTTTATATCTGTCGAGCATATAATTAGTGGCTTTTGAATATGTTTTAGAACACTATACAGGGTGTATCTAAACTCTTGGGCAAAACTTTAAGGGGCGATAGTACACATCAAGACAAACAATATTAAGTCGGAAACTAAGGGTCCCAAACGTCTTCCGAAGGAGATAGGCGCCTTTAAAGTTTAGGCACCAAAACTTCAAATGATTATAAAAAACGGAAAAATTGGTCGATTCGTTTGCGGTTTTCACTAAAACTTCTTTATGTCAGTATTATCTTGAAAATAAATTTTAAAGATACAGTTCAAAAAATGCCGATAGAGGGCGCTTTAGACTTTGGAGTAACCAAAAATATTTTTTACCGTTATTTTTTGTATATCATTACATGCTTTCAAAAGCTTATACTTAAACTTAAATTTTGAGCTCAAAATCTGAATCGTTGGGAGTGGTTAAGTAGCGCAAACCGAACTGCGTTCAGGAGGGGGGTTCAAATTTAAACTCATGAACACAGTTCAGTTTGCGCTACTTAACCACTCCCACCGATTCAGATTTTGAGCTCAAAATTTAAATCTAAGCTTTTGAAAGCATGTAATGAGATACAAAAAATAACGGTAAAAAATAGTTGTTCGTTACTCCAAAGTCTAAAGCGCCCTCTATGGGTATTGTTTTAACTTTATCTTTAAAATTTATTTTCAAGACAATACTGACATAAAGAATAGTTTTAGTGAAAACCGCAAACGAATTGACCAAATTTTCTGTTTTTTCTATAATCATTTGAAATTTTAACTACTGAACACAGTTCAGTTTGCTCTACTTAACCACTCCCAACGATTCAAATTTTGAGCTCAAAATTTAAGTTTAAGTCTAAGCTTTTGAAAGCATGTAATGAGATACAAAAAAATAACGGTAAAAAATAATTGTTGGTTACTCCAAAGTCTAAAGCGCCCTCTATCGGCATTTTTTGAACTGTATCTTTAAAATTTATTTTCAAGAAAATACTGACATAAAGAATAGTTTTAGTGAAAACCGCAAACGAATCGACCAATTTTTTCGTTTTTTATAATCCTTTGAAATTTTGCACACTAAACTTTAAAGGCGCCTATCTCCTTCGTAAGACGTTTGGGACCCTTAGTTTCCTATTTAATATTGTTTGTCTTGATGTGTACTATCATCCCTTAAAGTTTTGCCCAACAGTTTAGATACACCCTGTGTAGGCTTGTTTGTGCAGAGATATGCTCGAAAAGTACTGGGTGGAAAAACACAAAAAATATTTATATGGTGTTTTTTAAAGATAAAACACTTTCAGGCAGAGAAATATCTCCAATAATCTTTATCCAAGAAGGGTGTGGCTGAAGAGTATAAAGCTTCCACTTTTTTCTGTTTACGTTTACCTGACTACTTTTGTTTTGATGTAGATAGGATATTCACTATCCCAACGTTTGCATCAACATTCTAGTCAATTCCATTAGCTGATTTATCTGCTTGTAAATCACAATCAGTCTCATCATAAGTATCTGAACTTTTTTGAACAGAAGGTTTGGATCAAAAGGCGGATCGTCATTGCTGTCATTGTAATAAATGTCACTTTCACTTGACAATACAATCCATATTTCTTCTGGGGTTTTTTTTTTCAGCGTCTTTGCTTTAAAATATATGTTGAACATGACGAAGCTTTATCAGAACAAATTTTTAAATGAAAAAATAGACAAAAAGCAAGATGAAACAATCAATAAATTCATTGAACAGAATACTAAAAATGTAAATAAAAGCGGAATTCAATTCATGGTGTTTCCAAATGAAAATAAACGTATATTCAAGAACAAATAAAATCTTCTTAAAACACCATTAAAAAAATTTTAATAGTGTAGACCAGCGGTTCCCAACCTTTTTAGTTGTGCGGACCACCAATTTTGTAAAAATAACTTTGAGGACCACTAACTACCTAATATACAAGTTAAAAATATGACAAATAGACACCTATATAGTTATAGTATATACACATGACGAATATATATATATATATTATGTCAGTAACTAGTAAAAGATGCTGTACATGAAGAAAAAAATATTTTTTATAAAGAAAATAACTTTATTTATTGTATTCACTTAGCTATCACAATTATATAAAAACTCAAAAAAAAAACATAACAATGATAAAAAAAAACCTTAATGGGATTTTTGATACTGTTTGTCCTCGAAGAGAGTGTCAATATCTGGATTGAAACTGGATAGTTTTAGTCTCAAATCACTCTCGGCGTTCATTTTATTTCTATATTTATTTTTCAAATAAACTAAAGTTGAAAAGGCTCGTTCACGTAGATAGGTTGTAGAAAAGACCATCAAGTGTCTCAGTGCAATTTTGGCAATTGCAGGATAGTCTTGCCGAACTTTTATCCAAAATCAGACCAGTGGTGTTGTCTTAAAAATCGATTTTAAAGTCTGGTCACATGATAGTTCAATTAACGAGTCTTTTTCATTTGAAGATAATTTTAAATTTTTTAAGTAATTTTCTTCAAAGGGGTTTCTGATCCATTGTATTTCATCTTCAATTTTAGGGAAGAAGTTCCTAAAAAATATGAAAAGGCTTAATTACTGCTTCAGTTAGTGTTGGTAGATTTATCATTCATATGAATGATTAATAAAAGGATTAGACAAGTAACTAAAATTTATTAATAATTTTAAAAAGGTACTATTTAAAAATTTACTAATTTTAAAAAAAAGTTACTGTTTTAGGAAAATAAATGTTTTTAATTACGCTTATTAAAAATAATAGAATAAAATTAAGAGAAATAAATAACTTTAAATTACCTGAGGTTAGAGGCCAAAGATTCGAGGTGTTCTTTTATAATTGTAGCTGTTGTTTTATCAATTTTGACTTCGTTGGTTTCAAGAAAATCATGTAGGATTGGAAATGCGTCGAAGGAATCTTGCTCCACTTTTTGAGCCCATCGTTGAAGTTTCTTTATCATTGCTTCTATTTTGTCTTGCACAAAAAACTTATGAGCGTCCTTGCCCTGCAGAGTTAAGTTAAGAACATTGGGAGAACCAAAAATATCCGCCAAATATGTCAACCGTTTCAACCAGTTTTCATTGGTCATACAGTCTAAGTAGGAATTTGCAAGTTTTCCATCGTAATCTTCCTCCCTCAAGAAAACCGTGAGTTCATCACGGAGTTCGAACAATCTTGTCAACACTTTGCCTCTCGACAGCCATCGAACTTCGCAGTGAAGTAGAAGCTGTTTGTGTTCACTGCCCATTTCATCACACAAAACACCAAACAGTCTGGAGTTTTTAGGTCTTGCTTTGATAAAGTTAACTATTTTTACTGCATCGTGAAGAGTTTTTCTTAAACTCTCGTCCAAACCTTTAACTGCAAGAGCTTCTCTATGTATGCTACAATGTGTCCATTGAACCAAGGGAGCGACTGATTTAACTTTGGCGAATAAACCAATATGAATTCCAGACATAGCACGTGCCCCACCCGTTGTCAAACCTACGCACTTAGTCCAATCTATTTCATTTTCTTTTATAAAATTGTCAATAGATTTAAAAATCTCTTCGCCAGTTGTTTTTGTCGGCAAAGATCGACAAAACAACATTTCTTCTTCAATATTGCCATTCAACTCAAAACGACTAAAAGCTAATAAATTAGCTTGTCCAGCAACGTCTGTACTCTCATCAAGTTGCAGCGAAAAATATTCACTTTGTTTCAA
This sequence comes from Maratus speciosus, assembly GCA_963932465.1. Taxonomy (NCBI): domain Eukaryota; kingdom Metazoa; phylum Arthropoda; class Arachnida; order Araneae; family Salticidae; genus Maratus; species Maratus speciosus. The sequence goes on from OZ010792.1 coordinate 38,059,161, forward strand.
AAAAGTAATGACAGCTTTTTTCACATTTTCCGACATTTCATCAATTCTTCTTTTAACGGTTGTATTTGATAATGGAATTTCGTTTATTTTTTTTGTACATTTTCCATCAAACAAAGCACTACTTATTATTTTTGCTGCGGGTATAATAAGTTCCTCTCACACGGTGTGAGCTGAACCCTTCTTTTCGATTAACAAAGAAAGCTCATAAGAAACTCAGGTGCTTAGTTTGTTCTGTTTTGAAGATTTTTCCATGGTAGATTTAGACATACAAAAATTTCTTTTCTTGATTTCAAAGAAATCCAAAGACTTTCCTACACATTCAGGATGTTTAGTTGATAGATGTCTTTCAAGTTTTGAAAATTTCATACATTCGTTGGATAGCATTTCGAAACATATCACACACTGAGGCATAGGCTCTTCCTCAGAACCAGAAAACACAAACATACATTTTAAAAAATCAGGGTTATATTTATGAAAATATATTTTAGTTTTCCTTGCTATTTATTTTACAACTTATACTGGATTTCGCCTTCATTTCAGACACACTATTTGTAGAGACAAATGTAGAAGTCCCTTCATCACTTTCCAACTTCGTCTTACGATAAGATCCCGTCCGAAACCAAGCCTCCATATTGACGTGAAGTAATATTAGCTCACAGCACACATAACAATATTATACATCAACAGAAAACCAGAGCTACTGACAAAGGAGTCAATAATAAAAGTGCGGAATGCGGACGTGGCGGGGTGAAGAATGTCAGAGGGAGGAGAGCGTTGACCTTGATGACTGACGAATGTAAGCCCAGCGATCAACAGCCAGCGCTTCTGTAGTGAATTGTCCCGAAAACCAGTATTAGACCCCAAGATTCTACGGCCCAGTACCACGGTGCTCGCGGCCCACGGGTTGGGAACCGCTGGTGTAGACAATGGAGTTACGAATAAAGATGAGGAGACATAAAGTATACTGTCTACGAGTTGCGAATGAAGTAACTGAGGAGTTGTCACAAGATGGCAGCTGCTTTTTTTAAAAATCGGATCTAAAGTTTCTGAATACCGACTGAGCAAACTTCCAACCAGTAACATTGAATAAAAAATTTTGTCTTATTTAAGCGCCTTGCTCCTGCCTAGTAAAACAGTCAGTTTGTTTTACCGGTTGTCACAATATGGCGGAAACGCAGAGCCTGATGACCGCAAAGTAAACTCCTACCTATAAAAATGAAAATATATTTTTGTGATTATTTATGACTGAAATTTTGTATTAACCCATTTTAGGCCAAGCATAGAAATATTATAAAATGTGGTATTATTTTCAATGAAATATGCTTACATTACATTCATTAAGACAAAAAAAAAGTTTCGTGCATAAAAAATAATAATTTATTTAAAAAATAAAATGCATTCGGCATTTTCAGGCATTCGGTCAATGGTGCGCTAACGCACCATTAAATTTAAAATTAATATATTTTTTTTAAATTTTTTATGACATTTGTTTTATTATTATTTTATTTACAGAACTTGGAACTTCAATCCATTATAAAAACATATGATTAATCTCAAGTGGAATAATTATACATTTTCAAAAAGTGGAATTTGTCACTAGCCGTTTCAATTTTAAAAGACTCGCGTATTTTGAAAATTTCTCAACAGAAAGTGTTTACTCCAATTGAATTACTGATATTTTATAGATGTCTCCAGAAACCTTAAAAATAGCAGAAAAATAAAATTAGTGAAAAATATTCCTCACAGTGTTAATAAAAAAAAATATTTATTGAAATGGTGCGTTTACGCACCTTTAGCCGAAAATGGGTTAATAAAGACTTTTAAATAGGGAAAAAAATTCTATATAGATTTACTGGTGAAAGTTTCCACCGGAGTTAATCAGCGCTTGTAAAAGCGGTTACAGTTGAAGCTTCACCATTTTAAGGATATGTCAGTTCCTCTTTATTAATAGTTCCATGGTGTAGACCAAATCGTCTTGGAGTTTTAAGAAATATTCTGCAGATGTCGCTGCAATCGACTCTTTGGATTTCAGCATCGTTTGAAAGTTAACGGATCCAATATTTAAGTACTTTCTTAAGTATTACTGGGAAAGCCGTTTTCAATACGATATACTGTAGACCCTATAGCTGTCATAGATTAAGGACCAAGATGGGACATTTATCAAAATCTGTAATGGCAACAGTACTAGCGTCACTATCGGCAAGGGGGAAGAACTAACAAACCTCCGAAATTTACCTATGTTCAAGAAATATGTTTATCCTCTATGGTTTGAATATCTATTCGTGGTGTCAGACGATATTCTATTCATGCTTGCTTTATTTATTTAGCTGCTTTTTTTTACCGTACTTGTATTGTTCATTTTTAACTTACAATACGATAGTTAGACTAATAATATAAAAGAAAGCCGCCAGAAAATTCTGTTAAGAATGCAAATATGTAAGTTTATAAGATTAAATTGTAAAAAATCAAATTCAGGTATTGTGTCAATTTATTCATATCGAATAAAATTTTATTGAGTGTAATGTCAGTACCTCTATTTATTTTTAACTTTTAGATTTATACAATTCTAAAAATTTGTCGAAAGGAATTTTTCCCTATCTGTAATATTATTATTATTATTTCTTATATGTTAATATTATAAACATTATTGAATTGATTGTACGTTATTTACATTAAAAACAATATTTTTATTTTATATGTAAGAAAGTGAAAATGCGTAAATTTTAAAAGATTATTGTAACGATTGTTTAATACGTTAAACTTCATAAATTTATAAAACACGGGTTATAAAAATTTTCCTGCCAAAGGGGAATAATTATGAAATTTTCTGGGACTTGTAGAGTTCAACATTTCGTATATTTTTATGTTACACCATTGCTTTTGATATATAGCATTCAAGACGAGATTTTTATCTAGTATTCGTTGCACTTAAAAACGTTCACTAATCATGTAAAAAAAAAAAATAAATAAATAAATAAATAAAAAACATATATCCGCGCATGAACTATTGAAAACGTAAACATGCAGCATTAAAAAAAGAAAGATCACAATAAGGTAGATACTCAATAATAAGCATACTACAAGGATGGGGAGTTTCTTCCCCACTGTCACTAAGGGCGCTATGATCGCAATCGCATTACCATTACGCTCTATGGGAATGTCCGATCTTGGATGTTAATCTATGTATAGCTGTAACGTAGCTTAGTTACAGTACAGCGCCTCGAATACCTAGTGTGGAAATATGCTATCCAAACAGTTCTAAAAATTTGCATCCCTTAAATGTGCGACGATACTGCTAAAATTTCAAGTGTCGATCGCAGCGACATCTGCGGGATTTTCGTATTACTATTATTACATTGTATAGACTAGCAATTTCTTACAGTTGTAGAAAATATCCTGCAGATGTCGCTGCAATTTGCATATTGCAGCAGTATCATTGCACATTTAAGGGTATAATATTTTAGCGCTTTTTTAAGTATTACAGGGTTAGCCGATTTCAACACTATATATTCTAGATGCTATAGTTACAGTGTCTACAATACATAGTGTGGAAATCTGCTATCCAAACAATGCTAAAAATTTGTATCCTTAAATGTGCGACGATACTGCTGAAATCCAAAGAGTCGATCACAGCGACATCTGCGGGATTTTCGTATTACATTGTACAGACTAGCAATATCTTGCAGTTTTAAAAAATATCCTGCAGATGTCGCTGCGATCTCAATATTACAGCAGCATCGTTGCACATTTAAGGGATACAATATTTTACCGCTTTTTTAAGTATTATAGAGATAGTCGATTTCCACACTATATATTCTAGGCGCTGTGGGACAAGTTTTTGATTAATGTACGTTACTGTTTATTGAAATAAACAATATTTGTAAAGTACATGAATAAAAAACCTAAAATGAAAGTAATTTCGTTCAAATATGAGTGATGTGCTTTTTAAATTCATTTTTTGTAATATTTATAATGCGTAAATAGTTCTTTTACGGGGAGTTTTAAAGGACAAAAAAACTATCTCTAATGTAGAAGAGCACTTTACACTGTTAAAAATCTGCAGCATTCGGTGCTTAAGTCACTCCATCGCTTTTATAGAATAACTCTATTCTGACCAATGAGAATGATCCATAATATAGTCAAGTAACCGTTTTCTCTAAAAGCGGTGGAGTGAGTCTGCAGTAAAAGCTAAAGATTTTAAACAGTGTATAAGATCGTAGTAACGCGTTGAAGTTTGCTTACTTCCAGATAAGCTTTGAAATTCTATAATTTTCTATATTTCATCATCGATGAAGTAATAAATGCATTCGCAATAATTTTCCTTCTTCTCTTTCCAGAAGCGCGCAAACGAGGGTTACAAAATCAAATTTCAACAGCAATAACTTAATTCAAGCATAATAGCCAGGTTATCATTGAAGGAAATATTCCCAAAGTTTGGCGATTTTTTTCCCTTTTTTTAACCGATAAAACGGTGCGTGTCAGTAACGCATCTTAGCTTTTTGACTTAACATGTTCATCCACTCAGCTCTTCAATTGCTTTAATTTAGACAATAAGATGAATTTTTGGTTTAGATTTCTCATTCCACACAATTTTCTTCATGAATTATTGATTTTTTTCCCCTCTATCTAATTTTTAGTTATTTTTACTTTTTCCATTTTAACGACCCGATCACAATCTTTACACAAAATGTAGTTCATTAATGCTACTTTTCAAGAAACTTTAGTTGGTAGTAGAAATTTACAATTTAAGTACTAATTGGCTTCTTAAGGATTTATGATCCCGAAGAGCATATACCATTAAAGGTCCAATTAAAATGATATAATGATTGCGGTATTAACGGTTTATAGGCACGAAACGAAAAGAGCCCCATTACAGTGATATTGCCAAAATAACTATTTATAAAGAGCGAAAGCCGGGGTCTAAGCTTCCGAAGGGAATCGAGCCCCCATTACTAGGTCAGTTTCGAAAACCCGCCCAGTTAGTTATTTATTACTATTCGTTACTGTTTATTACTTTGGATTTAAACGTAGTACTAGGAAAATTATTTTATGCATTCGTTAATATAATACTGCTTATTTCGAAATGCAACGATTTGTTAAAGATTTGTCTTTGAATCAAGAAATAAAGCTGGTGTTACAACTTTGCAATGTTCTACTAGTAATGCAGAACCTGAATAAGTCAAAGTATCTGATATCCGAGCAGGTAAAAAAATTAACACATTGCTGACTATTGATACAAATTCCCATCTTTTGGAGACTGTAATTCCGTCTACGGTCGATACACACAAAATTCATATTTTTACAAATCGCTATGCATATAAAACTTTGATTAAAAACAATATCATTATTATTCACACCCATTTATGTATAAACTCGAACAGGGAAAATCTTTTTGTTAAATAAGGTAACGTGCAAGTACAACACCCATTCCTATGACGAAAATTTGCCGTCAATAATGTGTTAAATCAAGAATGGGATGCTTAGATTAATAAAATGTTTTATAGCTATAAACAGTGCTTAATTTGCGCCGGAACTCAGCTCTGGCACTTCTTTGAATTTAGTGAATATTTAAATATTGGTCGGAATTCACCGGAACTCATAAATACTGAGCTAAAGAAAGGCACCGGAACAGCGCCGTGTGTTGATGAAACAAAGAAATCCTTGGCGAGTAGAATATTCTGAAGATTCCCCCACTCCTGATTTTAATATTTTTACTCTGTTTATTTATTAGATTAGATTAAATATAAATATAAATGCTTAAAGATATAGTCAAACTACATTTAAAAAATTTATTTTGCTAAAGACTGCTTAGAATTTTATAAATAAATCGTATGAAATATAAATATACGGGTATAGGTTACGAATAACACACTACGTTTGATATTACTGCAGAATATAGAGCTCCAGAACTTTCTTTATTAGAAATTAAACCCTGGATATAAAGACATTTTCAGGCAAATCTTCAGCCCTTTAAACTCATTATATTATAACGACTTACCACTGAATATTTAGAAGTTATATTTTCTTGTATTCTTGAAAGAAATTTATTGTAAAAATTTTAATCATTTATTTCAGAAATAGTATAAATGCAGTACAGTAAACCCTCGATTTAACGGACTAATTGGGACTAAGATGTGTCCGTTAAATCGAAAGTCCGTTAAATCGCAAAGTACTATTTATAATATTATTTTGTTATAATTATAGTACATATATATATATTATTACGTAGTTGTAATTACATATATTATTACAGTGCAAATTACATAGATATATATAATATATATATACAGTATATACAATATATGTATATACATATATACTACTGTATATATATATATATATAAACACAATACATTACTTTTTATAATACAATATTGGTAATGAAATACAAACGAATTAACACATATGCAACTTTTATGGGAATGAAACACTTTTTACACAGAAATAATAATTAATAAACAAGCAATAAACAAATGGCTTGCGCATGCTTAGAACGAAAACCACGCTGCAGTGAGAATCAAAGCGCGCGCTTTCGGCGTTTCGTGTTCTTTCCCTTTTTTTAAGGTTTCGTTCATTTGATCACGAGACATTGTGTCGCCATAGATATAATAAATATATTTTTTTAATTTACCGAGAAATCGCTTTTTAAAAATAGTAAAAATAAATGCTTTGTCGTTGTTCATTGCTTGATTTTTTACATATAAAATCTTAAAAGAGGGTTGCGTGTTGATTCTCAAGTAGGGGAGGGGGAGGGGGGCAGTAATACTTTTTTTTTTTCGAAGCGTGTTTCATCGTTTTAGAAGCTGTTTTATCATGGAGGCTTCCAGTAAATAATAGTGATAAATAAATTTTTGACATTTGTCAAATATAAAAATTTGAAATACGGGCGTTGAATTTCAGGTTAGGGAGAGAGGAATAATTTTAAATTAACGATTTTGATTTGTTAATTTAGGGATAAAGTGTTTTAAAAGGGATATTAAACGATACCCTCTGTGCTATCTGCGATCACACTTACCCACTTGTTTTACTTTAATTTTTGTTTAATTTTTAATTTTTAATTTTTTTTTAATTAGTCCGTTGAATCCGAAGTCCGTTGAACTGAGGTCCGTTAAATCGAGGGTTTACTGTATTTCGTGTTTTGAGATATTTAAGAAAAACTGTTTAACCAAGCTAAAAGTTTAACCATGCCAACTGTTTAACCAAGAGCTTACGGCAAAATCCGAGACTATATCGAACAGCTCTCCACATCGAATCGTAAAATAACATATACATTAGGATTTAAAGGAGGAGCTTAAAGAAATATTTCCACCTTAGTAGTTACACGATTTTTACACTAAAATGCATTTAATCTCTGTATTTTCATCTGTTTTACTACTTATATAAAATAAATAATCTTGCTTAACCCTTTCAGTGGCAAGGCATTTCTGCTCCAAAAATGTTCAAATAATTAATTCACACCGCAATTTACTAACAAACTTACTTGAAAATGATCAAAAACTTTTTTTTCACGTATATTATGAGATCGAAATTGTACTAAAACCTTACTGGTGCCATTTGGCAGTTGGGGCATTAAAATTAAGCGTTTGCAGACTACAAACGAAGCCCCTGAAAGGGTTAAGGAAAGAAATTAACAATATTGAACTTTTCAGTAAACCTGAACCTTCAATTACAAATTCCAATATAAATTCAAACGTTGGAAATACAAAAAAAGGCTTTTCATATACAGTAAACATCCTGTAGTCCGGCACGTTCGGGACTTGAAGCATGCCGGATTACGAAATTTTCCTGATTACAGGATGAATGTCAGGAAGAACCTGTAGAAGTTCGAATTAAACAAAAAAGGACAGTAAAACATGTTTTTTATTCTTTAAACGGCTTAAATAGAATAAGAAAAGGTCTAAACAGTAGACCTATATGTAGAACAACATAACATTTAACATTATTGACATTTTAAACAAATCTCGAATATCAGGTTGTTTTGTAGTAGTCTTCTCTCTTCTTTTTTCAGGAAGTCATTTAGTGTGATGTGGAGTAACAGGTGGTGACCCTACACATATGCCGATATACTATGCCCGGCACGATGTCTATCAATCGCGCATTCCGATTGTTTGTATGTTTTGATCGATATAAATTTGTATGTACTCCGAAAATTCATCAAAATTATTTTGTTTATCTTTCGCAGAAAAAAATGAACATTTTAATCTAATGATCCACATTCATTATTTACTATTTGATGACTGATATCAATTTCCGATTCCAGTTGGGCAATCTTTCCTGAAATGGAAAAAGTATTTAATTCTGATGATAGTTTTTTTTCACTTCAACAGTTTCGTAAATTATCCACAGAAATGTTTTTTTCACACTCCAGTTTTACCAGATTCTTATAAACACCAGGTGTGATTGAATAAGAAATGCTATTTTTTTTTCGAATGTCGTGCCGGATTATCCAGCGTGCCAGACCATAGGATGCCGGATTAGAGGATGTTTACTGTACTTCTGAACTTCAAACATGTCAAGTAAAATAAAAAAAGTTCACTAAAGTATATTGACCACGAAGAAACTTAGCTCAATGAAAAATATTATAAACAGGTGAAACGTTTTCCAAAATACAAAGTTAAAAATCATAAACAGCCTAGAGCAATAGTTCCCAATCTTGGTCGTACACAATGTGGGACAATTCGAAATTTATTATGAACCCATTTCTTGTCAATTCATTGTTGCCTTTTTTTTTCTTGTAAAAGTAATGTTGTGGACTAAAAATAAAATTTATACATGCGGATTTTTAAGATGAAAAGAAAACATCCCTTTTTTATTCAAGCTTCACCCACATAAAATTTCAAAATATAGAATTAACCGGAATAATTATTTGACAAAATTGTTCTGCTATTTACCTACCTTCTGGTAATACATTTCTCTTTCTTTGTTTCGTTGTTGTTGTAGTTTTTAATATGTAATTTGTTTCATAATTTTTATAGGTAAAACTGTGTTGTAAATTTTTTGTACAACTGTTTCGACTAATATTTAATAAACGAGATCTGTATTTTTATTAGCTCTTTAAAACTTCCTATATATGAATATTAATTCACTTTTTTCAATACTGGAACTGATGTGTTAATAAACCGACTTTATAAATAGTCCATTTTAAACGTTAAATTCACCTTTGTTTACAATACTAAAAGCATGAAAACATTCAAAAAGGCTTCACTAAAATACATTACTAAAATAGGTGTGACCAAATATAAATATGGTTTTCAAAATTAAAAACACTAGATGTTAAAAGTATATATAAAAAGGCATTCCAAGCGTTTTTAGCTAATCCTAAGCCATCGTCAAAGAGAAAAACTCGTCGTTGGCTGATATTCAATGGCAGGAAACATCATCCAGGATGCCCGCAGGCTGACGAAACTATTAATAATGAAGAGGGGGGGGGGGGGCAAAGAAAGCTCAATTACTCAGAAGACCAAACTCTCCTGTAATATGAAGCAAATTAAATCAAATACGCGGAATTTGGTATGAAAACACGTCATGACAACAATTGCCTGCTTGCGTTAAAATTTTCAAAGACTCTAGAATTGCACAACTATGGAACTTATATGTTACATTGAAAGGTGGGACAGCGTGATTTTAGAAATTATTAGGTCGGTCGCGAAAAAGTTGGAACCACTACCCTAGAGGATTTGGACAAATGCCGGATGCCGGGCAATTAAGAATGATGTTAAACAGTTCAGCATAGTCTAAGGTGTATACTGACAGCTTCTGAAGATCATCTGTTTTTTCCTGTTAATTTGTACGTTGCCAAGAGAATAGCAAGTAGTTTAGGAAGCAAATGGCTATTTTTAAAAGGTTGACAGTACCATTTATGAATATCTTAACTTCCACTTTTCCAAGTTAATCATGCCTGAAGATAAACTGTTTGTCCGTCGATAGGTTATATATGTTTCAGAGTTTCTTCTGGATGTCTTTTCCTAATGCTTCATCAGAGTTGTGGCTTTCTTGTACTTGTTTGACCATAAGTTTTAAATAATATAAATAATAAATAATAAAAAAATACTAGAAAACAGGAATTCTGCTTTTTCAGAATTTAGTGTCGCCCCCGACATTTCCATTACTTCATTTTCTGCTGGTGGACTGGTGGTTTCTATTATTATGAAACAGCCATTATAAATGAAGCGTTTAGGTAAAGATGAAAGAGCAGTTGTAAAAAGTTAGAACTCTGATTTTCTGATCAGAATGGAAAAAAAATGGCCATAATTTTTTTTTTAATTATGGCCATTTTTTTCCCATTCTGATCAGAAAATCAGAGTTCTAACTTTTTACGACTGCTCTTTCATCTTCACCTAACGCTTCATTTATAATTGCTGTTTCATAATAATAAAAGCCACCACTCCATCAGAAGAAAATAACTCGGTTAAGCGAGACTCAGATAAATGGGATTCTATTGTAGTGCAAAACATATTTCAATTTTAAGACTTCAAGCACACGCTTTTATTCGATGTAAAATGACGTCTTTTGCATTAATATCTAGATACTTAAAATTAAATATAGTTTATAATAGCTCCCTGTTTCATCAGAAATCATTCATTTATGTTTTTTCAAAATAGCACGTATTTAAAAAAAAAAAAAAAAAAAATCAGTTTTTATGAGGAAATGGCAACAAAAATATATAATTGCTATTTTTCTTTCACTTTCTATAGGAATGGAGTACTTCCGTTGCCAATATTAAGCAAATGGCTCCAAAAACTACAAAAAAATTAATATTTCAAAAATAAATGGAGATGCAGTTTTCAAACAAATTGCATTTAAAAGTACCTTTTTTTTCCCAACACGACGGTATAAAAATTGAAAATGTGCGATGCTTAGAAGTTTAAAAATTTGCTATAGAGTATTTAATCGTACTACTTTGTTTTACGGTTGGTTTCTGTAAGGTAAAGTTATTTTTTGGAGACTACACAAAATAAGCTGGGAGAAAGAAATAGCATACCGTACCGGGGGCTAAAAAGACATGCAAAGAAAGTGCTTAAAATAAGCTTTAAAATGATACGACTAGGATTAAATTCTGTATACAAAATAAGGTGCATTGTAAAATCATGCGTTATTTTTGTACCAACCTATATTAATCTTTATAATGTGAACTGGATATAAAAGCAGAAGAATGTAAGAGTGAATAGTATTTAAGAGATAAAATAATTTCACATAACATTTAATCCGCTTTACTAGAATAGCATTTTCAGAATAATCCTTGAAACGTCCCATACTTTTTAATACCAACGTAGATGTAAGATCAAATTCATTGGGCTGTATTAACGATAGAAATATTCGAAGAGGTGTAAGCTTTACAGATAACTCCTGTTCTATTTGAGATAAAATAGAATAAGAGTATTTGCAATGTGATTTCAGATTTTAAAATATTTATTAACATATAACAGCACACTTTAGTACACATGAGGTTTGTTTTAAAGTAGAAACACCTGTTATGTATGCTTTCACTTAACATGGAAAACTGAAGTTTCCATTCACTGAATATTTTGAAATATTCATCGTGAAATGAATTGTACCTTTTAAATAATAGTATCTTTTGTAAATTTCTCAAAAGAAAAAACAGAAACTGTGAAATTTATAGAATCATTTATTTAAAATAAAAATTCATAAGGAATTGAAAATTTATTAGAAAATAAGTTATATTACACTAGATTAATTTTAACACAATTATTCTAATTGGTAAATAAATCATATTAGATGTAAATTTTCAACTGGGCGAAAAATGTCCGGACCAGGATTCGAACCAGGAATCTCCTGGCGGAAGCTGCCAGTGCTCTACCATCTGAGCTGTCCCGGACGAATCTGGTGGAACTTTTTCACCCGGCTAGCTTTAATGATTATAGCATCTGATCTGAAACCTGGTTCAGCTCAACAGGATAAATCTCAGGTAACGGAACTCCAGAAATCGCTGGATACATAATTACACTAGATCAATTTTAACACAATTATTCTAATTGGTAAATAAATCTTATTAGATGTAAATTTCCAACTGGGCGAAAAATGTCCATACCAGGATTCGAACTAGGGATCTCCTGGCTGAAGCCGCTAGTGCTCTACCATCTGAGCTATCCCGGACGAATCTGGTAGAACTTTTTCACCCGGCTAACCTTAATGATTATAAGGTTAGCTTGGTTGTTATAATGATTATAAGGTGTCTTTCGCGCAGTTGGAAATTTGCATCTAATATGATTTATTTACCTATTAGAATAATTGTGTTAAAAAAATCAATCTAGTGTAATTACGTATCCAGCGATTTCTGGAGTTCCATTACCTGAGATTTATTCTGTTGAACTGAACCAGGTTTCAGACCAGATGCTATAATCATTAAGATTAGCCGGGTGAAAAAGTTCCTCCAGATTCGTCCGGGATAGTTCAGATGGTAGAGCACTGGCGGCTTCAGCCAGGAGATCCCTGGTTCGAATCCTGGTCCGGACATTTATCGCCCAGTTGGAAATTTACATCTAATATGATTTATTTACCAATTAGAATAATTGTGTTAAAATTAATCTAGTATAATTACGTATCCAGCGATTTCTGGAGTTCCAGTACCTGAGATTTATTCTGTTGAGCTGAACCAGTTTTCAGACCAGATGCTATAATCATTAAGATTAGCCGGGAGAAAAAGCTCCACCAGATTCGTCCGGGATAGCTCAGATGGTAGAACATTGGTGGCTTCAGCCAGGAGATCCCTGGTTCGAATCCTGGTCCGGACATTTTTCGCCCAGTTGGAAATTTACATCTAATATAAATTATATTAGTCAAAAAAAGAGTTTCAGTAATGAACAAGTAATAAGCTGCAGAGCAAAAGCGCATGCCAAAGGATATGCTATCCCTGTAATGTTTTAGGCTTAATTGTTTAATTCCGTAGCTGTAATTGTTTTTATACCAATTAGGAAGCAGGAAGGAATAAATACGCGCGATAGCTTTCATTAAGATCTTACTTTTTAGCTTTTAGCAACAAACAGATTAATAGATAGGTCACAGAAGGAGAAGCGGACAAATATTTGCTTCCTTTTGGCTGTAAAAGGAATAAATTGCCATTCACAGGACGATTGTGGTCGTAAGGCGAGAATGGTGTGTCGGAAACTCATGTAGGGAAATCTTGTAGTGTTTTTGAAATTACAGAACGAATGCTGAAATAAAACAACGTTCGGCCTTCAACTTTCATTGAATACTCAATTTTTACTTTTCATTCTATTTTCTGTTGAAACTTGGAAAAAGAGGTTTTCGTTTTGAAGTTTTAAGAAATTTGAGCATTCTTACTGGTTGAAACAGTGCAGCACCATCTAATGATTAAAATCTGAATTATTTTTAAATAACTTTATATAAAATTGAACAGCTGCTTATAAAAATATCTATTTATTGCAGTTAATGAATTATTGAATTTTAATGTGTGGGTGCCTTTTTGAAACACCCTGTACACATGTCTTAAGCAAGTATTATTAAATATTATTTAATAATTTCAAAATGCATAAATGCATTATCAAATGACTAAAATTTAAAAGATCTTCATAAAATAATTTTTTGTGACATAAATGTTACCTAAAGAAAAAAGTACTTTGTTTATTTTAACACTTTTTTCAAACGAAATTATGCAAAAAGGTTTGTCATTGTGTTGCTTATTTCCTTTAAATCTTCTATGAAAAAAAATCTCAAAAAAGTTTGTAATCCATTAAACAAACTTTTATCTTTCTCCCAAATTTTCTTTTACTTTTACTTAAGCACTCGAAAACTTTGTTTAACGATAATAATTAATGGATGTTTTAAAAGTTATTTAGATACGTAAAATCATATCATTAAACTCTGAAACAAAGTTTTTTGCTCCTAAATACAATATTATAGTAAGAAGCTCTTGCACCTTAAGCTTGAAAAGGTTTTCTACAAATATTAAACTATGTCACGTTAATGTATGTTCAACAAACCTATGACAATCTCATTATGCGATGATGAATTAATCTGTTAAATCCCCCCCCCCAAAAAAAAATCGTAAATGGAATACGATGATGGATTAGGATTAAAATGATGTAGATATTTCTTCTACACCAATGCTTATTATAATAAGCAATTATTCTTTAATAGTTTTATTAAAAGTGCTATCATAAATTACGACAAAATGTGTTGAAATTTTTGACTCGGGGGAAGGAAATCAGTGAACAGTCTTAACAAGGTTACTTTTATTAATACATGGATTCCTTAAAAACCTGGAGGCCATGACTTAATCTGAAATATCATGAAAAATATGTACCAGAAATTTCGAACAGAAATCTGTTCTCTATTAATTTACAGAATATCTGCCCTTGAATACAAAAATATTACTATAATAAATTTCGTTCAGGAATTTTGGACGACAACCATTGTATCTTATTGCAGTTAACGTGTTAATTTGTATGGGATTCCGATAAAAACAGTTGCTATAGAGCAATAGGACAAAGGCAAAGAGCTTGGGGGCGATCCAGCTAATCCAGATGAACATTTCTATAACTCCCTTATGACGTCATCCAACTAATAGAAGTGGTCGTAAGAAATTATCTTTTTCTAACGGATGATTCCTCTCCGGTCACACCATAAACACTATATGCCTTTTATTTTGTAACGGACAACTGTTGCAATGATTTTATGGTACTTGCTCTGATGAAATATAAGCTTTCATTCTTAAGACATTCTTGAAGAGTAGCGAAAGTTCATTGTTCAGGAAGATTGTTTAGGAGTGAGATAATTTTTTTTCGGCTTTTTTAATTTTAGCAAATTTGAGATGGATTCATCTCCAGGGTCAGAGTAACGTCTAGAGTTAGGCGAAGTACAGTATTATTTTTTGGCGCCATTTCATTCGGGAAAAGTTTACTAAATTCTATATACATAAAAACTCATCAATTCTAAAAATGTTATTCCCGAGAGTGGCTTAGCCTTGTTTACATACATTTCAACAAAAAGCTTTTTTTATGTTGCTTCTATATATTTTAGATAGCGTATATTTATAGTAAAATTCTTGTACTAAATAAGGTAATGCTCTTAATAAGGCCATCAGCTGATATCTTGTAGTGAGCGGTCTCGGGCCGTCAATTAATAACAGATGCTTACAGCTTATGTGACCTTAACCCCTTCGGGACGAGCGCCTTTTACATAATTTTTTTAATTTAATCACCGGTTTTTCAAAACAGAAAGTTTTACCTAATTGAATCGGGAAAATGCTCGGATTAAATAACGCAAAATTTACAATAAAAATTTACCGACAACAATAATCACGGATTCTGATCACCTTACGCGGCACGTATAACAGTCGCTCGTTCCCAAGGGATTAACACGTGTGGACTCATTTCAACCCATCGATACCAAATTTGTTATCATTTTTGGATCACTGAATCTTTCAACATGCCGTTGTTTAAAACAGTAAATAAAATTTCATATGAATCAGCATAAATTATTGATTGCGATTTACAATGTTTGCATTAGATACAAGGTAATTTAACTATCTTGAATGTATATTGAAATATTCTGTATTTTTAATACTGATTCTGTTTGAAAGTGAAATACATGATAAACAGAAGTCTCCTACTGAGTAAGGTATTGTTCCGTTTGCCAAAAGGATCGTGTCTTAGTTATGAGTCTTTGTTCGAAGTTAAAAAAGAAGTCTATGATGATAATGTACAGTCGTGGAAAAAAAGAAGTAAACAGCCCCCACTAACTCCTCAACAAATTATCGTAGAAGAACGTTACTGGTACCGAACGATTGGAAATAAAGTCTACTTTTAAATGATATAGATAAAATTTGCTTAGGGGGCCATCTACATATTAAAACGAACCGTAACTTTGTTTTTTTCAATAGCAGTACATAATTCTGACATCATAAATGAACTCTACATCCTCCAATTAGCCTAAAAACAAATTTTTATGCAATTCGTACCATAAGTTTTCGAGAAATTACTTATTTTAAAACGAGCGTATTTTAAGGGCTGTATCCAAATTGAAGTTCGGAAATCGATTATTAGCCGAGAGAGCCCCTATCTTGATCAAGGCACCTTAAGAAGTCAATGAAGCCTGCTAGATTACAATACAGCAGAAGAAATTTCAAAATATCTAGTCACTTCTATTATAGACGGCCCCTTAAACCATCATTTTGCCGTTTTTTAAGCATAATTTGAAAACTAGATGGGAGAAAAATGTGAAATTTTGAATTTCCATAAAGCAGGACTTAATAAATCTAAATCCATCAAAAAAATTGTAGGTTGCAATTCATAATTTTTTCGAATATTAATTTCATAATTCATATCATAAAATTATAAAAATTGCAAATTCAGCGTATTTATGTTTGGGTATATTAGTATTATTGCTACAAAAAATTAGCACATTAGGAGCATAATTTCTGGAGATATTAATAAAAATATGAAAATGTAATTTAACATTAGAAGCACAAAATTTTGAATGCTTATAATTCAAAAACTTATCATTCTAATGACTTGAAATTCGGTGTCTAGGCATAATTTGAACCGAAGATTTGAAATATCTTGTTAAAATTGGGTATTGTCATTGAAAAAAATGAAGTTTGTATTCGTTTTAATATGTAGATGGCCCACCTAAGAAAATTTTATATACATCATTTAAAAGTAGACTTTATTTCAAATCGTTCAGAACCAGTAACTTTCTTCTACGATAATTTGTTGAGGAGTTAGTAGGCGGTATTTACTTTTTTTTCCACGACTGTACGTGAAGAATGTGTATTAACTCGAATGGACACAGGTAAATTTTTCTGCTTAAAATGTGAATAACTACATTTGGATCTCTTCATTACATAATAATGACTTTAATTTGACCTTTTTAATATCTACATACTTCGTTTTCAACAGAAACAATTAGTTTTGCCAGGTGTCCCGCGTAAATCGGAGCTCCAAATGCTCTGGACACCACAAATTCCTTACAGTTTATTTAGCCATCTTTAACCGCATATAATTCTGCCATTAGATAAGACGAAGAAAATTGTTTTAAAATACTGGTGTGCAGAGTATTTGGAGCCCCGATTTACATGGGACACCGGGCAACACTAGGGACAAAGTTGAATTGTTCGACATTGAATTGTTCTACCAACATCTTAACACATTAACGCCCAGTGGCATATTTTTAAATAGCTAGATTTAATGGCACGAAAGCGCTTTTCAAACCAGTAAATATGAAGATAAAAATATATTTTTTCATTCACGAGACAAATTCCTTGATAAAAGAAGATAAAAAGTACTCTTTTAAAAGTGATGAGAAATCCAAAATTTGAATTTTAACGAAGAAAATAATTCGGGCGTTAATGTGTTAAACAATAACCTTTCACCTTTGTCAGATCTTCTACATTTGTATGATTGACCATCTGCCGAATGAATGGGAAACGTTTTGTTTTTTTTTAAGTACATTGTAAATATAGTACGCCAGAATAAACACAGCAATAAGTTGCTTTTTTACGGTATTTTCTTCTTTAACACGTTGAATGCCACGTCTATTTTGTCTGTTTTAGGCCACTAAATAAGACTCCCGTTACAGAATCTATAATTGTCAGTCACCGATGACTGACGCGACCTAAACTGAAATATCAACGTCAGTCACCGGTGACTGACGTGACATTCAACGTGTTAATGTACATTGTTTTTCAAAAAAATTAATAACTATGCGTCATTTAAAGTCTAAAAATCAATCACTTTCCTTCAACAAACTATTATTTAAAAAGTGTGCTTATGAAAACAAATATTTGTTTTCAGCAGAAGGAAGAGAAAAATAATTTTTGTTTTTATCAAAATAAATAAAACTTGAAAGGATTAATAACAATAAAAATTCAAACTGGGGTAAATAACAACAAAAAGAGGGTAACTGGCAATAATGTAAATACAAAATTTCACATCCGAAAACGAAAAAAAAAACTATACAAAAAAGAAGATTCCAATGAAGAAATGTTTTCAAAAATATACCCTGAATAAAAAAAGTTAGAGTCTTGTGATATTTTCTTCATATTATTTTTTAATGGACATTGTTGTAAATAGTTTTCGAATATATTTGTTTAATCTTCTCATGAAATTTGTTTTTCACGTTATTATTAGATTTCTTAGTAATCAAATAACAAAATTTGTGTTTTGTTAGTAATTAAAGTTAACTAGGTATAATTTAATGGTTTTGTATTCACCAAATGTCTTTTTTATTTTATCAGATCTTAAATGTATTGCAGTTATTCATATGAATAAATAAGTTTATTTGCAGTACAGTTGGCGCCAGTTATAACATACCTAGGATGTAACAAACTTTCGCTTACATCGTACTCAAACAGTTTTGTCAAGACTGATATCCTAAAATAACATATTCTCTAAACAAATATGAAAGTAGGATCCTTTTTTTTTTACTTAATATTAAGAAATGCACAAAAATTCTATTTAAAATGTTATTGACTGTTGCATTCCCCATTACATGCCCTTCTCATGTATGTTATGCATTGTATTTTATTCGTAATATTGCTTATAATGTACTTATGTTATAACGTACCACATGGATTAATACCTTGATAGTCCATGATAGCCTACTGTATTTGTTTATGAATACCAATTAGCGCATCTATAATATATAGCGCATATTAAATAAGAGACAATTCCATTTTTAAAAAATTCCAAATAATTTCATTGTTTTCTCTTTATAGTTTAAAAAATAACCATAAGCTATTGAAAGAAATAACAATGATTTTTTAAAAAAGATTTGTTTTTAATTGAAATTTTATACTATCATCAATGGAAAAAAAATTAAGAGTTTAAAAAATATTTCAAATAAAAGACACATGATTACTGTTTCACTAAAAATAAATATTCGATATAAAATATACGAAATTAGGTATACGGCGCATATTTTAACCCTTTATACTTCGGTGGGCCTTTTGAATTCCATTAAATACAATGCGATGTAACATTTATTTAATTCGTCTACTAATAAAGGTATATGGTACTTTTCATGCAAAATACTTTACTGGATAACATCCAGCAAGCACAGCGAAACAGTCGAAGCTAAATATTTTTTAATGTGGTTATTTTCTCAACTATTTTACAGGGATTTAGCTTTTCTCCTACTAAAAAAATGTTTTACGAAAAATTGGCAACTACAAAACACTTCTCAGTTACAGGTAGGATCACAATATATTTATTTACATTATTCTTGCAAGAATTGTGAGGTTTGCATAACAGTATTTTTTGTTAGTGAATCTAATTATTCTTCTAAGTATTTTACAAAAAAAAAAAAAAAAAAAAACCCTCTAACTACCGATGCATTAAATCAGTTTTATTTAAAAATCTATCTCAAAATAAAATTATTATTAGATAAGTTTTTTTTTTATATCATCAGACATAAACGAAGATAATTATTGAAGAAGAGCAAATATCTGATTTATAATTCGGAACATAAAGGGTTATGGCAGGCATGTCAAACTCGTCACCGAAGGCCAAATTAAGCATTATATACAAAGTCACAAGTAACTTAAAAAAAAAAAGACATATTATTACCATCCCACAGAATAAGATATGCGCATACAAAATGCAGCCATCTATTCATTCATGAAAATTCCAAAGTTATTATCATTTAAAGCTTATTTTACCTTGTTTAACTTGTTTTACGATAGTTTATTTTACCTTAAAAAAATACTTGACAATCTCTTTTCATCAACCAAATTTTGTAAAGTTGAAAATAGAAAAATGATCATCGCTACCAGAGCCTCCGGTTAAAAAAAAAAAAAAAAAAAAAAAAAAAAAAAAAAAAAAGAGATTTGAACCAGAAAATTTATTTAATGAAATATGTCTTGGTTTTACAAGATACTTGATAATATTAGTTTGTTAAATAAAGTTTCTTGTTCAAATTATCTTTGTCTTAAAAAATACTGGATGGTTGGCAGCTATGAAAAGGTATCGTAAAAAACTGCGGTGTAAGCGCGCTACCGAACATAGCTAGGATAGGCCTAATTGCACATTATACTTTGGGAAAATGGTCGACTAATCAATAATTACTGAAATTTTTAAATACCACTTTCCTTTTATTATGGAATTCGATAATCTGGAATAATAAATTTTAATCAACAATATCTTTACATACTGTGGCGTTCTTTCTATTATGGAATTCGATAATCTGGAATAATACATTTTAATCAACAATTTCTTTACATACTGTGGCGTTTTAGAGAATTAATTCAGGATGGCAGATGTAAGTGAACACTGTTTTTTATTCACAATCACACATATAAACACGCACAGCAGGTAACATTTACACGAGTACAAAGCACAAAGGTTTATTTAGACTGGACAATCAATTCAGACACTGAAGCCGATTTATATGGGCCCGGTGGAACGCGACTCCACCCAATAATTTGATTTTTCTGTTCACCCAATTTCAATTGATTTAATTCGTTATTTATTTATTCATTCAATTGATGAAATGAAATTTGGTTTTATTGATGTTCTCAAGATAATTTTGTTTGAAAAATATCGAGAAAATTAATTTGACTTACAGAAGCACTGAAAGCCCATATAGCGGATATATAATTAAATTTCTCTCAATAACAAATATCCTGCATATTTTGCCAATCTGTATCTTGAATTGATAAAGCAATTAGGTGAGTAAATTGTATGTTTTTCTTGACATTTATTTTTTTGTTCTTTCAATAATTAGCAATTTTTATATTATAGTCCAGGCAATAGGGAATTTTGCCTAGCAAAATTAATGGTAGTTCTGGAAATCGGCTTCCTTTATGTTTTTTGGGTCGCTGAATCCGAATTTGTAACTTCCCACCAAAATTTCCCCCGGCAACCCCCCCAAATTTTGGTAAAAAGCCCCCCAAAAAAGGTTTTTTTTTAAATCAATTTTTTTATTGTTGTAGGGCAAAAGTATCTAGAAATTCAGAAAGTAGACAAAATTTGCAACAAATTAGATATATGACATTATGACTTAGGATGAAGGGGAAGGGGGGATCTGCCTCGGAACATGCGCGCGGTGCTGCTTGGACTAAGTTGCGCATTTCCACTTAACTACTCACACGTTTACATTCGCCCTCCCATCTCCCCTCCGAACTTTCCTTATAAGGTTTACTTTAAGTTTTTTGGGTAGCTGAATCCGAATTTTTAACTTACCCCCAAAATCCCCCCCCCCCGAAAACCCCCCAAAATAGTTGTTATTAACTTAAATTTCTTATTGTTTTAGGGGAAAAGCATTACGAAATTCAGAAACTAAACAAAATTGGCAACAAATATGATGTATGACATTATGACGTAGGATAAACGGGGAGAGAGGGGGCTGCCTCGGAAAATTCCCCGCGCTCTTTTCTCAAAAACCAAATTTTTTGGAGGGTTGCCGGGTGAAATTTCGGTGGGAAGTTAGAAATTCGGATTCAGCGACCCAAAAAACATAAAGTGAGTCGAAATCCAGAACTAGTATTAATTTTGCCAGGTAAAATCCCCTATTACTTGGACTTCATAACTTGGTGCACGTAGCGCCTCAGTGTATGTTCCGAGGCAGCCTTCTCCCTCCCCCTCCCCGTTCATCCTACGTCATAATGTCATATATCCTATTTGTTGTAAATTCTGTCTAGTTTCTGAATTTCGTAATGCTTTTCCCCTAAAACAATAAGAAATTTAAGTTAAAAACAACTATTTGGGGGTGGAGTCCGGGGGGGGGGGAATTTTGGGGGAAGTTAAAAATTCGGATTCAGCTACCCAAAAAACTTAAAGCAAACCTTATAGAGAAAGTTCGGAGGGGAGATGGGAGGGCGAATGTAAACGTGTGAGTGGGTAAGTGGAATTGCGCAACTTAGTTCACGCAGCACCGCGCGCATGTTCCGAGGCAGATCCCCCTTCCCCTTCATCCTAAGTCATAATGTCATGTATCTAATTTGTTGCAAATTTTGTCTACTTTCTGAATTTCCAGGTACTTTTTCTCTAGAAAAATAAAAAAAAATTGATTTTTTTAATAAAAACCTTTTTTTTTGGAGGCTTTTTACCAAAATTGGGGAAAGGGGGGGGGGGGTTGCCGGGGGAAATTTTGGTGGGAAGTTAAAAATTCGGATTCAGCGACCCAAAAAACATATAGTAAGCCTTTTTCCAGAACTACCATGAATTTTGCTAGGTAGAGCCCCTATACGGTCTCTATTGCCTGGACTATTATTTATAATGAAGAATAATGTATTTATAAACAAGAACTTGTGAGAATAGAATTTCATAAAATGGTTCACAAAATTATAATCATAATAAGTTTATATTTTGCTTAAAAAAAAGATAGTCTAACATAGAATTATCATCTTTAGTCATTCGCTCCTCCCACGTCTCTGTCTCCACACACACACACACACACACTAAGGGGGAAATTTGTATGTGTTATTTTACTCAAACATTTTTGAGCACACCCAATGCCTTTCGCAAGTTGGCGCTACAGAATCCAGCAAGTATTTTTCTCTACAGGCGGGTTCCTGCTGTGGGCTTCTTTAGAGTACGGTTTCGATACTCTCTGCTAGCCATTAAGACGTCCGTAAAGGTGAACTTAACGCAAGACCGGGGCCGGTGTCGCCCGGACAAAGCCTACGTTGCTAGTCTCGTAGCGTTACCTAGACGATAATTCTCCTACAGCAATCGAGATTGGTATCCCTGTTTGGAGCCTCTTTCTCTGGTATATAAGGGTTGAAGGATTTTACGTGGAGTTTTAAAAGGCTATGAGTGTTTTTGTGTATCATATATTTGCATCAACACAACTGTTCAAGTAGTGTCACATTTAAGAATTTTATGGCGCTTTATCGCTCGTGCAACGTCAAGTGAAGTACCTGTGAGTGGAAATTATCCCAACTCCAGTGATCTTTATGAGATACGTAATGCAGCTCTCTAGAGAGGGAGGGAGATATAGAAACTATATTACAGAATTATTCATTCATTAATTAGCTAATGAAGAAAATTTTACAATGCTTATGCTTGAATTTTTTATGTTTGTCATCACACAGATAACGGCCGGTGCAAATGCGTTCGAGCAAATTGTATTTTTTGCATGCGTGTTCAAACAAGTTAATTAAACACAGGTAAAATGCCAAAGGCTTGGCAGGCTACACGTAAGTTGTTGGTGGGACAATGGGTTTGTCGTGCCTGTTTAAAGGAATTTCTAATTACATTGCACGCAGTACAACTGTACTGAAAAATCGTCTAATAATACATTTCATGAAAATTTTCAATCCTACTCTTTTTATAACCCTATAACATTCGATTTCTATAATTGTTTTTATTCAAATTAGAGAAATAAAATAAGAATGTGTTTATGGTTTATCTAATGCGCAGTTGAAAATTTTATTATTTCACAAACAAGGAATTCGAACAAAGAATGTTTATTCCTTGATCGGTTATAAAAAGACTACTTCTAAGTCTAAAATTTTGATTCTTCATTTTCTATAGCCGTTCTTATTGATGAAGATTTTTCAGGTTAAACTTTATTTTGCATTTGGTATTTAGTATTTTTTTTCGCCTTCGTGTTTAATTTTATATTTTGTATTCCCGTTATTGTATGTACTACAATAATATTCTATATTACTTTTAATTTTCTTTTTCCTTAACTTTTTTATTCTTCTTGCATCATTTTTACCGCATTTGTTAAATTTTAATAGTATTTATTAGCATTTTATTACCGCATTTTTTTCACAATCATAAATGTCCTTTAACTGCCACAAACCACAAAGTGGTATTGGTTTGCAGCCTTAGAAATGTTTATTCTCATGACAAAAAAAAATTTCGAAGCTAAAAACCATTCAGAATTTTGATGTAAATTGCTAGTGAAATGCCGTAGAAATTTGTTTCTTTTATGCTATAGTAAAAAACAATAACATTTTTTTTAAAACTACTACATCACACTTTTTATTGGCTAACTGCATGACGGAAAAAGATCGGCTAAGCGTTCTAAATTTAATAGATACGCAGAATGAATGTTAAAAGATGAATTAATCAGATGTAACCATTAATTTCAGTGTTCTACATTTTAAGGCAACGCAACGCCTTTTATTGGTGACATTTTGAACTAAAACAAGAGATTGCACTAAAGAAGTTCTCGAATTCATGCTCTCATGCAATAATAACTTCAATAACTGTCAGGATTTACCTGTTCTCAATAATTTAAAATGTTCAAACACTTTTCAGAAGGCTGTGTATGTTTGAATCACTCTTAGAAAACCTGTAAAATAATGCTGCATTGTCAGTTGAATGCAAGCAACATTATTATAATAAGGATGTTGGAAAATCTTACACAATGTACAAAAGCACCAATCTGACATTTTGTGGCTTTTATATCAGAGTGCATAATATATGATATTTATGTAAATCTTATAAAGTTATTCTTTATGATACCTTTCAAATTTTATTTCGCTCTATTCGAAAAATTAGATCATTCTAAAAAATTTTGAGTGGAAGAAAATCCTTTAAAAACCATTCAACTCGAATTTTTTTTATTTACAAATGTGAATTTAATAATGCTTTCTTGTTTTCCCGAAAGAATTCAAACACGTTTTTAAAAAGAACTTTATTGTTCAGTTTTCTTCTTTCAAAACGAAAAGGAATTTCTGTAGGAATTTTTTTTTCTGTTTTATCAGAAGTTTGTTTTCTAGACCTGGGATATATATTTTTTTTTTTTATTATTATATACACAGTGCTAGTATTAATTTTTTTTAATTTAAGAAATACTTTTGAAATAATAAAAAAAGACTTAAAAAATATATTAACAAATATATTAGCTGCATTCGGCTTGCAAATAATCAAAATATTAATCCGTTTCGACCATTACTATGCTCAGAAAATTTATATATTTTTTAGCAACAAATTTCTTTCATTACGGATTATCCGTCCTCTCCATACATTCTTAATTCCCCTTTGGATTGCTGCCAAATTTAGTTGCTACTTTTAGATATTTATAACGATGGTGGCAACGATCTGCTCTTTCGCTTTTGCTTTTATTGCTCATAACTTCTAACAATCGCATAATTTTAATTTTTAACTCGTCGAATAGGGGGAAATGTATAGTGAAAATTGTAACTCAATTCAGTGATTTTTTATGACTTTTTAAAAAATTTTTGAATATAAATTTCTTTTAATACATCTCAAAAATGGATATTTGTGACAAAATTACCATATTTGGCAAATGATTGAACAGAGCAAGTTGAAAAGGGGAGAAAAAGCAAGATGAGCTCGAACACGAGGTACAGTACCTTTTGTTCTTTAAACCGAAATGTGTCAACAAAAAAACAGATTTTTATTTCATGTTAAATGCAGGGTTCTCGCTGACTTTTTACGAACGTTAGCAATTTGGCTAATCAGAAATAAAAAACATTCGCCAAATGAAGAAAAAAAATAGCAAAATAAATTCATTGTGAAACATAGAAAATTCTATATTTAACCCCTTAATGTATCCCCACTTTTTTTATGCTTATTTATAAGAATTTTTATGCTCCTTGATTCGAAGTTTGACCTGATGTTCGAAGTTTGACTTGAATGGTGTTGTTTATGAAATTCCTTGTAAAGGTTGCAGCTCGATTTACATTGGTGAGACTGGACGCTCATTAAATGCTAGACTCAAGGAGCATAAAAATTCTTTTAATAAAAGGTACTCTGAATTCAAGATTGGTTGCACATGCACTTGAGTTCGATCATGTCCTCGATTTTGAGAGTGCGCGAATTGTGGAAGCCAATTGCCCCGTATATTTTAGCCGTGTCTTTCTTGAGAGTTGGAGAACTGTTTTAGCTGAATCGCCAATCAACGAAGCAACCCAAGTTCCTGCTGATTATTTTATCCTACTTAGACCGTGATTTTAACTGTTTTTTCGTTTACTGTGGCTCTTGCTGTTTTGTGACTCTGCTCGTTTACTGATGAGGGCTATGAAAATAGCCGAAACGTATATATATATATTTTTAACTATATTTCAATTATTAATAAAATTTTAATGTGTGTATGTCTGTAGTTATGCAAATTGTGTTAATGTTATTTAATTATTAATCTGTTTTATTTTCTTGTGAACTAATAAGTACAGAATCACATAAAAAATTTCAATGTCCTAAATTTGTCCATTAAACACTGAAAACAGTAAATTAAAAAGTATTTTAGCTTACTACTTGAAAAGTGTGAAATATATTTTGTTGTATTTTCAACGGATTTTTTTAGAGTAATTAATTCGTGGATTTATATTTACTAACTCGCCAACTTACTAACTAACTTTACAAATATGACGCGTAAAAAAAAAAAGAATGAGGTGTGTTAGACACACAGTTTGCCTAATTTATATTTACTAAGAAAAACGTCTAAATTTCTATGCATATACGATTAAAATGAAATATTATTAAAAAACGATAATAATTATATGTTGATTGATTTTGATAAATCAGAAGTTTAGAGTTTAAGGGGGCAACATGAGTTTCGAAAACCTATAGAAAACAACTAATGTGAATGTACCTTTACCTCGAGCACTAATAAAGAAATTTCATTACTTTCTTTTTCGTAACTCAGGGGGCTCCGCCCCCCTGTTCACTACGCTCAACAACCCCCCGTGTAATCGCTTGGCGATTCCATTCGGTATCGCAAAGCAATACCTAATTTCCAGCAAACCCCAGACGTAATTGTTTCACGTTTCCATTCTGGATCGCTTCGCAATCCCTTATTTTCTATGCATCAAATTTTTAGATTCCACTTGGTAAAAACGCATTCCTCCCCAACTCCTGACAATTTTATTTCCTTATCTCCAAGCACATAATCATTAGAGCTTAGAGAGTTTCATAATTATAAGAATTATTACCCTTTCACCGTCCGAGGGTTTTGCAGTATTTTTATAAGAATGCTTGTAAATCCCAGGATATATATTTTTAAAATCTCAGTTTGATGCTATAATATCTTTAATTTCACTACTTTCTATATAAGGTTCAAAATAGAATTCTGTTTAAAATATTTTAGTCTACAGCCATTTTAACATGATTTCTAGGATCGGAAAAATCCGGGCCAGACGGTTAAAGGGTTAAATATAAAATCATTAAAAAAAGGCAACATTTATAACTTATATGACTAATTATAAATTAAGTAAATTTATAATTAAATAAAATTATAAATTAATAGGAAATTAAAAATATTGTAACTTTAAAAAATATGTTAAATTTAAAAAGTGGCAAATTTATTAAAGTTATTTGGAATTTTTTTTCTTATCTTTGTAATGATGTCGCTAATTTGTAGTTACAGTAAATAATGTTATCATATAAATCTCCTTGCCTCTGAAATTTTCACTGCGCCGCTTTTCTCCGCCAACATATATGTGTAAAATTATATATATAGTGTTACGAATATTATAAATAGTTAGTGTTTGTGATTAAAAATTATGTAAATAGTTCAATTAAGCTCTATGCATAAGCTAATATTAGTTTTTGTTGCATTGCGATACAGTTGAACCCGGTTAAGATACTCACGATTAATACGCGATCCCGCTTAATACGCGGATTTTTTCAAATCTCTTGAACATCGCCTATAAGGCTATTGCAAAAATATCACGTTTAATGCGCGAACGGTTATTACGCGATCCCGCTTAATATGCGATAAACTTTCGGTCATTTTAGGAAAAAAGGATTTACTTTCTATATCTCGATGTTAAAAGATTAAACTACAGCATTTCATATGATCTATGTATACTATAGGGGAACCACTAAAACTTACGACAAATTAATTTTCAAATATGAATTTGCTCGATATGTCTGGTAAAGAACCTCTCATGTCACATTGTTAAAACTTTTAGTCAAAAATTAAACCATTCAATGGTGTAAAGTAGTCAGATGGCCCACAGCGTCGTTCTTATTAACTTTCAAAAAATCTTTGAAGTCTGTAAAGAATTCACAATGATAGGGGCGATATAGTGAGTTGCTTTCTAAAAATAACTTTATTATAAGAGATTTTCCAAAACTTTTCAATCAGTTCACTATATCTTTCTGCGCTTTTGCAATATTTGACAGAAATTTTCATAGAAGTTGTCCACAATAGCTGACTACCAAATTATGAAATAAAAAATTTGAAATCTTCCACGCATGCGCAGTTAAACATTATTTCATACAAATGCCCATATCTCATCAAATATTCAATATATTCATGTTTTAATTGCAGTATACTGTTGCCGCCATTCTTTGTCAAGTTTTCTGAAAGTGCTGTTAAATTTGGTTGAAAACTCTGTATGTTATAAACAAAAAACTTTTGGAATTTTCACAGACACAATAACATCTTCACAAACATGAGTGCTAAGCTTATACAAATGCACATAAACTTTGAACAGGATCCAAATAGTCATTTAACACAGTGACAAACCATTTTCAGCATTTTCTGTTGCATAGGTGGTCGCAAATATTATTTTATTATTGAATTTATTATTAGCCCGCTAATTGTCCTCCCGACAAAATTTTCACCGAAAAATATGAAATCAAACATGTTTTTTACATCCCAGAAGTTCAAGAACAATTCGGCAATAATTTTGGTAGATATTCAACAAGCCGCGTACAATCGAAAGCACATCCAGTCCCTGTACCTTAACTTATCGAGGCAAGTGTATTTTGAGCATTTTTAACTAATGAGACAGTGCAGAACCATTTAATGATTAAAATCTTAATTATTTTTCAATTAATGAATACAAAATTTATCGGTTGCATATAAACATACCCCTTTTCTCATGTTGTTCAGTATATATTTATTGTAATTAATGAATTAATTTTAACGTTTCAGTGACTTTTTGGGACACCCTTTTTCAGCAAATGTTATTAAATATCTCTGAATAATTCAAAAATGCATAAAGATACTCTCAAATGGCTAAATACTTAAGAGGTTTTGATTGAAAAAAATATTTTTACTAGTTAAATGTTTTAAAAATAAAAAAGCTTTTTATTTTAACACCTTTTTAAAATGAAACTGTGCAGGAAAATTTGTCATTCTCTTGTTTATGTGTTTTATTTTTATTTTCTATTTACCAAATATCAAACAAATTTGCATCCATTAAGCAATCGCCTTTCTGACAAATATATTTTTTAATTAAATACTCGAAAACTTTGTTTGACTCTAATAATTAATGGGCGTTTTTAAAGGTATTTTGCAACGAAAAAACATACCATTAAACTCTGAAACAAAGTTTTTTGCTGCCTAATACAATATTTTAATAAGAGATCCTTCAATCTTACATTTAACTAATGCCTTCTGCAAATATTGAACTAAGTCACGTTAATGTATGTTTAACTAAACTATGACAATCTCATTATATCATGATGGATTAATACGTTTACTCATAAAAAAGGAAATATGTTGATGAATTAGAACTAAAATGATGTAGAGATGTTTCATTTTCAACAATGTTTGTTGTAACTATTAATTATTCCTTTAAAAGTTTTAATATAAATGTCACGATAAAATAAGAAAAAACTAGTAATAGGTTTTTTGTTGTTCTTGTTCTTGTTTAGAGGTGCAAATATCAAAACGCAAAATAATCTCTGAAAGATCAAATTATTGGTGCATGAATTATACGTAGTGTGTTAAAACTACTAAAAACAATATTTCTTTTAATATATCAAGGGGATATACCCGGGTTACAGAATATAGTTGAAAACTGTTTTATTAGTTGATAACTATAACTATTTTCTTTACATTTAATACTTTTTTTAGAATGCCCACTAGCAATACCAAAAATCATATTTGTATGAAAAATACCAATTATGTATTTAAATAAAGTTTTGAAATTTATTAAAAACGATAGTTTTGTAATGACTTTGCACCAAAAGTTAGCCTCGGAAATCACCAAAGATCACCATTTACAATCAGCCTTTTTGAGATTGATCATTTAAGTGGTTTAAATGCGTGGTTTAATAACATGTCTTAAATTTGTGTTTTACGTATGATATTTTATTTATTTATTTATTTATTGGTGAATGTTTTAGTTTCGTTATAAAATATAAGCTAGAAACGAATGTTGAGCTGGTTATATTAATTTAAGTGCAAACGGATATATTTTTCGTAATCGTCTGTATGCAATAGAGATAGATTTTTTTTAAAAAATCCTCTTTAAAATTATTTTAAAACAATAGAAATTGATATTAGATGTAAATTTCCAACTGGGCGCAAAATGTCCGGACCAGGAATCCCCTGACTGAAGCCGCCAGTGCTCTGCCATCTGAGCTATCCCGGACGAAACTTGTGGAACTTTTTCACCCAGCTAACCTTAATGAGTATGGCATCTGGTCTGAAACCTGGTTCAGCTCAAC
This sequence comes from Maratus speciosus, assembly GCA_963932465.1. Taxonomy (NCBI): domain Eukaryota; kingdom Metazoa; phylum Arthropoda; class Arachnida; order Araneae; family Salticidae; genus Maratus; species Maratus speciosus. Next base: position 38,089,466 of record OZ010792.1, read on the forward strand.
AGAATAAATCTCAGGTAGTGGAACTCCAGAAATCTCTGGATACGTAATTACACTAGATTAATTTTAACACAATTGTTCTAGATGTAAATTTCCAACTGGGCGAAAAATGTCCGGACCAGAATTCGAACCAAGGATCTCCTAGCTGAAGCCGTCAGTGCTCTACCATCTGAGCTATCCCGGACGAATCTGGTGGAACATTTTCACCCAGCTAACCTTAATGATTATAGCATCTGGTCTGAAACCTGGTTCAGCTCAACAGAATAAATCGCAGGTAATGGAACTCCAGAAATCGCTGGATACGTAATTACACTAGATTACTTTTGACACAATTGTTCTAATTGGTAAATAAATCATATTAGATGTAAATTTCCAATTGGGCGAAAAATGTCAGCCAGGAGATCTCTGTTTCGAATCCTGGTCCGGACATTTTTCGCCCAATTGAAAATTTACATCTAATATGATTTATTTACGAATTAGAACAATTATGTTAAAATTAATCTAATAGAAATTGAATACATTTTTCCAGCAATGTGCAGATATCTGCTGACCGCGGATTATTCCGAATCGTCCGTCATCCAGGGGTAAGATCATAAAAATGTATAGGTTTGGGATATTGAAAAAGCCTTCGCTAAATAGAGTCGTCCGCTACTCGGAGTGGGGAGGGGGAGTGCCATTATGAAAGTTGTACTGTAATACTAACTAAAAATGTTTGACTCACTCGGTATTTTTTTTCCTTATTACTTTATGGGAATTTAGATATTAATAAGCAATTTATTTAATCTTGATTTTATATTCAGTATTAGATTTGTGTTCTGTTTGATGTTAAAGTTAACTATATTAATACATGGAAATTATTCCAAAGAGAAACATTCGCCTTGAATGCAATATTTCAAATGAAAATCAAATTTCAAAGTAATTGCTTAAGAGGTGCAAAGACCAACATATTGAAAAAGATTCCATGCCGGGACTCGAACCCGGGCCATCAGTATAGCGCACTGACGTTCTACCGACTAAACAACATGGAACGATACCCAGGATGGAAATTTTCTCACTATTATATGTTGGCAAGGCAACAAACGCAACACAAGATGGAAATATGATGGTTTAGTCAGTAGAACGTCAGTGCGCTATACTGATGGCCCGGGTTTGAGTCCCGACATGGTATCTTTTTCACTGTGTTGGCCCTTTGCACCTCTTAAGCAATTACTTTGAAATTTGATTTTCATTTGAAATATTAAAGTTAACATATTATGCTAATTTTTTGGAAGAGCAGTCCTTTTTGTAGTAATAATTTCTTTCTTTTTTTTAACTTTCTTTTTTTTTTAATTAGCATTATCCTTTAATTTTATTTGATTTCTATTAAATTAATGCCATGATTAGCATATTTATATACCTATTTTTTAATTTAAATGTATGTCAAGAAATTGTTCTTTTTTAAAGGAGGTAGATTTTCTTTAACATCCTTATCTATATCCATATAGGCTATGGCTATTATCTTGAACAGTTTGAACCGTTATTTTTTTACTATCCTAACAATTTAAATTTATATTCTCTCTGCCTTTTTCAAAAAAAAAAAATATATAGCTATATTTCTCCATTTGTATTCTTTTCGGACTTCTTAGCACTTGCTAGCAAAGCTCGCCTTCCTATTTTCGGATTGGTCGTTCGAGAAGCCAGTCCGCATAAATAGACTTTTCCTAATCTCCCCATCATTTTGTCTCCTGTGTCTCTAGGATGAAGACATTTCTTTTTTCACTAACTTTTTACATGTTGTTGTATACATTTATTCTACTACAGTTAGACATTTTCTAATGGCTCCTCTAATGTGTGATACAAAAATACTCATACACTGGTGGTGGAATTGCCTTGCAACTAGGTGACCCCCGATTTCATCAACTATTTACTATTTATTGTGGTTATTTACTGTGTGTGAGTATACATATAGTTTTAAAAGTCAAGCTAACATTCCTCATTTATAATATAGAACTGATTACCAATTGAAGATGCAAACAGACTTATTCAATTATTTGGATTTTAAATACGGGAGGCCACAGTTTCATGTATCGGTGTTGGAGATGATATCTAAATTTTCAACACTGTAAAATTTCAATGTGTTGTCTTATGTGGATGCATGTGAAATGCGGCTGCAAATTTTTTTGAAATATTGTTTGTTATTCAACTAAGCCATATCAGTTAAATGCAGTAATGCAATTAAAAATTTAAATACTACGTTTTAAATATTTCTTTATTACACAATCTTTCGTTATTAATCAATACACATGTAATAGGTTATCTAGAGCAAATAAACACCTAGCTATAATTTTATCAATACATGAGTAAAAAGCAAACAAATCTTTAAGAGGTTTCTTCCTTTTATTTTACAGATGCTACTATGAAAGAAAGAAATATTATACTTATAAAGAACCTCATTATTTTTTCCAGTCAAGGAAGAACGTTCCATTAATGTCGGTGTTTTATTTAATTCTTATTATATTCAATTTAATAGTTTCAGCAAATTTTGAATGATGGTAGTTTCATTGGTTTTATCTGGAAAGCCCCTGGAATCCGAAAACTGTACTATTCTTTTTTTTTTCTTTTAATGTATTTTATGATGTCAATGCATTTTACGCGGAAATATAAAATACTGATTATACTTTTTAAAAAATAACACAGAAAGATTATATGATTTCAAACTTATTTTCCATCAATAGAACTTTTTAAAAGTGTCATGCAAAGGTGCATCCATTAAAAATATGGTCAACTTCTTGTCTTTTTATACTTTTAAGCTTGTGTCGTTCAGTGACGAGTAATGAACTGCATAATAGAATGAAGCGGTAACTCTTGTGTCCACTTTTTGCCGTAACCGGATTACATTTTTTCATGCACGCAAGTAGTGAAAATAGCACTTTTCCTATTATTAACGGCCCTTTTACACCTATTTTTAGGTAGCTTTCTTTACAAAAAAGCTACCTATTGCAGCCGTTCGGAGGAAAGCGATTTCAAAAAATTTTGGTATATTTTCATCGATCATGACCCCCAGACCCCGAAACCACCCTCCGTTCAAAATTGATATATATATATATATATATATATATATATATCTGACCTATGTCACACTGTAACTCCCGTAATTATGAACCGATTTCGATATAATTCGGTGTGTACATAGTACATACCAATGTCTCGACCGAGTTCGTTGGCCAGCTTCATCCGCCGTTTTGTTTCAAAATGGCGGCCATTTAAAATTTTAAAAAAAATTTAAAACTTGAAATGTGGTACAAAAAAATTAAAAATGGAAACATATTTTTTCTTATGTATTTGACCTTTATACAAAGATTCCGGAGCAGTTTTTGTTTCGTCTATATCTTAAAAAATGGCTGAGTTATAGCATTTTGAATTTCTAGCGTGGCTGACATTTTGAAACGTCCTGAATTTTGTCACGCGATAAAAGGCGTATTTATGAAACGATTTGGATGTAACATCGTTTATACATAGTACATACCAATGTCTCCACCGGGTTCGTTGGCCAGCTTCACCCGCCATCTTGTTTAAAAATGGCGGCCATTTAAATTTTTAAGAAAAATTTAAATTTGAAATGTGGTACCAAACATTGAAAATTGAAAAAATATTTTCTTCTTATGTGTTTGACCTTGATAAAAAGATTCGGGAGCAGTTTTTGTTTCGTCTATATCTCAAGAAATGGCTGAGTTATAGCATTTTGAATTTCTAGCGTGGCTGACATTTTGAAACGTCTTGATATTTCTCACGTAATAACAGGCGTATTTATGAACCAACTTGGATGTACCTTGGTGTGTACATAGTACATACAAATATCTCGCCCAAGTTCGTTGGCCAGCTTCATCCGCCATCTTGTTTCAAAATGGCGGCCATTTAAAAAAAAATTAAAAAATAAAAAAATTTAAATGAGATACCAAAAATTTGGAAAATGAAAAAGATTTTTTTTGTATGTGTTTGACCTTAATACAAAGATTCCGGAACAGTTTTTCTTTCGTCTATATCTAAAAAAAATGGCTGAGTAATAGCATTTTGAATTTCTCTTGTGGCTGACATTTTAAAACGACCTGATTTTTGTCACGCGATAACAGGCGTATTTATGAACCTATTTGGATGTTACTTGGTCTGTACATAGTACATACTAATGTCTCGACCGAGTTCGTTGGCCAGCTTCATTCGCCATCTTGTTTCAAAAGGGTTGCCATTTAAAAAAAATTAAATTTAAAATTCAAAATGAGGTATTAAAAAATTGGAAAATGAAAAAGATTTTTTTTATGTGTTTGGCCTTGATACAAAGATTCCGGAGCAGTCTTTGTTTCTGAAAATTTGTTCTTTTGTTGATATCTTAAAAAATGGTTGATTTATAGCACTTTGAATTTCTAGCATGGCTAACATTTTGAAACGATCTTGTATTTCTCATGCGATAACACACGTATTCGCCTATTTCGATGTAAGAAGGCATGTGGATAGTATACATCAACACCTCGACCAAGTTCGCTGGCCAGATTCATCAGCCATCTTGTTTCAAAATGGCGGCCATTAAATTAAAAAATATATATATATTTAAAGTGAGGTGCAAAAAAATTAGAAATTGAAAAAGGTTTCTTTCTTAAGTATTTGATCTTGATATAAGGATTTAGGAGCATTTTTTGTTTCTCTTTACCTTAAAAAATGGCTCAGATATAGCAGTTTCAATTTCTATTGTGGGTGACATTTTGAAAAATCTGATTTTTTGCATGCGACAGCACTCCTATATATTAACCGATTCCGATGTGAGTGAGCATGTGCACAGCAATTACTAAGGTCTCGACCAAGTTCACTGCTTAGCCTCATCCACCATGTTGTCTTAAAATGACAGGCACTTTAAGAAATTGCCGAATTTGGCAGCCAAATATAAGTTACTTTAAAGAAAAGCAGCTTGGATAAAGCTGACTAATTTCGCGAAAATCTCATTCATTATATTGATAAAAATTAGTATTGAATCTCCAATATTCGGTTTCCACTAAATTGAGCTTCGTGTGTTTGCATGATATAAGTTGGCTTTTTTTAAATAAGGATTATGAAAGCTACCTCTTCCTCCCGGCACTGGCCGGAAGGATTTTTTTTTATCGATCTCGGTTATCTCTACCTGTTTTTCATATTTTTAATAGCAATACTTGGTATATTTTCCATGTTTCTTGTTGAGCTTACATAAAATTTTATTTTTAAATAGAATGAAATTAAATACAATCTGTATTTTTCTAAGTAACAATATAAATCAGTGAAAACTGTAACAACTTTTAAGTTAAAAATGATATAACATATCAATTTCTTCAAATCCTTAAATTCACCTTACAATAACAAGTCCAAAGAAATTGTAAGCACAAACAACATTCAAATTACTTAAAAAAAATTTTATTTACATTACGATACATTTAAAACCTAGTACTTTCGAGCATCTTATGCTCATCATCAGGGTTAAAAATAAAACCTAGTACTTTTGAGCATATCATGCTCATCATCAGGGTTAAAAAAATATTCAATGTATAGAATATAAATGTATCCATTTCAATGTATAGAATATAAATGTATACAACAAAGGATACATTTATATTGCTTGTCATTTTTTGAAAATTCAGTTTCTAAATAAACCATTTACTTTTGGAACACTTCTAGTATATACAATCGAATAAGACGCGTTTCAAGGGAGTTCGCAAAATTCGTGTATTAAGCGAGATCGCGTATTAAACAGGATTTGTATAATGTTGCAGGAGCTGTGCTTATTTACAACATCTAATCATCTAAATGAACTTTAGAACTTTCATTTATATGTTTACGGTTGAAAATTGTATCTTTTAGGCGTGTTTTGATTAAAATTTAATTGAATTCCACTTTAACTCATTGTTTCTTTTTATAGAATCTAATGGAATAATGACTGAAAATAAAAAGTGAATCAAACGGTTTTATTATGGATTAATATGCTGCAACCAAAAATAAAAAAAATAATTTCCTGCTAGACTAATTTTTTTAACAGAGCTAAAAAAATATTAAACCTTTGAAGCACTTGTTAAAATCATATTTAGTACTTGTGATAATAAGTACAATTATAATCGGTCCTTCTTTTCATTATAAGAAAAATCTAGTTAATAGTATTTGTGTAAGAAACATTGTTAGTATAGCAAGGAGTAAAGAAAACATAAAAGAATTAAACAACAGCAGTCGTATTTATTTCGAGGCTAACGAAAAAGACAGGCTACCGCGGTGCATTCCTCATATCTTTTTTTACAGTCTGCTAGAGCGACGTCATGCTTTTCGCACATCTGCATTGGTACATTTGAGCATCACGTGACTCCAACGGTCTGTACAAAAAGATATGTGTAAAGCACCACGGTAGCCTTTCTTTTTCGTTAGCCTCGTATTTATTTAATCTTTATGAGTTCCATTTTTTTGTCTATAATATGTATTATGAAACATAGTAGGGATATAACGTACATTTAAAACCTCACAAACAATAGGTATATTAATCTTTAATCGTAATAATTTCGTGACATATCTCAGTATCCTGAATTTGTCAATCTCTCTCTACTACAGTAAAAACATACACGAAGCGAGACACAAAAAAATGTTAGCACACGGGATCAAACAAGAATCGTAGTGTTGCTAATTTAGCGGGTTTTTAAAAAATCAACTATATGTGACTGTTTTCGAGTTGTAATGTTCGCCTTAATTAATCTGCTATTAAGTAAAGTAAATATTACTATTCGTAAGCAGTGTTTTTTATTTGAATATAAAAAAATCAGGTAAATTGGCAACACTGAAGAAGAGACAAGGAATTTGCATCTTGATCAATGAATTCGCGTTTTTAGAGTGATTTTTTGCTTCAAAGGGCCGAAAAATCTTTCGCGTATTAAGCGGGATCGCATATTAACAGTTCGCGTATTAAACGTGATATTTTTGCATTAGCCTTATGGGCGATATTCAAAGGATCGGAAAAAAATCCGCGTATTAAGCGGGATCGCATATTAACAGTTCGCGTATTAAACGTGATAATTTTGCATTAGCCTTATGGGCGATATTCAGGGGATCGGAAAAAAATCCGCGTATTAAGCGGGATCGCATATTAACAGTTCGCGTATTAAACGTGATAATTTTGCATTAGACTTATGGGCGATATTCAAGGGATCGGAAAAAAATCCGCGTATTAAGCGGGATCGCGTATTAACCGTGAGCATCTTATTCGGGTTCCACTGTATAATTAAAATGAAATGACATGTGTGAAAGTCAAAGGAAAAGTTAATATAAAAACTAAACCATTAAAATGACAATCACAAATGGAAAAATAAATGGAAAAATTCAACTAATTTCGTATTTTTGTTTCTTATCCTTCAAGAAATATAGACGAAAGTTTTACTACAATAAATGTTATTTGGTTCTCATAATAATCAAATTTGTTTCATTTGCATTTTTATAATAACAAAAGAAAAAAAAAGGAAAATTTAAATAAAAAGCACTCGATTACTGTATTAAAACAATTGCATGTTTTACATAAATAAATCATATAAAGTACATCATATACTGTAAGACATCTATCTAATTACGGTGCATTTTGTGCAACAACAATAAAAAAAATATGTAATTACAATAAATTGAATAAGGCTATCTTACTTATATGATGTTACTTTTCTTTAAAATATATGTTTCCTAATATCATTATTCAAATTATGAGGATAAATTAATCTATACTATGTTTTTATAGACAAAGTAATTTTTTTCTCCAGAAACCTTATAGCATGCGTCAAAAGGTATATTTCAATGTCTACAATATTAGTTTTCTACCTAAAGGCAAACTCTCTCCTTCGTGTAATTATTAACTTTCTGAGAAATTCTAATTAAACTATCAAACTTTAAACAATGAATAATGACTGTACTTTATAAATATGTTCATTCGAGTTCAAATTTTAAGAATACAGCAAAATATTCTTTGAACGATATGATAATATATAAAATAAAAAGATTGTAATTTATAAATGTGACTTATTTGATATGTATTTATAAAATAAGAAACGATAAAGTGGCCAGTCTCAGGTTTCGTGAATTTTTATGACACCTTTTTAATCAGGAAAGTCCTTGAAACAAGTACCAATAGTAACTCTAATACCTTTAGTTTAAATTTCTATTATACTTTTTTACTTTCTTCTATCTTCAATAGAAGAAAGTATTGTAATCGAAATTTTTTTCGACTTCCGGTTTTCGACGGATTTACATGTTTTAGAGGTCAGAGATCCCAAAAAACATGTTTATAGAAAATGTCTGTCTGTCCGTGTGTCCGTGTGTCCGTCTGTCTGTCGCCATTGTACCATCAAAAAGTGTATGAAGTTATGCATAGAATTGAACCAAATTTTTATTTTAAGTTTTTGGCTATGGCAGGTAGGTCCTCCCTGAATTTGGAAAAAAATCGCCGGTAGGGGGCGCTGTAATAGCTATTTTTGTGCGATTTTGAATATTGTACCATCCAAAAGTATATGAAGTTATGTATAGAATTGAACCATATTTTTATTTTAAGTTTTTGGATATGGCAGGTAGGTCCTCCCTGAATTTGGAAAAAATTCGCTTGTAGGGGGCGCTGTAATAGCAATTTTTGTGCGATTTTGAATATTGTACCATCCAAAAGTATATGAAATTATGCATAGAATTGAACCAAATTTTTATTTTAAGTTTTTGGATATGGCAGGTAGGTCCTCCCTTAATTTGGAAAAAATTTGCCAGTAGGGGGCTCTGTAACAGCGACTTTTGTGCGATTTGGAATATTGTACCATCCAAAAGTGTATGAAGTTACGCATAGAATTGAACCAAATTTTTATTTTAAGTTTATGGCTATGACAAGCAGGTCCTCCCTGAATTTGGAAAAAATTCGCCGCTAGGGGGCGGTGTAATAGCGATTTTGCATATTGTACCATCGAAAAGTGTATGAAGTTATGCATAGAATTGAACCTAATTTTTATTTTAAATTCTTGGCTATGGCAAGCAGGTCCTTCCTTAATTTGGAAAAAATTCGCTGGTAGGGGCGCATTAATAGCGATTTTTGCGCCATTTTGAATATTGTACCATCGAAAAGTGTATGAAGTTATGCTTAGAATTGAGCCAAATTTTTTGTGTTTCTTTTTGGTCATGGCATGAAGGTCCTCCCTGAATTTGGAAAAATTCCGCTGGAAGGGAGAGCTATAATTACGATGTCTGTACCATTTTCTTTATTGTACAATCGAAAAGTGTATAAAATTATGCATACAATTGAACCAAATTTTTTGTGCATGTTTTTGGCTTTGGCCATCAGGTCCTCCTTGAATTTGTAAATATCGCGCGGTAAAGGGGCTCTGTGATAGCGATTTTTGTATACTTTTCTTGATTTTTCGTAGTTCTATTGTCCATCGGCGGCTCGTCAAAGGCGGAAACTCACTTCCTGCTAAGCCGGCTATTCGCAAACATCTGATAACAACAGAATAAGGAAAAACTACTAATTTGAACAAATATCATGATATAGATTAGCTCGTTTTTGGTTCATTTAATTGACTGAAGCAGGAATTTAAGATGGAAATCAAAGTTGGTATAGTAATGAACTAATAATATTGAAGTATTAACATGTGTAACTAGTTTTTGAAATATTAAGATGTATAAGATAGAAGAAAGTTTTGGGATTGGCACATCCAACTAGTTTTAGTTTATTTTAATATGTTCACGTTACTTTAAAAGAAAAATTACAAAATGGCCACTTTGCCTCCTATGTTGGGTAAAGTTACCATCATAAGTAAATGAAAAAATCATATTGATTCAAGATTATATTGAATCAACAAAAGCTAAAGTAACGCGCATTAAGAATAAGTATTATGTTTTTATTATTTTAAGTATTAATTCGTTACAAAATAAAATAATCAGTAATGAGTATCCATATGACGAATAGATGAATACAAGTGCCCCCGGCAGACATGGAGACTGCAAATATCCAGAGTAAGCCCTTGTCTGCAGAAGTTGTTGCCTCGACCTGTCTTCTTTCTTTCAAAAAAATACTTTTGCATAGTATTTTTATGAATAATGAATAAAATATCGTTTCCGGGCAAAGTAGCAATCTGGCCATTTCGCCCGATGTCTTTGTGACCACTTTGCCCGGAATGATACTATTACAAAAATTGTGACCTGCCATCTAATCTACACTGCTCAAAAAAAAATTAGGGGAGCAAGCAAAAAAGTGAAGAGAACAGTGCAAGACAGCCATGTATTGGCATAAAATTTATAGTACATGTGTATCAATGCGCAATACAGAAAAAAAGATGCAAAAACATTGGTAAGGGAGCTTTTATTCTTTGAAAAGATGAAAAGAATATGAAAGGATGGTTTAGGGCAACAATTTGTTTCATGTAAATAATAATAAAAAAAGTATTGTTTAGAAATGATGCAAGATTTTTAATAAGGCATGTGGTCTCCTCGAACAGTTAAGACTGATGCACACCTGTTTTCCATGGATGCGATGAGGTTATCGATAAGACTTTGGGGAGTACTGTTCCACTGCTCAAGAACTGCAATCTCCAAGTCCCGGACAGTAAAAGGAGGCCTCGGTCTCGCAGCAATGCGTCGTCTGAATATGTCCCAAACATGCTCGATCAGATTTAGGGCAGGAGAGCATGCTGGTCATTCCATACGCGGTATTGTTTTAGCTTCAAGCATGGTTTCCACAAGACGAACTGTATGAAGTCTGGCATTATCATCCATGGAAAAAAAGAAATCACTAATTTCTGCAACACAAAATACGACATGAGGTCTCAGTATCTCGTCTGTATAACTTCGGATCGTCAAAGTGCCATTCCGAATGATATGCAGGTCCGTACGCCCACCTATGCTGATTCCAGCCAATAGCATCAACCCACCTCGTATGTAATGTGACCTTTCACGAACGAATGTGGTATTATTTTGAGTGCCTCTTTCTCTCCATGCCAAAAGACATCAGATGTCACATCCAGACCGAATCAGGACTCGTCTGTAAACAGAATTTGACTCCAACAACGTTGCCTCCAAACTCGATGTTCAGTTCCCCAACTTCTTTGGGCCGCACAGTGGCTTGAGGTCAACGGAATACAGACCATTGGCTTACGTGCAAAGAGACCACCCTGATGAAGCCTATTTTAGACTGTTTGGCTGGACACCCTTCGTCCTGTGGCCAAGAACAACTGCGTTTGCAATTGAGTAGCATTGTCCGTTCCGTCTCGACGAGCTGTTAACAGGATATATCGGTCATCAGTTTCTGTGTTAACACATTTTCGACCTTGCACTTGTCGATGACTATCATTCCATGTGTCTTGGAATCGATTCCACAGCTTTTCATGGACACTTCTTGTGACTCCAACAGCGTCCACTACACTTCGTTGTGTTTCCCCAAATTCAACTGTCCCGATAACACGCCAAGTCATGGATTGCGGTAAATCATGTTGTTGTGACATTTTCAAGCCACCTTTTCTCAAAACACAAGCTGAGCAATTGAATTTTGCAACTGGGGCAGTGAAACAGACGTTTCTGCAAAATCCCGATTTCTGCACTTATTTCCTTAATCCAGTTTTTGACGTCATAAACTTTAATTTGCATGTGAAGTTTTCTTTATTTTCTTTATCTATTTTCTACAACACTTTAAATTATGTATGTTTTATTTTACGTTACTTATCGGTGTAAATATTTGCGTAATTTCGTTAAAACCATGCGCTCCCCTAATTGTTTTGAGCAGTGTACATAACTTTCAAACACACATCATTTAAAGGTTTCTTTTCACGGATCAAACAGCATAAGAGCAAATAAATATAATACTGAATATTATTTAGTAGCTATAATCAAGAAATTGTAACACTTGCCTAAAATCTAAAATGCGAAAAAACAATAAAATGAATTCAGAACTAGAAAAATGTTGCCTTCTGCTTCAAAGTCACAGACAATACTATCAGCATTTATGACGACTGTTTCACCCAGTCCCTTTACCAACGTTGCACATTACAAAACCAAATACTTTTTTACTTTCTTCTATCTTCAATCGAAAAAAGTATTGTACTCGAAAAAATTTTCGACTTCCGGTTGTCCGTATGTTACCATTGTACATCGAAAAGCGTATGAAGTTATGCATAGAATTGAACCAAATTTTTTGTGCATGTTTTTGGTTATGGGTAGCAGGTCTTCCTTCAATATGGAAATATTTCTTCCGAAGGGGGCGTTGTAATAGCAATTTTTCTGCCATTTTCATTATTGTACCATCGAAAAGTGTAAAAATTTATTGTCTGAGCGAAGCGAAGGCTAATACTCAGCGAAATATTACTGTCCGGACACATTACTACTACGATGGATATTAATGCCATGTCCTACTAAAAAAAAAGCCTAATAAAAACCTTTCGTCAAGCATAACTCAAAAAATATTTATAGGATTTCGTTTCTGATTGCACCAGAAGGTACCTATGAGGGTCGCCTACTGAATGCACCTACTATGAAAAATAAGTTCCAAACCGTTTAAAAATTATATAGAAAAAACTCACAATTTATCTGCATAATAGCACAAGTTATCTGCATACGTCACAGAAATTTGGTGTGCGTCACTTTCACCGGTTATGTTTTCGTAGACAACTGGTTTGAACACATGGAGCAAATAAAAAAAAGAAATACGAACGCATTAATATTGAATAGATCAGTTTCAACCACGTGATCACAAACCTTGCAACAACCCGTGGCAACCAGTTTTGGTGGGCAAACAAATAATAATACAGTACTCCGTACCACGGTGACCGTTTTTAGCCTGTTGTATAAAATCTGGCCTGCTGTATGACATACAATTGGGAATGATTAAAACAAAAGACATGAGTGTTTATTGCTCCGGGAGGTTATCTTTCTCTGGATGTCTGTCCCTCTATCATACAGCATGCAATTTTCTTTTAAAGGATGATATTATTATGCATTTAAACCTCCATAACGGACACACCCGATTAGTGGACACCTCTATTTAGGGGGCATTTTTTCGATTACCAACCCTTGAATAACTATACATTTTTTACTCTCAGTAGCGGACACCTCCAAATAGAGGACAAATTCTGCCCTCCCGAGGTGTTCGCTATTCAGAGGTTTTACTGATAAAACCTCCATAGCGGACACACCCGATTAGCGGATACCTCTATTTAGCGGACATTTTTTCGATTACCAACTCTTAAATAACTGTACATGTTTTACTCTCAGTAGCGGTCACCTCTAAATAGAGGACAAATTCTGCATTCTCGGGGTGTCCGCTATTCAGAGGTTTTACTGTATATAATATTGATAGTTATTTTACAGGGCCACACAAAAGAATAAGAATATATGAAATGAATATAAACTAAATTCGGGATTGGTAGATCGCTGATGGTAATGTAATTTTAGGATGTTGTTACAGTCATCCGCAGCATGTTTTTAGAGTTTTGTTCATCTAACGAAACCCTACCTGTCTTACTCCTTTGTCTGTCTGTCTGTCCGTCTGTCACAGAGCCCGTTCTCAGAAACTATACATGTCGGAGACTTGAAAATTTGCATACTTATAGCTGAACACCACACATCAAACGGCAAATAATAAAATTTTGAAAAAGTCTAATATTTAAAACTCTGGGCTCTAACTTGTGTATTTTAAGCAATTTTTCTAACTCAACCTCTAATTTAATTAAGTTGGAGACATGAAATTTTGCATACTTATAGCTGAACATCTCACATCAAACGACAAATAATAAAATTTTGAAAAAGGTTTAATATTTAACCCTCTGCGCACTAACTTGTGTATTTAAAGCCATTTTTCTAACTCAGCCCCTAATTAAGTTGGAGACATGAAAGTTTGCATACTTATAGCTGAACTCTTGCGATAACACTATAAATCATAAAATTTTGAAAAAGTCATATTTAACCCTCCGGTCTCTAACTTCTGTATTTTAAGCAATTTTTCTAACTCAGCCCCTAATTAAGTTGGAGACATGACATTTTGCATACTTATAGCTGAACACCTCACATCAAACGACAAATAATAAAATTTTGAAAAAGTCTAATATTTAACCCTCTGGGCTCTAACTTGTGTATTTTAAACAATTTTTCTAACTCAGCCCCTAATTAAGTTGGAGACATGAAATTTTGCATACTTATAGCTGAAATCCTCACATCAAACGACAAATAATAAAATTTTGAAAAAGGTCTAATATTTAACCCTCTGGGCCCTAACTTGTGTATTTTAAGCAATTTTTCTAACCAGCCACTAATTAAGTTGGAGACATGAAAGTTTGCATACTTATAGCTGAACACTTGCGATAACACGATAAATCATAAAATTTTGAAAAAGTCATATTTAACCCTCTGGGCTCTAACTTGTGTATTTTAAGCAATTTTTCTAACTCAGACCCTAATTAAGTTGGAGACATGAAATTTTACATACTTATAGCTGAACTCCTCACATCAAACGGCAAATAATAAAATTTTGAAAGAGTCTAATATTTAACCCTCTGGGATCTAACATGTGTATTTTAAGCAATTTTTCTAACTCAGCCCCTAATTATGTTGGAGACATGAAAATTTGCATACTTATAGCTGAACACCTCACATCAAACGACAAATAATAAAATTTTGAACAAATCTAATATTTAACCTCTAATATTTTGTCTCGCGCAATTTTTAAATTTAAACTGTTTTGCAATACTATTTTTTGTTCATTTTGCATAATAAGTGTAATGTGACGCAATTTCTTCTATTTCAGACTTCTAACGCATGTTAATGAATTTATTTTACAATATCCTTTCTCTTTCAAAATTCACATGTAAATATAGTTTTAATGGTGTAATTTCCAATAAGTGCCTGCTTTTTATACCTAATTATTTAATTCTAATTTGAAGGTATTTTTCTGTTTATAATAGTAACGTGTAAATAAATTTTTTATTTGAAGCAAACATTATTGTCTGCGCTGTTTATACAGTTGGCAACAGTTTAAATTAATACCATTTTCTAAAATATGTAAAAAATATCAGTCAAGATGCTGAATATTTGAATTTAAAATAGAAATAAAACCTCAAAAAATGAGTCAAATTAAAAAAAAATTAATGAAATCTGCACACCGGGATTTTCTATTGAATAAAATGATCTAAAAATGATTAAATTCACATGTATAGCTTTTGCTCCTATAAAAAAATTTTAATGGAACGATTTTGTCCAACTTTAGCATTAAATATATCTTAAAATAATTTTTCGATTTGAAAACTGTATGCATTAGCGTGTTGATCAAACATTTCGCTATAATACCACCGATTTTCATATTTTTTGTATGCAATAGTTTTCTTAATATTAACGAAGAAAGACCTCCGGTCACAAAAAATTCAAAACCGGCGGCGGCGGCGGCGGCGGCAGAGACAGCGTTAGTTACTTTTTTTAGAATGGAGAGATATATAAAAATGAAAACTCGTCCATCTGTCTGTTTGTAATTCTATAAAAATCCACAATTTCGAAGCCAAAATTGTGAAAAGATACGTACATGTATATTAAAACATTGCCGAGGCAACTAAAGTAAGCCGGAATCGAAATAATTTATAGTAAATTTTTAATTAATAAAAAACAACCAATTTAACAGCAATTTCTTATCAAATTTAATAGCAGTTACCGTTATAGCAGTTGCCAACAATTAAAAAACACAATAAAATTATTACTACAACAATTAATTTTCTACTGCAAGATTTCCACTTGAAAAATGAAAATGAAATAAATAGTTTGCCGAATTTAAAAAAAGGTGAATATTACGTCATAACTTTTCTATTGTAAGATATTCACGTGAAATATGAAAATGAAATAA
The DNA here is from genome assembly GCA_963932465.1 of Maratus speciosus. Lineage (NCBI taxonomy): Eukaryota > Metazoa > Arthropoda > Arachnida > Araneae > Salticidae > Maratus > Maratus speciosus. Next base: position 38,105,319 of record OZ010792.1, read on the forward strand.
ATGGTTTGACGAATTTAAATGAAAGTGAATATAACTTCATAATTTTTCTATTTCAAGGTTTCCACGTGAAAGAGGAAAATATTACGTCATATTGGAAATATAAAGGACGTGGTGAATATAGTATAACGTCATATGAGTGTGAAAAATGTATTGAAGCATGATAAAAACCCGATTAGGGATATATTGGCCTATTTTAACATTATTGCTCCAATTATAAATTGAAATAAGTTCATTTATAGCTGTATTCTTTTGCGTCTGTTATATACATTTATACATTTTTATATAGCGTTTTCATATGATTCATTCATACAACATTTCGACTGCTTTTTTTAATGTTTGTTTTGTGTTGTATGTTAAATTTTGAAATTGATTTTTCAGAACAAACATCCTTCAAATTCTGGGCAATGCCGGCACTTTAGTTTGTAACAGATAAATGGCTTTTGTATCTGTACATCAAATGCTAATATAAAGCGTTATAATGTTATAAAGTATATAATATTATTAATGCTTGTACGTTTGTGAGGTGTTATCTCTGAAACTACATAGCCAACTTAAATAATGTTGGTGGCCATCTCTGCTCCGAAAAAAAGACTATTTTATGTCAGTGCAAAAACCTACATCGCTGTAGGAGCAAAAAAGTTCTAAAATTGCGATTTCTGTGATATTGATTGGGTTAGAAACTTTAAATTTGGTGCAGTGGTAACTTTTAAGATGTAAATACTCCTAATGAACGGTCTCTAAAACGTTCAATTTGACGGATAAACGTAAAAATTTCTAGAAAGGTTCTAAACTATGATTTATTTGGAATACTGAAATTTTTGGGATACTGTTGGGGTTAGGAACTAGAACTTTGGCATGGTAGTAATTAATAAGATGTAAATGCTCGTTGTAGAACGAATTCTAAAAAATAGAAAGACTAAACAAAGCGGAAAAAGATCTAAAGATGATCTAAGTAACGAAGTACATGGAATTGTTAGGAATATAAACATGAAAATTGACATGGCTGTATTTATCATGACGTAAATTCTCGCAATAGAGCAATTTCTAAAAATGTCGCTATATAAAACAGTGCAAAAACAAAAAACTTTCAAAAATTTTCTATTTCTGTGTTACTGCTGAGCCCAAAATCTTGAAATTTTGCTTCGGGTTAGTTTTAAACTATACAATTGTCTCTATGAATGGTTTCTAAAAAATTTTTTATTTAAAAACATGAAATTAACGGAAAGCGATCTCAATTACCATTAATTTGGAATTATTAGGTACAGCAACTTTAAATATTTCATAATGCTGCATTTCCTCCGCAAAACATGCAATTTAAATGCAACAAAACAGATAGATACCCACCTAGCATTAAATAAATTGTGTAAATATTAAATAAAGACCTGTATGAAACAGTGAGTAGGTTGCCCGAAAGTACTTGTTAAAGTGTTCCTTCTCTAGGCTTTTCTCTCTCTCGCCAAGGCCACTAACAGACGGAAGTGCCGTTTTAAATGTGATAGGAATTTTTTATCCGATTCATTTTTCTAGACATTTTATCATAAGGTCATATTCTCAATTATCATTAGTAGCTTTTTTATATATTAACTTATTCTGGTGAAATTTTATAATCGGGATCATATTGGCGTATGTTAGCTTGCATGATTTCCTGAATAAATATGTATGGATTTGTAAATTACTTCAAATGACACTTTGACAGCTCGAAAGTTATGCAGACGATATATTCAGATCTTGTGTCATACTTTATGTTGTAATCATTGCCGATTTCTTTTATTTAATACATGCTAAATACAGCTCAACTTGTGCAGAATATGTTTGAAAACAAAACAATACAGCGTATGCAGTGGCCAGCATACACTCATCATTTAAATCCGATCGAGCATATCTAAAACATACTCTAACGAAGCATTGCATGCCACTGTTGATGTATTCGGTACTTTGATACTATATTAGATTTTGAGGAGAGAATTCCTTAAATGTTATCGACAACCTCAATGCATCTGTGGAAAACAGATATTGTACAATATTAACTATTCCGGGGGAGCACACACCATATAAAGTATAGTCCATTCTTTTTAAACATCATATATTTGTCATTTAAAGTTACTCAAATTGGTGCGGAGCGTCTGATTATGCTCTTGACATCATTTAATACAGTTAAAATTCCGATATAAGTAATTTAGTGTTTCATTTTCTATTTTACTTTTAATATATTGCGTACTTTCAATTTTATATCCATGCATGGCCGTCTTGAATGGTTTGATTTCCCATTTTTTTAAACAGTGTATACGAATTTATATATAAGATTTTGTAATTCTACGATTCGTTAATTTTCATCATTTCAGTTTATCGCAGTATATGGACAATTAAAGATAACATCTCATTTTCTTTGCTTCCACATGTTATTATTAAATCTATGTTCTCAGTAATATCGCTCAGACTAATCCCTCTGAGGGAAGTCCTAGTACATAGAATTGAACCAAATTTTTCGCTATGGCCAGCAGATCCACCTTGAATTTGGAAACATTAGACCGGAAAGGGGCACTCTGATAGCGATTTTTGCATAATTTTTACAGTTTTATTGTCCATCAAAGTCTCGTTTAGGGACGAGACACACATCCTGCTAAGCCGGCTATTTGCAAACAGATGATGTACAATACAATAACGAAAAACTATTAATTTTAGTAAATATCATGATCGAGATTAACTCGTTTTCACTCCGATTAATTACCGAGGCAGAAATTTATTTTGAAAATCAAAGTGGGCATAGTATTGAACTAATAATATTAACATCTGTAACTACTTTTTATGGTTCCTTAATTAAAAAGTATAAACAGAATCATTATAAGATCACTCCTGTGTCTGTCTGTCACAGTCATTTTACACGTAAAATATGGAACGTGGAAAGATCAAATTGGGGGAAGTAATAAAGGCTATTGACCCACATATTTACATATTATTAAACATTCCAAATATTGTTAGGAAAAATGGACAGGGGCTAATTAAGTTACTTGAAAATAAAATCTTTTCTTTGTATATCGCATGGGGTATCGTGTGAAAGCTTTCGTAACACTCAACACAAAAATACATTTTTTTTACGTATTATATTTTCAGAGATAAAGTCGAAAATGTAGTGCAAAAATATGTTACCCCTCGGTCTCTATTTCCGCATCTACTGAAACTAAAATTATGAGAAAATTAGAGGTAGTAGACATTAATTTAAACCTTAAAGGAAAACTATAGCGATTACCCTAGGTAACATAGTTTTTGAGAAAAGTGCATTTTCCCGTTACACTCAAATTTCGATTTGCGGGCATTCAGCAAAAGTATTGAGGAGCACCGGAGGTACCTATCGTAGCAGAAGTATAAAAGCATTGTTTATAATGAGTTTTAAAGGAAATCGTCTGTAATTAGCTGAAATATTAACCCTTAAAGACACGGACACTTTGGACATTTATGACAGGGGCGGCGTATTCTATGTACCATCGGCTTTTAATGCCTAGATTACAACTTTTAATGATATATTTGTGAAATGCAATGCCCTGCAGCAGTATAAAAGCAATAAATGTCAAATTTTAAAAAACAGACTAGTTTAATTAGAATTAATTTCATAAATATTATGTGATTCGCGACTAGTTTGCATTGAGTGGCTCTCTCAAAACGCCTCCCGTGTCTATAAAAGTTAATTAAAAACCTATCTGGGAAAACGTGGCACGGACCAGGGCGGCATTGCAATTTGCGACCTCCTTTCGAAGCGCGTTTAGCAGAATGCCAAGATTAAACTTTGAAAAAGGATTTTGTTTTAGCTACTCTGTAAAAAGAAAACATTATTACTACGCTGAATTTAGTTTTATGAAATGCTAAATGAAGATTAAATATGCAATACTTTTATTGTCAATACCGAATTAAGTTCATCATAAACGGATTAGGATAAGATTAAAAAAAGAGTTACACAGAATAGCAATGTTTGATATTATTTAGGGTTCATCTCTCTTAGAACTTTTATGGTATAACCATTCATACTTTTCTAGTTTATACAGCTATACCCAACCCAACTCTGTACAGATTTTTACAAAGTCTTATTATTCTTTTATCAACGATTTTTTTAACACTACAGTAGAAAATTCATATATTTATTGTACGGAAACCTTTGAGCGCGAATAATACTCGCACTTGACTGTTTATTGAACTATTAATAAGATGTATGAGATAGAAGAAAGGTTTTGGATTGACACATCCAACTAGTTTTCTTCTCGATACATATAATTTATCACTCCGATTGAAAGAATAATCTCACATTTTTATTAAGGGGACCTTGGACCTTTATTTGAACAAAAATAGAAAATTATTTTTATGCGTATTATTATTCTTCAGTTTGTTCTGAGCCATTTGTGAAAAACCGCATGCAGGTGCGATTATATTTTGCGAAGTTACAAGCGTTTGATTTTTGTACACAAGCATATTTTCGTCCCATTAATATACTTTTAATCTATTTTTCTCAATACTGGTTTTTCAGCGTTTTTAGATTTTTGAAATGTTCCGTGCGTCTTAATTTTTGATCAAAATTTATGAAATTGATAAGGAAGAATCCTGATTTTACTTACAAAGAAACTGTGTATGCATTTTAAAATTCGACTTCATTAAGATAATTAAATTTGATTTTTAACTTATTAAAAGGCAAAATTTTGATGAAAATCGATATGCAATTCAGAAAAAAATCTTTAAAAAATTATTTATTGAAGCGATTAAAAAAATCGATACACATATTTGTCTGTAATAGAGTTTTAAAAGATTAAAATGAAAAATCAACAAGATACCTCAAAAATTAAGACGCATGAAGCATTTTAAAATATCTTTTTAAAATTAAAAATTTTTTTAAATCTTAAAATTATAATAAGATTAGAAATTTCTTTTACGGTGTTCTATATACTCATGGTAAAAAGTATGTTTCCACAAAGTTTCATATTTCTATGATGAAAATTTAAAAAAAAAAAACAAATTTTTAACGTCCACCGTCACCTTAAGGTTAAATACCATGTAGTTGTAAGGTTAAATATCGTGTAGTTATTATTGCAAGTCATAATAAAAAGAAAATTGCCCAGTTAAACTGATGGCATTGAGCTCACAGGCTATTCACACTAATTGTATATTATACTCTTATTTCAAAGAATAATGCCCCTCAAAAAATAAATGAAAGGGATTAGCCCGCGTTTCCCCCCTTTATACTTAATCAAAGAACCTCCAAATCTAATCAGGGAAGCTCCATCATATCATACTCCTATTATAAAGAGGTAAAAATTGTTTATTTGTCGGAGATAAGCTCAGGAACTACCGAACCGATTCCAAATGTAATGGTATCAAAATGATGGTGTTCGCCCAACTTAGAACATTAGGCTATATCTTATGTCGGTGCCACTACCCCAAAGGGGGTGCAGGAGCAAAAAACGTTCTAAATATGCGATTTTTGCGTTACTGAAGGGCCTAGAAATATGAAATTTTGAATATTAGTTACTTATAAGATATAAATGGTGTATAAGAACAGTTCTTAAACAATTCGAAATTTAAAAGGGGTGAAAATGCACAAAAAGCGTTCTAAAAAACGTTCTAAATGGTAGTTTCTACATAATCTCAGGAAATACCAAACCGATTTCAAAAGTAATGGTATCAAAATGATGGTGTTCGCCCAACTTAGAACATAGGCTATATCTTATGTCGGTGCCACTACCCCAAAGGGGGTGCAGGAGCAAAAAACGTTCTAAAAATGCGATTTTTGCGTTACTGAAGGACCTAGAAATATGACATTTGGAATATTAGTTACTTATAAGATATAAATGGTGTATAAGAACAGTTCTTAAACAATTCGAAATTTAAAAGGGGTGAAAATGCACAAAAAGCGTTCTAAAAAACGTTCTAAATGGTAGTTTCTACATAATCTCAGGAAATACCAAACCGATTTCAAAAGTAATGGTATCAAAATGATGGTGTTAGTCCAACTTAGAACATAGGCTATATTTTATGTCGGTGCCACTACCCCAAAGGGGGTGCAGGAGCAAAAAACGTTCTAAAAATGCGATTTTTGCGTTACTGAAGGACCTAGAAATATGACATTTGGAATATTAGTTACTTATAAGATATAAATGGTGTCTAAGAACAGTTCTTAAACAATTCGAAATTTAAAAGAGGTGAAAATGCACAAAAAGCGTTCTAAAAACCGTTCTAAATGGTAGTTTCTACATAATCTCAGGAAATACCAAACCGATTTAAAAAATATTGGTGTCAAAATGATAGTGACAACGTTTGCTCCAAGATAGGCTACGTTTTATGTCGGTGCCACTATCCCAAAGGGGGTGTAGGAGCAAAAAACGTTCTAAAAATGCGATTTATGTGTTACTGATGGACCTAGAAATATGAAATTTGAAGTATCGGCTACTTATTAGATATAAAGGATTTCTAAGAACAGTTCTTAAACAATTCTAAATTTAAAAGGGGTGAAAATGCGCGAAAAGCGTTCTAAAAAACGTTCTAAATGGTAGTTTCTACACAATCTCAGGAAATACCAAACCGATTTGAAAAATAATGGCGGCAAAATGATGATGAAAATCCCTGCTCCAACATAGGCTATGTTTTATGTCGGTGCCACTACCTGAAAGGGGATGCAGGAGAAAAACGTTCTAAATTGCTGTTTTTGCGTGACGGAAGGGCCTTGAATCGTGAAATTTAGAATGGCAGTTAGTTATAAGATATCAATGATCTCTAAGGACATTTCCTAAAAAAATCGAAATTTACAAGGGGGGTCATAATGCGCAAAAAGCGTTATAAAAAACGTTCTAGATTGCAATTTCTATGCAATCTCAGGAAATAATGAACCGATTTCAAATATAATGGCGTTAAAATGATGGTGACAGATCTCGCTCCAAAATAGGCTATATTTTATATATGTTTCCACCAACCCAGAGGAGATGCAGGAGCAAAATGAGCGAAAAGCGTTCTAAAAACGTTCTAAATGCGGATTTGTCACCAATATCTCAGGAAGAATCAAACTGATTTCAAAAGTAATGTTAAGAAATTATTGCTGACAGCCTCTGATCTAACATAGACGCTATTTTAAGTCGGTATCACTATCACCTAGACGTTGCAGGAGCAAAAAAGCGTTCCAAATTTCGATTTTTTTTGTGATCGGTAGGGGCTAGCAACTTAAAATTAGGCAAGGTACATATGTATTACATATAAATGATCTTTAAGAACAGTTTCGAAAAAATTGGAAATTTAAAAAGTGGTGAAAATGCGCGAAAAGCGTTCTAAAAACATTCTAAATTGCGATTTCTACTCAATCTCAGGAAATTCCAAAGCTGTTTCAAAAGTAATGGTTGCAAATCAATGGTGACAGTCCCTGCTATAACATAGGTTATATTTTTTATGTTGCTGTCACTACCATCTGAGGGTTGCAAAAGCAAAACATGTTCTAATTTGCGTTTTTTGCATAACTGAAGGGTCTAACACTTTGAAGTATGGCATGGTATTTACTTACAAGATGCAACTGCTTTCTAAGAACTGTCGAAAGAAAATTTCAAATTTAAAAAGATGAAGTGAGCGAAAAGCGTTGCAAATAACAATTTTTATGTAATATTATCAAATACCAAACCGATTAAAAAAATAATGATGACAAATTGTTGGTGATAGAACCTGCTCAAACATAAGCTATATTTTATGTCTGTGCCACTACCACCAGAGGGCTGCAGTAGCTAAAAACTTTCTAAATTGCGATTTCTGTGATACTGAAAAGGTTAGAAACTTTAAATATGGCATGGTAGTTACTTATGAAATATAAATGCCCTTGAAGGACTGTCGAAAATAAATTCGAATTAATAAGGGGTGAAGTGAAGGGGATGTGCGAAAAGCATTCAAAAAATGTCCTAAATTACGATTTCTACGCAATTTCAGGGAATATAAACCAAATATAAAAGTAATAGTTGCGAATCAATGTAACATTCTCTGATCCTACACAGGCTATATTTATGCCGGTGATTCTACCACCTGGGGTTCACAGGAAGAACAAGCGCTCTAAAAAAGGCCTTTAAAAGCTTTCTAAATTACGTTTCTGTGGAATATTAGGAAATAACAAACCAATTTCAAAATTAATGTTGGCAAATTAATGGTGACAGTTTCTATTTCAACACAGCCCTTTATGTTGAGAGAGGTGGTAGAACTTGGAATTTGACATGATGGTTAATTTTAAGATGTAAGAAGATGGTTTCTAGAAAATTCAAAACTTCAAATGAATACTGAAATAAGCGTATTAACTGAGCATAAAAGTTTCAAAATATTTTCTAAATTATTATTTATTTAGTTTTATTTCGTTTTATTAATTTAAGTCTCATTTCTGCTTTATGCAGTGTAACAATGATGCTTAATCAAATTGTGTTTTAAATAGTAATTGTTTTAATTATTCCTAAAAGTAATAAGTACCTTTTAATAAACTAAAATATTACCTTTTAATAAAATAAAAATTTAGTTAGTACCTTTTAATAAAAATTAGACATATAAATATCACTTGGCATATTTCAAATATTACGCGAGCAAAGCCGCGGGATTTGCTAGTAATATAATAAACTGGTATACCAAATTCGAAGCAAATCACACAATTCTGCATGAAAAAACCATTTCCCTAATTTAAGGGGGGTATTAGCTCCTCCATTTCTCCCTTTATTCTGAATCAATGAACCTTCAAATCTAATCAGAAAACCTCCTTATCAGAATGAACCTAGAAAAAAAAATTAAACTAAATTAGATAATTCTGCATGACAACCCATTTATCTAAATTAAGGGGAGGGGACACTTGCCCCCCTTTCCCCCTTTTATACTTAACCAATGAACCTCCAAATGAAATGAAGGAAGCCACATCGGAATAAACTGGTATATCAAATTTGAAGCAAATCGAATAATTCCGTATGAAAAACGCATTTATCTAAATTAAGGAGAGACTAGCCCCGTCCCTCCTTTATACTTAACCAATAAATCTCCAAATCTAATAAAGGTAGCTCCTTAACATAATAAACCGATGTACGAAATTTGGATCAAATCGAATAACTCTCCATGAAAAACCAATTTATCTAAATTAAGGGGGGTCTACCCCCTCTTTCCTCCCTTTATACTTAACTAATGAACCTCCAAATCTAATCAGAGAAGATCCTTAACATAATAAACCGGTATACCAAATTTCGAGCAAATCGAATAATTCTGCATGAAAAACCGATTTATCTAAATTAGGGGGGCTAGCCCCCCCTTTCCTCCCTTTATACTTAACCAATGAACCTCCAAATCTAATCAAGGTATCTCCTTAACATAATAAACCGGTATACCAAATTTGGAACAAATCGATTACTTCTACATGAAAAATCAATTTATCTAAATTAAGGGGGGGTGGTAGCCCCCTATCCTCCCTTTATATGTAACTAATGAACCTCCAAATCTAAGCAAGGCAGCTCTTTAACATAATAAACCGGTATACCAAACTTGGAGCAAATCGAATAACTCTACATGAAAAACCCATTTATCTAAATTAAGGGGGGTAGGTTAGCCCCCTTTCCCCCTTTATACTTAAGTAATGAGCTTCCAAATCTAATCAGGGAACCTCCTTAATATAATAAACCGGTATACCAAATTTGGAGCAAATCGAATATTTCTGCATGAAAACCCATTTATCTAAATTAAGGGGGGGGAACTACCCCCTTTTCCTTCTTTATCCTTAACCAATGATCCCCAAAAACTAATCAGGGAAGAGCCTTATCAAAGTGAACCTAGAAAAAAAATTGATGCAAATCGGATATTTCTATCAAGAGTTATCGCGTTACGTACATACAGACGTACATACAGAACCGGCGGGCACATAAGCTCTCAGGCTTTGATAGCCTGTGAGCTAGCTAAAAAGTAAATAAAATGTATTCTTCTAGCCACACAATATTTTAATAATATGAAAATATTATAAACGGGAGTACATGTAGTTACATGTAATAAGAAGATAATGTAAAAATGAGCTACTCAATCGAATAAGAAGCAATAAAAATAGTTGTAAACGCCAAGAATTTGACTACTTCTGAATACAGTATTGGCGAGATTGCTGGTATCATTGCAACTTTGCATAATTGCATTTGATTGTATTTCTATCCAATGAGAAATGGCTGTTCGGTATTCCTTTTGGCAACCTCTGTTTTTCAAGAATAATTTGATTGCAGATTTCAGTCTCCAAGAAACCGTCATGTCGTTTAAGAAACAGTTAAGGAAAGAAGTCCTTGGTGAAGCTTTGGTGTATTGTAGAGGAGCATCTATTATGTAAATTTCCAACTGGGAGAAAAATGCCCGGAATAGGATTCGAACCAGGGATCTCTTAGCTGAAGCCGCCAATGCTCTACCACCTGACCTATCCCAGACGAATCTGGTGGAACTTTTTCACGCAGCTAACCTTATAGATTATAGCATCTGGTCTGAAAATAGCTCAGATTTCACTATCAAAGAAGTCGTTGTTTCCATAGCAACAAAATTGATTCGACAGTGCTCAATTGGACTTAATTTTGAGATTGAAACAATTTCAATTAATTTAAATTTTCTTTTAATTCATAAAATTTGATAGTTAACTTTCATTATATATATATATATATATATATATATATATATATATAACCATTAAATAAACTTTACCGACCACCATCAAAAATTGTGATTATGAATGAAATGACAATAATACAGTTTCGCCAACACACTTAACATGGATACGAAAAACATAGAATATACAATCTGCTATGTATAAAATATAGTCCCTTGTACTATATTACGAGAATTAATATGGAAGAAAAAAACAAAAATATGGATACCGATAAAAATTGAAAAGCTTATATATTGAATTACGTTATCAAGAGTACAGAATTCAATTATATAAGCAAAATAGTCGTTTTCTGTGAGAAAAAAAGCTAAAAGCTGAATTTTTTTTTCTCCTGTACTCAAACGACTAATATGACCAAAATAATAGTTTCAAGATTAAAACGGAATAATATTAAATGCCATGAAATGGAAAAAGCAATACAACCTTTTAAATATTTAATTTATAGCAATGAAAAATAATAATATTACACAACATACCTAATATAATCTCAGTTTTATATAATCCAACTACACTCCTGCGCATGGTATCCGAAAGCACGATAAGTTTAAGGTTATTTTTGCAGTTAAGTTAGCACAGATATTAAAACCTAATGGTTGCAGTTAATCCATTTTGAATTACCGTGATAAATGCAATTAATATAATATAAATAGAAAATAATTACATTATTAGTATTTAAAATACCTATTAACACTTTTAAATTTCTTAACTAAAGTAAAAAATCCCAAAACTATTATTTTACATTATCGCCAATATCCAACATTTAGTACCACCTAGTATTGAAAATTGAAAATAGAAAATATTACTCTAATAGAAGCTAACAGACAAAATGCCAATTAAATTTTGGTGATGCCATCTAGTATGATAAATTAAAACAATTATGATCAAATGTCATAAGAGTAACCAAATTGAAACTAATGCTTTCAAATTTTACCAACTGCTTTACCAGACAAATACTAATAAATAAATAATACCATATTATATATCATTATTCACAAAAATATTAAATAAATACAAATGTTAATATAATGCATACAATATATTCTACCACCACACCCAATTAACCTATACGGAGAATTTAAATAATTTTATAACATTGATAATATTATATAGCTATATGTTATAACATAAAATAAATCATATATAATAAAATTTTAAAAAAACTTTAAGAATTACTATTAAATATAAAAAATAATTAATTAATAAAATGAACAGGAAAAGAAAAATGGATGTTTATAGAACTTTGTCAGAATCTTCAGTGCCCAAATGCCTAAAGTTCACAAATAAAGTGTGTGGTTTGTTTTCATATTAGCCATAAAAAAAAAAAAAAAAGCTAACGAATATAAATTTGGGACTAACAGACGCAAAAATCGATAATTAATCATTGAACACTAAGTTCAAAATTAAACAAGATTTAAAAAGATAGAGGAATAATAAAAATCTAATAACCTAATTTTAATACAAACTGTAATAGCAGTAGTTATACCAAATAAACTTATTATGCATATTATTCTCTATAAAGATGGTATACTATTATAAATTAATATGATATTGTCCTGAGTAGACTAAAAATTAAAAACAAGTAATTGTTAACTTGATTAAATATTAATGAAGCTAATATATATATATATATATATATATATATATATATATATATATATGACAAAACTATAGTTAAATCAAACTAAAATTGACAAAACTAAAGTTATTTACATTAAATTTATTTAAACAAGTTCAATATGAAGCATTTTTATGTTAATGAGTATTTGACATAAAAAACTATTTTTCGAAATTTTATTCCATCGCGAACCGGTGATAAATCGCCATATATCTAAAATTTCATTATGTTTTATGGACGCTCTATCGAGTTTCCGCCGATTTATTTTTTTTATAAACATGTCTATTCTCAAGAGTAGAACATTCTATAATTTTTTCAGATTTTTTGAAGTATGCCCGTATGGTCCTTGTCAGATATTTCCAATCTTACAGTGTAAAAATAAATGGTTTATCTTCATTAAGGCCTTAGTTATTTTAATTCAAAATCAGGGACACTTTTCCGATGACTCTGTACATAAAAACATTTTATTTATGCGCATTAATTTTTTGTTGTTTTTTTATGTACATTTTAGTTTTGTTTGCGTGTAAAACAATTGAAAATGGCTTTTTTATACTAACTAAATTGCATAAATATTGAAGAAATCGCTTATGCATATAAGACAGCGAATAGGTTGCCAGAAATTATGCATCAAAATTTCCTTTATCACCGAACCCATTATCTCTATCTCGTCAAGATCCTATACTGGAAAAGTACCCAAATAAATATGGTAAAGATGCGTGTGAGTATGGTGATTACGCATTATGTGTGGTGTTTTAATCATGAAGATACATAATAAATAAAACTCTTTTTTTTTTATCTTAGACACTTGAATGTTAATAAAATATGCCCATAAGACTGTTTATTTTTCAATCTTTTTTTATATTTTTTTTACAGATCTCCGTTTAGTGATTGAACAGCTAATTTTTATGGCACCTATCTATGATTTCGCGTAATTTTGCCTGTATGTTTTCATATAATTTGGATATTATGTTCTTATATTATATTCTTTTGACATATAAACCTTAGATCAGAGACGTCCAACATTTTTCATGATTAAAGCGTTTGACACCATTATTTCGGAAGGGAAAAGCTTGAAATTTCAAAAAAATCTGTCATTAAATAAGGCGAATTAGTCTATACAAAAATAGCGGTACCTTTGCGGCCAAAAATGTTTGAACACCCCTGCTTCGAACACTAAGAAATATCATAGCATAGACTATTGAAGCTATTTAATCACTACAGCATTGCAGAACTTTTATAAGAAGAATACATCAGTCAAACAAAAGACCGTCTCATATTACTACTCTAAGCTTTATTTCATTTCCCGATTTCAATTAGTCTTAAAGAAACGCCTTCGCGGAAATACAGTTGTTCGTTCCTTGATTAATGGTTTTCCCGGTTTTCCCTAATTGCTGGGCCTTAAAATGATAAATGAAATTGCAGAACACGTTCTAGACATTTATATCATTTAAATAATTTTTCATTTCAAAAGTGGTATGATTAAAGTTTCTAGAGATGTAAAAACGTTGCATTTTAAACTGTTAATGTTTTATTAAACATATAGAAAGCTAAACATTTTTTTTACAAAATTATTCTGTTTCTCTATATTTGCTTTCACATACATTATACAATACTGTGAAAAAGTTGAAGACCACATGCTTAATTTTGTTTTCAGAATAAAATTCTGATAATATAGTTATTTGTCTAATAAGTTATATGTCTTAAATTTAGACGTATATATCTAATATAATATGTGAAGTTAATTCAAGTGTAAATGTAAAAAGGTATTTTTATCTACAAGTGCTAAAATCTTACAATATTAACAAATGGAAATAAGTTTAGAACCAGCATCTTCTTTTAGGTATAGTAGATACCATAATAAAATGACGTCATGACTGTAGTATTTTATGCGGGACTCATCTCTTATGATGGTTATAGGTTTAGCAGCCGCTAGATTTGAAATTTTGAGAATGCAACTGCTGCTTTGATCATGGGTCGTGGGAAATCATTAACTGAAGAAGAAATGTATAAAATCAGCACTTTTACGGATTGTGCACCGAGTGAAAGGCAAATTGTTCTAAAAATAAATAAATTGAATCCTATTTTGCACAATTTTCTTTGTGATCCAGTGAACTATGGAAGAAATAAGAAAAAAGTGAACGGTAAAAAAAACCCCTCTCAACCCGGTGCAAGGGGATCGTTATTACAATGGCAGTTCAAGATTGCGCCTATTCTTCTACTGTAAAACCTGCTCTGCAACTCGCAGTAACGTCCAGAACTATTAAAAATGTGTTAAAAAGTGGCCAAATACTTGGAATAAGCTAAATTCGAAGCCAAAGCAAAACTACAAAAGCATCACATAGATGCAAGACGGAAATTCACATCTTCCAGTGACTTAAAATTCAGTCTATGGCGAAAATTGATTTTTACTAATGAAATAGAATTTCCCCTTGATGGACCAGATGGTTAAAGATATTACTGACGATTTACGAAGTGATGCATACCTACTTTCAAGACGTATACAAGGTGATGGCTCAGTGATGATCTAAGCAGGCTTTAATAAAAAGGAAAAGCAAGTTTTATTTTCACCACGAAGCAAGTTTAACTCCTTTGACTATTAAAATACGCTTGGTAATAATTTTTTTCCACTTAAAAATGAACTTATGAACCACAATTTGGTGCTGCTTCAACATATCTCTTCTATTTACAAGTATTTGCCAACTTCCGATTGATTATCTCCAAACAATATTAAAACTTTAGACTTTCTAGTTAAGAGTTCTGACCTAAATCAGATAGAAAAATTGTGGGTAATCTTGGTTAGACAAGTGGGCAACATCTTTCCCAAAGCGTTATTTGAGAGTAATCTGTGTTACGGGTAAGCAAACAAAGTACAGAAAATTAATGTACAAATCTTTTACATGTGTAATTTAAATTTTAAATATATTGGTGCTAAAGTTTTCTCCACCAAGTTGTGTAACGTAGAAATAAATTTTTGCTTATTTTTTAAAACATATTGTTATAGTTTAAAACAAAAAACAAAACTTGCATAACTTTCTGTGTATCATTTTATAATGATATTAGTTTTTCATTAAAATAAGAGCATTACTGTTTTTCTTGGTGGTCTTAAACATTTTTTAGCACTGTATAGCTAGCAGGATGTCCCTTCTTATCACTGATCAATTAGTTACTTCTGAAACCGTTAGTTTTAAAGCTATGAATCTAGTTGTAAAAATATTTCAAATACTTTGATTTGATGCATAGTTTAATTTTGTTTTGGACCTACTTTAGTCGCATGTGTATCTCTGTGATGCAAACCGCTATTTTTCTCTTGTAAGTTTTTTAATGCACTAGTCAGTTCTGAAGCAATTACCACTAGTGAAAAATGTATTCCATTTGGGAACGGTAGAGTAGTCTACAGGTTCCGAATCTACTTGGTTCAAAAGGTACAAGAGGAAAATGGCGGATTGTATCATAGAAATGCATATTCGACTAATGCAAAGCTAAGCAAATCAGATATTTTTATGGCTGCAAAAATACCGTTTCATTTCTTTTCTTTCTTCCTTAACGCTTGTGACACTGAACTTATATTGCAAAAACTAATCTTGCACTGATTTTGTAATCTTATGTGTAATTTCCAACCTCTGTACAAGTATATGTAACTAATAAACTTTTCTTCGCGCGGAGAAAAGTTCCCATGTTTAATGGCTGGCTGTCCATCAGTAAGTGGTTTCATTTCATTTGTTTACTTTCTAATCACAATAGTGAAATGAAAGTATTGTAACCATGATTTGAGGACTCAAAATAGAAAACGCTTTAAAGTCTAAAAAAGAAAATTTTTCAAGAGAGCGAAAAAAAGGAAAACTCCTACGTCTGTTACTTACAGCGTTTTCCAATTCACTCCTTTTGGGCTCTTAGTTCAACACTTTAAAATGAAGGTATCTATCTTCCTTTCGTTTAGTGTTTAAATGCCTAATATTATCATTTGTAAACATTGCTTTTATTTATTTATTTAATATTTTCCCCCTTGCTTACAAATATCTCATCGATGTAAACAATAGCAACATAATCAAATTGTGTAATGGTCACCAATCGCCGCGCATCTTATCAGTGGCATTTCAGCATTCTCCACTCCATTTCATGTGGCACATTTTCCTACTCGTTTATGAACTATTTCTACTAGAGTTGACACTTCAAGGGTTCTCCGTATTGTTAAGCTTGGCATTTAAGACATTTTTTCATAAAAAATCCGATTTTTTGGTACTTTCAGCGTTTTTTATTTTTAGTCCTCATTTGTATGAGTGAGTGAGTGAAACGGGAGCTCCGAAACAGTAGTTCCGATTGAGCTCCCATTTGCCGAATTTGTTATCGGCATCAAATTCTCACAAAGCATCGTCAAAACATAGTCGTTAATCATAGTGTTCTTTCGACCTCCCTCACCCCAAACTTTATATCCACTATAAATTTAACATGAATTGAATAGGTTTTAAGAAAGCTTTTTAGGTAAATCATAAGATGGTTTTGGAGTCACTAACATTAGTGGACCTTAAGTGCAATCCTATCTGTTTTAGTGTTGTTGGTCCGCTACTTTTTATTAACATTATTCAGCTTACTTCATTAACACAACTTTTTTTATCTAGTAATATTTGGCTTATTTAATAACAAATTAATTACTTCGAAGTTAAGGTAGCGATGGGCAAAACGAGTTACTCCGATAACCGAATGATTTTAAATAATCGAATAATCTGAAAAATGTTCCAAAATGATGACATTAACCCGTATAGTTGATTCTCAATCGTTCTCATATCTAGGAAAAAATACGTAAAATAGCATAGGCGGATAAGCATGGACAACATGACTTTCAATCAATTTCGCTAATCTTCCCACCGGAGAGTAAATTTCGCGAATTATCACTTTATAAATACTAATATTTTATGAGATGAAGATGTTTTTCTATTTTTATAAAAACGAATTTTCCCAAAAACTGCTGCATCGAGTTCCATGTCATTAACATAGGTTAGGTACTATGTATATAATACGGAGGGGGAGGGGGCTCTAGCACATGATATCATCAGTTATCTGTAGGGGGACGGAAAATTTGTCTTTTGTCTTTTCTAATCGTAAACATAATCCAACCATTTTTTTTTTTTTTTTTTGCAAATTGCCCTTTACATTAAAATAGTATGTTAACTTCTACTATCTTAACTTCTACTATCGTCTGTTATCTATTTTTACTAAAATACAAAGTTATTATTAAAATCCTTAAATAAATATAAAATTATTTAATTTCAAAATGTGGAATACCCCCCAACGTCCGACATTCCTATTCTTCTGTCATATGCGTATGGATATATAATCCGCTGTTCGAGAAACTGGGCCCGAAGTATATGCTTGAAATAATACTTGTTGAGTTTACTAGTAAAGAAAAAGAAGACATTATTACAGTTTAATCTATTATGTAACACAAAACTATTATTAAATACTTTTAAATAGTAGCTATTTATTTTAAGTGTTATTTGATAAAACGGTATGTCATATAAATAGTAATATTTTATTGAATTCACTTTATTTGAATCCATAAAGATGCGAATAATAAAGGTCTAACCATATGTGTATACCACTGCAAACAAAAGAAAAAAATTGCAAAAAAGTAAATAACTCATATTCAAGGCTGGAGTAGCACAATTGAAGTTTATTCCGACAGAGCGGGGAATGTCCAGACCAGGAATCGAAACTCGATACTTGTCGTACCGTGCCAATGCTTTACCTGTTAAGCTATCCGGACGATTCCTGGCTGACAAAATTCACTCTTATTTGTTGGACATGGCTGCGTACTGCAGCGCTAGTAATAACTGTTAGACATTGATAACGATACCATTAATGATGGGGGTGGGGGTTCAAAATTAGCAAAAAGTTGATAAAGTTAGTAAATAAATAGATAGAAATGCTTAATTCATCTTTAAAAAGTTAAACTTAAACTTACACTATGGGAAAAACTACTTAAAAGATAAGAAAATACTAAAAAGATGTTAAATTATTTTAATACCTTAGTACTTTCAACTATAAAAAACATAGTCTTCGTCAGAGAAATAAAAGAAATACAATTGTTATTGACGTCTAATTTTCAAAATCCACGTAGATGGTGACGAAAGGAGTGAAAGTGGAAGTTAATTTTTAGATCCGGAAAACATTAGGAAAATAAAACATGGATATAGGGAAGTGGAATATTACTTGTTTTATGATTATTTAAGCAAACTGAGCCAAATTCTGGGCATGTTGTAGGACAAAACGTCATTGCAAACAGTATTTTCTTTAGTAATAATTTCTATTGATTCGCGGATTCTTTGAGGGATATATAATTTTTGCGTCTTCGAAATTAACTTGTATATTCTTCTTCTGGTTAAGTCTTGACAGGGCTGTTGTAGGTCGGTTATACTTTAAATCTCTCAAATGTTCTTTAATAAGGACTTCCTACGCATTCGATGTATCATTCCTATGTATTCGAGATAAATATTTTCTGTTTTCAGTGGAATTATATATACTCCAGAAACTTCATCTTCCGGGATCGGGTCTATTTTGGCACTAATTAGATTTTTCAGTTTTGCTGGAGGAGTGGCGATTAAGTTTACGTCAAAGCGAAAAAGTGCATATGTCTGAATTTTTCGAAAAGTCCTGGTATGTACTTCATCTTGCAATATCTCATATTACTCCGTGGGGTTTTTTGTATTTTCATATGGTTCTTCTGTGAGTTGATTAGCTTATCAATAATGCGTATTGGGAAACCATTCCCAACTGCAATGTTTCTAATGGTATTTAATTCATTTTCAAGGTGATTAATAGAGCAAACACTAAACGCTCGTCTTACATAAAAGTTGAACGAAGCAAGTTTGTAGTTAAAAGGTGATGTACTTGCAAAAGGAATGGTGGTGATATACTTATTTACTTTTCTGTAGACTGTGCGCTCAGTTGCTAAGTTTGACAAATTTTTAATTAGCATTACGTCAAGAAATGATAACTCGTTATTATTTTCTATTTCGATCTATTTTGTTAGGGTCCATATTATTTATTCTGTTAAGAAATGCGTACAATTTAGACAAACCATGATCCCATACTATGAAAATGTCGTCCACATAACGATACCATACTGACGGAGTTAAAACGCTGTCTGCCAAAATTCTTTCATCAAATGGACGTAATTTGAATTCGGCTAAAATACTTGAGATGGGGGGACCCATTGGTGATCCTTTAGTCTGCTTTTAAATCCTCTTATTAAAAATGAAAATATTATTTCCAGTTACTAGTTAAGACCAGATTTTACGGTGGTCTTCATTTCTGAGTTTAATGATGGCTCGTTATCAATAAAGTTATTAATAAGTAATTTTACTTCGTCAACGTCGATTGATGGGAAAAGTGAAATTATGTCAAAACTTGCTAAAACACTCTCTTTATTGAGCTTCAAATCCTTAATCCGGTTAATGAAATCAGTGATCGACGTTAAACTATGATTAGACGGTGATAGTAAAAGGTTCAGAAAAGGAACAAATGCTTTTTCAAGGAAATATGTTGAGCCTGGACATTTTCCAACTATCGGCCTTAAAGGAAAATTATTTTTATGGTCCTTTAGTCTCCCAAATAGCCTGGGAGTGGTGGTGGTGTTATTTACTCTCAATTTGCTTTTCATTATTGGTGGCCAACATCCTCTATTTATTAAAGCTTCAGTTTTACTCTGGATTTGGTTGTTCGGATCCTTGTCAAGTTGTGTCTATTCCATGTCTGCGATGCATGTTTCCATTTTTGCGATATAATTCTTGCGGTTCATTATTGCGATTTTATTTGTTTTGTCTGTCTGTATAATAATAATATTTTGATCTGCTTTAAGTCGATTAATTACCAGATTATTATTTAACATCTTTTTAATATTTTCTCATCTTTTAAGTAATTTTGCACATAGTGTAAGTTTATGTTTGATAAAGTTATATATGTACAACTCCTTATAAATATAACATACTAAAGCCGCAGAAATTGGTACCTTTCTACAATTTTATGTTAATAAAAACTGTGGGTAATAACGGTAAGAAAACTTTTACAAATAAAAATCACATTTTATATTTATAAGAAAATTACATCTTTTTTTCAAAAAACCTTCATAACCCGTATAATATATACAAACGGCGAAATTGTGTACCACATATAGATATTTAAAGCGTATAAAGTGCATAAAAATTATTGGAAGGCAATGTTTGGGACATCGACGAATGTTGTTGGTTTCTATGGCAAAAATTTTCTTTTTTGTTTTTGTCTCTGCCATTAATGCAACTTTTGATTTTAAAGCAATATCGACAGTGCTGAAAATATGTATGTTTCAATCTTAAATACAACAGTTAAACACTTTGTCGGCTGACTTTATTACAAGGAGTCCCCGAATTTCGCATTTGAGTAGTTCCACTCCCCAATACCGCCTTCTAAAAGACTTTTAGGTATTTTCGCACATGTGTTTGTAAATATATATATGTGACGTGCACCATGCAATTTCGGAGGGCTCACATGAGGAATTTTCGACGAAAAATTGCGATTTTTGTTATAAATATAAGATATGATTTTTATTTTTACTTTTTAAAATACTGTTTTTTCACACGGTTTTTACAAACAGAAAAGTATACAAAATTTCTAGCTATGCGTCTTTAGCATCTCTATAACCGCTGTTAATGGCATGAAACACAGTTTAGAAATTTTTGAGACAATTGGTTTTTATTTAAAAAAAAAAAAAAAAAAAAAAAAAAAAAAAAAAAGAAAAAGAAAAAAAATTATCTCATTGCTGGAATGACATTAGCTTTCCTTATCTTTTAAAAACGAAGAGGGACATTTGCGTAATTTAATTGTGTCAAGTCACAATTATTTTTATATAAAATATACTAATTGTCTTACGATGGTAATAATTCAATTTATAGAAAATATAATAATAGAGCTATCCAGCTATCCAGAAAAATTAATTATTTGGTTATAAATATTATGCATATTATTAAAATGGTTTTATATTTAAATATATGTATTTTTCACATACTTCAATTTGGATCCCAAAGAAAAACAACAGCCAAGTTCTAAGTAGACTTGCTGACGTCTAAGAGTGACAACAGGGACAATGTAATATTTATTACAGGGCATCGTAAAACCATAAAATGGACCACCATGATTTTGAGGACTCTTCACCTCTGACCTAAAGAGGAGACATAATTTGAATAATCGTATGCATAAGACAGTTGCTGACTTGAGTTTATGGGACAGCAAAAGACCCTCCAAAAGATACGTCATCCAATAAAGATGGATCTTAATTTGGACAGCCAACCAGAGAAGTACGAGTTTTGAGAAGAAATTAGAGTAACAAGACACAATGATACAAATTTACGAGATGTAACAATCTAAAGACCCGATAGTGCAGGAGTGCAAAATCTGATTGAAAATCCTAACTGTACGAGGAGAGTCACCAGCGTCTAAGTGATGAAGGAGCCGTCTAGAGCCTTTTTGACATGCCGCTTCAGACCCATCCTGTTACACTACATTGAGTGAAATCCTCGTCGATATTAGTGATCCATGCCCTATGCCTCCAATCTTTGGTATGCTGACTCCTGAATGGTTTTCACTGTTATAAAATGAAGGTACAGTCGTAGAAAAAAGTAAATACTCCTTACTATAACGCTGCAAAACATTATCGTAGAAGAAAGTTACTGGTACCGCACGATTGGTAATAAAGTCCACTTTTAAATGATGTATATAAAATTTGCTTAAAAGGTCCTCTGCATGTTAAAACGAACCATAACTTTGTTTTTATCAATAGCAGTACACAATTCTGGCAGCGTAAATGAACTCTACGCTCTTCAATTAGCCTAAAAATAACTTTTTATGCAATTCGTACGATAGGTTTCCGAGAAATTAATTATTAAGAAACGAGCGTATTTTAAGGGCTGTAACCAAATTGAAGTTCGGTACTTGATTGTCGACCGAGAGAGCCCCCTTCTTGATCAAGGCATCTTAAGCGCCATTCAAGCAGTCATTGAAGACTGCTACATTACAGGATGGCATAAGAAATTTCAAAATATCTAGTCACTTCTATCTTAAACCATCATTTTACCATTTTTCAGGCATAATTTAAAAAATACTTGGAAGAAAAATGTGAAATTTTGGATATAGAAATCCAAAATTTCACTTCAAAGCAAGACTTAATAAATCTAAATCCATCGAAAAAACTGCAGGTTGCAATTCATATTTTTTTCGAATATTAATTTCAGGATTCAGAATTCATAACATAAAATTATAAAAATTGCAAATTCACTATATTTATGTTTGGGTATTTTAGTATTATTGCTACACAAAACATTAGCACATTAGGAGTATAATTTCAGGAGATATTAATAAAAATGTGAAAATGTAATTTAACATTAGAAGCACTAAAGTTTGAATGCTTATAATTCAAAAGTTTATCATTCAAATGACTTGAAATTTGGTGTCTAGGCATAGTTTGAACCGAAGATTTGAATTATCTTGTTAAAATTGGGTATTGCCATTGAAAAACATTACGTTTGGGTTCGTTTTAATTTGTATATGACCCCCAATCAAATTTTATATGCATCATTTAAAAATAGACTTTATTTCCAATAGTTCGGCACCAGTAACTTTCTTTTATGATAATTTTTTGAGTTGTTAGTAGGGGTGTTTACCTCTTTTTTTTTCCACGACTGTACAATTCTATATATATATATACTAGCAGGAATGACCGAGCTAAGCTCGGTCAAAATTAACTTTGTGTTTATCTCGATATATTATTCCCACTGAATCATTCTTGCTGTTTTACATGCAATTAGCTTGACCCTGAGACATAGTGACCCAAAATGACCCACTAATCGAATTTTTTCGAACATGCGACCTAACAGAATTCTCTTCTCGAGCCTGAAAACGATGGAATACAAAATTTAGTGAAAATCGTTAGTCGTTTCTAGATAAAATAAGATTGACCCACGTTGATTCAAAAACCCACTAACCGAAATTTATTGAACATGTGAACTACTTCAATGGTCTTTTTGTACTGTGAAACGGTATAACAAAAAAAATTGTCAAAATTGTTTGAACCTTTTTGAGATGCCGTTAGCTTGACCCCATCCCATTATCACCAAAATGACCCACTAATATAATTTTCTTGAGCATGCGACCCAGCCCAATGGTTTTATCTTCTCCAGAAATGGTGTGGTATAAAGTTTTGTCAAAATCTTTTCAGCGGTTTTTTAGATACAGTTAGCTTGATCCTAATCCATTAGGACTCAAAATGACCCATTGATTGAATTTTCTTGAACATGCGACCCTCCCCAATGTCCTTATCATGCCCGGAAGCTTTTTCAAGAAGGCTCACGTTTTGAGCACCTTATCGCCAGAGTGAGGGTTGGCGCGGGGATGAATTCAACGCTACGCACCCTTTTTTGTTCGTGACGTCGTACGCGTAGCAAACAGCAACCCCATTCTTTTGCTGAGAGGAAGATATGTGCTTTTTTTCATTTGTTTTTTCCGCAAATGTAAAAAGCTAGACGAAATGTTATTTCACCGTGGTTTGCAATTAGAACCTTGCTTAAAACAAAGATCTTTTTCGGATTAAAATAACTTTTAATTTCACAAATATATATAATTCAAACATAAGTTATTTTTTTCAGTTCTATAATATTCATTTATTTCATTAATTTGCTATATGTTCGAAGAAATTGAGAACGTATTTTAAAAACAGACGTAAAAATTTTCTTTAATAAATATAATTGTATTGATCATGTTTTAATGACACAATTGAACATAGTTTTATTAGTATTATTACTGAATTAATTTAGTTTTTTTTTTATTATTAAGCGGCATTATTGTGTGACGTGTTGATCGCATTAATAAAACACATTTTCACTGAAATAATTCATTAAAAATTAATTGTTTTTAATTTAATTGCGATTAGAAGTTAATAGGAAGATGAAACTAAAATCAATTCGATTATAATTAGATTGAACGATAAAGCATAAATTATTTAGCCGTATATTGCAATTAAATCTATCAGCTAAAATAATTGCAAATTGATGCATGCAATTAAATCAATTACTATTACATTTTAATATTGTTAAAATTTTATCATTATTTGAGTTTTTATGAAAAAGACATTGGTCTGTCCCTAGTGCACAAAATTAAAAATCTTTAAAATTCTTCAGTTTTTTATTTTAAAATTTTTGCCATATTTATAAATATTATTTCGCCTTAGTTGTTTTATTTATTATTTAAAAATAATTCGTCATATTTGAATAAATCATGTAAATTCTTCTCTCGAATGAACCCCCCCCCCCCACACACACACACACACACTTTATATTTCGTCATTCTGCGCACAAATTGCTCTATTTATTAAGTTGAAGTGGCAATAAAATAATGCTCAATCGTCTGAGGCAACCTCCCATTTCGAATTTTCTCTTCCCCCCCCCCTCCCCATCACACTATTTTTTGCCCATTTAAAATTCATTGTTGCCTTGCAGAAAAGATTAGTTAAAATTGTGTCTCAAATGTTAACTATTCCTTCGCTTATCCATAACAGTGCATAAAGTTTACTGTTTTGCTCTATCTGTTGATTTTTAAATAACAAATAAATAATTTACCATAAAAAAAACAAGGAAACAAATAGAATGAAAGATTTAAAAAATAATAATAAGGATTAACCTTTTGTTCACACGCTTTCATTTTTTTTTAATTCTTTACAGTTTTTTAAATTTTCTGTCCTATTTATTACTTTGAAGTAACTATAAGTAAAAGACCAATTATTCAAATTCCCCCCCCCCCCCACCACCAAAAAAAAAAAAAACTTGAATATTCCAAGTTTTTAATTTTTTGGTTTGTTTTTTCTATTTATTAATTGATAAATTTAACTATTTAAATCTATAGCCCCTTACTATCGTATACAGTTAAAAAATTTCTCTAATGATTTTATTTGTTACTTTGAAGTAACAAAAGATAGTCATTCAATCTTCCTTCTACCCCACCTCCCCTTAAGAATTTCATCTCACATTAAAAAGGCAATTTCTAAACATCCTGTTTGGGGGTGTGAAAGGTTTTTTTTTTTCTTCTTTCTTTCTTGGTTTGGCCTATTTTCACTCGACTTTGGGGGCTGTTTCTGCAGAATGATTTGGTATTAAATTAATTATATAAGTTCATCGCAGAAAATATAGTAATTTTCTGCCACAGGTATTTTTTAAAATCTGTGTTTATATACATCAAAATGCACTGAAACTGCATTAATTCATGATCCCCATAAATCCATCTTTATATGTAATCAAACATTTAAGTATATGAAGGCAATGAGTTTTTGTTTAAGAGGTATGGAATTAATAATGCTCAATTGAATGAAAATTTAGATTTTTGAGGGGTTCAAATAATCAAAATTTTAGTCTATATCATCAAAAGTGATAAAGGCCTTCGATAAAACAGAGTATAAGAATTCGCAATACAATTTCTTTCGAAGAAGATTTCTTTTCATCTAGAACACATAACTAAAAATATTTCTTTAATTTAGGTAGGTCTGTTATTCTAAAATATGCCAGTTCGTCTTCCGCCATTTCGGTTCAGAACAAAACACAAGACGACGATTGGCGTTAGAGCTGGCTGAACGCTCTCGTTTTCGCCAACTCGCCAAGGCTGGTGCTGAAAACGTGAGCCTTCTTGAAAAAGCTGCCCGGAAACGGTAGTATACAAATTTTGTCAAAATGTTTTGAAGCGCTTTTTAAATACAATTAGCTTGACCCTGACCCATTGTGCCCCAAAATGACCCACTAATCGAATTTTCTCGAACATGTGACTTAGCCCAATTCTCTTCTCATGCCCAGAAACGGTATAATATAAAATTTGGTCAAAATGTTTTGAGCATGTCTTTAGATTCAATTAGCTTGACCCTGGCCCATAATGACCCATAATGACCCACTAATCGAATTTTCTCGAACACGTGACCCATCCCAATGGTCTTTTCGTGCCCGAAAATGGTTTGATACAAAATTTAGTCAAAATCGATTGAGACGTTCTCTAGATAAACTTATCTTGACCCACGGTGACCCAAAAATGACCCACTAATCGAATTTTCTCGAACATGTGACTTAGCCTAATGGTCTTCTCTTAATCCAAAGCTGTAGAATATAGAGTTTAGTGAAAATCGTTAGAGCCGTTTTTTAGATAAAAAATAGCTTTACCCACAGTGACCCAAAAATGACCCACTAATCGAATTTTTTCGAACACGGGACCAATCCCAATGGTCTTTTCGTGCCCGAAAATGGTTAGATACAAAATTTAGTCAAAATCGATGGAGCCACTCTTTAGATATAATTAGCTTAACCCTGACCCATTATGACAAAAATAACCCCCTAATAGAATTTTCTCGAACACGAGACCCATCCCAATGGTCTTTTCGTGTCCGAAAATGGTTAGATACAAAATTTAGTCAAAATCGATTGAGCTGTTCTCTAGATATAAATAGCTTGACCCCAGAGTTGGCAAGGTTTTGGACACAACGGTAAAAACCACGGTAAAATCCATGGTTTAAACCGTACTGTCCAAAACCCTTCTGTCTAAAACTGTCTTAAACTGTCCAAAACTATATTTTGTAGTAAAATTGTATTTATCAGAACAATGCTAAAAGTTTAAAAAATTGGCAAAAAGATTACAATACAAAAAATCCTTCCGGCCAGTTCCGGGAGGAAGAGGTAGCTTTCATAATCCTTATTTAAAAAAAGCCAACTTATATCATGCAAACACACGAAGCTCAATTTAGTGGAAACCGAATATAGGAGATTCAATACTAATTTTTATCAATATAATGAATGAGAATTTCGCGAAATTAGTCAGCTTTATCCAAGCTGCTTTTCTTTAAAGTAACTTATATTTGGCTGCCAAATTCGGCAATTTCTTAAAGTGCCTGTCATTTTAAGACAACATGGTGGATGAGGCTAAGCAGTGAACTTGGTCGAGACCTTAGTAATTGCTGTGCACATGCTCACTCACATCGGAATCGGTTAATATATAGGAGCGCTGTCGCATGCAAAAAATCAGATTTTCCAAAATGTCACCCACAATAGAAATTGAAACTGCTATATCTGAGCCATTTTTTAAGGTAAAGACAAACAAAAAATGCTCCTGAATCCTTATATCAAGATCAAATATTTAAGAAAGAAACCTTTTTCAATTTCTAATTTTTTTGCACCTCACTTTAAATATATATATATATTTTAATTTAATGGCCGCCATTTTGAAACAAGATGGCTGATGAATCTGGCCAGCGAACTTGGTCGAGGTGTTGATGTATACTATCCACATGCCTTCTTACATCCAAATGGGCGAATACGTGTGTTATCGCGTGACAAATACAAGATCGTTTCAAAATGTTAGCCATGCTAGAAATTCAAAGTGCTATAAATCAACCATTTTTTAAGATATCAACAAAAGAACAAATTTTCAGAAACAATAAACTGCTCCGGAATCTAATCAAGGCCAAACACATAAAAAAAAATCTTTTTCATTTTCCAATTTTTTTAATACCTCATTTTGAATTTTAAATTTAATTTTTTTTAAATGGCAACCCTTTTGAAACAAGATGGCGAATCAAGCTGGCCAACGAACTCGGTCGAGACATTGGTATGTACTATGTACAGACCAAGTTACATCCAAATAGGTTCATAAATACGCCTGTTATCGCGTGACAAAAATCAGGTCGTTTTAAAATGTCAGCCACAAGAGAAATTCAAAATGCTATTACTCAGCCATTTTTTTTAGATATAGACGAAAGAAAAACTGTTCCGGAATCTTTGTATTAAGGTCAAACACATACAAAAAAAATCTTTTTCATTTTCCAATTTTTTGGTATCTCATTTAAATTTTTTTATTTTTTAATTTTTAAAATAGCCGCCATTTTGAAACAAGATGGCGGATGAAGCTGGCCAACGAACTCGGTCGAGATATTTGTACGTACTATGTCCACACCAAGGTACATCCAAGTCGGTTCATAAATACGCCTGTTATTACGTGAGAAAAATCAGGACGTTTCAAAATGTCAGCCACGCTAGAAATTCAAAATGCTATAACTCAGCCATTTCTTAAGATATAGGCGAAACAAAAATTGCTCCCGAATCTTTTTATCAAGATCAAACACATAAGAAGAAAATATTTTTTCAATTTTCAATTTTTGGTACCACATTTCAAATTTAAATTTTTCTTAAAAATTTAAATGGCCGCCATTTTTAAACAAGATGGCGGTTGAAGCTGGCCAACGAACCCGGTCGAGACATTGGTATGTACTATGTATAAACGAAGTTACATCCAAATCGGTTCATAAATACGCCTTTTATCGCGTGACAAAATTCAGGACGTTTCAAAATGTCAACCACGCTAGAAATTCAAAATGCTATAACTCAGCCATTTTTTAAGATATAGACGAAACAAAAACTGCTCCGAAATCTTTGTATAAAGATCAAATACACAAGAAAAAAATATTTTTCCATTTTCAATTTTTTCGTATCACATTTCAAATTTTAAATTTTTAAAAAAAATTTAAATGGCCGCCATTTTGAAACAAAATGGCAGATGAAGCTGGCCAACGAACTCGGTCGAGAGATTGGTATGTACTATGTACACACCGAATTACATCCAAATCGGTTCATAAATACGCCTTTTATCGCGTGACAAAATTCAGGACGTTTCAAAATGTCAGCCACGCTAGAAATTCAAAATGCTATAACTCAGCCATTTTTTAAGATATAGACGAAACAAAAACTGCTCCGGAATCTTTGTATAAAGGACAAATACATAAGAAAAAAATATTTTCCCATTTTTAATTTTTTGGTACCACATTTCAAGTTTTAAATTTTTTTAAAAATTTTAAATGGCCGCCATTTTGAAACAAAACGGCGGATGAAGCTGGCCAACGAACTCGGTCGAGACATTGGTATGTACTATGTACACACCGAATTACATCGAAATCGGTTCATAATTACGGGAGTTACAGTGTTACATAGGTCATATATATATATATATATATATATATATATATCAATTTTGAACGGAGGGTGGTTTCGGGGTCTGGGGGTCATGATCGATGAAAATATACCAAAATTTTTTGAAATCGCTTTCCTCCGAACGGCTGCAATAGGTAGCTTTTTTGTAAAGAAAGCTACCTAAAATACCAATTTAGTATTAACAACCTAATTACCCTATGTAACAAAGTAATTACATTAAAAATATATTAAATTTAATTATGTATCATAATTTTAATGTTATTCATTTAAATAATATAAGTTAATAGAAGTACTAACGATTTTTATGAAGAATACATTCTGATTCTGTTACTGAAAGTCCCGAGAGTTGTTACTGGAAATAATCGATAAATTGAGTTCAGGTTCAGCATACCGATTAAACCAGCTTACTGTTGGCAACTATGTATATGTGTATATTGAGAAATAGTATAAATAAAAATAATGGATTTTGTTTGATTATGAGATATTTAGATATTGACTATTATTATAACACTATATTATATGACTATTATTATAACAACACTATTTAACTCTTAAGAAATAGAATGTTCACTAGAACTAGATTAAATTCATAATAAAAATACATATTTTAAAAAATAACTTCTAGATTTTAAATTAAATATTTGTGTTTTCTTTCATTATCCTATAATCTAGAAAAGATAATTTACAATGAAACATTATTTAAAAAAAATTTCTTTGTAACATTTTCTTGCACAAAAATTGAAACAAAAGCAAATCTCCCCTCCCTATACTACATGTGTGGATTATAAAGAATTTCTTATTATTATAACTCAATTTTAACAGAAACAGAACTTTTTATGTTACACAGATATTAGAAAAATTTGAATTCTTTTTCATTTAAAAAAGAATTAAATGGGATGTTAGTAAAATATATTGTGAGATATTTATATTTATTCATATGTTTAATAAGTGTGCAATGGTTACATGTGGAATGTTGCTTTTTTTAAGGATTTGGACACTTTAGTACAGTTTTGGACGCTTTAGTACAGTTTTAGACACTTTAATACAGTTTTGGACAGTAAAACCCACATGTCCTGTCCAAAACTAGTTTTGGGTGTCCAAAACCCCCTGACCCATGATGACCCAAAATGACCCACTAATCGAATTTTCTCGAACACGAGGTACATGGTCTTTTCGTGCCCGAAAACGGTAGAGTGCAAAATTTAATCAAAATCGTTAGTACCGTTTTCAAGATAAAATTTACACACACACACAAACACAATTTTTGCTCGCATTATAGTATAAGACTAG
The DNA here is from genome assembly GCA_963932465.1 of Maratus speciosus. NCBI lineage: Eukaryota > Metazoa > Arthropoda > Arachnida > Araneae > Salticidae > Maratus > Maratus speciosus. The sequence goes on from OZ010792.1 coordinate 38,135,908, forward strand.
GATGCTCTGCCTCCTGCAAGCTACGCTCGCCAACCCCTGTTCAGACACCGCAGAATCTAAAAACGCGCTAATCTGATGGGTTTTTTAAATATTAGAGAAGATTGAATTATACTGAAAAAAGCTGTGCAAATCTCCCTGTAAACAGGTTTCCATTCTATTCCCTTTGATTGCAAATATTTAAGGGCGAATCAGTTGCTGTTAAGACATCCAATAGTTGTTTTCGTTTTTGGTTAAAGAGGATCAGTTAAACATTTGAAAAGAAGCTAAAATGAAATAAATCAAGTATACAGAGTCTTTGTCTCCCGGTATTTTAAAACAATCTCTATAACAATAGCCTAAGTCATGTGACTATCATCAACAGTTCCAGGCGGACCACTATGCTTTTTATACTCTAGGTGCCATTTTGGTACTTTAATGTTAGCCAGACACAGGTGATAAGTCGCCAAATATTATTCTATCGCCATCATTTCATCTATATTATAATAGTTCAAGTCATCAACTGCCATAAACAAATACGGTCTGACCCCTTCGCCGTTCATATGAAAGTTTGGCACAGATGTCATATACGTTCCATATTGGCGCGATTTTTTAACGATGCCAATTTGGAAAACGCATCAACAGCATAATCAACAACATCCGGCTTACCATATCAAGCAAAATAACGATACTTTGGCTCCAGTTAAGTGCCCGTTCCGTAAATGACATTGGCGTTAGAAAAAAATCGCGCCAATGTGGGACCGTAAGTTTTCCATTTTGATTAAAAAATCAAAAAAAATTTTTTTCGAATAAAACTACATAAATTTTGCCATGGTTGCAAAGAATTCTTGGTACTGTTACGCTAGCCAAATGCAAATCTCGCCAATAGCTTTTTTTCAACTCGCCAGTTAGCCTTTTTTTTTTCGAGTAGTAATATTTGGCCAGATGTCATATACGCACAGCAGGTTTGGCGTAATTATTTTTTTTTTTTTTTACGAAAATTTGGCGAAAACCTCCTTTTCAAATACTAGTTACATATGCATTTTTGGTATTACTTAGTTATCCCGTCGACCAAAAATCTATCGCCAAACTATAAGATTAAATGCCAATAATGGTTGATCGTAAATGTCAATACACTTGACTTTAAGCAAGTTACACGTGTTTACGTCAACAAGTGATTTTTATTTTGACTTTTCATTTGCATATTTATTAATGTTATGCTAATTTATTTGTTCTTTCGTTATTTAAAATAAAAATTATGTCAATTTGTATAATTTGGCGAGTGTTTTGGCGATTTATATAATTTGGCGAAACTGGTCGACGGAATAACTAAGTAGTACCGTATTTATTAATTATTTTCTATTATTTTCTAAAGGAAATATAAAAAAATAATTAATAATTCTAGAACAAAATAATTTATATAATTTATAAAAAGAAATAAAAGTAAATAAACATTTATTATCAAATAAACAACAATAGCCGGGTTACCATGTCAACCTTTTCTGAAATATGAAATATATATATATATATGTTTGATTAAAATTTGAGTTGCCATCATTAGAAAAATGTACATAAAATTAGAAAAAAAATTAATATTTCGAAAACTAATTCGAATTTAAAAATTCTAATACCAGTTTTGAGATCTGCGGATCAATGCTGATTTTTGGTGTTAATTTCATCGCAACGTATTCCATATTTTAGGAGAAACCGCTTGAAACATAATCAGTTGTCTAATCAGTCCATCATATATCCGTTTCATAAATTCGTTTCATTAGGATTTTATATATATAGGTTAGATATATATATTACCACAAAATTGTTACCCTAATTCTCTATTGAGAATATTGATATTAAATCGGTAATGTGGCAAAATGGGATCCAAATGAAGTAATAATTTAAAAAGTCAATAAAAAGCCAATTTGTGCGTTCTAATAATTTAGATTTTACTAGTAATATGACTTTAGAGAAAATGTACGCGATAAATAAAAAGTTAGAAAAAAATGATTAAAACTTTAGTTTACAGAATGTAGCTAAAAGTAAAGCTAATGTGAATTGATTTTATTCAAAAGGGCCTAATTAATTGTATAAAAGGATATAATTAAAAAGAAAATGTGTAAAATTCCTCATTTTTTAAAATGAAAGATAGTAAAGGTAAAAATCTTATGTTAAAAGGTTAATCTCCCGTGTTGGAAAGAAACTAATAGCAGCCCTAAAATCTGTTTATGTTAATTTCTGAGTTTAAGATATTTTTGTAAATATCGCCAATTTAAATATTGTGTGGTGTGTCATTGCTTTTAAAGGTACTTTTCCATTAGGTATTTTATTGTATTTGCAGAAGCGTTTAATTTACTTTGTAAAACTTAGAAAAATTAATATAAAAGTAACTAATAAGCAATTTAATATAATTACTTTTAAATTATTTCTATAGGCAAAATTCGTAAGTGAAAGGGCCCACGTAAAATTTCACAACACAACCTCTTTTTGTTGTTTAATTAATAGGTAATTAATTAATCTCCCTAACGCGAATGTTGTTTTTCTTTTGTAACTCGCGTTGCCTTCTCACCAGAATTTTTATGATTTTACGATCACATTTAAATTTTTTTTAGATAAATTAAGATGTACCGATATTACTTGTTAGCGAGGTTTGGCACTGTTGGCCAGAATTTTATTTAAAATTACCCGTTATTAAAAAAAAAAGTGTTTATTTCTGTCCAGCATCCCCTCCTTCCAGTAAACATGGTAAGGTTAATCTCTAGAGTTGGAAAGAAATGAATAGCAGTCCTAAAATCTGCTTATGATAATTCCTGATTTTAAGAACTTTTTGTAAATATTGCTAATTTAAATATTGTGTAAATAAAATAATTAGTCAAGAGACAACAGTCTTCTCCTTTTTTCTGGTGTAATTTAAAGTGTGTCATTGCTTTTAAAGGCACTTTTCTATTAGGTTTTTTATTGTATTTTGAGAAACGTTTAATTTACTTTGAAAAACTTAGAAAACTTAATTTAAAAATTAACTAATAGGTAATTTAATGTAATTACTTTTAAATTAATTCTATAGGCAAAATTCACAAGTGAAAGGGCCCACGTAAAATTTCACAACACAATCTCTTTTTGTTATTTTATTAATTGGTAATTAATCAACCTCCTTAGCGCGAATGTTATTTGTTTTTCTTTTGTAACTTGCGTTGCCCTCTAACCAGAATTTTTATGATTTTACGATCACATTTATATTGTTATTTTAGATATATTAAGATGTGCCAATATTACTTGTTAGCGAGGTTTGGCTCTGTTGGACAAAATTTTATATAAAATTACCAGTAAAAAAAAAGTGTTTATTTCTGTCCAGCAATCACTAAATATCAATCTTTATAAATTAATAACAAGGGTAATTTACTGTCAGATAGCAAGCCAAATCTCAGAAAAATTTCAAGAAAATTGATTGAAAGGCATGTTTTCCATGCTTATCCGGTATATCCTTTAGGTGGATTCAAATCTCTTCAGGAATTTAGGGATCACTTCCTTAAATCTAGTGAAATTTTGAAAAATAGAATAACTCTCCCAAAATCATGGCAGAAAGAACATTTTAAAGCCATATTCAACTATTTCTAGAGTACTGCGTAGAAGGACTTTAAGTTACATCAGAGAAACGAAATGACTAAAGACTACGCAGGTGACGCCTTTTTATGAATCTTTCGATTCATCTTTTGTTATGCTTACACGTAAGACTAACAAAAGGAGGTTTTGAAGTCGGTCACACAGAATGCGCTGAACGTTTGTGCATCGATAGAGTATAGTTAGTATATAAATATATGAAAGTCATAAAGCGCAATACTCAGGGGGTCTTGAGAAAATAGGTCTCAAAGATTACGTTACAGTTTATAAGGGATAAATTTCGCATTTGCAAGCGGTTCAGCGTTGTTGGAAGCGTGCTGGATTCGAGAATTTGAGTAATTATTATTATAGATTGAACGTTTTTGTGTTCGAATCTCAGTCAGACTTATTTTATGCAAGGAAATTTTTTTATCGGTTTTTTTGAACCGTAATTGAAAAAATATGTGTAACAATTGAAATTTACGAAAAATATAAATTAAATATATGTTTTGTAGCATACAAGTACAATTATAATTACAGTACAATAGTAATTTTCTTATACGCAACTACATTCCAGTTAAGACACTGGTCCCTGGCCCCCAGGCCCCGGTCTTTCTTTATACCTCAGCTACCACTTTTTTCGAGCATTAATCTCCTTTTTCAGCATCAACTTACCTTTACAAACTACTGCCGTATATTAAAAATCGCATTACTTTAAACGTCACTTTAGATAAGGGATTCCACCAATTTATTAAACATCGTGTTAATGTTAAAAATAATTCGTCAAATTCACAAGGGGAGGGGGCATCTTCCATCGCTTGGGGAAGCATTCTTTCCTCGGATTCTAAGGACCCAATTTCACCGGGATTTGGATCATTCAACTTAGATTACAATTCAGCTACTTTCTGTATTATGAAATTTTACCTTACACTTCAGTTAACACCATTTTCTAACATTAATGATGCATTCTTTTTTTAAATTCTACGGGCTTGATTACTACGAGGTTTGGCTCATTCAACTTGGTTTTCGATTGTATCCGTCACTTCCGGTACATGTTGCCTTAGGTAACATGGACCCAGGTTATAGATTTGTTCGGAATGAAGTTTGTTGGGAACACTCTAGACGCTGTGGAAGGCAATGGGGGCCTTCAAAATTATGTTCATTTAAAAGAATTTCAAAAGATATAAAATCATATAAACGTGAATTTTGTTTAAGGTTATTATTTACGAACCCGGGCAACGCAGGGCGGGTCTGCTAGTTTAAAATTAAATCCAGATATTTAAAGAAATAATCTACAACTTTTAACAAGAAACAAATCAGATTACGTTATATAAATAGGTTAATAAATATATATATTTTTTTATTATTATGGAAATATTTCGATTATTTATTTTAATTTGTTAAATTTATTTACTATTATATTCATAAATAAACTACTATTTTTCATAATAAAGTAAATTAAAATACGTTTTATAAAACTATCACACGCTGCCATAATTATTTTTTAAATTGTAACTTTTCTATTATCATAATAGTATTTCAAAGTGTATCTTTTTTCAAAAGCTAGCTTTTTAATGTTTCAGATCTTGGATTCTTATGTTTATAATTATACTAGGGGGCTCTGCCCCCTGCAAGCTAAGCTCGCCAACCCCCGTTCAGACACCGCAGAATCTGAAAATCTAAAAATCTAATGGGTTTTAAAAATATTAGAGAAGATTAAATTATACTGAAAAAGCTGTGCAGATCTCCCTGTAAACGGGTTTCCATTCAATTCCCTTTGATTGCAAAAATTTAACGGAGAATCAGTTGCTGTTAAGACATCCAATGGTTGTTTTCGTTTTTGATTAAAGAGGATCAGTTAAACATTTGAAAAGAAGCTAAAATAAAATGAATTAGGCATTCAGAGTCTTTGTCAACCGATATTTTAAAACAATCTCTATAACAATAGCCTAAATCATGTAACTACCATCAACAGTTCCGGGCGGAACACTTTGCTTTTTATACTCTAGGTGCCATTTTGATACTTTAATGTTATCCAGGCGCAGGTGATAAGTCGCTAAATATTATTCTATCCTCATCATTTCATCTATATTATAATAGTTCAAGTCATCAAATGTCATAAACAAATACGATCTGATCCCTTAGCCTTTCATATGAAAGTTTGGAACAAATGTCATATACGCCCCATATTGACGCGATTTTTTCCAACGCCAATTTGGGGAACGCATCAACAGCATAAACAACAACATCCGGCTTACCATATCAAGCAAAATAACGATACTTTGGCGCCAGTTAAGTACCCGTTGCGTATATGACATTGACGTCAGAAAGAAATCGCGCCAATATGGAGCCGTATATGACATCTGTGCCGAAAGAAAAAAAAGTCGGGAGCAAATCTCGCCAATATCAAAAAATGATTTTAAATGTTAACGTTTTAAATCTGACATAATTTTCACCAAACTTTCCTTTCTCTTTGTAACATTGAACTAAAAATATTTTTATTGTTAGAAAGATAATATTATTATTTGCGCTACCTTGAAATTGGCAACTATAGTTAAAAACATCATCTCGAAATTTGAAATAAATCTCTCATGTAAATATATTTTTTAATTTAAACTGTTTTGCAATATTATTATTTGGCCACTTTGGCCAATATGACGCCCTCCATTTACGACTTTTAACACATATCAATGAATTTATTATTTAAAAATTTTCTTTCTCTTTTAATATTCACGTGTAAATATAATTTTTATGGCGTAATTTTCAATGTTTTCCTGCTTTTAATACGTAATCATTTAATTCTAATTTGAAAATAATTGATTATTTTATAATTTTCTTTCATTTTAAATATGCATGTGTAAAAACAATTTTTATGGCGTAATGTTCAATATTGTCCTGCTTTTAACACGTTATCATTTAATTCTAATTTAAAAGGACTTTTTTTCTGTTTATAATAGTCACGTGTAAATAAATTTTTAATTTAAAGGATTTTTTATACTTTGCGCTGTTTTAACAATTGGCAACAATTTAAAATAATATTTTTTCTAAAATATGTAAAAAATATCTCTGGAAATTCTGAAAATTTTAATTTAAAATTGAAATAAACCGTCAAAAAATTAGGCAACTTAAAAAAATAAATGCAATCTGCAAACCTCGAGTTTCTATTGAATGATTAAATTGAATGAAAGTGATTAAATTCCCATGTATAGTTTTTGTTCCTATAAAACTTTTTAATGGAACAAATTTATCCAGCTTTAACATTAAATATCTCTTAAAATAATTCTTCGATTTAAAAACTGTCTACTTCAACGTGTTTATCAAACATTTCTCTATAATACTACCCATTTTAATATTTTTGTATGCAGTAATTTTCTTAATATTTGCGAGATAGACCTCCGGTCACAAAAGATTCTTTGAAAGCGGCGGTGACAGCGTTAGTTATTTTTTTCCCGAATAGAGACAAAATGTAGTACGCGATTGTGTCAAAAGATGGCGACACCACAATTCTGATATGGTCGTTATGCAAACTGTAAATATTGCAAGGCTAAATAAAAACAATTGTCTTGGGGTTATCAAACTTCATTATTATTTATAAATAAAACATTTCAACTAAATTATTTATTATAAAAGAATTATTACATCACAGTAGTTTTTATGCTAGGAAAATAATAATAATTAAAAAATATTATGGATGTCAGTGATTATATATTGATTGAGCGTCATAATAACAATAATAAATGATATTATAAAAAGGAGAGCTAAAATGAATTATTTTTTTACGTTTCTGATCGTGCAATTTATATTCAAATAATAATTATTAATGTATATTTTTTGTAAAGTAATTGAAATTAAATATATTTCTAAAATGTATGGTAATATTTTTTATTGTTGAAAAATTGGCAAGAAAAAATTATCATCAAATTGTCATCATTATAATTGTAATTTTATTTAACTTAATAACAATTAAAAAATTACAAAGGAGCTGATAATAATGGTCAACTAACAGACTTTTAAAAAAATCAGATTTACATGTGAAAACAAGTACCAACGAGTATCGAACTGCCGATCATGAGATTAGTAGACGATTGCCCTTAACCGCTCAGCCAGTGCGAGGATAAAATTTTTCTCCCCAAAAGTGGTTAAAAAGAAGTGTCAAAAGAAGTGAATACAGTGTCATGCATTTTCGGTGAAATTTCCATAGAATAGCGAAGAAATATAGTCCGATTTTTCATGCGCATTATAAAACGAACAATAGTCTTGCTGGAAACAAGTAAATTGTTATTTGCTTCATCTGAAACATATTTATTTGATTTTTTAAAAATCGCCCGCGTCATTTTCGAGAGAAAAAAGAATCGAATTATTTAACGACCGAAAGTTTTCGCAAAAACAACCAATATGTTATTCCCTTCATATAAACCAAATTCATATTATATATAAATTTAAAGAAAATCGCCCGGGCCATTTTCAAGAAATTCAAATTAGGAATTTGATCGATCGATTTTAGTTTAAAAATGGGTTTCGAGATCTCAGATTATACTGCACGTAGAAATGTAAAAATTTCAGAATAGAATTAGACTGCAGATAGAAGACTGGCTTTAAAAAATCAGAACAATATGCACTATATTTGCTAAGTTATGAAGTGGTGGCTTTTCGCGTTTCCTTTGATCTTGAGTTAGGTGTATATATGAGTTCCGCCATTCTTACGATTTTAGGCTTAAGGCTGCGTTACTCTGGAATACTTCCGTCTTCCATGATAAGAGCATAACTTTCAGGTCTATAGAAATATAATGTGCCTATTTTTTCTTTTACTTTTCGTTAAATGTTAAAAAAAATGGAAACTTTCATAGTTAAAATTTACTTATATGCTACAAAAAATATATATTTATTTTATATTTATCGTAAATTTCAATTATTATACATTTTTTTTTTTTCAATTACAGTTCGAAAATAATGAATAAAAAATTTCGTTGCGAAAAATAAGTCCGACTGGGATTAGAACTCAAAACGTTCAATCACTCAAATTCTCCAGATGAGGCAATTTATCCGATTATAAACTGTAACGTAAACTTTGAGACCTATTTTCTCAAGATCCCCTGGATATTGCGCTTTATGACTTTCATATATTTATATACTAACTATACTCTATCGATACACAAGCGTTCGCCGCATTCTGTGTGACCGGCCTTGGGATCTCCCCTTGTGAGATTTGCTTGATAGCACTATGTTGGATATAGTCATTTAAAGAGATATTCATGGGCTATATGCTACTGGAACAATTTTTAATTTTTCCTTCCATTTTTTTAAGTAATTCATAATTTCACCTTGAAACAATTTTTAAAACATGAATATTGTTCAACGTAATACATACAAAGTGCTTCAAACACATTTTCGAGAACACCTTCTAAGATTTCTTGCAGCGCCATCTATCGCTGTTATTTGGAACTACAACCGGGAATAGCAATTTAAAAAAAAAACTCCTATCATCTTACATAACCTTCTTGCAAATATATTGTTCATATCAATTTATCACTATTTGCAATTTATTGAATTTTAAAATCAGTCAGTCCGTTGTAGGACTCCAGGTATATGCGGAAAAATGCTGTTCCAATACATGTTACAAAATAAATTAACTTTCACATGAGCACGTAAGTTTCAAAACTCTCTTTTTTTTTTCTTTTTGCATTGGATAGCTGAGATCCGTCCTCTACAACGCACCTTTTTTTACTTTTTCTATTTTGGTTGCAGATATTTTTTAGATTGACACTTTCATTTTCAGAACCGGTTTTGAAAGTGAAAGTAACTTTATAAAAAATATCTGCCACCAAAATCGAAAAAGTAAAAACGGTGTGATGTAGAGGCGGGCCTCTACAAAAAAAATGGCCATAATTTTTTTTTTTTTTCAAAAAAAATTATGGCCATTTTTTTTTCCCATTCTGACCAGAAAATCAGAGTTCTAACTTTTTACGGCTGCTCTTTCATCTTCACCTAACACTTCATTTATAATGGATGTTTCATAATAATAGAAGCCATCAGTCTATCAGAAGAAAAGGATCCATTCCAAAGGTATAAGTTCCATTAACTCGGATAATCGGGAATCTACTGTATCTATAATTATATATATATATATATTTGTGTGTATATATATATATATTTCATCTGGGGTGACACTAAGTTCTGAAAAAGCAGAATTCCTGTTTTCTAGTTATTTATATTTGTTTTTGTTTTCGTTTTGTTTTTGTTTTTTTCTTTGGGCGGGGGTGGGGGGGGAGCGAAGAGAATTTCCTTGGGATCTCTAAATTAAACAAGAATCTTCAAATGGACAGTTTCAAATCAGGATAAACAAATAAGTTTATTGTTTTAAACAGCGTATTTTTTTATTCTATTCTACATAAATGTATTATTTAAACTTTGAAAGTTCTGGAAAAATATTATTTCTATAAACTTATAGTAGCGTCCCCCCCCCTTTTCTTTATGGACTTCGGGATTTTTCCGACCTGTCTTTTCCTGACTGTGCAACCTCTGGCTTTAACAGGTATTGAATGGATATTCAACTACCTACAGTTAGTGTCAAACGCATTCGTATACCTCTGATATTTTTAAAACTATTTTCAATTAATGGAATGTTGCTGAGTAATTTTTTAACGCATTTTCATGCAACAAAAGATAATTGAAAAAATATTAACTTCCACACATAATTCACCTTGAAAACTAAATTTATGCGCACACTTAAAACCTGTCCGCCTCCAGTAACTTCAGAAAGGCCACAGCTAGTCATGAACGTAATGTCTAGATATAGTAAAGTGCTAAGGGCTACGCGATGAAAAAGCTTACAGTGTCGACTAGAGGGAAAATGCGGAGTTATTGTTACGATCTCGAAAATTGTACAGGAGACAAGAGAAAAGTTCATTACAAAGTCGTGGGGAATCCTCGATTTAGTATGAAATAATATTTTACAAGTAAAAATTATTAGACGTCCTAAATGTCAAATTTTAGATCTTATCATGAGCTAGCTTAAAAAAGCCACTAATTGCATGCATAGAAGGTACTATTATAAAGCAGACGCACATTTCGTAATAAAAATAACACATATCAACAAGCTACAGATCATTTTAACAAGAAAATCAACTAAAGTATGTTTAATGTGCGTACCATCGGATGCAAAGCATCATGCATTCTGCATGTGTTCTGATAATGGATAAATTGAGTATAGGGGAGCCCGGGGGAATGGCGACATCTTAACGGAATTTAAATTTTTTCACCTCAAAAAAATGTCTCTTTTTTAATAGTAAAAATTCTAAAGCTGAATCGTGATCTTTAGTATCTGTATAAATTTAACCGTAATCATAACTGTAAAATAAGCACACATAAAAAAATTTCTTTCAACCACTGTACAGTGGCGGGATTACCCAGGATACTGTGGTAATGACGCCACTCTTTAATGACCTAGTAAATACATAAAATGGATACTAGGAAGCACATAACTTCTTGAAAATATTTAGAAAGCAATGTAATTTAGCAGAATAATAAATAATTTCAATGTTCCTTAAGCTAGATTTATTAATGCGTTACGCTTACAATTTATCTCAAATTGCAAAAGTCAACCTTTTGCCATGGTGGCGGCATTACCCGAGAGAACAATATAGCGGAAATCCCCCAGCAAAGCCGAAAGAAGAACCAAACTTGTTCAACAAATTGCATCAAAATGTCGGCGAATGCATGTGGATTATGGATAATATATTATCTTAAGTACTTAATGTTATAATAAAAGATGTTTACCTCTACTCATTTGGAGCTCCAAAATAAGAAGCAACTAGGTGAAAACTAAATTTTTCACTAGAACAAACGAAAGACGTATAACAAAATCACTCTCACTCTAGGCATTGTTTCTATTGTTGGCCGCTATAGTGCAGGTGCATTCACTATCTCAAACTACCGTTAGTTTTTAAACTAGGCGGGGTGGCGGTATAACCCCGAGTGGCGCTATTCGGCCGGTTTCCCCTACTTGGTTTAATTTTCTTATTAAAAAAAATTCATTTTACTTACATGCATGAATTTAATTAATAAATATACGTCCGTCTTATTGACACACTTCTGCAAACAATTACGTACTGAATTCATAAACATGTGTGTAAAAACAATTTTTCTCTTTAATAGTTTTATATAAATAACAAAGCAACACTTCAAAGAAAAATATTAGATACCCTCCTTGCAGAAAAATCATTTGAAATTTTTTTTCTGCTTACGATAAATAAGCATTCTTTTGACATCTAAAAAGTATATTTTTTTTTTAAACAGAAACCACCTGCTCCATAATAATTTGAATATTTTTAACTGCACATGGGGCATTTTTAAACTGCAATTTTTCAATGCATGCAAATGTTTTAGATGATTTTATTTTTTAACAAAAGAAAAGGGAGGGCAAGCAAAGAAAAAATACCTCAACAGAGGTTTTTTAGGATATTCAAAAACGTGTGCAATCCTGTGTAAAGTTATGAAACAACTCTTAATGCACACATTTTGAGTGTGTTATCATATTTTTCAAATAAATTTTAGTTCCACATCTTTTTTTTATGAAAAAAAATCAAAACTACTATAATAATACCATTATTATAAAATGACTCATAATAAATGACTCATAAATTGCAATGTAAAAGTAAAACATACGTAATAATGTAAAAATGATTGTTTAAAAAAAATCATTGATTCAGGTAAAATGTTTTGTAGAACACTGCCCCCACCCCCTCCATCTACAGTCGTATCTCTCTATTCTAAAGTAAACGGTCAAGTGCGAGTATTACTCGCGCTCAGAGGATTCCGAACAATAAATATATGAATTATTAACTGTATTATTTAAAAAACTCGTTACTAAAAGAAAAGTAAGACTTTGTGGAAAACTATACAACGTAGGGTTTCGGATAGTTGTATATATACTAGAAAAGTATGCATGGGTATACCGTAAAAGCTCAAAGAGATGTGAAGACAAAATAATATCAACTATATCTAGTCTGTATAAGTCTTATTTAAATCTTATCCTAATCTGCTTATGATGAACTTAATTCGGCACTGACAATAAAGTATTGCATATTTAAACATCATTTGGCATTTCATAAAACTATATTCAGCGTCATACTAACCTTTTCTTCGCTCAGAGGATTCCGAACAATAAATATATGAATTATTAACTGTATTATTAAAAAAACTCGTTACTAAAAGAAAAGTAAGACTTTGTGGAAAACTATACAACGTAGGGTTTCGGATAGTTGTATATATACTAGAAAAGTATGCATGGGTATACCGTAAAAGCTCAAAGAGATGTGAAGACAAAATAATATCAACTATATCTAGTCTGTATAAGTCTTATTTAAATCTTATCCTAATCTGCTTATGATGAACTTAATTCGGCACTGACAATAAAGTATTGCATATTTAAACATCATTTGGCATTTCATAAAACTATATTCAGCGTCATAATAACCTTTTTTTTTATATTGTAGATAAAACAAAACCCTTGTTCAAAGTTTAAACTTGGCATTGTGCTAAGAGCGATTCCATAAAAGGTCGCAAAGTATAGTAACGCCGCCTTGGTCCATGCCGCCTTTTTCCAGATAGGTTTTTAATTAACTTTTAAAGACACGGGAGGCGTATTGAGAGATCTACTCAATGCAAACCAGTAGCGAATCCCATAGTATTTATGTGATTAATTCTAATTAAATTACTTTGCTTTTAACAATTTGACGTTTACTTCTTTTATGCTGCTACTGGAGATTGTATTACACAAATGTATCATAAAAAGTTGTTATCTAGACTTTAAAAGCCGATGATACATAGAGTACGCCGCCACTGTCATTATGTATGTCCAAACCGTCCGTGTTTTAAGGGTTAATATCTCGGCTAATTACCGACAATTTTTTTCAAAAATTATTATCAACAATGCTTTTATACTTCTGCTACGATAGGTACCTCCAGCGCTCCTCAACACCTTTGTTGAATGCCCGTAAATCAAAACTTGTGTGTAACGAAAAAAGGCTCTTTTCTCAAAAACTATGTGACCTAGGATAATCGCTATAATTTTCCTGCAAGTTTTGCATTAACTTCTACTACCTCTATTTTTTTCATAATTTTAGTTTCAATAGATTCGGAAATATATCGGGGGGGGGGGGGGGACATAATTTTGCACTATATTTTCGACAATATCTCTGAAAATATCTCTCTATTCTAAAAAAAAAGTAATTTACGCTGTCACCGCAGCAGCCGCCGCCGGTTTTGAATTTTTTGTGACCGGAGGTCTTTCCCCGTTAATATTAAGAAAAATATTGCATACAAAAATATGAAAATCGGCGGTATTATACAGAAATGTTTGATAAACATGCTGATGCAGACAGTTTTCAAATCGAAGAATTATTTTAAGAGATATTAAATGCTGAAGTTGGACAAAGTCGTTCCATTAAAAACTATACATCGGAATTTAATCCTTTTTAGATCATGTTATACGTTATAATTTTCCGGTGTGCAGAATGCATTTATTTTTTAAATTTGACTCATTTATTGAGTTTTTATTACTGTTTTAAATTCAAATTTTCAGTATTTCGAGAGATATTTTTTACTTATTTTAGAAAATTGTACTAATTTAGCCTGTTGCCAACCGTATAAACAGCGAAAACAATAATGTTTGCTTCAAATTAAAAATTTATTTACACGTGACTATTATAAACAGAAAAAAAAACTTTCAAATTAGAATTAAATAATTACGTATAAAAAGCAGGAACTTATCGAAAATTACTTCATAAAAACTATATTTACGCGTGAATTTTAACAGAGAAAGGATATTGTAAAATAATAAATTCATTAACATGCGTTAGAAGTCTTAAATAGGAGAAATTACGTCACATTTACGTCACATTACACTTTTTACGTAAAATGAACAACAAATAACATTGCAAAACAGTTTAAATTTAAAATAGCGCGAGACATTTATTTGATCTTTTCAACTATTTTTGTTGGGACCGCGCAAATAATATTTCATTTCTAACAAAAGTATTTTCACGTGAATATTAAAAAGAGAAAGGAAAGTTTGGTGAAAATTACGTCAGATTAAAAACGATACATTTACAATGTCTTTTATTTATTTATTTATTTATTGAACAACAAACATACGACTTGTGTGCTTGACATGAGAGCCCGCTTAAAATGTCTTATTTAAAAGAACTTTCTTTTCGGCTTGTTAAAAAATACCGGGAGACAAAGACTCTGTTTACTTAATTCATTTTATATTAGATTATTTTGAAATGTTTAACTGATTTTATTTAATCAAAGAGGAAAACAGCCATTGTATCTTTTAACAGCAGCTGTTTTTTTCTTAAAATTCCCCAATCAAAGTGAAATGAATAGAAACCCGTTTATAGGGAAATCGCCACTGTTTTTTATATTATAATTCAATCTTTCAAAATCTTTTTAAAGCCGATCAAATTAGCGTGCTTTTAGAAACTGCGGTCTCTAAACGGGTGTAAGCGAGCGTAGCTCGTAGTGGGCCGAGCCCCCTAGTAATATCTAAAATTAAAAGAAATGTATTTTTGAGTTCAGCGTTACGAAAGCTTTCGCGCGATACCTCACACTATATACAAAGAAAATATTTTTTTTTTTTTTTCAAGTAATGTTGTCCCCTCTACATTTTTAAAAAATATATATATGTATATGTTTAATAATCTGTAAATATGTGGGTCAATAGTCTTTATTATTTCCCCAATTTGAACTTTTTACGTTCCGTAGTTTACGAGTAAAATGGCTGTGACAGACGGGCAGACAGACACAAGAGTGATCTTATAATGGTTCCGTTTTTACTTTTTAAGTACGGAACCCTAAAAGGTAACCAACGCTGTCATCTCCGCTATTTATGAATTTTTTTGTGACCAGGGGGTCTTTCTTCGTTAATATTAAGAAAACTACTGCATACAAAAATATGAAAATTGGTGGTACTATAGAGAAATTATCTATATACACGCTGATGAAAATAGTTTTTACCCTTCTCCGGCTTAAACAATGTAGGAAACAAATTTTGTTTTTTAATTTGTTCTTCAAATTATGTTTTTGTTTAATATGTCAAGTTTTTTAATAACTACTGCACTCAGACGAACGCACTTCAAAATTAATAGATAGTATCATCATCAGGCTTTGATGTATGGGGTATTGCATCACAATGTGGTACCAATGTGTTATTCAAAATGTTTCACCACTGTAGTAATGCAGGTTGGGGTAGTTTGAACAAAAACTTCTAATCTGGACGTAAAAAATCTATAATCAAAACATAATAAATTAACTTCACTTAAATTTAGATACCTTATTTCCCACTCAGACACGCTATGTAAATTGTGTTGAATCCTTACTGCTAATATTTAACAATATTATAGCTGTGATACAAAAAAAAAAAAAAAAAAAAAAAAGTTTTTCTTAAATTTTTAAACCTTATTCTCTCCCAAGGGGTGATGTAATCACATCAGAAAATTATTACCTAAGTTTAACTTGGGGTATAAATAGTTCTCATCTCGGAAAAAAAATACATTTTAAAATTTAAGTTATGTAATTCCCCACTAAGTTTGCTGCCTGCGTAAAAATAGCTATCCATAAAAACTTTTTACTAAAATTTAAACTTAACCAAAGCAAAAACTTATTCAGAAAATATCCTTTTTATTTCCACTATAATGCCATAGTCACCTTTTTAATTTTTGAAAGAAAAAAAAACTAGCTCAATTTAATATTTCACGTGAAAATCTTTCAATTAAAAAGAAGTAAATTATTACTACGGCTTTTGAAATTTTTGCAACAATGAAGTAAAAATGTTACATTTTCTATGAAAAATGTCCGTTAATTTTCAATGAAAAAAGCGAAAATTGGAATTATTAAGAAAAATATTTGAATAATGTAAAAAAAAAAAAATTGTCCCATGTTTTTCTCTGGGTTATAATTCACCCATATGCAAAGGCAATTCACCATTCGTTTTGACTCTGACGTCAGGCAAATGTTTTTACACTTTAAATTTATAATATCATTAGAATTAGTAAAGAATAAAAAATGAGTGGCATCAGGGACAAAAAAGTGGGAAGAAAAAATGAAAAAGTTATGATATCCATAGGCTTTTCCATGTTAAATTAACATTGAGAAGTGACGCTGGAAATAAATAAGTATTGCGCGGCAGCGCAATACTTAAATAAGGACATTAAAAAATGTTAAACAATGTACAATAGCGCCGATCCGATTTTTAGGTAGCTTTCTTTACAAAAAGCTACCTATTGCAGCCGTTCGGAGGAAAGCGATTTCAAAAAATTTTGGTATATTTTCATCGATCATGACCCCCAGACCCCGAAACCACCCTCCGTTCAAAATTGATATATATATATATATATATCTGACCTATGTCACATTGTAACTCTCGTATTTATGAACCGATTTGGATGTAATTCGGTGTGTACATAGTACATAGCAATGTCTCGACCGAGTTCGTTGGCCAGCTTCATCCGCCATTTTGTTTCAAAATGGCGGCCATTTAAAAATTTTAAAAAAATTTAAAATTTAAAATGGGGTACCAAAAAATTAAAAATGGAAAAATATTTTTTTCTTATGTATTTGACCTTTATACAAAGACTCCGTAGCAGTTTTTGTTTCGTCTATATCTTAAAAAATGGCTGAGTTATAGCATTTTGAATTTCTAGCGAAACTGACATTTTGAAACGTCCTGAATTTTGTCACGCTATAAAAGGCGTATTTATGAACCGATTTGGATGTTACTTCGTTTATACATAGTACAGACCAATGTCTCGACCGAGTTCGTTGGCCAGCTTCATCCGCCATTTTGTTTCAAAATGGCGGCCATTTAAACATTTTAAAAATTTTTAAATTTAAAATGTGGTACCAAAAAATTGAAAATGGAAAAATATTTTTTTCTTATGAATTTGACCTTTATACAAAGACTCCGTAGCAGTTTTTGTTTCGTCTATATCTTAAAAAAGGCTGAGTTATAGCATTTTGAATTTCTAGCGAAGCTGACATTTCGAAACGTCCTGAATTTTGCCGCGCGATAAAAGGCGTATTTATGAACCGATTTGGATGTAACTTCGTTTATACATAGTACAGACCAATGTCTCGACCGAGTTCGTTGGCCAGCTTCATCCGCCATTTTGTTTAAAAATGGCGGCCATTTAAAATTTTAAGAAAAATTTTAATTTGAAATGTGGTACCAAAAATTTGAAAATTGCAAAAATATTTTTTCTTATCTGTTTGACCTCGATAAAAAGATTCGGGAGCAGTTTTTGTTTCGTCTATATCTTAAAAAATGGCTGAGTTATAGCATTTTGAATTTCAAGCGTGGCTGACATTTTAAAATGCACTGATTTTTGTCACGCGATAACAGGCGTATTTATGAACCGATTTGAATGTAACTTGGTCTGTACATAGTACATACCAATGTTTCGACCGAGTTTGTTGGCCAGCTTCATTCGCCATCTTGTTTCAAAAGGGTTGCCATTTAAAAAAAAAAAAAATGTAATTTAAAATGAGGTATTAAAAAATTGGAAAATGAAAAAGATTTTTTTTATATGTATGGCCTTGATACAAAGATTCTGGAGCAGTTTTTGTTTCTGAAAATTTGTTCTTTTGTTTATATCTTAAAAAGTGGTTGAATTATAGCACTTTGAATTTCTATCATGGCTTACACTTTGAAACGATCTTGTATTTGTCTCGTGATACCACACGTATTCGCCTATTTCGATGGGAGAAGGCATGTGGATAGTATACATCAATATCTCGACCAAGTTCGCTGTCCAGCTTCATCAGCCATCTTGTTTCAAAATGGCGGCCATTAAATTGGAAATATATATATTTAAAGTGAGGTGCAAAAAAATTAGAAATTGAAAAAGGTTTCTTTCTTAAGTATTTGACCTTGATATAAGGATTCAGGAGCATTTTTTGTTTGTCTTTATCTTAAAAAATGGCTCAGATATAGCAGCTTCAATTTCTAACGTGGGTGACATTTTGAAAAATCTGATTTTTTGCCTGCGACAGCACTCGTATGTATCAACCGATTCCGATGTGAGTGAGCATGTGCAGAGCAATTACTAAGGTCTCGAGCAAGTTCACTGGTTAGCCTCATCCACCATGTTGTCTTAAAATAACAGGCACTTTAAGAAATCGCCGAATTTGGCAGCGAAATATAAGTTACTTTAAATAAAAGCAGCTTGGATAAAGCTGACTAATTATGCGAAATTCTCATTCATAATGATTTTGTATTGATAAAAATTAGTATTGAATCTCCTACATTCGGTTTCCACTTAATTGAGCTTCGTGTGTTTGAATAATATAAGTTGGCTTTTAGGTAGCTTTCCTTACAAAAAAGCTACCTATTGCAGCCATTCGGAGGAAAGCGATTTCAAAAAATATTGGTATATTTTCATCGATCATGACCCCCAGACCCCGAAACCACCCTCCGTTCAAAATTGATATATATATATATATATATATATATATATATATATATCTGACCTATGTCACACTGTAACTCCCGTAATTATGAACCGATTTCGATGTAATTCGGTGTGTACATAGTACATACCAATGTCTCGACCGAGTTCGTTGGCCAGCTTCATCCGCCGTTTTGTTTCAAAATGGCGGCCATTTAAAATTTAAAAAAAAAATTAAACTTGAAATGTGGTACCAAAAAATTAAAAATGGAAAAATATTTTTTTCTTATGTATTTTACCTTTATACAAAGATTCCGGAGCAGTTTTTGTTTCGTCTATATCTTAAAAAATGGCTGAGTTATAGCATTTTGAATTTCTAGCGTGGCTGATATTTTGAAACGTCCTGAATTTTGTCACGCGATAAAAGGCGTACTTATGAACCGATTTGGATGTAATTCAGTGTGTACATAGTACATACCAATCTCTCGACCGAGTTCGTTGACCAGCTTCATCCGCCATTTTGTTTCAAAATGGCGGCCATTTAAAATGTTTTTAAAAATTTAAAATTTGAAATGTGGTACCAAAAAATTGAAAATCGAAAAATATTTTTTCTTATGCATTTGACCTTTATACAAAGATTTCGGAGCAGTTTTTGTTTCGTCTATATCTTAAAAAATGGCTGAGTTATAGCATTTTGAATTTCTAGCGTGGCTGACATTTTGAAACGTCCTGAATTTTGTCACGCTATAAAAGGCATATTTATGAACCGATTTGGATGTAACTTCGTTTATACATAGTACATACCAATGTCTCGACCGGGTTCGTTGGCCAGCTTCATCCGCCATCTTGTTTAAAAATGGTGGCCATTTAAATTTTTAAGAAAAATTTAAATTTGAAATGTGGTACCAAAAAATTAAAAATTGAAAAAATATTTTCTTCTTATGTGTTTGACCTTGATAAAAAGATTCGGGAGCAGTTTTTGTTTCGTCTATATCTTAAGAAATGGCTGAGTTATAGCATTTTGAATTTCTAGCGTGGCTGACATTTTGAAACGTCCTGATTTTTCTCACGTAATAACAGGCGTATTTATGAACCGACTTGGATGTACCTTGGTGTGTACATAGTACATACAAATATCTCGACCGAGTTCGTTGGCCGGCTTCATCCGCCATCTTGTTTCAAAATGGCGGCCATTTAAAAAAATTAAAAAATAAAAAAATTTAAATGAGATACCAAAAAATTAGAAAGTGAAAAAGATTTTTTTTGTATGTCTTTGACCTTAATACAAAGATTCCGGAACAGTTTTTCTTTCGTCTATATCTAAAAAAATGGCTGAGTAATAGCATTTTGAATTTCTCTTGTGGCTGACATTTTAAAACTATCTGATTTTTGTCACGCGATAACAGGCGTATTTATGAACCTATTTGGATGTAACTTGGTCTGTACATAGTACATACCAATGTCTCGACCGAGTTGGCCAGCTTCATTCGCCATCTTGTTTCAAAAGTGTTGCCATTTAAAAAAAATTAAATTCAAAATTCAAAATGAGGTATTAAACAATTGGAAAATGAAAAAGATTTTTTTATGTGTTTGGCCTTGATACAAAGATTCCGGAGCAGTTTTTGTTTCTGAAAATTTGTTCTTTTGTTTATATCTTAAAAAATGGTTGATTTATAGCACTTTGAATTTCTAGCATGGCTAACATTTTGAAACGATCTTGTATTTGTCACGCGATAACACACGTATTCGCCTATTTCGATGTAAGAAGGCATGTGGATAGTATACATCAACACCTCGACCAAGTTCGCTGGCCAGATTCATGAGCATTCTTGTTTCAAAATGGCGACCATTAAATTAAAAAATATATATATATTTAAAGAGAGGTGCAAAAAAATTAGAAATTGAAAAAGGTTTCTTTCTTAAGCATTTGACCTTGGTATAAGGATTCGGGAGCATTTTTTGTTTGTCTTTACCTTAAAAAATGGCTCAGATATAGCAGTTTCAATTTCTATTGTGGGTGACATTTTGGAAAATCTGATTTTTTGAATGCGACAGCACTCCTATATATTAACCGATTCCGATGTGAGTGAGCATGTGCACAGCAATTACTAAGGTCTCAACCAAGTTCACTGCTTAGCCTCATCCACCATGTTGTCTTAAAATGACA
Source organism: Maratus speciosus (assembly GCA_963932465.1). NCBI lineage: Eukaryota > Metazoa > Arthropoda > Arachnida > Araneae > Salticidae > Maratus > Maratus speciosus. The sequence goes on from OZ010792.1 coordinate 38,157,088, forward strand.
GGCACTTTAAGAAATTGCCGAATTTGGCAGCCAAATATATGTTACTTTAAAGAAAAGCAGCTTGGATAAAGCTGACTAATTTCGCGAAATTCTCATTCATTATATTGATAAAAATTAGTATTGAATCTCCTATATTCGGTTTCCACTAAATTGAGCTTCGTGTGTTTGAATGATATAATTTGGCTTTTTTTAAATAAGGATTATGAAAGCTACCTCTTCCTCCCGGCACTGGCCGGAAGGACTTTTTTTCCTACTTTTGTATCATAGTGCATAGCATTTATGTAGACTTAGTATTACGAAAAAATTATTTCTGATATCTTTCAAGTTTCATTTCGTTCTTTTCGAAAAGCTAGATCATTCTAAGAAATTTTAAATGAAAGAAAATCCTTCAAAGCCCATTCAACTCTTGATATCTTCTATTTACAAATATGAATTTAATAATACTTTATTTTTCTAAAGAAATAAATAAAAACAGATTTCCATTTAATTACTTTATTGTTCAGTTTTCTTCTGTTAAAACGAAAAGGAATTTTTTAGAATACTTTTTAGTTCTGTTTTATCAGCAGCTTGTTTTCTCCGCTGAACAAAGTGTCTGAGATAAATTTGTTCCATTTTTTAGACCAGATATGCAGTGTTAAGTTCACATTTACTTTCTTTTAAAAAATATATTTCGATGAAAGAAGAAAAAAAAGACTAAAAAAAAGATTAAATCCTATATCTTGTAAATGTACAAAATATTATTCGGCTTATAAGTATTACTATACTCAGAAAATTTATTAATTAATAAATTAGGCTTTTTTGTGAAATAAGTACAAAAGTCACATTAACTTCAAAATCTTAAATCAGAATATTAACTACTTAAAACAGTAAATTAAAAGGTAATTCGATTTTTTTAACTAAAAAGTGTGAAAAACATTTTGTTGCATATACAGCAGTTTTTTTAAGTGTATTTAATTCATCTATTTATATTTACTACGACCGTAAAATATGTTTAGTAAAATAAAATAATGGTGATTGTTAAATAAAACGTTTTCCCTATTTATATTTACTTTCATGCACTTTAAAATTATCATGAGACATATTATTATAATAAAATTTTAAAAATATTTTTTTTAGCATTTGGAGATTTAAGAGGACAAAAACTGCTGCAAAATCCAATGGAAAAAAGTCCTTCCGGCCAGTGCCGGGAGGAAGAGGTAGCTTTCATATTCCTTATTTTTAAAAAGCTAGCCTATGTTATTCAAACACACGAAGCTCAATTTGGTGGAAATCGATTATAGAAGATTCAATACTATTTTTTATCAATACTAAATCCTTATGAATGAGAATTTCGCGAAGTTAGTCAGCTTTATCCAAGATGCTTTTATTTAAAGTAACTTATATTTGGTTACCAAATTAGGCGATATCTTGAAGTGCCTGCCATTTTAAGACAACATGGTGGATGAGGCCGACCCGTGAACTTGGTCGAGACCTCAGAAATTCCTGTACACATGCTCACTCATATCGGAATCGGTTGATATATACGAGTGCTGCGCAGGCAAAAAATCAGATTTTTCAAAATTTCACCCACATAAAGAAATTCAAACTGCTATATCTGAGTCATTTTTTAGATAAAGACAAAACAAAAAAAGCTCTGGAATCCTTATATCAAGGTCATATACTTAAGAAAGAAATATTTTTCAATTTCTAATTTTTTGCACCTAACTTTAAATATATATATTTTTAATTTAATGGCCGCCATTTTTAAACATGATGGCCGATGAAGCTGGCCAGCGAAGTTGGTCGAGACATTGCTATATACTATCCAAATTCCTTCTTACATCCAAATAGGTTAATAAATACGTGTGTTATAGCGTGACAAATATCAGATCGTTTCAAAATGTCAGCCATGCTAGAAATTCAAAGTGCTATAACTCAGCCATTTTTTAACATATAGACGAAATAAAAACTGCTCCGGTATCTTTGTATTAAGGTCAAACACATACAAAAAAATCTTTTTCACTTTCCAATTTTTTATACCTCATTTTAAATTAAATTTTCTTTTAATTTTTTTAAATGGCCGCCATTTTGAAACAAGGTGGCGGATGAAGCTGGCCAACGAACTCGGTCGAAACATTGTATGTACTATGTTCACACCAAGTTACATTCAAATCGGTTCATAAATACGCCTGTTATCGCATGACAAAAATCAGGTCGTTTCAAAATGACAGCCACAATAGAAATTCAAAATGCTATAACTCAGCCATTTTTTTAGATATAGACGAAACAAAAACTGTTCCGGAATTTTTGTTTTAAGGCCAAACACATAAGAAAAAATCTTTTTCATTTTCCAATTTTTTGGTACCTTATTTTAAATTTTAAATTAAAAAAAAATTTAAAGGTCGCCATTTTGAAACAAGATGGCGGATGAAGCTGGCCAACGAACTCGGTCGAGACATTGGTATGTACTATGTATACACGAAGGTACATCTATATCGGTTCATAAATACGCCTGTTATCACGTGACAAATATCAGGACGTTTCAAAATGTCAGCCACGCTAGAAATTCAAAGTGCTATAACTCAGCCATTTTTTAAGATATATACGAAACAAAAACTGCTCTAGAATCTTTGTATAAAGGTCAAATACATAAGAAAAAAATATTTTTCCATTTTCAATTTTTTGGTACCACATTTCAAATTTTAATTTTTTAAAAAAATTTTAAATGGCCGCCATTTTGAAACAAAATGTCGGATGGAGCTGGCCAACGATCTCGTTCGAGACATTGGTATGTACTATGTTCACACCAAGTTACATTCAAATCGGTTCATAAATACGCCTGTTATCGCATGACACAAATCAGGTCGTTTCAAAATGACAGCCACGCTAGAAATTGAAAGTCCTATAACTCAGCCATTTTTTGAGATATAAACAAAACAAAAACTGCTCCGTAATCTTTGTATCAAGGTCAAATACATAAGAAAAAAATATTTTTCAATTTTTAATTTTTTGGTACCACATTTCAAATTTTAAATTTTTTTAAAAAATTTAAATGGCCTCCATTTTGAAACAAGATGGCGGATGAAGCTGGCCAACGAACTCGGTCGAGACATTGGTATGTACTATGTACACACCGAGTTTCATCCAAATCGGTTCATAAATACGAGAGTTACAGTGTGACAAAGATCAGATATATATATATATATATATATATATATATCAACTTTTGAACGGAGGGTGGTTTCGGGGTCTGGGTGTCATGATCGATGAAAATATACCAAATTTTTTTGAAATCGCTTTCCTCCGAACGGCTGCAATAGGTAGCTTTTTAGGTAGCTTTCTTTACAAAAAAGCTACCTATTGCAGCCGTTCGGAGGAAAGCGATTTCAAAAAATTTTGGTATATTTTCATCGATCATGACCCCCAGACCCCGAAACCACCCTCCGTTCAAAATTGATATATATATATATATATATATATATATATATATATATATATATATATATATATATCTGACCTATGTCACACTGTAACTCCCGTAATTATGAACCGATTTCGATGTAATTCGGTGTGTACATAGTACATACCAATGTCTCGACCGAGTTCGTTGGCCAGCTTCATCCGCCGTTTTGTTTCAAAATGGCGGCCATTTAAAATTTTTAAAAAAATTTAAAACTTGAAATGTGGTACCAAAAAATTAAAAATGGAAAAATATTTTTTTCTTATGTATTTGACCTTTATACAAAGATTCCGGAGCAGTTTTTGTTTCGTCTATACCTTAAAAAATGGCTGAGTTATAGCATTTTGAATTTCTAGCGTGGCTGACATTTTGAAACGTCCTGAATTTTGTCACGCGATAAAAGGCGTATTTATGAACCGATTTGGATGTAATTCAGTGTGTACATAGTATATACCAATCTCTCAACCGAGTTCGTTGGCCAGCTTCATCCGCCGTTTTGTTTCAAAATGGCGGCCATTTAAAATTTTTAAAAAATATTAAAACTTGAAATGTGGTACCAAAAAATTAAAAATGGAAAAATATTTTTTTCTTATGTATTTGACCTTTATACAAAGATTCCGGAGCAGTTTTTGTTTCGTCTATATCTTAAAAAATGGCTGAGTTATAGCATTTTGAATTTCTAGCGTGGCTGACATTTTGAAACGTCCTGAATTTTGTCACGCGACAAAAGGCGTATTTATGAACCGATTTGGATGTAATTCAGTGTGTACATAGTACATACCAATCTCTCGACCGAGTTCGTTGGCCAGCTTCATCCGCCATTTTGTTTCAAAATGGCGGCCATTTAAATTTTTTTTTTAAAAATTGTAAATTTTAAATGTGGTACCAAAAAATTGAAAATGGAAAAATATTTTTTCTTATGTATTTGACCTTTATACAAAGATTTCGGAGCAGTTTTTGTTTCGTCTATATCTTAAAAAATGGCTGAGTTATAGCATTTTGAATTTCTAGCGTGGCTGATATTTTGAAACGTCCTGAATTTTGTCACGCGATAAAAGGCGTATTTATGAACCGATTTGGATGTAATTCAGTGTGTACATAGTACATACCAATCTCTCAACCGAGTTCGTTGGCCAGCTTCATCCGCCGTTTTGTTTCAAAATGGCGGCCATTTAAAATTTTTTAAAAATATTAAAACTTGAAATGTGGTACCAAAAAATTAAAAATTGAAAACATATTTACTTCTTATGTGTTTGACCTTGATAAAAAGATTCGGGAGCAGTTTTTGTTTTGTCTATATCTTAAGAAATGGCTGAGTTATAGCATTTTGAATTGCTAGCGTGGCTGACATTTTGAAACGTCCTGATTTTTCTCACGTAATAACAGGCGTATTTAAGAACCGACTTGGATGTACCTTGGTGTGTACATAGTACATACAAATATCTCGACCGAGTTCGTTGGCCGGCTTCATCCGCCATCTTGTTTCAAAATGGCGGCCATTTAAAAAAATTAAAAAATAAAAAAAATTAAATGAGATACCAAAAAATTGGAAAGTGAAAAAGATTTTTTTTTTTTGTATGTGTTTGACCTTAATACAAAGATTCCGGAACAGTTTTTCTTTCGTCTATATCTAAAAAAAATGGCTGAGTAATAGCATTTTGAATTTCTCTTGTGGCTGACATTTTAAAACGACCTGATATTTTCCACGCGATAACAGGCGCAATTATGAACCTATTTGGATGTAACTTGGTCTGTACATAGTACATACCAATGTCTCGACCGAGTTCGTTGGCCAGCTTCATTCGCCATCTTGTTTCAAAAGTGTTGCCATTTAAAAAAAATTAAATTCAAAATTCAAAATGAGGTATTAAACAATTGGAAAATGAAAAAGATTTTTTTATGTGTTTGGCCTTGATACAAAGATTCCGGAGCAGTTTTTGTTTCTGAAAATTTGTTCTTTTGTTTATATCTTAAAAAATGGTTGATTTATAGCACTTTGAATTTCTAGCATGGCTAACATTTTGAAACGATCTTGTATTTGTCACGCGATAACACACGTATTCGCCTATTTCGATGTAAGAAGGCATGTGGATAGTATACATCAACACCTCGACCAAGTTCGCTGGCCAGATTCATGAGCATTCTTGTTTCAAAATGGCGACCATTAAATTAAAAAATATATATATATTTAAAGAGAGGTGCAAAAAAATTAGAAATTGAAAAAGGTTTCTTTCTTAAGCATTTGACCTTGGTATAAGGATTCGGGAGCATTTTTTGTTTGTCTTTACCTTAAAAAATGGCTCAGATATAGCAGTTTCAATTTCTATTGTGGGTGACATTTTGGAAAATCTGATTTTTTGAATGCGACAGCACTCCTATATATTAACCGATTCCGATGTGAGTGAGCATGTGCACAGCAATTACTAAGGTCTCAACCAAGTTCACTGCTTAGCCTCATCCACCATGTTGTCTTAAAATGACAGGCACTTTAAGAAATTGCCGAATTTGGCAGCCAAATATATGTTACTTTAAAGAAAAGCAGCTTGGATAAAGCTGACTAATTTCGCGAAATTCTCATTCATTATATTGATAAAAATTAGTATTGAATCTCCTATATTCGGTTTCCACTAAATTGAGCTTCGTGTGTTTGAATGATATAATTTGGCTTTTTTTAAATAAGGATTATGAAAGCTACCTCTTCCTCCCGGCACTGGCCGGAAGGACTTTTTTTCCTACTTTTGTATCATAGTGCATAGCATTTATGTAGACTTAGTATTACGAAAAAATTATTTCTGATATCTTTCAAGTTTCATTTCGTTCTTTTCGAAAAGCTAGATCATTCTAAGAAATTTTAAATGAAAGAAAATCCTTCAAAGCCCATTCAACTCTTGATATCTTCTATTTACAAATATGAATTTAATAATACTTTATTTTTCTAAAGAAATAAATAAAAACAGATTTCCATTTAATTACTTTATTGTTCAGTTTTCTTCTGTTAAAACGAAAAGGAATTTTTTAGAATACTTTTTAGTTCTGTTTTATCAGCAGCTTGTTTTCTCCGCTGAACAAAGTGTCTGAGATAAATTTGTTCCATTTTTTAGACCAGATATGCAGTGTTAAGTTCACATTTACTTTCTTTTAAAAAATATATTTCGATGAAAGAAGAAAAAAAAGACTAAAAAAAAGATTAAATCCTATATCTTGTAAATGTACAAAATATTATTCGGCTTATAAGTATTACTATACTCAGAAAATTTATTAATTAATAAATTAGGCTTTTTTGTGAAATAAGTACAAAAGTCACATTAACTTCAAAATCTTAAATCAGAATATTAACTACTTAAAACAGTAAATTAAAAGGTAATTCGATTTTTTTAACTAAAAAGTGTGAAAAACATTTTGTTGCATATACAGCAGTTTTTTTAAGTGTATTTAATTCATCTATTTATATTTACTACGACCGTAAAATATGATTAGTAAAATAAAATAATGGTGATTGTTAAATAAAACGTTTTCCCTATTTATATTTACTTTCATGCACTTTAAAATTATCATGAGACATATTATTATAATAAAATTTTAAAAATATTCTTTTTAGCATTTGGAGATTTAAGAGGACAAAAACTGCTGCAAAATCCAATGGAAAAAAGTCCTTCCGGCCAGTGCCGGGAGGAAGAGGTAGCTTTCATATTCCTTATTTTTAAAAAGCTAGCCTATGTTATTCAAACACACGAAGCTCAATTTGGTGGAAATCGATTATAGAAGATTCAATACTATTTTTTATCAATACTAAATCCTTATGAATGAGAATTTCGCGAAATTAGTCAGCTTTATCTAAGATGCTTTTATTTAAAGTAACTTATATTTGGTTACCAAATTAGGCGATATCTTGAAGTGCCTGCCATTTTAAGACAACATGGTGGATGAGGCCGACCCGTGAACTTGGTCGAGACCTCAGAAATTCCTGTACACATGCTCACTCATATCGGAATCGGTTGATATATACGAGTGCTGCGCAGGCAAAAAATCAGATTTTTCAAAATTTCACCCACATAAAGAAATTCAAACTGCTATATCTGAGTCATTTTTTGGATAAAGACAAAACAAAAAAAGCTCTGGAATCCTTATATCAAGGTCATATACTTAAGAAAGAAATATTTTTCAATTTCTAATTTTTTGCACCTAACTTTAAATATATATATTTTTAATTTAATGGCCGCCATTTTTAAACATGATGGCCGATGAAGCTGGCCAGCGAAGTTGGTCGAGACATTGCTATATACTATCCAAATTCCTTCTTACATCCAAATAGGTTAATAAATACGTGTGTTATAGCGTGACAAATATCAGATCGTTTCAAAATGTCAGCCATGCTAGAAATTCAAAGTGCTATAACTCAGCCATTTTTTAACATATAGACGAAATAAAAACTGCTCCGGTATCTTTGTATTAAGGTCAAACACATACAAAAAAATCTTTTTCACTTTCCAATTTTTTATACCTCATTTTAAATTAAATTTTCTTTTAATTTTTTTAAATGGCCGCCATTTTGAAACAAGGTGGCGGATGAAGCTGGCCAACGAACTCGGTCGAAACATTGTATGTACTATGTTCACACCAAGTTACATTCAAATCGGTTCATAAATACGCCTGTTATCGCATGACAAAAATCAGGTCGTTTCAAAATGACAGCCACAATAGAAATTCAAAATGCTATAACTCAGCCATTTTTTTAGATATAGACGAAACAAAAACTGTTCCGGAATTTTTGTTTTAAGGCCAAACACATAAGAAAAAATCTTTTTCATTTTCCAATTTTTTGGTACCTTATTTTAAATTTTAAATTAAAAAAAAATTTAAAGGTCGCCATTTTGAAACAAGATGGCGGATGAAGCTGGCCAACGAACTCGGTCGAGACATTGGTATGTACTATGTATACACGAAGGTACATCTATATCGGTTCATAAATACGCCTGTTATCACGTGACAAAAATCAGGACGTTTCAAAATGTCAGCCACGCTAGAAATTCAAAGTGCTATAACTCAGCCATTTTTTAAGATATATACGAAACAAAAACTGCTCTAGAATCTTTGTATAAAGGTCAAATACATAAGAAAAAAATATTTTTCCATTTTCAATTTTTTGGTACCACATTTCAAATTTTAATTTTTTTTAAAAATTTTAAATGGCCGCCATTTTGAAACAAAATGTCGGATGGAGCTGGCCAACGATCTCGTTCGAGACATTGGTATGTACTATGTTCACACCAAGTTACATTCAAATCGGTTCATAAATACGCCTGTTATCGCATGACACAAATCAGGTCGTTTCAAAATGACAGCCACGCTAGAAATTGAAAGTCCTATAACTCAGCCATTTTTTGAGATATAAACAAAACAAAAACTGCTCCGTAATCTTTGTATCAAGGTCAAATACATAAGAAAAAAATATTTTTCAATTTTTAATTTTTTGGTACCACATTTCAAATTTTAAATTTTTTTTAAAAATTTAAATGGCCTCCATTTTGAAACAAGATGGCGGATGAAGCTGGCCAACGAACTCGGTCGAGACATTGGTATGTACTATGTACACACCGAGTTTCATCCAAATCGGTTCATAAATACGAGAGTTACAGTATGACAAAGATCAGATATATATATATATATCACAGATTTATATGACAAACGTAAAGAATTTAAATTCAAAGTTAATACATTTACAAATTTTAAATCTTGTCTACATCATTCTGTATTTCGAAATATAATACTTAATCATTTATATAGAATAAAATGTTTATGTTCTTCTCCTCTTATTAACAATAATATTAAAAAACTAATTTATGATGCATTAAATCATGGTTTTCCAAAAAAATTCATATATTCATTAATATACAATTAGTATTTTTCTTACATGATCTTTTAAAACAAATTAACACATGCGTAAACAAAATTACAAAAAAATTATAAAATAAAAAAATCTCAAAAAAAAAAATAAAAATTGTAAAATAACATAAAAAAAAAAAAATTATTATAGGATGGATGGGTGGGTAGATGTTAGAGTACGGAGGAGGGTGGCGTTGTCTGGATAATACGCAATGGTTAATTTATACATAAAAAAAAAAAAAAAAAAAAAAAAAATGGGGCTTTTGTATTATTACTATATTTTTAATACATATTTTATAAGGATGTTGATTTGATATTTTATATGTAATTGGTGTATTTCATTAATTATTAGCTTTATTATTGTTTAATCTTATTTACAATCATTTGTTATAAATTTTAATTTAATAAGGACAATATCATATTAATTACTAATAGTATGCCATTTTTATAGTGATTAATATACATATAAGTATATTTAATATAAATAAAGTTATACTGTATGGATTAAAATTGGGTAATTATATTTATTATTATTCCTCTATTCTTATTAATATTTTAATATTTATTTATTTTCACCTAGTGTTATATAATTTATTATCGGTTTATTGTTTTTGAATGTCCCACATTCATACTTTTAGGATTTTTATGGATGTATAAAATAATCCACACACTATATTTGTGCTTTTTAGGTAATTGGAATTTAAGTATCAGTTCACCTTCTTTATACTACCATATGTTTTTTATTTCCTGTTCATTTTATAATTATCTTATATATAATAGTTTTTATTAAAGATTTTTATATTTTTAATAATTATTTATATTAATTATTAATGAATTTATTCTGTTTTATAGCATATAGCTATATGCTATATTTTATCGATGTTCTAGAATTATTTAAATTCTTAGTGTAGATTAAATAAATTTGCTAATAGAATATTTTGCATGCTTTTTAAATTTTATTAACAATAGTTTTTTTTTTTTTTTTTTTTTTTTTTTTAAATACTTTGTGTGGTTTATATTCAGTTTATAATTATCTATATATAAGGATATTTTTGGTTTTGCTGTTAATAAAACAATTGTTACATTCAATTGCGTATAACTGAAGCAAGTCTTTTGACAATTAAATCATAAATGTAATACTAGATGGCAGCACCACAATTTGTGTTTTTTTTTTTCTCGATAAGTTCTAGATTTACTTCTTCCAGCTACATTTCAGTTATAATTTACTACACCAGGGGAATTTTTAGCTTAATTTTGACGATATTGTTTAACGGTTTTTAATTAATTTAATAGTGCATTTTAATTATGTAATTACTTTCTATTTATATTATTTTATATTATATTAAAAGTTATTTAACATTTATTTCAATATGTATTAACTGTGTCCTATGGTATCAATTACTGTGATTTCTTAACTGTTTTATTAACCTTAATCTTTACGATATGGGTGCCATGTGAGCGTGGATTTATTCTAAAATATTAATCGGTATGGTGTTTATTATTTCATTTTATATCCTATAAATATTCAAATAGGTTTTATTGTTTTTTCCAATTCATATTATTTGTTTCTATTCTGTTATCATTTTTAATCAATTCACTTGATTTTAATGGTTGTTAGGGCACAGGGGAAAATAACTTTTAGCTTTAGCTTATATTTCCCACAGAAAACAACCATTTTGCTTATATCATTGAATTCTGTGCCCTTGAAAACGTAATTCAATATATAAGCATTTCCATTATTTGTCGGTGTCCACTTTCTTATTTTTCTTCCATAATATTCTTATAAATATTTTATCTTTTTTTTTTATATATATACTTACAGCTTTAATTCATAATATTATGGTTTTTGATGGTGGTAGGTTATGTTTAATTATTGGTTATATATATATATATATATATATATATATATATATATATATATGGATATATATATATATATATATATATATATATATGGATATATATATATATATATATATATATATATATATATATATATATATATATATATATCAACTTTTGAACGGAGGGTGGTTTCGGGGTCTGGGTGTCATGATCGATGAAAATATACCAAATTTTTTTGAAATCGCTTTCCTCCGAACGGCTGCAATAGGTAGCTTTTTAGGTAGCTTTCTTTACAAAAAAGCTACCTATTGCAGCCGTTCGGAGGAAAGCGATTTCAAAAAATTTTGGTATATTTTCATCGATCATGACCCCCAGACCCCGAAACCACCCTCCGTTCAAAATTGATATATATATATATATATATATATATATATATATATATATATATATATCTGACCTATGTCACACTGTAACTCCCGTAATTATGAACCGATTTCGATGTAATTCGGTGTGTACATAGTACATACCAATGTCTCGACCGAGTTCGTTGGCCAGCTTCATCCGCCGTTTTGTTTCAAAATGGCGGCCATTTAAAATTTTTAAAAAATATTAAAACTTGAAATGTGGTACCAAAAAATTAAAAATGGAAAAATGTTTTTTTCTTATGTATTTGACCTTTATACAAAGATTCCGGAGCAGTTTTTGTTTCGTCTATATCTTAAAAAATGGCTGAGTTATAGCATTTTGAATTTCTAGCGTGGCTGACATTTTGAAACGTCCTGAATTTTGTCACGCGACAAAAGGCGTATTTATGAACCGATTTGGATGTAATTCAGTGTGTACATAGTACATACCAATCTCTCGACCGAGTTCGTTGGCCAGCTTCATCCGCCATTTTGTTTCAAAATGGCGGCCATTTAAATTTTTTTTTTAAAAAATTTAAATTTTAAATGTGGTACCAAAAAATTGAAAATGGAAAAATATTTTTTCTTATGTATTTGACCTTTATACAAAGATTTCGGAGCAGTTTTTGTTTCGTCTATATCTTAAAAAATGGCTGAGTTATAGCATTTTGAATTTCTAGCGCGGCTGATATTTTGAAACGTCCTGAATTTTGTCACGCGATAAAAGGCGTATTTATGAACCGATTTGGATGTAATTCAGTGTGTACATAGTACATACCAATCTCTCGACCGAGTTCGTTGGCCAGCTTCATCCGCCGTTTTGTTTCAAAATGGCGGCCATTTAAAATTTTTTAAAAATATTAAAACTTGAAATGTGGTACCAAAAAATTAAAAATTGAAAACATATTTACTTCTTATGTGTTTGACCTTGATAAAAAGATTCGGGAGCAGTTTTTGTTTTGTCTATATCTTAAGAAATGGCTGAGTTATAGCATTTTGAATTGCTAGCGTGGCTGACATTTTGAAACGTCCTGATTTTTCTCACGTAATAACAGGCGTATTTAAGAACCGACTTGGATGTACCTTGGTGTGTACATAGTATATACAAATATCTCGACCGAGTTCGTTGGCCGGCTTCATCCGCCATCTTGTTTCAAAATGGCGGCCATTTAAAAAAATTAAAAAATAAAAAAAATTAAATGAGATACCAAAAAATTGGAAAGTGAAAAAGATTTTTTTTTTTTTTGTATGTGTTTGACCTTAATACAAAGATTCCGGAACAGTTTTTCTTTCGTCTATATCAAAAAAAAATGGCTGAGTAATAGCATTTTGAATTTCTCTTGTGGCTGACATTTTAAAACGACCTGATATTTTCCACGCGATAACAGGCGCAATTATGAACCTATTTGGATGTAACTTGGTCTGTACATAGTACATACCAATGTCTCGACCGAGTTCGTTGGCCAGCTTCATTCGCCATCTTGTTTCAAAAGGGTTGCCATTTAAAAAAATTAAATTTAAAATTCAAAATGAGGTATTAAACAATTGGAAAATGAAAAAGATTTTTTTATGTGTTTGGCCTTGATACAAAGATTTCGGAGCTGTTTTTGTTTCTGAAAATTTGTTCTTTTGTTTATATCTTAAAAAATGGTTGATTTATAGCACTTTGAATTTCTAGCATGGCTAACATTTTGAAACGATCTTGTATTTGTCACGCGATAACACACGTATTCGCCTATTTCGATGTAAGAAGGCATGTGGATATTATACATCAACACCTCGACCAAGTTCGCTGGCCAGATACATCAACCATCTTGTTTCAAAATGGCGACCATTAAATTAAAAAATATATATATATCTAAAGTGAGGTGCAAAAAAATTAGAAATTGAAAAAGGTTTCTTTCTTAAGTATTTGACCTTGATATAAGGATTCAGGAGCATTTTTTGTTTGTCTTTACCTTACAAAATGGCTCAGATATAGCAGTTTCAATTTCTATTGTGGGTGACATTTTGAAAAATCTGATTTTTTGCATGCGACAGCACTCCTATATATTAACCGATTCCGATGTGAGTGAGCATGTGCACAGCAATTACTAAGGTCTCGACCAAGTTCACTGCTTAATCTCATCCACCATGTTGTCTTAAAATGACAGGCACTTTAAGAAATTTCCGAATTTGGCAGCCAAATATATGTTACTTTAAAGAAAAGCAGCTTGGATAAAGCTGACTAATTTCGCGAAATTCTCATTCATTATATTGATAAAAATTAGTATTGAATCTCCTATATTCGGTTTCCACTAAATTGAGCTTCGTGTGTTTGAATGATATAATTTGGCTTTTTTTAAATAAGGATTATGAAAGCTACCTCTTCCTCCCGGCACTGGCCGGAAGGACTTTTGTAATGAAAGCTACCTAAAAGCTGATGTGGGACGTACTTTTTCCTCGGAAACTACTGATATAATTTCTATATTTTTTAATATAATTAGCTATACTATCTTGACGGTTTTGTTTTCTGAAAAATCAATTATTTTTCAGTAACCTTAATTTTAAGGAAAAATCAACACAATCCAGTCTTTAATTAAAAATACTGCACCCCGATAATCGAAAAAAGATAACGCTTCGATTACTGAAAAGGGAGAATAAAATGTATAAAATTCCATTCCGAGTAAAATTTTTAATAAAAAATGCTATTCCGAGCACATTCTTTTAAACACTTTAACTTAACTTGGTATCAATTTTAAATTCAACTTAAAATGAAACTGTGCATTTTCGCTGGCAGATTCAGTTTAATACCAAAATGATATATTTAATCTGATCTCACGATTAATCGGCCTATTTTTTAACACTTTCCAACAAAGTTGAAAAGTGTTTATGCATTCGGTTTGTCTGTCCGTCTATCCAAGCTCTAACTCCCTAAATATACTCGGATTTTCATGAAATTGATAAAAGTTATTTAGGGTCACCAAAGCATGTTTGGTATTGTATATGAAGTATATAGGATTAATCGTTCATTCACAGGGGCACTCAAAAGTATTTTATTATATTATGGTATATGGGAAAAAATCGTTTGCAGAGTATTTTAATGACATTACGCTATTTCAAACGTATGGAAACTGATATAAATCACCGAATTTCACTACGATTATGTTATAACAGGGCATTCATAGCATTTTTTATTCATTTACAGGGACACACAAAAAAAATCAGTTACAGTACCGTACTATCTTTGAGTAATAATTGCTTGACTGTACGGTTTAAAATTCGGTATGCGCTTTTAAATTTAATTGATTTTTTGTATCTTACTCGTTATTTATAAATTCTGTACCTCATATACACGGCTGCACAAAAGTATTCACGTACCATTCTCCTCATTAGAGGAAGTTTCTGAAGGGGAATTTTCAACTGAGGTATATGTATTTCTTAAGTGAACTAAATTTTGGCATGCATGTAGTTAATAGATTCAAATCTATATATCATATACAAGGCTGCTGAAAAAATTCGCATAATTCTCCGATTGTGAATGGGACCAGCTTAAATGGGTTTTGAAATGTATTATTCTTTTCCATATGGTTGAATTAGACGTAATACTTTAATTCTTTTAACGGTGCAGTTTTGTTACATTATTCAAAATGTGTTGGAAAGTGTTTCATAATCTATGCTTGACGCATGATTTTTTTCTTACTTGTTATTTTTGTTTTCCTTTGGGCAACCAATTGCCAAATGTGGCAACTTAGCCACAAATGTTCACTGTTGAGAACTGTTGTTCACTGTTTTAAAAAGGTAGTATCCTCAAAAGCTATTTTAAAATGGCACAAAAAGCCACTAAATTCAGCTACAATTTTTGTACAACTTCCAATCGAAAGTATATATATATATTTTTTAACACTTTCCAACAAAGTTGATAAGTGTTTATGACTTCGGTTTGTCTGGCCGTCTGTCCACGCTCTAACCCTCGTAAATATGCTCGGATCGTTCTGAAAACTTTGGATGTTAGTGACCTCTATCATAGCACATTCCCTATTTCAAATGAAGTTTGTAGCATGTTTAGTTCATTTACAAGGACAGTCAAAAGTTTTCCGTTACATTATGGCCAATGGGAAAAAATCGTTTCAAAGATTTTTAATGGTGTTACACTTTTTCAAACATAGTAAAATTGATATTCATTTATGAAGTCCACTAAAATATGCATTCTGTTGAATATGCGGTGCAAAGAATAGTTATTGTTCATTTACAGGGCCACACAAAAGAATTTCGTTCATAATGGCATAGGGTAAATCGTTTGCGGTGTATTTGAAAAGATTTCAGATACTATATTGTATCCGAATTACTGTATATTAGTAACAATTGCTCGAAATGCATTTTTAATTATGATATCCGCTTTTTACCCGACTGAAAAGAAGGGTTATGTGTTTCATGCGTATCTGTGTATGTGGATTTTTTATACCCTCGAAACATCCCAATGGCTGGATGAATTTTAATGAATAAGGTCTCTATCAATTCGTCTTAACGGCCCGATGGTTATAGGTTAGGTTTTGTTTTTATAAATTCAAAATTTCGGCCGTAAATTACGAAATGGCGGAAGAGACGAAAAAAAATTACGCACACTATTGAGTGGCATATCATTGGATAGGTCTTTCAAAATGAAGACGATGTTTCATTGACTATTTTACAGTCAGAAGCTCCGTTAAAATATTACACAACTTGGAAGTTGTGTATGTAGGATCTCTAGCTTTACTGCAACTCTAACCATCATAGACATCTATAGACCTCATCAAAACAGTGTTTTTAGATAGGAACTAACAATAAACACAACTTAAAAGTCATCAATACAGGTAAATAAAAAAAAGGTAAGTAATATAAATAAGTAATATAAAAAAAATTAAGTCAATTCCTACTTAGGTCAATAAGAGAATTTGTTTTTCTCCCATTCTTCTTTCCTCTTGAGTGGCGTTTAAAATGCCTTGATCAAGAAGAGGGCTCTCTCGATTATTAAAAATTAATTAGTTTAATTAAATTAATTAATTAATACTTGAAAAAAACTGGATTAATATCATGTGTCATCCACTACAAGTTTAAAAAAAATTATTTGAGCTTGATTGGATGAATAATAAGTATTTTATTTAACGATTGAAAATTTGAACAAGATATACGTATATAGCGAGAGTGTGGGGTAATAGTAACAACTGAAAAAAAAAAGCTTCACATTGATGAGAATTAATTAATTAATTCGCTTTTTACGCAGTCGGGTTTTTTGATTTTTTAAATTTAATTGTTTATTTAGGGTTTCGTTCATCTGACGAAATCCTATTCGTCTCGCTCTTCTGTCTGTCTGTCTGTCCGTCTGTCACAGAGCCTGTTCTCAGAAACTATACATGTTAGAGACTTGAAATTTTGCATACTTATAGCTGAACACCACACATCATACGACAAATAATAAAATTTTGAAAAAGTTGTACATTTAACACTTTCAGCCCCCATATGTGTATTTTAAACAATTCTTTCTAAGTGTTCCCCTATTTAGGTTGGAGGCGTGAAATTTTGCATAGTTATAGCTGAACACCTCGCATCAAATTGCAAACCCTAAAATTTCGAAAAAGCCGTACATTTAACCCTTTGAGCTCCCGCATGTGTATTTTAATCAATTCTTTCTAAGTGAGACCCTATTTAGGTTGGAGGCGTGAAACTTTGCATACTTATAGCTGAACACCACATATCACACGACAAATCATAAAATTTTGAAAAAATCATACATTTAACCCTTTGGACTACTTTAACCAATTCTTTCTAACTGAGTCCCTTATTAAATTGGAGATTTGAAATTTTCCATACTTAAAGCAGAACACCTGAGGCCAGGCGACAAATCATAAAATCTTGAAAAAGTCTTACGTTTAACCCTCTGAGCTACCACATACGTATTTTAAGCAATTCTTTCTAAGAAAGGCCCTAATTAAGTTGGAGACATGAATTTTTGCATACGTATAGCCGAATACCTCAGACCACACGGCAAATCATAAAATTTTCAAAAAGTCTTATATTATTTACTCCTCCGGGCTCTAACTTGTGTATGTTAAGCAATTTTTCTAATCTCCGCCCTTTTCACCCGAGGAGCACTTTTCCAACTTTTGCCGACACCCCTTTGACCATTCTTTCATATTATGCATCATAGCCTTACATATTTTAGATCCACTTTTTACCGCCAGGGGCGCCTACTTATCTCTGGTGCTATGGCCCCAAAACCCTCGACTAATATATCTACGGATAGTCTATAAAACGAAGTTTCGTTCGGATAGAGGTTTGTTTAGAATAGAGTGCGCCCCTGGTTGCGAAATATGTAACTAACAGATTTTTCAAAAGGATAAAGTGTTTTGAAAGGAATATTAAACGAAACCCTCTGTGCGATCTGTGATCACACTTACCTACTTGTTCACTATATTTATTGTTCATTATATTGTTATTATTGTTCATTATATTGTTCACTATATTTATTGTTCATTATATTGTTCATTATATTCACTATATATATTGTTCATTATATGCATACTATAAAGTGCGTATAAATGTTATAGTTCAAATACAGAGCTACAGAAATGAATTCGTAAATGTTACTGAGTATGAGAATAAATTGCTTGAAGGTGGGTTTTAAAGCAGTTATGCATTTTTACGCAGAATTGAATTTAGTGTACTAAGAAATATTTGTAGAATATAGATAAAATGATATACAGGGCCACGCAAAGAGTTGGATGCATGGCCGTCTATCGGTGATAATTTCTGGAAATGTAATTTCAGTAGTTTTAAGCGTGTTTTAGTTTGAATTAAATTTTAGCTAAATAGTGGCATGTAATAAAGGTACTATGTAAACTACAGGGCTGTACAAAAATATTCAAGTATGTTTCCATCTATTAGTATAAATTGCTGAAAGATGAATTTCAACCTGTTATGCATTTTCTTGCTAAACTAAATTTTCCCATAGTATATATATCAACATACAGATCGAATACAGGGCTGTTCAAAAGAATTGGAATACATATTTGGCTATGGGCGGTAACTAATCAGATTTTTAAATGTTTACTTAGTTATCTTATTTACCTTATTTCCCTAAGTAACGAAGTTTCGTTAAAGCTTTCAGGGAGTGTTGGAAAGTGTTTCATAATCTATGCTGTACGCATGATTTTTCTTACTTGTTTATTACTCAATGATGTAAAAATTAAAATTATGCAATATTTCGAGTGTAGGAGCAATAGCAATAAAAGCAAAAGCGAAAGCGCCGGTTATTTCTACCATTGAAATAGATTTCTAAAACTAGCAACTGTGTTTGGCAGCCATTCAAATGTGAACTATGAATTTAGTATGTCAACGACAAAAAATCCAAAGTGACAATAATAAAACTTTGTCGCTAAAAAACTAGATTTTTTTTCTCTAGATTTTTTGAATCACATAAACATTGTACTTTTTTTTCTTACCGAAATATCAACTTCTGCCAAAACTGTCAATTTTTTTTTTAATAACTGGAGTACTAGTTCCCGTGAAAAAATTACATCAACATCAAATGTTTCACATAAGATTTCGCCAGTGTTGTTGGATCAACCTCTAAAATAATCGATAGTTATAAAAGTTATATTATACTATCAAAAAACATATTAAATATATAAGTCATGTAAAATTATTTTTTGTATATAACTATCAGAACCTTAAGTCAGTCAGTGAATCACAGTATTTCTTTATAGGTACAGTTTTTATCAGTTACTACTTTCACTTACTTTGAAAGATGTACTCTCTTTATCGACAGTTTAAAAGATAGAACTATGCGATCTTATTTGGAAACGTGATAAAACCTGTTGAAACCTGTTTTATAATCCAGAAGACAGCATCACATATCTGAAACCATTTTTTGTGCCGATGTTTTTGTTATGTATGATAGATTGCATGCTATAGATATCGAAATTGCCAATCTGACACCGCCAAAAGAGACCAAACTCATCAGAAAGCAGATGGTGATTAAATTGGCAGTGTCAAAGAGGACGAAGCCAATTGGTCTACTCTTGCACTGCACTGTCAACTTGATAACCCATTTGTTAAACTCGCTCTATCTCTTGAATAGTTTGGTAATTATTAAAATTCATTGTACAGCCAATAGATGGCATGGCATACAATGCTTTGACGCTGCAAACTCATTTTTCACTAAAATGTGGGATAGTCCGCTCTGGTTCCCAACGCCCCATATGAGATATTGATTTCGGTTGGGCGAAAACACACTTCTTAATTAATAATCTTTTTTTTCAATATATCCAGGAAATCATTTGCTTTATTCGTTTTTATTATATGCATAAATTACGAATTTTGTTATTACCAATTAATGTAGCAAGTAACATTAATTATTACATGCTCCGTACACATTTATTTCTCATTTCTTACAATGCCTGTGAATCATATAGCACGTAATAAAACATTTTTCGTTCTCATTTTATGCTAAATTCGTAATAGCCTCTTATTGCTTTGAGCAATATACAGGGTTTTTCAAAAGGTCATTTCAAAACGGCGCGTGTAGTTCTGTCAGGTCATGAAGAGCAAGAATTACATAGGAACTGACGGTCGGAAACGCAATCGTGACGGGGTGCAATTGCATCATGACCGTGACACAAAGAAAAGATAACAAACGGTGTAAAAAGACCTTTATTTTAGAAAAAAAAGCTTAGTCGACGTACAAAATACAAAATGAAAAATGTTAAAACTCATAACAAGTGCTCAAAATGTGCCCATTAACCGTGATGCATGCTTCACATCGGCGCCACATGGAATCGCGAACACGTTTCAACCGGCCCTGTATCGTGACCACCTCGATCCCTTGACTTAAACACCCTGGATTTCTACCTCTGTGGATATCTAAAGTCTCTGGTGTACGAGACACTGGTTCTTTCGGCCATAGACACATGGCACGAATTGCTGAAGGGGCAGCACTTGTCCGGTAGACTCCTGACGAATTGGAATGTGTATGCATCACGGCTAATGGAGCATATTATGAGCTCTTGTTATGAGTTGTGACATTTTTCATTTGTATTTTGTACTTCGATTACGTTTTTTGTAAAATAAAGGTCTTTTTACACTGTTTGTTAACTTTTCTTTGCGTCACGGTCACGATGCAATTGCATCGTCACGATCGCGTTTCCGCCCCCCCCCCCCTCCCCAGGTTCCTATGTAATTCTTTCTCCTCATGTCCTGACACAACCGCACGTGCCTTTTGGACATGACCTTTTGAAACAACCTGTATATGTAGTAGTATCTAAAAAATCTAACGCGTGAGATTTTTTTTTTTTTTTTTTTGGTGTTAAAACTTTAAAAGAAACAGAATCGAATGGTCATACAAAAGTAAACAAATAAAAAACAAATTTATATGCACAGAAGAAATTCGTCGTGGTTTTAACTTGGATAATCTTTTACTTTCAACTTTTTTTTCAGGAGAAAAGTGATTTAAATCCTTATTTCACTTAAGCCTAGCTTTGAATGACGTTTATTTGTTCCTTCCAGATTAGGTTTGTACGTGCACAGAGTGGTAAAGTGCTTCTATATCCTAGTAAGATAACGTTAACTTTATTAGTTTCAAAAAGAATATTCAGGAAGCAGTTTAATGAAAGAGCAATTAGCCAGTCAGTATATTAAGATTTGTAACCAAATAAATTTCATTATAATGCATCTTTTACTTGCAACTATAAATGAAGCTGTTAAAAACAAATTGGTGTAAGTCACATTTTCTTAAATACTGAAACACAAAGGATTTTCCAGAACAGAAGTTTCCAGAGTAGTAGGATACACGTACAGCGTTTTTATACCGGAAACTTTGAATAGTAATACAGGGTGTCATTAAAAAATGTCCCAGTTATAAATTTTAATAGTATCAACTGTAAGCGTTGTACCGTGTTGGTTCAAGATCCCTAATAAACAGTAATTCAAACAGTTTTAAATAAGCGCGTGCGCGAGTCCTGCTTTGTTACTGACTCACTTGCAGTTCTACATATGCTAAATGGCGACTCCTGAGAATAAAGCGTTATTTCCAGGCTGAAGATTTAAAAGCTGTTAGAGCCAAGCAATTTTTTTGGGGGGAAGGGGGGGTGTCTACGTTCCAGGGTTGGCAGGTTTTTGACACATGTCAGTTTTTGACAGTTTAAACTGCGGTTTAAACCGTCATGTCAAAAACCCCTTGTCAAAAACTTCGTCAAAAACCTCAAATACTTACAGTGATCTGTAAAATTTCACATTAAATGTCACACATTAGATGTAATATTTAAAATTCACTATTACTGTAATTGTATAATTAGTATATAGTATTAGTAATAATTACAGGGTTGGCAGGTTTTTGACATGTGTCAGTTTATGTTGGGTTTAAACCGTCATGTCAGAATCCTCAAACACTAAATCAGGGTGTCTACAGAATCTGGAAATCATGGAAAAATCAGGGAGGTTTATCACTCTGGAAAAATCAGGGAAATGTCAGGGAACTTTGTAAAAATACTAGAAAATCAGGGAAATTTGCCTGTATTGTGAAAATATTTGCATTTTCACCTTGCCAATGAGACTGATTTGTCTATTTTATGTACCATATTTTTTCATATGCTGATTAATCTTTCCCAATATTTTTTAAAAGATGCGCATGGTATGAGTTTTTGATATTTAACGTAAATTAAGGTGATCACACGTCCTGATTTTCTGTACATAGCACTTATATTGAAGGCAATTTACACATTTTAAAAAATTTTAAATGATACATTAACATAACCTGACCAGGTGCCCAGCTTAATCCAATTAGTTATGCCATCAGATTTAGATAAGTCTTAGAATGGAATATTTTTCAGAAAATGAGGAAACTGTCTGGTCACCCTATATCCATTGGCTTCTATATGATGTTGGACGCTATGAAGTTCGTTGTGTTCGGATTTATAAAACTGCCAACCAATACTTAATGAATATTAGGCAATTTTTATGTTTTCCTCTTGTTTTTTTCTCCCAAATGAGATATTAGCAAGCTGAATAAGTGTGTTATACGAGGAATCGGCATACAAGAAAAAATACCGTATGTGTATTGTTAATAATGGAAATCAGGGAAGTCTGATAAAAATAGTCAGGGAAATCATGGAAAAATCAGGGAACTTTTCTTTAGAATTTCTGTAGACACCCTGTAAATTGATCTGTAAAAATTCAAATTAAATGTCACACATGACAACATTACATGTAATATTTTAAATTCACTCTTACTGTATATCAGTAATTAGTACGTAGTAAAATATTATTGTTAAGTACAACTTTTTAACAAGGGAAAATTTTATTTAGTTTTATTTATTTATTTATTTTTTTGTAAAATTGTGTTTTTCTAAAAAGTAGACATTAAGCTCACCTGAGCTGTACATTTTTTCTCTTACTTAAAATCGATTTAATTTCGCTTACTTTTGAGAGCTTAAAGCATTAGCTAGCTTTTTTTATGGGGAAAAAAAACTTAGAAAAGTGTAGATTTTTTTGTATATATAACAAGATAATGTGCATCAATGTTATTCTAGTCTAGGCAATAACCATTCCATTGAAAATTGAAATTGGATTATTAATTTTAAACATTTACAAAATAAGAGAAGTAATTAAAAAAAAAAAAGCTTAAAGTCAAAATCTTTTTAAAACATGCTTTCTTTCAATATATAAAAATGTTTTCGATTTTAAAACTGAACAAAATTGGCTCGGTCATCTAAAAGAAAATTCCTGTAAGCCCATATTGAAAAAGTGCATAATAGAAGGGATCAAATCATGAAACAATACCATTGTTTGGCTTATACTTTGCATCCCAACCATAAGGGCAAGGGTTGACTGCTGTATCAGTTGATTCAGCTCGCGCTTGAGCTACGGAGAGAGTTTATGGATGCTTACCCATACTGATTGTGTATGAAGCTAAAGAATCCCCTTTCCAGTCTTCTTAGTTCAGTGCTATAGGGAGGACTCCATTGTTTGGTGGAAAGGTATCACTAAATGCAACAGCTTTTTGAGCCTGCTTCAAAACTTGCTCATCTAGCAATGCTTTTGCTATCAAGTCCTACTAGCTCAGCATCAATTAAAAGACAGACTATTTTCTAACGCTTCATACACTCTAAACTCAAAAATCTTTTGGGTGTAAATAAATGTGCTAAACAAGTGGTGTGCTGCAGCATGCTGTGGGGTAAAATTGATCCGGATTATTTAATTGTACAAAATTATTTTCTTCTGGTTGAAAAATGAAAAAAAAAAATATTTTATTGCAAATAATATATTTTTTAAATTATTAAATTTCAATAAAAGATCACATAAATCCTTGACTTATTTAATGTTTATCTATTGTTAAAATGTTTTAGCGTGTTACGTGTATTTGGCAGTTTTCGACGGTTTAAACCAGTTTAAGACAGTTTAAACCAGTTTTTGACGTTTGTCATGTCAAAAACCAGTTTTTGACGTCAAAAACCCAACCCTGCTACGTTCCGCCGCTACCTAATGATTTTCCAAAGTTCAGACACCGAATTGAAGAGGCTATTGCTTCCATGACTTGTTAACCGAAGCATGGGAAAAATTGGACTTTATGTTGGATGCGTGCCGTATAACATTGAACATTTGTAAGAAGAACTAAGTTAGTTTACCTAGTTTAGTTGGTGTATGATTTGTTGTAAATAGTCTAAATTAAACTGTTTATAATATACCATTGAAACTGGGACATTCTTTTATGGACACCGTGTACATGATATTGGTAAGTGGGTGGAGCACAGAAATATTAGTATACTGGGTGACTGAAAAAATGTAGACGCAAGTGATTTTCGTGTTTAATTCAGACGCAATTACAGGGCGATTCACCACTGAACGCCGAACTCAGAATCGTGTTCATAACTTAAATAGTAATAAAGAAATTTATTAGAACAAATTAATTACACAAAATATGCGAACTGTAACGAAAACATAATATGTCCATTATCGCATATAATTTTTAAATTATAAATCGAAAAATTCAGCACTTCAAAAAGACCTTAACTGTAAAATCTTCGCATTGCAATAGAATTGCGAAACGAGTAAAAAAACAGAAAACTAGTCTAATTTTTTTTTTCTAATATTTTACTGTAAATGACAGCTTAACCCTTTGAAGGGCAAGCAATTGCGTTTGTGTAATGCTGAATTCCGAACGGAAATTTAGAAAAAAATTATTTCAAGATAAGGAAAAGCAATTTTTCAACACTTTCCCTCCAAATCTATATAAGTAAAACTGAATTAAAATTTTCTAGTGCAAATCTTAATTAAACTTAGGTCGGATTTAACCCCTTCGGGACGGGAGCCTTTTACGTAATTTTTAATCTTTTGTCACCGTTTTTTAAAAACAGAAATTTGTGTCTTCTCGAATCGAGAAAATGCGCTCATTAAGTAAGGCAAATTTTGCAGTAAAATTTTACTGGTGAGAAAAAACAAGGTTTCTGGGCGCTTCATGCGGCACGTATACGTGTCGCTCGTCCCCAAGGGGATAATATATCCCACCGCCCCTCAAGAGGTTAATCACGAACTTAATAATAAAGTTCCACTATAAATTTGATGAACACACACATATTAAATATGATGTTATAATTTATATGAATAATAGTATACGTATTATTATTTTTTAAAGATACTCTTTCTTTTTTGCATATAGGAAGTTCATTATTAATTCATTAATATTAGACTAAAAATAATAGGAAGTATTATATACTTTAGTAGTTCCTACCACATTAATAAAAGTGTCCGAATGATTCAAAAATAGAAAAAATCAAATTCTCATACAAAAGCCTGTAGCTAAATATATATAGATTAATTAACATCAGGATTGACTGTAGCACAAACGAGTAAACTTTCAAGGGGATTATAGCTTTAAATTTTCGAAAGGAAAAAAATCTCGCACCGGAAAAAATAACAAAACATATTTTAGTTCAATTATTATAATTATAAATTCCAATAAACAAGGGTACGAGTTGTGTTGGAGCTCTGTTACGAGGTGGACGTAAGAGGTGATTGCTCCTTCGCATGTTATATTTTCGCAGTGTGAATGGCAGGTGGGGCGGTTCGTTAAAATAGTCTTTTCGCTCGCTATTTAGTGCTGCATTATGGCGTCTACAGATGATCCTGATTATTATACGACGGAAGTTATCAACAAAATATGTAATGGAACGTTAAACAGCAATTTTAAGGATCAGTTTGACAGATTTTCATCAAATTTTGAAGAATATGCTAAGACTATATTGGGTGATTTTTACACATTTGTGGATCAATATATTTTGGACATAAAGGCTAAGGACGGCTATTCTGCTTCTGCTTCTGAGCAAGAAGAGGTAAGGAAAACTTGCCTTGATGCTTTTACTTTGCTTAGGGAGCCAACCCATGATAATTTGTTAAATTCAGCTATCTTTAGTTTTTTTTTTTTTTTTTTTTTTTTTTTTTTTGCTCTTTTAAGTATAAGAAAACTGTTAATTTTTTTCTTACTAACACTAATCTTAAAAAAGAAATTTTCAATGCAGTTAAGAAAGGTGTTAAACGACCTATTTCGGAGGAGAGTTCTCCTATCCTACTTAGTAATAAATATAAGAATATCGCTAGCGAAGTTACCCTAACTGAAAATGTGGATATGGATGAGTCAAATGTTAGTGAAAATACACAGGATACTGTCAAAGTTAAAAAATCTGTTAACCCTTTCTACGTCGAAGTCGACAGCAATTGGGCGACGGTAGCCCATGAAATTACGGAGTTAAACTCAGAAAAACCAAAAATAACGCTAAAAGGCGAACGCATTGTTATACAATGTAACTCTGATAAGGACTTTAAAGCTAATCAAAAATGGCTAGACCAAAACAAAAAGAAATATACAACTCTTGATCCTAAAGAACTTCGACCCAAAAAAATATGCATTAGGGGCCTCCCCTGTTACACCGATACTAAAATTATCGAAGATAGTCTCAGGGAGCATGGTTTCGCAGTCACTAGGGCTGCCATGCTTAAAAATCGTAAAACTGGCCAACCAATGCCGATATACATGGTAAATGTTATACCTCGTAAGAACTTTGAAGAAATTTACGAAATCAACAATATACATTATATTTCTGTTAATATTGAAGCTTTTACTAGCAAAAATCGTGTAAAACAGTGTTACAAATGCCAAGGTTACGGTCACGCATCAGAAGTGTGTGGCTTCGATGCTAAATGCGTAAAATGCGGTGATCTACATTTAAGTACTGACTGTAAACATAAGGGGCGTATTAAACCCACTTGTGCCAATTGTGGACTCGGTCACCCAGCGAATTTCCGCGGTTGTCCAAAAAATCCCTATAGACTAGAAAATAAACAAAACCGTAAAACAAGTAATAGCGTCAGCAATCTCTCCCAAGAAACCCAAATCTTAGCGGATATATTTAAGAATTATAATTACACCAAAAATACTAAAGACTCTGAACCCTCAACAAGTAATGAAATATTAAACTCTGATATCGATGATAGTACTACCGCAAACACCCATTCCTCCCCTACTATAGAAAATTCTAAAATCCGTACAAATTACACCAACGATATAAAAGATATTCTTAATACTTTCAATGAAGTTAATCAAATTTTACAAATCCCTAAATTCTTAAAATGTATAAAGAACATCTCAACTCAATCTAAGAAACTCGATAATCCTATGCAAAAATTAATGGTTATATTAACTGAATTTGATAAACTTGCAAGTCAAATCGACTTTAATGAAGATCTTGTTAAACTCTTCTCTTGTTAAACTTTTTGCTTTCTTTTCTGTTTGTGATGTTTGTTTAAAATTAAAAAAAAAAAAAAAAAAAAAAAAAAAAAAAAAACTTAAACTGCATAGTATGCTCTTATCATGTCCTTCCTCTTATATTTTTTGCTCTTTTGGTTTTATTCACCCCCAATTACTAGACTGGGTGGACACCGTCCTCTTGCTGTCGTTTGTTCCCCTCGGTTTTTGAATTTCTCTGTATATTTAGTTAGAACTCTCCTCATTGTAGCTTCTTTACATTTTTATTATTATTATTTTTTCCTTGTAGTATATTAAACTCTCTTGTAATTACATAAATATTTAAGTTTTTTCTCATTTCTACTATTTTGCTAGCATTTGTTTAACTTTATATTTCTCATGTTATATTTAATGTATGGTCTCTGAATTGAGTTTTTTTTTTTTTATGGGGCTGCCTTTGGTAGCTTTTTCGCCTGTCCTGGACATTTATTCGGATCATATGGAACATTTTTTTTTCTAATAGTTATACTAACAATTTTCTCTTTTAAAAATTGTCTATCTTCTTAGCTTTTACTTTCCCTTTTTCGTGGCTACTAGCCGCGTTTAAACGCTCTTTTTTCTAAGGCTCCCATTGCATTGTAACACGATATATTCTTAGCCTGGATGTAAAGTTGCCAAGCAACTAGGGAATCCATACACCAGCTTTTTTGTTCCATTGTTCCAAACAAAGGTACGAGTTGTAACCCAAAGTATTAAAAAATGTAACCGCGTGTATGTGATGGTCGGTTAGAAAGGCTAAAATAGGAAAGCACACTATTCATATTTACCTCTACCAATAAGCATCAGAAGTTCAGTACGACATCAATTTTTAACTTTATATTACTAAATAAAACGGCTGATATATATTATGAAACCCAGTGCTGGTAATGCTTAAATCTTCCCTATATATTCCATACTAGCTAAAGCGTCCGGCGTTGCCCGGAATTTGAAGAATGTTTGTTCTGAAAAATCAATTTCAATTTAACATAAAACAAACAATTAAAAAAGCAGTCGAAGTGTTGTACACATTATGCGAGAAGGATGCGCAGTACGCCAAAATAACAGAATGTTTACAAACACGAAAGAAACCTATATGGAAGTGGTATGTAGGGAAACATTCTCTTATTTTGGCGCACTGCGCATCCTGTCCAAGTGGAAATATCACAAATCGACCGATGCATTGATAGTAGCGTATTTCTGAAAATGCAAACAGGGAAAGTTACGAATATTTTAGCAAGTTGCTAACATTATTTTTTTATAACTCAAAAAGCGCATCTTCGATGTTAACGAAATTTTTTATCATAAAAGTACATACTTTGAGGCTTATTCTGTAATTTTTTTGGTTGGTGTAAATATAAAATTACTACATTAATAATTTTTTTTAAATATTTTTGTTTATTTTTCTATGTTAAAATTTTTGTAAAAATGTGAAAAAAATATATAATGTGAACTAATATATTCTTCAATTATTGGCGTTGGTTTCATTTTTTTTAACTTTTGTACTTTTTGAGAAAAACGCATTTGAAAAATAGTAGCGCCGGCGCATACTTCCCCGATTATCTCAAGGACAGTTCAAGGTCAGAGACTAAAAACACTCTATATTGTATTCTCCTTATTACCACACATGTTATTTCAAACATCGGCCGTAAGGGCCATTTCGCCATGCTTATCCGGCTAGACCCTTTATGATTCAGAGCAGTCAATTTTTTAAATTCAGTTTTCTGACAATCTTTTTTTTATGATCTAATTCTATATTTTTTTATAAAGTCTTTTACAAAAAAATTTACGTATCTAATTCCAAGATATATGTAGATTTGAAATATGTAAAAAAAAAATGCGCAATTTTTGAACCTATTTCGATAAAATAATAACGCAGCGAGGGGGTTAAATTAATCAAAAGTGTTTTTTATTCACAACAAAATACAATTAAAACTACTTTCAAAAGTATTCATGCTCATCAACAGGGTTAAAACGATAAAAGCCAGAGGTTGAGTCCTTTTTGTCAGCCCACCTGGTATAAAGGACTCAACCTCCGGTTTTTATCGTTTTAACCCTGATGATGACTATGAATATGCTTGAAAGTGCTTCATTTGAAATGTATTTTATTGTGAATAAAAAAGCGAGATTGAGTAATTTAAATAGTATTTTGTGTTTATAAATTTTTAACATTGTTATTATAAGGTGAATTTAAGGATTTCAAGAATATGATATAATTTATATAATTTTTAACTTAGTTGTAACTCGGAGTAGTCAGTTCTTTCATATATTTTATTTTTCGTGCTTTCGGAAGATGCGAATTGTAAAAAAACCTTATCTTCGATTTTTTTTTTTTTTTTTTTTTTTTAACTATTAGGGGGCTCGGCCCCCTACGACAACGCTCGCCAACCCCCGTCCACACACCGCAGACTCTAAATGCACGCTAATTTGATCGGCTTTAAAAAGATTTCGAAAGATTGAATTATAATTTAAAAACCAGTGGCGATCTCCCTATAAACGAATTTCTATTCATTTCTCTTTGATTGGGGAATTTTAACGCCAAATCCGCTACGGCACTATTTGATTATCCCGTCGACCAATTTCGCCAAATTATATAAATCGCCAAACCACTCGCCAAATTATACAAATTGACATAATTTTTATTTTAAATAACGAAAGAACAAATAAATTAGTACAACATTAATAAAAATACAAATAAAACGTCGAAATAAAAATAACTTGATGACGTAGACACGTGTAACAACATTTCAAAATAAGATAATATAAAAGGAGTTAAGTAAACAGAGTCTTTGTCTCCTGGTATTTTTTAACAAAGCGAAAAGAAAGTTCTTTTAAATGAGACATTTTAAATTAATCGTTTTTAATCTAACGTAATTTTTACCAAGCTATTCTTTCTCTTTTAAATATTCACGTGAAAATACTTTTGTTAGAAATGAAATATTATTTGCGCTTTCCTAACGAAAATAGTTGAAAGGTATCCTCTCAAAATATCAAATAAATGTCTAGCGAAATTTCTAAATTTAAACCGTTTTGCAATATTATTTTGTGTTCATTTTATGTAATAACTGTAATGTGACGTAAATATGACGTAATTTCTCCTATTTAAGACTTCTAACGCATGTTAATAAATTTATTATTTTACAAATTCCTTTCTCTCTTAAAATTCACGCGTAATTATAGTTTTTATAACGTAATTTTTAATAAGTTCCTGCTTTTTGTACATAATTATTTAATTCTAATTCCAAATGTTTTTTTTCTGTTTATAACAGTTACGTGTAAATAAATTTTTAATTTATTTGCACGTATGAATATTTTTTTTTTTTTTTGAAGCAAACATTATTGTTTTCGCTGTTTATACAGTTGGCAACAGTTTAAATTATTATCACTTTCTAAAATCTGTAAAAAATATCTCTAGAAATGCTGAAAATTTGAATTTAAAATAGAAATAAAACCTCAAAAAATGAGTCAAAATAAAAAATTAATGCAATCTGCACTCCAGCAAATTCTAACGCATAAAATGATCTAAAAATGATTACACTGCCATGTATAGTTTTTGCTGCTATAAAACTTTTTTAGTGGAACGACTTTGTCCAACTTCAGCATTAAATATCTCTTAAAATAATTCTTCGATTTGAAAACTGTCTGTATCAGCGTGTTTATCAAACATTTCTGTATAAAACCACCGATTTTCATATTTTTGTATGCATTATTTTTCTTAATATTAACGAAGAAAGACCCCCGGTCACAAAAAATTCAAAACTGGCGGCGGCGGCGGCGGTGACAGCGGTAGTTACTTTTTTTTAGAATAGAGAGATACCACTATATTTGCTGTTACAAGAAAAAAATATTGAATCCTGGAGAGTACTTTTAGTACAAAACACGCTTCCCTATCATTTTATGCTTTTCTTTTATGAATTTTTAGAGTTTATATGGACTTTCTGCCCGCAATAGAATTGATTGTAAAGAGGAGAAAAATAAAATTCTTAGCCTTTAAATATTTCAATTTTATTATTTTTAAAGAGACTTTTTTGAATTGTCTTTATTAAAACTGTTTGATTTAAAAGATGAGTTCTTTGAAGCCTTAGGGACAGAAAGTATACAATTATTTTGGTATTTCTTTATTTGACAAATGCAGAAAATCTTTCTATTTAACTTTCATCTTGTGTTCATTGACAAAACAATTCTTATATCCTTCTGTTGAAGAATAAAGTTGCGAAAAAAAAATTTCGTAAAATGTAAATAGATTTCTGTGATATATATAGTATATATATATATATATTATGTTGGATAAAATTTCTTTTGCACAATAATTCAGTCTACTGTCATTTTTAAATATTTCTCCTAGATATTTGATAACCATTGTTTCCTGTGTGGTATTAAGATAACGGTAAAGAGATCTAGAGTTTTTACGCTTTATAACGATAGGAAACTTTCGAGTCATCAATCTATCTGTCTGCCCAACTTTCCGCGCTCTAAATTTCGTAAATACACTTCTATTTTCACGAAATTGACGTGTACGTGTTATTTAGATTTACAATAGCATATTCGCTTATAAGAAATGGATTGTGTAGTATTTCCTTTTTGTTCACAGGGATACTCAAAAGAATTTGGATACATCCAGGTCAATGGGGGATAAATGTTTCAAGTATATTCTATTGATATTACACTATTTCAAGCATTACGAAATTAATATACATAATTGATATTTTCACAATGTATGTTTTTCCGCTGGTATGCCGATAAAATCTACATAAAAAGAATACATTCAAAATGTCCTATTCATGCTTTTTTTTTTTTTTTTTTTTTTAGAATATGATAATTAGAATGCGGATTGTACGTATTATGCAAATCGCGAAATATGCATTAAATTTATTTAAAATTAGTACCATGAACATCATTTAATAAATTTTATTTATCTTTCATAATTTGTCATATATTTCAAGTGTGCATACATATATAAAATAGAGGCAAATGTATTTCATAATAGTAAGAACTAATAATTATAAAATACATGTATGCATTCTATCACGTATAATTTCTATTAAAATATATCAAGATATATTTTTCACAGTAATATATATAATGTAACCATCAATGTTTTATAGACAAACAAATAGTATTTTAATATACACCAGCGCAAAATTTATTTTGCTGTGCAACAAATCGCACGCAAAATTTGTAGAATATTGCTATTTTCCCTACATCCTTTTTCCTGTCAGCTTTTCAACATTCCATTTAATGAAAGTATTTATCTGCTCAGCTTAATAATTATGAATATTTATTCCACCTTTTTTGACGATTTTCTCTATTTTTTTCGTTGTGGTAATAAGATAATTTGATCTTTAATCTTCTGAAATTGCATCAATTTGAACAAATTCTCTTGTTTTTGAATTGTCTCCTATAATCAGGATAAAATGTGTTTCAATTTCAGATAACATTGTGTAACTCTGTTATCTTCAGCCATAGAGTTAGTGACACATCTGAAATTACAGATGTGTTAATTATATTTCAGATAGCATTCCAGTTCTGCCATTTAGAAGATTTCGTATATCCACTCCATCTCATTCAAATTTATCCTTTTGAGAGTAGGATATTTGAGAGTCTGAATAGATTTCCTAGCTGTTCCAAATAGCATTACAACAGACGGAAAAAAATCTTTATGCAAGAATAAAATTATCTAAGTACCTATTCTAAAGTTAATGCCGTAAAGAACATGAATCAAGCATGTCAATCGATTGAATTCGCATACAATGTTTTTAAAACATATATGGAAATGCATGATTTACAAATATTTTAAATGTAAACTAGGGGGCTCTGCCCCCTGTAAGCTAAGCTCGCCAACCCCCGTTCAGACACTGCATAATCTAAAAGCACGCTATTCTGATCGGTTTTAAAAAGATTAGAGAAGGTTGAATTATACTGAAAAAACTTGTAGCGATCTCCCTGTAAACGGGTTTCCATTCAATTCCCTTTGATTGCAAAAATTTAAGGTAGAATCAGTTCCTGTTAAGACATCCAATGGTTGTTTTCGTGTTTGATTAAAGAAGATCAGATAAACATTTGAAAAGAAGCTAAAATAAAATTAATTAAGTAAACAGAGTGTTTGTCTCCCGGTATTTTTTAACAGCGTTATAAAACGATTGACATAATACAATTTACTACAATTACAAAAATTTGCTGCTTTAACCCCTTCAAGGGCGGTGGTTCATTTTTGGACCACTTAATTTTAATTCTTAAATGCCAAATTGGCACAAGAATATTGGGATGAAATTTTTCCTTTTAATAAGTAAGTGAACAAATAGTCAAAAATATTTGTAGAACCAATATGAATTATGTCAAGAAATTATTTGGAAAATGTCTGAAACATGGTCACTTCCCAGAGGCATGGAAATCTGGTAAGGTGATTTTCTTCCGTAAAAGGAACAAAGATGGTAGGTCTGCCAGGTCATACCGACCGATAACTTTGTTATGTATTTTTGGTAAGCTCCTTGAACGGTTAATTAAAATTAGGATTATGCCTAAGCTGGAAAAAGAAGAATTTTGGGATAATGGTCAACATGGATTCAGAGAAAGAAGGAGCACTATCACAGCTTTGGAAGATCTAAGAGAAAGAATTCGCATAAATCTGTATAATTATAAATATTTTGCAATGACGTCGTGTGATATACAGGCAGCATTTGATGCGGTGGATTGGCAGATATTAGCTATGTTGATAGATAGGTTACCAATAGCTCAATACTTAAAGAATATTCTGAAAAATTATCTATCACGTAGAAGAATAGGATTTAGTTTCACGTATGGAATTATCTGGTATATATTATTTAAAGGCTGTCCCCAGGGAAGTTGCCTTGGTCCACTTCTCTGGTTGATCGTTGCAGACTACCTATTGAAGAGATATAGATTAAGACATGGCGATATATTATCCTACGCTGACGATTTCGTAGTCTTTGCAGGTGCAAACACAAGAAAAGAATTAGAAGAAGAAATGAACAGACGCATAGCATGGTTTGCAGAGATCTGCGAGAATTTACATTTAACAATAAGCAAGGAAAAATGCGAAAGTATTTTATTTGGCAGGTATTTGTTAGAAAACAGGCATCCTATTTTCAAGATTGGAACATCATCGATACCCGTAAAAGACTCAGTTGTATACCTGGGTGTAACTATTGACAGTAAATTAAATTGGATTAGACACCTTGAGAAAGTAAGAGAGGGGGTGAAAATTTTTACTTCAAACATAAAGAAAACAGTGCAGAGAGATAGGGGATTACAAGCATCATATAGAAAGATTTGGTATAATTCTGTGATAGAAAAACAGATAACATATGGTGCGGAAATTTGGTTTCCAGATTTGAAAGTGGATGCACTTAGTAAATTAAGTTCATACCAGAGGCTTGGATCATTATCAATTATCACATCATATAAAACAGTCTCTACGGACGCTTTGTGTGTATTGGCAGGTGTTGCTCCGTTACGCATTTCATTCAAACATACTGTGGTGAAATATAGAACTATTCATGGGAATGCCAGCATCATAGGGAATGGAACATAGATCAAGAAAGATAATATTATGATCAACTTGGTGACAATGGACTACCCAGATTATGGAGATCTCAGTAACATTCATATCACAGATAAGGATAATCGTGAATATCGGGGAATTAACATGCCATTAATATATACCGATGGGTCAAAAATGGCCAGTGGAGTAGGTGCCGCATACACAATTTTTGTAAATAATGAATGTATCTTGGATTATAAGATCTCTTTAAATATTTTAAATAGCATATATCAAGCTGAACTGACTGCGTTAAAGTACGCAGTAGATTGGGTAATAAACTCGAATTATAACAGTGCTGTCATTTTTACTGACTATAGAGCATCAACTTTGGTTATACAGAGAAACTTTCCCGCAAACGCCATTGTTAAATAAATCTATGATAATATGAAAAGTCATCCGGAAAAAATGGTCACTATTGGATGGACCAGAGCACACGTTGGAAACGTGGGGAATGAAAGAGCAGATCGTTTGGCGAAAGAGGCAACAGATTCATCAATGGCTGACATAACTGCTGATGTATTATTTCCAATTTCTTTAGTTAAGAGAATCTGTAGTGAGAATACCATAGACAATGGCAGGAAGAATGGTCATCAAGTATCAAGGGTAGAGACACCTATAAGGTTATCAGGAAAGTAAATACCGATTATGTGTGTACGAGTCAAGTTATGCAGTATTTTATAACAGCACATGGTAGTTTCCCAGAGTTCCTTTTTAGGATTGGAAAGAGAGGAAATGCACTTTGTGACTGTGGCACAGTGGGTAATGTACTGCATTATTTGTATGGACGCTGTCCTTTTGTCCCACATTTCTTCAACTTTGACAACTCGTTAAGCATCAGGCAAAATCTCAGGAGAGTAATCTTTGACAAAGACAATTATAAGAAACTTTGCAATATATACAATTCTTTAAACGAATTATATTCGTTTATTAGGTATAAATTCTGAGGCTGTAATTAGCTAGAATTGCGTTAGAAATTGAGAACATTGTCTTTTGATTCAATGTAGCATGTGCAATTGAACACTGAGCAATTCAATTGAACACTGAGCTTGATTTTCAATAACTTTGATATAAATATATATCTTGTTGAGGAACATTTTGGAAAAGTCAACAGATTTAGCGTCTGAGAAGTACCAGCATTTGAAGTGACTTTAATTTACAATGTGTCTCTCTCTCTGTTCTGTGATGCTTTGGGCATTTTATATACTTAATCCCATTGTGATGTGGACCTTGAACATTGATGCTTGCCTTGCAGTATGTTGTCATTTCAGTGCACTTCTTTGTGTTCTTTTTATGAAGTTCTTCATAAGTTGTAGGTTACCTATAAACATTTCAGGCCGTGATGGCATTCCTGTTTTAATGTTATTTGGTCTATATTTTAGTTGATGATCGTAACCTGTAAACCATCTGTAACCATTCCTGTAAACCATCATTTTTGTTATTTTGTTGCATGGCTACCTTAAACATGCGTATTTTGTATATATTTTTTTTTTAACATAGCGAGTTTCTATGTATTAGCATATTTGAATATGCCATTGCTTCACTTTAGTAAGTTCTAATGATGCCGTTGTTCGGGTCCGTTCGGGCTGTGGTAGAGCTGGATTGTGGTGCGTTCTTTTTTCCCGCCAGGACATTAATTCCATTAACCTCGCGGTTGGCGTCCTGGTTGGGTGTCCCAAGTAAGTGAACAAAAGCATTTTTGTATTTCGAAATTTGTTTGTAAATTCTGGTGCCATTCACTGGTTTCAAGGTTTTACGAATAGAAGTACCATGCCCGTGAAAGGGTTAAACGCATATTAATGTATTTATTATTTTAAAGTTTCCTTTCTCTTTTAATATTCACGTGTAAATACAATTTTCAAGGCATAATTTTCAATATTTTCCTGCTTTTAACACGTGCTCATTTAATAGTAATTTTAAAGTTTTTTCTTTTCTGTTTTTAATAGTCACGTGAAAATAAATTTTTAATCGTTAGGAAATATTATTCTTTGCGCTGTTTTTAGAATTGAAAACAATCTCTATAATAATAGCCTGTCATGCGACTATCATCAACAGTTCCAGGCGGATCCCTTCGCTTTTTATATTCCAGGCGGCCATTTTGGTACTTTAATGTTAGCAATCTACAAATGTGATAAGTCGCCAAATATTATTCTATCGATTATTTCATTTATATTATAATAGTTCAATTATGTAACTGCCATAAACCACGGGCAGATCCGTTTGCTTTTCATAAGAAAGTTTCCCCTTTTGATTAAAGAATCAAAACTATTTTTTCGAATAAAACTACATAAAAGTTGCCATGATCGCAAAGAATTCCTGGTACTTTTACGTTTGCCGGGTGCAAATCTCGCCCATAGCTTTTTTTTAACCCGCCAGTTAGCATTTTTTTTTTCGAGTGGTAAATTAAAACGGTGCTACTTGTTTATCCCATCGACCAAAAATCTGTCGTCAAACTATAAGATTAAATGCCAATAATGGTTGATCGTAAATGTCACATTCACTTGACTTTAAGGAAGTTACACATGTTGACGCCATCAAGTGTTTTTTATTTCGACGTTTTATTTGTATTTTTATTAATATTATACTAATTTATTTGTTCTTTCGTTATTTGAAATAAAAAATTATGTCAATTTATATAATTTGGCTATTTATATAATTTGGCGAAATTGGTCAACGGCAGAAGTACTACCTTTAAAACATTGCTTTAAGTGAAAATTAATGATTTGTCGCATTGTCATATACGCACCGGGTTTGGTGTGATTTTTTTTATGACAATTTGGCGAAAGCCTCGTTTTCGAATACCAGTTACTTATATATTTTTAAATTATTTTCTGTTATTTTTTTAAATGAAATAACAATAAATAAAAATTTTTGAAAATTCTTGGAATTAATTCCAAGACACATGGAATGGTAGACACCGATAAGGGAAAGGTCGGCCATGTGCTACTTCAGAAACTAATGACGATATATCCTGTTAACAGCTCGTCGAGGCAATGCTACTCTGCTGCAAACACAGTTGTTCTTGGCTACAAGACGAAGAGTGTCCAGCCAAACAGGCTGAAATAGACTTCATTATGGTGGTCATTATGCACGGAAGCCAAAGGTCTCCATTCCGTTGATCTCAAGCAACTGTACGGTTCTGAAGGAGGTGGGCAACTGAACATCCAGTTTGGAGGCAACGTTCTTGGAGTCAAATTCTGTTTACAGACGAGTCCCGATTCAGTATGGATGTGACATCCAATGTGTTTTGGCATGGAGAGGAAGAGGTACTCAAAATAATCTCACATTCGTTCGTGAAAGATTACATTACAGACGAGGTGGGTTGATGCTATGTGCTGAAATCAGCATAGGTGAACGTACGGGCCTGCATATCATTCGGAATGGCACTTTGATGGTCCGAAGTTATACAGACGAGATACTGAGACCTCATGTCGTATTTTATGTTGCAGTAATTGGTGATTTCTTTTTTTCCATGCATGATAATGCCAGATTACATATAGCTCATCTTGTGGAGAACATTCTTAAAGTTGAAACAATACAGCATATGGAATAGCCAACATGCTCTCCTCACATGAATCTGATGGAGCATGTGTGATACACACACGGACGATGCATTGCAGTGAGACTGGGGCCTCCTTTTATTGTTCGGGACTTGGAAATTGCAATTTTTGAGGAGTGGAACAGTACTCCCGGAAACGTATTGATAATATCATCGAATCCATGAAAAACATGTATATGACAGTTTTATCTACCCGAAGGGACCGCACGTCATATTAAATGCCTTGCATCGTTCCTAAACAGTACTTTTTTTTGTCATGTAACAACATGTAACAAAATTGTTGCCCTAAACCATCTTTTCACATCCTACCCATCGTTTCAAAGAATCAAAGCTCTCTTGTAATTTTTTGTGTCTTTTTATCCGTATTGTGCATTGATACACATGTTACTCTCAAATTTATGCCAATGCATGGCTGTCTCGCACTGTTCTCTTCACTTTTTTGCTTTCTCCCCTAATTTTTTTGAGCTGTGTAGTATGCAATACTTGTTAAATCTTTTGCTACTCTAAATGTTGTTTTATTGACTTATACTAACTCCGCCAAGTCCTACCTCTTTTTATATCAATATCATTTCTCAAAATGTATCATTTTTATCTACAATAACGCAAATAAGTATTAATACACCTTGCACTTATTAAACACCTATTTTTTACTTTACTATTTTCTTTAGAATTGTGAAATGTAAATTGAAAGATTTTATTCACATTTTCTCATAAAACAACGTGCGCTATTTCTCGGTTATTGCGTCTATGCCCATTAGTCCGGGAGGCTGCTGCACAAACCATCACCTCATCGAGTTCACGGCTGAAATTCCAGGATTAGTTGAAATTCGATTTGCATATTAAAATGCAACTGGGTCTGCCAAGTCATATCTTGAGGGAAAACACCTGCAAACCCGATTTTAGTGGTTTACTGGTACGTTTCCACTGTATTTTCCTGCTACCAGTTCTCCATGTTAACATACCACTGGGCACAGGAAAACACAATGACTAGAGAACAGGAATTCTGCTTTTTCAGAATTTAGTGTCGCCCCCGATGAAAAAAAAAATATATGTATATAAATATAGATACAGTGGAGTCC
Organism: Maratus speciosus; assembly: GCA_963932465.1. Lineage (NCBI taxonomy): Eukaryota > Metazoa > Arthropoda > Arachnida > Araneae > Salticidae > Maratus > Maratus speciosus. The sequence continues at coordinate 38,196,642 of OZ010792.1, forward strand.
AGATTATCCGACTTAATCGAACTTATACCTTTGGAATGATCCTTTTCTTCTGATGGATTGATGGCTTCTATTATTATGAAACAGCCATTATAAATGAAGTGTTAGTTGAAGATGAAAGAGCAGCCGTAAAAAGTTAGAACTCTGATTTTCTGGTCAGAATGGGGAAAAAATGGTCATAATTAAAAAAAAAAATTATGGCCATTTTTTTCCCATTTGATATAAAATAAAATCGCGTGTACGCGATTTTATTTTATATCAAATGACGTCATCCGCCTCCGCTGAAGGATTCCTGATTTGAGATCCAATATTAAACAATATCTACAGTAAAGTACGCATAGGACGTCACTATCGCTGAATAATACACAAATCCTAAAAAAAGATATTTCGTCATTCAAGAAACTCGACCAAAAAAATCGGCTATCTCATGAATCATATGCCTTCATTTGTTAGCAGTATTAATATAGATACTTAAAATTAAATTTAGTTTATAATAGCTCCACGTTTTATCAGAAATCATTCATTTATATCTTTCCCAAATAGCACAGGTGTTAATTACACTGGACAACAGTGGTTTTGTCCTAGAACTAAAATTAGTTGATTCTAGATCAGTTTTTGGCGCTTATTCCGAATATGCTTTCCGTTTATCTCTAGGTGGTCCAGGTTTTGAGAAATTTGCATATTTAAATTTATGCAAATTTAAGCTTTTTTGTGCTATTTTATGCAAATTTTAGATACAATATATGTTACATCTAATTACGTTTTCTAGATAATGACTACTTGATTATTTGCTTCAGATAAATGTCACGATTTGCATATTCTTAACATTTATTTATCAGTTATTAAGCCTAATTTGCATATTTTTCAATGGTGTAATGTTTACATCACTATCAACTTTAAAATAGTTGCCACAGAATTGACGTAATGTTTTTCTAGATTAGATTTTTATGCTGATTTCAAATCTGCAGTCTGTTTTCTTATGTCATGTCTAGTTTTTGAGTAAGATGAATTTCTACTTTTGCACGCATTAACACAGGTTTGATATAAGATGCTTTTTAGAGGTGTGTAATTCATTGACAAGAAGGTGAACAGGGTCAGATTCATATCAGAGACATAAACGAAAATTTATATAATCGGAAAAAAATAAGTAGTAGAATCTGTCCTAACTAGTTGAAGTTTATCATACAAAGTATCATAAAAAGCTATTTCTGACTCTTTTGACCAAAAACTAACATTTCACTCTTTTTTCAAAAACTAGACGTGATAGAAGAAAACAGGTACAAGATTTGATATCAGCTCAAAAAATTGGTTTAGAAACATATTAGCGTACTCGTGCGGCAGAAATATTTGAACGTCAAGAAGCATTATTAGAAAAACATGAAAAATATGCAAATTAGGTACAATATTTCACATTCGCATGTCAGTATAATCTCAGAAACAACGTTTTTGTGAAGTAAATTAGGTAGTAATCATAACATAAAACAAAAAACCCTGTCTGGTATTGCTTTATACCTTAAATTTGCAAATAATTGTATAAAATTTACTAAATTTGCACAAATTGAAATATGCAAATATCTTTCAAACTTGACGTGCTGGAGTAAATCTAAAACTAGAATCGGAATCAGCACAAAAAACCGCATAAGCAACTAATTTCTGTTTTAGGACAGAGCAAAAGTTCAAATTGTTGACCAGTGTTACATTTTTTTTAATTTTTATGAGAAAATGGCAACAAAAAGATATAATTGCTATTTTCCAACTATTTTCCCTTTACTTTCTACAAAAATGGAGTACTTGAGTTGCCAATATCGAACAAATGTCGCTAAAAACTATAAAAAAATTAATATCTCAAAAGTAAATGGAGATGCAGTTTTCAAACAAATTGCAATTAAAAGTACCTTTTTTTCCCAATACGACAGTATAAAAATTTTAAATTTGCGATGCTTAGAAGTTTGAAAAAATACAGTAGAGTATTTAAATGTACAATGATACATCTGCTTTGTTCTACGGCTGGCTTATACAACGTAACGTTATTTTTTGGAGACGACACTTTATTAGCTGAGAGAAAGAAATAGCGTACCGGGGACTAATAAACCTACGGATCACCCACCAAAATCGTGCCTCAAAGTATTTTCCACCAATATATGACTTGGCAGACCAGTAGCATTTTAATATGCTAATCGAGTTCTGTCTCCCGGAATTTAAGCCAACTCTTTGAGGTGATGGTCTGTGCAGCCACCTATATCCAAATTGTATTATCTCTATTGCTATTTCTGTATAATCTTGGAAATGATTTCGAGATACAGTGTGTTATATAATTTCTTCGCATAAACAATGTTTCGGGTTAAAATTATTTAACGCATTAATAAATTTAAACAATTAAAAATTAAATTTAAAAAATCAAAAAACCGACTGCATAAAAAGCGAACTAATTATTTCTCATCAATGTGAAACTATTTTTTATATTACTTACCTATTTTTTTTATTTACTTGTATTGATAACTTTTAAATTTTGTTTAATTGTTAGTTCCTATCTATAAACACTGTTTTGATGAGGTCTATAGATGTCTATGAAGGTTAGAGTTGCAGTAAAGCTAGAGATCCTACCTACACAACTTCCATGTTGTGTAATATTTAAACGGAGCTTCTGACTGTAAAATAGGCAATGAAACATCGTCTTCATTTTGAAAGACCTATCCAATGATATGCCACTCAATAGGGAGCGTAAAAAAAGTTTTTTCGTCTCTACCGCCATCTTGAATTTATAAAAACAAAACCTAGCCAATAACCATCCGACGACTAAGACTAATCGACAGAGACCTCATTCATTAAAATCCATCCAGCCGTTGTGTTGTGGGATGTTTCGAGGGTATAAAAAAATCCGCATACCCCGAAACGCGTGAAGCACATAACACTTCTTGGCAATCAGGTAAAAACATAGATTACTCTGTTTGTAACAATAGGCATAAATCTCTCAATCATTGTTTTGTGCCTTGTATAAAACCAATACAAAACTTCAGCGACAACCAGTGGTCGCTTTGATATCTGTACAAACAGTCTATCTAATTTTTAACTACGCTATAAATTTGTGTTATAAACATGTTAACTAAATTCTGAACATTGCCTAATGCCAAAAAATAATTCTCTTTTATTTTTCCAGCATTGTTCAATTTATTATAAATTACGATAAACCAAAAAGTAATATTGTAACCAAAACGTAATAATATACAGACGATTTTTTTTTCCTACATCAGTGTAGAACGTCAAATTCCTATTATTCTGTAAAATCATATTTACGAAACCAAGCTTTCTTTAGAAAAAATCAATAGGAAACCAATTTAAACATGTCTTTTAAAAAATTACCAAACAGGAATAAATTATAAGTACAGTAGAATTTAGGTAGCTTTCATATGAAGTACTACCTATTACATTCTCTCCTATGTTAGAATTTCTGAAAAATATTTTGCAGATCTACACCGATCACGACCCCTAGAACCCAAAACAACCCTCCGAAAAAAAAAAAAAAAAAAAAAAAAAAAAATATATATATATATATATATATATATATATATCACTTTTTTATGGACACGATAACTTCCGTAATTCTGCACAAATCTCTTCCAAACTGATACATAAGATCAAGGGGCATAAAATCTCGGTCAAGTTCGTTAATGGGCAAAATCGGACCAAGGGGATGGAAATAGGGAATGGTTTTGTGAAAACCGAAAAAAAACCCATAACCTCTTAATTTTTGTACATATCAAATCAGTTTAAAGTTTTTATTACTTCTAAAAATAGGGCCAAAAATTGATGTATCGCAGATTTTTGATAAAATTAAAAATCGGCTGAAGGGGCGCAAACAATAGGGTTTTGGGGTTAAAAAAAATCATAACTTCGTCAATTCTCAAGATATCAAATCCAATTAATTTTATTATAAATCTCCTTAATATTATCTACAACTTTTATTTTCACAAGTTTTTGATAGGAGCAATTTGTACCTAAAAAAAAAATTAAAACGAAAACAAAAAAAGGGGAGGGGGGGGGGGGGGTTGAAGAAGAAAAAAATCCATAACTCCGTCAATTCACAAGATATAAAATCCCCATGAATTTATCATATATCTTCTTAATATTATCTACAACATTTATATTGACAAGTTTTTGGTAGGACCAATTCTTACAGCAAAAACAAATTAAAAATACATAGCTGTTCAAGAAAAAAAACATCGTATTAAAGGCGTATTCAAATCCAAACTGCTTATCTTCTGACTCATTTTTAAATTCATTTTTGCTCTCAAACGTATCCCATCTCAAACCATCTCTTATATAAAAAACCATCTCTTATATAAAACCAGATAAAACCATCTCTTATATAAAAATTTAATAAAAACTGTCAAAAGCGGCCAAATAAAATTGTTAAAGGGGGTTTATCGCTAATCATGATTTAGTTTTTATTGTTGAAATTTGCACTTAACTTCGAAATCTGCGTGCACCTGTAGGCCGAGCCGGCAGGAATTTTTTTTTTATACGAATTGGATATTTCCAACTAAGCGAGAAAATGGCCAAGCCGGGAATCGAACCCAGATCCTTGGCATTCATTGATCTGGGTTCGATTCCCGGCTTGGCCATTTTTTCGCTCAGTTGGAAATATTAAATTCGTATAATAACTTTACAAATCAGTGTGATTGTGTTAGAAAAAATAATAGAATATTTTTAATTTATTCAAATTATACGTGCTTGGAAATTGCTTGTTTATCGAAATAACACTTAATTTCCATGCCAGCATAGAATTTGTAGAAGAAGCAATTAAATTGATTTCTTAGAAAAAGGATCAGATTCGTTAAGCATTTTACTTGTCAAATAATAGCTTTTTTATAAACAGGAAAAATATGTTTTAGTAAATTAACTGCACTTAAACAAACTTCAGAAGATGTAACAGTTTGGAAAGTCAGCTATGCTTGAAAGTCAATTAATATTATTAAGACATTTTAATGTGCACTATATAAATTGTGTATTTGAATAAGTATCCTCTTATTTTTTTAGTGTGTTTTAATATTACAAGAAAAAGATTAATATTATATACAATAATATACACTCGAGTTGTCTTATTGCATCAAGAGCGTCAAATATATTTTGCAAAAACGTATTTAAGAAAAACAAACCTTCTTTAGAAATATATAACAAGACAATAATCTTTCTTTTAAATAAAAATTAATAGTAAAAATTTGTAAACAAAAATTTAAAGATAATCTAGTGTGATAGGAATATTTGTAAATTAATGCGAAATTTACGTACTTGGAAAGTTCTCGTTTCTCGAAATGACACTTAAGGTCCATGCCACCACCGAACTTGTCGAAGAACCAATTAAATTGATTTATTAGTAAAACGATCAGATGCGTTCGGCATCCTAACTGTCAAAGAATAGCTTTTCTCCAAAAGGAAAAATATGTTTTAGTACTTAGTTTATTGTACTTAAACATGCTCTTGAAAATGTCAATAGTTTGAAAAGTTTGCTATGCTTGAAAGTCAATTAATATTATTAACACATTTTAAAGTGCTCCATATAAATTGAATATTTCAATAAGAATTCTTTCAATTTGTCAGTGTTGCTTATTATACAAAAAAAAAAAAAAGATTAATTATCCAAGTGCCACTGGGGTCTTTTTGACCCCATCAATTTAGTTTTTTTTTCCCTTGCTTTGAACCAGAAAAAAAATCATTTAGATTTGAAATAAAATAAATCAATTAGGCATTGAATAGAGCGATAGTTATTTTTAAAAGAATTAAATTTCCAATTCAAATCACGCAACAAAACTAAGAACTTTCATCAAAAGTAGTAACCTGGTATTACGAGGGGTAAACTGATTGATTGGAGAGAGGGTCAGATTCATGAAGCAACTTAGCTGTCAAAAAATAGCTTTCCTTAAATACGAAAATGATGTTTCAGTAAATATTTTGATTTAAACATTCTCTAAAAACTGCCAATGTCCTAGAAAGCCAGTTACTTGAAAGCAAATTAGTCAGAGTTGGCAGTATCGAAAATACATGTATTTGAAATACATTTTCAAAGTACATTTCTGATTTGTATTTTGTATTTTAAAGCTTCAAAGCAAATGTATTTTGGAAAGCTTTTTCAAAGTATTTTGTATTTTAAAAATACTCAAAATACATTCCTCCGAATTTCAAGCTGTCGTGTCTAAACCGCAGATCCTAGATATGCAACAGGGGTAAATAATTGTCGAATTCGTTTCTGGAAGTTTATGTGTATACATTGTTTAACATTTGATACGATGTCCGATAAGCATATTAATGAATCGGATGTTTACTTCTGCAGAAGCATTTTTGCTGAGTAGTCACAAATATAGTTTTTATAATTAATAACATTCAATGAGAATTACAAAAATTTGTTGTGTTAAAATCGTTGTATCTAGTGGCAGGTGCCGCCTATTTAAAATACATTAGAAGTGTATAATGCTGTTAGTTAGTTCAAAGGCTCATGGCAATAACTGCTATATCTCGACTTTAACATTATTTTTCCTAGTTTCTTAGTTATTCATTCAATCGAGGTTCTAATACGATTTACCATACCTTTGATATTCATTTAATTTGGATTGAATTTTAATATGAAAGTAGTTCAATTTATTCATAAAGTATGCAAATGTTCATTAACTGTATTTACATTGAGTATATTAGATATTAGATGTTTAAATGCGGACTTGGTTTTATTATAGTTAACACGGTTGACTTTACATTCCAAAACATCTTGATACTTCATTTTTTATTTTATAAATGCTAGTCCTGGCTTACAGAACCTACTGCTTGGTGTATAAAAGATAGATAAAAATCCTTTTTAATTAAAACTCTAATACATTTTTTAATGTTTAACCTTTTTTTTCACTAACAACACAAAAAGGCAATTTTATATGAAAAATATAAATTATGCATTTAAATAAAGTTTTGATAGTTATTAAAAAAGGTACAGTCGTGGAAAAAAAAGTAAACACCCCCTACTAACTTCTCAACAAATTATTGTAGAAGAAAGTTACTGGTACCGAACGATTGGAAATAAAGTCTACTTTTAAATGATGTATATAAAATTTGCTTAGGGAGCCATCTACATATTAAAACGAACCATAACTTTGTTTTTTTTCAATAGCAGTACACAATTCTGACAGCATAAATGAACTCTACACCTTTCAATTAGCCTATAAACAAATTTTTATGCAATTCGTGCCATAAGTTTCCGAGAAATTAATTATTTTAAAACGAGCGTATTTTAAGGGTTGTATCCAAATTGAAGTTCCGAACTCGATTGTTAACCGAGAGAGCCGCCTTCTTGATCAAGGCACGTTTAAGCCTCAATGAAACCTGTTTGATTACAGGATAGTAGAATAAATTTCAAAAATTTACTCACTGCTATCATAGACGGCCCCTTAAACCATAATTTTGCCGTTTTTTAAGCATAATTTAAAAACTACTTGGAAGAAAAATGTGAAATTTGGGATTTCCATAAAGCAGGACTTAATAAATCTAAATCCATCAAAAAAATTGTAGGTTGCGATTCATAATTTTTTCGAATATTAATTTCATAATTCATATCATAAAATTATAAAAATTCCAAATTCAACGTAATTCAAACGTAATTCACAACAACGTAATTCAAACCCAACGTGTTTGGGTATATTAGTATTATCGCTACACAAAAAATTAGCTCATTAGGAACATAATTTCAGGAGATATAAATAAAAATATGAAAATGTAATTTAACATTAGAAGTATTAAATTTTGAATGTCTATAATTCAATAACTTATCATATGAATGACTTGAAATTTGGTTTCTAGGCATATTTTGAACCGAAGATTTGAAATATATCTTTAAATTTGGGTACTGCCATTGAAAAAAATGAAGTTTGGAATCGTTTTAATATGTATATGGCCCCCTAAGCAAATTTTATACACACCATTTAAAAGTAGACTTTATTTCCAATCGTCCGGTACCAGTAACTTTCGTCTACGATAATTTGTTGAGGAAAGTTACTGGTACTTTCCAGTAGGGGGTGTTTACTTTTTTTTTTTTTCCACGACTGTACTTTTGTATTAGCTACATGCCAAGGATTAATAGCCAAAAAAATTGTCAAACAATTCGCTAATTATATCAGCTTTTTTTATTCTACTTATTTCAATGGTATGCGTTTATTTATTTATTTACTTTTGATGAACTTTTTATATCATTGTCGAATATTAGTCAGGGACAAATGATGAACTTGTTTATATCACTTTAAGTGCATACAGGTAAATCTTCCGCAATCTGGCTGCTCGCGAAATAGAATTTTTTTTTTTTTTAATCATGCTTCAATTTTTAAAAAAAAAGCGTGAATTAAGATAGTTTTCAAACAAATTGCATTTGAAAGTACATTTTTTCTCTATTCGATGGTGTAAAACTTCAAATCGTGCGATGATTAGACGTTAATAAATTTGCTAAAAGGAGAAATTTATTATTCAGATCGTTGCCATATTCAATATGACATCAGCGTTACTCGTGGGCATGTTTTTGTTTTATGATATAGACCAGCGATCTCACTCAGATTAAAGATGCCCGATATACTGCGCAGTGTATAGAACATAGGTGAAAAAATTTTTTTAATTGAAAATATATATATTTTTAATTTGGTATATTTTCCCAGATTTCCAACCAACTACAGTGAAAAAGCATTTTTGAAACTTTCTTATTAGCCACGTGGCAGTAGGTAATCACGAAAGGTTTTTATTATTTATAGCAGAATTTGTCATTTTGATTATTTTAGCATTGAAACGCGTAGTTCAATTACATGTCTGTTAGATTCGTGATTTATTTATGTATTTCTGAGATTTTAATTTCGTTTAGCAATTTAGTTATGGAACATTACGCATAAACAAACAAATGCTAAATTGCATCATTATCTTAGGTGCAAGGATTAATCTTCAGTAATTGGGTCGCACGAATATTTCCGAGATGGATTTAAAAAAATTCAAGCTAGAAAATTCATTACTTTAAAAATCCATAAAAGATGGGTAAATTGAGATACAGTTTTTAAGGAAATCGCGTTTGAAAGTAATTTTTTTCTACTCCACTGTGTGTAAAAATTGCATATATGCGATATTTAGAAGTTACAAAATTTCAAAATAAAAAGAGAAAGAAAAAGAAAAAAATGTTTATTTAGAACGTTGTCACTATTTATATGACATTAGAGTTATTCACGGACATCTTTTTTATAGATAATATAGATTGTTTGTGATATAGATATACACGTAATATAAATTGTTTGTGAAATAATTAATACAGGAAGATATAAATTAGCTGAGCAAGTTTTTCAGTCCAAAACCGTATTTCGATTCTTTTAAAAGTTTCAATAGAAAATGAAAATAGAAAATTTGATCAATTAATATAGTATCCATATGTATATACAAATATGCTATTAATTTAATTAATCATAAACACATGCATTTTACAAAGGCACATCATTACGTATATGTGGGTATGTGCTGCGCATACGTTTGTTTAAAATAAAATCGAAAACATTATTAAAACATTATATTATATTATTTTATAACTAATAATCAAAGACTTTTATTGATTATTAACTGATGTTGTTATTTATGTATTAAAAGTTCGAAAACCAAGATTGATGTTCATTGTAGAGAGTTTGAAATTGTTTAATATTTGACTTTTAAATTAATTAAAAAAATATTATGAAATTTTGTTTACGATAATAATGTAATAGAGTTTGATAATATAAATGATGAAGATATTCAATATGTTATTAATGTTTAAGTAATTTTAATTCAGTGACTTTTTTACAACCAGTGGGGTAGCCCGTTGGGACACCCTCTTACAGGTTCATGGCAATGCCCCTCCCATTTTTCCCCTTGTCTCCTTTAAACTGCAAAATTACGTCCCCCCAAAACACTTTGCATCAATAAATTTTTGAAATTTTTAAATGTATTTTGTATTTGGAATTTTTTTATTTTGAAAAGCATTTTGTAATTTGTATTTCAGGTTCTAAAACCAATGTATTTTGTATTTTGTATCGAAAATGGTTTTTCGGTGTATTTCGCCGAACTCTGAAATTAGTACTATTGAGACATTTTAATGTGCGGCATATATTTTATGTTTTTTAATAAATAAGTCCTTTATATTTTTTCAGCATTGTACAATTTGTGATAAATTATCAGAAACCAAACGATAATGTTATAACCTAAACCACGGCCAAACTCGATCGTCTGCCTTATACGGCCTTCACAATTCCCCTTAGTTTCGGAATCATTAATGTTCTACTCTCTCCGGCAGATGGCGTGAATACAAACTGTAAACAGATTTTCTCTACTGTAAATAATGCTTATTAAATGTTACTTTTACATATAAAAATACGAAAAACCTCGCTCTTCATGCGTTATAAAAGATATATATTATATTTATACTTTCCCTCGGCATTCTTTATACTATAAACAGGAAAAACTAAAAGATTTAGAGATAAATAAATCCAATACCTTAAGCAATTAAAAATATTTTAATTAACACTCTACTCTACGTTAACCTCAAAAACAAAAATTATAAGTAAATTTTTACGTTTATTTTCATTTAAATTCTTGATTATTTGAAACATTGAGAATTCTGACCGTAAAATACGCAGTAAAACAATTTTTTAATAATATTTATTAGTTTTAAAATAGAAAATTAACCAAAACTTTTTCAAAAAACCAAACTCTACTCAAATCAGGATAACTTTTTAAAACATTTAATTATTTTTACACCATACATCGGATGGAAAATGTAGGTATATAAAGTTGATTGCGGGCAGTTGTTTCAATAATTTTAAACATTGGAAGTACAGAAGATGAAGCATATTAGGAAATAGAAAAATAATAATTATTTTAGATATTATGTTTAGGAAAAAAATAAAATAATAATTTTATTTTAAGGGAAATTGTAAAATCAAATATTCGAATTCTGGACAGTCATAGTATAAAAAATATAATACTTTTTTTTTAAAATATCTACACAATATTCAGTACATCGATTATTTTGCACGATTCTTAATTATTTAAAAAATATAGATATATGTATTTTGCAAACAATTTTCAATAATTTTGGCCATTATATGTGTTGATGTGAAATATACAAACATGTAGAAAAATAACAAACTTACATATAAAATTAAATATTTTAACTCTGGACAGTCATTGTATTAAAGTATACGATAAAAATATATTTACATGTTTCACAATATAAACAAAGTAAGCAAACCTTTTCGCCAATATCCGGCAAGAAATCATATCATTTTTTTTAATGGAAACTTACACGACTCTTAATTATTTAAAAAATATAGATATTTGTACTTTGCAAACAATTTTCAATAAATCTGGCATTTGCTATAATATTTGTTGATTGAAATTACAAGCATATAGATATAGAAAATCAAAACACACGTACATATAAAATTAAATATTTTAACTTCGGACTAGTCATGATATTAAAGTATACGATAAAAATAAAAAAAAATAATCAATCAACAAAATAATCAAGCCTTTTCGCTAATATCCGGCAATCAAATTATATGGATTTTTTTGTTTGTTTGTTTGTTTTCCAAAACATGGATATTTACATAATTATTAATTATTAACAATATATATATATATATGTACGTTGCGAATGATTTTCAGTAAATTGTGGGTGGTGATCATGAAATACAATTAAACAAAATAAATAAATAAATAAATAAATAATAATTTTTACAGGTTTCATTATTTACAGAATCAATAAGTCATTTTTTTTCTTCTTTTAATATTATATACTCCATTCATCCCAGAATAGCTTTTGCAGAAGGTTTAGAACACTGGTTAGAAATTACAGAATATTTTTTTCAGCATTTAAAAATATTAATTCGTAAATCTGTTTACTATACTCATATAAATAAATGTATCTGTAGATATATGCACATTCAATTTCTTGGTTATATTTCAAACATTGAGATTTTTTTCAATAAAATGTACAATAAAAATTATAAAATTAAAATTAAGTAAACTTTAAAAATTTTCTTGATAAAGAATTCTTATATGAAGATGAATTTGCCCCATTTGTAAAGTTCTTTGCCATATTTTTTTTTTAAATAATGGGCAAAAATTTTGCACATATTGATGTTAACGAGCATATATTTATTATATGCTTTTATTATATGCTCGTTTAAGTCACATTCCCAAAAAGGGTCTCGGAAAGGGTCTCCCAAGATTAGTCTCGGATATATCAATTCATAACTATATGGAACACAGCAATGAACCATTTTTTAATAAATAAAGAAATCAAAAATCGCACTTTCATTCAAGTTATACCTAAAAAAAAACACAAGAGTAGAGTAGGGAGAGTTGAGAAAGATAAGGAAATTCCCCATTAGACACAGTTGTTAAAAGCGCCCCCTACAATTCTCCGGAGCGAAAGTATGATACCCCGAAAACAAAGGGATTTCTACTGTTTGTTACGGCCGTATAAGGGATCAAGTTTGGCCGTGCCTAAACACACACACACACACACACACACACTCACACACTCATAATAATATACACACATTTATTTTTAATGCATCTGTGTAGAACGTTAAATATCTTATTCTGTCAAATCATATTTACGAAATCAAGGGTTTTTTTTTTAGGAAAATTCAATAAGAAATTAGTTCAAACATTTCTTTTAAAAAAATACCAATCAGTAAAATTTATAGGGAGAGTAGCATTTTTTAAATTTATGCAAATTACACGTGCTTGGGAAGTCCTCGTTTATCGAAATAAATTAAATATTTTAACTGTGGACAGTCATTGTATTAAAGTACACGATAAAAATATATTTACAGGTTTCATAATATAAACAAAGTAAGCAAACCTTTTCACCAATATCCGGCAAGAAATCATATCATTTTTTTTAATGGAAACTTACTCGACTCTTAATTATTTAAAAAATATAGATATTTGTACTTTGCAAACAATTTTCAATAAATTTGGCATTTGCCATTATATGTGTTGATTGAAATTACAAGCATATAGATAAAGAAAATCAACACACGTACATATAAAATTAAATATTTTAACTTCGGACAGTCATGGTATTAAAGTATACGATAAAAATAAAAATATATTTACATGCTTCATAATATCAACAAAATAATCAAGCCTTTTCGACAATATCCGGCAATCAAATTATATGGATTTTTTTTGTTTGTTTGTTTTCCAAAACATGGATATTTACATAATTATTAATTATTAACAAAATATATATATCTGTACGTTGCGAATGATTTTCAGTAAATTGTGGGTGGTGATCATGAAATACAAGGAAACAAAATAAATAAATAAATAATAATAATTTTTACAGGTTTCATTATTTACAATCAATAAGTCATTTTTTTTTCTACTTTTAATATTATATACTCCATTCATCCCAGAATAGCTTTTGCAGAAGGTTTAGAACACTGGTTAGAAATTACAGCATATTTTTTTCAGAATTTAAAAATATTAATTCGTAAATCTATTTACTATACTCATATAAATAAATATATCTGTAGATATATGCACATTTAATTTCTTGGTTATATTTCAAACATTAAGAATTTTTTCAATAAAATATACAATAAAAATTATAAAATTAAAATTAAGTAAACTTTAAAAATTTTCTTGATGAAGAATTCTTATATGAAGATGAATTTGCCCCATTTGTAAAGTTCTTTGCCACATTTTTTAAAATAATGGGCAAAAATTTTGCACATATTGATGTTAACGAGCATATTTTTATTATATGCTCGTTTAAGTCACATTCCCAAAAAGGGTTTTTTATTAGTCTCGGATGTATCAATTCATAACTATATGGAACACGGCAATGAACCTTTTTTTAATAAATAAAAAAATCAAAAATTGCGCTTTCATTCAAGTTATACCTAAAAAAAACACAAGAGTAGAGCAGGGAGAGTAGAGAAAGTTAAGGGAATTGCCCATTAGACACAGTTGTTAAAAGCGCCCCCTACAATTCTCCGGAGCGAAAGTATGATTCCCCAAAAACAAAGGGATTTCGACTGTTTGTTACGGCCGTATAAGGGATCGAGTTTGGCCGTGCCTAAACACACACACACACACACACATAATAATATACACACATTTATTTTTACTGCATTTGTGTAGAACGTTAAATATCTTATTCTGTCAAATCATATTTACGAAATCAAGGGGTTTTTTTAGGAAAATTCAATAAGAAAATAATTCAAACATTTCTTTAAAAAAAAATACCAATCAGTAATAATTTATAAGGAGAGTAGCATTTTTTTAATTTATGCAAATTACACGTGCTTGGGAAGTGCTCGTTTATCGAAATAACACTTAATTTCCATGCCAGCACGGAACTTGTAGAAGAAGCAATTAAATTGATTTATTAGAAAAAGGATCAAATTTGTTCCTTAAATACGAAAATGATGTTTCGATTTAAACATTCTCTAAAAACTGCCAATGTCCTAAAAAGCCAGTTACTTGAAAGCAAATTAGTACTATTGAGACATTTTAATGTGAGGCATATATTTTTATGTACACTGCTCAAAACAATTAAAGGATATTGCAGTTTTAGGTGGATTTTGTATCTGGTAAACTGTTTAGCTGATTGATACATGGTCGACAGACATAGTAGGTTATATGAGAATAAATTACACATGTTTGGCAGAAAAAATGCATTTTATTGCGCATTTGTGTACTAAAGGAAAAAAACACAATTTGTGCATATGAGAAAAAAAGAATAAGAAAAGGTGTTTTCTTCAAAGAAAATCATTTTCAGTAGGGGGTATGGTTTCCACGGGCGGCCAGCAACGTTGAACACCTTTGAGGCATGGACTCAATGAGGCTATTAATGACGAGTTGGGGTATTCTGCCCCACTCTTCCAGAAGAGCTCTTTCCAGTTCTTGGAGAGTTTGTGGGGGTTGTTGGCGGCCAGAAACTCGTCTTCCTAGAGCGTCCCAAACGTGCTCGATTGGATTCATGTCTGGAGAACACGCTGGCCATTCCATTCGAACGATTCCTTCCTCGAAAAGGAAATCCTCCACCAGGTTTGCACGATGTGGCCTGCAGTTATCGTCCATTTAAATGAAGTTATCTCCGATTGCTGCAGCGTAAGGGACTACAATAGGTCTGAAGATCTCATCCCTATATCGGCGACCAGTCAGAGCTCCATCTCGAATAATGTAGAGGTCAGTGCGCCCGTCAATGGAGATGCCACCATACACCAACACTCCTCCACCGCCAAATCTGACACTTTCGTGCACGAACGCAGGATTATTCCTACTGCCACGGTCCCTCCAGATGAAAATACGCCTATTATCCGGATGCACAGAAAAACGGGACTCGTCAGAAAACAGAATATTGCTCCATTCATTTCTCCTCCAGTTGACATGCTCGGTTGCCCACTCCCTGCAGTCGCGGCGATGCCTTGATGTTAATCTAACACATACCATCGGTCGGCGAGCATACAGACCTACAGCATGGAGCCGGTTTCGGACAGTCTGAGTTGAAATCGTGGTGCCTGTAGCCGAGCGAAGGTGTTGTTGGAGAAGAGTAGCGTTCATGGTTCGGTGTCTCCGAGCTGTTAACGCTAAATACCGATCTTCATTGGGCGTTGTTGCCCGTCTACGACCTTGCCCTGGTCTTCGGCCTGCACATCCACTCTCCAAAAAACGGTTTCAGATCCTGGAAATGACACTTTGTGACACTCCAATGGCTTGCGCTACTTCGGCTTGAGTTTGGCTCCCTTCTAATCTACCAACAATTCTCAAAGCTTCTGAATCTGTCAAATGACTTCGCTGAGACATCGTACTCATCGAAACAAAGCAATCACTGAAGGCCGATCATCCTTGTCTTCATTCTCTTTTATCCAGTTGAAAGTCAAATTTCATTCGCTGCCGCTGAAGCGACGTTTTTGACGTCGAACTCCAAATTTGCATACTCCACAGTTTGAAAACCAGAAACATTTGCATTTGTGATTCTCTTCTTCTATTTTCGGCAAAAAAAATTTCGTTTATATCTTTATTTTATATAAAACTTCAAATATCCTTTAATTGTTTTGAGCAGTGTATTTTAGTATATAAGTCCTTTATATTTTTTCAGCATTGTACAATTTGTTATAAATTATGAGAAACCAAACGATGACGCTACAACCTAAACATAATAATATACACACATTTATTTTTACTGCATTTGTGTAGAACGTTAAATATCTTATTCTGTCAAATCATATTTAAGAAATCAAGGGTTTTTTTTTTTAGGAAAATTCAATAAGAAAATAATTCAAACATTTCTTTAAAAAAAATACCAATCAGTAATACTTTATAAGGAGAGTAGCATTTTTTTAATTTATGCAAATTACACGTGCTTGGGAAGTGCTCGTTTATCGAAATAACACTTAATTTCCATGCCAGCACAGAACTTGTCGAAGAAGCAATTAAATTGCTTTGTTAGAAAAGGGCTCAGATATTTCCTTAAATACGAAAATGATGTTTCGATTTAAACATTCTCTAAGAACTGCCAATGTTCTAGAAAGTCAGTTACTTGAAAGCAAATTAGTACTATTGAGACATTTTAATGTGCCGCATATATTTTATGTATTTTAGTAAATAAGTCCTTTATATTTTTTCAGCATTTTACAATTTGTGATAAATTATGAGAAACCAAACGATGATGCTATAATCTAAACATAATAATATACACACATTTATTTTTACTGCATTTGTGTAGAATGTTAAATATCTTATTCTGTCAAATCATATTTACGTAATCAAGGCTTTTTTTAGGAAAATTCAATAAGAAATTAGTTCAAACATTTCTTTTAAAAAAAATACCAATCAGTGAAATTTATAAGGAGAGTAGCATTTTTTAAATTTATGCAAATTGCACGTGCTTGGGAAATGCTCGTTTAACGAAATAACTCTTAATTTCCATGCCAGCACAGAACTTGTCGAAGAGGCAATTAAATTGATTTGTTAGAAAAAGGATCAGATTCGTTCAGACTTTTATCTGTCAAATAATAGCTTTTTATAAACAGGAAAAATATGTTTTAGTAAATTAACTGCACTTAAACATGCTCTAGAAAATGTCAAAAGTTTGGAAAGTTAACTATGTTTGGAAGTCAATTTAATGTGCACCGTATAAATTGTATATTTCAATAAGTATCCTCTTATTTTTCTTTCAGTGTGTTGTAATATTAGAAGAAAAAGATTAATATTATATTATAATATCCACACGAGTTGTTTTATTGCATCAAGAGCGTCAAATATATTCTGTAAAAACGTATTTATGGAAAACAAACTTTCTTTAGAAATATATATAACAAGACAATAATCTTTCTTTTAAATAAAAATACGTATAATAAAAATTAGTGAACAAAAATTTAAGGATAATTTAATGTGATAGGAATATTTGTAAATTAATGCGAAATTTACGTGCTTGGAAAGTTCTCATTTCTCGAAATAACACTTACGTGCCATGTCATCCTGGAACTTGTCGAAGAACCAATTAAATTGATTTATTGGTGAAAGGATCGGATGCATTCGGCATCGTAACCGTCAAAGAATAGCTTCTTTTCAACAGCAAAAATATGTTTTAATACTTAATTTAGTATACTTAAACATGCTTTTGAAAATGTCAACAGTTTGAAAAGTTAGCTATTCTTGGAAGTCAGTTAATATTATTAAGACATTTTAATGTGCACCGTACAAATTGTGTATTTAAATACGAATTCTCTTTTTTATCAGTGATGTTTAATGTTACAAGAAACAGATTAACATTATATAATACTATACATACGAGTTGTTTTATAGCATCAAACTAGAGCGTCAAATATATTCTGTAAAAAAGTATTTGTGTAAAACGAACTTCCTTAAGAAATATGTAATAGACAACAATTTGGGTATATCTTTTAAATAGAAATTACAAAATTTAAGATAATTTAATGTGATAAGAACAGTTGTAAATTAATGCGAAATTTACGTGCTTGGAAAGTTCTCTTGTGTCGCGATTACACTACATTTACATCCCAGTATAGAACATGTCGAAGAACCAATTAAACTGATTGATGAGAAATAGTGTCAGGTTCGTGGAGCATCTTAACTGTTAAAGAATAGTTTTTCTTAAACGGGAAAGGACGTTTTAATAAATTTATCAGACATAAATGTGTTCTTGAAAATGTCAATAGCTTAGAAATTTAGACGCTTAAAAGTCAATTAATATTATTGAGATAATTTAATGCGCACTGGATAAATAAGATATTTGAATGAAAAATAGTTTAAATTTTTGAAATATTTTGTATTTTTGCACTCCAAAACAAAATTAACGCCTCCTATAAACTCTGAATTTTTTGAGACAGAGAGAGACGATATGCACCAAAAAAATTATTAGGCGGATATATAAATTTAAACTCTTTTATGTCAGCAGACGATAGTTTGTGGCAATAATTGCAATTTAGCTATCGTAGAATAAATTTTGAAAAAAGAGAAAATGGAGTTGAAGCGAGAGCATTATCGAGCTATGATTTTCTATGATTTTAAAGTAGGGATAAACAAAGAACAATGCTTTCGACGTCTACAATTAGCATATAGAAATGAAGCTCCATCTCGTTCCACGGCATTCAGATGGTTTACAGAATTTATAAGAAGTAGAAATTCTCTTTTGGATGAAGAACACACTGGAAGACCGTTCTCAGCTGTAGTCCCAGAAAATGTGTCAGCCGTAAGAAAAATGTTAATCGATGATAATCGCTGTACGTACCAAATGATACAGAAAGAACTTAACTTTAAACCCGCAGCTATAAATAACATTATTCACGAAGAACTGCATATGAAAAAATTAGTTTCCCGTTCGGCCTCCCATAATTTAACAGAATACCAAAAAGCACAGCGTGTCAAAATTAGTAAATAAACCTTAAAATTACTTAATGATGATAACCACCTCATTATTTCTAAAATCATAACTGACGATGAGGCGTACATACCTTCTTTTGATGTTCCAACACGTCAAGAAAGTAAAGTATGATTTTTTTTAAGATGATCTAAAACAAACATTGGTGAAAAGATAACGAGCAATGAAAAAAGTAATAAATGCCGTGTTCTTCAGAAGTACAGGTCTGATCAAAGCTATTAAGATAAAGGGACAGAAGACAGTTACAGCTAACTGGTACACCAATATGTCTCTTCCAGAAATTCTTCAAGAGGTTAATGTTAAGGGACTCATGCACCATTACAATGCATCTTCTCATTCAGCAAGGATTAAAGTCGAACTTCTTGAACAAAAAACCTCAAAGTGATAGAACAACCACCATATTCTTCTGATCTTGCTATGTGTGACTTTTGTCTATTTTTTAATCAAAAACAAATTTACGTTGGCATCGTTTTCATCCCTAAGATGAGATTCATGAGACTATAATAGAATATTTTTCATTTATTCCAAAAAATGGATGGCTTGAAGCAATTAATCTTTGGAAAATTCGCCCACAAAAGTGCATTGATCTTCGAGGGAACTACTTTGAACACTCCTAAGAGATAGTAAGTTTAATTTCAATCATTTATACGTATCTCAAACATTTCAGTGTGACCCTCGTATATATTGCTATGTTGTCAAAAAATTATTTTTTAGTTTTCAGTAACGGATGAAACTTTTAGTAATGATCAAGAGAAGTAGTTAAATAAGTACAATGATAGTACTTTTAATTAGCCATTCTTTCTAAAAATGCATTAATTATCATATGTAGTTAACAGCTTTGCGATCCATATCGTGTATGCAATAGTACTTTGTTCTAAAATATTTTACAGTTACTTTGTTATAATAAAATAGTGTAGTTACTTCGTTATACAATATTTTATTTGTGGATTTCTGTAGCTATTACGCTACTTTTTCACAAATTTTTCACGAATCCAATATTTTCTTCTTTTAAAGATAGAAGAAAAGAAAAATTAACTGGAATATTTCCATTTTCTCTCAGTTGAAAAGTAGAATTTCCATCTGTCTCTCTTGGAAGGAACATATTTCTGTTTTTAACATCCAACGGAAATTTTGTGATTATTCCGTGAAAATTTACGATCTCCACTAGAAATAGTTAGGTTCCGCTGAAAGACAGAAATTGCGCACAAAATATATACTGAATATATACTGAATATTTTCACAGCATATTTTGGAAATTCTTATACATAGTATATATTCCAAACGGAAAAATCAAAATATATATTAAAATATTTATTTGCTTAAAAGACGTTACTAAAAACACATTAAAAGTAAATTAAAAAACCTATATGGACATGTTTCATCTCCTTCACTGAGTCGTCATCAGAATGTATAACAGAAATTACTATTACAATGCATATGAAAAAGGGAAAAAATCATCGAATACAAACAAGTGAACATATAACGCGCTCTACATGTATTCGTTGATTTTTTCCATTTTTCATATGCATTGTATTTGTAAGATTCAAAGAATAGTTTTTTTTCTTAAACAGAAAAAATATGTTTTAGTAAATTTGCTGCATGCTCTTTAAAATGTCATCAGTTTGAAAGGTTGGCTACTTTGAAGTTAATTAATATTGTTTAAAAAAAATAATCAGTGCTGCCACATCTGCTGAATGTTTTAATCGGAAATTCCCAATTCTTACCAGAAACTTTTAATAATTTTACTTTAAGGATAAATATTTCGTAAATAAAACTGAATGATATATCACTTAAACATTTCACGTATAATTTGAAATTTCTGGATAAAAAATCCGCCTGATACAGTAACATTGATTTCAATATGCACAATATAATTTCAATGAGAAGGCTCTTATATTTTTTGTGTTCTTTAATATTACAAGAAAAAATCTGATATTACATAAACAGTATACATATAAGTTACTTTATTGCGCCAAAGTAGAATATC
Organism: Maratus speciosus; assembly: GCA_963932465.1. Classification (NCBI taxonomy): domain Eukaryota; kingdom Metazoa; phylum Arthropoda; class Arachnida; order Araneae; family Salticidae; genus Maratus; species Maratus speciosus. Next base: position 38,217,584 of record OZ010792.1, read on the forward strand.
AAATATAGGGGAGACTAGGGAGGATTGACCATACGGGAGGCTTGACCCACCCATCAGTTTTCATATTTAAAAGAATTTCAGAGTTTTATCAATAGGTGTCAACCAAAGCTACTGGAATGCTCAAACAATAGTCTCTGTTTCATACAGACAATCGAAATAGGTGTGGAAAAATCAATTGTAAGGTATTTTCAACCTAAAAGTTGTGTTTTTTAGAAATATTTTGTAAGCTTTTTCAGATAAATATATCATAGAAATTTAAGTAAGTAGGTTTTAAGTAATGCAGAAATACCAAGCTTTCATTCCAGGCATAAATATTATACAGTAAGTTAGTCTTAACATAACAATGTGCTATTCTTTAGAAAAGGGCTATGTGGGGACTCTTGACCCAGTCAATGTGAGGGAGGGTTGACCAGATATTCAAGGCTCCCTTAACACATTCACGACGAGAAACGAGAATTCTAGTTTTCATTCTAAAAACATCATTGACTGAGGGCGTGGCTTCTACCTAACAGAAAATGTATTTACATTATGTTGTCCTTATTATTATTTTTTTTTTTAGATTATAAGACATTTTATATTTAATTCGTGCATTGAAAGATATTTACCGATATATAAACTTAGGAAACCTATCTAGAACACCAATTTACAAAAGACTTTCAGAATAGGGAGGAGCTTCTACTGTTTTAAAATTCAGATTTGATAAAAATTGCCCCTCGGCAATGTGTTAATTAAGGATTTTTTGAAATCTTCTTATTATACATTGTTCCTAATTAAATATTAATGGTTATATATAAAAAATGAATGTGAATTTATTCTGCAAAGCTACAGTAAAATGGGGTGATGGAAAAGAAAACGTTTAACCCTCTCACTGCGTAAATTTTTTATCAAAATAGCTTCAAAAATTGCGTACTTAATTCCTTCGCGACGAGCGTCTCTTAAGAATTTTTATTCTTTTGCCACTGGTTTTTAAAAACAAAAAATTTTGTCTGATTTCATCGGGAAAATGCTCCGATTAGATAAGGCAAAATTTACAATAAAAAGTAACTGGTGGGAATGATCAAGGCGGATTAATTAAACGGAGAAAATGCATCCCCGATGAAATCTCGGGTTGCGCAAATTTTGCTACTTTTAAGTTGCCCGAGAAACTCTCGGGTTGCGCAGCGAGAGGGTTAAAACTGAATAAATAAAGATGTGAAAAATTGCTATAGTATCCATTGCAAGAAAAAAAAATTAATGAAATATAACTAGGAAAGTTTATAGGAACTTTTTCCATTTAAATATTACTTACAATAGATAAATAGAAACAATGACTAGAAAGGACTAGAAATTACGAAAGCAGCAGTCTTAACCGTTTCATAGGCAGTGGTTTGTTTATGAAACGACTTAATTTTAATTCCCAAACGCCACAATGGCACCAGAATTTTGATAAAATCTTTTCCATTTAATATGTATGGGAAATATAGCCTTTTTCATTTTCCCAAATAAATTTGTTCGTATATTCCGGTGCCAGTCATTTATTTCAACATTTTAGTACTGAAAGTACTTTGCCCTTGAAAGCGTTAAAAGACGTTAACGATAAGTTAAGTACTCATGCTGCTGCAAAAGACCATACCATTGATCGAAAAATGTTAGGAAGGTATGTAGACAAATTTCACCAGCATGAACACAGTGAGATGAAGCCAAACTATGTGACAATTAGTTGTCAGGTCGAATCTCACAAAAAGTAGGATAAAGAGACAAAAAAATGGGGGGGGGGGGGCAGTGGCTGCTAAATCCGGACGTTATAACGCATGAAACCCTATTAAAACGGAACCTGTCGCTAGCGGAATTCTGCCTAAAATTCTAAAATTTCATTTTCCCTGCTATACAATTACATCTCTCAGAGAAAATCCTGTTTAAAACAAAAAAAAATTTCCTCTGACATGCGATTGCGCCTAAACAGGTTTGTTTAAGCATCATATTTTCAAAAATATTTTTTCATAATAATTAAAGCATGTAGCATAAAGTTATTTTGCTTCTTTTAAAACTGATTTTATTTCTCTTCACAAATATTTCAATGTAAAACCAAGTGAGTCAACCCTCCCATATGTGGGGAGCCTTAACCCATTATTTTCTCATGATTAAAATCAATAATTTTGCAAATGGCTTATATATTACACTTATGTAACAATTTTATTTTGATAACTGATTGTATAACGAACAAAATGATATATAAAACTTTATTCTACGTTCAATATTTAAAAAATAAAAAATCATTTTGTAAAAAGTGGGTCAACCCTCCCTAGTCTCCCCTATTCTATCGAAACGTATTTACTAAAAAGAAACTTTCTTTAGCAATATTTTAATAGAACTATAATTCGGGTACTTATCTATATAAATAAAAAGTTTTAAATAAAAGTTACCTAACTAAAGATAATTTATTTGGTTAGTAGTATTTAAAAATTAATGCGAAGTTTGCTGTTCGAAAATTTCTCCTGCAAGGAAATAGCACTTAATTTCCATGCACTATCAGAGTTGTTGTCGAGGAACAAATTTAATTGACTTGTGAGAGAAAGGATCAGATTTGTTCAGCATCTTAATTGTAAAGAATAGTTTTTCTTAAACAGCAAAAATATGGTTCTCTAAATTTAACGGATTTAAACATGCTCTTGAAAATGTCAACAGTTTGGAAAGTTAGCTCATTAGAAGTTACTTAATACTATTAAGACATTGTAATGTGCACCTTATAAATTGTGTGTTACAATAATTCTTTTTACTTTATTCAGTAATGTCTAATATTACATTAAAAAAAATCCCTGTCGGCTCGGGCCTACAGGCGGAGGTAGATTTCGAAGTTAAATACTAAATTCACCAACAAAACTTAAATCAAGATTAGAGATAAACCCAGTTCCTTCACTAAGAATGAGCTCTAGGGAGCTACACATTTTGTGGAAATTCTAATATACACGAATACGCACACGCATGTATATGGAATAGGTTTAAAAATGGCTAAAGCAAATTCAGAGAACCTCAAAGTGTTAAAATATGTTAATATTTCAATAGTCGGGTTTTTATCATGTTTTAATACGTTTCTTCAAACTCACATGACGTTACATATTCACTTGCTGAGGTCCATTATATTTCTAATATGACGCAATATTTTGATTCTTTTTTTCTAATTCCTCAAACTATATATTTCATTTTGAGTTTTCATGCGGAAATCTTGCCCTAGAAAACTTATGACGTAATATTCAATTTGTTTTCAATTCGTCAAACTGTTTATTTAATTTAATTTTCACGTGAAAATCTTGCAATAGAAAAGCAATTGTTGTGGTGAGAATTTTATTGGGTTTTTTTAATTGTTGGCAACTGCTATAACGAAAACTAATTATTTATCCCTGTCATTGTTGTGAAAGAGCTGGTTTTATCAGAATCAGGTTAAGACGGTATTCAAAATTTTTAACCCTCCCCATTTCCATTCCCTTGGGCCGATTTTGCTCATTTTCAATACCCGTCGAGATATTAGCCATCTCAAAGTTGTTGGCGAGTTTGAAGACGATCCGTGCATAATTGCGACTTTTATCGTGCGGACAAAATTTAGTATATACATACACACACACACACATATATATAAATATATGTATATATATATATATATATATATATATATATATATAAACTTTTTAGGTGGAGGTGGTTTTGGGTTCCTCGGGTCATATAATGAAAAGTTATGAAGGATTTTTTCAAAAGTCGCACCATGTTAACGACTGCAGTAGGTAGTATTTCTTACGAAATCTACCTAAAAGTAATACTATATAATAATATCACACGAGTAGTTTGATAACATTTAAGTAGAACGACAAATATATTCTGTCAAAGCGTATTTAGGAAAAGCAAACTAGAAATGTAGAGGAAAAGGTGTAAAAACGGGCACAGGTGTAAATATGGGCAACCCTCCCGAAGTGGCCATTGGAGGTGCTGTAGACTGGCGGCCAGGATTGTATATGATGCCACTTGTTGATAATAGAGAACAGTTGGAACCATTTTTTTTAAATAGTGTGAATGCAGCGTGAGTTATTGCGCGAATTGGTGTTTGTTCGCAACTCCAAACTTTTGACAGATATCTGTAATCGCTTTCTTTCCATGTCCTTATAGTTAGTTTAAAATAATTTCAGAGTGGTATTGGAAAAGCGGAGATCCTAAGCTACTTTTAGAAGCAAGCCTTTAGTCATGCACGTCTTAAGGTTACATGTGAAGGTGCCCATCTTTCATAGTTGGGGTTGGTGTAAGTATGGGCCCCCCTCTTTTTCGAATTATCTTGATATACAAGCACATTTAACTCTAGCTATGCTAATTGATGAGGCTGCTGAAACACCGCAGTGAACACACCTACGGGACAAAACCAGTCTCGAGTGATGCAACTTGCATCTTTTGTGATGGAAAGACACTCGCAGAGAAGTGTGGGTTAAATGTGTTATGTGCCAAAAGTAGGCACACTTAGATTGGGCCGGGCTGAAAGAGCCATTTATGTTTTCGATTTCTGAAAATATTTTTTTTTCTGTAATAAATAAATTCTCTATCATTTTGTATTGTTTTATCCAGTTTTAAAACATTTTAAACTAGTTTTTAAAACCTATTTTGGAGAGAGCCACTAATTGCACCCCATTTTTTCTGGTGCTTTTTCCAAAGCTTTTTGTAAATCCTCGTTTTTGAATTGAAATAATTGATATTAATCATCGTTTTGCATCCTCTCATTTAGTAAACTTATAGTTGTTTATGAAGCTCAAAAATCTAAAAAAGTTAAATGAAAGTCACTTTAAGTCAAAAACAAAAGAGTGTGCTCATGTTTACACCTTTTCCTCTGTAATAGAACTTTTAATCCATGTATTTATTTTAAGTAAAAATTACGGAACGAAAGATAATTTATTAAGATAGTAGTGTATTTGTAAATTAATGCGACGTTTATGTGTTTCAAAAGTTCTTCGATTTGGAGATAACACTTAATTTCTATGCACTATCAAAATTGTCGAAGAACCAATTAAACTGATAAATGAGAGTAAGGATCAGATTCGTGGAGTTCTTAACTAAAGACTTCTACTTATAACTTCTTTGTCCTAACCGTTAACTAGTTTTCTTTAAACAGGAAAAGGATGTTTTAGTAAATTTACTGGTCTTAACATGTTCCTGAAAATATCAATAACTTAGAAAGTTAGATACTTGAATGTCAATTAATATTATTCAGACATTTTAATGTTAACTAAATAAAGATCAGTTATATATTTTAATATAGATTCCTTTAATTCTTTTAGACTACAGTAGAGTCTCGATTACTCAAGTTAATATGGACCAAGCTCACCTCGGATAAGCAAAAAACTCGGATAAACCGGATTTACAATAATCGTCACAAATTAAGGAGATCAAATACAAATTTTCATTTAATTCATTATTTTTTATGCACTGTTAAAAATATCGTGAAAAATTACCTCTGTTTTTAAAGGCTATCTATATTCTGACCAATGAAAACGCTACATAAACACCTATGGAGGGATCTCATTGGTCAGAAAATAGATAGCCTTTAAAAACAGAGGTAATTTTTCACGATATTTTTAACAGTGTGGTTCTAGTAACATTTCTGTGATGTACATTCCCGTTACTTTTAAGAAAAACGGGGAATGAAATTGTTTATTTGAAAAAGACCTTGATAGTTTTTTGTTTGTTAAATATTAATTTTGCGGCTTTTTTTTTTTTCTTTTTGCTGCAGTATTACGCTATTGTACAGTTACCAATTTTTAAGATTTTTTTCTTACCAATAAAACTTACCAGTAAATTTTGGTTAATTCAGTCGCCGAAATCTAACAATTGTCAACGATTAAGTATGACAAAAATTGTATTAAATTTTAGAGGAAACAAAACCGTACAAATTGGCAGCTATGTTATTCTATTAGTGTCATAAAAATTGCAGGTATAGCCTCTTCTTTCTGCTCAAAGTATTAAATAGTTTTTTTTCAATCGCACTTAAACCTTTGGAAGGGATCATTTTCTTCTAATGAACTGATGGATTCCATTATTATGAAACAGCCATAATAAATGACGTGTTAAATGAAGATGAAAGAGCAGTCGTAAAAGTTAGAACTCTGATTTTCTGATCAAAAAGAAAAATCTTTTTCTTTTTTTTTTTAAATTATGATTATTTTTTTCCATGGAGATGAGTATAGTACTTTTACGAGTGTATTCTTGTAGGTGAATATCACCAATTTCGTCTATGCTACAAAATATTGGCTTCGTGAGCCTGGGGAAACGATTGCGTTGTAATGTAAGCGCAGCACAAGTACATCTCCTTGGGATCGATCTTGAGCGCTAACAGTACAATTTTTATATCGTTTGTTTTGGCGAAAACAATACAGAAAAGTACTATTTCCATGGAAACAGCAACTTCTTCGAAATCGAAGCGTAAGACGGGAATGTTCGGAATCATGTACTTTTCATCGGTGAAATGGAGGATATAGACCAATTCGTTAGGTGGCAACGAATCACGTGATGTCCATATTTTTCCATGTTTTTGACGTCATCACCGCTAATGGAGCGGGAGATTTGGTGATTTTCTTGGCGATTTTCTGGCAACCTCGTATACTTTTGTTGACATACTAAAATTGTAAACAAGAAGCTATTAACCAGGATAATAACTTATAAAAAACATTATTTAAGATAATATATTAAAGAATATTAATAAAATCAGTGTTACAAATTATCACCTAAATATTTATTAAATATACAGTGGATAAAAAGGTTCCATTAGCAGCTATAATCATATAATAAAAAAATGATTTTTCACTCAAGATTATTTATTATGAAGTAAATGAAAATTTGTAGTTACAAAAAATATAACGATTGATTAACATATTGTGAATGGAAACTTCCATATTTATTAAAGGTTTCAATCGTAACGCCTATTGTACATATGTATTATATATATATATAAAACCGTATTTTAATATACTAGGCTGTAATGTCAAACCAGGATGCATTTTTTTTATTATTAATAATAAAAGCATGACACACAGAAATTGTATTGACAATTGTATTTAAATTTCTTGTTATTTCTTTATTTTACTGTATTAGAATTTATCAAATTACAAAACTAATTAAATACTAATGTAAAATCAATACTTAAAATAAATGATATAATTCAAGAAATTGAGTATATATTAATATTCATTAGCAATATTCACAAGTCATAAAATGTCAGCTTTTTAGCCTTTCCTTTACAGCACTTATCACTGCTCTAAAAAATTAAGCATTCTTTTAATATTAATTAACATTGACAAATTGAATGTGTGCTGTAGATGTTTCTTAAATTAAATCTGATGGCACATTTGAAACTCTGAAAAATGTTTTGAAAATTTTTACAGATTATGTTTGTCGTGTTTTCACAGATTTATTTTACTTTAAAGTTCATTATTAATTGTTAAGTTAATAGAAAACTAATGTACTAAAACTTGTTAAGACAAAATCGCTAGAGACGAAGAGAAATTTTCATTTTAGATAGATTTCACTCAGCAAATATAATTGTGTGGTATTTCTTTCACCAGAGCCATGAAATTTTTGTATGTAATGAAAAGACTGTCTTTACCAAAATCCTGCACTAATGAAAGAATATCACAAACCCCAACGAAAATACCATAACATTAAACATGCTTAAATTAATATCTGTCTAAAGCAGAACTTTTTAAAAATCTCTAGCACTTTTCTGATGAGACATTACTGTACAGGCAAAGTTCTTTAATCTGCACAAGTTGGGACCAAGGGTTGTGCAAATTATAGAGTATTATAGATTATATCATTTTCTTTTTTCTGGGCACTGTTTTAATTCCATATTCAGTATAACATGAAAATAAAAATGGGAAATATAATAATTAATTTAATATGCTATCTCAAAAAATGCATTTTTCAAATTCTTTTATTAAAAAATTGATTGTTATTTACTTTTATATTTAAATTTTTAGATATTTCTTTTAAATCATTTTTGGGCCCAGAATTTGTAAATTTGTTTACATTCATTAAGCAATGTGAATTATAGAAAATTGTGGATTATAGATCCTTGACTGTATTTTATTACTTAGGGGTGATTGTGTTCAGATAATATACCTGAATTCAGGTATTTATTTCATTTTCCATATCTGAATTCTAGTTTTTCTGATAGTTAAATTAATAAAATAAGACTAAAATATCAATTTCATATGATTTCTAAACATAATTAATTGTAATATTTTTCATAATGAAATGATTTGGACCTCTCTGTAATAAATTACATGTTCTCTCTCCATGCGAAATCTTTTTCGTGATAAAATTTCAGGTATTTTTTCATGAACTTGCAATCACCCCTGATTACTATAATAAATAGTTCTTTGAGAAAAACTGTATTTATTGTTAGTTAGGCCCAGTTGATAAATTGACAAATAGTGTTCTCGTCACAATCATTTGTACTGCATTCATTTCATTTAAAATATAAATCTTTCACTTATTTTATTCAAAAATAAACGATCAAGTGAGAGTACTACTCGCTCTCAGAGGATTCTGTACAATAAATCTATGAATTATTAACTCTATTATTAAAAAAAAATCATTACTAAAAGAAAAATAAAGCTTTGTAAAAAACTATACAACATAGGGTTTGGTATAGCTATATATATACTAGAAAAGTATGAATGGGTATACTGTAGATGTTCATAGAGATATGAAGCCTAAATTCTATCAAATGTTTCTATTTTGTATAACAGTTATTTAAATAAAATAAAATTTGCTTTTACTTTTTGTGTGCAAAAATTACCTTAAACGGGTGTCCAGGAGGGCAGAGACTATTTTTCTTTTTGATTTAAGTGTTCAACAATTACTTTAAACGGGGGTTCTTTTTACTTTTGTATGTTTGCAGCGATATAAAAATATGATTTTACATTTAAATAACTTTATATCAATTAACATCTAAAAGAGATAGTTGCTATTTAAAAGGTAGACTATTTTGATGTAAAAAAAAAATAATAACAAAAAAATATATTGTTTGGATAAATAAATAACAATTTCAAAAAACAATACCCTTTTCCCCAGAAATATCTTATGACAACCAAGTGTCAGACTTCTCCCCCAACCTAAAATGATTATATATGCACAGCCCTTATATCAAGTTATATCATGCAAATCAGCCAAAAAATGTAGATTTGTATAAACACTGCAGCAGCAAAAGGGGGTTGCATTTCAAAATTTTCTCCCAGAGTATTTAAAAAACTGATAAGATGTATTAAAAATACCTTATGTTACGATAAAAATATGTAAAAACCAATGTAAAGAAAAGCATACGTATCACAAAACGTTTATCATTTGTTTCAAGGCTTTATAAAAGGAATCTTTATTTCAACACAAATTTAATGAAAGAAAAAGTTAAGAGCAATATGGCTAATGTGAGGAGTAATTATCAGTGTGTTATTAATGTGGGGACTACTTGATTATCCCGTCGACCAATTTCACCAAATTATACAAATTTACATAATTTTATTTTAAATAACGAAAGAAAAAATAAATTAGTAAAACATTAATAAAAAACAAAAAAAAAGTAGAATTAAAAATCACTTTATGACAAACACTTGTATAATGTTTAATGTCCAGTGAATATGACATTTACAATCATCCATTATTGACATTTAATCTTATAGTTTGATGACAATTTTTTGGTGGACGGGATAATCAAATGGTACCTTAATGTGTACGGGGTTGTACATGTATAATGTTAGCAATATTTAGGTAATTTTAGCCCCTTCCCCCTCACTTACAGTATCATATGTTATTATTCCTCCCCTCCATAATGATATCATTATCAATGTTTAAAAATCCTTTTTATTTTTATATGTTACTACTATTGTTCTTTCCCACACTCTTTTTTTTTTTTTTTTTTTTTCTCTTTGAAGATTACAGCGGCTTTTCTATGAAGCCTTTAAACACATTAATGCTAAACTTATTTTGTTTGTTTCTGCTTTTAGTCCAGTGGTTAGGGGGTTGAATTCAGAATTAATTAGGAGAAGTCTGGAAATTATTTTAATCCCTTCAGTTTAGGTCTAGAATGAATATGTTATGTTTTCCCCCTCGTACTAGGTGAGCGTTAGGAAATATGTATAGATTTACAGTCAAAAAACACATTTTTTTACATACCATAACAGTATCTCCAAACAACTAACTCTGTCAAAAACATTGTCAATACAAATGTTGTAGAACTTAAAATTCTGAGTAAAATGAGTACCTACACTTAGGTCACAATTCCAGTTTAAAGTTTTAGACTTGAGGTCAGGGGGTTGAACTCAGAATTAAATAGGAGAAAACTGGAAATTGTTTTAATCCCTTCAGTTTAGGTCTAAAATGAACGTACTATGTTTTCTTCCTCGTACTTTGGTGAATGTTAGAAAATATGCACATATTTATTTTCGAAATAGCCCACATTGGTTTTTATTTGTCATATATTGTATCATGCAAGGAGTAACAATTCTCCAAAACCCCTTCCAAATAAGTATATTGGCTGCCCCACTGGTATAAGGAATATACACACAAATAATAATTATGAAAAATTAGGCTTAGATTATGAAATTCTCACCAACAATAGCTAATAAGAACTTTATTTTTTTCATACAATGAAATGAAATATATTAATGAGCCATTTAAAAAAACATAACTGAGTAAAAATCCATTTTCAGCACTTGTTGGTCCCATAACACTTTTTGATGCATTATATTTATTGAATTTTGCATTTAAATAGCACACAATGGACCTCATTAACATTAAATAATTACATGGCGATCCCAGTATATTTATGAGAGTTAGAAAGTGGGAAAATAGACAAACCAAAAACTATTCAACTTACTGAATAAACACTTTTCAACCATGTTGAAAGTGTTAAAAATGAGAATATTTTCTCATTGTTTTATATCTTAGCCATTTTGTTATTAAAAATAAATAGATAATTAAAACTATTTCTTACATGATAAACAAAGCAAGTAAATACTTGAAATACCATTTATAATAAAATCATATAGTCAAATGAAAACAACAAATTTTTAATAAATTTCTTTTATTTGACAGTACAAGTTACAGAAACAAAATAAAACTTCTTTATATTATAAATATTATTACATAACAAAATTTATTATTGAATATAATGATTACTAAGTATAATAAATTAAATAACATTGACACAATGCTTTGCAGGAAACTTTATTGATCTGCAGAAACAGATATTTATATTTTAATTTAAAAGAAAGATAAAGCATTTGTAAAAATTGAGTAAAAATAGACGGTACTTTTCTGTTATATGGACACCATTGTTGCCAAGCATAATAGTTGACACAAAATGAAAATCACGTAAAGGGAAACATTTGAAAAATAAAAGAAAAAACATTGTCAATAGTAAAGTGAGCTTTTTTAAAAATATAACATTTGAAAATTACAGACTTTTAAGAACTATTTTATTAAATCACCAATATATACTTAAAATAAATGAACAAATAACTGTTATACAATAAAGTAATAAAATAAAACTCATATTAAACTACTGGTATAAAATTAAAAATATCTTAGCATTGCAGTAAACATTTCATTGATCAAAGATCAGGATAGAAATAATTGGTGCATTAAGTACCAAATAGACTGTGTAACTAGCGAAATTGTGAACTATTAAGACAAGTTTTATTTTATAAAGTGGCATAATCAATTAATAATTTTCAGTTCGTATATTAATTAAAAAGTAATAAATAGTACAATCAAAATTAAAAAGCATGTTTCTTGACATACTTAAAAAAAAAAAAAAAAAAAAAAAAAAAAAAGGAGGAAAGAAAGAAAATTTCAGTTGATCAATTGAAATAAACAATAATTGGTAAATAATATTTAGTGAGACAAAATGAAATAAGCCTCATTCAAACTGCTAAGAATATCAGCAGATTTGAAGACATCAGAAATGCAAGTGATTTACACTCCTGTTCTATTAAAAAGAAAACCTTTATGGTTTACACATCAAAATTTCTAAAAACATTACAATATTACATTTAGAATACTGTATTTACTACTCATAAATAAGAGAAACTTACTGTATGGGCAGAATATAGGCAAGACAAAATAGCTTTTGGACTATCGGTGCTAAATATTTATATAATTAAAAGCATCTAAACAGAGCTTAAAATTATTCAGTATCTGTATTTACTCAAGTAAGATGGAGTGATGAAATCAGAAAAGTAGCCGGTGTAAATTGGACATACACATTGACATAAATTTTATTTTAAATAACGAAAGAACAAATAAATTAGTAAAACATTAATAAAAATACAAATAAAACATCGAATTAATGGTTTTAATGGCCATTATTGGCATTTAATCTTACAATTTGGTGACAGTAATTTGGTCGACGGGATAACTAAGAAGTACCAAATTTAATACCCCATGCAACTTATTGCTATCTTTAACCTTCATAATATTTTGATAATTAATAATAAAACTTTAAATTGTTTGATTGCAAACACAGTGTAAAACTATTCAGATGCAGAAACACACCAAAAAATCACAAAAACTAAGATATATTTTAGTACAGTTATTTTATTACGTAATATGTTAAAAGCATTCAGAATTAGCCCCACCAAAACTTTCCAGAGCTTTATCTGACTCTGTCAGCAGAAAAAATTTAAGTCAGGACCTCATCCGGCACGGCTCATCAAATCAAATGAAAGGAAGAGCTCAGCAGCAGGCCAGGCCAAATCTAGGCACATATAGGCTTCTAAAATATTTGTAGCCCCCTCCAAAGCATAATCCTGGATGCGCCACTGCTGGATATGTATATTAATTCTAATTTGGGGAGACATTGAAAAGTAAATTACAAACATTGACTGAGCAAAACAAACAATGTCACTAAATTTTATTTTCGAGCTCAGAGATCTTTAAAAATTAGGCTTAGATGAGTTATTATCCCGGGGTGCGCCATCTTGGATTTTTTTCTTGCATGAAAACTCCTTTTTCGCCAAGTAGTAATGTCGCCAATGGTTAAATATTGTTGATAGGTTAATATAATATTGAAAAAAAAAGGAATATAATGATTATAACTATATAATAAAAAAATAATTTTTAATTCAAGCCAAGAAAAAAAATCCAAGATGGCAGACCCCAGGATAATAACACATCTGTTCCAAAAATTACTATATTGATATTGATGCATTTTAACAGAATTCCAAAATACACATATGTTTCTGATAATTTCAATAATCTATGCTAATTAAATAAATAATTCATCTCACTTTAAAAAATTGTAAATAAACAACCTAAATTATAACGTTGATAAGAATGGCAATACATTTTAGATTATTTCAACATTAGTAAATATTAAATCAAATACATTATTAGGTACACATGCAGCTTAATAATTATTAAGCAAATGAAGTTATAATGTTAATAATATAGATAATACATTTTAGATTATTTCATATTAAATAGACTAATATATGCAGCTTAATAATTATTAAGCAAATGAAATTATAACCTTGATATAATCATAATAAATTTCAATATTAGTAATATTAAATGATTATATATATATGCAGTCTGATAATTACTAAGCTGATATTAAATTATAATTTATAATTATCCAGGGACACCATTTTAAAAGTTTCATTGAAATGGGGAGAGTTATAATTTAATGTTATAGTATACAACTAAGAAGAAATCTACATAATTATATTCAAATATATTTTTTTAACTAGCCAAAGCAGTCATTAGATGATAAAAGTACCCGATTTTCAGAATATTGTTATATCAAGGGTTTATCAAATAATTTTATGAACCTTAAACTTCTTTAAACAGTTCTTAAACATTTTTTGAAACATCAAATTCCTTGAAAAGTGTGTGTGTGCACGGGGAGGGAGGGGGGAGAGAAGAGATTAACTGCTCCTCTCTAATATGATACTCATACACTTAATTAAAGGTCAAAACTGGGAAATTTCATTACTGGCCAGTGGCCAGTAGTACCAGTTTTTCTTTAAACTAGCGGCCACTGTTTTATTTAAAAACACTAAACAGTAAACTTTTGTTAAAATTTTTATTAGTATTAGGGGAGAAGGGGGCTAGTGTGGACAATTTTTATAAATTTTGCAAAAAAGTGTACTAAATACCATTTTTCACACTTATGTGCAATAAGTATTTTTTTTACAAGAATTTACTATTTTATCTTTGATTTGGTTGATATATTAAATTATTTGGCAATACAGTTATTTATTAATATTTAGGAAAAAAAAATTTTTTTTGTCCACACTAGCCCCATGTGGTGGGGCTAGTGTGGACAAGCTAGAATACTGATTTAGACAATGTAATACAACTCTTATAAGTGTTTGCAAAACCATTATAAAATAAATTTGAACCTAAACAACATAGTAAATATATTAATCATAATAAAATAGAACTTAATTAATGTTATACCTAATATTTTTTTGTTATTACTGAGGACTGCAGTTGGGTATGTTATAAATCTATTTCAAAGACAAAATTAAATACATTAGTACAAAACACTTGTCAAAATAAAAAGGTATGGAAGTATTTACCTATCTTAAAATCTTAAGTTTGTTTACAAGGTCAAAGTATTTGTCAAAGCAACTAAATGTTTTTCATTAGTGTTTACACAGCCAGGAATTTGCATAATAAGCATGATGGCTTCTTGAATAATGTCAGGCTGTGAGAGTTTTCCAATAATGTTTATTTGTGAAACATCATTTTCAATATAAATAAAGTGGTTTTTCTTAGAGCTAATACTCTTGAGGCACTGTTTCATACTCAACAACAGAAACAGACTTTGAATAACTGCTACATATTTATAAAATCTCATCTGCTGTGGATGGACTTCTTGCAAATTAAAGAAACTTGAGCCAATGCAAAATCTCCTGGCTTGGTTGTTTTTTGCAATCATTTCTATTTCTTCAATTTCTAATTCATCAACTTCCATGTCAAAAGGCTGTTTCCACAGTCTTCTCGTGTGCTTACCTACCTAATCTTTTGTAGTATTTGGGCATTCACGGTCAATAACACAGCTTCAAAAAAAAATAATAATAATAATTTCAAAAGGCTAATCAATTTAATGGGATAATTCCAGGTTTTTTCAAATCTTGATATAATATTACTTAGTGTAAATAATTTAGATACATGCTTTTGCTGCTAAGGAACGAATATCAGACTGATACTGTTTTGCCAGGATAATTTAACATCCAGTCATTAAATGTAACTTTACACATACCTTTGAATACACCATAAATTGCAACATCTAGGGGTTGAAGTTTATGGGAAGAATGTGATGGGAAAGACAGTAACACAATGTAATTTCGCTTCACATATGTGTAATTGCTATAAGAGTAATGCATGAATTATGATTATCCAGAAGCAAAAAAACAAGGTGTTCAATATCAGATTTTGTGTGTTCTTGTATGTGGTGTAAAACAGCTGGAAATAGTTCTTTCACCATCCACCTGCTTTTTGAAGGCAAATCTAGACTTTCAGTTGGCTTTCAGCACCAACAAGAAAATAATCCTTATAATTTACTCTAGGATACATCCTACCTATGCTATTATAATGGACTAGCATTAGTGATTTAAATAAAAGATGTTTATCAAACTAAATTCTACTATGTGTGTATTCTACACTTAAATTCAGTTATTACTTCACAAATGAATCTAATTTAGTATACAAATAGCATAAAATGTGATATATTTATATACCTAAATAATGTTTTTACAACTGAAAGCTGAATGGGGCTAGTGTGGACATGTCCACACTAGCCCCATCACCATGTGTCCACACTAGCCCCATTGTGCCATTTATTTTTTTAGGACTAACACTGGTAAATGTAAACCATGAAGAGCAAAAGTGAATATAAAAAAATATACTGATTAGATTCATTTATAATATAATATCCACTTTCATTTGAAATAATAAATATAAATAGTCTAATTAGTAATTAAAAAACAAACAATGAATTTACTTTTTCATCATAAAAACCTTTTTTTATAAATTGCAAATGAACTATGAAATTTATTCTCATGTAATTACACATGGAAGTGTATATCAGTGTTGTCAATCTACAAAAATTTACAGAGCAACTTTTAACTAAAAAATAACAGAATTATTCAAGTTGTCCACACTAGCCCCCTTCTCTCCTAATCTAAAATTGAAAAGCACAAATAAATATACAAATATAAACATACTGCAACCAGAAAAAATAGAATAACATGATGAAATGCAAAAAAAAATTTACCTTCTCTTTGTAGGAAAGTGGCCATAAGGTGGCCGATGACAGCCGATTTTTTAATAGCCACTTTTTCTCATTCACTGGCCCTGTGGCCAGTAGCTAGTGCTAATTTTGACCTTGACACTTAATGTTTTTATAAAATATAGCTTGCTTATACATAACTACATGCTTAAAAAAAAAAAATGATCATTTAACACAATTTTATAAATCTGAAAGCTAATGCGAAAGAAACCTTGGTTAAAAATTAATTATAATAAATTATAATTATTGTGTTACAAACTGACATAGCTTTAAGTGATTCTTTAAGATGCAGATCCATTTTATGGGAGAAATGACTTTATATAAAACAACATGACTTTATGTAAAACAACATTTATAAATATACAATGTAGTGTTTAGAAAAGTAACTTACTTACAAGCATCATACTTACAAGTACCTATTACTGAAAACTCATATCATCAAAAACAAGCATGAAAAAGTCCCTTAACAGGATATTTACAAAAGTGAAAGCGGGGTCAACAGGTAGTAATCAACAAGCATACGCATAATTCTTGAAAAAGTCCCATTCAAAACATTCTATAATTTAAATATAAATAAATAAATTATAAGAATCATAATAAACTGATTAAAACAACATAAATAATGTAGAATGCATTTTAAAATTCCCTTTTTTTAGGGAACAGAAAATGTATTAAAAAATTACATACTTACAGTCAGTCATAATAAGTTAATACTTACTGGTCGAGTAAACATTTACGACTGTTCCTGATTGACGAGTTTCAAAAATAGCACATAGTTGAAGGGCATTGGAAGAAATTCCACTTTCTTGCAGAAGACCACAAATGGTAGTCGCTTATTATACAGAACTACACACCTGTGTTCCCCTGAGAGCAAAAAACATCGTAAAATGTGCATCTATCCTGACACCAGCAGATTCTCCAGACACTCTGTATTAAAACTTTTATGGATTTTGAAAGTTTTTCAAACTCATTCTGAAAAAGAAAAATATGAATTTTTCCAATTTAAGCCACCCTTGGTCTGGAAAAAGGTGGGGAGGGGTGAAAAAAATTCATATTCTGGATTTTACAGTTTTAATTATACTATTACTGAACAATTACAAAAGAAAATTTCAGAAAAATAGCATCTCAAATTTTTAAAAAGAATAAGGGGTTTATTAATAGTACCTAATAATAACTAATAGTAAAAACTGTTTATTTAAAAAACAGGTTTGTTCATTTTGACAGAAGTTAAATTTTATATCTCATTTTTTTAGGGGGGGGGGGGAGGATTACACATTTATTTATTTAATGCCTCATTATTTAATAACATCTGCATTTCTAATTAAATAACTCACGGTTAATTTTAGAATCATCAAATTGATACATTTCCCGACAATAAAATAAACTTTGACTGTAAGAAATAAAAGTTAATACTCACTTTTTTCTGATGAAGAAAGATTTAAAAGCAAATTTAGAGCAAAATTATTATTTTATACAGATGAAACATTATTTGAGGCCCCTAACAAGACTCCAATAGGCACAGGGCCCTGGGCAACCACTCTTTTTGCCTGATGAATGTGCCAACCCTAACAGTATAAATATAATTCATTTACTACAATGCATTTTCAGGGAAACATTTTAATAAAAAATTAAGATTGATAGCTATACATTATACAGCAAAGGAAAGTTTAATATAGAACTTAAAGCCATGGTTACATTTTTAAAATGGAAAACATGGAAATGAACAATTTTCTTCTATTTACTGCTATACCCTGCAGTTTTATAAAGGCTATGTAAAATTCCACCAGCCTTTTTAGAAAAACTACTCACTGCTGGTAAGCACACTAAAGAAGTTCCTAAATCTGATCAAAGAGAGTTTTTCCATCAATTTTACATTGCAATAAAAATTATAAAATCAAACACATTAAAAAATTGTTTTATTTATTTTTTGGCCTTAATATTTTATTTAAGTTAGCATAACACGAAAGCTAAATAATAGTGCAGTGTACAGAGAAGGATTGAACACATTAAATTTTTTCAAGAATAAAAAACTGGTCAAACTATTAAGAGTTGTTGTTTCTTTCACACCATTTTACTGGCGAGAAATCATAAAAAAAATTTAAGAGGGAAAAAACTCAAACAATTATTCAAAAAAGCACAAGGAATATTTATAAAACTAAAAACAATGCGGGAATTTGAAGATACGGAGAAAATTTATCAATGATCAATTTTACATAATACGAAACGGTCCATAGTGTTCTAATTTTTTTTTATAGTGATCTTCAAAAAAGTGTTCCACTTTAATGTGTAACACATGATAAATTAATGACAATTGTCGTCATTTAAGCACAACAGCAATTTAGTATCTTCATAACACATTAAATACTAACAAAAAGATTAAAACAGACCAGAAATAAAATGATCTTTGAATATCCAGAAATTTTTTCTTTTTGATTCTGTTAAAGCATCTATTTTCAAGGCAGCCAACCACTTTGAATGTCTGCTGTACGTTATTTCATAGTGACTTTTTCTAATCCCAGGAAAAGCAAAAAAAATAACATTATTTTCAGTATTATCTTTATCATTACACCCAACAACTTTACAATATCTTACCATTGTTTAACCGAATACTTATCCGAATTTGATAACTCTTGAATAGTCTTCCACATCTGCCTTGAAAGGAGTCGAGAAACGCGATATTTACTAAAAACGCTGACAATATAAAAATGAAAAAATGACAAGACTTTAAGCCTGCGTAAAATGTGGATAAATTATAGCACACTTGGCAATGATATCAAGTGAGATAAAGAAGCCAAGATGGTAAACAGAAATACACTAAAAAGATGATCACAAGATGGGCAGTAGATTGCGCAGATAGGAGATTTTCGTGTCCATGTTTTTGACGTCATACCAAAATGCCCTATTCCATCTGCACTTTGATCACGTGATCAAGGTAAAAACGTCTAGCGTAAAGAAGGGAAGGCTCCGTAGACGTGTAATGTAAATCCCAGCTAGCCAATGAAACAGTTCATCAGGCAAAGCAGTAGCATCTTCCCTTCTTATCAGTTAGAAGTTCCTTGGGTAAATTAACGGTATCACGTGACTTTTTTCAGCCTCGAACCCATATTTGGAATATCCTCCATTCTCTAAGGCAGACTTTTCCAAACGTTTGGTGTGCGTGCACCTTAAGGGTAGGCAAAGGGTTCTAAAACTGTATTACACGGGATAATTTGAATAGACAAGAATGCCGTAACACAACGATCAAGAAAACTCCCCCTTCAGTTTTCCAAGCATTACATTGTATGTTCCAGGCAAGGCTCCTCTCTCGTCAGTTTTCCAAACATTTGATTGTCTGTTTGGGCAACATTGCTCGACGTTTCATTTTAACCCTTTCCGGCGGGAGTAATTCTGTATACAAACTGGTGAAATAATAGACTGACACCAGAATTTATAAACGAATTTATTAGAAAATACGAACTTGCTTATTTTCACGTACATTATAAAAGAAAAATTTTAATTAAATATTCTTGGTGCCATTTATTAATTTTGGAATTAAAATTAGGTGTCCTGTTTTAAGGACCTTTTTTAAGGAAAAAAACATCTAAAATTAAAAAAAAAAATAGAGAAAAACGGATATTACACTTGATAAAATTTTATTTGATGTGAATAAATTAACACAATAGAGCTTGATATGGGTGTTTAGGCCTAACTATAAACTGCTGTATAGTTTCATGTTTTTCAAACTAAATTTATTTCATTGGTTGTTTTATGCTATAATCTATTTATTTTATAGATCGGATGCGCTGCTTACAATTTTTTTTTCTTTCGTCATAGAATTAAATATTAAGAATTGTGTATTCTATTAAATTTTATTTTTCACATTTCTTCAGCATGCAGCCTATGTTTACTTTTAATTTTCTCCCTAAAATTTTTTTACAGGGCAATCTAACGAAGTAAAATTTCTTTCTAAACATGTTTTTAATTTCTCATTTTGATAAGATTTAGTGGTTTTTGTAAAATTCAGACTATTACTGTATCTTGGCTTTCTATCATTTTTTATTGCATATTAAAACTTAAGATAACTAAATTAATGTTCTTCAGATGATATTTTAAATAGTACTGAAATATACATATTCCATATTTTAAAAAGTATGTCTGAAATACATGCATATTTTATTTATTTATAATTGTGCAAATCATTTCATTTAAGTTGCTGTAAAATAGATTTTCACAATCCTTCACAAAAATACATGTTAAACAAGTGTTTGGGATTTTTTTTTACTTTTCATAAACATCTAATATTGCTTTTTTACTAAATTATTAATATGCAAAGACAATATACGGCTGCTAACCTCCCCATTTCTTTCAAGTCAAATAAATATATTATGAACCAGAAGTTTTACTTAAATAGAATTAAATAAAAAAAAAGACACATTTTTAAAAAATTTTCTGTGTTTAAGTTTATAATTTATGTGCAAAATAAGATCTAGTTTGTGTGTATTTATAAATAATTCCTTAGAATACTGTATAACTCTTTCATGTTAAACCTAGATCTAAGATTTGTCTGTTATTTTTTAAACATTTGTGATTTCTTTTCGGAATCTAAACTGTACGACCTTTATGATTTCGTATTAACTATATATAACGTCTTAACTGTATGATTTCGATGGTCGCTCTCCGAACGAGTGATCTCGTGGTGGTGACGTCATTACCTTGACGTCACACCGTGGACTGGCCTGGTGTTTCGTTGGCCGTGCTTAGACTGTATGTTTTGTCCAAACTATGGCAACCAACAATATACAACTTGACAATAATTGACCACACGCATTGGGCGGAGCTCGCAATGTTTCCTACAAGCACTACGGTATTTAATTGGCTTTTCGTTAACGCTTGTGGGAAAAATCGAGAAGCTGATTAGCTATAATCCATCGCGACGTTGCATGAAGTCAGAAATACTTGTCGTCCATTAGCTGGCAGAGTTCAATGGAGGATATTCCATCTCCGTTTTGATCACGTGGTCAAGGTAAAAACTTCTAGCGTAAAGAAGGGAAGGCTCCGTAGACGTGTAATGTAAATCCCCGCTAGCCAATGAAACAGTTCATGAGGCAAAGCAGTAGTATCTTTCCTTCTTATCAGTTAGAAGTTCCTTGGGTAAATTACCTGTATCACGTGACTTTTTTCAACCTCGAACCCATATTTGGAATATCCTCCATTAGACGGAGGAGACTAGAATGCATCTATATGAGAGTTGCGACATACGTACAGGGTGCATGATCCGCCTATAGCGACTAGAATGTATAGTGTAAAAATCGGCTATCCCTGTAATACTTAAAAAAGCGCTAAAATATTGTATCCCTTAAATGTGCAACGATGCTGCTGAAATACACAGATCGCAGCGACGTCTGCAGGATATTTTCTAAAACTGCAAGATATTGCTAGTCTATACAATGTAGTACGAAAATCCCGCAGATGTCGCAGTATCGTCGCACATTTAAGGAATACAAATTTTTAGCATTGTTTGGATTACATATTTCCACACTATGTATTCTAGACGCTGTAATCAGACTATGCACAGACAGATTTTTTTGTCCAAACTACGGCAAATTTACATTCCAGAACTTGTCGATACTCGCCTGGACGTGTTCGATTAGACTAGTGAAATATGTTAACAGGCATTAGCTTGGCAAGTTGTTTTTGCCCAAAGTCGTCTGAACCATTCAAATATTATATCCCGTATGCTGTCACTCTCATATAGAGGGCCCTACTGAGACAAATAAACAAACATTAGCTTGGCGATAATGGCAGACTTTCCACAATGCTTGGCGATTCGTTTTGTCCAAAGTCTTCTGAACCAATCAACTATTATATACCGTACGTCGTCGCTCTCGTATAGCGGCATCCTAGTGAGACAAATAAACAAATATTAGCTTGACGATAATGGCAGACTTTCTAATATGCCTGGCGATTTTTTTTTCTTTGTTCAAAATCACATAAATCAAACAAATTTTATTTACCGTTTCTTTCCCTTCTCGTACAGAGACACCCTGTGCGTATGTCACTACTCTCTCATAAAAGCTAAATTTAGATATAATTCTTGACGAATTAAACCGCCTTCGGCGTAGCATATGTTTCAAGCTGTTTACCAACCAACCAAACAACCAACGAACTAAATGAGATTGGGTGTGTTCAAGATGCACGCGCGCCGCGCGCACGAGCTCAGGAGACAGGAACATGGGTGGGTCTTTATCGTGGATGGAATAAACATTCAGCGCGTTCAGGAACAGATCATAGATTTCATTAATGGAGGATATTCCATCTGCACTTTGATCACGTGGTCAAGGTAAAAACTTCTAGCGTAAAGAAGGGACGTGTACTCCGTAGACGTGTAATGTCTCCCGCTAGCCAGTGAAACAGTTCATGAGGCAAAGCAGTAATATCTTCCCTTCTTATCAGTTAGAAGTTCCTTGGGTAAATTACCGATATCACGTGACTTTTTTTAGCCTCGAACCCATATTTGGAATATCCTCCATTATAGTGCTAGTTGGTTGGTTGGTTGTATTTATGTCGGCCAATTATCTGCACGAGGGATATAGGCCCAGGGGGGGAGTGCCCTTCGTGGGGGTCTTTCTAAGGGAACCTAACCTGTATTAACGCTTGGAAATCCAAGGTTCGAAGAAAACCACGAAAACTCCGAACGATTAGGCCGACGGGCGCGATTGGGATTGAACCCAGCACCTCCCGTCTACCAGATTCGAGAGCAGAACCTCTCAGCCACTGGTGGGGCCATTATAGTGCTAATGGAGAATATTCCAAACACGTTTACGGATTACACGCCTACGGAGCCTTCCCTTCTTTACGCTGGAAGTTTATACCTTGACCACGTGATCAAAATGGAGATGGAATATCCTCCATTATAAAGATATTCTATTGCAAATGAAATGTGAGCTAGATGGTTGAATGGAAAAAAAGCATTGAACTGGAGATTAGGGGTTATGGGTTCGAATCCTTCGCGTCCCAAATTGTATGTGTGATTTTTTTTTCATATAAAATAAGATATTTTTGATAAAGATAAAAATTTTATAATAATAATATAGAAGCACATGTATTTCTATTATAATAATAAAATATTTATTTAAATACGAGAAAATGAGGTATTTCTCGATGAAAGTTTCAGATTTGAACGCCTTTTAATATTCAAAGTTTCGTTTCAAAGTGATATATAGGGTATATATATATATATATATATTAAGCAAAAGAAAAAATAAGTATTGTGCGAAAATATACGTTTGAGCGTAGGATAATTTCTTGATGTTTTAATTTCTTTTTTTTTTTTTTTTTTTTTTTTTTTTTTTTTTTGAGTACTTTAGGAGTGAATTTTTATCGAGATTAAGATGCTAATCATATTTTATGGTGTTAAAATCAACATGAAAATATTAATTTTATCTCTTTTTTAAAGAGATAATATATATGGGGTTTTCCGTCTAGTTTTGTAGTGAATAAAATATTATTAGAATGCTTATAAATTTTTTACTGAAAGTATAATTAAGTATTTTGCTTATACTAACGTGATTTTGAGTGTCATTTGTTTCTCATGTTTTATGATGTATTTTGGTCTGTTATCCACACCGTATTAATCCACACGGTAATCATAAAATAAAAAATATATATACCAAAACCTTCTCTGAAAAATTGTCTAACTAACAGTGCAAATTTCAAAATCTTGTAATACGTTGATATCACAATTTTGGTTTATTAACAGCATTCTATCTATCACAAAAAATATAAAGCAACTGATAAATCATTTTTAAACAAATAAAAAGAAAATTGTTAAAAAGTTAAAATATTTAGATTTCCAATTGAATTGTTAAATTGTATCAATCAACCTACCAAACAAAGCATAATCTCTGAGTGTGTTCAGAAGTGCAGTTAGCGCCGCGCGCGCGCTCAGAAGTTTATGCCATGGAGTAGGTCTTATCGAAGAAAGGAATTTTAAAATAATTCAATTATTTCATTATTTTTAATGGTTCAAAAAAGGTAAAACCAACGACTATATTTCTTTATCCTTCCAAAACATGGTTTTCGTAACAGAAATACATGCCTATGTACACTCAGATAAAATCTAAAATAGTCGGGAAAAACATCACGTGACCTTCTTTATCTACTTTAGCCCATTTAGAATTTAAAATTAGTTAACCAACCGCACACAAAATCCGCCCAAGCTGCTCAAAAAAATTGTGTGGGCGATTTGATCACGTGATTGTGCGTTGTTTGGTAGGTTAATTCATACAATTTAAGAATTCAACTGGTGATCTAAAAATTTTAACTTTTTAACAATTTTCTTTTTATTTATTTAAAAATAATTTATCAGTTGATTTATATCTTCCGTGATAAATAGAATGCTGTTAGTAAACCAAGATTGTGATATCAACATATGAGATTTGTTTGTAATCTACTATACTGGATGGATTTCAATGGAATTTGCACTGTTAGTTAGACAATTTTTCAGAGAAGGTTTTAATATATATATTTCTTATTTTATGATTGCATATTTTAATACCGTGTGGATAACAGACCAAAATACATCATAAAACATGAGAAGTAAATGGCATTCAAAATTCTGTTAGTATAAGCAAAATACTTACTTATACTTTCAGTAGAAAATTTATAAACATTCTAATCATGCTTTATTCACTACAAAACTAGACAGCAAACCTATATATATTATCTCTTTAAAAAATATATATACAGATATTTTTAGTTAAAATAATCTACAACTATTACATTTTATTTTTATAATGTTCAAAGTAAAATATGATTTCCAGCCTAGTCTCGATAAAAATTCACTCCTAAAGTACTCAAAAGAAAAAGAAAAGAAAATCAAGGAATTATCCTACGCGCAAAAGGATATTTTCGCACAATATATATTATTTTTTCATTTGGATTTGCTTAATGTTTATATCATTATACATATACATACTATATATATAATCACTTAGAAACGAAGCTTTGAATAATTAAAAGGCATTCAGATGTAAAACTTTCATCTCGAAATACCTCATTTTCTCACATTTAAATAAGTATTTTATTATTTTAATAAAAATACACGTGCCTCTGTATAATAAAAATAAAAAATATATCTTCATCAAAAATATCTTATTCATTATGAAAAATATAAAACAACCAATAAACAAAACAAAAAAAGTTATGATACAATGCGGGACTGGAAGGATTCGAACCCAGAATCCCTAGTCTCGAGTTCACTACCTTATCCATTCTCAGCCATCTAGCACACGTTCCTTTTGCAACAAAATATCTTTTTAATTAGCACCATAATTAATCAAATCCATGATCTGTTCCTGAACACACTACGTGTTATTCCATCCATGATATTGATCCACTCCATGTTCCTGTCTCCTGAGCTCGCGCGCGTAGCACGCGTGCAACTTGAACACACTCAATGAAACAAAGCACAAAACGCACAGTCACGTGATCAAATCGCCCACATAATTTTTTGGGGGTAGCTTGCGCGAAATCTGTGTGTGGTTGACTGAATGCTAATCAGGCTGAGGTGGATAAAATAGGTCACGTGACTCTTTTCCCGAATATTTTGAATTTTATCTGAGTGAACATAGTCATGTATTCCTGTTTCGAAAACCATGTTTGGAAAGATAAAGAAATATAGTCGATGGTTTTACCTGTTTTGAACCATAAAAATAATGAAATAATTGAATTATTTGAAAATTCCTTTCTTCGATAAGACCTACTCCATGGCAAAAACTTCTGAGCGCGCGCGCGGCGTGAGCTGCACTTCTGAACAGGCCCAAAGTTGAATGTTAGGCTCATTTTTAAGAACTACTTTACTCTGCTGGATACGCAGAGGGATATATAAATGTCAGAATTTCTGTTGCTTTTGTAATTTGAATTTGTGGTGAACAGATCACTAGTCTTAAAATGAACGCCAACTGCGTTATATGCTCCGATTCATTCGATGAAATAAATCCGATTGCAGCTGCACCTTGTGGCCATGTTTATCATGCCAATTGTCTAACGATGTGGATCGGTCAGTCTAAAACGTGTCCACAGTGTCGTTCACGTACATTTTTAAAAGGAATTCAGAGGTTGTATTTTAATTTTCAACCCAAATCTGACTCGAATTCTTCTGATTTAGAAAACGAGATTGTTCGTTTGACGTCTTTATTGTCTGCTAAACATTTAGAACTGGCAGCTTGTAAACAAGAAAGAGACAAATTAATCGATTCAGAGAAAAATACATTTGATCAACTGCAGGCAGTTTCAAGAATACAACATGAAAATTTCGAAATAGCAAGATCTTACTCTGAACTCGAAGCTCGAGTTTTAGAACTCGACCAAATAAATGCAACTCTTACTAACGATTTGGAACATCTGAATAGTATCCGGATAATCGTTAACGGAACACAAAGAGATGCTGAAAATATTCTTGAAGAATATAATGACCATTCAAGTACTGCAAGGCAGTTAGCAACGTATTGCGCTTGTCTGAAACGAGAGCTACTTGATTTAGTTCAGTCTAAAGAAAATATTAAGGATTTAAATACAAAATTGCAAAGAGAAAATAACGTATACGCTGCAGAAACAAGATTTTATGCAGATGCTCTGGGAATATCGGACAGTAAACCTAGAGTAAAAAAGGTTATACACCCCTACATTCAAGAAAAGGTTACAGCTGTCTCTTCTGCATTCAAATCTTCTGAAAATGTCTTTTCTGCTTCTACTAGTAGAAAAGGTGCTGTTTCTGACGAAATATGTCTATCGCCTCTGTCTGTTACGTTTAATAAAAATAAATTGAACATGTGTCTCAAAACTCTGAACAATATAGCTGAATCTAGTAGTCAAGCCAACTTAAAACTTGAAAACGTCTCTCCAGTAGCTAAAAGGAAGACTGATGGTGTTGTCAGAATAAAACTTGGCGGTCATGGTAATATTACTGCATCGGGGATGAGACAGATTAGGATTATAAAGAAAAACTGATTATTTGATTCCTTATTTTGAATGAAGAATTTAAAGTGAAACGAACTGTGCCTCCATAAAGAAAAAAAATTGTGGTAATTGTGCAAAATTGTTTAGTATTAAAGTGTGTATTTTCCTAGTCTCTCCTTTACAATATATACTGCGATTTAGTATAAAATAACTCTGTAAAAACTTAAATGCATATTTTTTTTTTTTTTAATATGAAAGCTCTTAAGAACTAATGTGAACTTCTTTTATTTCCTGTCCTCTAGTTTTATTTTGTTTAATTTTACATAAGTTAATCTACAATAGTCAAAACACTGTTTTAAACACTAGTGTCGTGAAGGAAATTTTCACCTTGTTATTAATAAACTTTATAATATACTTAACTACTTAAAGGGTGACCAAAAACATATAAAAATATTATTTAATGCAACCCGAGATCTTTCGACCACACACGCGTTCATTTTCAAAGGGAAAAAAGATGACTGACTGAATAGAAATACATTTTAAAAACAAAAATAGTACGCATGCGCAAGCGGAGTTCAGTCCATTTCTCTGCAGAAGGGTGAAAAGATCAGCTCATATTATCAAGAGGTCTGGCAATATTTGGGATATTGTACCAAATTGCAGGAATATTATAGGAAAGGACATCGTTACAAACATTATCACTTCAAATTAAAATTATTAAAATTTCAATGGATTCACGGATTATTGACGAGTAGTGGTTAGATTTTGAAATGATAATTTTAGCTTTTTCGAAGTATATCTTGATATTTTCTTTTTGATGCAATCTGGATAAAGCTGTATTTGGTTTGTTAAACTTGATATCAGAAATGTGCTCTTTAATTTATCCTTAAATTTCCGACATGTCATACCAATATAAAATAAACTCTTATGCTGTTCTGTGCTGAATGGGATGATGTAGACTACTGCTTTTTCATAATCGGGAATAGCATCAATTTTACTGTGAATCATTTCCTTTAATTTTGTTGGAGGTTTAACTATTAAAATAATATATTTTAGTAATGCTTATCTCAATCTCTCGTAAAGCTGTGGGATATAATCAAATGTGCAATAAATAGACTTGCTCAAACTTAATTCCTTCTTCTGTCTTGGTGGTTTTAACTAATTTATTAATGTGTTGAGGAGGGAAACCATTCTCGATAGCAATTTGTTTTATTATACTAATCTCGTTTTCTAGGTATTTATCTGTACAAACTTCGAAGGCACGTTTAACGTAAAACCTGTAGGCAGCAATTTTATATGAAAATGGTGAGTTACAATAAAAAAGTGTTGTTAGATCTGCATTGTTTTCTATAAATAGTACGCTCCAATTTATTTATATAACTATATTAATTTAATATCGAGGAAGGGTAAAATACCCTCTTTCTCAATTTCTAATGTAAACTTTACCTTTGTATCCAATTCATTAAGTTGTAACAGGAAATTATTTAAAGACAGCAAATCATGATCCCAAATTATGAAAATGTCATCTACATATCTTATCCAAATTGATGGCTTGATTTCAAAATCTTCCATAATCTGTTTCTAAGAGTAAGTTTTAATTCGGCTAAATATCCTGAAATGGGGGATCCCATAGAGCACCATTTCGTTGTCTGTAATATTTACTGTTAAAAACGAAAACATTATTTTGTGTAATCAGGTTAATTGCCGATTTTAACGTGGTACGAATATCTTTATTAAAATGTGGGTTATTGTCAATAGATGTTTCAATTATCTTAACAATTTCATTACTATTTATAGAAGGATAAAGAGACAATGTCCAGGCTGGCAAGAATGCTATTATGGTTAATTGAGATGTCTTTTATCCTCTTGACAAAATCAGTAGTGGAGTCAATAGCATATTCAGATGGTGGTAGAATTATTTTTAAGTATGGAACAAAGGCTTTTTCAATATAGTAGGTAGGAGCAGAATGTTTAGTTACAATGGGGCGGAGGGGGGTGTTTTCTTTATGGTCTTTAAGACGACCAATTAATCTTGGAGTAACGGCAGTTTTATTAACATATAATTTAAATTTAATTTCACTAGGCCAACTTCCTTTATTAATGAGACTCTTGGCTTTCCTAGATATATTAACATTTCGATCCTTCTTTAGTTCAATACAATCCATATTATCAATACAAGTCTCAATTTTGCTCAAATAATCTTTAGTGTTCAAAACTGCCAATTTGTTTTATCAGTCTGTATGATTGTAATGTCCTTGTTAGATTTTAACCTTTTAATAATTCTGAAGTTGGGATTTTGTTGACTGACAGGCTTCTTTAAATACGTTTTAACATTATTGTGTAGTGAACTTCTAACCTCATGCTTCATAGCGGATGGGGTTGCCTGTACGATCCTTTCACAATTCGTGATTATAGACTTCAAATCCATTTTATTTCTAAACATATATTTCGAGCCTAGCTATAAAATATTGCCTTCATCTTCATCAAAAACTGTATCGGATAAGTTAATAAGGATTATGATGATTGATCTACTAAACTCTGATAATCTACTAAAAGATTATTTGTTTGTCTGAAACTGAAGACCATGGAAACTTCTTTTAACGTACAAATTTTTGATACTTTAAAACTCAAATTCTTTCCTTTAAGTTTGTTTTGTAAATTTAATACTCATCTTTTTCTCAATCGGCCTTCCCCTCCCATTTTGTGTGTGTGGAAGGGGGGAGGGGGAATGAAAGAGTATTTGAAAAAAATGCTCCTTTAACTTATGTCACAGAAATTGTCGCAACTAGTGTGAAGCGGTCTGTGAGACCGCTGCAACGAAAGATGAATAAAAGGCACTATTAACTCATGATGTTTTTATACTAAACATTTTGCACTGGACTGTTATAATTAAAATTCACCCATTCAAAAGTCTCTGGTCTTAGTACTAAAGTTCTAAACGGACCAAAATTTCGGTAGTGGTTTGTAGTTAAACTGAAAATTGCAAGTTAAAAATTGAAAAAAGCCACGATCTGAGATACCGGTAACATAAGTTAAAGGTTGAGTATGGTAAAAATAACCAGTTGCGCTGGCAATACGTGCTACGCACGTTCCGTTTTCTGAATTAATTTCATAGCTAACAAATATGGTACTAATTCTTTAACACCTTTTTAACCGTTTCCCTGACTATATAGAGTTATCTCGGGTTCGTATATATTAGTTATATCCCAAGGAAACTCGCGCGTGGCATAATTTGTTTCTATTTGTTTTATCACGTTTTTACTTGGCCTGAAGTTTAAAAAGTAATATTCTTGTATAATACAATAAATTGTACATGTTGGGCGCGTTCACGGACCGCACTCTGGGTTCCCCATGTTTCCCCGTGGGGAACCCGAAGCGTTCAGAGCCGGCATCACGTGACTTTTTCCGTGTTTCCCGCAACGTTCAGAGCCGGAGATTACCCAGATTTCGGGGAACCCACATTACCTGAAAAATTTTGTTGGGTAAAGTGATCACGTGGTTGGGAAATCTGATTTGTTTATCATTTTATAGCTTAACTGTGACTGTTAATCGGAATCACTGCTTTGATCAGTTTTATCGCACATTGTTTCTGCTTTTTCATGTTACAAAAATAATAATTTGACATACAATAATTTTAACACATAATAATTTGAACGTACCATATTTTCCATCGAATGAATGAATCTCCGATTCAGTCTAAAATGGCTAGCAAAACCTGTGATACATATTTGTTGCGATAGTATTCCACATAAAAATTAACTTGCACTGTTAAAAATATCGTGAAAAATTACCTCTGTTTTTAAAGACTCTCTATTTTCTGACCAATGAGAACGCGACATTAATACCTATGAAGCGTTCTCATTGGTCAAAAAGTAGATAGCCTTTAAAAACAGAGGTAATTTTTCACGATATTTTAACAGTGTGGAACAGTTTCCCATCTAAAAAAAGTGATAATTGAATCTATTTGAACTGTCGAAAGTGCAGCTGCCGCCATGTTTGTAAATGTAAATAAAAAAATCCCGCAACTTTACCCGAAAGCGTTCAGAGCCGTTTTTACCCAACCTTACACCGAGAAACCAGTATGACGTCATTCCCCAATTTTCCTAGTTACCCGTGTTTCGGTCTCTGAACGCGCTCAATGTGTGATTGGTAGTTAGTTTTGATATGGAATGCAAATGATGAAATAGTTTTTTAATTGGTAAGAGAAGCGGTTAATCTTAATCTAGATTTCGTTCGTCAAATACGGAGAAATTTTACTATTCAAAATAAATGGTTAGACCAATTAACCAAAACCTATCTACGTGCGTGGTGTGCATTTCCAAAACGAGTGGTTAAGCATTCTTTAAGGGTCTCGGAACTATTAAAATTTTTATAAATGAATTTTCTACACTTTTAATATCGTAAAATGTAGGATTTTAAACAATTTTTGTTGGGATGAAAGATATGATCTTTAATTTCATGTATTTAAAAATTGCAAGATGAAGAATTGGTATTTGCAGGGGGCTCGAAACTAACATTTGTCGAGCAGAAAATTTGTATAACAGCCAGAGTTGGGCAAATTTGTAATCTTAATTATCCGCAGTGAAATTACAGGTTAATTGCATGTAACTGTTTACAATTACACACATTCGAACACAGAAATTTTGTCAATGGGATGGGAGCGGTTACGGTTACAGTGCTGCAAGAATTTTTTCCAGCAAGTAATTTTAACTACGATTAATTACATACAATTAGGGGAATGGCGCTCACTTAACGGAAAACAATGAGTAGCTAGTCAAATTTGAACAAAAAATCAATATTTTATTAACGAAATATAACTCCAAAGCATAAGGAACAGTTTGCAATCAACTAATTTTCATAACTTTTAGGAATTTTTATTTTTATCGTTTTATTTAAATGACCATCGATTGAGCGGTAATACTTGACATGGTAGGGTAATTGCGCTCAGTTTGAATACAGCGATTAAGTAAGACAAGTGGCATATGCAGTTGTGTGAGCTGTTCACACCACTGCAGACTTTTTGCAACCACTTTACACACATTGTGTTATACACATAGTGGGCTACTTTTTTATATTTAGGTTTATTTTCCCGACTTTTTTGAAATCGTAAAATTCTCATTGTTTAATGACATATTAATAAAGGCGAAAACAGGGAAATTTTACCATTTCAAAAAAGTGGTGTCAGTCAATAAATTTGAATTCAAAAAAAGTTGCCTGCTGGCAACACTTCTTCTTGAATTCCACGCGAGCGACATTACCCGTCATCGCCATGTTGGGTTTTATTGCATTAGAATTGGCGTAACAACGCACTACAAAAATAAAAGCATGAAAGTACGGCTAAATGTATATACTTTGTAGACGTAATGAGTAAATTAATATTTGAAAATAAGAGTACTACTTACCTTCTTGTACACTTGCCTTCAAGTTAAATGTTGTAGAATTTTATAATAAAACAACTTCAAACTAATAACTTGAGGACACAAATACTTTCATCCCGACGGGCACTAAATCCTTACTTGGGAACTTGCGATGAAGTTCGCTAGGGGCCGGTACCGATCGCACGTTTTCAATTCTATTCCGTTTAGAGATATTTGGAGAGCAGGATTACCCTTCTGAGTGTCATTACCCTACTTTCCCCTAAACTGTAATTACATTGCAGATAACTGGAATTACGAATTTGCCGAACTCTAACAGCTTACGCGCAGGATTACAAATTAAACTATGCAACTACAATGAAATTTTGAGTCTAATTATACTTCAGATTATAATTACCCTGAACCTAAAGAATTTTCTATTTAAAGCATTTTAAAGTTATTTTTAGCTAATACAAAATTTTGAAACTTTCAACAGTAGAATCGCCCAAAACTATTTTAACAAAAATGAAACTTTAGGTTCAGTTTATACAGACTAACAATACACATGTTTTGAACATTTCATGAAAAAAAAATATATACAAAGTTTTTGATATCCTGCGCGTTATGCCCAAAAAGTCATTTGGAGAAAAATGACTTCAAAGTCTCGGAAACGCCCCTTCAGCTATTGAGCAGGTATAATTCTTAAAACCACAACTTCTGTTCTAATGGAAATTTCAAGGAAACATTTACATCAAAATGTTCAGAAAAAATAAGAGTATATAATTTTTTCGAAAATTTTGCAGCTTTGAGTCTAGACACCACTCCCCCCCTTAAGTCTCATTGCAACAAATATTAACACTAGCCCTCCGACGTCTTGAGGGCTTTCCTGCATTTTCATAAAAATGCTTATAAAAATCTTAATGTAAATTTTCTTTCCATGTTTGTTTCTAAAATGCACTCCATACCCCTTTATTTGATATTACATTTTAAAATAAAATTCTGTTTAAAATATTTTTTCTGCAACAGGTTTAAGTTTTTGGGAAACTGAAAAATATGTCCAAACCGCTCAGAGGGCTAGAATACTAGACGCTCGTAATTATCACGACTATACTATACGCTATACTATGTGTAGTATTGTAGGGTTAAACGGTAAGTCATTCGCGTACAGTTTGTGCATTCTTCGACAAGATGGCACTGAGTAATATAAAAATGAAGATTGGGTAAAGCTGAAATATCTTGGACAATACTATTATCTTTATTCACAGCTGTCAGCGGTCTCTCACAGCGATGATATTTTAGTTTAACGATTTACTAGTGTCATTTTGTTTAGTTCCCTTTTCTATCGGCTAAAGATCTCGATATTAAACCCTTCGCGATGAGCGTTCTTTACCGCATTTTTGTCATCGGTTTTTCAAAATTTTTTGCTTAATTTCTCAAATGGTTTGAACAAGACAATTTTCAAAAAATACTGAAAGGAACTAAAATTCTAAACACTTTAACCGACACGTAGACAAGACGTTCGTCTCGGTGGGATTAAGTATAATCCGTACAGAAATATCGTACAGAAATTGTGTTCAGATGAGTTAACAGAGCGTTTTCTTAAACTTATCAAGCCGTCCCAGACAGTTCACAGTAGCTGTTGGCCATTTCTGTGACAGTAAACTGGCGTCATGCCATTTAGGCTCCAGCTAGGACAAAGGTATTTTGATTTTTTAATCTCTCTATTTTTATCAGAATCTTGCTGTTTGCAATAGAATTTACAATAGTAGAAAATTACTGGGATGTAAAGGACGCCATAACACCAGTTAAAGGTCAATTCCTTCTTCCTTGGTATTAACTTTTTTTTCTGTTGGTTAGTTTTAAAATTTCCGATTTTCTCCCTTTTTCCAAAATTTGGTCAAGGCTTGCAGTTCTGGAATAGAATTGGAATAAGATTTCTCTTTAATTATGTATCCCTTTAATAAATACTTGAAAATCGAATTTTTAATCGCGTATTGAAATTTAACTTTTTTAACCCCTTGAGGGATGGTGGTAGTTTTAATGATTCGCACCAGAATCTTTTAATAATTTTACTTTTTTAATTTTGATGGAAAAGTTTAAATTGATTTTCCTTTAAGGTAAATTTTTTTTCGGGAGTTCCGGTGAGAGTTCAATATTACACAAACACAATTCCTTGCCCCCGAAAGGGTTAAGCGGTCTTTCATTCTAAATTTTGCGTTGGAACAGCTGAAAGTAACCCTTTAGTTATTTCACGAGCAGGGAATTTCGTGCGGAGAAATTATAATTGAAGTTTTGATTCTAACCTAATCTAACTGGTGACAGCTAATTGTCCACAATAATACATTCAGGAACTTCCATATAAATAAAATTTTTGTTTCCTCTGTTTGGAGACTGCAATCTTTAACTAATTAAATCGAAAGGAAAATACCACTTCCCTCCCTCCTTAAAATCTTGTTCGAAACTCAATTTAATCGGGTACCGTTTAAAGAATGTTATTTTTTTTCAACTATTTTTCAGCTAGAGAACACCAATTTCGGCAAAATATAAATCTTGATCTTCACGGAACTTTATTTGTATAGTCTTTATACAAAGGGCTGAAATGTTAGTTTCCGAATTTGACGATATAGCCCAGACAATAGAGACCGTATAGGAGCTCTACCTAGAAAATTCATGGTAGTTCTGGAAAAAGGCTTACTATGTTTTTTGGGTCGCTGAATCAGAACTTAACTTCCCACCAAAATTTCCACCGGGACACCCCCCCCCCCCCCCCCCCCCCCCCCCAAAAAAAAAAAAAAAAAATTCGGTAAAATGCAACCAAAAAAGGCTTTTATTAAAATCTATTTTTTTATTGTTTTAGGGGAAAAGTATCTAGAAATTCAGAAAGTAGACAAAATTTGCAACAAATTAGATATGACATAATGACTTAGGATGAAGGGGAAAGGGGGATCTGCCTCGGAACATGCGCCACGGTGCTGCGTAGACTAAGTTGCACAATTCCACTTAACCACTCGCACGTTTGCATTCGCCCTCCAATCTCCCCTCCGAACTTTCTCTAAGGTTTACTTTAAGTTTTTTGGGTCGCTGAATCGGAATTTTTAACTTACCCCCAAAATTGCCCCCGAAACCCCCCCAAATAGTTGTTTTTAAATTAATTTTTTAATTGTTTTAGGGGAAGACTATGTAGAAATTCAGAAAAAAGACAAAATTTGCTACAAATAGGATATATGACATTACAACGTAGAATGAGCGGGGAGGGAGAGGGCTGCCTCGGAACATACACTGCGGCGCTATACGCACTAAATTATGAAAGTCCAGGTAATAGGGGATTTCACCTGGCAAAATTAATGCTAGTTCTGAATTTCGGCTCACTTTATTTTTTGGGTCACTGAATCCGAATTTAACTTACCACCAAAATTTCACCCGGCAAATCTCAAAAAAATTGATTTTTTGAAAAAAAATTGGTTTTTGAGAACAGCGCGCGGGGAATGTTCCGAGGCAGCCCCCTCTCTCCCCGTTTATCCTACGTCATAATGTCATATCCTATTTGTTGCAAATTTTGTCTACTTTCTGAATTTCTACATAGTTCTCCCCTAAAACAATAAAAATTTTTATTTAAACGACTTTTTTGGGGGGGTGGGGTGTAAGTTAAAAATTCGGATTCAGCGACCCAAAAAGCTTAAAGTAAACCTTATAGAGAAAGTTTGGAGGGGAGATGGGGGGGGCGAATGTAAACGTGTGAGTGGTTAAGTGGTATTGTGTAACTTAGTCCACGCGGCGCATGTTCAGAGGCAGATTCCCCCCCCCCTTCCCCTTCATCCTAAGTCATGTCATAATTCTAATTTGTTGCAAATTTTGTCTACTTTCTGAATTTCTAGATACTTTTTCCCTAAAATAATAAAAAAATTTATTTTTGTTTTTAATAAACCTTTTTTGGGGGCATTTTACTCAAATTTGGGGGGGGGGGGGGTTGCCGGGGGAAATTTTGGTGGGAAGTTACAAATTCGGATTCAGCAACCCAAAAAACATAGTAAGCCAATTTCCAGAACTACCATTAATTTTGCCAGGTAAAATCCCCTATTGCCTGGACTAATATATTTTGTTAGTTTTTCCGACGTAGTCTTTTTATTGGACATTATTCATTTAAAATCTCCATATTTGAAATTGGTCGAGAAGAAAGTGTTATGCTGTAAGCAATGCAAAAAAAAATGTGGGTGTAATGACCTCATAAGATGCATTCACTTTTAGAAAGCAAAATTTGGTTAGTTTCTTTGAAAAACTGAGACTGTGTGGATTTTCCTATTTATAAGTAATCTACCTTTTCAAAATTTCTTAACATTTCTAAGATTGTTTTGAAATACTGGTAGACAAGATTTCAGTGGCAACCGTGCTCTATAATTTTCGCACTCCTCGTATGTGTGCGTATTACCAATCTCTTGGTAATAACTTAAAATTGCTAGACTTAAATTTTGCTTATGGGTCATCTACATATAAAAATGTTATATGAAAATTATAAAGTTTGTTACACGCATATAATTTTGACACTTCAATCTTTAATAAATTTTACCTTCTGATAGAAAACTTGGTCATTCGATCAAGTAGTTTTAGAATTATGCAGGTTTAAAGTTTGGAACCCCTAATGTTGAATCATTTTTCAAGCCTTGCGAAACTCTTGTAATACGAGCAGTTTTTAACATAACTTTAACTGCTTGGCGCAATCGTCTGCAATTTGAATTCCCATATTTGAAGCTTCTAGAAATTTAGGTTTAAAAATTCATGGTTTAAATTTGTTTTACAAAATACATTTTTAAAAAATGAATCGTAAGCTACAGGTCTAAGAGCCTGCTAGAAGCTTCAAATATGTTAAGGCTGCTAGTCACTTGGCTCCCAAATTTCTCTCGCTAGTGTTAAATCTATGGATATAGAATGCATTCGTAATTTAAAATGTAGCACTCTTCTTTCAAAAGTGTCACTACTCAAAAATTGGGTTTTTTGAGTTGACTGTCATTCTACTTGGTTTTTACACCTATACCAATCACCTGAAGTACCAGATAGCGCACTGAAAATCTAGCCACTAGGTAGCAGTTGTTTGCAAGATGGCCACTGACCCATCCACAGCCCGGAAACAGTTTTTAGCATTTCCTGAAAAACTAAGTTTTTTGAGTTAGGGCACTTTGGAAGCAAGGGTGCGATTATCAGCTCGGGAAGTTTTAATATTTTAAACTCATTCCCCCCCCCCCTCCTGAGTACCCTTAAGGGATGTCTGTTTAATTTTTTTTTAGTTCTCAAATATTTCTAAAATCTATGCTTAATTTAATACATTGTGTGTTAAAAGCTGACGAACTGTAAGATTTTAACACTTCATATAGAAATTAAGCGCATATTTTAGAAATATTTTTAGAAGTAAGAAAATACATCCTTTAAGAAGAGTACCAGATAAAAGGAATTTCCCGGCGAGATATACGAATGCATCAAACGCTTATAGACTTAGCTTCCCAATTCCCCCTCACTAATGTTAAGTGGCTAGCAGCCTTAATCCAAACATGCAACTCATTCAGCCGATCAGTTTTTAAGTTATGCTTAAACTTTCCGCGTTGCACTCACTTTTCAACAATTGAACAGAAATTAACATCAATTTTCCCAATTTTAAACCTGCTGAACCCTTTCAGGGTCAAAGCATTTTTAATGCTAAAGTGTTGAAATAAATGAATGTCGGCGGAATTCATCAACAAATTTATTTGGAAATAAGACCAACGACAATGCAAGATGTTTTGAATTGCCTACTAGAGTCGTAATGCTCTAGTTTATCTACAATAGAAAGTGATCAATCGATTTTTCTTATTGCTTAGATGTTTTAGCAATAGTGGAATTCCTTACGAATTCATGAGCATTGGAATGGTAGAAAGCAAGCCAGTGTAATTTAAGGTATTTCCCATTTAATATGTATGTGAAATGTAGCGTAATAAGAAAAACGCTATATTTCACATACATATTAAATGGGAAATATATTAAAAAATTTCTGGTGCCATTGTGGCGTTTGAGAATTAAAATAAAGTGGTTTCATAAACACACCACCGCCCCTAAAAGGTTAGTACCTAAACTGCCAGACCGAATGATTTCCTGTTTGGTATTCGAAAGCAAAATTTACTGGAAGATCCTAATATGTAAATTAAGTATTGGTATTGAAAATTGCACGAGAGTCCTCTAATCCAAATTAAAGTTTATCTTTAGATGTTGCTGCCCATAGATTGCCACGAATCAATTTGTATAAGATTTGGGGCAGAGTTAGTAGGGTTGGTAACTTTATTTTTCCAGGTCTGTACAAGTGGGTAGTATAACGAGTTTTTAAATTTCGCTAAAGTTTGATATTTCAAAAATGCGAGACGCCTTTAATCTACATAACTTATTTCTGTAAACTTTAATGGTGTGTTTGTAGGTATGAGTATAGAGGTAGTCGAAATTTTTTTCTAAATCTTTCTTATAAATCTTTTTTTTTTCTTATA
Organism: Maratus speciosus; assembly: GCA_963932465.1. Taxonomy (NCBI): domain Eukaryota; kingdom Metazoa; phylum Arthropoda; class Arachnida; order Araneae; family Salticidae; genus Maratus; species Maratus speciosus. The sequence continues at coordinate 38,256,679 of OZ010792.1, forward strand.
AATGAAGTAATCTGTGAAATTGGTTAGAATTATCTGACAAAAGGCTTGAATTTTTAAGGTGGCTGCACCCTTTTTAGAAAGTCAAAATTTCAAATTTTAATTTGTATGCTAAAAGAAACATTTTAGTTCTAAACCTTTCGATACCAAATTTATTTGGCGCACTTTTATTATACAAATAAATCCCTTGAGTATTTTGTTCTAAACTCTTTTATACAAATTGCAGTTCTGCCGATGGGATAGCTTCATAACCATTGAAAGATAAGGTCTGGAAGTTCCGTATCGTAGCTTACAGGTATAATTAATTACCTGTAAAACTAATCTTGGTGATAATTTGGAAAATGTTGTTCTCTCAAAACATTTTAGAACTCCAGTTATGTTAAATCTATTCCTTTTTAGGTGCGTTCGTAATTGTATAAATACGTAGCACCTATAGTCGTCGTTCAGTCTGTCTGTCTGTCCGTCCGCATGCAACAGAGCAAAAGCTACCCAAGCGAATGGTCTGAAATTTTAACTATATAATTGTTGCAAAATTTTGTCAAGTCATTTCAAATTTTATGAAAATCGGATGTATAGTTTAATTACAGGGACACTCAACATTTTTCCGTTGCATTAAGGCCAATACGAAAAAATTATTTCAAGTACTTTTTAATGATGTTACAACCTTTCGAACAGAATGAAATTGATATGCATTTATGAAGTGCGCTAAAATATACATTCAGTACAATATGCAGTGCAAAAGATATTCACAAAACTAGTTATAGTTCGAACGCACCTCATTTGCCACTTTTGGCGAGCAGTTTCCAACTTGTTTGTTTATATATTAACATTAATGCTTTGTGCAGACTTTAGTTCAATTTATGTGGAAATTCTGAGAAGACTTTTGAGACATTAAAAACATTTTATAAAGTGGCTGAAAAGAAATCTTGCAGGCAATATCAAAACTATCCAAAGATAAAACAAATTAAAACGTTTTGCATTAACCTTTTCGGGATCGGCCTCTCTTGCACGAATTTTATTCGCTTGACACCACTTATTTTTCAAGGTTTCAATTACTTACATAATCGCGAAAGTTCTTAAATTAAATACATCAAATATTACTTTATTACTGGTACCAAAAAGAATTTCTGGATGTAGTTTTTGAAGGTGCATGCACTCATGGTCCTGAAGATGTTTTAGGTGGTTTTGAAACTCTAAGACGCTGAAAGTTGCGTTTAGCACAATCATAACTCTCAATCTTCTGGTTTCTTTTAAATCAAATACCAGAAATTTATAAAATAATCTAAAAAATATCCCAGTGAATCTTTTCTGGTTTTATCTTAATTGGGAGGGGGAGAGAACAACGGAAGATTGGCAGCTATGCACAACAACGTTTGAACTTTAACCCTAAACGTATGCTTCCATTTAGTGTACGATTTGAAAATTCAATTTAATGGCACGCTAATCATCCAGCGTTTACTGGGGTTCCATAACCTGTGATTTATTCTGTTGAGCTGATTCGGTTATCAGATGAGATGTTGTGGTCGTTAAGGTTAGCTGGGCGAATTAGGTCCTGGATTCGTCCGGGATGACTCAGCTGGTAGAGCATTGGCGGCTTCAGCCAAGAGATCCCTGATTCGAATCCTGGCCAAGACATTTTTCACCCAGTCGGAAAATTACAACTCATATGAATTATTTACCAATTGAATAATTGTGTTTAAAAATTAATCTAACGTTAAATATATACTGTCTCCTTAAGCAGTAGTACACCTAAAAGGAAAACTTTTCGCTTTAAAACTTTGTAAGGAAGGGGTCGTCATTTACATTATTTTTGAACATGAAGCGAGAAACTCCAGTAATTTCCGACGTGGATCAATTTACAAATGCTATTGATGTGAAGGAACTTAATTTTGTAAGTAAAATATTGATTAATTACTTATAGATAGATGCTGATAACTATCAGCAGTGTTTACAAACCTGGCATATATTTCATTCAGAAATTACAAATTCTCACCAGTAAGTTTCAGTAGTTATTTTTTCATTATATAACTATAGATAATCGGAAAGTAAAATAAATTTGCTATTCAAAACTCTCTGGTGTAAATTCAGAATTTCTAAAATTAGATTTGGCGATGCTACTTATCGGCAATTATTTCACTTACCCGAAGTCGGAATCGAGCAAATATATTTTCAAAACAAGCAATATTAAAAAAACAAATAGGGGAGACCGGGGGAATGGCGACACCTTAAGGGAATTTAAATTTTTTCACCTCGAAAAAATGTTTATTTTTTAATAGTAAAAATTCTAAAGCTGAATCATGATCTTTAGTATCTGTATAAATTTAACCGTAATCATAACTGTAAAGTAAGCATACATAAAAAAATATTTTTTAAACCTCTGCACAGTGGCGGGATTACCCAGGACACTGGGGTAATTCCGCCACTGTACCGGGGTAATGCCGCCACTCTTTAATGACCTAGTACATGCATCAAATGGATACTAGGAAACACACAACTTACTGAAAATAGTTAGAAAGCAATGTAATTGAGCAAAATAATGGTTAAGCTTACAATTTACTTCATATTGCAAAAGTCACTCTGCTGAATCGGCTCCACAACATTAAAATGAGGCCATTTCTCCATCCGCTTCCTTGATAGCTGATGTGCTCATTAAAAATAATAAATATATAAAAAACAATTAATAAAATAGTCAAATTTTATGCATTTTTCTTTCATGGCACTTAGTGTGCGTAAATATAAATAATTAAATGGCCAAACTAGTACTCAAATAATCAAAATTGTCAGAAAGGGATTTAGATCATCTAAATTCTACCTTGCCCGTATAGTAATTTGCAATATTAATATCTATTTATTATTACTGCAAAATAACAAACAGGGCAAAAAAAGAAAAAGAAAAGAAAAAAAATCTAAAAATAAAGTGTATGAAGAAAGTCAAGCTAAAAGAAATTATAGTTCATACTTGTAGTGAAATATAATGAAAAATAAATTAAATAATAATGACAGATTTTTTTTTTTTTCACACACCCAAAAGAAGAAAAAAAAGTTGGAACCAAAAATAATAATATCTGAGCAATAACTAGCAAAAACTATAAGAAGTTTTTATAATGTATTTTGTTGCATTAAATATTTCTACTTAATGATTACTTGGACTAATGCATTTAACTTAGTTTTCAAATATTTAGGGTGGTAATAGTGAAGGGGAAATTTATAATAATTTTTTTAATAAAAATAATTTATGTTTTTGACTGAGTTTTCAAATAATATATATATAATATGTATATTATTTTGAAAAGTAGTTTATTAGAATTTTTTAAATAAGAACAATTAAAAAAATTTTAACAAATGTTAATAAAAAGTATTTAACAATTAACTATTACAAATTGATTTAAATGATTAATTACTTATTAAATTAATAATATTATTAATATAAATTCATAAATTAATAAAATTTTACTTTCAAATAAAATAAACTGAATATAGTTATGTATTCATTAGAATTTTTTAATAAAAACAATTTAAAAAAATTTAGCAAATTTTAATAAAGAGTATTTAACAATTAAGTATTACAAATTGATTTCAATAATTAATTACTTATTAAGTTAATAATATTATTGATATAAATTAATGAATTAATAAAATTTTACTTTCAAATAAAATAAACTGTATATAGTTATGTATTCAGATATGTAGTGAAATAATATAACATAAAAATAAAAATATTTTATATAAGTGTAAGAAATAACATTATATTTTCAAAAATATTCATTTTAAGGAATTGAAATAAATAGCTTATAAGTAATATGAGTTTTAAAAATTAATTTCATTAACAGTATTTTATACATAATAAAAAATTACAAAGCTTGATGATAAATTAATAAAATTTTTCAGTATGAAAAATACTAATTAATTTTAAAAGAAAACTTTGATAAATTAATTTTGCTAATGTATGTAAGTTTAGGAGATATTATTATTGAATTACAATAAATGTTCACTTTAATTCATAAAAAAATAGCTTATATGAATTTTGAAATTTATTTAAAACTAAATTTTATTTTATTTAATAAAAATTGAATTCCAATTTTATTTAAAACTAAATTTTATTTTATTTAATAACAATTAAAACTTAATTTAATCAAAATTTTACTTAATTATCTAATTGACAATTTAAAAAAAATGGAAATGAACGGGTAATAAAAGTCGATAAATCTTTATTAACTAACTTAATAAAAAATCGAAACCAAACACAAATAAAAAATATAAAAGTAACGGGGAGGATAGAACCTGCCTACTTCAGTTTGCTAGACAAGCGCGTTAACCACTGGACAAGATCGTCCACACAAAACTCTTACCAAAATAGCATGAATTAACTAGGTGCGATATTTCTCAAAGTGCTTCGATTTCATCGCTAAATCATACTTGAGAAGCAAGCTAAGACCGGTTTCTGATCAACCAATGAGAGAATGGAACCTTTCACTCTTGAGTCGCTTCCATCCCAAACATAATCCGGAAGCGCGTCTATCGAAAGTCTATAGAAATGCCGCAGATTCTTTCTTTTCCCCGTCCATCCTATCTAAATTCTCTACTTTCATGGTTTTCGCCAAGCACTGTTCCCGCTAAGAAAAGGCAGAAAGCTCTGACCAATCAGATGCGTTTCGCGGTATCAGATTTTCATTGGTCCATATATATATATATATATATATATATATATTTATATATATATATATATATATATATATATATATTTATATATATATATATATATATATATATATATATATATATATATATATAAGTATTCAACAAAAACCAAACATAAAAAAAATTAAATATTTCATTTTTAACTATTTTCATCAGGTGACACTTTGTAATAGTTTTTTGCTTAAAAAGTTTATCAGATATAGGTTTTCTGTTGCTCTGAAACACTGGTTGTCTCGCCATTCATTTTTATATTAATTAGCGAACTTTAGAAAATAAATATTAGAAATTTGTGCTCATTCTTTCTGTAATTTTTATTTATTTTTACAGTTCTGGTTCGCTTTTTAATACTGCATGTGGCGCAAGTGTAGGGGAAGTGTAACTAAGCTAATCACACTTTACCCAATACTTTTTATTCCCATCAACTCAGAGTAATATCATTAAATGTCAGTAAATAGGTGCTTTATACAAGGTGTGAAATTAAGCTTCAGCAGAAAAATACTGTTCGGCGTTTCTTTCAATTCGTATGAATTGCAGATTAAATGGTAAAATAATTCTTGTTAATATTCTTTTAAATAAGAAGTTTGTTTTTTACCTCTAAACTGGCGAGGTGGGGTGTTTTTCAACCCCAGAGAAATTGCATATGAGCTTTACATTTGCAAAAAAAAAAAAAAAAAAAAAAAAATGTGGTATTTAGATACCTTAATTTATATGTATATGTATGTACACTTAAAGTACTTTTTCAGTTGTTTTTATACAAGTAAAAATTACAAAATTCATAGGAAATTCTCTTATTTTATTTCGCTAAATTTTAAGAAGTACACAAGAAATCAAATTTTGGGGTTACATACACTCCACCTCACCACTTACGGTAGAAAAAAATCATCCCACCACTTATAGGTGAATCAAAGTCGATTTTTTAAATTTGCAAACTAAACTTTTCATGAAAATTATGCAAGCAAAGTTGTAAACAGTTTTACTGCCATATAATAATTTTTTGTTAGATTCGATAAAAGAACTTTAGAGAAATTATCTCAACTTTTTGTTTTTAGTTCCTTTAAGCTGACCAGATTTAATTACACGTGGAAGATAAATTGGTTTAAATTTTCGAGTTTTGAATTGAGTTATAAATTGATAAAACAGAAAGAAAAAGTTGATGATGAAATGTTAAATCAATATGATTATGATGCTGGAAGGTTTTAAAATAATATATTTAAGCATTGTGGGTGTGTATATAGTTTTTTGCCTTTCCGAAAAAAGTGATATTTTTATGCTTCTGTACACTTTTCTAAAAATCTATTTTAGGTAAACAGTTGAAACTTTTCAAAGTTGTGTAGCTAACTCTATTTGAGAATAATAAGAAGTGATTTTCTTTTTGGCTTAAAAAAATAAAATTTAAAATATTATACTAAAAAACTTTGAAAATCCTTTTAAAAAAATTTTAGTAAAATATTTTTATTTCTTTTAAGCCAAAATGAAAATCGCTTGTTATCATACTCAAATAGAGTTAGCTACACAATTTTGGAAAGTTTCAACTGTTTACCTAAAATAGATTTTTCATTTTAAAAAAAACTACTTTTTTTCGAAAAGGCAAAAAACTATATACACACCCACAATGGTTAAATATATTATTTTAAAACCTTTCAGCATCATAATCATATTGATTTAACATTTCATCAATTTTTTTTTCTGTTATATCAATTTATAACTCAATTCAAAACTCGAAAATTTCAACCAGTTTATGTTCCATGTGACCTTAACTGTTAGTCAACTTCTTTTTTCAGGATTATTTCTTATTAAATTTATGCACTTGGGCGGTAAATCCTCCTATTAAGAAAACTTTTATTTAATTCGTAATTTCATTTTATTAAAAAATATACAATGGGCAAGAAAAACCGTATAAATTTTGAAAATTCAAAAAAGAGAGCAAATAATGATACGGAAATGCAGGTTAGACTTAAAGATTTGTCAGAATACGTGATTTTGTTTATCAGAAAAATTAATTGCAGTTAAAAAAAAATATCACCGATAAGGGACGCTAACACTAATTAAGCATTAAAAGTATTATGCAAAGTTATTTGCAGTGCATTTTAATGGTGTTACGCTATTTCAAACATAATGAAATTGATATGCATATATATGTTGCATGTTGCTGTCGATTTTTGTGACTTCCAGAGACACTCGTATTTATCGAAGTAAATGTAGTATAGTAATCAATGACAACCCTCCGTTATCACGAGACAACCGGAGTGCAGTCATGGTGGCGAATTAGAAGAGAGGCTCCATAAACATTGAAATAATTTCCCATGGAATAATTAATAGACAGGCATCGTAATTTAAACGTTGTTTATTTGGCAGACACATATCGTAACATTTCCAGTAGCTTATCCATCAACTCTCGAATAATCGCTGATCCACTTCATAATAAACTTAAGATGTTAAAAGTATTAGAATCTGCACATTAAAAGTCATTCACCCCAAGTGACGTGGATTTATTAAACAACCGAAAAACGTAGAAATCTCTCGCTCCTGGTCGATGCAACAGTATAAATACTCAAAGAAACAGAACGCGGACGGATGCATTACAAGTGAAAGAACAAATCCCGTAAAAGTAGCCGGAAGAACGCGATGAGATGCAGGATACGATAGGACTTAGCTCTGGGGGTAGGGGGGAAAGCACGCATGACGACGATGTGAACTTTTTAGCCTCGGCGTCAGAATCATTACGCAAACAAATGTTGACGGGAGGCTGCCCATGGAATTATGGGAAATAGAATATCAGAGAACAAATGCTATTAAAAACATTCGAAACAAAAGAATTTAGTTTTAGAATAAAATGAAAAAGTAATTTAATGGGTTTTATAAGATTAGACGAATGGATTAAGGTTTTTAGAATAATAAAAGAATACGCGTTTAAATCATGGAAAAAAAGATAAAAGATATTTAAGATATTATTAAAGCTAAGTAAAAAAAGGGGTAAATATTAAGAATTTGGAATAGTTTTACTAAGATAAAAGGGAGAAAATTTTTATTATTATATATCCCCCCACCCAAAAAATGGATGAACCGGTAGGTCTTATGACTTGCAAGTTCATAGAAGGGAAATGTTACATAGACTTGGATTACAGTTTCGTCACTTGGAGTAAACCCTAAAGAATTAACTTTCTAAAACTATCTAAATGCTATATTAAATTTAAAATTTAGAATTTATAAAGCGAACTACTGGAATTGTTAATTAAATACAAGGACAAGATATTAATCTTTTTTTACAAATTACAAGTATAAAAAAAATATATATATAAGGATTGAGAATAATTATTTAACATAGTTTTGTTATTTACATAATAAATTTATGGCCATTCATGGCTCATATTCACATGCAAAGCATGGAATTATTGAAAAATGTCTTCAAAATATAAGTTCAAAATTAGATTCGTAAATATAATGTTCATTTGAATCTACTTATCCTTACATTAGCAACTCAGTTTCTCCAATCTACGTTCACTTTCAGTTCGATAAATAAAGTTAATATATTACAAATAATAAATAATAATAAAATTAATATCAAATTTAACAATAATAATAAACCTATTTACAGCATATTTTAAGTGTATTGAAATGCATACATCGATGGACTATCTCTTTGTGGGTACCTGTTTACTATATGCTATTATTTACCATTTACCACGTGGTGTTTACCTATTACAGTCATCATAGGATTTTCAGAAAACTCTTTGGAATTCCTCTAAGTTGAAAAAATTTAATAATCTGAAATTTCTAAACTCTGAAATTTCTAACTCATAAATTAATTACTCATAACTAATAAACTCTCTAACTCATAACAAATAAAACCATTTTAAAATCTGAAAATCTCATAAACTGACAAAAACTCTTAAAATCTGAAACTAAGCATAAGTAAGAAAAATGTTTTTTTTTTTTTTTTTTTTTTTTTTTTTAATCTCATGTTTTGTCCACTAGCTAGCTATACGGTAATTATCTTCCAATTACCTAATAATATCCATATTATATCTAGTAATATCAACTTCTAGGACTAACTTTCAATGAGTAATTGAAATTCATACTAATCGGGTTATCACAACTCATAGCATTAATACTCTCTCAAGTAATACCCCATGCTAAGTATTATAATCTCATTTATTACAGTAATCAATATTATTTTTCATTAATCTTTTCCTCTCAATATCAAATAATACATGGTATAATAAATAATAATAATAATAACAGTAATTTCAACATCAACAATCAGTAATATTCAAAAGTATCAAACAATTTTATTTAACTAATCCTGAAAGTATCTAATTGATATCTCATCCTTAGGACAGCGAATGAGGTGTGAAAATATGAAATATGAAAATATACTCAAATATCAGACCTAGCATAAATTAACAAAAATAAATAAGAAATGTTTGTGAAACAACTATCAATTCAGCATGATTATGCAACGATCGTGTTTTCAATCAAACAAGAAAACTATAGTTGCTGAATGAAAATGAAACTTTGTAGCATACTTAAGAAAGGTTGATAAAAGATCCAGATTATTGAATTATAGTAATTAACTTTAATCCTAGATTCAACTTCAATTTAAATTTAACTCTAATCCAGTTAATTTTATTTAGTTAGTTAATTTAGTTTCGGTTATTAATTCAATTAATTTCAATACAAGAAATTTTCAACTTAAATCAATCAATTTACGCCAGCATAAATAGTTACCTCAAGCAAAAAATCTCAGCAGTAATATTCCTGTCAGGATTCAAGAACACACTATTATATAAAAAAGAATTGCTTATTAACTTATAAATGTATTTATTTAATTTAGTTAAATTACTTATTATTATAAAATTAAGACGCGGCTATGGATTTAACATTAGTTCACTGGGGTTTTTCATGGGATAACTTTAATTGATCTGGAGAATAATACTTTCGTAATTTAGCTACATGGACAATCTCCGTATTTCGGTTTTGAATTTTCCTATCTATCTCAAAGTTAACATCAGATAATATTAAGGATTCGATATGGGAACAAATTTTTAGTGCCCTTAAGAATAATTTAAAATTATATACTTTCTAGTGCAGAACTTAATTTTAAAAACAATAAAATATTTTTCAGGAACAAAATAAAAGGATAAATAATTCAATTTTCAATTTAGACTTTTTGGAATAGTAAACTTTAAACCCAACATAACATAACAATATCTCAATAAAAACATTCAAGAAACCGAAGTTTGTTTATAAGACAAGAACATTTTTACATATTTATCATCAGATATCATCAATCATCAAGGAAGGTTATTAAACTTGAATAAGTGCAATAGATCTCAGCATTAGAAATTTTATCAAAACATGGTACAAACAAGGTCAACTTTACTATATTTAATCAAAACAACTTTTTTTTAAACTATATTTTATTTGTCGAAATCCCAGTAAAAGATTCGCTCAATCCCATCTTTTCTCACTGAATTTAATTAAATTATAAGAAATTGGGGATAAACTAACCTTAACCAGAAATTCTAGTCAATAAAAGCATAGAAACTTAAATATCAGTTATAATTTTTTAAGTTAGACTAATTCTTTTAAAATTCATAAATATTTTCAAAAATTTTAATTGGATGCTATCTTTTAATTTAATTTACAAAATTTAATGAAAATTTAAATTATAATTTATCTGACAAAATTCTAGCACAAGTTTCGCTAATTCCATCTTTTCTTACTGAATTATGTAAATTATAAGAAACCGGGAATTAACATTAACTGCAACCAGAAGTTCTATCAAACAAAACTATAATTTGTTAATTTATCTTCATATTTACCTTTTTAAGAAAATATTGCTCTAATTCATTTAAGTCATTTAACTTTAAAGCTGCAAATTCTGAAAATCTAGGAACATATACACTAATAAATTTTTCAGTAAGAAGCTCAGAAATTTTTTCAAAACGAGTACACTTCAGACAGTCATTTATATAAAACTTCAAGGCTTCTCCCTTCAAATATTTAGAAATATTATTTAATTTCCAATTTTCAACTTTTTTATCGGTAATGCAAGATTTCTCAAAATGCATTAACCAAAGTTGTATTTTCATACCCGACTTTGGGGCAAAGGGAACAATATTAATTTCACTCATGGTGTTACTCGATTTTTTAACAATTCTAAATCTTAATTGTATAAAGGAGGGATAACTCATTTATATACAAATGCAATAGTATAAACATAATTAAAAAATATATATAAATTAACAATGTAAATATATTTTTTTTCTCAATAAATAATAACAACAACTAAAGTATAATTCATCTCTAACAACAATAATAATAATAACAATATTGTAAATAAAATAAAAATCTACTAAAATACAGGAAACATTAATAAATAATATAACAATTCTCACCCACAGAGAGGCCGTTTCCAACCCTGGTGACTTCTGGACGGAGTATTGCTAGAATTTATTTTAAAAAAAGAAAGCTGTAATTGATGAAAAATAGTTCTGTTATTTGACCAGGTTAATGGCACTTTCGGACATATTTAGGAAAATGTGATATCCAATACTGCTACCTGGAGGTTTCAGGAATTCGTGGATATTTTTTTAATAGAGTTAAAGTCTTCTCTTACACCGTGTTTCATTTGTAAATTTCTATTGCATCAATTTTAATTTGTAGAGTATCAACTAATTATTTTTTTTCTATTATTTATTTTTTTTCTTTTTATTAGCATTTGCATATAATTCTTGGTTTAATTCTTACTTGCATATGGGTTTTGGCATCAAAATATGAATTAAAACTCACCTCAAAAAGAGCTCTATCATTGAAAACGAAGTATTGCTTTGAATAGTGTTATTTGTTTTCTAGCATCATGCTTTTCTGTAAATAGTCTCCTGTGTCAGTTCTTATATATTGTTTTATTTTTTTTTTATGTGTAATAGTGTAATCCAACATTGTATCTAATATGAAAAAATGGGAAAAACTTCTTTTAACTCCCATTGTTTTTGTTGTATCTGTAAGTCCTATTAAGTGGATTTTCCACATTTGGTTCACATCTGGACTTCTTTTGTTTAGTGTATTTTTATTGTTTTTAGGTAGCTTTCATTACAAAAAGCTACCTATTGCAGCCGTTCGGAGGAAAGCGATTTCAAAAAATTTTGGTATATTTTCATCGATCATGACCCCCAGACCCCGAACCCACCCTCCGTTCAAAATTGATATATATATATATATATATATATATCCATATATATATATATATATATATATATATATATCCATATATATATATATATATATATATATATATATATACAGGGTGTTCCGTTAAAGGGGTCCAATATTAATAGGGGTAATAGAGGAGATCACATGGAGCATAAATCAGTATATAAAGCCTGGTCGGATCTCAATAGTTTTCAAGTTACAGCAAATAGAATGAAAATTCGGAAAATTGTAAAAGAACCCTCATTGCTAAACTATCGATAATGCTACATAAAAACGAAGCACATATTTAGAAAGAGCAGAAAAAAACCTACAAAATGACATCAATTGTATTAAAATAGCAATATTTATTGACGAGTTACAAGCCCTGAAACAGTGAAAAAAGTACGAAATCCAATATACATCAAAATAGTTAATCGTTAATTCCAAAAAGACAACTCTAGCTACAACAAGGAAAATGTAGTAAAATTTGGTCCATTCCGAAAACTTTCGAAAAAGCTTACAATGAACCATATCGGTTTAATTATGTGAGAGAAATTAATCAGTTTCTTAGTTACAACTCCGCTTTCTTTGACACTAGCAAAGGTTAAACTCCGCCCATCACGATTGGAAACACCGCCTTTTTAATTACTCTCAACTATACATTTTCGATCATGCTTCTTCTGAGATGCAACATTTTTAATTATTCAAGAGTTGAATGAACCAAAATAACTTTACAATAATAGTCTACATTTTAAAGTGGTCTTTTATTGATATAAAGCTTAAGTTAAATTCTTTAAAATTAAACTGGTGGTGAAAATTCGGAAATAATTAAAAATATTGCGATTTGTAACTATGCAAGAAGTTTCAGTACATGTTTTACATGGACAATTATTGTATGTATATGTGCATCATAATTTATGATAGGAAATAATAATAACAAATAGCATAATAATTTTATTAATTATAAATTTAAAAAAGACACTAAATTTTAAATTAATTCATACAAACTTTGTAATTTACAATTTGAGTACACCACAGTCTGTGACTTACAAAATACTGTGCCAAAAAGTGTTGAAAATAAAAGAAAAATGACAAATAAAGAATTACATTCCACGTACTTTATGACATATGTGAAGCATAGTCTTCTGGCATGCGCTGCACAGTTCAATGTCGGAAGGCAGACGAACGGACATTATTATAATAGGTGTTCGAAGTTGCGCCCATTAACAGAATCGCACAGCCGACAGCGACGTCGTAAAGATTGGCGAACACGCCGAAAAACTCCGACGGAGTTGGGAATGTCTCCTGCAGCGACAACGAATCGCGCTAGTAAATCCTCCGGTGTATCCGCAGGCGTTTCATACACCAGCGATTTAAGGTGTCCCCAAACAAAAAAGTCTAACGGATTGAGGTCTGGAGAGCGTGCAGGCCAAGCAACAGGTCCACTGCGTCCAATCCATTTCCCAGGATATGTTGAATTGAGGTGATTGCGAACACCTATGAAAAAATGTGCCGGTGCGCCATCGTGCATAAACCACATATTGTGGCGCAATGTTGCTGGCACATTTTGCAGTAAATGCGGTAAGATATCCCGTAGGAAAACCAAGTACGTACTGCCATTGAGTACATCTGGGAGTAAATATGGTCCTATGAGATAATCGCCGAAGACACCTGCCCATATGTTCACACTGAACTTTTGTTGTGCGTTCGACGGGAAAACAGTGTGCGGATTTGTATATGACCATGTGTGCATATTGTGCGTGTTTACCACGCCCTCTCTCGTAAATGTTGCTTCATCAGTAAATAAAATATTTTCCAGAAATTGTGGATTATTTTCTGTTACATTAAGCAACCAGCGTACGAATTCTGTCCGCTGAGCACAATCTGTTACTGATAACAGTTGTACCCGCTGCACATGAAAGGGGTGCATGTTTTCTGCACGCAGAACACGCCACACACTTTGGTGAGAAACACCGACTTCAGACGCAGCAGCTCGTGTACTCGTGGAGGGGTTATCTTTAAAAATATTCAGTACATCTTCTTCCATTGCAGGTGTTCGTACATGTCGAGGTTTCCCTGCATCAATGCTTGCTGTATTAAACGATCCAGTCTCCCGTAATCGTCTATCGATTTTTATGAAGAGTTTCGAACTTGGGCAACGTCTCCTTGGAAATTGCTCACGGTACATGCGCTGTGCTAGACATGCATTTCCATGAGCTTGCCCGTACATCAGATGCATGTCCGCATATTCTTCGTTAGAGTATTCCAGCATAATTATTATACATCAACTTACTACAATCCCACTTACAACAGCCTCCCTTTAACATAACGCCCACTGATGACTGCTGTTTTATTACACTTTTCTTCCTATACACATAGAAAATGTGCATAAAAAGTACTTCTTCTTCATCATCCTGAAAGTTCATGGAGGAAACGCAGCAGTCACGGAGTTTGCTTTAAGACAAGGCGAGAGCTGCACAATATGTCATTCACTTGACCAGACTGAATAATGAAAGGGTATTGATAGAGGTTGATCAGAAATGTATAATTGAAAGATATTAAAACGGGGTGTTTACAATCGTCATGGGCGGAGTTTCGCCCTTTCCGAGCATGCAACAGTACAGAGTTGTAACTAGGGAACTGCTTGATTTCTCCCATACAATTAAACTGATATGGTTTATTGTCAGCTTCTTCGAAAGCTTTCGGAATGGACCAAATTTTATAACATTTTCCTTGATGTAGGTAGAGTTGCATTTTTGGAATTAACGATTAACTATTTTGCTAAATATTTGATTTTGTATTTTTTCACTGTTTCAGAACTTGTAACTCGCCATTAATTCTCAATATTCTAAAACAACTTATGTCATTTCGTAGGATTTTTTCTACTCTTTCTAAATATGTGCTTCGTTTTTATGTAGCATTATCGATAGTTTAGCAATGAGGGTTTTTTTTACAAATTTCCGATTTTTCATTCTATTTGCTGTAACTTGAAAATTATTGAGATCCGGCCAGGCATTATATACTGATTTATGCTCCGTGTGATCTCCTCTATTACCCCTATTAATATTGGACCCCTTTAACGGAACACCCTGTATATATCTGACCTATGTCACACTGTAACTCTCGTATTTATGAACCGATTTGGATGTAATTCGGTGTGTACATAGTACACACCAATGTCTCGACCGAGTTCGTTGGCCAGCTTCATCCGCCATTTTGTTTCAAAATGGCGGCCATTTAAATTTTTTTAAAAAATTTAAAATTTGAAATGTGGTACCAAAAAATTGAAAATGGAAAAATATTTTTTTCTTATGTATTTGACCTTTATACAAAGACTCCGGAGCAATTTTTGTTTCGTCTATATCTTAAAAAATGGCTGAGTTATAGCATTTTGAATTTCTAGCGTGGCTGACATTTTGAAACGTCCTGAATTTTGTCACGCGATAAAAGGCGTATTTATGAACCGATTTGGATGTAACTTCGTTTATACATAGTACATACCAATGTCTCGACCGAGTTCGTTGGCCAGCATCGTCCGCCATCTTGTTTAAAAATGGCGGCCATTTAAATTTTTAAGAAAATTTTAAATTTGAAATGTGGTACCAAAAAATTGAAAATTGAAAAAATATTTTTTTCTTATGTGTTTGACCTTGATAAAAAGATTCGGGAGCAGTTTTTGTTTAGTCTATATCTTAAAAATGGCTGAGTTATAGCATTTTGAATTTCTAGCATGGCTGACATTTTGAAGTGTCCTAATTTTTGTCACGTGATAACAGATGTATTTATGAACCGATTTGGATGTAATTCGGTGTGTACATAGTACACACCTATGTCTCGACCGAGTTCGTTGGCCAGCTTCATCCGCCATCTTGTTTCAAAATGGCGGCCATTTAAAAAAATTTAAAAAATTTAAAATTTAAAATGAGATACCAAAAAATTGGAAAATGAAAAAGATTTTCTTTGTATGTGTTTGACCTTAATACAGAGATTCCGGAACAGGTTTTGTTTCGTCTATATCTAAAAAAATGGCTGAGTTATAGCATTTTGAATTTCTATTGTGGCTGACATTTTTAACGACCTGATATTTTTCACGCGATAACAGGCGTATTTATGAACCGATTTGGATGTAACTTGATCTGTACATAGTACATACCAATGTCTCGAACGAGTTCGTTGGCCAGCTTCATTCGCCATCTTGTTTCAAAAGGGTTGCCATTTAAAAAAAAGTAATTTAAAATTTAAAATAAAGTATCAAAAAATTGGAAAATGAAAAAAAACATTTTGTGTGTTTGGCCTTGATACGAAGATTCTGGAGCAGTTTTTGTTTCTGAAAATTTGTTCTTTTGTTTATATCTTAAAAAATATTGAATTATAGCACTTTAAATTTCTAGCATGGCTAACACTTTGAAACGATCTTGTATTTGTCACGCGATAGACACGTATTCGCCTATTTCGATGGAAGAAAGCATGTGGATAGCATACATCAATATCTCAACCAAGTTCGCTGGCCAGCTTCATCAGCCATCTTGTTTCAAAATGGCGGCCATTAAATTAAAAAAAATTATATTTAAAGTGAGGTGCAAAAAAAAAAAAAAAATAGAAATTGAAAAATGTTTCTTTCATAAGTATTTGACCTTGATATAAGCATTCACGAGCATTTTTTGTTTGTCTTTATCTTAAAAAATGGCTCAGATATAGCAGTTTCAATTTCTAATGTTGGTGACATTTTGAAAAACTTTTTTTTTGCCTGCGACAGCACTCGTATATATCAACCGCTTCGTTGAGCTTCGTGTGTTTGAATAATATAAGTTGGCTTTTTTAAAATAAGGAAAATGAAAGCTACCTCTTCCTACCGGCACTGGCCGGAAGGACTTTTTACTTGTCCACCAATGTATAATACTGCATTATGAGTTTTTCTTTTTCCCCTTCAAAATCTGTAAAGTACATAAGATTGTATAATGATAAGTCCAGCACGCCTGGGATATAACTGGGCTGCCACTTGTAACATTTTTGTATAATTTTGTAAGTTTTAATATTTGGGGGTCTTATTCAACGGAGGTATTTCCGGGCCCTGCCTCCGGCATCGGCCCGTGATGAAGGTAGTTATTCTGCTGGGCGGGGCTTGTTTAGCTAAAACCATGTTGGTAGGCCTCCTCGCCTGGCCTGAAACTGAACTGAAACTGCTAGATGAAAATAATTGGAAATCCATAGTCAGAGTTTTACTGACAATGTGAAATTCAAACATGAAAAACATCACTCCACGGAATCATACTTGTTGATAATCGATGAAAATAAATCACACAGCATAGTCAGAAAACTACTGACACTGGCATTTCGATGATTTCCCTCTATTAACCATTGATTAACAAGTGATGTGATCCTGTGCGGCTTTTGTTGCATGTTCCTGTCGACTTTTGTGTCCTTCCGAACACTCTCGTATTTATCGAAGTAAATGTAGTATAGTAATCAATGCCAACCCTCCGTTATCATGAGACAATCGGAGTGCAATCGTGATGGCGAAATAGAAGACAGGCTCCATAAACATTGAAAGAATTTCCCATGGAATAATTAATAGAGAGGCGTCGTAATTTAAATGTTGTTTATTTGGCAGACCCATATCGTAACATTTCCAGTAGCTTATCCATCAACTCTCGAATAATCGCTCATCCACTTCATAATAAACTTAAGATGTTAAAAGTATTAGAATCTACACATTAAAAATCATTCACCCCAAGTGACGTGGATTTATTAAACAACCGAAAAACGTAGAAATCTCTCGCTCCTGGTCGATGCAACAGTATAAATACTCAAAGAAACAGAACGCGGACGGATGCATTACAAGTGAAAGAACAAATCCCGTAAAAGTAGCCGGAAGAACGCGATGAGATGCAGAATACGATAGGACTTAGCTCTGGGGGAAGGGGGGAAAGCACGCATGACGACGATGTGAACTCTTTTGCCTCGGCGTCAGAATCATTGCGCAAACAAATGTTGACGGGAGGCTGCCCATGGAATTATGGGAAATAGAATATCAGAGAACAAATGCTACTAAAAACATTCGAAACAAAAGAATTTAGTTTTAGAATAAAATGAAAAAGTAATTTAATGGGTTTTATAAGATTATGGAATGGATTAAGGTTTTTAGAATAATAAAAGAATACGCGTTTAAATCATGGAAAAAAAGATAAAAGATATTTAAGATATTATTAAAGCTAAGTAAAAAAGGGGTAAATATTAAGAATTTGGAATAGTTTTACTAAGATAAAAGGATGAAAATTTTTATTATTACATATTTATCTGAGGTGCACTACAATATTCTTACTATAAAATATGGTATGAAGAGCCGTTTATCGTTCATTTACAGGGACACTGAAAATAATTACATTTAATTTTTGTCTATTTCGAAAAATCGTTTGCAGTGTATTTTAATCATATTACACCATTTCAAACATAGTGAAATTTTATATCTCTCTGAAGTGAATTGCAAAATCTTACTATAGAATGCATAACATTCATTGTTCATTTACAAAAACACAGAAAAGAATTATGTTACAGTACTGTATATGGACAATAATTTCTGAAAGTGGGTTTTCAGTTGTGGTATACGTTTCTAAATTCAGCAATTTGTTTGTATATTACTTGGCGTGTATAAATTCTATAGATCATATACAGGACTTTACAAAAAATCTCCAGTACATTTCTGTATATTCTTGGAAATTGCTGAAAAAGGATTTTCAACTTTGTTATACGTTTTCTAAATTTTAGCATGCTATGTTAGTACGCGCGTTTCCTAAATTTTAGCATGCTATGTTAGTATGCTATGTCGAGCATGCTATGCAATACATAAATCTATATATCATATACAGGGCTACACAAAAGAATCCGGATATTGTCCCGATAATTGATGTTAATTACTCAAATCTGTTATGCTTATTACAAATTGTTTACTTTCACATAATCTGTCACTTTATTAAGCCGTGAAATTTTATAATAATATTGTGAATGTGTTGGAGAGTGTTTAAAAATCTGTGCTTGACGCGTGATTTTCAGTTCTTATTCAGTTTTCTACACATATCCAGCTAATGCAGAATAAAATATTTATCTTTGCTTATGAACGAAATATCTAGCTCGTTTATAAACACAATAAATTATCCTCTTAATTGGAAAATTGTTGGGTTGTTACGTAATTCCTCATTCTGAAGTTCCATTGGATTACTATAAACACCGGGAGTGATTAAACAGGAATACTATTTTTTCCCGAAAGTTGTGTCGGATTATCCAGCATGCCGGACCTTAGGATGCCGGATTACAGGATGTTTAGTATACTAGTGAGTACTTATAACTGATTTTTTTGCACGCATCTTCTTCTTTTCTATTTTTATCAGAATTTTGGGTAATCCGAATTATTTCTAATCCGAACTGGCACCGGTCCCAATTAGTTCGGATTAGCGGGATTCTACTGTATCTCATTAAAAATTCGAGAATATTTTTGCCTTTCCTTTCCATTGCTGCCAGCTATGAAATTCTCCACCAGTTAACTTTCATCATCTTCTGCGTCGGGGATGTGGGACATATAAGCTGCTCGGAAAAATGCCTTAAAAACTGATGCAGTCCATTTGAATAATAAAATGAGAAAGTTGAAAAAACATATTGACAATTAGAACATTATTTTTATATTAATTTAGAGCATTAATTAACTTTTAAAAGACTAATCAATACCATTAATTTTTTTTTTTTTTTTTTAGTCAATAGTTTCTTTTTTTTTTTCAAACATTTTTTTGAATCGATGATATAGAACAGTTATTTACAGAATTTCTAGTTGAAATATCATAAATACCGTATATACTCGTGTATAAGTCGAAGAATTTTAGACAAAATTTGGAAGTTGAAAATGGGGGGGTTGACTTATATACGAGTTAGTAAAATAAATAAATAAACACATAAATGTTTACCCAATTGCCGATATTCAGGATCTGTAAAGACAGAAAATAAAACCCATCTAGGAATCATGAATCTAAAAACCTTTGTTGTTTTCATTTAAAGATTAAAATTTTTCAATGACAAGGGTCATTTCCCTGTGATTGACAAAAAAAGCTCAACAATAATTTCCCTGTAATTGTTCTACAACCATTTTTTCTTGGGATAGAATTCGCTTCAATGCAGGGGCATTCATTTCAACATTTTAATACCCTTTTTAAAAGGAACTCAACTTGAGAATGCTTCTAGATTTTTCCCCTAAAAATTCTACAAAATAAAGAAGTATTATATTTTAACAGTCTAAGAAGTTGGTTACCCTTGAAAATAAGGCTTGAATAGATTTTTGAAAGAATTTTTTCTTTTTAAGTATCATTAAATTGAAGTGAAAAGTGTTAATATAGTTTAAGCATCTTCAGTTGTGCACAATTATGTAGTTTTAAAACGTTGAAATACCATAAAAAATGTCTGATTAGAAACGTAAAAAAAAGTTTACAAATTTAATGAAAATTTATTAAAATTTTTTATCCTCGACTACAAATTAATTTTTCACCATACTACCAGAAATGTGGTTCGACTTATACACGAAAATTCAATTTTTTTTCAAAGAATTAGGAGGGTCGATCTATATACGAGTCGACTCATAGACGAGTATATACGGTAATGAAAAATACTATAAATGGAAATTAAAATTCTAGTGCTATGTTCACCTTGAGTTAAATAATTAAAATATACATAAAGCACAAATAATTGTACAAAAATTACTTTTAGGTGCATAAATATAATACAAAGCTATTTAAAATATACAAATTTAAAATATCTCAAAATACATCAGAAAAACCTAGAACGTTTTCAACCATTACAAGGCCGTCTTCAGTAGGATTTAAATGTTGTTATCATTTTCTTTGCGCTTATTCGAGAATCTTCCAGAAGAATGAAAATTTGAATAACTTTATCGGGCATCTCATCTGACGTACAACCTTTAAATTTAAATAACAATGTTTTCTTCTGAACAGTTCTTGAATAAGCGCAAAGGAAATAATAACAACATTTAAATCCTACCGATGACGGCCTCGTAATGGTTGAAAACGTTCTAGGTTTTTCTGATGTATTTTGAGATATTTTAAATTTGTATTTTAAATATCTTTAAATTTATGCACCTACAAGTAATTTTTGTACAATTATTTCTGATTTATGTCTATTTTAACACGTTCACGCCGGCGCGGTGGGTCACACTCGACTATCTCAGAGCTGCCATTTCTTCAGCTTTTTGGATACCAGTATTTTAAAACAGAAAATGTTATTTTATTTAATTAGAACAATTGGGCGATTTAAAGGAACAACATTTTCTCTAAAATAACAGTGGCGTGCAAAAAGCCGGAGATTTGAAAACTCTGAGACAGTCGAGTGTGACCCACCGCGCCGGTGTGAACGCCATGTTAATGAAAAATACTTTTTAGCTCACAGGCTATCAAAGCCTGACAGATAATTTGCCCGCAGGTTCTGTATGTACGTATTTATGTATGTTCGTAACGTGAGAACCATTGATAAAAATATCTGATTTGCTTCAAATTTTTGTAAATAGGTTCATTCTGATAAGGCGCTTCCCTGATTAGTTTTGAGGGTTCATTGGTTAATTATAAAGTGGAGATAACGGGAGGTAATCCCCCTTAATTTAGATAAATGGGTTTTTCATGCAGAATCATCCTATTTGTTTCAAATTTGGTATACCGGTTTATTCTGAAAAGGCGCTTCCCTGATTATTTACCGTTTTGCTCAAAAAGAGAGTTCTATTTTTTTTTCTATTTTAAGAATAACAGACATAAATAAGAGTATAATATACAATTAGTGTGAATAGCCTGTGAGCTCAATGAAATGTCACTTTTCCTTAAATGGGCACAATTATGCATTTTTATTTTAAAAAAATATATATATATTGTTAACTGGATTCCGAAGCATGAATTATTTCATTGCATGAATGATGTAAAAAAATTTATGAGTAATGGAGAATACTCCGTTAATATAAAATTCTTTATTGATTCCTCAAAAAATTAAATTATTTTCAAAAAACATCAAACATTGATTGTCACTTTCGATTTTAATATTCCCACCAGCAAAATTGTTTCGCTTTTTTTTTTTTTTTTTTAAACTACAACATAGATTGTTTAGGTTTAGACATTACATTACATTTGGTACATTTTTTACACTTTTACATTTGGTATTGAAGCATATCTTAACTCATAAAACAAAGCTGGCAACTGCAGCTTTGGAATGTTCGTAATAAATATGTAGATGTATTGTCGGGCGTAATCAAGTGATTTATTTGCTCTCGCCTTTAAATTAAATTTATTTTGGTGTCTTATACGGCTCGTACTCGTATACGTGCTGCCCGCCGTTAAAATTTAATTGGTGCTCCTATCAATTTTGTGAACTAAGGCTTTGATTTTTAAGCATTCAAAGTGCTTACAATTTTAAATTCTTGAAATAATATTTAATCCTTTGAACTCCGGCGTCTCATACAAAAATTTTATTTGGTCAGCACCACTTCCTTAACCCCTTAAAGGGCGGTGATACCGCTATGACATTACATAATTTTATTCTCTAATTTCCACATTGGCACCCGATTTTTTTTATGAAAATTTCAGTTTTATTAAGTTCGCGAAAATATACTTTTATTTCTTTACAAATAATTTTTCTTGTGAATACTAGTGCCATTTAATTACTTCAACATTTTATGAATACAAGTACCTTGCCCCTGAAAGGGTTAAAAGAAGTTTCCTTCAAGTACACAATTTCAAGAATGCTCTGATTAAATAAGGCAAATTTTGTTAAATACTGGTGCCTTCCTTTATTACTGGTGCAAAATTCCTTTATTACTGGTGCCAAAAATAAATTTTGCAAAGAAAAATGATGTCGCGTCAGACGCGACAAACGAGTGAAAAGGGTTAAACTATAGTATTTAAATCCCTTGTTTGTAATAACTTAACTCAAACAATTATAAGGAAAACATTTGCCATTCGTAATCATCCGCTGCGTTATTTTAAGTCATCTGTGTTTGACACGTTTCGCAAGATATTCCAATTTTCTTCCAAAAATCCTTAAGTTTCCTTATTTCAAAATGCCCTTAGAAATAATTATTTTCAATTCTGATAAAACAAAACGCTTTATTTAAGTTTGTGTTACAGTAATAATTTGTGCGGTAATTATATTAATTTGATAAATAAAGTATACTATATATACAAAACGGCAAATTGAATTAAAAAACAATGTTTAAGATTATTTTTCTTGGAGCGACAGACAAATTTCGAAATGTCTCATTAAAATATAAGTGAAACCAGGTAAGACCATTTAATAATTAAACTTAAAAAACTAACTTACATTTCATGTTTGTTCAATTAACTATTAATTGAAACGGTAAAAGCAAATGTTTTTATCCAATTATAAAATAGATACTGCTTTGCTGAAATAAACTAACTAAATTTTGAAAACTTTATTTATAATTCCCTCCACCATATTAAAATGTAATTGATTTTAATAATTAACAAATCTTATTTGTATGCTAATGCTTAACTTTTTCTTAATTAAATATGCTTCAATGGAATATCAATTACTTAAGATAATTATTTCATTTTAAGCAAGTATCTGTATGATATGCAGAATCTGAAAATTTGTAATCGAATATTTATTTGTATACCGATCCCTGTTTTTTTTTTTTTTTTTTTCTTATAGTGAATCGTAGATTTACATTTCTGATTTGATAAATGATCAATTATAAATTAAATATAACTCGTTTGATTTAAAGATACAGGTATGTTGTTTTTTCGTAATGATATTGGCGCCATTTTATTAATAATGCCATTTTAATTTTATTAGCCACGGCTAATAAAATTAAATAACAATTAGCTATTTTTTTGTTAGGAGGTGGTGGTAGGGGAGCGTATAAAAAAATGTTTCAAAAACTAATGGGAGGATTATTTGATTAACATAATCTTATTTCCTATCTTTTTTTAACACTTTTCCAATTCCCATTGCCTGTTGGGTCATTACATGTTACGTGTAGGACAGCTTTTCTACATGTTTCTGCTGTTTTAACAATGTCAGCATCCTCAAATTTAAAACACCATGCTAATATGAAAATCTAGAGGTTTTTGTTATTGGCCCCCGGTATGCTATTTCTTTCTCCCAGCTTATTTTGTGTCGTCTCCAAAAAATAACGTTACGTTGTATAAGCCAGCCGTAAAACAAAGCAGGTGTATCACTGTATTGTTGCATTATCTACTGCAATTTTTTTAACTTGTAAGTATCGTACATTTTCAATTTTTATACCATCGTATTGGGGAAAAAAAGTACTTTTAAATGCAATTTGTTTGAAAACTGCATCTCCATTTATTTTTGATATATTAATTTTTTTGTAGTTTTTAGCAACATTTGTTTAATTTTGTCAGCTCAAATACTCAATTTCTGTAGAAAGTAAAGGAAATATAGTTGGAAAATACCAATTATATCTTTTTGTTGCCATTTTCCCATAAAAACTGAAGAAAAAGTGTAATTAAAATATAGGTTATTTTGAAAAAATATAAATGAATGATTTCTGATAAAACATGGAGCTATTATAAACTAAATTTAATTTTAAGTATCTATATTAATATTACACACAAGTGGAGGCATATGAATCATGAGATAGCCGATTTCTTTTTATCGAGTTTCTTAAATGACGAAATATCTTTTTTTGGATTTGTGTATTATTCAGCGATAGTGGCGTCCTATGCGTACTTTACTGTAGATGGATACTGGATCGCAAATGAGGAATTCTTCAGCGGATGCGAATGACGTCATTTTATATATGATAAAATCGCGTGTTTTAAGTCTTAAAACAAAACTGAACTACAGTAGAGTCCCGATTATCCGAGTCCCGCTTAACTGAGTTGCCGCTTTAACCCAGATATTTTCTTCTGGTGGACTGATGGCTTCTGTTATTATGAAACAGGCATTATAAATGAAGTGTTAGTTTGAAGATGAAAGAGCAGTCGTAAAAGTTAGAACTCTGATTTTCTGGTCAGAATGGGAAAAAAAAATGGCTATAATTTTTTTTGAAAAGAAAATTATGGACAGCGCCAACTTTGTGCAAAGTAGCATTGCCGTCACCCCTGTATAATATATCAATGCAAAAACCCTTGACGGGTTAAAAGTTTCTGACGCAGCACTTTATCTTATGCTCTAAGAATTTTAAATATGGAACTTAAAAATACTGATATCAAATTTTGAGTGACGTTATGCTATTTCTTAAAAAATATATTTGTATTTATTTCATCATTTTATTTTTGTTTTATTTATAATCGCATGTGCAAAAGTTATGTTCAACATGAAAAGCTGCATAAAATTTTATTAGCTATTGCTTTATCATTTACATCTCTCATAAATTCAAAATATGAGTTTACAAAGATATGATATAAAATTTAAGTGACGCCTTGATGTGACTTTAAAAGGTTTGTTTTAAAATTCAATTTAAATTATTTTTGATTTGGTTAAAATATTTTTTTACATCTACACAATACTTTTAATTTTCCAATTCACTGTTAAATATATCACTTTCATTGAATCTATACTATGCATTGAAATGTATTTATTTCAATAAATTGATTTATCTTTTGTGTCACGCTATTCAAAATTGTGAGTAAGATTTATGTAAATGGTTTATTGACGTCAAACTATCCTTTTTCATACATTTCATGTAGTTTCGACACAATGACGCAAAGAAACCATTTACATAAATCTTACTCACAATTTTGAATAGCGTGACACAAAAGATAAATCAATTTATTGAAATAAATACATTTCAATGCATAGTATAGATTCAATGAAAGTGATATATTTAACAGTGAATTGGAAAATTAAAAGTATTGTGTAGATGTAAAAAAATATTTTAACCAAGTCAAAAATAATTTAAATTGAATTTTAAAACAAACCTTTTAAAGTCACATCAAGACGTCACTTAAATTTTATATCATATCTTTTAAAACTCATATTTTGAATTTATGAGAGATGTAAATGATAAAGCAACAGCTAATAAAATTTTATGCAGCTTTTCATGTTGAACATAACATGCGATTATAAATAAAACAAAAATAAAATGATGAAATAAATACAAATATATTTTTTAAGAAACAGCATAACGTCACTCAAAATTTGATATCAGTATTTTTAAGTTCCATATTTAAAATTCTTAGAGCATAAGATAAAGTGCTGCGTCGGAAACTTTTAACCCGTCAAGGGTTTTTGCATTGATATCATTACTTTTTTGAGGTTAGTGATAAAATTATTAAAAAAAAGATACTTAAGGAATTTAATGCAGATTTAATTTTTACTATTTTATTACAATTTTCCTTATAGCAGTTTGTATATAAAAACAAGTGGGTAAGTATAATCGCAGATCGCACAGAGGGTTTCATTTGATATTCCTTTAAAAACACTTTATCCTTAAATTAATAAATCCAAAATGTTAATTTATAATTATTAAATCCTTACATAGATGGTGCACCAATAGTTCCAATTTTCATGGGGCAGGGAACGCACTCTTTTAAACAAACCACCTTCCAATTGAAGTCATCAAAAACCAAGTTGAATAAGCCAGACCCCGTTGTGTTGTTTGACAAACAGCAGTCTCATGTCCCCTCCTTCCCCCCTTTTTCAAAATTTTTCAGACCAGTACCTAAGTATGGAACCGAAATAATTTTTTCTCTTCAGAAATTACGATAAAAAAATAGTATGCAGTACTCATAAATTTATTTTAATGCTATATAGGGTGATTAAGTTAATTATAACGTTTGGAATCTGTTGCATTGATGTCCGAAGGGTAGTTTCTGAGTTATGGAAGCTGGACCCATAAGGCGCCATAGAGGGGCGAAGCCCGCTAGTGTCTATCATAATTATATCTGCCATGTGGACTAATTGCGATATTTAATCAAAATAGTCCCCCCCCCTCCTCACCCCCGGAAATATAACAAATACAAAATGTGTCTTTATAAACCTATCGTCAAATAGGTTTTTATTTCTTTTTCCCTAAAAGAAAAAACATGATTTTTATATCCGTAACGTAAATAGCGGACGAAGCCCGCTAGTTCCTATCATAATATATATTTTTAATAATTTTATATAGTCTATAATAAAAATCAGACTTAAAATAGTCTAGTTCCATGAGTACTTGTAGTGTCAGTTACATGCTACGATTTTTGGATACCAGTATTTTAGAACGGGAAAATGTGACTTATTTTATCGGAGATATCTCATTAATTGAATAAGGTGAAGCAAACTTTTTGAAAAAAAGGTGGCTAACAAGCATGGCAGTTATCAGCTATGTGACTTTGTGCTAAAGTCCATTAATTTGATCTGCTTTAAAAAGATTACGGAAGATTGAATTATAGTAGAACCTGGATTAACCGAGCTTCGATTAATCGAGGTTTCTGTTAACCGAGCCAATAACAAAGTCTGATTTTTTTTTTCCTTTTGAATGAGCCTTAAAAATAACCACACTCTTTAGCTCACTGTCCGTGCTATACAGGCCCTTCTGCCCCCAAAAGCACTCAACTCCAAAGAAACATTGGACCCTGAGAAGTCAATAGCGAACAATGCTTTGTTTCCAGTGGCTGTGTGAACTTTCGTAAATTTTTCAATTTGCATTTTAAAATTTACTACTGGTAGTTGATTTTCTTTTTAAATTTGTTAAGCTGTGAAACAGAACTTTACATATATTTATTTTTATTATTTAAAAAACGTTCTATATATGTTTTTTAAAGAGATGTTAAATTCGCAAGCACGGCGAGTTTTTACACACAGTTTCTATTAACCGAGATTTCCGATTCCGATTTACTAACAGTCCCAATTAGCTCGGATAATTGAGGCTGCTCTGTATAATTAAAAAATAAATGGCGATCTTACTGTAAACGGGTTTCCCTTTTACTGAGGGATTTCAAGACCGAATCAGCTGATGTTAGTTGCTGTTTCCGTGCTTGATTAAATAAGATTAGTTAAACATTTGAAAATTACCAAATATAAAAGGAACTAAGTCAACAGAGTCTTTGCTTTATGGTATTTTTTAACAACGCTATAAGAAAATGATTTTAAATAAGAGATTTTAAATGTAACGTTTTAAATCTGACATAATTTTCACCAAACTTTAATTTCTCTTTGTAACATTCAACTGAAAATATTTTTATTATTAGAAAGATAATATTATTATTTGCGCTACCTTAAAATTGGCAACTATAGTTAAAAATATCATCTCGAAATTTGAAATAAATCTCTCATATAAGTATATTTTTAAATTTAAACTGTTTTGCAATATTATTATTTGGCCACTTTGGCCAATATGACGTAATTTCCTCCATTTACGACTTTTAACACATATCAATGAATTTATTATTTAAAAATTTTCTTTTTCTTTTAATATTCACGTGTAAATATAATTTTCATGACGTAATTTTCAATGTTTTCCTGCTTTTAATGCGTAATCATTTAATTCTAATTTGAAAATAGTTGATTATTTTATAATTTTCTTTCATTTTAAGTAAGCATGTGTGAAAACAATTTTTATGACGTAATTTTTAATATTTTCCTGCTTTTAACACGTTATCATTTAATTCTAATTTAAAAGGATTTTTTTCTGTTTATAATAGTCACGTGTGAATAAATTTTTAATTTAAAGGATATATTATTCTTTGCGCTGTTTTAACAATTGGCAACAATTTAAAATAACCTTTTCTAAAATATGTAAAAAATATCTCTGGAAATTCTGAAAATTTTAATTTAAAATTGAAATAAACCGTCAAAAAATTAGGCAAGTTAAAAATAATAAATGCACTCTGCAAACTTCGAGTTTCTATTGAATGGTTAAATTGAATGAAAATGATTAAATTCCCATGTATATTTTCTTTTCCTATGAGACTTTTTTAATGAGACAATTTTATCCAGATTTAACATTAAATATCTCTTAAAATAATTCTTCGATTTAAAAACTGTCTACTTCAACGTTTTTATCAAACATTTCTCTATAATACTACCCATTTTAATATTTTTGTATGCAGTAACTTTCTTAATATTTGCGAAATAGACCTCTAGTCACAAGAAATTCTTTCAAAGCGGCGAAGAGCGTTATTTTTTTTTTTTTTTCGAATAAGAGACAAAATGTAGTACGCAATTGCGTCAAAAGATGGCGACACCAGAATTCTGATATGCTTATTATGTAAACTGTAAATATTGCAAAGTTAAATAAAAACAATTGTCTCGGGGTTATCAAACATCATTGATATTTATAAATAAAACATTTCAACTAAATTATTTATTATAAAAGAATTATTACATCACAATAATTTTTATGCAAGGAAAATAATAATTATAATAATAATAATAATATGGATGTCAGTGATTATATATTGATTGACCGTCATAATAATAAAAAATGATATTATAAAAAAAAGAGCTGAAATGAATTATTTTTTTACGTTTCTGATCGTGTGATTTATATTCAAATAATAATTATTAATGTATATTTTTTGTAAAGTGATTGAAATTAAATATATTTATAAAATTTATGGTAATATTTTTATTGTTGAAAAATTGCCAAGAAATAATCATCATCAAATTGGCGTCATTATAATTGTAATTTTATTTAACTTAATAGCAATTAAAAAATTACAAAGGAACTGAGAATAATGGTCAACTAACAGACTTAAAAAAAAAAACATTCACATGTGAAAACACGTATCAGGGAGTATCGAACTGCCTATCTTAAGATCAGTAGACGATGGC
Organism: Maratus speciosus; assembly: GCA_963932465.1. Classification (NCBI taxonomy): domain Eukaryota; kingdom Metazoa; phylum Arthropoda; class Arachnida; order Araneae; family Salticidae; genus Maratus; species Maratus speciosus. The sequence goes on from OZ010792.1 coordinate 38,286,346, forward strand.
CCTCAACCACTCAGCCAGTGGGAAGACAAAATTTTTCTCCCCAAAAGTGGTTAAAAAGAAAGCATGTGTATGAATACAGTGTCATGCATTTTCGGTGAAATTTCCATAGAATGGCGAAGAAATATAGTGCGATTTTTCATGCGCATTATAAAACGAACAAGAGTCTTGCTGGAAACAAGTAAATTGTTATTTGGTTCATCTGAAACATATTTATTTGATTTTTAAAAAATCGCCCGTGTCATTTTCGAGAGAAAAAAAAATCGAATTATTTAACGAACGAGAGTTTTCCCAGAAAAAAGAAAAGTGTTATTCACCTCGCCTTAATCACATTTATATTATGTATCAATTTAAAAATAATCGTTAGAACCGTTTTCGAGATTTTCAAATTAGGAACTTCCTCGATATCATACCAACGTTTTCACTTTAAAAATGGCTATTTAGATCTCAAAATATACTGCACGTAGAAATGTAAAAATTTCAGTATACGATTAGACTGCAGATATAAGACTGTTCTAGAAAATTCAGAACAATAAGACATATATCTGCTGAGTTATTAAAAGGCGGCTTTTCGCGTTTTCTTTGATGTCGAGTTAGCTGTATATATGAGTTCCGCCATCTACGAATTCTATGATACGATACGATACGATTTTAACGATACGATACGATACGATTTTAGGCTTAAGGCTGCGTCACTCGGAATACTACCGTCTTCCATGATTTTATTCGATGGAGAGCGGGATACTGACCCTTATCTTCCCCACTTCACCGCCGCCAGTAGTTACAAAATATGTTCCATTTGACATATTTTGTGCTGGAGGACGGAAGAAATGAATGAGAGATTATTATAAAATTTAGCTGAGGAAGAATTTAGAGAATTGATTATGTACAGTATAAATTCGAAAATCCGGCATCGTCGGGACCGGGTCTTCGCCGGATTTTTGAAAATTCCAGATTTCTGAAAGTATGTCAAATGTACTTCTGATATTCTTAATGGTGCATTTATTCATAAATAATTCAAACCCAAGTGATATTTATGTGAGAAAAAAATAAATATTAAAAAAAAACATTTATTTTCTTTTCTCAGATAAATATCACTTGGCTTTGAATTAATTATCAATAAATACACCATTAAGAATATCAGAAGTACATTTCATATACCTTCAGAAATCTGGAATTTTCAAAAATCTGAGAGAAGTCCCGGTCCAAGTTTGGTCTAAAACACATATATTTTTAAGCTATCATTGTTCCACAATTAAAATTATCTTTAAATAATAGTATATATACGGATGGGGATATAGAACTGTAAAATCTGTTAAAGAATTTGTGTATGACGAAATCTCGTTTTAAACGGAAATTATTTTTAATCGGTGCAAATTGGATATAATAATCCGTTTGGAAAAAAAAAAAAAAAAAAAAAAAAAAACATAATACATTTGCTAGAGACGACGGACCTGCTAAAAAAGGAACTTAACTATAACGAAATTTTTTTTCTCTCCTATGTGATTCCGTCTTAGAAGGTTTTTCTGTATAAAAGTTTACAGATTTTCAAGTTTCCAAGCCGTGTAAAAAATTAATGGTATTAGTAATTATTAAGATATTTACAAACACATGTATAATAATCACTTATAAACAGATAAAGTTAAAAAATGCTATAAAAAGTGATAGAAAATCTTTATTAAGATTGACGATCGTTTCGTCGCACCAACGGCGACATTTTCAAAATCATTTATGATAGAAAATACTTTCGCAAAATATTTTAAAACAATGAACCTAGTAAACAATGTCACGAGACATGATGCATAATGAAAAATATTGCAACCATAAAATTAAATTAAAATTAAATTAGCTATTTGTGAACGTGGATTAATTTTCATATAATTTAACAAAACAATAACATGGTAAACAATGTCACGAGACAACATGCATAATGAAAAGCATTGCAAAATATAAAATAAAAATAATATTATCTTGGCTAAGATATTTACATACAAACAGAGATCATTAAAAAATCAATATAGTTAACAATAGAATTATTAATATCGTTAATCCTCATTCTATGGCTTGGAAATTTAAAAATTTTTTTAATTCTATACAATAAAATCGTCTAAGAAGGAATTGCATAGAAAAGAAGAAAAATCCGTTATCGAGAGGTTTTCTTATTAGAAGGTTGTAAATGCATTATATTATTTTTAAAAGTACTAATATCCTCCTTTTACATATATCAACATATTTCTTTTTGTTAAACATGGTATTCCATCATAGGCAGATTATTTTTCCCAGGTTTTACCGTACTTTAATTTTATTACCTAAAAATGCATCTACCCATCTTAAAAAAAATAATAAAAATAACTAGAAACAGGAATTCTGCTTTTTCAGAATTTAGTGTAGTTTATTTAACTTTCTTAAAACATTTAAAGTTTAAAAAATAATGTTGATTATCAATTTTTAACACTTTCCACCGTACTTGAAAAAATTTTATGAATTCGGTTTGTCTGCCCGTGCTCTAATTATCGAAAGTATAGCTATAGTGCCATGAAATTGGGGTTTACTATGGCATGTCCGCCATCGAAAATGAAGTGTGTAGCATTTACGATTCATTAACAGGGATACTCAAAAGAATTCCGTTACATTGCGGTCTATCGGGAAAAATCGTTTACGGTGTATTTTAGTGATATTATACTTTTTAAACCTATTGAAATTGATAGGTATCGCTGAGGTGAACTGAAACTACAAGGTTCTTATTATAGAACAGTGGTTCCCAAACTTTTTGACTGGAGGAGCCCCTTTTAGAATGAATTTCTATGGCGGAGCTCTTGAAGCCTACCGTACCCTATTTTACAAGGTAACGTTTTTTAGGTGCAATGCTACTGAGCATAGGAAGAGGGAATGAATAGTAATCTAAACAATTGTGTATTGTCCCGGAAATAAAATTATATTTTGAAACTGTTACTGTAATACTGAATTTATTTTCAATTATCATCAATACAGATGGAATTGTCAAAAGTTTACAAACCTACAGTTAAAAAATCTCCAAAACTCAAGAAATCGTAATACAATAAATCGTTTACAATAAATTTTACATTATTAGAGTGACGAACAATAACGCATAAACGCTTAATTTGATTGGATTGTTTTGCACAAATGTCTGAATTCAGGTCCAGTTGATAGTAATTGCTGGCGAATGTTTGGTTCGGCATTTAAAATACTTATGTATTTCGATTTGATTTTAAAGTAAGGTCTTTAAAACACTACCACATAATACCAGGAATTTACTCAAGATTTATAAAAATATTTCAGGCCAATAATTTTTATTTAAAACCATGTAACGTATTTCTCTTTGATTTATATTTATTTATTTTAAGAAAAAATTCTGGTTAAAATCGAAATATTTTCATTTGGTACCACACACTGGTAAATAACCAGTTGTTGCTGGTATATTTAGTGTAACTTGCTTTAAGATGTCAAATCAGTGAGGACCTCGATGTTTCACTGAGTTTAAGCTTGATATATATATTTATTTGATAACGCTGAACATATCTAGAGTCGTCCAAAGCCTTTTCTATTCAGCTGTTGAAAAATATTGTTTGAAAGAGTTTTTTAAAGCTGTAGGATGCCCCTGAATATTTATTTATTTGTATACTTTTTTTTATCTGGTGTTGTTTGTATTCCTTTTTAACAAGAGGGACGTAATCGATATCATTGTTTGACTCAGAATCCGACCAATACACGTTTCATCTTAAAAGAAAAGTTTAATAAATGAATCGGAAATTGTGACAGATTTTAATTCCAATGATAGATACATTTATTTCATTTTGCTAAACATATTGGGAAAATATGCAATTAGAATTCACAATGTTCATTAGTTAAAAGTTTTACCATTTTAGAGTTTTTTACCATTTTTTTTTCTTCTAATATCACCTCTGGAGTTTCAACAATCGTGTTAACGCTCTTCATGGACAATACCATCTTATTTCGATATGTAGTAGGAGGGGCGGATGCCGGCATCCAATAACTTCATACATAAGCTTAAAAAGTTGGCTTTTAGTTTATTATTTTAATAGCAGCATTTAACCTTTTCATAAGTTCAGGAGACATTTTCCCGAAGATAGCGTGTATCTATAAAGAACGCAATAGATGGTGCTACGGTGCTTTATCATCTCTTTAATTTTTGCAATGGCATTTTGACCCATCATTAGTGCATTTATGTTCCTATGTGTTTTCCTATGTATTAATCAAAAATTATTTCGTCCCTTAGTGCGTTGGTTTGTAGCGATTCAAACACCGTAATAATATATGAGTCAACTTAAGTTTCGGGTGCCCGTTTCAAAAAAGTCAGTTAAGACTCTTAACTTCCCTGGTCTGAACGGGATATTAGTATATGTAACTTAAAAATACTAACAAAACTGCTAATCCAGTGACGTCAGTAGATTCATTCATATGCAGTGCAAATTTTATACATCTGAAGATGCTGTTAAATGTTCTTTTACGTTCTGTTATAGAGTTAATTTAAAAAAAAGGATATATTTGACAAGTAAATGTTGACACTAAATTAACAACTTTTTCATAAAGCAAATGGGGCCTCCGTGGCCGAGTGGATAAAACACCACGCTGCTAATCACTTGAGAGCGTAGGAGGCTTGCGGGTTCGACTCCCGCTGGCTCCGTTGCACACTATACTTGTGGAGCTCCCGGATGTAAAAATTCTCCGTGTTGTAAATTTCATTGTGCTATCTTGTCCCTGTATATCGACGATGACTTATAAGCGGGCCTTGGGGTCAAGCACACAAGTCTGATGTATGTGTTCAATAAAAACCAAATAAAGCAAATTCATGACAATATCAATTTTACGAGGTCTATTAAGTAAGAGTCTTTGCAATTATATGATCTTCACAAACTCAAGCGATTCGTTAAAATATCGGGTAAGAGACGACTTAACGGGGGCGACGGGGTCTAACATGGTAAACTTCTATCACTAATTACACTGATTAAACAGGACAAAAGGAAAAATTTAAGTTAGTTGTAGAAGTATATCGTATTGCCTATTTCGCACCCGTGAAGTCTGCACCTATGTCTGTCCAGGACATTTCATGTTTGTTTTGACAAGTGTTGTGTTATTTTCTTTTGAAACATGCATACATTTCTTTGCCCTTCATACTGAAAAAATTCAGGCAATTTATCTTCCGAATCAGACTGATTTCTTTGGGAATGATGACGTAGTTGAACATGAAACGTGGAGTCATTGGATAACACTTCACCTCAAGTCACACTAAAAGGAGGAGTTGGGAAATTCAAATTACTATCCACATTTTCCTTCAGAATACAATTTCTGGCTTCCTTACACTAAATAGCGTTTGTTTCTCCATTTATCGCATTTTTGGATCAGAAAACGTAAAAATAGAACGTAAATTAATATTTGCACCGGAAAGTTTTAAGAAAATCAAATTTAGTTAATTAAAAGAGTTCAGATTGTTAAACATAGTTATCATCAATGTATAAATAGTGTTCCAACAAAAGAATATGTTCCCATATTTTTTGGGGGAAAAAAACCCTTGCTTTAAATGTGTTGGTTTTGTTAAAATTTTCATTATTTTTCTAAAGCGCAGCGGAGCCCCTGGAAAGTTCAAACGGAGCCCCTAGGGCTCCGCGGAGCACAGTTTGGGAACCTCTGTTATAGAATATCGTGTACATATAATTTATTGTTCCTTTACAGGGATACACAAAAGAATTTGGCTACAGGAGAAAATTAACAATTATTGAACTATTGAAAGCTACGAACAATAATTGTTGGAAGTGCGTTGTCAGTTGTGGCATGCGTTTATAAATTTAACTATTAATTAAATATTACTAGGTGTTTATGAATTCTATATATCATATACAGGGACGCACAAACTTTCTCAACCAGATCCGTTTATTGGCGGAAATTCTTTAACCCTTTCCGGTGCTGAGTAATTTTGTTTATAAACTGATGAAATGATGGACTTACACCAGAATTTATAAGATAATTTATTAGAAAATACGAACTTGCTTATTTTCATGTTCGTTACAAAAAGAAAATTTTAATCAAATATTCTGGCTACCAGTAAAATAAAAATTAGATGTCCCTTTATAAGGAGACCGCACGCGAAAGGATTAATGAACTATTTTAACTGTGCTATGCTTTTAATTGAACTGAATTTTAGCATACTCTGTAGTACACATACAAATCCGTTGATTCTATGTTATTTTTTTATATCTCCATTTCTATTTTTTGTTTCTCCTATTAAAATAGGTAGGCTGTTTTAATTTTAAGTATAAAAGTCAAATAAATAATAAGTAAATATTTGAAATACAGAATTAATTTTAAATACGAAAAGAATATTTTATGATTATTAGAAATTTGAACCTTTGTATCCCGAACCGATTGGACCGAAACGTCCTGCTTCCTTTTTAGATACGACATTTTTATTGCTGGCCGAAAGAAATAGCATATCGGGGCTAATAAATATATAAATTTTAAATGTGGAATAATAGCGATTTAAAAATACGTGCATTAAGAAAAAATTGGGCCTGCCCAAATGTTACTGATATTTTTACTGAACAGACCAGAGATCCTGCCGGTCCAAATGATTTTCATATGAGCCGGGTTGGAAATTAGCCTGAAAATTTCTGCCTGTGGAGACCTCAAGAAGAATGCAGTCCAGTCCCGGCTTAAGCCGGAAAAAAATTAAGTCCCAGTCCATATAGGTCCGAACCTCTCGAAAAAAGTAATCCCCAAACAAAACCCGGACCGAGTGTCGGGAAGGAAAATTGGGCTTGCCCGTAAAGTCCCTTACATCCAATAACCAAAAGACTAGCTCACAAAATTCTGTAAATTTAAACGCTAAACTTCTATTATATTAAAAAATTAGAAAATAAAAAAACGAGTTTTAAGTGAACTTCGCTCACTTCCATAGATGTGTTTGAATTGAGCGGATTCGTTTGAAAATTTTTGAATTTGAGCGTGAACCGGACTCATTTTTGAGAAACGGAATTAGAGTTTGAATGAATTTTCTTTTCTTTCTTCCTTTTTTTTTCTTTTTTTTTGTGAGCGTGCTCAACACTGGTTGGCATCAATTAAAGCACTTCAAATTGAATTGGCCTAGGATAAACTAGAACGTTGGCGCCGAAGCGGCCTTTGGGATCAATAAATGCACGCCAAATTGCAATGGCCTAGGATAAATTAGTTCAGCCCAATGAATAGCAGGATAAACTAGTTTATCCTATAAACGTTAGGCAAAACTAGTTTGGCCTAAGAAAAACTAGTTTATTCTATGGGCGTCAGGATAAACTAGTTTGGCCTAGGAAAAACTAGTTTATCCTATGGGCGTTAGGATAAACTAGTTTGGCCTAGGAAAAACTAGTTTATCCGATGCCCGTTAGGATAAATTAGTTTGACCTAGGCCAATCTAGTTTGGCCTAAAATTAGGTTTGGCCGGTAACATATGCAAAAATTTGCTTAGGGGGCCAACTACAAACCAAAACCAGACCAAACTTTGTTTTTTTAATGGCAACACCCAATTCTGACACTATATTTTAAATCTTCGGTTCAAACTATGCCCAGAAATGAAATTTCAAGTCATTTAGATTATAAGCTTTTGAATTATAAACATTCAAAATTTAGAGCTTCTAATGTTAAATTACATTTTCATATTTTTATTAATATCTCCTGAAATTATCTATATTATAAAGGACAAACATATCTGTGCGTAACGCATACGTAATTTTGCGAATGGCAACACTTTGAAATTTGAAGTAAAACTTTGGTTTTGCAATGTTCTCTACTGAAAATTTTTAAACTTCTAAACATCGCACATTTTAAATTTTTACACCGTCGTATAAGGAAAAAAAATGTTCTTTTAAATGCAATTTGTTTGAAAGCTGTATTTCAATTTATTTTTGAGATATTAATTTTTTTGTAGTTTTTAATACCATTTTTCTAATTGTGGCAACAAACTTACCCCATTTCTATTGAAAGTAAACGGAAAATAGCCGAAAATACGAGATACAGTATCTTTTAGTTGCCATTTTCTTATAAAACCTGAAAAAAAGTTGAAATCAAAATATGGGATATGTCAAGAATATTCTCTTTTATTCCGTGATAATGACGTCATATACATACTTTTCTATAGGCGAAGTTTAAGATGGGATTGTAAAAGTGGATGGCTTTAGGGGATGCAAATGACGTCATTTTTAAAAAAAAGTGTGTATTTTAATTCTTAAACCTGAATTATGCTTTGTAGAAGTGCATCATTTTCACAGCCCAGCTGCTTTGAAATTCTTCAGAGGTGAAAATGCTTCACTTTTGAAAATAATGTAATCGAAATCACACATTGATAATACGCAATGTTTTACAAGAATTTAGATTGTCTTTATAAAAGATAGGTGACATGCAAATAATAGCGATTTATATTAGAGAAATTGATGATTCTCGCCTGGATGGATTTGCTTCGCAGAATTAGACAAGCAAACAAATAATTCGAGGTTTAAAATAATGTCATGTTCCTGAAGTTTTTGTCCAAAATTATCTCGAATAATAAAATTTTAATGCTATTCTTTAGGACATCTATAATTTTATCAAAATAACATAATTTGCTTAATTTAATTTTTCCTAATTTTATATAATCTGTATATTTAAAACACAAGTGTGTTTTTTAGTCATCTGTCCTGATATTTCTGCTGAACCAATTTTACTAATATATATATATATATATATATATATATTTTTAACTGAAAGCTGTTAATTTGTAGATGTAATCGCACTATCTGTTTTTATTTAAATATCCCCACTTTCATATTTTAATTTTAAAAGCATTTTATGAAATTTCTTCAAAATGGTGAAAATTAGATAGGTTTCCTTTTTGGAGACAAAAGAGAAATAATGAGGTATTTTTATCTTTATTCATGCCATTTTCTGACAAAAATCCAAAATTGTTGATAAAAATTGTTGTATAGGGTTTAGTGGCGCAAAATCCCATTTGGAGCATATTATATTAGGCATAATAACGGAAAATGAAATACTGCTTTTTAAAACACGTGTTTTTCCTCATAAATTTTCTATATTGTATTTCCTTCTGCCTGTTTACTGATATTAAGTTTTAGACACTAGGCGAAATGCTTATTTAAGTGAAAATGAAGTCATATTTAAAAGAAAACTATCATTTTCTTAGATAAAACTAAACATGTTAACACAAATGCGTCTAAAAAACATAAATTATGGAAATTTTTACTCTCCGGAATTGAGATTAGAATCTCAAGTAGAGAGTGTGTCTGTTCACATAAAAGATGTTGCTGACACTCGTGACTTTAAGTTTTGAGTTAAAATGATTTTAAAATGATCAAACAAAGTACAATTTTTTTTAAAATGGTGAATATGGATATGAGAAATGCGTATGCAAATTTTGAGAAGGTGAAAATTGCTGTTTTCCATTCCGAAACACCAAGCATAAGAGCCTCAATTGATAACCACATCCTAATAACTGATTTTTATTATATTTTACTGATAAACTATCTATCTATATTATAAAGAACAAACGTATCGATGGCAACACTTCACGATCAAATTTCGATCTTGAAATTTCCGCTACTGCAATTTTTTAATCTTCTGACATCGTACATTTTCAATTTTTGTCGCATAGGGGAAAAACTTACTTTCAAATGCAATTTGCTTAAAAACTGTATCTTAATTGAATAATGTCGTATGTTTTCTAAAATAATTTTTAAGCATGATTTTTTAAAAGTTAATCTTATCATGTGCCGGTTTCAATACATTATAATAACAAACATTTTGCACATAAAGCAACAAACATTGTTTCTGACTATTTTTGCATAACGAAATTAATACTTCCTTCATAAACAAATAAAAGAATAAAATAAAAAAACACCAATCTAATGTATTTGTGAAAGACAAATTAACGAAATTAACACTTCTTTTATAAACAAATAAAAGAATAATATAGAAAAAACACAAGTCTAACATATTTGTAATCGTACAATTTAAATTTTTAGATCCCCAAATAGGATTTTTTTTTTCAAATGGAATTTGTTTACAAAGTTCATCTCAGTTTACTGATTGCTTATGATTTTAGAAACAATTATAAAGCATGAAATATGTTTTAATTTATCTAAATCGCGCGGAACTCGATTACGAAAGATTAATCCGTTTTGCAATTAAAACAAAATAAAGAGTTCATCATTGTTTTACGGCTAATATCCATTAAAAAAAACTTCCCTATGAATAAATAATAAAATAACATAAATAAAACACAAATTTAACAGACATGTGTAAGCTCTGAAATTATCAGAATATAAAAGGATGCCGTAAGTAGCAAAATCTTGGTCAAATAACTCTTAGCATGCGGCTAATAAGAAAATATCGTTTTTGATAAATTAAAAAAATATATTTGATTTTATAATTATAATTTTTATATGAAAAATGCTTTTTTAATGTAAGTAGGCAATCTAAAAAAATTATTGCATATAAAAAAATATTAGTTTTCAATTTAAAAAAAATGTTTTCACCTATATTCTTTAACCCAGGAAGCCCGGGTACGATCCCCTAGTAATCTTAATGTGATAATTTTTGTTTAATTGTAATACTAAAATACCCAAATATAAATACATTGAATTTGTAATTTTAAAAATTTTATAATTTGAATTAAGAAATTAATAGGGGAGAATAGCCGAATTTGGACCACTTCACTTATTTTCAGGTGTAACTCACTTAATTTTTGGAATATCTGCAAAACATCATTACACGGGGTCAATCTATTTATCTACTAACTAAATAAATCTTTAGATCAATTTCTTTTTGAAAATCTTAAGTTTTATTTTAATTTGAAAAATTTATCAAAAGTGGTCCAAATTCAGCAACTGGTCGCTTAAGTTGGACCCCCTGTCTCCTAAATTGGACCAAATAATATCAGGTTGTTTTAATGACTAGGGAACTTTATTAAAGCGAAGTTTGCTATTAATGAAACAGTCAAACAAAATAACAGCAATGAAATATAATGAAATCAAATATCTGAAAATAACAGTAATTGTTTTAAATCAAAATGTATTCAAGATGTAAATCAAAGTTATCAGTAATTAAGAATAGAAATTATGTAACTAATTGTCAGCTACTTGAATACGATGTAAGAAGTGAGGCAAAGCTTACACATGAATTTCTTTTATTATTTTTTTTCCAGCGCACATAACCGTATTTGGGAATCTGAACATTGAATCATTTCTGCTATTTTATTTTTCTTACAAATTAGGCAAAACCAATCATCACTGTCTAGATTTTTCTATTTAGATTCTGAATTATTAGACCTTTTTTGCAACAGAAGTTTTCTTTACATTATGTTTGTAGTTCTTCCCTTCCATCATTTTCTTGCTAATTGCATTACGCCTATTTTTGAAAATTTGATGTTCCAATTGTTTTTTTGCTGTGATAGCTTCCTTTTTGTCGTTTTTTTCGTTTCAAGGTTTACTTTATATGGCGAAGATGTAAACACAGCTGTTTTTTGGCTCCCTCTGAATTTTGATTTAAATGAATTTAGCAAGGGACATAACATTTCTAATGATTTTTTGGCTTTTGGGGAGGATTTGTAGCTGCAGCCTTTTTGCAAGTCAGTTTCTTCACAACCTATTCTCTCCTTTTTGTTTCCTATATATTTAACAGCTTCTACTGTCACGGGTGTTTTTCTTCCAGACTGTTTGTCTGTGTCTTTTTCAACATTTTCAACATTATATTAAAAAAGTGTTTAAAAAGTATCATCTATTGAAAAATACGCTACGATTAATCAAAAGCAAACATTATAAATTCAAACAGTATTGAATTCAACCCCCCCCCCCCCCCCCCGGAGTCTTGAAATAACCACTCCTCTCGGAAAGTTTGAGATTTTATGCGTTTTAATGGTAAAAAAAAGTGTAATTCCTCCAGAGTTGTAAAAAGTCTGCCATCTCAAATACCCTCCAGGGGGGAATGTTTGAATTCAACTCTGTAAACCAAATACGCTGGAGGAATAAGGAATTCAAAGAAAATAAATGCAATTTCATACAAGATAAAAGAAATTGCAAACCAAATTTATTGCATAAACATGTAAAAATACTTTTGTGTTTATATAAGCCTAAACTGTATAAAAAAAATTAGTCCAGATATACGAAAAAAAACTTGCATGGAGATAGTAATCCATTATAAAATATTAAAAAAATTAAAAAAATAGTGTACAAAGCGTACCGTCCTTGAAATTCATTACTTACTTTTCAAATTTATGATCGCATATCTGGTCCAATTTACGCAACTTAAAATGTACCAATTACGGCAACTGCGCCATTTTTTAAAACAGATAATCTCAAGACTAAGAACAATTACGAAATCAAACAAATCCGCGTGAAAAATATGCGCAATAAACAGATGAATTCATGTATGTATATGAAAACACAACAACTTACCTTAGTTTTAAAATATTCACTTACGTTTAGTAGGAAAAAATTAGATCAAAACAGCTAACTTTAGGTTTTTTAAAATTGTCTGAAAACAGCACGTGGTAGGCGGTTGCATTTTCTAATCATGAGTGACGTCGACCTGATGAGTTGGATTTCAGCGGCAGATGGAGTCTCTTCCAGTAACTAACGGCAGAATGGAAACGGTCCAATTAAAGCGGTGGTCCAAATATGTCTACTCTCCCCTAATCCCCTAGGCTCATTTTAAAATTATTAATTTCTCGAAAACTAATCATACGAATTTCATGAAAATTTTGATTTAGGCTAATTGAAGGGTGTATACAGTAGAGCGCCGATTATCCGAACAAGTCAAGACCAACCCTAGTTCGGATACACAAAAGTTCGGATAAACGGATAGACAATTTCAGGGGTTCCTGACTATACTAAAACCTTCACACTTTATCCAGACTTAGGACTGGCAGCACCAGTTAGTCCTGGCGAGTTTAAAAATTCTTTTTATTTTATTTTTTTTTTGTATTTAGTTTTTTTTTCTTTTTACTTTTTTTTTTACTTTTTATCTTCTTCTGAACCCCAGAGATTATAATTTAAGTAAAAAAGTTCGCGATAGCTGCTTGTTTAAAAGGAGACATTCTTTGCAATGCTGCCATATGTCGAATTATTCTTAAATACGTTAGTTGAATAGGATCAGCGTTCTTCTGCCGTTCGAGCCATTTCATATCTGTTTTCAAACATTCAAAGGCTTCTTTATGTGATGGACCTGAGTTATTTTCAGAGCATTCGTTTTCATTTTGTTCAATTCTTTTAAATCGTTACTACTCCCAACGATACCCTAATCGGGATTAGATTTCGCATGCTAAATCTGAAAGGGGAAAAAAATAAGAGAAACAGTGTGTTTGGATAATTGGAAGTTCGGTTGAAAAAAAGTTTTGAGAGAAATTGGCTGTTCGGATAATTGTAAGTTCGGTTAAAAAAATTTTGAGATAAATAGGTTGTTCGGATAATTGGAAGTTCAGTTAATTGGAGTTCCGATAATCGGCGCTCTACTGTAATCAATTTATGGTGTCAAATTTAGGTATTGCTATTGAAAAAAAGAGAGTTTCGGTTCGTTTTGATTGGGGGTTACACCTAACCATAAGCCAAAAGCGGGTTCCCAGGGTGGTTGCTTACTTACTTACTTACCAAGCAAATTTTATATACATCATTTAAAAGTAGACTTTATTTCCAGTCCTTTGGTACCAGTAACTTTCTTCTACAATGATTTGTTGCAGAGTTAGTAGGGGTGTTTATTTTTCTTTTCACGACTGTTCATAATGAAAACTGTTTTGAAAACTAAATACGTGTTCGATAAAATAATTTAAAAAACTGAAAATCTCATTTATTTCTTGGAAAAATTGACCCTTTCAACGTGTTCGGATAGCTTAAAATAATCTGAGAAGTCCAGTTCAGTTTTCTTTAAATGCTCATTTTGGGTATATTTTCAAAATAAATAAATAAATAAATGAAACAAGGAACAGAGACAACAAAATTATGGGAACAGCTTTCAGTCGAAGTAATTTAAACAACTTCCAAACTTCTCTAACAAAAAGCTGTAGTAGAATCGAGAAGGAAGAAAAATACCAATCTCTGTTTTAATTAAATTGGCTGTAAATCAACTATTGTCGACATTCATTGATTGAAAAACAAGAATTCCTTTTTAATTAAATCGAAAGGAAAATAGTAAACGAAATGACTTTATTTTTTTTAATCTCGGATTTCTATATAAAAAACTTTATTAAACCTACTAAAAATCTTTAAAATTAAAAAAGAATAAAAAAATAGGTGGATAAAGCATTTTAAATGAGCATTTGGCCTGCCTTTCTTTTTTTTTTATTAGGGTTTGCTTTTGACTTACCTGCAGATTGCATTTAACTTTTGAAATAGTTTCTTTATCATTAGTCTCATAAAAAGTAAATTTTGATTTTGAACTTTATTACAAACGTCGATCTTTTAAATTTGGGCTCATGCAATTTACGTTCCATAAAATTAAAATCAAATTGTAAATTCATAAAAAAACGAAAAATATACACACAGAAAAAATACCTAATTATGTGTTAAAAATCTCCCACCCGATTATATGGGATTATTGTCATTAACTCGCGTAAATATTGTCGTATTTCTATGTAATTGATATATGTTATTGCTATTTACTACGGCATGTTCGGTATTGAAAATGAAGTGTTTAGAATTAATAGTTCGTTTATTAACACTTTCTATTATAGTTTAAAAGTGTTATGAATTCGGTTTGTCTGGCCGACTGTCCGAGCTTTAACTCGCGTAAATACTGTCGGGGTGCTGTGTAATTTATATATGTTGTTCAGATTTACTAAGGCATGTCCGGTATTGAAAATGAAGTGTTTAGCATTCGTAGTTCGTTTATTAACACTTTCAATTACAGTTGAAATGTGTTTCTGAATTCGATTTGTCTGTCTGTCCGTGCTCTAACTCGCGCAAATACTGTCAGGATGCTATTTAATTGACATACGTTGTTGAGATTTACTCTGGCAAGTCCGGTATTGAAAATGATGTGTTTAGCATTCGTAGTTCGTTTATTAACACTTTCAATTACAGTTGAAATGTGTTTCTGAATTCGATTTGTCTGTCTGTCCGTGCTCTAACTCGCGCAAATACTGTCAGGATGCTATTTAATTGACATACGTTGTTGAGATTTACTCTGGCAAGTCCGGTATTGAAAATGATGTGTTTAGCATTCGTAGTTCGTTTATTAACACTTTCAATTACAGTTGAAATGTGTTTCTGAATTCGATTTGTCTGTCTGTCCGTGCTCTAACTCGCGCAAATACTGTCAGGATGCTATTTAATTGACATACGTTGTTGAGATTTACTCTGGCAAGTCCGGTATTGAAAATGAAGTGTTTAGCATTCGTAGTTCGTTTATTAACACTTTCAATTACAGTTGAAATGTGTTTCTGAATTCGATTTGTCTGTCTGCCCGTGCTCTAACTCGCGCAAATACTGTCAGGATGCTATTTAATTGACATACGTTGTTGAGATTTACTCTGGCAAGTCCGGTATTGAAAATGAAGTGTTTAGCATTCGTAGTTCGTTTATTAACACTTTCAATTACAGTTGAAATGTGTTTCTGAATTCAGTTTGTCTGTCTGTCTGTCCGTGCTCTAACTCGCGCAAATACTCTCAGGATGCTATATAATTGATATACGTTGTTGAGATTTAATATTATGGGGGTGAGACTCCATACATAACTCACAACTCACTTTTAGGACGAACACTGACATTTATTGAGACGAACACACAAACAAAAAATACAGATATAAACACTCTTCTCGTTGTTTAATTAGCTTAAAGTCTATAATTCAGGACGTCGTTGGATATTTCTGAGATTTTCTTACGTCGTGTAAATATTCAATCTTATTTCACCGAAATATGTTCTGTTCTTTTTTAACAAAACCCTGCGTCGTAAAAACTCATTTCGTTCTCTTTACTTCTTCTGCATTTCCACTTCACACAGCTTCGTTAAGGCTCGTTTCCTTTTTAATCTCGAAGCGGAAAATACGGGGACACTCAGTCTGATGCAGGTGTTGCTTTCTAGTTCATTTATTAAAACTTTCAATTACAGTTGAAATGTGTTTCTGAATTCAGTTTGCCTGTCTGTCTGTCCGTACTCTAAATCGCGCAAATGCTCTCAGGATGCTATATAATTGATATACGTTGTTGAGATTTACCATGGCATGTCCGGTATTGAAAATGAAATGCTTACCATTCGTAGTTCGTTTATTAACACTTTCAATTACAGTTGAAATGTGTTTCTAAATTCAGTTTGCCTGTCTGTCTGTCCGTGCTCTAACTCGCGCAAATGCTGTCGGGGGCTGTGTAATTTATATATGTTTTTCAGATTTACTAAGGCGTGTCCGGGATTGAAAATGAAGGGTTTAGCATTCGTAGTTCGTTTATTAACACTTTCAATTACAGTTGAAATGTGTTTCTGAATTGAGTTTGCCTGTCTGTCTGTCCGTACTCTAACTCGCGCAAATGCTGTCGGGGGCTGTGTAATTTATATATGTTTTTCAGATTTACTAAGGCGTGTCCGGCATTGAAAATGAAGGGTTTAGCATTCGTAGTTCGTTTATTAACACTTTCAATTACAGTTGAAATGTGTTTCTGAATTCGGTTTGTCTGTCCGTGCTTTAACTCGCGCAAATACTGTCAATTGCTATGTAATAGATATACGTTGTTGAGATTTACTATGGCATGCTCGGTATTGAAAATGAAGTGTTCAGCATTCGTAGCTCATTTATTAACACTTTCAATTACAGTTGAAATGTGTTTCTGAATTCGGTTTGTCAGACTGTCTGTCCGTGCTCTAACTGGCGCAAATACTGTCAGGATGCTATGTAATTGATATACGTTGTTGAGTTTTACTATGACATGTCCGGTATTGAAAATGAGTGTTTAGCATTCGTAGTTCGTTTATTAATATTTCAATTACAGTTGAAATGTGTTTCTGAATTCGGTTTATCTGTCTGTCCGTGCTCTAACTCGCGCAACTACTGTCAGGACGCTATGTAATTGATATAAGTTGTTGAGATTTACTATGGCATGTCCGGTATTGAAAATGAAGTGTTTAGCATTCGTAGTTCGTTTATTAACACTTTCAATTACAGTTGAAATGTGTTTCTGAATTCAGTTTGCCTGTCTGTCTGTCCGTGCTCTAACTCGCGCAAATGCTGTCGGGGGCTGTGTAATTTATATATGTTTTTCAGATTTACTAAGGCGTGTCCGGGATTGAAAATGAAGGGTTTAGCATTCGTAGTTCGTTTATTAACACTTTCAATTACAGTTGAAATGTGTTTCTGAATTCAGTTTGTCTGTCTGTCTGTCCGTGCTCTAACTCGCGCAAATACTCTCAGGATGCTATATAATTGATATACGTTGTTGAGATTTAATATTATGGGGGTGAGACTCCATACATAACTCACAACTCACTTTTAGGACGAACACTGACATTTATTGAGACGAACACACAAACAAAAAATACAGATATAAACACTCTTCTCGTTCTTTAATTAGCTTAAAGTCTATAATTCAGGACGTCGTTGGATATTTCTGAGATTTTCTTACGTCGTGTAAATATTCAATCTTATTTCACCGAAATATGTTCTGTTCTTTTTTAACAAAACCCTGCGTCGTAAAAACTCATTTCGTTCTCTTTACTTCTTCTGCATTTCCACTTCACACAGCTTCGTTAAGGCTCGTTTCCTTTTTAATCTCGAAGCGGAAAATACGGGGACACTCAGTCTGATGCAGGTGTTGCTTTCTAGTTCATTTATTAAAACTTTCAATTACAGTTGAAATGTGTTTCTGAATTCAGTTTGCCTGTCTGTCTGTCCGTACTCTAAATCGCGCAAATGCTCTCAGGATGCTATATAATTGATATACGTTGTTGAGATTTACCATGACATGTCCGGTATTGAAAATGAAATGCTTACCATTCGTAGTTCGTTTATTAACACTTTCAATTACAGTTGAAATGTGTTTCTAAATTCAGTTTGCCTGTCTGTCTGTCCGTGCTCTAACTCGCGCAAATGCTGTCGGGGGCTGTGTAATTTATATATGTTTTTCAGATTTACTAAGGCGTGTCCGGGATTGAAAATGAAGGGTTTAGCATTCGTAGTTCGTTTATTAACACTTTCAATTACAGTTGAAATGTGTTTCTGAATTGAGTTTGCCTGTCTGTCTGTCCGTACTCTAACTCGCGCAAATGCTGTCGGGGGCTGTGTAATTTATATATGTTTTTCAGATTTACTAAGGCGTGTCCGGCATTGAAAATGAAGGGTTTAGCATTCGTAGTTCGTTTATTAACACTTTCAATTACAGTTGAAATGTGTTTCTGAATTCGGTTTGTCTGTCCGTGCTTTAACTCGCGCAAATACTGTCAATTGCTATGTAATAGATATACGTTGTTGAGATTTACTATGGCATGCTCGGTATTGAAAATGAAGTGTTCAGCATTCGTAGCTCATTTATTAACACTTTCAATTACAGTTGAAATGTGTTTCTGAATTCGGTTTGTCAGACTGTCTGTCCGTGCTCTAACTGGCGCAAATACTGTCAGGATGCTATGTAATTGATATACGTTGTTGAGTTTTACTATGACATGTCCGGTATTGAAAATGAGTGTTTAGCATTCGTAGTTCGTTTATTAATATTTCAATTACAGTTGAAATGTGTTTCTGAATTCGGTTTATCTGTCTGTCCGTGCTCTAACTCGCGCAACTACTGTCAGGACGCTATGTAATTGATATAAGTTGTTGAGATTTACTATGGCATGTCCGGTATTGAAAATGAAGTGTTTAGCATTCGTAGTTCGTTTATTAACACTTTCAATTACAGTTGAAATGTGTTTCTGAATTCAGTTTGCCTGTCTGTCTGTCCGTGCTCTAACTCGCGCAAATGCTGTCGGGGGCTGTGTAATTTATATATGTTTTTCAGATTTACTAAGGCGTGTCCGGGATTGAAAATGAAGGGTTTAGCATTCGTAGTTCGTTTATTAACACTTTCAATTACAGTTGAAATGTGTTTCTGAATTCAGTTTGCCTGTCTGTCTGTCCGTACTCTAACTCGCGCAAATGCTGTCGGGGGCTGTGTAATTTATATATGTTTTTCAGATTTACTAAGGCGTGTCCGGCATTGAAAATGAAGGGTTTAGCATTCGTAGTTCGTTTATTAACACTTTCAATTACAGTTGAAATGTGTTTCTGAATTCGGTTTGTCTGTCCGTGCTTTAACTCGCGCAAATACTGTCAATTGCTATGTAATAGATATACGTTGTTGAGATTTACTATGGCATGCTCGGTATTGAAAATGAAGTGTTCAGCATTCGTAGCTCATTTATTAACACTTTCAATTACAGTTGAAATGTGTTTCTGAATTCGGTTTGTCAGACTGTCTGTCCGTGCTCTAACTGGCGCAAATACTGTCAGGATGCTATGTAATTGATATACGTTGTTGAGTTTTACTATGACATGTCCGGTATTGAAAATGAGTGTTTAGCATTCGTAGTTCGTTTATTAATATTTCAATTACAGTTGAAATGTGTTTCTGAATTCGGTTTATCTGTCTGTCCGTGCTCTAACTCGCGCAACTACTGTCAGGACGCTATGTAATTGATATAAGTTGTTGAGATTTACTATGGCATGTCCGGTATTGAAAATGAAGTGTTTAGCATTCGTAGTTCGTTTATTAACACTTTCAATTACAGTTGAAATGTGTTTCTGAATTCGGTTTGTCTGTCCGTGCTTTAACTCGCGCAAATACTGTCAATTGCTATGTAATAGATATACGTTGTTGAGATTTACTATGGCATGCTCGGTATTGAAAATGAAGTGTTCAGCATTCGTAGCTCATTTATTAACACTTTCAATTACAGTTGAAATGTGTTTCTGAATTCGGTTTGTCAGACTGTCTGTCCGTGCTCTAACTGGCGCAAATACTGTCAGGATGCTACATAATTGATATACGTTGTTGAGATTTATTATGGCACGTCCGGTATTGAAAATGAAGTGTTTAGCATTCGTAGTTCGTTTATTAAAACTTTCAATTACAGTTGAAATGTGTTTCTGAATTCAGTTTGCCTGTCTGTCTGTCCGTTCTCTAACTCGCGCAAATACTTTCAGGATGCTATATAATTGATATACGTTGTTGAGATTTACTATGGCATGTTCGGTATTGAAAATGAAGTGCGTATCTTTTATAGTTCGTCAACAGGGACACTCAAAAGTATACCGTTACTTTATAGTACAATGCAAAAATCGTTAATAAGGTTATGGTATTTCGAACATATTAAAATTGATATATCTATATTATAAAGGACAAATATATCTGTGCGTAACTCATACGTCATTTTGCGAATAGCAACACTTTGAAATTTGAAATAAATTTTTCGTTTTGCGATTTTCTCTACTGCAAATTTTTAAACTTCGAAATATCGCACATTTTCAGTTTTTACACCGTCGTATAAGGAAAAAGTGCTGTTTTAAGTGCAATTTGATTGAAAGCTGTATCTCAATTTAATTTTAAGATATTAATTTTTTTTTTTGTAGTTTTTATAACTTTTTTTGTAATCGTGGCAACTAAGGTACTCCGTTTCTGTTGAAAGTAAAGGGGAAAAAAAGGAAAATAGTAGATTGCTGTATGTTTTTGTTGCCATTTTCTCATAAATACTGAAAAAAAATTGAAATTAAAATACGTACTATGTCAAGAATATAGTCAGTTATAAAACCCTGTGAGTTTTGGCTTTATTTCGTTTTTATTTATCAATTAAATGATTTTTATTTTATTGCAATTTAACTTTACAAACGATACAACATTTTCTCTTTAAGAATATTTGTGTGATTTATTTTCTCCGCATTAACTTAATTCGTATCAAAAATCTGAAAGAAGGCAATTTTATTAATCCGTGCGTAATTACATTTTCCGAATTTTGAAAAAATATAAATGAATGACTTCTGATAAAGCATGGAGCTATTATAAACAAAAAAATGAAGTCATATAAATCATTAGATACCCAAGATTGTTTTGCCGAGCTTATTAAATGACGCCATTGCTCTCTGCTGGGTTTGTGTATTATTTTTCGCGATAATGATATCATTTGCATACCGTTCTATAGATGCTGTTTAAGACGGGATCGTAAAAGTGGGGTGATTTAGAGGATGAAATTGACGCCATTTTTTTTTTTTAAAGGGTGTATTTTAATTCTTAAAACTGAAATATGTTTTGTAGGAGTACGTCATTTTCACCCTAGCTGCTTTAAAATTCTTCACAGGTGAAAATGCTTTTATCTTTGAAAATAACGCAATCGAAATCACATACTGATAAAACGCAATGTTTTACAAACATTTAGAGTGACTGTATGGAAGAGCAGTAACATAGCGTGTGCATACTTTTTGTCCGAAAAATAGCGATTTATATTACAGAAATGGATGAGTCTCTCTTGAATGAATTCGCTTCACCGAGTTAGTCAAGCAATCAAAGAAGATCTTGGCAATAATTCGAGGTTTAAAATAATATCCGGTCCCCCAAGTTTTTGTCCAAAATTCTCTCAACTAATAAAATTTTAATGCTATTCTTTAAGACATGTTACTGTAATTTTATCAAAATAACATAATTTGCTTAATTTAATTTGTCATAATTTTACATAATTTATATATTTAAAACACAAGAATGTTCTTTAGTCATCTGCCTTGAGCTTTCTGCTGAACAAAATTTACTAATGAATTTTTTAACTGAAAACTGTTAATTTTTAGATGCGTCCGCACTAGCTGTTTTTTTTTTTTTTTTTTTTTTTTGTATCCAATGATTATATTTTAATTTAAAAATTATTCTATGAAACTTCTTTAAAATGATGGTAATGAAATAGCTTTCATTATTGCAGAGAAAACAGAAATAATGAGGTTTATTTGTCTTTATTCATGTGATTATCTGATAAAAATTCAAAATTTTTGATAAAAATTGTTGTATAAGGTTTAATAGCGCAAAATCCCACCAGGGACATATTATTTTGAACGGAAAACTACGTACTACTTTTGAAAACACGCATTTTCCTCCTAAAGTTTCCATATTGTTTTCCATCTGTTAGTGTACTAAGTTTCAGACACTAGGTGAAATGCTTAAGTAAGTGAAAATGACGTCATAGTTTTAAAAAAACGATGATTTTCTTAGATAAAACTAAATTTTTTATCACAAATGCTTAAAAAAAAACATAAATTACGGCAATTTTTACTCTCCGGTACTGAGGTTAGAATCTCGAGTTAAGAGTGCGACTGCTCACATGCAAAGATTTTGCTGACAATCGTGACTTCACGTTTGGAGTTAAAATGTTTTTAAAATGATCAAATTAAAATACCATTTTTTAAAAAGGTTCAAATTAAAATACCATTTTTTCGCGGCTATGAGATGTTAATTTTTAAGTTTATCTATAACGCGTGGAGCTCGATTAAGAAAGATTAATCCGTTTGCCCTTAAAACAACATAAAGAGTTCATCATT
The DNA here is from genome assembly GCA_963932465.1 of Maratus speciosus. Taxonomy (NCBI): domain Eukaryota; kingdom Metazoa; phylum Arthropoda; class Arachnida; order Araneae; family Salticidae; genus Maratus; species Maratus speciosus. Next base: position 38,308,871 of record OZ010792.1, read on the forward strand.
TTCTTATGACTAATATTCCGTAAACGAAAATAAAAATTCCTCTAGGATTAAATAAATAAAATAATATAAATAAAATACAAATTTAACAGAGTAATTCAACTACGAGCTTAAAGCTCTGAAATTATCTGAAAATAAAAGTATGCCGTAAGCAGCAAAATCTCGGGCTAATACATCTTAGCATGCGGCTAATACGAAAAATTCGCTTTTGGTAAATTTCAAAAGTTTGATTGTATAATTCATATTTTTCATATGAAAAATGCTTTTTTTTATTTTTAGTGCGCAATCTAAACAATATACAGGGTGATTCTGAATTCATCATCAATATTTGGTGGGCAGGTAGGGAATAGGAAAAGAACACTATTTCACATAGGAAAGCATAGGCACAAACGAACGCATGACGGTGTAGAGGGCGCTTTGTGTCCGCATCTCCCATGAACGCGCATAGCTGTCTGCCGTGTGCAGCCAGTCGTCATTCGACAAGGTGACTTCGCAGAAGTAACATGAACCGGTATACGTTTCAAGAACTTGCAGATATGCATCTAACTTACGGTGCCGCAGGAGAAAGCTGTCTTAGAGCTAGGCAAATGTATGCAGAGCGCTACCCCAACCGGTGCGTGCCACAGCATCAAATGTTTTCACGTGTTCATCGACAACTGTGCGAAACTGGATCATTTGCTGGTATTAATGTTGATCGAGGCAGCCGCCGATCAACACGGACAGTTTCAGTCGAGGAAGATGTCCTACAGTCTATCGAAGAACAGCCAAGTTCTAGCACAGCTCGCCAGTTTGGAGTTTCACAATCAACAGTGTGGCGGATACTAAACGAGGAACGTTTACATCCTTTTCATTTGCAAAGAGTGCAGTTACTGGAAGCAGAGGACTATCCCAAGCGTGTTACCTTTTGTCAGTGGTTCATGCAGAGAACAGCCGTTGATCCCAGTTTCCCAACGTATGTTCTTTTCACAGATGAAGCGTCCTTCACTCGTGAAGGTGTCTTCAACACACACAATTCGCATGTGTGGGCTAATCAGAATCCACATGGTACGAGAGTTAGAGCTGCGCAACAACGCTTTGCCGTCAATGTGTGGACTGGGATCGTCGGCGACTGTTTGCTGGGACCGTATTTACTACCATCCCGTTTAGATTGCGCAAACTACCTCATATTTCTTCAGGCTGTGTTACCGGGTCTTATGAACGAGGTTCCTGCTGTTATTCTCCGGCGAATGTGGTTCCAGCATGACGGCGCTCCAGCACATTTCGCAAATGATGTGCGTTGTTACCTGACCCGAAAATTTGGAGCTCAATGGATTGGTCGCGGTGGACCGGTTTGTTGGCCACCACGGTCACCGGATTTATCTCCAATAGACTTCTTTGTATGGGGTGCCATGAAAAACATGGTGTACGAGACACCTGTTGCCAGTGCTATGGACCTTGTAGCACGCATATCGGTTGCCGCCGCAAACATCCGGGAAACGCCAGGCATATTCCAGAAAGTTCGGTTGTCCATGCAACGTCGTTGTGAGGCATGTACTCTAGCAAATGGTCAGAATTTCGAGCACCTCTTGTAAGTCTGTACAAAAGATGCACAAATAAATGTTTTTTTCTCTTACCACTTTCTTGTTATGTTTTCTTTCCATCATTTAACCGGATTCATATTGCCCTACTACATGACGTCTGCGTCCATACTTTCCTATGTGAAATAGTGTTCTTTTCCTATTCCCTACCTGCCCACCAAATATTGATGATGAATTCAGAATCACCCTGTATTGCATGTAATATATATATATATATGTGTGTGTGTGTTAGTTTTCAATTAAAAAATTGGTTTTCACCTATATACTGTAACCCGGAAAGCCCGAGTACGATCCCCTAGTATCATTAAGGTGCACAATAACATGCTTACTATTGGAAAGGTTGTGAATACCATTTTTCATTCATATACAGGGACACACAAAGTGCTCGGTTTAAACGAGCGCACGCGCAAACATGTTTATATGTGAGCGTAACCAGATGACGTTAGATTAGATAATATCTTTGGAAATATGCATTTGGTTGTGAGATTTCTAAGAAGTAACATGTTCTATCAATTTTTTTCGCTTTTTGATTATCTAGAAAAAAAATTTCAAAGTTTTATATTAAAGTTCCTTCTAAAAATGTTTAAGTCGTTGAATATTGCGTAATTCATAAAAGCTTATAAGATTAGCTTAAAAGTTCACTGAATTAATATTCGTTTCAATGAGTTAGAATATTGTTTTCAACGGAACTATATATAAATCTTTTAAACGTAGTTTCTATGTTTTTCCTCACACAATCATGAAAAATAAGTTGGATTTAGGTAAAAGTAGGTAAAATTCTTTAAGTAAAAGTTTTTAATTACAATTTGTTACAATTTTCTTTAATCAAATATTTTATGTTTTACATTTTCCGTTAACTAATCGTTGTGATTAAATATTTTTCTTCTACCATGTTAAGCACAATACTTTTTAAACTTAACTAAGTTTCATTATGTACACTATATGGGTAAAGGTGACCGATCACTTGCCATTTTAGACGTTTTGTTAAATATCTAGAAAAATACGCGAGGAATTAACCTGAAACAGCAGGTGTGTAAACAGTAGAGTATAGGTCCTATATTTCGCGAAAATTTTTTCTTGAAACCCCATGGGGGACCATCAAAAAAGTGAAAAAGAATGAATATCTTTTGCATAACCCTGTAAAAACTAATGTAGCAAAAGCGTTCAAACACGAGATTATTAATAAGTCTGTTATTATAATATACTGTGTTCATTTTTATGAGGATAGAATGTATACTCGTAGATAAATTAAGGTTTTTATAAAAACAAATTTCGCCAAGTTTTTTACTTATAATTTGCAGAGTTCTTAATATATAAAAAAAAAGTTCTTTTCAGAAAATATGACAAACAATATTGCACACAATACTTTGCAATCAGAATTAAAAAAATAATAAAAATTGGAGGAAAAATGACCAGGTTTACGAAAAAATGTTTCTCTGCGCATGCGCTAATGCAATCAAAATATAATGTGCATAATGTATTAGCTAAGTATATAGAGCAACTTTTGTGAAAGTCTCAAAATCATAGCTTGAAAATTCTGAAAATAATCGTTGCTAGAATAAACTCGAAATCCGTTGTTCGCCAAAACAAGCAAAAAGATCAGAGTTGTATCAAATATCTGTTGATTAGTGGCAAGATAGCGTACACAATATTGCACGTACTACTATATTTGGATACAACCCCTCATCTTTTTGCTTCCTTTTGGGAACAACGGATTTCGAGCTTATTCTATCGACGATAATTTTCAGAATTTTCAAGCTATGATTTTGAGATTTTCACAAAAGTTGCTCTATGTACTTAGCTAATACATTATGTACATTATATTTTGATTGCATTCGCGCATGCACAGAGAAACATTTTTTAGTAAACCTGCTCCTTTTTCATCCAATTTTTATTATTTTTTAATTCTGATTGCAAAGTATTATGTACAATATTGTTTGTCATATTTTCTGAAAAGAACTTTTTTTTTTATATTAAGAACTCTGTAAATTATAAGCAAAAAACTTGGAAATATTTGGGGCTGTTTTTATAAAAACCTTAATTTCTCTACGAGTATACATACATGCTATCCTCATAAAAATGAACACAGTATATTACAATAAGCCACTTATTAATAATCCATTTATTAAAAATCTCTATTATTAATAATATTAATAATTATAAATAATAAAAATAAAAATAATCTTTTGCTACATTAGTTTTTACAGGGTTATTCAAAAGATATTCGTTCTTTTTCAATTTGTTGACGGTCCCTTATGGGGTTTCAGGAAAAAATCTTCGCGGAAATATATGACCTATACTATACTGTTTACACACCTGCAGTTTCAGGTTAATTCCTCATGTATTTTTCTAGATATATAACAAAACGTCTAAAATCGCAAGTGATCGGTCATCTTTGGCCGTATACTGTATAAGATGATATGAAGATTGGAAGGAATGATATTTATAATAAATTAATATGATATGAAGAGGGTGATATGAAGAGGGCCCAACATCAATTTCATCATTCCACATTAACTGTTGAAAAGGGATTTTTACACTTATTATTTAAGTTTTTATTCAGGAAATGTAGCTTAATTTTTAATGTCGATAAAATTGTTAAACTACTGCCATTTTGTGAAATAACTTCAAATGATTCCTTTACAACAAAAAATCTGTCTCACAAATAAACTGCATAGATTTTTTTTTAAATCAAGTTAATTTTCAAAAATGTTCTAAAACACTTTACCTAATATACTACTCCCTCCGTCCCAAATTAGTTGAGACATTTAGGTCGAAAATTTTGTCCCAAATTAGTTGCTACATTTCAAGTGGGTGGAGTCATAAATAACTTCCGATGCAGTTTAGTACATCGACACCATTTTGTAAGGACTCTAACACCAGTGTACCATAAAGATCATTTTCTTCCTAAAGAATTAACGATTCATTAGCTAGAAGGTAGTTTTATGCGATTACTGGGGGAAGAAAATGGGGCGTGGCTTAAGAGCGTGCGAACCCTGGATTTTTTAAATCAATTTGGTACTTATTTAAGGCGAGACGGAAGGAATGCTTGGTAAGTAATTGTTGTTGTTGATTGATAGCATAGCACCCTGAAATCTCTGAAAAATGTTCAAACAAAATCATAAAATATCAGTATCAATAATCAGTATAAAAGTAATCAAATGTAGCAACTAATTTGGGACAGATGGAGCATAAAATATGTGTACTGAAATTGAAGACAAATTTTATTTATTTTTTTTATACCTCAACGTTATCTTTATTATTAATTCAATGTTATTATTATTATTATTATTTCAGTGGTAACACTTTATTTTCCTTAGCACCCTTTACTTTTATTTCGTTAAATACATTCGTCTTTATTCGGTGGCAGTATCCTTTAATTTTATTTCGTTAAATAAATTTCACCTTATTCAGTGGCAACATCTTTTATTTCGTTAAATACATTTCACTTTATTCAGTATCAATATCTTTCAATTTTATTGTTCAGTATCAATGTCCTTTATTTTTTATTTCGTTATATACTTATTACTTTGTTCCGTGTCAATGTCCTTTAATTTTATTTCGTTGTATACATTTCACTTTATTCAATGGCAACACCCTTTAATTTTATTTCGTTATATACATTTCACTTTTTTGAATGGCAGCACCACCGTTTAATTTTGTTTCGTTATACACATTTCACTTTATTTAGTGGCAACGCTCGATTCGAAATCTCTTCTCTAGGAAAATAGATCTCTTCTCGAAAATTTTCTAACACCCGTTCACTTCCAAATCTTTTTAAATTATTTTAATGTCTTATTCATTTAAAAATAAAATTCTATCTCCTGTTTATTTTTAAGAACAAAAATTAAGTTAACAAAATAAACATGTAACATTTTATCTATCGCCTCTAAATAAAAGGAAGTTCTCAAAATAAAAATTAAAAAATACACAGTGGTGGCCAAAATAGTGGACATTTTTGGAAATTTTCATGTTTTATAGCTTTGTGTGGTTGTAGAATATATTAATTTTCACGTATATCCAAATGTTTATACATCAAATTCAAGAACATTTAATGTGGAATTTGACAAAAAAAAAAACAGAATTAAAATATTTGCGTTACAAAAAAGTTACCCTTACTTTAGTCTAAAATACAAACACAATTAGTCATGAATGCTGAAGTGTAAAAGCTTCCTAGCCAATCACAATCACTGTTCTGAGAACCAATCAAATGTCAGTAACTAAACTGTGGTATATTTTGATTTGTAAAAGCGGTATTTTGCTGGAATGAATTTTGCAGAAGGGTGAATACTAGAGGACAAGATCACCCACCGGGGTACCCACCAAAATTTGGCATAGGTGTTAATACTAAGGATGAATACTAGTGTAACTAAATAGAATAATGTTTCTTTTTTCATTATTTCTATTTTTTTATTAATGCAAATACTTTAAAACAATGTCATCAACAAGCACTGATTGGGCAGCTACAAAAAGAAACAGAATTGTCATATTGAGAGAAAATGGTCTCTCTTATGCTGAAATTGAAAGAGAGGTTGGTGGATCAGTCACTTTATCTGGCGTACGAAAGTTGTGCTTACGTTATGAAGAAACTAAATCAGTGATAAATAAGGCAAGATCAGTCCAAAAAAATGCACAAGTGCTTCTGACGATAGAAAGATAAAAAGGATATGCCTCAAAGATAAAAGAATTTCATCAGATGCTGTTAGATGTGAAATAAATGCAATGAGTATTTCAGTTAGTTCAAGAACAATAAGGAGAAGATTAGCTGGTTTTGGACTGAAAGGCAGAATTCCGAGGGAAAAAAACATTTTACAAATCTTCAGCAACGCAAGAAACGAGTTCAGTGGGCAAAATTACTCATTAATTGGTCAGAAAATCAGTGGAAGCAAATAATCTGTAGCGATGAGAGTAAATTATTGCTCTTTGGTAGTGATGGGCGAAAATATGTAAGACGTAGAGTGGGGGAATAGCTGCATCCTGATTGCATTGAAGTAACTACAAAGAACCCAACAAACGTCGTGATTTGTGCCTGCATGTCTGCAGATAGTGTGGGCCGCATTCATGTGATTGATAGCATTCTTAATGCAAAAAATACATCGAAACTGTCCTGGAACCAAAATTGATACCTTCCATGATGGATCTCTTTTCCCACTAAAGCACCCTTTATCTTTCAGCAGAATTCAACTCCATGCCATACTGCAAAAATATGCAAAGAATGGTTTAAAAATAAAAACATACAACTATTACCCTGGCCAAGAAACAGCCCTGATCTGATTCCTATAGAAAATTTGTGGCGACGTTTGAAAATCCTTGTACAAAAAAAGCGTCCATCTAATAAAACGTAACTTATTGAAGCTAAAATTGATTCTTGCCATCATTTGATTAAAAAGGTTGAACTCCAAACCCTAGTTCTCTCAATGAAAAGACGCTGTGAAGCTGTAATAAAAAACAAGGGTTATCCTACGAAATATTGAATGGGTAACCTTAAAATACAATGACATCTAAGATAGATCTTATTTTTTTGTAATGCAGATATTTTAATTATGGTTTGTTTTAATTAAATTTTACATTAAATTTCCTCTAAGTTGGTACATAAACATTTGTACTTAAGTGAAATTTATTATGTTCTTCAAGCACACAAAGTTATAAAATATGAAAATTTCAAAAAATGTCCACAATTTTGACCACCACTATATACACAAATTCTCAAAAATTTTCTATCACCTAAAAAAAAATTAAGTCCCAAAATAAAAAAATTTTAAAGAAAAAAATAAGTTCTCAAAAAAAAATTCTATCACCCGCTAAATACATTTCCAAAAAAATACATGGTCATGTTATTATAGTACATTTCCTCCAAATTCTCTAGCACCCATTCATTTTATACGAAAAAAATTTTCCAGCTCCCACTAAATGCATTTCCAAAATAAAATAAAATGTCATCATACTGTAAGACGATACCACCAAAAAATCCTTATCAAATAAAACACACCAGAAAATTTTATGCGAAAAAAAAATTCCCTCTAATATTTCCTAATAAAATATAATGTAATATAACAATAAAATATAATATAATAGCTGGTTGCTAAATAAATAACATAAATATCAGCGTAGTATAAGACGATTCCTTATCAGTTCAAACTTCCACCAAAATATCCTAATCTAACCACACACTTTGTTATCTTTCTGACTCCACCACCGCGTCTTATCAGTACCCGTGTTCTTATCTCTATTGACTCCACAGATTTCCACAGCTCCACACAGAGGCACAGCAGGAACACAGGTAACGCCAAACCGGTATTCTTACACTACTATTGTTGCATATAACTATTCCCCTTTCCCAACCCCCGTTTCTTAGTCCCCGGTATACTATTTTTTTCTCCTAACAAATAATGTGTCTCCAAAAATAACGTTCCGTTGTATAAGCCAACCGTAAAACAAAGCAGATGTATCATTGTACTGTTGAATAGTCTACTGCAATTTTTTAACTTCTAAGCATCGCACAATTTCAATTTTTATACCGTCGTATTGGGGAAAAAGTATTTTTAAATGCAATTTGTTTGAAAACTGCATCTCCATTCATTTTTGAGATATTAATTTGTTTGTAGTTTTTTCCGCAATTTGTTTAATTTTGGCAACTCAAGTACTCTATTTCTGTAAAAAGTAAAGGAAAAATAGTTGCAAAATAGCAATTATATCTGTTTGTTGCCATTTTCCCATAAACACTGAAAGAAATGTACTTAAAATGCGTGCTATTTTGAAAAAATATAAATGAATGATTTCTGATAAAACATGGAGCTATTATAAATACAATTTAATTTTAAGTATCTATATTAATATTACAAACAAATGGATGCATATGAATCATGAGATAGTCCTTTTTTTTGTAGAGTTTCTTGAATGACGAGGTCTCTTTTTTTTTTTTGGATTTGTGTATTATTCAGCGATAGTAATGTACTATGTGTACTTTATTGTAGATGTTGTTTAATACTGGATCGCAAATGAGGAATTCTTCAGCGGAAGCGGATGACGTCATTTTACATAAAATAAAAGCATATGTTTTAAGTCTTAAACCGAAATGTGTTTTGTACTATCTATATATTATATACAGTAGAACCTCGATTATCCGAAGTAATTAGGACCGACCGACCATCTTTCGGAAAATCGAAATTTTCGGATAATCGAGAATGCTTCAATTTTAAGATTAAGGAGAAATGTATGCGCTTTTTCTTATTATGGTAACAAGTGTTTAATCTATATTATAAAGGACAAACATATCTGTGCGTAACGCATACGTCATTTTGCGAATGGCAACACTTTGAAATTTGAAATGAAATTTCGGTTTTGCAATTTTCGCTACTGCAAATATTTAAACTTCTAAACATCGCACGTTTTCAATTTTTGCACCTTCGTACAGGGAAAAAAATGTGCTTTTAAATGTAATTTGTTTGAAAGTATTATTTTTATTGATTATATCCTTATTGATGCCATTTTCACATTACAAATAAAAATAACTTTTTTATAGTTTTTGAACAGAAAATGACGCCAGACATAATAAAAAAACATGCATTCTTCTTCATAAATCATTTACATTTCAATATTTTTACATTACGCTGATACCGAGTTTGAGACGATAGGCAAAGTGATTCAGTGAGTAAAAATGATGTCATATTTAAAACAATACGATCATTTTTTTTTTATATATAAAACTAAATATTTGACCTATACTAAATGGCCAATACTATGATAACTAAAGGCAAATTTCTGGATTTTTTTTTCGCGGGTACTGAAATTAGAACTTAAAAGTTTGTGCGAATGTTAACATGAAAAGTTGTATCGGACAAACGTGACTTTAAGTTTGGAAATACATTCATTAATAATCTATTGCGCGTTAAAATACTTTCAAATTGTGAATTTGAGTGGTGCGCATGTAAATTATGAGAATGTGAAAATAACGTACAGTTTAGATTTTATGGGGGGGGAATTTTATGATGCGACAAAGCGAAATCATTTTTACTGATTTTCCATACCATAAAAACAAACAAAAGAGCCTCAATCGATAACTTCATCATAATTACTCATCTTGATTACGTATTCTAATACAGTTTAATTTTTCAATAATATAAGCATTGAAGTTTGTCGAAATAATATTTTGGTAATTTTAGGTTAAAAATATTATTTGTTTTAAGAGTTAGACAACCAATGTAAGATGAATTTTTTATTGTAATAATTTTTGTATGTTTATTATAAATTCGATCTGACACTTCCTTTCTAACATTTTAGTTCGTCGAATTTCGACGGGTTCCAACTCGTAAAAATAAAGCAATAACAAAATAGAAACAAGAATAAATTAACTGAATTTTAATTTTGAAATCAAGTGCCTTTTGCTTATTTCACAAGGGTTTTAAACAATGTTTAGTTTGTCGAAGTTTCGATTGCCTTTGCAATGAAACACTATCACGAAGTTTTTAAATATTAATAGTTCACGAATATCACAGTCTTTCTGCTGCTCCAGTCATGCCAAACCTTTTGCAAAACATTCAAAAGCTTCAGAAATGCTAATTTGTTCGTTTTCTTCGTTCCATTCTGAAGCGTACGGGAACTCAAGTTTAATTCAAAGGAACACTAAGAAGGGGGATTGAAAATATTTATATGTACTCGTAGTTCGGAAAGGATCGCTTGCACACAAGGAGCATGATAGTTTACAAATAAAATAAAAAATCTTTGAAAATGGATTTTGCACAGAAAGAATGCAATACTTAAGAAAAAAAGCTTTAAAAATGGATTTCGGTTAGCCGAGAGTTTCGGATAAAAGAGGTTCTACTGTATATACATATATATTTTTTTTTCATCGGGAGTGACACTAAATTCTGAAAAAGCAGAATTCGTATTTTCTAGTAATTTGTTATTTTTTATTTCTCTTTTTCTTTCTTTTTTCTAAATTTCAAATTAAAAAACATGTCTAAGAATTACATATCTACCCTATATATATAAAATCCTAATGAAACGGCTGAATTGAAACGAATTTATGTAACGATTCTATGAAACGACTGATTATACAACTGATTATGTTTCACGGCGACTTCTCCTGAAATATGGAATACTTTGCGATGAAATTAACACCAAAATTCCGTATTGATCCACAGATCTCAAAACTGGTATTAGAATGTTTAAATTCGAATTAGTTTTCGAAATATTAATTTTTTTCTGATTTTAAATACTTTTTTCTAATGATGGCAACTCAAATTTCAATCATAATAGATATTTTTTTTCAAATTTCAAAAAAGGTTATAATTTTAAATTAATTTGGCGACCAGTTGGGCCTCCCTTAAATCTCCTTAGAAAAATACTTTTTTTTTGTATTTCGTTATCATTTTATTTAATACAAAACATTCCTTTAAAACTGAAACATTTAAAATTAATGGCTTTCACTTCTTTCTTTCTTTTTTCTTTTTTTTTTTGAGGGAAACGAAAAGAAAAATATTATGCTCAGATGTCATATACGCACCGGGGTACCTAATTGGCGCCAAAATAGAGTCATTTTGCCTGATATGGTAACCCGGCTATTGTTGCTTGTTCATTAATAAATGTTTATTTACATTTATTTTCTTTTTATTTAAAAAAAAAGTTACAAATTGCTTTGTTCTATAGTTATTAATTAATTTGGTACTTGTTAGTTATCCCGTCGACCCAATTCGCCAAATTATATAAATCGCCAAACTACTCGCCAAATTATACAAATTGACATAATTTTTATTTTAAATAACGAAAGAGCAAATAAATTAGTATAACATTAATAAAAATACAAATAAAACGTCGAATTAATGGTTTTATTGGCCATTATTGGCATTTAATCTTACAATTAATTAATTAATGGCAACCATTATTGGCATTTAATCTTACAATTTGGCGACAGAAATTTGGTCGACGGGATGACTAACAAGTACCATTATTTTTTTTTTATTTATTGTTATTTCATTTGAAAAATAATAGAAAATAATTTAAAACAATAGAAAATAATTTAAAATAAATAATGTAACTGGTATTCGAAAACGAGATTTTCGCCAAATTGTCGTAAAAAATATCACGCCAAACCCGGTACTTATATGACATCTGTGTTAAATATTAAGTAATGCAAGAAATCATGACATTTAATTTCAAATTCATAGCAAATGACCAATATCGCCAAATTATATAAATCATCAAACCACTCGCCAAATTATACAAGTTGACGTAATTTTTATTTTAAATAACGCAAAAACAAATAAATTAGTATAAAAATACAAATACAAATAAAGCGTCGAAATAAAAATCACTTGATGGCGTAAACCCATGTAACTTCATTACAGTCAAGTGAATGTGACATTTATGATCAATCATTATTGGCATTTAATCTTATAGTCTGGCGATAGATTTTTGGTCAACGGGATAACCAAGTACTACCGTTTTAATTTACCACTCAAAAAAAAAAAAAAAAAAATACTAACTTACGAGTTTAAAAAAAAGTACGTTTTCGTTATACGGACACCATTGTCGCCAAGAGCAATAGTTGGCGTAAAATGAAAATCGCGTGAATTGAAACATTTGAAAAATAAAAGAAAAAACACTGTCGATAGTAAAGTGAACCTTTTAAAAATATAACATTTGGAAACTACAGACTTTTACGAAACTTAAAATAAGTGAACAAATAACTGTTATACAATAAAGTAAAGCAAATCACAATGTTTCGCATGGTTTACAATAAAAATCCGGTACTGCTTAGTTATTCCGTCGACCATTTTCGCCAAATTATATAAATCGCCAAACCACTCGCCAAATTAACAAATTGACATAATTTTTTATTTAAATAACGAAAGAACAAATAAATTAGTATAACATCAATAAAAATACAAATAAATCGTCAAAATAAAAATCACTTGATGACGTAAACACGTGTAACTTGCTTAAAGTCAAGTGAATGCGACATTTACGATCAACCATTATTGGCATTTAATCTATAGTTTGTCGATAGATTTTTGGTCGACGGGATAACTAAGTAGCACCAAAAAACCTTTTCACGATCAGGGTTGAAATAATTGGTGCATTAACATACATTTTGGCATGGTGTCCGTATAACGGAAAAGTACCAAAAAAAGCTATTTGCGAGATTTGAACCCGGCAAACATAAAAGTACCAAGAATTCTTTGCGATCATGGCAACTGTTATGTAGTTTTATTCGAAAAAAATAACTTTGATTCTTTAATCAAAATGGAAACCTTTCTTAAGAAAAGCGAAGGAACTGTTGATGATAGTCACATGACTTAGGCTATTATTATAGAAATTGTTTTCAATTCTAAAAACAGCGCAAAGAATATTTCCTAACGATTACAAATTTATTTACACATGGCTATTAAAAGCAGAAAAAAAACTTTAAAATTACTATTAAATGAGTACGTGTTAAAAGCAGGAAAATATTGAAAATTATGTCTTGAAAATTGTATTTATACTTGAATATTAAAAGAGAAACGAAACTTTAAAATAATAAATACATTAATATGCGTTTAACCCTTTCAGGGTCAAGGTACTTCTACTCTTAAAATGTTGAAATCAGTGAATGGCACCGGAATTTACAAACTAATTTCGAAATACGAAAATGCTTTTGTTCACTTACTTGATAAAAGAAAAATTTCCATTCCAATATTCTGGTGCCAATGTGGCATTTAAGAATTAAAATTAAGTGGTCCAAAAATGAACCACCGCCCTTGAAGGGGTTAAAGCAGTAAATTGCAGTAATTGTAGTAAATTGTATTATATCAATCGTTTTATAACGCTGTTAAAAAATACCTGTCGGCAAAGATTCTGTTTACTTCATTCATTTTATTTTAGCTTCTTTTCAAATGTCAAAATGTTAAACTGATCTTCTTTAATCAAACACGAAAACAACCATTGGATGTCTTAAATGCAACTGATTCGGCCTTAAATTTTCGCAATCAAAGAGAACTGAATGAAAACCCGTTTACAGGAAAATCGCTATACGTTTTTTCATTATAATTCAATCTTCTCTAATCTTTTAAAACCGATCAAATTAGCGTGATTTTAGATTCTGCGGTGTCTGAACGGGGGTTGGCGAGCGTGGCTTGCAGGGGGCAGAGCCCCCTAGTTTCATTATAATATTTACGTGTTTGATCAAGTATCAGTGAAGAAAAACAGAATAACAAAATTCAAATCATGAAAAACTTCTAGTTTATTGATGTAACAAAATTTCACAAAGGTAATGAAAAATCAATGCACAGAGATGTAAAATACAAAACAAAAGTTACATAACTGAAATTTTAAGAGAAATTGAAAATTTTCCAGCAACAAAAAAAAGACATGAAACAGCAACAACAACAAAAATTACAGAATAGTCCTGAAAACATGAAAGAAAATTTTTTTATTTTGGGGGGTGGAAAGGAGAAATACATTTGTCATCCTCATGACTAAGTTATAGTTATGTGCTGTTCCATCAACATTACCTATATTAAAAGAAAAATAATTATAAAATAATCAAATTTTTACACTAAACATAATAATGAATAATTATAATAGAAACACCATAACATGAAGTACAGTCCTGCACGTGTCGTGTTGTACCCAGGCACGTAGCCAGGAAGCGGGCTAAGGGAGCTGAAGCAACCCCCCGAAAGTTTAAAAAGTCTTTCTCTAATGATAATAGAGATAACGATAATGGATCTCTATTGATAATAAATATCCGCTGACGACTATTTTTTAATTCTGTCTGGCACCGCTTTCTCAAACCAAAATATTTTCACATACACTTTCACAATGTATGCAAGTGAAATGTACTAAAAAGCTTATCTTTTAAAATAGTGGTACGAATAGAATATTAAAATAGTCGCCGGTACAGTTTTTTGTCTTTCAGATCGAAAGGTAAAATTTCACTTTTTAAAAAAACTAGATGCGGTAGAGGAAAACGAATACCAGATTCGAAATCAGCGCGTGGGTGAAATATTTAGCCGTCAAGAAACGCTATTAGAAAAAACATGTAAAATATGTAAATTAAGCATAATATTTCATCATTACGTGTCAGTACAGTCTCGGACACAAAATTTCTGCAAAATAAACTGGACAGTCTTCATAACCAAAAGCAAAAAAGACAGTCTGATAACGGTTTATACCTTAAATTTGCATTTAATTGTACAAAATATCCATAATTTGCATAAATCGAAATATGCAAATGTCTTAAAAATTAGTCGTGGTTAGAGAAAATCTAAAACTAGATTCGGAATCAGTGCAATAAACTGAAAAAATTGAACAAATGATTTCTCTGACAGAGAAAAAGTTCAAATTTGTAGACCAGTGTCTTTTTGCAGAAACATAGGAAGAAATGCAATGGAAATCTTTCGTGAGATTTTTAATTCTGCATCAAAATTTGGGAAAGACGTGGAGAAAAGGGATTGCGCTCCGTCTTCCAAACTGAAATAAAGATACCAACGCTAACGTTTAGTCTGCAAACCCTCAAATTACATTCACTGAAGAGTTTCGCAGGGTCATGTTCTTTATTCTCTGTGTAGAAAGTCTGGCTCAGAATTTTAATGAAAGATTAATTTTGAATGAAGGCATTTTAAAAGATTTCTATATACTTCTTCCAGGATTTGCTTCGCCGAAAAAAGCAAGCAAATTAGAGAATCTCTCTCAATATTTTGACGATAAAGTCACAAGTAATTTCTGGATATGAATTATGATGTGAGAAAATCGCTAATGTTGACACAAATACAGAGGTCCTCAAAGTTTTAGAGAACTGTAATGTAACGTTTTACAATACCATCTAACACTTACTGACAGTCTTAGCTACAATCCTCGTAACAACATTCAGTGCTAAAAGGTATTTTTCAACAATGAAAAGAATTAAATCTTTGCCTAGAAGTGTTATGGCCAATGAGACTGGGTAGCCTCGCAATGATTTCCATTTATTGGGACGTTACAGTAGATCTTGATAAGACAATCAGATTCATGGCTGAGAAGAAGTCACGAAAATTGCTTCTGTAGCATTAGTAAATTTATTGTACCAAGAGAAGCATTTATAATTATTGTAATCAGAGAATGTGACATATTTTTTTTTTAACGTTTGTTTTACTGTTCGGATAGACAAGGCTCATTTCAAACATTGTTAGTTTGTGCTTTTTTATTTTCGTTGTAGATTTACCGCTATAAGTTTTTCCGGTTTCTGAATCGGTTTGGAAACTGGAAGCGCTCTTGAAAACCATAAAGTGTAAAAGAAATCTAAAAAGTACAAAATTAGAATTTTTGACATGTGCAGTAAGTATTCCATAAGGAGGAATATACCTTCGGTTAATCATTGTTTATTTGTTTATTTACACTTTAAAGTGTGCAAATTGTATCAGAAAAATTCCAAGATTGAGCCCTCTCCGAAGAAAAATCCTGGCTACGGGCGTGGTTGTGCCCGACCCATGCAGCTGTACAAATTCTTAAAAACATTATTGAAAAGAGAGCAAAATTCACAATATTGGGCTGAAAAATTGAAACTGGGTTCCTTTTACGCATGCCGAATATTTGCTGCGAAATGTGAAAAACACAAGAAAAATCGCTAAAAACTGTTAAAAATTCAACAATTGCAGAGGACAAAATTTACTATATCGGGCTAAGATATTGAAACCGTATTCTTTTCATGAAAATAGAGAAAATCTCCACAAAACGCGGAAAAACTAAAAATCGCAAAAAAAAAAAAAATGTCTAGAAAAACTTTAAATTACTCACCGTACGAATTCCGGCAAAACATTATTAAAACAAGTTGGAAATTGCTCGTCAAACGTGGCAAATGAGGTGCGTTCGTACTATAACAAGTTTTATAATTATTTTTTGCACCCCATATTGTACTGAATGTATAATTTTTTGCACTTCATAAAGTGCATAGTCTTTAACATCATTAAAATGCACTCACAATATTTTTTTCCCATTCCCCGAACACTTTTGACTGTCCCTGTAATTAAACTATACATCCGATTTTCCTAAAATTTGAAATGGCTCGACAAAATTTTGTAACAATTATATATTTAAAATTTCAGACCATTTGGAAGGCTGTAACATCATTAAAATGCACTTGCAATAATTTTTCCCATTGGCCGTAATGTAAAGAAAAACTTTTGACTGTCCCTGTAATTAAACTATAGATCCGATTTTCATAAAATTTGAAATGGCTCGACAAAATTTTGCAACAATCTTATATTTCAAATTTCAGACCATTCGGTTGGGTAGTTTTTGCTCTGTTATATGCGGACAGACAGACGGACGGACAGACGGACGGACTGAACGACGACTATAGGTGCTACGTATTTATATAATTACGAACGCACCTAAAAAGAACAAAATTTGCTATGTTGGGCGGAAAAATTGGAACTGTATTTCTTAGCATGTCAAATACTTGCCGCAAAAAGCGAAAGAACGTCAAAAATTTAAAAAAAAAAAAAAAAAAAAAAAAAAAAAAAAAAAAAATCCGCTAAAAATTCAGCAATTTCAGAGGACGAAATTTACTATATTTAGCTTAAGTATTGAAACCGTATTCCTTTCATGAAAATAGAAAAAATCGCGCAAAATGCGGGAAAACTAAAAATCGAAAAAAAAATGACGAAAAATTCAAAAATCACTTTACGAATTCTGGATAAACATTACTGAAAAGATAAACAATTTACTATATATTGGGCTGGAAATTTGGAACTGGATTCCTTTTATGCATGTCAAATAGTAAAGACGAGTTAATCTCCATCATATTTAATAAAATAAACATTATTCGTTATTCTGTTGTATACGTCAGGCGTTTGCGAATAGATGGCTTAGGAGGATGTGAAATTCGCGTCGCTGCAAGATCGCCGATGTACAACAGAACTACGAATTATCGAGAAAATTACACAAACCCCTTCTGGGGGAATATTTCCAAATTCAAGGAGGACCTATTTGGAATATCCAAAAACATATACATGAAATTTGATTCAATTCCTATGCATAACTTTATACACTTTTCGATGGTACAATGGCGATACACGGACACACAGGCAGACATTTTGTATAAACATGTTTTTCGGGGTCTTTGACCCATAAAGCGTGTAAATTCGTCGAAAACCGGAAGACGAAAAAAAATTCATTATTTTACTTCTGTTATAGATAGAAGAGAGAGAAAATAGGAAAAATTCGCTGCAAAATGCGTAACAGCTCTTAAAAATCGCAAAAAAATAATTAAAAAAAAAACACTGAAAAATTAAAAAAATACTGTACGAACTCCGAATAATTTAGTTGTAGATTTAGCTGCAAAAATCTGTATTTTTCTTCTTTTTTTCCGCGGTGAAATCCTATGGGGGGGGGGGGACTAAATTCGCCAAAAGTGGCTTCTAAAAATGAATTTTTTCAAAGGGCAAATATTCGTATTTTCTAAAACAGATTGTACTGTTAGAATGAAAACTGAACATGCATGTGGATCGGTATTTTTTTTTTTTTTCGTATCTTGATTTCCTGAGCCGACGAGTAATTTTGAAGTTGCCGAAAAAAGGGAAGAAAGGAGATCATCGAATACATTAAATGTTTAAGAAAACAAAAGTTATTATCGTCCGCATTTTTTGAAATTTTGAACTCCAAAACTAGTGTTTCCGTAGCCTGTTTAAAAATTCGTGAAAACATATTTGGTGGTAAAGGCGCTCGGAAGAAGATTTTTTTTTTTCCCATCCGGTCATTTACTAGTTTTAAAAAATGATTCTTACTGGGCAAACTTTTTGAAAGTTTTATTGATTATAAATATGATGCTTTTGAAGCCGGCATAAAAAAAATCGTGAAAAAAAAAATTAAATTAAAAAAAAAACATAAACCCAACTGCCTAAAAAGCGAACTAAAAAGGGGGAAACAAGATAACGTAGGAAAATAGTAGAGTGTGTAATGGAAATCCTTTTTTTTTTTTACTTAAGAAGGGGAAGGTGGCCTAAAATATTCCTAGCGGGCAGAACGATCCACATAGGTTTTCTTCCAGACAGGTTGCGCTATCTACAGGGTAGCACATAAACTAGTTGTGCCAAGTGAAGAAGAAACAATGGTGGTATTCAAACGATCGCAGTATTATTACGCGTCTAAATAGAATTCTTTGAAAAAGTGGGTTTTAAGCACTAGTTTTCATATTTATTTACATATACAGTTTTTCATGTACATAAATATCACTTGGTTTACTTAATATAGTATGTTTTTGGATGTGAATTGCACATGCTAAGTGTGTTATGTTTCTCGGCGTCATTCAGTTATATGACCTAAAATGGACGGCCATGTTGCCGGGTAAAATGATCCATTATGTGGATCGTTTTACTACCCTTTTATTGTCTGAAGAAAATGCGGTACCGGTTCCTAGCTATCATGGGAGCCAAATGTGCGACTGCCCCAAACCTTTCTCTTTGAGTCCACGTGTTATCCTACCGTCTCCAAAGAAAACGGAATCAAGCACTTCGAGAAAAAGGAGACCGATCGAAAGGGCCATAAGAATCAACTGAGCTTGGAAACGAAAAATAGAGAACAGAAAGAGAAGATAAAACAGGCTGCAGCTAAGAAAATCCAATTAAAACATGCTAAATCTAAAAACGAAATAGCCAGAACAAGGTAAGAAAAGAGCATGAAGTAAAACGAAAGACGTATTCCTATCAGTGTTGCTAGTGGGCTACTTTATTTAAATTCAGATTTCTTGATTGGCACCACTTTTCTGAAATGGTAAAATTCTTCTTGTTTTCGCTTTAATTAATATGTCATTAAATGAGGCGAATTTTACTACAGTATACTCTCGATATCTCGAAAACCTTGATACGTCGAAAATTTATTTTTCCTTTCGATATTACATATTCATCTAATGTTAATTTTAATTCTTATCTCGAAAAGTTTTCACTCAAAACCTTGTTATATAGAATGTTTTTCGAAGTAAAAAAATGAATTTTTCCATGAAAATCGCCGTTCATTTGCGTCCAAGCCACGATACTGGACTTTAAGAAATTTTAGTGATGTAAGCTCATTTATATATTTACTAATACTTTTCAATTTAATGTAATTATTTTCTATTAATACTTTAAAAATTAAAATTATCCTGTGATTAGACGAATTGTCGACTATCATTACATATTTTTATTTATTCTCATCTATCATTACTCTAATTTTTATAATATTAATTCCGTATCTTGTGTTTTTACATGATTTTTTTTTTGTTTTAGCTATGACCTTGTTATCTCAAAAACTCACTATCTCGAAATTTTTTTAGCGTCCCTTCGACTTCGAGATATTGAGAGTATACTGTAATTCAAAAAAGTGGTGCCAATCAAGAAATCTGAATTTTAAAAAAGTAGCCCACTGGCAACACTGATTCCCATAAAGTTGAAAAGGGTGCTTAAAAACCATTATTTGGAATATAGTGAACAGTTTCAAAAGATGAGCAGAAGTGTATTTATTGCGATGAACCATTTGCCTCCTCTGCAGCAGGTGAATGTTCGATCCAGTGTCACAAGTGTCGTAAGTGGGCACAAAATGCGTGCGCAGGGATAGATGAGAATGATGATAATGTGTATCTTTGCGATATGTGCTTAAATATTCCGAGTTTTCGGATGGGGCGGAAATAGGCATTATTTAACTTATTTCTGCGTTTATTATGGGCTTTTTACTTTTGAATCATAATTTTCAAATATTCCATTTTATTATTTTTTCAAAATAATTATTTGTGACACTTTTTTATTTTAAAATTTACATAAAATAAATTATGTATGCTATTTGATTTTTATTTCATTATGTATTGTCATAATTACTTTTATATCCTTTATTTTGCCGATTAAAAAAAATTTACAATTATTTTTAAATGAAGAATCATTTTGCCCTAGAGTGAGGATAAAATTATCCTTTGAACACGTTTTCAAAAATCTATTTTTTTTCATTACTCAGTTTGGGTTTAAAATATTATTAAAGTATGTTTCTGATGCAAAATATAGTGTAAAATATATTAGCATAGGACCAAAGTTTTATTTTAACAGTATATTATTTTACACAGGTTTTCCCCTTAAGGGGATCATTTTAGGCCACCTTCCCCTAATTGCAGTCCGAGGCATCAAATTCATGTTTAGATATGTACTGCGGCTCCTTCTACCTACATGATGGCCTCCGACTGCAATTACTTAAGTAAAAAAAAAAAAAAAAAAAAAAAAAAAAAAAAAAAAAAAAAAAAAGGGATTTCCATAACATACTCTACTATTTTCCTACGTTATCTTGTTACCCTCTTTTTAGTTAGCTTTTTACGCAATCGGGATTTTTGATCTTTTTAATTTAATTTTTTTCGACGAATTTTTAGTTAATATTACATACTTACCTATTTTTTTTATTTACTTGTATTTATTACTTTTAAGCAGGGGCGGATCCAGAGAATTGTTTGTTTTTTTTTTTTTTGTTTTTTTTTTGGGGGGGGGGGGGGCGATACCGAGTGACATATAATCAACGTAGTCATAACTTCTGTTGCTCAAATCATTCCTTGCAGTTAATTATTAAATGCATATGAAATAATTAACGCGATTTGAAAATATTACAGACTCTCTATTATCCGACATCCGATTAACCGAAACACTCGGTTATCCAACACCCTTTTTATATAATCCCGCCCTCTCCTCAAAATATGGTTTATTGTTACTTATTAGGTCATAAAATTAAAAACGTCATAACAGAATTTATTTATTAAATGTCTTATTTTTTCTTTTTCTTTTTACTCTTGTACTATGGTAATTATTTATCTTATTTTTTGTTCTTTTAGTTATAGTGAACAACATTAATAACACAAGCTGCCATGATTGTGTTTTTTAACTTTTGATAATTGATTTTGGTGTATTTTTTAGCACTAAATCCGAAAATGGCCTTCATTTTTTAACCGTCACGTCACGATTTTCGCAAATCGTAAGTTTCAAAGTTAAAAAGTAAAAAATAGCGAAAATCTCACAAAGCAATTTGTCAAAGCCTTAACAAAAGAAGGTAAATGTCTTAAATGCATCTGCGACAAATTTTCCAGCCTTATCAGCCGCTAAAATAAAAGAGGATACCGAGATGAACCCCATAGAGAGGATTAAAAGAAAAGCGGGCAGAGCATGAGCGGTTCAAAGAAACTTCCACGCATGGATAAAATTATAAATATTTTAAATACACAATATTTTACATGTTTAACTATAAAAATCGAGCAAAAAAAAAGGAATAAATTATTATGAAAAAAAAGTTACGTCTATTTTATTGTAGCAGATTTTCGCAATATTTCGACTTCTTAAAAATTTGCGATTTGTGAAAAAAACTGACGTGATGGTGTGGTAAAAAATGAAGGTCATTTTTGGATTCAGCACTAAAAAATACATAAGAACCAATTATAGAAAGCTGAAAAACATAACTATTACATCCATTTTTTAATATCAGATTTCTGAAAGAGGATAATCTCTGAAAAAGGATCCCCTTCAGAAATCTGAAGGGGCCTTAACATCCTTGAAAGACAAAAATGTCATCTAAGTGGTGTGTATACCTCTTCACAGGCGCGGATCCAAGAAAGGGGGAAGATCGCCCCGATCACCACCCACCCCTTGGATAAAAAAATATAAATTCACCGATTATCGAAAATTTCGATTAATGCTCGCCGAAAAAAAATCATTTTTGTCAATCGTTCGCAGGTCAAAAAATCGCGCAAAAAACGCGAATTTCGTCAAAGGATGGAGCAAAAAGCGTGAATTTCGTCAAAGGATCGCGCAAAAAAAGCGAATTTCGTCAAAGGACAACGGAAAAACCCGAATTTCGTCAAAGGAACACGAAAAAAAACGCGAATTTCGTCAAAGGACCACGAAAAAAAGCGCGAATTTCGTCGAAGGACCACGAAAAAAAACGCGAAATTCGTCAAAGGATCGCAGAAAAAACGCGAATTTCGTTAAAGGGTCGCAGGAAAAAACGCGAATTTTGTCAAAGGATCGCAGAAAAAAAAACGCGAATTTCGTCAAAGTATCGCAGAAAAAAACGTGAATTTCGCCAAAGGATCGCAAAAAAAACGCGAATTTCGCCAAACAATTACGGAAAAAACGCTAACTTCGAGAAATAATCGCGCAAAAAATACGAATTTCGTCAACAGATCTCGGGAAAAATGCTAATTTCGTCAAAGAATCGCGAAAAAAAACGCGAATTTCGTCAAAGGATAGTAGAAAAAACCCGAATTTCGTCGAAGGATCGCAGAAAAAACGCGAATTTCGTCAAAGGATCGCAGAAAAAAACGCGAATTTTGCCAAAGGATCTATAAAAAGCGAATTTCGCCAAATAATTAGGGAAAGAATGCTAATTTCGCGGAAAAATCTTGCAAAAAATGCGAATTTCGTCAAGAGATCTCGGAAAAAATACGAATTTCGTCAAAGAATTTCGGAAAAAATGCGCGAATTTCGTCAAAGGGCAGCGGAAAAAACGCACAATTAGCACCAGGGGGAGATTCCCCTAGGAGCGCATCCAATGGGTGTTTCTATCGGGGCGCTCCCCCCCCCCCCCATCGCAAGATATAAATCCAAAGCTTTTAACGGCAGTTTTCGCGGAACAGACATACAAGCAAACGAAAACCAAACACTTTCCGGGTGTCAATGGTCTCACTGACGTTTCGGCAATTAGTGAACAAAATAGGATTATGACCTGTCAAAAGGCATATGGCGCCATAATTTTTGACACTATAGGTTGAGGTGGGGGATGATGCCACTTCGTGTACCTTTTGTAGAATCTCTACAACAGAAATTGACAACGTTATGCGGATCCCTTTAAGGTGTTGAAACTTTTCCTTCTTTCAAAGAAGCTGCAATTCTAATTTCTGTATAATGATATTTTTGAGGAGTTCGTTATTGTTTGAGAAAAGAATGGGAATCATAGCAATTTCCAAAGAAAGAAAGAAACAAGAAAAAAAAAGGTCCTTTGAAAAATGCAATCATCTTAATGTTTTCTGAAGAAATCCACTAATGTGTAAAAAATGTCCTGTTATTGCAACCCACATTTGTAAATTTCAAGGGCTATTTGATGAATGAACAAAAAAGGATTATGTCCTAATCCTAGTCAGTTAAAAGCTAAAATGCTTATGGTGTGTTGATTTCTTAAAAACCAACTTGGTAAATTTGTACTTCCCTTCTTTGCCCCGATCGAATCCCTCACTCCCGCGCGAACTCCCTGCGCGCTTAGGGAATCTCCTCCCGGTGCTAACTGGCGAAATTCGCGATTCTTTGAAGAAATTCGTATTTTTTCAGAGGTCTGTTGACGAAATTGGCGTTTTTTGCACGATTCTTTCGCGAAATTAGCGTTTTTTCCTCAATTTTTTGGTGAAATTCGCGTTTTTTTCTGCAATCTTTTGACGAAATTCGCGTTTTTTTCTGCGATCCTTTGACGAAATTTGCGTTCCGTTGTGGTACTTTGACGAAATACGCAATTTTTTTAACGAAATTCGCATTTTTCCGCGCTTCTTTGACGAAATTTCGCGTTTTTTCGCGATCCTTTGTCAAAATTCGCGTTCCTTTTGCGATCCTTTGACCTGTGAACGATTGACGAAATTGACTTTTTTCAGCGATCATTTTCTCGAAATTCGTGATAATCGATGGATTTATATTATTTTGTGGGGGGCAATCGAGCCCCCCCCCCCCCCGTGGATCCGCGCCTGCTTTTAAGTTGTGTTTAATTGTTAGTTCCTATCTATAAACACTGTTTTGATGAGGCCTATAGATGTCTACGAAGGTTAGAGTTACAGTTAAGCTAGAGATCCTACCTACACAACTTTCAGGTTGTGTAATATTTAAACGGATCTTCTGACTGCAAAATAGTCTAGGAAACATCGTCTTCATTTTGAAAGACTTATCCAATGATGTGCCACTCAATATGGTGCGTAAAAAAATTTCGTCTCTACCGCCATTTTGTATTTCACTGCGCCATTTTCAATGTATGAAAACAAAAACCTAGCCTATAACCATCGTACGGTAAAGACGAATCTGTAGAGACCTCATTCATTAAAATCCATCCAGCCGTTGGAATGTTTCGAGGGTATAAAGAAATCCACATACCCACAAACCCAAATCCGCGTCAAACACCTAACCCTTCTTGGTAGTCGGTAAAAATATTGATATTTGGTTGTGAAAAGTCTGTCTTTCTTTTAACTTTTTTTTTCGCGTCAGGTCCTTTAACATTAAAAGACAAATAGTTCTTATCGTCAGAACTCTTTGAAAATTTTATCAGTTATAAATGTATCGTTTCGGAAGCCTGTGTAAAATTTTCGTGTAAAAACATAAGATATTTAGTTATACAAACATGAAGAAAAGCTGCCCGCGTGCTCACGTGGTGAGAGAAAATTTTGCAGATCATTTTTTTTTTTTTTAAGTCCGAATATTTATTAATGTTCAGAGGTGATATAAATGAAGTGTACGAAGAATATGTAACAAGATTGTGTTAAAATACCGCCTTTAGTTAATTTTTGCGTAGGAAAAAAGAATGTCTCCAGGAGGCACAAAGTGACGTCTAGTCACAAATTTTTTCGAAAGAATTAATATTCGTATTTTTTTAAATAAATTGTACTATCGTAGAGAAGAAAATATCCGGATTATACATGTATATTTCGCTTTTCGCATCTCTGAACTGACTCGAAGCGAGCTTCGAAAAAAGGAGGGAAAACATTTAAAGTGTTAACAATAGTATCTTTTCAAAGGGATTGCAACGTTTTACGCGTAAATGTATTATCTTTAATTTGGTGCAATTTTTTGGGCGGGTATTCTGAACGTGAAAAAAGCAGCAGCTCTCACACCTACGGATTCTTTCTACTTCGGCGTCCCAGAACAGTGATTCTGGATCGCACGTTCTTTTTTTTTTAAGGGGGGGGGGACAACCATCTTTTTAACTGCGAGTTTCAATTAATATTAAGGCTACTTATCAAAAAATGATAAATATGAGCTTCGTATTCGAAACTTGCCTTGGACTATCCTCATCCAAATTTTCAGACCTCTAGGCTCGGTAGATTTTCCTAGCCGAAACAAAGACAGACAAACACACAAACAAACAACTTTTTTTTTATTAGTATAGACTAGATGCCCGCTCAACCTTGCCCGGGACCGTGATGATTGCCTTAAATACATCTGAAATCAGTGTTGAATGATTATACATTTTTAAACAGAAATCTGTCCATTAAGAACCTAGAATTGGGGCTCAAATGCATCTATAGCATGTTGGATTTTATATTTTTAAATGAAAATCTTTCTGAACAAACCTAATGGGGCGGGGGGTACACTCTCAAGCTTATGATTATATATTTTTAAACGAAAATCTATCGAAAAGAACGGTGCCGCACTGCCTTTTGAGGCGTACGGTATGCACGCTGATTTTATATTTGTAAACGAAAGACCAAAAACGGACTCTTGATAACAACCTTAAATATACCTAAAGTCACTGTTGAATCATTATGTAAAAAATCGGTGTTAATATACTGATATTTGGTGGTAAAAGGGCCTATAAAAAAGTTTTTTTTCTCTTTTTTTTTTTTTTTTTTTTGCCATTTGGCACATTAAATTTGTAAACCAATACAGGTTGTTTCATAAAAGATGGGCAAAACTTTAAGAGGCAATAGTATAGATCAACACAAACAACTTTCATCAAAGAATGCATGGTCGGAATAAAAACGCAAAGGTGCTAGAGGGCACTGAAGTCCATGTTGTTATATGAGGCAATAACACATAAAGAACGATTAACTATCAAAAGCAAGGTGGTAAAACCGCTCTCCATACAATTGTTGATCCTCTGAGCCGTTTCCATTTGAAGTTGCGTAGCTAAAATACATATCAGCCTGTTCTCTATTAGCGAAGGACAACATCTTCCAACACGTTCCTACCGCGATTGACAGTTGCACAATCAGATCAGCGGCGTTTATGTATTAATCGAGACGAAACTTTCCAAAAGCGTTCTTCTTCTTCTCCATATCACATTTGCATACTATTAGCGTCGCTCTTCTCCCAGTAACTCGCAACGGAAATGGAGCTTTGTATGGACAAAGTTTCCAAATACGCCAGTACCTTTGCGTTTTATTTCTGATCATGCATTCCTTGATGAAAGTTGTTGTTTGGATGTGCACTATCACTTCTTAAAGTTTTACCCATATTTTATGAAACACCCTGCATATATATTTCTTAATGTGCAAAAACTTTGGAATTTTTTATAAGTTATAAATTATAATGTTAGAGGAGAAGGTCCAAATACCGGCTAGGGTCCAAATACCGGCTACTAGGTGTTCTGAGAACTGAGTGCAGCGTAGCATAGCGGTGATAGGCAGAGTTTGTAACTTTAATTGACAGAAGAAAGTTACGAAAAGTACGTCGCTGAAGTCTGTGTCATTTAAAAATAGTAAATGCAAAAGTGTCGAATCTACGTGATCTGGTGCATCAAAAGTTTTTCAGGTATGTGTTTCTCATTTTTTTAAATATACTGATAGTATATTGACTTGAATTGTTGATTAAGTTATTTTCTAGACATATTTAGCTCTCAGTTGCCACGTGCACATTATTGGTATTTTATCATATGAATCAGTAATACCGGTTTTAACTTAAACATAGCAGTGGTTCGAATACCAATGGTTCAGAAATAGTTCCAGTCCCATTTCGCAATATGAAAAAAGCAACCTTGGCCGTAATTCTTCAGGACCAACACTGGTTACCCGATCACTTTCCAAAAAAGCGCTGTTGGACATTACAAAATTGCCTGTAATAAATGTGAAGAGAAAGAAAAAAAGTGACGGAGTAAACCAGGTGACAGAGGCAGAAATTTGATTTTAACCCTCTCGCTGCGCAACCCAAGATTCCCTCGGGCAACGTAAAAGTAGCAAAATTTGTGCAACCCGAGATTTCATCGGGGATGCATTTTTTCCGTCTAATTAACCCTCCGTGATTATTCTCACCAGTTATTTTTTATTGTAAATTCTGCCTTATTTAATCGGAGCATTTTCCCGGTTAAATTAGACAAAAATTTTTGTTTTGAAAAACCGGTGACAAAAGAATAAAAATTCTTAAAAGACACTCGTCGCGAACGAGTTAAATACGCAATTTTTGAAGCTATTTTGATAAAACGATTACGCAGCGAGAGGGTTAAAAAAGTGAAAAAGGAAAATATCCAACAGAGGAAGATGATAAATTTGTGTCTTCTGCATGGGTGCTTTCTCTGTGGACAAGAATGGGGGAGGAGATTCTGTGTTCAATGTTAAGAATGCGATATGTGGGCTGATAGGGACTATACCGATGCAGAGAGTGATATTATGTTTTTGATTTTTTCAGATAAAATAATTCTTATTTCAATCGGCAAGCTTTTTTTTGTTTTACATGTTAAAAAACAAAATTAGAAACATAATGGGAAGAAGACTGTGAGAGATAGTCGTAACGAATTTTAGAAATTTGACAAAAATACTTATTTATTAAAAATTGCGCATTTTTTCTGTGCATAAGAAATGTTATTAATCAATACAATTTATTAAAATAATATTCTTATTGCTTAATAATTGTCATTAGCTCTATTTGTGTGATCTTTTGGAAAAAAAACTTAGGTAGCCGGTATTTAGACTCCATTTTAAAAACTCAAAATTTGAAGACTTTCGGAATTTTGCTTTATATAAACAGAAAACGCCTTTTAAACTGGTTTTTTTTTCTCTATACAGGTGTAAAACATGTCAAGGTACCCTGCTGTCACTTTTTATTTTATTAATTTTGAAAATTGTATGATCTAGATTAAAAACAAAAGTGGTAGCCGGTATTTGGACCTTTTCCTCTACCGAAGCCTGCGCATTCTTGCTAAATTATTGAAACTTAGTTGTAAAAAAAGAAGTGTTTTCTTCTCACTTTTTTTTCACATCGAAATCCTATGGAACTTTTTTTCCCCTCAAACTGATTATTTTATCCCAAAATTCCATTATTTCGAAACCGAAATTTTTTCTCGAACAACTGGTAAAAATTAGTTTGCTGCATTAAAATTTTAGAGAATTAGTGCTAAAATGGCTTTATGTTATCATTCAAATGAACAATTCATTGAAGGTTCTCAATACCTTTTCAGATGAAATTAGAGGCTCTACTGTTGTAATCAATTTTACTAATGATTAATACAAATATCTCAGATTTTAAGTTTAAATAAGAATGTGAAGTGTTAACCCTATGCGATTTTTTTTCAAACTGATTATTTTCCCCATAAATCTCATAATTTCTTAACCAAATTTATAATCGATTATTAGCTATTATGTTAGTATATTGCATTAAAATTTCACAGCGATTGTGTAAAATCAAGTTTATTGTTTTAATCAAAAGTGTTAATATATTTTTATAAAGTTAATATATTTTTAAACGAATACCACCAGTCGAAAGAATAATGAACGTAGATGCAGTCTAGTGTACTATTATCATTATTATTATTACTTATTTATTTATTTTCATTTACGGAGCGGATGTACATTTTTTAAATTTGCCGGGAAAAGAAAAAAAACCGCGAAACGCCCGACGCAGCGTTTCAAAAAGATTTTTTTTTTTGACAGGGTATTTTTTTTTTTACATTTGTATTTTTTGAAACGGAGATTACTTAAATATACACTTCCTGTTTTGGCGGAGAAACAAAAACAGTCATTATTGTACGTCCAGCGATAGCACGAAGAAAATAAATACTATTTTGGATAACCAATTTTATTTTTCACGTAATTTTTTTTTTTTTTAATGTGGTATTTTCGCCAAAAGTGACTATTTAAACGGATTGCAATACCTTAACCTTTGCTAATTAATTAAACAAATTAAACGAGGAAATTTTTACTATAAGTAATTCTGATAATCTTAAGTTCGAAATTCTCTTATATAATGTTTTTCTAGAGGAATTATTTCGCTTTAGGATGAATATACTATGATTTCACTAATTAAATTGCAATTAAATCCAAACATACCTTCTTTACATATTCTATTGTAGCTGCAGGATAGCCAAGTTGCAAATTAATGGCACACAAAGCTTTGTATACTGGCAGCATTTCCATGTAATATTCCCCGAATACAGATCTAAGAAAACAAAATACGACATCTTATTATCAACACAGAAGCATTTTTTTTTTTTTTTTGAAAAATCATTGATGTAAAAATTTATAGAACACTCCAATTATGCAAGATTCCTTAATTAGAATCTCTAAAGTTTTAGTAATTCGGTTTTTTTTTAAACACAAACTTACCTACAAACATTGAATTAAAACTACCAATAAAACGTGTTTTTTATTTAACATGTACCAGTTTCTTCTTTTTTGTTTTAAAATACACTGGCGAGAAAAATTAAAGGAAAAACTATAAATATTCATGAAACTTAAAAAAAATTTGCAGATAAGAACATGAAACTTGCACAAAATCTTTATTTTGTCATGCCTGTCATATATTCAAAATGCAGAAATGCCTATTTCTGAAAAAAATAAATTTACATAAAATATAGGAATGGGTAATATAAGAGGGGATAATGAAATTGTACTGTTACAACATTTTAGAGACACACAGGAAAAATCACCCCCAGACCGAATTGCAAGCTTTACAGAGATTTTCAATACTGTGAATTAGATTATACATAAGTGCTTGCGGTAACAAAGTGTATTCAAGATTAATAGCGCTACGAAGCCAGTGGTGAATTCAGGGGGTGTCGCAGGGGGGGAACATACCCCCTGGGACCCCCCGGAGCAATGAAATGTTCCCCCGGAAGATTTGAGATTTTCAGTTTTCAGTGGTCAAAAAGTGCAATCCCCCCCCCCGGAACTCTATAATGTCTCCCCCGCAGCCACAGAAATCCCTCCCGGAGAAAAGTGTCACTGGTATCAAAAGTGAATTCAACACTGTTTTCGAAGCTCCTGGAGAGCGTTAGATGGGGGGATGCCGAGGTGCGTCCCCACGTGTTCCATCGGATTTAAATCCGGAGAATATGCATGCTCCGGATATCCGTATATATCCGCTCCATTCGCTGGATTACTTCGCCGTTCGCCCTCAAGATAATCAGTCACTAGTGCAGCACGATGAGGATGAGCATTATCATCCATTAGGAGGAAGTTATTACCGACTGCAACCCCAAACAACTTGACATGAGGATCAAGAACCTCATCTATGTATACTTCAGCATTCACAGTTGCACTGATAAAAATGTGTGGGTCAGTGCTGCCATTCAAAATGATGCCCGCCCATGCCATTATTCCATGACCTTTCTATCGATGCCTTTCACGGATGTTTGCAGCCTTATTGCGTGTGTTTTTCTCCCTGCATACAGTAACACGTCTGGAATCACTCACTAAACAAAATCGGGATTCATCAGTAAAGAGAATTCGTCTCCAGTCCGTGGTACTCCAATGACGATGAACTGTGCACCACTTTGAACGGGCGCATTTCGCTGCCGGTGTTAGCGGAATACACAAACCATGCGTTTCCTTTCGTACAGTCCGTCACCCACAGTAAATCTGGATAGTCGAGTTTCTGTTGCCGCAGAGAACTCCCTTGCAATCTGGACAGACGTCAGTTGCCTGTTTCTTTTAGCAATCGTTGCCAAATAATGGTCCTGGGGGTCAGTTGTGACACGTAACTGACCTTGACCTGGTTGTCTGTGCAAATTACCAGTGTCTTTAAACCGTTTTCAGACTCTTGACATGGTGATATTGGTTATTTTTAAGTCTTTATAGACCCCTGTAAGTGTCTGTCCTGCTTCCATTCTCGCTATAGCACGCCATTTCTCACAATCGGTGAAATGTCTTCTGGACGACATATTCCATCTACTACAAGCGAAAATTATCCAACTACATGTACAATACTTAAGATTACACTTCAAATAACCCAGGTGCACTCCTTTTCGCACCTGCAGAAAGAACGAACTCAAATATTTTTCTCATATTTTTCTGTAGCGAAGGTTAATCCCATTGGACTACGCGATAAAGTTAACACTGAGTTTTCGACCAATCACCTTTCATTGAACTTCCCTTAATAGAAATAACATAAAGCACCTTTTTATGGTCGTTCCTTTAATTTTTCTCGTCAGTGTATCTATTTTGCATGCCATTTCATAGGGAGAAAAAGAACTTCAATTTTAATAAAGGATCAAGCACGAATATTTCGTCTTAAAATAAAAAAAAGTACATCCGGCAAGAAACCCCAGTGATTAGAAAAGATTTTTCTGTTATTAGAAGAAACTTCCCTCTTTTGACTGAAGAATTCTCAGAAAATTCTGAGCTTATCCAAGTAGCGCATGTTGTTGACAGTTTTGAAAACCGTATGAAAATGGTAGGGTTGACGTGCAAAGAATAAGCAAACAGGGGCGTTTCTAATTTGGAGCGTATCCGAGCAGAAATTTGAGCAGCTAACGGTTGGGCCTTTATTGGCAAATGGTTCCTTGGTGAATGGCACGGCAAGGTGGACTTTTTTTACTCTGGGCCAGCATGGGACAACCATTAGCCAGCATTCGCTCAACCATTTTTGTGCTACTAGAGTAAGATCGTGAATTCTTTGTGTTTTGAGGGGGAAAGAACATGCGTATAAATTATGTTTCTAATACAAAAAATTACCAGGCAACAGAGTTGCCCGAACAGCCCTGTGATTTGACAAAAATGGAAATTTAAAATAAAGGATTTCAGGTAGATTGTTTTAACGAAACATCGCTCACCCGCAAGAAAGGTGACACATCTCGACAAAAGTAAATTTCACAGGAGAGGCAAAAGGGGGGGGGGGGGAAATTTGCATGATTTTACTGTAACATAAAATTACAGCACTTAGCTCTGCATGCAATAACGACATGCATAAAAGCATAAAGCCCTTAAGAATGAAGACGTATCATGAAGTTTGGAGGGTTGGATAATTTTACCTCTTCACACAATCCACCCCTCTTCTGTGGTCACAAATGGACGTATAGCATAATAAAGTGATTTTCCGTATAACTACACTTATGAAACTTTTTGTGTAGCAAGACGCACCCATGACAAACCTATTAGAGCAATAAAACGCAAAATGAATTTTTGTGAGATGCGTCACTTTTCTTGCGGATGAGCGATATAATCAACGACGAAATGTGTTACATTTTTTTTTTTTTTTTTTTTTTTTTGAAAATGCGATTATGGATATACGATTATCAATCAAATCGATTTTTAATCAATAAAAATATTATTTTTATGTATATTTTATTAAGCTAAATACATTTAGAATAAATATATCTTTTAAAATAAATTTTTTCAAATGTTATATCTTAGTTGATTAAAGAAAAAAAATCGGCCAATAACGCAATTTTCTTAAATAAAAGGTATCTTCTAATCAGGTTAACAAACTTAAAGAGACTGCAGAGCGTGTCACAATAAACAATTTTTGTTTAGGAATCTATGGTCACAATCAATGGCGGATCAAAGGGGAGGGGGCGATCGCCCCCCACCCCTCCGCGACCCGGGTCGGGTCGCGTCAGTTTAAATCCACGAGACTCGGCCTAGGTAAGGTCTTCTCTGTTTTAGAGCCGGGCCGTACCCTGAACTTGAATTTTTCTGCAAATTCGGGTCAGGCCAGACTTCTTTTTCTTCCAGATCGAGACTGGCCGGGACTTAATTTTTTCTAGAGGTCTACACTGGTCAAAATTTCCAGGTCGGGGCTTGTCCCGGAATAAAAGCTAAACATTCGGTCCGTGTCAGCCCGTATGATAAGTAGCATTGGCCCGACCACGACCCGTGCACTTCTCTAAATTCTTCTCCCCGAGCCCAAGTTGGTCTCGTATCTTACTTATTTGTTATTCGTAAAAATTATACATATTTATGGTGTACATTTGTTTAGCGAAATCTTTAAAAATTTAATTTGATTTGATAAGTTACATAGATGCATTTTTAAAAATCTACTTTTTTTCTTTGTAGAGCTTTAAAATTGTGATTTTCTTTTATCATCCATTTCTTTCATTCTAAACTGATTTCTTATTGGATTTTCATTTGAATGTATTTGTGGAAGTAATAATTTTTTCGTAGTGTTTATGTACGTATTGTTATTATTGTACAGTTGCCTAAACAGTCATTAATATTAATGTTTTTCTGTATTCATGAATTTCGAACATAATCAGAAATAAAATATGATCATAAATAAGTGTGCTTTATGAATAATGTTAATTGCAAAATGCAGGCTGGGCTGGAGTCGATTATTTAGATTTTATACCGGGCCGGGCCAATAATTTTTTTTCTGTGAGTTGAACCTGGAAATTTCAGCCCGGGTATACCTCTAACTAACATATCGAAACCAGCTTTAATTTTTTTTTAAATGCTTCTTTCAGCCATCATCCCATAACTACTGAATATACCGGGTGTCCTAAAATGGACTGATTGATTTTAAATGCAATCCAATAACTTGAAAAGGGCGACAGCTATTAAAAAAAAATTACTTGAAGCAGGGTTATGTAAGATCTCAGGAGCAGGGAGGATTCTGTTCCAAATTTTCCGAAAATTTAACCCTCACGCTGCGCATCCCTTGATTTCCACGGCCAACGTTTGACAACGTTTAATTGTTTGACCACGGCAAAATTTGCGGAACCCGCAATTTCCCAGCAAATCTTTTTTTATGATCTAATTCTATTTAAAAAGAAACTCTTTCACAAAGATTTTGGACATATTTGAACTCTAAACTATATGCAGATTTGAAATATGTAATGGCGCAATTTTTAACCTATTTTCATTAAAAAAAAAAAAAAAAAAAAATGTATATACAGACGCAGCGAGAGGGTTAAGGCATTTAGTTCCAAAAATTAAAAAAATTCATCAATCCAAAAATTCGATATTAAAAATAATCCCGAATTTTGACAAATGGTCCCATAAAAAATCTTCATCAATCGTTCGCAGAAAATAACTTTAATTTCGCCAAAGAATCGCAGAAAAAACGCGAATTTAGTGACAGGTTCGCGTAAAAAACGCGAATTTGGTCAAATAACAGCAAAAAAACGCGAATTTCGTCAAAGGATCGCGAATAAATGCAAATTTTATCAAAGAAGCGCGAAAGAACCGCAAATTAGATTAAAGGGTCACGAAAGAAACGTAAATTTCTTCAAAGGGTTACGAAAAAAATTCAAATTTCGTTAAAGAGTCACGGAAAAAACGCAAAATTCTTCAAATGATCACGGCAAATGTGAATTTCGCCAAAGGAGCGCAGACAAAACGCGAATTTTGTCAAATAACCGCAACAAAAACGCGAATTTCGTCAAAGGATCGAGAATAAATGCAAATTTTATCAAAGAATCGCGGAAGAACCGCGAATTACATCAAAAGGTCACGAAAGAAATTCAAATTTCGTTAAAGGATCGCGGAAAAACGCGAATTTCGTCAAAGAATCGCTTAAAACACGAATTTCATCAAAGGATAGCTGAGAAAACGCGAATTTTGTCAAAGGGTCGCTGGAAAAAAGCGAATTTTATCAAAGGGTTGCAAAATTACACTAATTTCGTCAAAGGGTTGCGAAAGAAACATAAATTTCGTCAAAGGGTAATGGAAGAAATGCGAATTTCATCAAACGGCTACGGAAAACGCGAATTTAATCAAAGGGCTGCAAAAGCATGCGAATTTCGTTAGAGTTGTGGAAAAAACGCGAATTTCGTCAAAGAGCCGTGGAAGAAATGCGAATTTTATCAAAGAGTCGTGGGAAAAAAGGGGTATCTTTAGAAAACAGCACACATACATACACCTATATTTATTATTATAGGTATAGTTTTTAATCTAAAATAATATACTGAACTAACTTTTGAAGAAAATGGGTTAACCCAAGCTCAGCTTGCAGGAATCTACAATCAACCTGAAATCCACCCGAATCGAAAACAGCTAACCCGACCTGCAACAAAAATAATTATTGCCAGGAGGAAATCCCTACCTCCCCCTCTGCTGTAACATTTCAGAAAATTTGCTTTGAATTTCAGAATTTTTTTTTTTTTTTTTTTTTTTTTTTTTTACTGAGAATCACTTCTGATCAGGAGTTTTTTTTTTTTTTTCACGGCGTTTTACAATTTTAGTTTAAAATTGCAACAACAGATGGCGCTGCAAGCAATAGGCGCTAAATCGGCGCCAGATTTAACGACTATTGTTTGCAGCGCCATCTATCACTGCTATTGTAAAGTAAAATCAAGAATCGCAGTAAAAAATCTCCTGACATATTACATAAACCTCCTGCAAGTTTTTTTTAAATAACTGTCACCATTTGCAAGTTACTGAATTTTAAAATCAGTCAGTCCATTTTAGGGCACCCGGTATGTTTTTTAATAAGTTTCATGGCATTCTTTACTGAATTATAACTCATCTTAGATATAAAGAAACAAGCAGTCTTATACCAAATTAGTATTTTTTACATAATCCTGAAGATTAAAAAGTATTATTAAATAATTGTTTGGGCCCGTTATGGAGCTTTTACTGTATATAGTTTTTATCTTAAAAAATATTTAGACTTTCTTTTTAAAATTCGGGTCGGCTCGAACCTTTCTCGCAAAAGTGAAAACTCAATCAGAAACTGACCCAAACCCGAAATAATGCATGCCAATCTGCCCCACACTCAACGCGCTAGAGTGCAGCTGAAAAGTAGAAGTCAACCCGACCTGCAGCGGAAAAGTAGAAGTCAACCGGACTCAAACCCGAACCGCAGCAAAAAAATAGATATTAACCCGACCCGTAGCAAAAAGTAGAATTCAGCCGGACCAAAAACTCGACCCGGAGCATAAAAGTATAAGTTAACCCGACCAGCAGCAAAAAATAGAAGTCAACTAGACCCAAACCCGACCCGCAGCAAAAAGTAAAAGTAACACGACCCGCAGTGATAAAATTAGCCCCGACCCATGCATCAGATTGGAGTTTCCAAATTTCTAAATTCGTACCCCGCTTGAGGACTCTCGAGATCCGCCCTTGGTCACAATCCACTTATTTAGTTAAACATACAAGGTTCCACTTTCCAAACTGAATTTGGATTCTCATTCATAACTTCAACAATAATGGAAATATCGCAACAAAATTTTCAAGATATTTCTTTTCCTTTCTGTGCTATCTAATGACACCATGAGAAATGTTAAGAATAGTTGGTTACCCTTATCGTTCAAGCATCACGAAGTTAGATTCTACAAGGTTTGGAATGTAGCTGATGCGTGTTTGGTGTCACAGATAAAACTACAGTGTACTTTTAGCACATCTTTTAATGTTTATCATATTTCTTACAAAATAAAATTACGTTCGAATTGTAGCTAAAATATCACTGGTAAAGTTATGGACAAAAATTCGAATTCGGTTTAGTGAGCGATATCTTGTTTGTTAACTTAATAAATAGATTTCGGCGATCTTGTTTTTTCAGTGTAAAAATTGTTTGTTGTAGTGCGTCACCATTTAAATTCTGTAACCATGATGATGATTATTCAACTGTGCTGAAGCACCTTATATACATATGTAATAAAAACAGGCGTTTCCATACATTTTCGGACGCTCTTTTGAATACTAATTTCTGGTTCATTGAGAACGTAATCTTAATAATTATTAAATCAGAGGAGACTAGATATTTTCGAGGCCTGAATTTTTTGGTTCCTTTATCACGTTACCCGTGAGCCTTTTTTGGAAGTCAGATGCAGTGTCATGAGAATCCAACTTTCTACGAATCCATTGTTTGGAAAAGGAGACCGCGGGTGTCGCAGCTTATTCGGACACTAGATTCGAGGAAAATGCCATTCTTCTGCTTGTGCAGTCCGCTTTTGTTGATGTAATTTTAACTTCTCCCAACAGGGGCATAAGTGTCAAAGTAGGAGGTTACTTATTTCTGATTGGTCAAATATATTTTTAATGATGGGGTTCTGAGGCGACAACAGTCTTCACTCAGATCTAATTACATCACTGACTGCAATTTCAACATTTGACACTGATTATAGTTTAGGATTTAAATTCATCACTTTCCTATTTTGACATTTATGATCTAAATACACTTAATTAAGTTCACTTTATGAAATGAACTTCCTGATAACTGTCATATTTAGAACACTTGATAAAATTTTATCATATAAATGTAATTCTGGGTTTCAGGGATATTAAGCTAAATTCATCTTCTGAATATGATTATTTAGTTTGATTTTTGATAAGTTCTTAATATCTGACACAATGACCAAAGTTGATTGTCATTTATGGTTTTTAGTGATCACTTAATGTTTTTTTAAAACTAAACATGATTTTATGAGCCCTATAACTATCACAATGATGAAAGATAATTATGATTTATGGTTTAAGTAAGGATCGACCAAAACAGGTTTTTAAGACTGAAACCGAAACCGAATTTCAGCATTCTTCTTATTTTTAGCCTAAAACGAAAACGGTACAAAAAACTTTTAAGTACCTACTTAATACATACATAAATATACCGGGTGTCCCAAAAAGGACTGACTGATTTTAAAATTCAATAACTTGCAAACGCTGACAGATATTAAAAAAATTCTTGCAGGAGGGTTATGCATAAGGTCAAAAGTTTTATTACAGTGATTTTCAATTTTAGTTCGATTTACAAACAATAGATGGCGCTGTAAGCAATAGTCGCTAAATACAGGCTCGATTTTTGGTACTTCGTGGCCCGGATAATACATTTCCATCTCCTTTTTCTGCATGGAACAAGATAAAGGACCAAAAATCGAGCCTGTATTTAGCGACTATTGCTTACAGCGCCATCTATTGTTTGTAAATCGAACTAAAATTGAAAATCACTGTAATAAAAGTTTTGACCTTATGCATAACCCTCCTGCAAGAATTTTTTAAATATCTGTCACCGTTTGCAAGTTATTGAATTTTAAAATCAGTCAGTCCTTTTTGGGACACCCGGTACATAATTATTAATTAATTATACAGTAGAGTCTCGAAAATCCGAGGTAATTGGGGCTGACACCACCTCGGATTACTGAAAACTCAGATTTTTGTAAAGAGCAGAAAATTCCTACCAATTATAATTTTACTCAATTAGAATGACAAAGAATGTACATACCATTATTCCTTTTGTAATAATATACAGGATACTTTATAATTAAAAACAATTTAATTTTTTTGCTGCTTTAAGGGGTCTCAGGACTCTTAAAATTGGAAAAAATGAAAAAAAAGACCATTTTCAGCATTTAATATCTTAAAATGTATTTGATTGTAAGACACAATTTTAATTGGAATAAAATATATCAGTATGCTCTTTCATTTTGTGTATTTAAAAAATTATAAGATGCAGAATTAGCATTTACAGGGGGCTCCAAACTGGTAGACATTTTTCGAGCAAAAAATCGGCATAACAGCTTAAGCGCAACGATTACAAAATAAGTGTTGGAACTAGAATGAAAATTTTGGTACCTACTTATACTTCAGATTATAATAATTACCCTGAACCTAAAAAAATTTGTATTTAAAGCTTTTTTTATATTTTTAATACAAAGTTGTATTTAGCTAATGCAAAATTAAGAAAATTTCAGCAGTATAATCACCTTAAAAAAAAAATTATTTTTTACAATAAAAAGGAAATTTTAGGTTCAGTTTCTACAGACTAACATGAAACATATGTTTTGAAAATTTCATGAAAAAATATTCATAAGTTTTTGAGATATCGTGCGCGTTATGCCCAAAAACGTCATTTGGAGAAACATGGCTTCAAATTTTCCGTAACGACGCTTCAACTATTGAACATGTATAAATGTAAAAGCCATAACTTCAGTTCTAATAGGAATTTCAAGGAAACAATTATATCAAAATGTTCAGAAAAGATAGGAGTTTTAACATTTAAAAAAATTAAAATTTCGAAAATTTTAAAGCTTTAAGAGTCCTGAGACCCCTTAACACATTACTTCTCTTTTTAGTTGCAATATCTAGCCAACGCTTAAAAAGCATAACGTCAGCAAGGGTGGCTTCATTTTGCTGTTCTACATATTTTAAAGCCAGTTCTTAAGATGCAGAATCTTCACTATTAGAGATTTTTTTTCCAAATGGCAGAGAGTCGTTTTCTTCTGTATCATTACATTCCTCCTCATCTTGTACCATTTATGCAATAGTCGATTCAGTTATTTCCAGCATTTCACCACTGTTTATCCATTCTTTAAAGTCATCTGCACTCGCAATTTTCACAACCAGGTACTTCCTTCACCAAATCTTTCAAAACAATGTTTTCGCCATCGTCGTCATTAAGATTCTCAATGAATGTTACCACTTTAGATAAAAATTTCAATCACGATTTATTCAGTGATTGAATTTCTTCCCAAGAATCAGCTATCCAGTAAACAATATCTCTCACGTTTATACTCTTCAAAATGTTCTCAATATTTTCATGATCAATGACATTCCTTCCAGGAAGAAACGAAAAGAACTGCCATTTTTGTTCGGGGAAGGAAAAAAAATAGAAATTTTTGTTTTCATTTTGGACGCCTCGAATTAAGCGGAACCTCGGACTTCAGATACTGAGATTTTCGAGACTCTACTGTACGTGTGGCCCAAGTTTGCGTAATTTACGCTATTTATGTAATTTAAGTGGTTAGGTAATTTGTTCCTACAAATTTACAGAATTTACGTAATTTAAGTATAAGCTCGAAATGAAAGAGATGAGATTAAAAGCCGTAAAAACACATTTTCGTCCTATTGTATTTTTGCAAGAAATCTTCTCGATAACTTTTAATCAATTTTTTGCACGATTCTTGCACGTCTTTCGACATTTATTCAATTGGCATCGTCTAATTATAATATAATAAATAGAATTTTTACTTATAAAGATTTAAAAAAAAATTAATTCTATCTGATTAATGATTGAGAATTATTTTCATTTTGTTGTTGTTACTAAACTTACTTATAAATTCATTTATGCTTATGATTATAATACCAGTTTGAAATATAATAAATAAATATTAATTTTTAATATAATAAATAATAACCTATTATCAAAGTGAATAATCTAAAAATTTCAAAAATGTTTGCCAGCTAAATTAATGCGAAAAGAAATTAATTTCAGAGTTTTTTAATCTACTAAAAAAGTGACATTTCTACTTGCTCTTGCAAAAAACTGCACGAAATGTATAACAGCAGTTTATGGCAGCGGGTTTTCTGATTATTCATTCGATAATAGTTCCGGCTATTATCTACTTAAATTTTCTTGTGGAACTGAAACTTTTCGATGTTTGAAAGAAGAGAAATAACATTAAAAAAAATTATCAAAAATAATTACGAAATTACTAACATATAATTTTTGAAAGACATGTAAATAAATTACTTGCCATCATCGTGTGAATCCATTTTAAAATTTTAAAATCGGATGATATGGTGAAACGTAGCACATGTTTAGAAGAACGTTATTTTGCTCTTTTTGTTGGACACAAGATCCTTTACGTGAACGTCACTTTTAAAATGATGCACGTAATCAGTGCAAAGCAAAAACTTTTTTCTAAATATGGATTCTCACGTTCTAAACATTATTCTAGCTAATTGTATAATCAAAATTCCTTTTTGATTTAGGTTGCTGTTATTATTTGTGTTGTTGTAGTTATTTTTTAAGGTTTACAGGAGTTTTGCTAAACACAGACGTACATGGTTGAGTAAAATATATAGAACACTATTTGTTTCCCAAATCAATTATTCGCAGTATGGTAAAATGTAATTTAATTAGACAACATCGACAACAAGTGATTAATGAATACAATCAAAAATAATTTTTTCACAAACTCGAAAGGTTAAATGCACTTTACCTCATAGTTCTCTCTAGTTTCAGCAACAGCTCTTTTATCTGCCACGTATTACCTCCTATATTTAAACATCGTAGGGCGATAAGACTCATACGGAGATAGTTGGTATCGCCTAAAACACCTTCTTGTTCACTGAGCAAGCGATCCGCAATTTGTTGAGACTCTGGAAGCACTTCAAACAAAAAACAAGCTAATTACTATAAGAACATGAAACAAAACAGTCTGTGATGCAAAATCACAATTATAAAACAGAAACAAAACATTCTGTGATGCAAAAACACAATTATAAAACAAGGATTTTGCTAGATGTGTTTTTTAAACTTTTTTGACAATAAAGAAAGTTTCTGAAACATTTCATTGAAATTTTTCCATCTCCAGTATATTGCTTCATAAAAACCAACTTCTCGGAAGAAAATATGGAATACGTAATTAGAATTAGGCATATGTATAGAAAAGAAGTTCGGCTATCATGGAATGGTCGGGCAATAT
This sequence comes from Maratus speciosus, assembly GCA_963932465.1. Taxonomy (NCBI): domain Eukaryota; kingdom Metazoa; phylum Arthropoda; class Arachnida; order Araneae; family Salticidae; genus Maratus; species Maratus speciosus. Next base: position 38,350,660 of record OZ010792.1, read on the forward strand.
GGGATACTTCAATATCTGACCCGCACGGTGCAGCAGCCAAGCGTAAAACTTCCAAACGACTTCCTAATACTCCCATGATGCACAACGGTGAGTTCTGTTTTTGATACTTGTTGTTGGAGTGACGCGGTGAAATCAAATCTTATTCTCAATTTTTGCAGTTTTTGCAATAAGTTTTATAAAATTCGTATTAATTATTAGACCTTTTTGTCTGATATGTTAATCAAGTTCAGTATTAAGTTGAGCAGTTATTTATTATTTTAACAGAGTATATTTATTTACTGTGTTAGTCAGTTTACCTCCGTGCTAACTTGTTGACAAGTGAAAAGGTTATTTTTTTTTCAAGATGGCGTGCCGGGTAATACAGAATATCGGCTAGACAATAGGTTTCAAGTCGAGCAGATGAACAATCATTCAACTTTCACGTAACATCTGAGATGGGTTTTTTAACAGGTTTTACACCAGATGAGGAATTTGCGGTGTACCTGTTTTGCAATTGAAAATATTCAGGAGATGGTGAGGGTAGGAGGGGATAAAATGCCTGATCTATGTGATGTTAGCTTATGTGGACCGTGGTGGGTGCGAAACAACAGGCTACATTTGAGATTTTTGCAAAAATTAAAACAATTTTTCAAAGAAGCTGACCATTTGTAGATGACGTACTACAGTTTAATCATTAAATAATCTTGGTTATTATTGTAAATCATGGTTTTTCTTGCAATTTTAATATTCATCATAACCCTATTCCACATCACACGAAAAGGGTTATTCTTTTTTTAAATCTAAATATTGATCAAAACCAAATATTTTCAAAATTTCTACTTTACTAACTTTTAATGCAACTCGAATTTTTTATGCTGACTTACAAATCAAAATGCAAATAATGGTATTCCATTGTAGCCGAACTTCCTCTATGTGGGTGTAGAGAATTTGGATCAGGAGTTAACAAACTCAAGACCACAATGTTGACCGAACGTCTTTATTTTTCCAGTTCAATAGGACAGCAGTAGTTTGTGAAAGTTTGGTCTTTCATTAGGAGGCCCCGAGAGCAATGGATTTGATTATGTCACATTATGGTCGCGAAAAACTGCGCGGTTACAAAATGTAGCGCGGTTTTGTTCACTTACTTCTAATTTTTTCCATGAGGGGAAGAAGGCGTAAACTTAAACTTAATTGTTTTACAACATTTGATTGATGTCCAGGCCTGACAGCAAAGGAAGGACTGCACAAGCAATGGTCGCAACCAAAGCCCAATAATTCGCATATCACATTTAGCTTTTTCTTTTTATATTAAAGTTGGGTAAAAATAAATGTCTGATCGCAATAAATGTTAGGCCGAAAAAGTTACTTTACAGCATGCAAACAGAGAATTAAATTGAGTTAGGAAAATTTGGAATTCAATTTAAATTTTAGATATAAAATGGGATATTAATATTTTATTCATTTTCATATTTCCTTCTAAGTTGGCCCATGGACGCGTAGCTGGCAATACCTGTACAGCGATAGGTTCCACCCGCTGCCTAAAGAGTAGGAGAACAATTTCTGGAAAGAACAGGAATTCTTAACGTAAAATATTGCTACTTAGTACTTACACAATACGTTATGAAACGCATCAGCGGCATCAAGAAATTGCTCTGTCTCAGCTATCACACTGAAAGCCCTTTTCTTGTCAATGATTTTAAATAAAATTGATTCCTAATAAAAAATAAATAAAAATATATGTCAATTGACGACTTCTAATTATATGCATATTTGTATCGTTGTGATCAGGCAGCTGTCATTTGTGATAAATATATATATATTTCTAGACTTTAAAGATATATATAAAAAAAACTAAAGAACTTTTTCAAAATCCTATTTCAGTAAAACTAATAGTAAATATATAGATTGCACAAGTGGTAAATACCCCGATAAACACAGGGTGTCCATAATTAAACAACCCTACTTTAAAGTTGTCTACAGGCGAAGCTATTGTTCATAAAGTTGTGAAATTTTGTGAAAGACATAATAAAAAAATGGAAATTTGTTTCAGCGAAGTTCAAAATTTTACCACCAGAGAGCGTTTTCTAGTCAATTACGCATTTAGCATACACTTACTGCTGAAGACAGAAGACGAAATTGATTTAAATTTTGAAAATAATGTATGAAATATAAATAAGATGGTGAAGGGGATATGAGGATATACTACGGATGTTATTACTGCAGAATATGTGCTCGGATACTTTTTTTCTTAAAAATAAGCCTTGGATACATTCGAAAGAAGTATATTTGATGACGAAACATTACGTTGTTTATCTAAAAATTATAAGAGTGATAGACCTTTTTTCTGCCGTAAAACTATCCCAATACAAAACATTTCCATTTCCTATCGTAAATCATGAGCGCAAAGATTCATACATTTCTCCAAGTTCTTTTGGAATGCTGCTTTTACAGATAATAAACAGAAATGCTTCTCCAAAGAAGAAAGGGAAAAGAATAAATGCTAGTTTAATTAATAATTATAGTTAAAGAGTGAATAGATGACAGAAAATTTAAGAATACAAATTGAGTAAGAAAAATCAAAAGCAATAAAATTTAAATCCCTTAATAAGTGCAGTACGGAAGGGAAGTAAAACCAAAAAAACTCAGAATAAAATCAAACAAATTGTGATACTATAAGGGAAAAAGAAGATATAAGTGTTGAAAACTATACAGGAGAAATTTAAGATGCAAAGGATTGCACAAAGACAGTACTTATTGTTCAAAATTAATTTATTGTCTGCCAAGGCTCAGTGCGAGCATTTGTTGTATAAGTTTTTTTGCTGAAAATGGCAACGTTCTGTTTTTGTTGACATGTAATTTATTCTATTCTAAGAGAGTGAAACCAAGAGGGCTTATAATTAAACGTGTGATACAGTTCACTTTGCTATTTATTAAGTGTTGTGAGTTATTGAAGAGTTTGTGTTTATTTAAATTCAACCAGCGCGCTAACACTTATTAGCCAAATATCAAGTGAAATACATGTAGACTAAACTGAAAATGAAGGAGTAATAAAGATACAATACCGAATACAAACAAGTGGGTAAGTGTGATCATAGATCGCACAAAGGGTTTCATTTAATATTCCTTTCAAACGTGGTTAAAAAAGCACGTGCCTCCATTTTAATCTATGCATTATATAGAAATGAAACAGATTAATTAAATAATAATGAATATCTCAGCTTCTAATTAAGCTAGCTCTTTGAACTGGGTATGTATGAAATCTGCGAGAGATTTCCCGTCCGGATGTCAAAAAATTTTATCAAAAAATTGAATATTTAAAAAGTTTAAATTTCGTATTAAAATAAAAACCGCAAGTGCGTCGTCATGTTTGAGATAAAAAAACCCGTTGAAAGGAAAGTTTTAAAGCAATGATCCAATTAATGAAATAATAATTAATATCTCAGCTTGTAATTAAGCTAGGAGTTTGAACTGGGTATGTATGAAATCCGCGAAAACTTTTAAGTCGGGATGTAAAAAAAAATTAATCTAAAAATTTAATATTAAAAAAGTTTAAATTTCGTATTAAAATATCCTCTGCTTAAATTTCTCCAGCGCCAATATGTCTGAAAGATGACAACACCTGCTTTCCGCTGAAATGAAATCTCTTTTCATTGTCTTTTCAAATACAGAAATTAAATTTTTATCGATCGATTTTTAGTGGATATTTTACGTTATACCCAACGCAGAAATTTGAACTTTATACCAAAATAAAGTAGAATTTTTCCCGCGTCTTTCTGTACCTTTTACGAGTTTGTATGACCAATACTTTGGGAGATGCGATTTCGCTTTTTAAATGTCCACTTCATTTATTGCTTAATTTCCTCCGTGGTAACCATGCATCCGCTGTATTTACCGTCCATCCGCTGATTTTACTGGCAAACCTTAAGAGAAATTCCGCTGATTTGGAGAAGGTGCGTTCGTAGCTGCTTTCAAAAGGTTGATTGGTTAATTTTAGAAGTTAATTAGCCCGTAATTCGGTTAATTACAGACTTTTTCAAAATTTTATGATTTGTTGTTTGATGTGAGGTGTTCAGCTATAAGTACCCAAAATTTCAAGTCTCTAACATGTACAGTTTCTGAGAACGGGCTCTGTGACGGACAGACAGACAGACAAAGGAGTGAGACGAATAGGGTTTCGTCAGATGAACGAAACCGTAAAAAAGGTTGAAATTGAAGCTGATTGGTAAATTTCTGAAATGAAATAATGTTACTCAGACAGAGATGAATTGCCTTCTCTGCTTGCTAGCGATGAAGAATCATTGACATATTTAATTTCAAATTCCGTACGGGAAAAAATTGACCAGTTGTCTACTACATATCAATATTTCAAGAAAATATTACAAAAGGAACTTTTTTTTACGTTAAACCTTATACGTTAAACGTGGAATTAGAAAGTCTGTTCGCTATAAATACGTTTGTCTCATAATCAAAGTAGATGAAGATGAAAGAGAGGTAACAGCCGAAGGTTTTAACGATCGATCTAAGGGCTGATTTCGTATATAAAGAAAGGGAAATCTTTGAAGTGTATATTATGGATATTGTTGTTGTTGTGTTCTGTTCTGTCTTTCTCTGAAACTACATTAAAAATTCCTGAAAATCACTTGTATTTTTCCGGCAGTATAAAATTAATGAACAATGAATAAATTCATCGCTCAAGATCGCAGACTACATTTTTGTTTTCTCTTTTTCAATAATGGGGATTATACCATCGCAAATTTATTTCTAAAGATTCATAAATAGTATATACACTCATGTTTGTGAAAATTGCAACACCATGAAGAAATGACGCGACTGAGCTGAAAATTTCATAGAATACAAAGTATAGTGTGTTATGCAAATGATTCCAATTTCAGAGTCACCACGCATGCGTGGGCTGAGCAGCGCCCTCTGTACTGCTGCTGAAACCGTATAAATAGAGGGCTACAGCGAGACGTTAAGAATTGTCTATGGTTATTTGCTAATGGGTAAACGTTAGGTGAGACGTAACTATGCATCTTCGACAAAAGAGGGTGGCATTTCAACAACTGACGGAGTTTGAATGGTGGAGAATCATCGGCCTTCTTGAAAAAGGATTTTCCTATCGTGCAATAGCATATCGTGCGCAGCGAGGGATGCGAGTTTGGAAGCAGTGAACCCACGAGGATCGGACAACTCGGAAATCTGAGAGTGGACGCCGACGGTGACGTCAACGCGCGATGATAGACACCTGGTCCGCATGGCGATGACGAACCGTACAGCTTCATCTAGGCAATTGTCAGCACACTGGTCAACTGCTACAGGTGTACCACTGTCTGCATCGTCAATTCGTCGACGTCTGCTGCACCGTGGACTGCGTGAAAGACCTCCTTTATACAGGATCCCCCTCCCGCAAAACCATCTACGCATGTGGCTGCAATGTGCTCATTAACATAGAGAATGGCATTCAGATTGGCATCAAGTTGTTTTATTTGACGAATCCCGCTTGAATTTGTGGTACCATCATGGACCGCATTCGTGTTATATGCTATGCCGGTGAATACTACGTTCCGGAGTGCATTATCGAATGTAGTGGACGAACACCAGGAGTTACGGTCTGGGAGGCGATTGCGCATCATGGACGATCGCAGCTGCTACGAATTGTGGGTAATCTGAACAGCAACAGGTACATCAGTGAAGTGCTGGAGCCTGAAGTTGCTCCTTTCCTTCAAGGCATTCCCTTTCAACAGAATATTGCCCGCCCACATGTTGCAAGGAATGTTTAAGATTTCTTGTCAGCAGAAAACATACAGCTTCTTCCGTGGCCTGCGTATTCACCAGATGTGTAGCCCATTCAACATGTGGGGGATTTCGTTGATCGGCGTCTCGCTTGTTATCCTCCTCCTATAGCTTCTACAGATTGAACTTTGGGTATGCATACAAAGAATATGGAACGCTCTTCCGGAGGCAGACATTCAAAATCTGTTTGACTCCATGCCACGACGTCGTATAGCAGCGCTTACGTCCCAAAAATGAACGCTGGATTTTAAAATTCAATAACTTCCAACCGGTGACAGATATGTAAAAGTTCTTGCAGGAGGGTTATGTATGATGTCAGAAGTTTTTTTTACTGTGATTCTTGATTTTAGTTCGAATTTCAACCAATAGATGGCGCTGAGAGCAATAAGCGCTCAGTCCAGACCCGATTTTTGGTACTTCAGAATCTATTTAATACATTTTAATCTCCTTTTTTCGCATGGAAGAAGAGAGACCGAAAAATTGAGCCTGGATTTAGCGGTTATTGCTTGCAGTGCCATCTATCGATGCTATTTGTAACTAAAACTGAGAATCGCAGCATAAAAAAACTCCTGACATCTTACATAACACTCCTGCAAAAAAAAGTTTATATCTGTCGCCGTTTGCAAATTATTGAATTTTAAAATCCATCAGTCATTTTTGGGACACCTGGTATTTGCAGAGCGTGGTAGATACATCAATACCAAATGCTGATTCAGGACACTTAATACTGTTTTTTGTTTGTTTGAAAATGTAATCATTTGTTTGTAATAATACCAATCGTTTATGTATTAAATTTCATTTAATTCTGATGAATCCTTCATGGTGTTGCAATTTTCACAAACATGAGTGTAGTTTAAACGTTCCAAATAAATGTTCTTAGTTTTTTTTTTTACTTTAAATTATCATTAAACAAATTATGGAGGGAGTTTATTGTAGTAAATTTCATCAGCTTTCTGGTGAACGCATGAAAGTGTCCAAAATATGTGTAGCAGACAAAAAGGAAAGATTTAAAAAAAGGAATAACACAGTTGAAACATTAGATCAATGGTCACTTTGTTACATGCCTCTCCTCACTTTCTTAGCGCTTACAACAGCTCCAAAATTCTGGTGTCTTACTTTACCCCTCATAATCTTATATTAGTCCATTTTGTGGAATTAATATGAAACAGGGTTTTTTTTTTACTTTATTTTTATGTCACTATGGGGCTCTGCCACCTACGAGCTTCGCTCGTCAACCCCCGTTCAGACTCTTAAAATCCGTTAATTTGATCGACTTAAAAAGAGTACAGAAGATTGAATTATAACTAAAAAACCAGAGGCGATATCACTGTAAACGGGTTTCCATTTATTTCTCTTTTAATGGATGATTTTAAGGCCAAAAAAGCTGCTGTGAATTGTTGTTTTCATGTTTGATTAAATAAGATTAGTTAAACCTCAGAAAACTAGCTAATGTAAAATGAACTAAATCAACAGAGTCTTTGCTTCCAGGTATTTTTTAATACAGATATAAGAAAATGATTTTAAGACCAATGTCAGACGGGCGTCTTTTTGCTGCTTTTTTGCTTACGTATTATCCATTCACAATGCTATAGCATTGTGAATGGATAATACGTAAACAAAAAAGACGCCCGTCTGACATTGGTCTTAATCTGATGTAATTTTAACATAACTTTTCTTTTTGTAATATTCACCTGGAAATATTTCGATTGTTAGAAAGGAAATATTATTATTTGCGCTCTCTTTGGCAACAGTAGTTAAAAAGACTATCTCGAAATATGAAATAAGTCTCACGTGTACGCGTAAATATATATTTTAATTTAAACTGTTTGGCAATATTATTTGGCTATTTAAAATAGGGCGTAATTCTACCCGCATTTACTGCTTTTAACACATATTCAATAATTAATAGTTTTTGTTATGTAATGCTTTTATAACATAACATTTTATAAGTGTTATTATAAGATATATTCCTATTTTCAGAATCGATATTTAATGTATTTATTTTCTACTGGATCCAGTATTAGTGAATTGAGAATGTTTTGTAAATAAAATTTCTTTAATATTTAATCACCTTGGATTATTTGTGTTTCATGGGGTGAGTAATACTTTTGTTTTCTTTTCAAGTTCACAAATTTTATTATAGAATTGGCCAGTTACTTAAATTTAATTCATTTATTATCAGGCCAATATATCTAAGTGATTTCTAATTATTAATAACATTTTACTACCATTTAAAAATTAATTAACTTTAAATTAATTTAGTTACGACGCATTTGTAATCCACTATACATCCGGCTGTAGTGTGGTTCTGGGGGATGTGAATTGAATTTATTTCGATTAGATTTGAATATTTCTTTTGCGAATTTTCGTTCCAATTTACATACCCCAGGGTCACATCACATTCATATTACTTCGTTTGTATACTGGTCGTCTGCACATCAGATTTATAGGTTTTCGTGCTCTATTTTACAACTCACCCCTAAATTATGTATGCCATGCTTCTGTTTAAATATTTTGTGTTTTGCAACGTGCTAGCTGTTTGTACCTATATGATATTTTTTAGTTTTATTACATAATACATTTCATTTACATTTGAAATATGTATTTTTACACCGTTACAGTTATGTATTATGTATATATTATATTTGTGTACTGTGCTTAAAATATGTTTTTAGGTGCTGTTTTTATGCTTAGTTCCTTCTTAAATTCAAATTCAGCCAATTAAGAACTTTTGCAGCTATAATTTAAAATTTTAATATCTCTTTATTCTTTCGTCAAGTGCAATCCTAAATTTTTCACAGCCTTTTCTAAGCATGTGATCTTTTTAAAAAGTTTATAGGTATAGTGAGGATATATTTATTGATCAAATCGCATGATTTTCCTCGTTTCAATTTTTAAAAATGTTAGCAATGCTTTTTGTTTTAAAAAACCGTTGAATAAACATTTTTTTTTTGCTCTTTTTTTTTTTGTATGCAGCGGAGATAAAAAGCGGATATGTTATAAAAGCATTACATAACATTCCCCATTTAAAATTTACATAAATTTAAATTTTTATACTTTGTTTATTAAAATAAACAACTTCAAATTCGATCTATAAAATTGACAGTAAAACTTTCTAAATTTTTAAATATTAAAATCTCAAATCTTTATTTTTACTTATTTTAATTTGGAATCACGTTTATTAAATTCTAATATATTTTCTCATTCCTCTGGTAAAATTTCAGCGCAATTGCTTTTATAGGTTACCAGTTATACAAGGAAATAATTACTAGACTTTTCTTTATTTATAATTGTTTTCTATTCATGCTTCGCCTCAAAAAAGCAATCTCCCAGTTCAGAAATGTTTCTTATCGCGGTATGCGACACCGGAAATTCCTATCCACGTCACAGACCACACAAGTAATAGCGTCTCTTTCGCTCCCGCTCTAAAGACCGTTGCCATTTCACAGTTGAAATTTGGCGCATAAACATTTTTCGCCGGCTGTGCTACCAACAAGGCGTCTTTTGGAATATTCTGATTGGGTCGTTTCGCCGAGAACGTAATCCGATTTCGGCAGGTGTTTCAAAAAAGAGTCAGTCGAAGAAAACTGTCGCAGGAATAAGACGTGCTATTCTTTAGGGGATTTTTTTCCCCGCTAGACCTCAGGGCCTAGCCGGCGCGTAAGAGTATTCAACGAATAAGTATTTCTTCTTAAAATATGTTCTACATTGCAAGCTTTGATGAAGATACTGCTTATTTTAGTTTTAAATAAAAAATCTACAGACAGATGAGAAATCCTTTATCTTCACCACTCTATAAACAGAACACAGATTGTGCCACTCATCATTTTCTTCGGTGATTCTACGAGTGAATAACAGACGTCTCCCGAATTTATGATTTCCTACAGATTATATATATTTTCATCAGATTTATTCTTGTGGATTATAATTCTTCAAGTAGAAATATTCCTGCTATAACTCCAATGGAATACGTGTTCTTTCTGAATTCGTAGAATGATCGGTTTTCGAAATAATAACCATTTATATCATGAAGATAAGTGTACCATAAACAATTTTCATACCAATAAACTAAAATGTGTGCAAGATATTTAAGTTCATCAAGTGTTATTGTAAGATATATTCCTATTTTCAGAATCGATATTTAATGTATTTATTTCCTACTGGATCCAGTATTAGTGAATTGAGAATGTTTTGTAAATAAAATTTCTTTAATATTTAATCACCTTGGATTATTTGTGTTTCATGGGGTGAGTAATACTTTTGTTTTCTTTTCAGGTTCACAAATTTTATTATAGAATTGGCCAGTTACTTAAATTTAATTCATTTATTAATAGGCCAATATATCTAAGTGATTTCTAATTATTAATAAAATTTTATTACCATTTAAAAATTAATCAACTTTAAATTAATTTAGTTACGACGCATTTGTAATCCACTATACATCCGGCTGTAGTGTGGTTCTGGGGGATGTGAACTGATTTTATTTCGATTAGATTTGAATATTTCTTTTCGAATTTTCGCTTCAATTTACATACCCCAGGGTCACATCACATTCATGTATCTCCGAGCAAATACCAAAATACAAATAAAATGGACTGCTCCATGATAAATATAAACTACTGACAAAATAAGGAATTACAATTTTATCTACTTTGTAAAGAAAAATGCGCGTAGATCATCTCAACTGTCTGAGAAACAAATTTGGTTAATCTCAAGAGCAAGATCTTGTTAACTTGTCTGCGTAACAGTGGGAAGTCCCACATTCTTCCAATTAAACAAAAAAAAATAATATATCTGGCTGGTAGATTTGCACGCTGAGGGATTTCAGAAACAATCGAATGAGAACAAATCTTCTTCGAGTCAGTCATAAAGCACATCAATTCAAATGAAATAAAATGCAGAACAATTTTATCTATTCATGATAAATCAACAGAACTATTTTTACTCATTCAAAGTAAATCAGCACTCAAATAATTAAAAGCTCGAAGAATTGAATATTAATATATTTATTATTATTACCAGGCAATCCTGGTTCAGATCACATATAGCGGTGATCGCTCGCTTCAGAATTTAAATTACATCTACCTTAAAAACAAACTGAAAAATAGTAAAGTAAAAAAATAGGGTTACCATAATTCTTGGCTATGATGAATTTTCGCTAAGTCAAACAGAAAGAAAAGGGGGTTTTAAGACTCTGCCCCCGGATGAACAATTACTATTGTTCATCATTCAAACTAAATTTTTATCAAAAAATTTCAAATTACGTTAATAAGACAATTAAAAGTTAGAACATACTTACAATAATGAGACATACAAATAACTGTTTTCACAGGAACAACTACTGAAAATAAAATATACAAAATATTAAATTAGAAAAAGTTAAAGAATGAAAATGTAAACAAAATGTTCTTAAAAGTGAAAAGTTCAAAAAATTAGTCCATAATGTCAAGTTCCAGTTCATGTAGAAGTTGAACCGGTCTTTTTATTACACCAGATTCAGTTTGTATTGCACAAGATCTAACTTTCGAATCTCTTCCTAAAAAGAGCTCTGTAATTCTGCCGCATTTCCACATGTGCCTTGGAGTTTTATCTTCATTAATTAATACAATGTCACCAATTTCGAATTTAGTCGGAGCTTTGACAGGAACTGAAAAATTGGCAGAACGCAGTTCTGGCAAATATTCCTGCCTCCAATGTTCCCAGAAATGGTTTAAAACTTGATCTCGGTATTTCAATATTTTTGTTAGCGTTATTTTATTCGATTTAGGTTCAGTAACACAATGCAAATCTGGTAGAGAATTTATTCGCTTGCCGATCAGGAAATGTGAAGGAGTAAGTGGAAGTGGTTCACTGTTTTCTTCATAAACGTAAGTTAGTGGACGACCATTAATCATAGCTTCGATTTCAGTTAAAGTGGTTTGTATTTCTTCATATGAGAGACAAGATCTTCCGAGAACTTTCTTCAAAGGAGTTTTGACCGAACGAACCATGCGTTCCCAAAAACCACCCCACCAACTGGCTCTTGGAATAATGAATTTCCATATGATTATATTTTTATTAAAATATCGTAAAACTTCCTCTAGAGATCCTCTATCCTAAAAGAACTATATAGGCCTTTTCTTGGCCAGTTTTTGCTTTGACATAAATAGGTCCTGCAAAATCTACAGCACAGGTATAGAAGGGTGGTGATTCGGTAATACGATCTTTCGGCAATGGTGCAATTTCTTGCTTCCCAGGAGAAGTTTTAATTTTTGTACAAATAAGACAATTTTTCAGTACAGATTTTATCATTTTTCGTCCTCTAATTATAAAATAATTTTCTCGTAAGTGAGCTAAAGCTGTTGCACTTCCATAATGGAAAACCTTTTCATGTGCATTTCGAATCAACAATTTGGTGTAAGCACTCCCATATGGAAGTATAAAAGGGTGCTTTTCCCTTTGAGATAATTCTGAAAATTGTAATCTTCCAGATAAAATTAAAAAATCATTCTCATCCAATTTTGGATTCAGACTATACAAGGTTGAATCTTTATCGATGGGCTTTCCCTTTTTTAGTAAATCAATTTCACGATTGAAGACAGATAACTGGGTTTGTTTTAACCAATAAAATTCTGTCTTTTCAATTTCTTGAGCTGTGAGCTCACCTGAAATTTTAGGTTTTGATTTATTGATATTATTTACAAATCTTAAGATCCAGGCTGTGATATTAAGTAATTTGGAAAGAGAACTAAAATTTTCTAATTTTAACAAAGACTCTGGAGGTACAACACCTACTGTACAAAATAATTGAGCAAAACTCAAATTTGTTGATTTTCTTTCGTTCAAAATATTTTCATTAAATTGTATTTTTTCAGGTTTCGGCCAACTGTCCTTTGGTAATGACAACCATTCAGGACCGTAATACCATAATTTATTTCCTATGAGGCTATGTAAATTCTCGCCTCGAGTAAGAAGATCACTAGGATTATCCTTACCCGGAATATACTTCCATATTTTAGGATCAGTTAAAGATTGTATTTCTACAACCCTATTAGCCACAAAGGGCTTCCAATCTATGGCTGATCCCTTGATCCAATGTAACGTAATTGTGGAATCTGACCAGATATGAATTTCCAAATTTTGCAAATTAAATGCATTTTTTAGATATTTAGACATCCTTGCAGCTATTAATGCCCCCATTAATTCAAGCCGAGGAATTGTCAAACATTTAATCGGGCGACTCGGCATTTTGCCCAAATAAGACTAGTCATAATTTTATTATCAAGGTTCAGATAAGCTACGGCCCCATACGCCTTAGGACTAGCATCTGAAAATATATGAATTTCGATTGGGTCCGAAAAGTCTAAACCCTGTGGAAAATATTTGCGGGGTACCTCAAATTTATGTAAATGTTCGATTTCTGCACACCAATTTTCCCATTCAATTTTTAAATCATTAGGGAATTTTTCATCCCATTCCAAACCCCTTTTCCATGTTTCCTGTAGCAAACTTTTCATACGAACAGAAAATGGTGCAATGAATCCAATAGGATCAAAGAATTTTAACATGGCTTTAAGAACAACGCGTTTCGATGGATTAAATTTCCAATCATCGGGAAAGGATTGAACGTCAAAACGTAAAATATCACAATTAGTATCCCATAATAATCCCAAAATTTTTAAAGAATTATTCAAAATTTCTTCTGGGTCACACATAGTTTATTTTCCTTCTATAATTTTCTAAGTTTGACAGAATCAGTATTGAATTTTCGCAAATTCATGCTAGCTTCTTTAAAAATATGCGAAGCTGTTGCGGATAGATAATAAGCGTCTTCATCAGATTTTTACCCCGTAATCAAATCATCTACACAAAAAGAAGAGTCCAAAATCTTAACAACTTCAGGATGATCAACATATTTACGTATATGGGATTTAATCGTTGCAGCCAAAAGAAAGGGACTGAAAGTTACCCCAAAAGCAGCTCGTGTAAATCTCAAAAATTTTAAATCATCCTTTTCGTCACCAAACCACAAAAATTGTAAATAATCCCGATCTTCCTCTGTTATCCCAATTTGCAAAAACGCTTTCTCTAAGTCAGCGCTAAATGCAACATTAAATTTTCTGAAATTAAATATTACATTAAGAATGTTCGGGTTAAGGTTAGGTCCTGGATATAAACAATCATTTAGAGAATTTAAATGTTTTTCTTTAGAAGAAGCATCGAAAACCATCTTTACCTTAGTAGTTAATTTATCATCTCTTAAAATCGGTCTGTGCGGCATAAAATAACCACCCTCAGTTATTTTATCAGGACATTCTTCTACGATTCCAGCAGTTAATTGTTCTAATATAATATCTTTATAATTTTTACATAAGTCATTATCCTTCTCGAGTTTACGATTTAATTCCTCAAAGCGACTTCTAGCTATTCTAAAATTACTCCCGACTTTATTTTTCTCATACTTCCACAATAAACCAGTTTCATACCTATGATTTACGAATTTTAAGTTATTCTCAAATTTATTCACAATTTCCTTATCTGCATCAGAAATATTATCATTTGATTGCGTAATACCCAAAGATTCAATATCCCATAAAAAATTCAAATCTTCTCCAATTGGAGTGTTAACCGACAGATGTAAAACACAAACACATTCCATTTTTCTTCTTTTTTCATTTTCATAAAAACCACAAAGCGAATAACCGAATAAACTATCGCATAAAAAGAGAGATTTAGTTACTTTTTTTATTTCTCTATCGTAACAGATTTGATAAAAATAATCCGCCCCAATAAGAACATTTATTTTAGAATGGCATGATGCAACCGCATTTGATAACTTATATGGCGCCAGTTTATTTTCTATCTGTCTGGAGAGAAAGGGGGGGGGGGGAAATCCTGACGTTTGAAATTACATCTGTGACTAAAGCCTCGATAAATATGAAACGCGATTTGTTTTCAACATGGGATAATTTTAATTGTACAGCATCAAATGTTTTTATTTGTGGTTTAACAGCTGCAAAAGAATAAATTTGAAGTTTTTCTTGACGAATAATTCGGGGATTTAATTTTGATACTAATTGCTCTCTAATGAATGACCTTTGACTCCCCCAAATCATATAAGCATAATGAAAGCTCAGAGTTCATTTCAGATTCAACATTTACGCAAGATGTTTGAAGTATAACCTCCTTAAAGGAATTTTCATTTTCTGTATTACAGTGAGATATCGAACTAATAACTGTGTCAGCTGATTCGATTTCTTTGGGAATTGTTGGTTGAGATTTTTTTAAACAAATCGAATAATGATGAAATTTCCATTACAAAATTTACATGGTTCTAAATTAGATCTACATTTAGCCGAGACGTGGAATTTTTTGAAACAGGTGAAACAACGTCCTTGCATACGTAATTTATCCGGTTTTTGAGGAATAGTACACACTTTACACAATTTTGAATCGTGTTCATTATCACAAAATAAACAAACATTTTTTACGTTAGTAGCCAATGCAGAGGCTGAAGGAATGTCACATTTATAATTGCTAAAATGTTTATGACTGTTACTATATTTATTCCTTTCTTTTTTAGCACTAAAACTATTTTCAGAGCTCTGGAGTGCCATAGTAGATTCTCGCGATTGAACTTCGTTTTTAATGAAAGAAAGAAGCTCTTCGACTTCCATTTTTTTACCATCGGTTCTTTTACGATTAAAATCTAACGCCATTTTAGTAGGTATCAACTTTAATAAAATAGGGCATAGGAGATGACCATAACTTCCTGATTAACTCCGAGAGAATTTAAATTTCTAATTTGTATTTCACAACTGTCATACAATTCACGAAGTTCTCTAACATTAGAAGCATTCTTGACCTGTTTTAAATTTAATAATTTACACATATGTGCATTGATGACTAGGTCGTCACGACCGTAGCGAGCCTTTAACAAATCAACCGCAGCTTTAAAGTTTTCCTCCGAAAGCGAAAATCCTGCAACAGCATTATATGCACTATCTCCAAGAAGAGCTTTCAAATAGACAAATTTGTCAATAGGAGTTAAATTAGAATTCCTTTCAATTGCATTAGAATATTGCCCCCAAAATTCTAACCAGGAACTGCTGTCACCAAAAAATTCATTTATAGTGAGCTTCGGCAATTTCATAGATCTCTGTAAATTTCCGCTTTGAGAACTGGATTCATTTTTCAAAAAATTTTGAAAAGTATTATTCTGATTTTGGGAGTTATGTTCATTTAAGAACTTCGTTGTCTTATAACGAGATTCAATTATTTTCTCACTATAGGTTTCGGAACTTTCGATTTCTTTCTCAAAATCGTCATCAGCAATAATATCCTGGATATCAGAGTTTAATTTTTTTAATGATTCATATTTGTCATTCAATTGATCTTTACAAATGTTTAATAAATCTAGTTTATTTGCTAAAGTCATAGAATCATCTTGAAGAGCCGTGCTTATTTTTGTACATAATTTTGTCGTTTGTGTACGTAATCCAGTTCTTTTCTTTTTTAATGTATCAATGTTCGACATATTTATTTTTCAATAAATCAACAATAGGAAAATAACTTAAATCAAGCCTGCAGATTCAGAAAAAATAATATTCAATCGTCAGTCCAGACATCCTGACGCGGTTCGCCAGCATGAGATTTCAGAAACAATCGAATGAAAACAAATCTTCTTCGAATCAGTCATAAAGCACATCAATTCAAATGAAATAAAATGCAGAACAATTTTATCTATTCATGATAAATCAACAGAACGATTTTTACTCATTCAAAGTAAATCAGCACTCAAATAATTAAAAGCTCGAAGAATTGAATATTAATATATTTATTATTATTACCAGGCAATCCTGGTTCAGATCACATATAGCGGTGATCGCTCGCTTCAGAATTTAAATTACATCTACCTTAAAAACAAACTGAAAAATAGTAAAGTAAAAAATAGGGTTACCACAATTCTTGGCTATGATTAATTTTCGCCAAGTCAAACAGAAAGAGGGTTTTAACATACGCCATTTACGGCGATTTTGAATCTAGGCACAGGAAAAATCGACAGAAACCTTAGGTGAGAGCTCTAACTAGTGAAAGTATCGTAGATAACCAAAGATACCTTTAAACATAAGGTAGGAGGTAAAATAAATGCTACAGTATATTAAAAAAAAAAAAATATTTTAAGGGGCATAAAAAGCACTGGAGAATTTGGAATGCTATGAGTTACTATTTAATTTCTAAATCCTGACTGAAGAATAAATTCCATGTCTAGAAACATATAAAAGTATATTTATCATAGAATTTTACAATAATATTTACTCAGAAAAACCTTTCAACAATGTCGATTAAGTGTAATTATTATTGTTAACAATTTAATTGTAATTATTATTAATAACAATCTTCTACTTATGTGCGCAATCTCTCCTACCCATGTGCGCATTCTCTCCTACCCTGTAAGGAGCGATTGCGCAAAATAGTTTTCTTGATTTTATTACTGCTGATCTATTAAATTACAGTATAACAACAAAATAACAATGGAAATGCATAAAAAACAAATGAAGTCAAAATTATTCATGCATAGTTTAGCAAAATATTAATATTTTGATTTTTTATTATTATTCTTTTAAAATGTGCGCAGACTCTCCTCGCTTTACGTTATATACGTATATATAAAATCAAACTGGTCTGCACATGAGAAAATTTGTAGAAATTTAAAAAAAGTTAAAGTGATTTCAATTTTAATATAAACACAAAGAAAAACGTAATTTTAAAAGAAGTTAATTGCAAAAAAAAAAATCATAATAAAGCATTATAAGAATATTTTAACCTTCAACTGATGTTACCGGTCTCACAGACCAGGGCTTTTTTCAATTTTCGTAGTTTAACTTTCAATTTTCAGTTTATCTACAAGCACTACTGAAAGTTTGTTTCGTTTGGAACTTTACCACTAACACCAGAGACTTTTAAATAGGTGAATTTTAATTATAACAGTCCTGTACAAAAAGTTTAGTACAAAAACAACATCCTATGAGTTAATCGCTCCTTTTATTCATCTTTCGATGGAGCGGTCTCACAGACCGCTTCACACTAGTTATGTGACAATTTCTGTGACATCAGTTAAAGGTTAAAATTAATCTGTTTATTAAAAAAAATTATTATTTAATAATTTATTTATAGAAGGCTGTTAGACAGAAAAAAATATGCAAAAAGTTTAAAATGCCATAAGTTTGAAAGCGAAATCGCTAAAGTTTTACGGCATCATAAATGCTTACGAGATAAAAGAAAAAAAAATAATATTAACAAACAATTACACAATAATTCCAGAAACGAATGGCTAACCTCGCGGCGCCATGAATGTGATGTGACTATGGGGTAATTAACATATATAAGATACACAAAATGTAAATATATTGCTTACAGGTGTCAAGTATGATAAAATCCTTTAAAAACATTAAAGTCATTTAAAAATTCATAACGTTTTCGACCGACACTTACTCGGTCATCCTCAGTGAAAAACTAGCAGTTGTTCTGTCTCCGCGTCTCCAGCTTTGTCCGGAACAGACCATTTCACTTCAAGGGTGGATTGGAAAATAAGGGGGGGGGGGGGGCATAAATGCTATTCTTTTATCGAAAAGTACAGATTTATTAACTATTTATTAATTCTTTCCAGACTGCGTGGATATCATATGATAATATATCGTTACAAACTATTTCTTTATTTGATATTATTTCCAGAGATTCTCTTATGATAGCTTCTTGGTGGTTACTTGTATGGAAAATAATTTTGGCTCTATTGAAATCTACTTTTATAGGTTGAATTTGTGCTAATCTTGATAATGCAGTGTGTGGTCTATTCAATCTCAGATCTGCTTCATGTTCCTTAATTCTGTCACGAAATTTCCGCAGTGTCATACCTATGTACATAAAATCTCTATTATCTTTCTTGAAGGGTATAATATATACTCCCGATCTATTGATGGCTTGGATAGGGTCAATTTTCGTATTTAACAAATCCTTTAATTTCGGGGGAGGGACTGCGATTAATATAATACCAAACTTGAGGAGGGAATGCCTCATACTCTCGAAAAACCTTGGAATGTAATTAACTTTACAGAATTTTAAACTTTTACTCGGAACTGTATCTTGCCTTTCTTCATTTTTCCTTTTAAGTCTGTTTATGATTTTTTCAATGAAATGAGATGGAACAGAATTTTCGGCTGCTATTTTTCTAATTACATCTATTTCTTCATTAAGGAATTGGCTCGAACAAACTTCAAAAGCTCTTTTTATATAAAAATTGAAAGGTGCTAACTTGTAATTTATAGGTGAGCTGCAGTTAAACGGGATAATGGAATTAGATCTGTTAACTTTTCTAAAAACTGTACGATCGATACTCTGTTTATCCATATCTCTGATTAGTTGTACATCCAAAAAAGCCAGTTTTTGATCTTGTTCTATTTCTAATGTAAATTTAATTTTGTTGTCAAGGTTATTGATTTTATCTAGAAATGAGTATAATGCATCTTTTCCGTGATTCCATATTATGTAGACATCATCTACATATCTGAACCAGCAATCTGGACCTGGTTTTATGGTTTCCATGATTATATTTTCAAGAGGACGTAGTTTAAATTCAGCAAGTAAACCTGAAATGGGGAACCCATTGGGGCCCCATTGACTTGTTTGTAAACTTGGTTGTTGAAAACGAAAATGTTGTTGTTGATGATTAAATTTAAACCTGATTTAACTGTATTTTTAATATTTTCTGTAAAGGAATCGATCAAAGTCTCTATGATGTTAGTAACTTCTTTTATATCGATGGATGGGTATAAAGATACCACGTCTAAACTAACCATAATACTGGAATTTTCAAGCTTAATATTTTTAATTTTCTCAATAAAATTCGAAGTTGAATCAATAACGAAATCAGATGGCGGTAAATATCGCTTCAAAAGGTGAGTGTAAGTTTTTTCCATAAAATATGTAGGAGAGGAACATTTTGTAACGATTGGACGGATTGGTAAGTCTATTTTATGATCTTTTAGTCTACCTATTAGGGGGGGAGTTGTTGCAGTCTTGTTAAGTTTTAGCTTATTTTTCATAAATGTTGGCCAAGTTCCTTTTCCGATTAGTTCTTTAACTTTGTTTTCTATTTTCAAATTGGGGTCCTTATTCAACGGCACACACTCCATGTCATCAATGCAAACCTTCATTTTCATGAGATAATCTTGTCTGTTTAAAATAGCAATGCTGTTAGTTTTGTCGGTCTGGATAACCACAATGTTCTTATCATTTCTCAGTTTTCCTGCTATTTTCTTACAGACTTCATGTTGAGGGTTCGGTCTGTAATCAAGTGATCTCAATTTATTATGCAAAATACTTCTAACTACCTCCCTCTGCATTGGATCAGCAGCCTGCACAGCTTTTTCACAGTCAGTAATAATCATTTTGTTATTCCTTTGAGAGTCAAACATAAATTTCGGGCCCAGATTGAGGACTGATTTCTCTTTTTTTGATAACTGCTTGTTTGATATATTAATAAATGCATCAGGTTCCGGTCCTTTGTGGTTAACTTTAGTAGGTTTCAAACTGGCGATTTTCTTTTTAACGGTTGCTAATTTAATCCGATGTTGAAATGCTCTGTAATGTTCAATAACCATTAATTTACGATCAAAATCAGAATCAGATGAAGTCTTCGCTAGTAAATTGTATAAACGACAAACCTTTACAGAAATTGCATCAACAAGTTTATATTTATCTCTAATACAAAGTTTTAAGCATTCCATTTCAAACTTATGATTAAGAGCAGGAAAATGTCTATTAGCAAAACCATTCTTACATGCAATGAATCTTGGAATAACCTTTAATTGTTTACATTTCTTTAAGAAAAACAAATTACATAATTCCCGGTCAAGCCTTAAACGCTCATGTTTATACAGTTTTTCCGCGGTTTGGCACTTCATGCTATCCAGCATCGACATTGAATTCAATAGAAAGTTAAAATTTTTAGTGCACAATTCACCTTGATTTATAATTAACATATATAAGATACACAAAATGTAAATATATTGCTTACAGGTGTCAAGTATGATAAAATCCTTTAAAAACATTAAAGTCATTTAAAAATTCATAACGTTTTCGACCGACACTTACTCGGTCATCCTCAGTGAAAAAAAAAAACCTCAAATTAATTAATTATAAATCAAGGTGAATTGTGCACTAAAAATTTTAACTTTCTATTGAATTCAATGTCGATGCTGGATAGCATGAAGTGCCAAACCGCGGAAAAACTATATAAACATGAGCGTTTAAGGCTTGACCGGGAATTATGTAATTTGTTTTTCTTAAAGAAATGTAAACAATTAAAGGTTATTCCAAGTTTCATTGCATGTAAGAATAGTTTTGCTAATAGACATTTTCCTGCTCTTAATCATAAGTTTGAAATGGAATGCTTAAAACTTTGTATTAGAGATAAATATAAACTTGTTGATGCAATTTCGGTAAAGGTTTATCGTTTATACAATTTACTAGCGAAGACTTCATCTGATTCTGATTTTGATCGTAAATTAATGGTTATTGAACATTACAGAGCATTTCAACATCGGATTAAATTAGCAACCATTAAAAAGAAAATTGCCAGTTTGAAACCTACTAAAGTTAACCACAAAGGACCGGAACCTGATGCATTTATTAATATATCAAACAAGCAGTTATCAAAAAAAGAGAAATCAGTCCTCAATCTGGGCCCGAAATTTATGTTTGACTCTCAAAGAAATAACAAAATGATTATTACTGACTGTGAAAAAGCTGTGCCGGCTGCTGATCCAATGCAGAGGGAGGTAGTTAGAAGTATTTTGCATAATAAATTGAGATCACTTGATTACAGACCGAACCCTCAACATGAAGTCTGTAAGAAAATAGCAGGAAAACTGAGAAATGATAAGAACATTGTGGTTATCCAGACCGACAAAACTAACCGCATTGCTATTTTAAACAGACAAGATTATCTCATGAAAATGAAGGTTTGCATTGATGACATGGAGTGTGTGCCGTTAAATAAGGACCCCAATTTGAAAATAGAAAACAAAGTTAAAGAACTAATCGGAAAAGGAACTTGGCCGACATTTATGAAAAATAAGCTAAAACTTAACAAGACTGCAACAACTCCCCCCCTAATAGGTAGACTAAAAGATCATAAAATAGACTTACCAATCCGTCCAATCGTTACAAAATGTTCCTCTCCTACATATTTTATGGAAAAAACTTACACTCACCTTTTGAAGCGATATTTACCGCCATCTGATTTCGTTATTGATTCAACTTCGAATTTTATTGAGAAAATTAAAAATATTAAGCTTGAAAATTCCAGTATTATGGCTAGTTTAGACGTGGTATCTTTATACCCATCCATCGATATAAAAGAAGTTACTAACATCATAGAGACTTTGATCGATTCTGATCGATTCCTTTACAGAAAATATTAAAAATACAGTTAAATCAGGTTTAAATTTAATCATCAACAACAACATTTTCGTTTTCAACAACCAAGTTTACAAACAAGTCAATGGGGCCCCAATGGGTTCCCCCATTTCAGGTTTACTTGCTGAATTTAAACTACGTCCTCTTGAAAATATAATCATGGAAACCATAAAACCAGGTCCAGATTGCTGGTTCAGATATGTAGATGATGTCTACATAATATGGAATCACGGAAAAGATGCATTATACTCATTTCTAGATAAAATCAATAACCTTGAAAACAAAATTAAATTTACATTAGAAATAGAACAAGATCAAAAACTGGCTTTTTTGGATGTACAACTAATCAGAGATATGGATAAACAGAGTATCGATCGTACAGTTTTTAGAAAAGTTAACAGATCTAATTCCACTATCCCGTTTAACTGCAGCTCACCTATAAATTACAAGTTAGCACCTTTCAATTTTTTTATATAAAAAGAGCTTTTGAAGTTTGTTCGAGCCAATTCCTTAATGAAGAAATAGATATAATTAGAAAAATAGCAGCCGAAAATTCTGTTCCATCTCATTTCATTGAAAAAATCATAAACAGACTTAAAAGGAAAAATGAAGAAAGGCAAAATACAGTTCCGAGTAAAAGTTTAAAATTCTGTAAAGTTAATTACATTCCAAGGTTTTTCGAGAGTATGAGGCATTCCCTCCTCAAGTTTGGTATTATATTAATCGCAGTCCCTCCCCCGAAATTAAAGGACTTGTTAAATACGAAAATTGACCCTATCCAAGCCATCAATAGATCGGGAGTATATATTATACCCTTCAAGAAAGATAATAGAGATTTTATGTACATAGGTATGACACTGCGGAAATTTCGTGACAGAATTAAGGAACATGAAGCAGATCTGAGATTGAATAGACCACACACTGCATTATCAAGATTAGCACAAATTCAACCTATAAAAGTAGATTTCAATAGAGCCAAAATTATTTTCCATACAAGTAACCACCAAGAAGCTATCATAAGAGAATCTCTGGAAATAATATCAAATAAAGAAATAGTTTGTAACGATATATTATCATATGATATCCACGCAGTCTGGAAAGAATTAATAAATAGTTAATAAATCTGTACTTTTCGATAAAAGAATAGCATTTATGCCCCCCCCCCTTATTTTCCAATCCACCCTTGAAGTGAAATGGTCTGTTCCGGACAAAGCTGGAGACGCGGAGACAGAACAACTGCTAGTTTTTCACTGAGGATGACCGAGTAAGTGTCGGTCGAAAACGTTATGAATTTTTAAATGACTTTAATGTTTTTAAAGGATTTTATCATACTTGACACCTGTAAGCAATATATTTACAATTTGTGTATCTTATATATGTTAATTATAAATCAAGGTGAATTGTGCACTAAAAATTTTAACTTTCTATTGACTATGGGGTATGTAAATTGGAGCGAAAATTCGAAAAGAAATATTCAAATCTAATCGAAATAAATTCAATTCACATCCCCCACAACCACACTACAGCCGGATGTATAGTGGATTACAAATGCGTCGTAACTAAATTAATTTAAAATTGATTAATTTTTAAATGGCAATAAAATGTTATTAATAATCAGAAATCACTTAGATATATTGGCCTAATAATAAATGAATTAAATTTAAGTAACTGGCCAATTCTATAATAAAATTTGTTACCTGAAAAGAAAACAAAAGAATTACTCACCCCATGAAACACAAATAATCAAAGATGATTAAATATTGAAGAAATTTTATTTACCAAAACATTCTCAATTCACTAATACTGGATCCAGTAGGAAATAAAAATACATTAAATATCGATTCTGAAAATAGGAATATATCTTATAATAACACTTGATGAACATCTTGCACACAGTTTAGTTTATTGGTATGAAAATTGTTTATGGTACACTTATCTTCATGATATAAATCGTTATTATTTCGAATAAAGTTAGCAAAGTTTTTAGATTGATAGTTTCTGAGTATTTGACGCACTGAAGTATGAATGAAGAGTTCTTTTGCAAGTACATTGTTTTATCATGAAGAAACGCAAATACAGTGGCGCTAAAGTGACACGTTGAATTTTGTAAAAAAAAAAAAAAAAAAAAAAAAAAAAATTCAGAAAGAACACGTATTTCATTGGAGTTATAGCTGGAATATTTCTACTTGAAGAATCATAATCCACAAGAATAAATCTGATGAAAATATATATAATCTGTAGGAAATCACAAATTCGGGAGACGTCTGTTATTCACTTGTAGAATCACCGAAGAAAATGATGAGTGGCAGAATCTGTGTTCTGTTAGGATTTCTCATCTGTCTGTAGATTTTTTATTTAAAACTAAAATAAGCAGTATCTTCATCAAAGCTTGCAATGTAGAACATATTTTAAGAAGAAATACTTATTCGTTGAGTACTGATACGCGCCGGCTAGGCCCAGGGAAAACATCCCCTAAAGAATGGCACGTCTTACTCCTGCGACAATTTTCTTCAACTGACTCTTTTTTGAAACGCCTGCCGAAATCGGAATACGCTCTCGGCGAAACGACCCAATCAGAATATTCCAAAAGACGGCTTGTCGATAGCACAGCAGGCGAAAACTGTTTATGTGCCAGAATTTCAACTGTGAAATGGCAACGGTCTTTAGAGCGGGAGCGAAAGAGACGCTATTACTTGTGTGGCCTGTGACGTGGATAGGAATTTCCGGTGTCGCATACCGCGATAAGAAACATTTCTGAACTGGGAGATTGCTTTTTTGAGGCGAAGCATGAATAGAAAACAATTATAAATAAAGAAAAGTCTAGAAATTATTGTCTTGTATAACTGGTAAACTATAAAAGCAATTGCGCTGAAATTTTACCAGAGGAATGAGAAAAAATATTAGAATTTAATAAACGTGATTCCAAATTAAAATAATTAAAAATAAAGATTTTAGATTTTTAATATTTAAAAACTTAGAAAGTTTTACTGTCAATTTTATAGATCGAATTTGAAGTTGTTTATTTTAATAAACAAAGCATAAAAATTTAAATTTATGTAAATTTTAAATGGGGAATGTTATGTAATGTTTTTATAACATAACAGTTTTATAGATTTTTTTTCTTTTTAAATATTCACGTGTATAAACAATTTTTATGACTTAATTTTTAATATTTTCCTGCTTTTAACACGTAATCCTTTAATTCTAATTTCATAATGTTTTTTTCTGTTTATAATAGTTGCGTGTAAATAAATTTTCAGATTAAAGAAAATATTATTATTTGAGAAGTTTTTACAATTTTGGCAACAATTTAAAATAATAAACCTTTTCTAAAATATGTAAAACATATCTCTGGAAATGCTGAAAATTTGAATTTAAAATGGAAATAAATCCTCAAAAAAATAGTCAAATTAAAAAAATAAATGCAGTCTGCGCAACCGGAACTTCTAATATGTAAAATGATCTAAAAATTATTAAATTCCTATGCATAGTTTTTGTTCCTATAAAACTTTTTAATTGAACGGTTTTGACCAACTTTAACATTAAATATCTCTTAAAATAATTCTTCGATTTGAAAACTGTCTGCATCAGCATGTTTATCAAACATTTCTCTGTAATACCACCGATTTTTGTATGCAGTAGTTTTCGTAATATCAACGAAGAAAAACCCTAGGTCACAAAAAATTTAAAGCCGGCGGCGGCGGCGGTGACAGCGTTAGTTACTTTTTTTTTTAAGGATAGAGAGATGCAATACTTTTTATCAGTAAAAAGATAAAGGAAACAGAAACACAAATTACAGTATTTTTAACTGACTAAGAAAAGTGCAGAATTTTGCGCATAATAGACCCGATTGAAGCTACATATTAAAAGTGAAACGTAGTACATTTCATTTCTAATTTAGGCCTCGGTGGCCGAGCGGTTAGGACACCGCGCTGCCAGCCGCCAAGCATTGAGAGCGGCAGAGGTCTGCGAGTTCGACTCTCGCTGGCTCCATTGCACACTCTTTGTGGAGCTCCCGGATGTAATTTCTCTGTGTTGTAAATTTCATTGTGCTATCTCGTCCCTGTATATTGACGATGACTTATAAGCTGATCTAGATGTCAAGCACACAAGTCAGATGTATGTGTGAACAACAATAAATAAACAATCATTTCCAATTTATTGTTTTACAAATATTAAGCATGTTCTTAAAACTTTTTCTTCCTTTCGCTCAACAAATTCGAGTCTTTGCGACACATTCACAAAGGCATTATATACGTTAATGTGAGCATTTTGCAGACATTGTTATTTAAGTGTCATTGAATCAAACGGCGCGCGTTTCTTTCTTTTTTTTTTTAATATAGCACACACAAGAGTTATAATCAGTGCTTAATTTACGCCGGAGCTCAGCTGCGGCACTTCCTTGATTTTACAGAATATTTAAATATTGGTTGGAATTCACCGGACCTCAAAAGTACCGCGCTCCTGAGTCGAAAGGTGCAGCACTGGGTATTGTGCTTATGTTTTGCTAGTTTTTGCTAGACAAAGAAATCCTTGAGGAGTCTGAAAATTCCCCACTCCTGATTTTAATTTTTTTGCACTGTTCATTTATTAGTTTTTACTATAGATAAATAATTAAAGATATAGACAATAACCATAAAAAAATTAGTTTGCTGAAGACAAAATTAGCTTTAAATTGTATAAATAGAGAGGGGTGAAAATTATTAGAATAATTGTGAAATTTACATTAAAATCTTGTTATATTAAAGAAATAATACATTATTTAAAAAATATTGATACATTTAATATTTAGTGTGAATCCCCTTTCTTTTCTTAAAGATTCGACACGTCTTGGCATACTTTGTATGAGATTTTGTTTTTGGCAATTAATTTATATTTCGTTGTCATGATGCCAAATTTGGATGAGTCTTTCTATCAGACCACTCTTGTTTGTGATGTTTCATTTCTTTAATTTACAATTGAAGAAAACACTTCCATGGCATGGAAATAGTCCAGATATGAACCCATAGAGAATCTTTGGGCCATTGTAAAGAAAAATTAAAGAAATGCAATATCACAAACAAGAATGGTCTGATAGAAAGACTCATCCAAATTTGGCACCATGACAACGAAATACAAATTAATTGCCAAAAACTCATACAAAGTATGCCAAGACGTATCGAATCTTTAATAAAAAACAAGGGGATGCACACTAAATATTAAATGTATCACTGTTTTTTAAATAATATATTATTTTTTTAATCTAACAAGATTTTATTGTAAATTTCACAATTATTCTAATAATTTTCCCACCTCTGTAATGTATGAAATATAAACTTCCGGGTAGAGGTTGCGGGAGTGTACACTACGTTTGATATTACTGCAGAATATTAGCCCTCCGGTACTTTTTTTGTTAGAAATTAAGCCCTGGTTATAATAGATTCCTTTCTGATGACGATCTTATCCTAATTATGGTGTTCGTAAAATTGGCCTAAAACTGGAATTTTGACACCATTTCCTAAAATGTTTTTGTCTTTCTATCGAAAAGAAAACCTCTGGTTGATTTCTTGGTATCTAAATAAGAAAACCTGAAAATTTCATGCAGTTACAAATAAAAATAAAAACATGAATTTTAAAACATCCTTAAGACATGTGTAGTATAAGCGTACGGGAAAACAATAATTTTATAACGAACTGAGTCTATTGCATTTGTTTTTCAGTGTTGAAAAAATATATAGAATATATATACAGGATCCAACGGCTAATTCCTAAACCGTTAGTCATAGACATATAGTTCCAATTACAAAAATGTTTTAAATGAGGTAAAGAAGTATATTAAAAGCAATTTGGGTCAATAAAAACATTTCTTAAAAAATTACGAAATTTTAATTTTTATATGGTACCCCGGTCCTATAAGTTATATTTAGTAAAATTTTCCTGTTACACTGACAAGTCAGACAAAAAAAATCCCATTATTCTACGATTAAAATTGACCGAGTAATAGCTGTTTAAAGTTGGAGAATATTTTTTGCTGCAAATTAGGGGTCATTCACAAATTTAGTAGAAATATAATTTTGTCAGATATAACAAAAAAATTGTTGGGAGTAACATTAATATTGCAATGTACATTTAAAATCTTTAATCATTCTGAGATATTAATGCAAAATGTACAATTTGTAATAAACATATAAGAAGGAAAAAAACTGAATTTTTGTTAAATATGATGAAAATCAACAGCCTCAATTCTTTACAAAATGATACATATTTTAAAATGTTATTAGATTACACTAGCCTGCAAGAGTTGGGTTATGTCATGTTTTTTAGCTTTTGATAATTGATTCTTACGTATTCTGTACCGCTGAGTCCGAAATTGATCTTCATTTTCTACCATCACGTAAAGATTTTTTGCAAATCGTAAATTCTAAAGTCAATAAAAGAAAAAATAGCGAAAATTTGATACTATAAGATAGATGTGATCGTTGTGTTTTTAAATTTTAATGATTGATTTTTATGTATTTTTTACTGCTGAGTCCGAAAACGACCTTAATTTTTAACAATCACGTCACGATTTTTCGCAAATTGTTAATTTCAAAGTAAAGTTAAAATTAAACCTCCTCCCTTATCTTATCGGGCCCTTCAGCTGTTTAGCTGAAAGAATCCCAGTTAAAGCCAAAAAATTGAATAAATTATTGAATTAAATAAAATTAAATTAAATTAAAAAAGTTTTACATCTGTTTTAAAGAGTCAGATTTCCGCTATATTTTAACTTTGACATTTATGATTTGCAAAAAAATTCTAACGTGATGGTTAAAAATGAAGGTCATTTTCAGATTCAGTGCTAAAAAGTACATTAAAATCAAGTATCAAAAGTTAAAAAACACAGCCATCTCATGCATTTTATAGCATCCGATTTTGGTTATTTTTTAACTTTGATAATTTATGATTTGCGAAAAATCCTGACATGATGGTTAAAAATTAAGGTTATTTTCTGATTCAGTGCGAAAAAGTACATAAAAGTTAAAAAACACAACCATCACAGTCTTGTGTTATCTAATCTAAAATGTTTTCTTAAACTTCTTGGCGGTAATCTATCCGAATTTTTTTGTGTTATCCTGTAAAATAAGTATAAATGGTAACCACCGAAAATCATAATAATATTAGATTGTCATCAGATTTACGTCAGTATGGAAAATTTAATCTGGATCAGATATTTTAAAGTGAGTTAAAGTTCGAGCACAAATTTTGAATTGGAAAAAATACATACGATTGTTGAAGTTAAATAAAAGCTTATAAAAATAATATAATTTTTGTTTAAAAAAAAAGATCGTGAAAAGAAACAGTCTCAAATCCTTACAAAATGAAACATATGTTAAAATACAATTATTTTAGCCAATCTGAAACTTAATAAAAGTTAATTCAATCGTAATACTACTCCGATTTTTTTCAAAACGCAGATACACATTAAGTTCTTCAAATACTTAAAGCACTTGGTATATAACCCCTCAAAGCATCACCGAACTCATTTGTGTTCAGATGTAGAAAGGTGGTATAAGTCACGGATTTTTAAAGTTGCATAACTCGGTCAATTTTAGTATTATACGAACGGGACTTTTTTTTTTGTCTTACTTATCAGTGTACTAGGAAAATTTTACTAAATATAACCTATAGGACCGGGGGACCGTATAAAAATTGAATTTTCGTAATTTAAAAAAAAGTTTTTATTGACCCAAATCGCTTTTAAAATATTTCTTTACCTCATTTAAAACATTTTTGTAATTGGAACAATATGTCAATGTCTAACGGTTTAGGAATTAGCCGTTGGACACCGTTGAGAGTGGACACCCTGTATATTATTCCGCTTCATTTATGATTATGACATACATTTTAACTGTGCATTTACTGTTACATAAATTCAGTAATTTTTATGAATTTTTTTTTAATCTAAAATCCAATCCAATGTCTTAAGATATATTTAAATATATTCTAACACTTACTCCATAAGGTGAGCTGCAATCTGCGCACTTACAGGAACCATCATCTCCATACCTTATAAAAGGTAAAAGTATCATTCGGCCAGGAATACTAATCTTGAGAAGGAAAAAAAGGGAAAACTTAGGACAGGAACGTAGAACCTATGACACGCGTACCATAATTGGCACGCAACAAAGCATTTTTGGCACGACATTGATTCAGATTTTTAATCAAAATACATTGAAATAACATAAAAAAACACGAGTTTAGATTACCTCAGCTTTTCTAAATTCAATTTATTGGTAAATTTATCAATTTAAGAGGTTAATAAAGTACCAGGCATTAGAAGCAAACTTGCCGATGTTAAAATTATAGCAACTTTGAATTTAATTCCAGATACGAAGAGCTGTTTAAGGAAGTTGGCGCTTGCAATTTAAGACAATTGCATTCTGTATTTATGTTGGCATCATATTTTTGAAATGAATGATATAAAAAACTAAAATTAAATCATTTGTCACATGACTGCAGTTAAGTTTGCATTCTGTAAAAAATAATTAAGTATGAATTTGACAGCAATTATTTGGCATCTAAGATGAAACAGCAAAAAGTAGCATCAATTTTTTTATTACTTTATAAATTATAACACCTACATGCATGTTACCCACATTTTTATAATCCTAATAACAAAATTTCAAGTAATTTTAATTCATTATTTTATCCACTAATTTTTTTTGGTTGTTGGCACGTCATGATCTAAAAAAATATTTTTTGAAAAAAAAAATCGGCACACGGATGTGAAAAGGTTCGCTATCCCTGATTCAGTATTTAGAAAAATAGAATCAATATTAGACTTTTAAAAAGTCGTTAATAATCTTCTGTTTCTGCTGTTGTTGTTTTATTTTGTTTCGTTTGTCATTTAATCAAGATATATTTTTGCCACGTTTTCATATTAAAACATTCTTACACAATCAAAATAGGTACGAGGTTACTATTTAATACTGAAATCAATTTTTTTCAATATCATTTATGTTCCGCGGACCCGTGGACCCAGACTGGTCTGCGAACAACTTGAATTCAGCCGCAGCAGCAGCAGCTATGCAACCCTTACATCCGGCATGTCAATCATGCTAACTTTTTCTAAATATAGCAATATATATTAATAAAGGAAAGTTTTGGTCTATATGTGTGTACTCTGACTGTTGACGGTGGCTAGGGAAATCTGCAGCACAGAGAAGTATGCAAATTTGGTTGCCGATAGACGAAAACAGGTAGGTAGGGTTCAATGTACGCGAAACTCCGATTTTCGATTTTTTTATTAGATTATTTGTTGCTTTAGATTGTATGGAAAAATTCGAATATTTCCTCGATTTTACATAAAATGCTCCGTCGTAGACAGTATTCCGCCTTCGACAGTGTTTAATAAAGTACAGGGCATAATAAAGTATCGTAAATCATTCTGCGCGAGACTTTAAAATCTTTCCACGTCAGACAGATATGCGTTTTACACAGAGTCCGCCTTAGACAGATAAGAAAATATTTCCACAAGAAAGTATTTTTAGAAATACATAAAAAATAGCTTAAGCCAGCCAAAGATAAATTACTCCTTTGAAGTGTTTTGTTGTACAGGACAACGTCATTCAAAATTATGGACTCAATTTCATACGATTGTACCTTCTGAACTATTATACATTGGAATTTTTCTTATCATTATTGATTTTATTTCAATCATACTGATTTATAAATAAATCAGACTTGCAATTTTTTTTCCAACTGAGTGAAAAAATGACCAAAAAACTTTTTTACAACTGAGTGAAAAAATGACCATCTGAACTGAGTAACTTTTTCACTCGGATGTAAATTTTCTATTCGCATGATCTTTATTAATCAGTATGTTAAAAAGAGACTGTCTGACAGAGTTAACTATATAGCCGCAATATTTGTAACGTAACATATACTCTATCTTGACGATTATTATGGGACCCCTATAGAATCGATTGAAAATAGTTTAAAAATGGATTAAATAACTAATCTGTCGTCCGATTTGTACGTAAAACTATTCAGTTCTTGAGCAAGGGATTTATAACATATTCTCCAAATGGGAACTCAATCGGAAGTGCCGTTTGGGAATTATCGTGTTGGCTCACAAACACAAATCATGATTATAATACTTTCCTTACACTGTATGTCCAGAAACTATTAAGCAATGGGTTATTAATTTTTAAACAGTAATTGAAAATTTATAATATAATGACAGTAAATCTTTTTTAAAAGCTATTAATATTATGAAAGCAGCACTAAGTAAGACCGACTAATTCAAGACATCTCTAATTTTGGTAAAATGATTATTATTCATTTTCAGTTTTACACTATTTTTATTATCTGTAAACTCAGTTATTTACGCTTTAAATTTTACATTTGCAAGATTAAAAACGTTTATAATTGGAAAGTCTCACTTTTACACATCAGAAGTAAATATAAAATTTAATTTTCAAATTAATTTTTACACTTATTAAATTTGAAAAACAAAAGTAGAGAATTCTTACCATACTTTCATATACTTTGTGTTTACTAGTCACTAATCATTCAATTTAAGCCTAAAAAGCAGCATGGTTAACATGGTAAGTGATGTACCGTATATACTCGCGTATAAGTCGACCCCCTGACTTTCGAATGCAAATTCTGGAAAAAATCAAAAACCCGCGCATAAGTCGTCCCCCTAACTTTTTACTTCAATTTTGCACAAAATCAACCCAAAGATTTCACTTGCCAATGTGAAAAGGTAGTAAGTAAACAAAAAGAAATCATTGAAAATTTTTTTAAATGATAAATTATTATTATTTTTATATTTTATGTATTATTTTGTTATTCATACACATAAAAAGCCATAATTTTGCAGTATTCGAAGTTTATTGTTTTTCTTTTTTAACTCACCCGCGTATAAGTCGACCCCCCAAATTTGCTTACCGAAAATTGTCAGAAATTCCTCGACTTATACGCGAGTATATACGGTCCTTAAAAAAGCCATCTGGAGATAGGAAATGGGACGCTGAGAGAGAAGTTCTTTCTTCATGATTCCCAGGCAACTACAAATATTTCATTTCATAATTTAAAATTGTTTTTGTAATAGGGAACAATTTTTGAACTTTTATCTTGTAATAAATGTCAAAAGCAATTTCAAAATAGAATTTAATATTTACTTTTAATCCATAAGAAAATATATTTCACAACTACAGATATTTTTAAACCTGCATCAGTAAATACTGTACACGGAAAAAACTGTTTTGTTGAAATTACAAAATTTTGGTTCATATAGATCCATCCAAATATTTTGGTTGGAATGACTAAATTTTGGTTGGATAAACCAAATTATTTTGTTAATTCAACAAATCGTTTGGTCATTCCAACCAAAATATTTGGATGGAGCTATATGAACCAAAATTTAGTAATTTCAACAAAACAGTTTTTTCCGTGTAGAACACATAGTAATACATAGACATAGTAATAATTATACACTCTATTGCAAAAAAATATATGCACCCAGAAAGAATTGAACCAGAGCTACGAAACTTGGCGTGCTTATGTGATTTGATGGATTATGTAAATGATCAATATTTCAGCACCAATGACCAATGGGGTCTTGTGCAAAGAGCACTTGAATTGCGCAGCAGGCAGCATTTAAAAGAGTCGGTACTCTAATTCACGGGTAATAAATTAGAACTGGAAAGCGATTGTTGATACATGTGATTTGAAAGAATAATACCTTTAACACGTTCACGCCGGCGCAGTGGGTCACACTCGACTGTCTCAGAGCTGGCAAGTCTCCAGCCTTTTGGATACCAGTATTTTAATACAGAAAATGTTGTTTTATTTAATTAGAACAATTGAGCGATTTACAGGAACAACATTTTCTCTAAAATAACAGTGGTGTGCAAAAAGCCGGAGACTTGACAACTCTGAGACAGTCGAGTGTGACCCACCGCGCCGGCGTGAACGTGTTAAAACGTACTCGACGGCACTACGAACAGTAGTCCGTCTTTGAAAGGGGTCGAACCATAGGCTTCAAAAAAGCGGATTGGTCTAACAGACGTATCAGCAAACATTTTGCTCGAAGCGATATTTTAGTTCCGCGGTTTTGGCATCAATGGATCAGAAAAAGCAGGGCCAGTCGCTACAATCGCTCAGGACGCCACCGGGCCACAAATGTATCAGAGGATCGAGCAATCAAAAGAGAACCACATCTACACCAATAATGTCAATATCATCTATTCGACGCCATTTGCCAGTTTATATGGATGCAGTGGTATCAAGGCATACCCATTCGTAGATGACAGGTCGATTCTGGTCACAATTGAGCTCTCGACATCCATTTAGGCAGTTACTTCTAACCCTTCAACGTAGTCAATGTCGTCTGGATTGGTGTCAATTTCGAGCAATGTGATATTCAGCGACGAATCCTGCTTTTTTCTCAGTGCTGGTGACTACCATACGTGTGTGGAGGCAGAGAGGCCAGCGGTCTTATTCTGTATTTGCTATTGAGCGGCACACTGCTTATAACCCCTGAAGTGACATTCTGGGGAGCGATCTGCCGTGACAGCTAATCATTTTTACTCGATCTGCAAGGTACTCAAATGGCTTGCAGGTACGTAGACGACATTTTGCAGTCGGTCGTATGGCCTATGCTATCAAGTCACCTGGGTGCCATTAATTAGTAAGATAACACTCGGCCACATATTGCACGATTCTCACAACAATGTCTACAAAGATATAATGCCCTTCCATGGCCTACCAGATCACTAGATCTTGCTTCAATGAAAAATGTTAGGGATATGTTGGAAAGGCGACTTCCGCGGTCTAGGAATACCGCAGAACTAGTTTATCAGTTGCTACAGTTATGGCAGAATCTACCGCAGAGGACGTCGGTAACTTAATAGACTCCATGCCAAATGTGACTTTACAACCCAAATTGACATTCTATGTACTGCTACTAGTCAAAAAAATATTTTTTTGTTCTGAATTTATAATCAAGTGTTCATCTAAGCAAACACATTTCACATAGCAGTTTTATGATCGTGGCTCAATTTTTTCAGGGTGCATATATATTTTTTGCAACAGAATGTATTTTTCATTCAACTTAGATGTGCGAAAGTATAACATTCTTTAAAATGTAAATTCCTCCTACTTTTCCTCTATTTTGCATGTATGTCTCAAGCGTTCAGTGCATTGAGGAGGAGAGGGGCAAAATTTCACAAATTCAAAACGGTTTCAAAATTAAATTTTTCAAATATTTTGATATATTTTATTTTATTTTGTTTCGGGTAACAGAAAACATTATTATAGCATTGCTAAATCCAAAACTGAGAAGAATATAATGATTAAGAAATGTTTTTATGAAAAATGTCCCACTTCCGCCGACCCTTCCCTATGTATGTATGGTATTTCACTGTAAATATCATATATCAGTAGATATTTATAAGATGTCTAAAAGGCTTGACAACTATTTTACATAAAATTCGATACCTTATCTTCTCCTTTCGTAATCTTTTTGGAAGCCCAAATCTTTATTGCATTTCCACACAGAGTTGCGTTTGAATTCGGAATGCATTCTGGGTTGAATTTCATCGCTCTGAAAAGAAACAGAAGATATCTTCACAAGAAAATATTTTCAGAAATAAATAAATAACATCTTAAGCCTGCTAAAGATAAATTATTTTTTAAGTGTTTGGTTGTACATGAATATACAAGGTTATTCAAAATTCATACGGTTGTAATTCACTCAATTTCATACGGTTGTATGTTCTGGAATTTTCGTTATCATTATTAATTTTATCTCAATCATACTGATTGATAAATAAATCATACTTGTAAATATTTTCCAACTTGGTGAAAATTTTTCCGTCTGAACTGAGTGACTTTTCCACTCAGTCGGAAATTTTCTAATCGTATGATTTCTTTATCAATGAGTACTATGTTAAAAAGTGACTGCCCGAACTCAGTGACTTTCTCACTTAGTTGGAGATTTTCCGCTCATATGAATTCATTATCAATCAGTATGTTAAAAATTGACTGTTTGAACTGGGTAACTTTTTCTTGCAGTTCTAAAATTTCAACTTGTGTGATTTCTTTATCAAATAGTACGATTGAGGTAAAAATAATGATTTTTTTTTTTTTTTACTTACCGTATTTTCCGGCATATAGGAAGTACCCTAAATTTTAGCATTTTTTAGGAAAAACAGGGGGGGGGGGGGAATGTCAATATCTAATTTAAAAATAAAAATATTTATAGAAAAATACTGTAAACGATTTTGACAGTACATTGATTTAATATAGAAACCTGTAAAAAACCATAAAAACTTGTAACAAAATACTAACAAAAGCTTAATATACATCATACAAACATTAGCATTATCAAAGTGAGTTTCATTGTATAAGACGCAACCCAATTTTTAAGGGTAAAAAAAGCATCTTATACACTGAAAAATACAATAAGTATCAATTGTTTAATGGAGTTCCTCTACCTGAAATCCAGTTGTTAAGGCGCATTTTAACCCTTTATCTACTGAATTATGAATACATGAAAATTTAATCTTCTAAAGCATTTTTCGTGAATTGTTTAAATAAAATTAGAAGATTTACATAATCATTTAATAAATTTTAGAAGGATTTTAGATGTATTGATGGATTTAGAAGGATTAATTAAATTTTAATTTATAGGGATTTTGTGCCATATTTATAACCCTACTCAAATCTTTTATTTTAAATATTTTTCTTAGTATTTTGTAGAATTAGGAAATGTACAAATATAATGTTCTTATAATAGAAATATAGAAATACTTCCGTATTGAAAAATTCCTCCCCCCCCCCCCATCCCCCTCAGCGCTAGAAAGCTGAAAAGACGCAAAGGCAAAAGAAATCGTACTTTTAAAAATATTTTTGTTTTGTGTAACCAATAATGCTTTTGGAACAAGATAAAGTAATGTATCTATAACTTATTCTAAACAGTATTGCTACTAATCAATGTATTAAATGAATTTTATAACAATTTATTTTAATGGCACTTATAAGTACCGTCAGTAGATAAAGGGTTAAGCATAAAGATGTGCGTCTAATATACCAGAAAATATAATAAGTATCGATTGTTTAATGGAGTTCCTTTAGCTGAGGTTCAATTTTTAAGGCACATTTTAAAGGGTAAAAATGTGCGTCTTATAAAATATACTCGAAAATACAGTAAGTATCAATACTTTAATGGGGTTCCTTTATCTGAGGTCCATTTTTTAAGGTGCACTTTAAGGGTAAAAATGTGAGTCTAATATACTGAAAAATACGGTAAGAACCGATTGTTTGATGGAGTTCTTTTACATGACATCCAATTTTTCAGGTGCATTTTAAAGTTTAAAATTGAGTCTTATACACCGGAAAATACGGTAAGTATCGATTGTTTAAGGAAATTCTTTTACCTGAAATCCAATTTTAAAGCCGCATTTTAAGGGTAAAAAGTGCGCCTCATATACACTGGAAAATACGGTAAGTATCGATTGTTTAATGGAGTTCTTTTACCTGATGTCCATCATATTGTTGAGCTGCAAAAAATCGCAGAGCAGTTGTTAATGCGTAAAGGTTGCCTGAGGTTGTCGGCCAGAGTTATCCAGGGGAGCTCAGTTGTTAAAGGGTTTTCATATGAAGTTTATTAATTACATATTAATTAGAATTACATTATAAGGTAAAATAAGATGAACTAAAAATATTAATTTTTGATTTATTTACAATAGCAATGATGAAATTCGAATAAAGGTTAAAATCTAAAATAAAACAATTTATTATCGAGATTTGTAAGAAAAGATGACAGAAATTTAAACCTTAAAAAAATTATGTATATTTATTTGTTTTTCTGTTTATTACAATTTAATATTTTATGCGATAGAATGAACTTAATAATCTTTCCATTTCATATTTTTAATTTGAGCTCTACATATTCTTCATAAAGCTGAATTTTGGACCGACATGCATATCAATCTTCTTCCAAGATTTTTATCCTTGATTGTTATATTTTATTTATTTAGATACTTTCATTGGAGAAAAACTCACTTCTCAAAAACATGCCCTTGAATCCCCCCCCCCCCCCCCCCCAGCGGAATCAAAGTTTCAATTACTTTATTTATTCATTGGAAGAAATCGATTCTTGAGAAACATTAAAAAAAGGGAATTTAATTAGTGATCTTTAATTTTTTTAAATGAACGTTAGTTCCAATAGCCACTAGGCGGATATGCAAGCTGTTTCATCGGGTAGAGCACAGCCTTTTTGATAATTTTCCTACTTTTGGCTGAAAACTAAAACGCCCCAAAAAAAATTAAGTAATTAACATACATAACATACATATAATTAAAAAAAAAAATTATGGCCATTTTTTTTTTCCATTCTGACCAGAAAATCAGAGTTCTAACTTTTTACGACTGCTCTTTCATCTTTACCTAACGCTTCATTTATAATGGCTGTTTCATAATAATAGAAACCACCAGAAGAAAATGAAGTAATGTAAATGCCGGGGGCGACACTAAATTCTGAAAAAGCAGAATTCCTGTTCTCTAGTATTATATCTAGGCACACATAATGTTCATGACTATTAGTAGTCACCGTTCTGAAGTTAAAGGAAGTGGATCTCAAACGGTGGATAGGACTTTGTGAGCACACTCTATATATGTTCAATTTAAAATATTTTTTATTTTATTTAATGAAAAAAACTTACCCAATGAAAAAGGCAATTACCCGAGTTCTGAACAGGCTGAATCTTACCTAGAAATAGTTTAAAAGACAGTGATTACAATTAGTTGGTATTAATAAAAGGATAGAAATAATTATTGAAAACAGGCGTAATGCGGCAAAAAAAAATTGTCATAAAGCAAAAAATAAAAAACGAACGAAGAAATAAACATTTTCTAAACTTCAAGTATGTTTCATCAACAACAGATTTCAAAACAAACAGGAGAGAAGATAAATTATACAAGACTGAAATCTGCATTGGGAAATGGAATTAGATACAAGCACATTTAAGTATAGGGGCCGTCCAGAAATGATGTCACGCATGGAGGGGGGGAGAGGGGTTCGTGAAATTGTGACAGTTTGTGACAAGGGGGTGGGAGGGGGTAAGAAGAAGTGTGACATCACACATTTTGGTTAAACATTAGAGGGTTTACTATCATTGCATTGACATTAGAGGGCTTACTATCCCCAAGGATGAGAGTGATGTCAAAATGCCTGTGTACTCTATTGACGAGCATATATCTTCTCCAAGGGGGGAAGAGTCGTAATAGTAAATGATTCAGAGTAATTTCTATTTTATGATTTAATATATAATTTTATAAATGTTCATATTAATGTGACAAATGAAATGTGATGGCAATTCCATTTAAGTAAAACTAATATTGAGGCTTCTTCTTCAAAATCAAACTGTTTTACTTTGTTTAAAGTACTTCATAAAGTAAATACAGTAAATTCTGTCTAAGGCGGACTCTGTATAAGCCGGAAATCTGTCTACCGCGGAAATTTTTTCAAGTCCCGGCGAACCCATAGAAAATTACATTAATTCATGCTGCATAAGGCGGAATCTGTCTGACGCCGAAACGGAAAGGATTTTAAGGTCCCACCGAAACTAAAATTTTGCATAAGTCGGAAAAAGGATAATTTAAAAATGAAAAGCGTTTTGTTTATTAAACTTTAAAACTGATAAGTCAAATAACTCAATGTCGAGCATGTTAGCTAAAATTCCGTAAGCTTTTTAAAAAGTTAATTCAAAAGAACAGAAACTTTAAATTTTAAGGAATTTATGCTTATGCCATTTTTTCATATGCAAAATTGCATCTAAAAGTTAATATTTCTAGTAAAATGAACATTTATGAAAATGATTACGTATTTTCGAAAGTACAATATATTATACTTTAAGATTGTACTCAAATTCAAAATTATAGCGTTCTTTCTCATTCTCGAAGGTTTTTTTTTTTTTTTTTTTTTTTTTTGGTGTGTATAAATTTCCAATATGAATGTATTACAGCAGTACTAAGAAATTGAATAAAGTTTCTCATTTATCTTTAAAAAGACAAAGGATCTTTCAGAATTTCAGTTTTCAACCGATTTTCTAGTCAGGAGAATCAATAAAAGATCGTCATTTTCCAGGGATTTTTTTTTTTTTGGGGGGGGGGGTGAGGGGGGGGGAGCTTTTTTGCATAAGCCGGAATATTGTCTACCACGGAAATTTTTCTCAGTCCCGACCGATTCCGCCTTAGACAGAGTTTACTGTATAAGATTTAAAACCAAATACATTAAATTATATTTGGAATTCTAAAATACTATTGTTTTCAATTGCTCTTTCATATTAATATTTTATTGCTATTGTATATTAATTATGTTTTTATTGTAAACCTTAATCTTATTTCATACAAAATAAGTACACGAATCATTTTTATTGTTATGCTTTGCTTACAAATGTCATTACAACACATAGTTAAAGTTCAAAAATAAAATTTGAAACATGATCTATAACGAGTGCTTTGTTTCTGAACTGCAAGTATATAGTAGCATGACATGTGACAAGGGGAGGGGAGGGGGTATGGTGAAGTGTGACATTTTGTGACAAAGGGGTGGAGGGGGGTAAAAAATATTGAAAAAAACTGTGGCATCATTTATGGATCGCCCCTAAAGTGGCACGTATTGGCCCTTCATTAGGAACACAAACTTTAATATTAACATTTACCTTCCCGATAACCTTAATGAGACTATCATCATCGGGCAAATTTTCAAAGCCGATATATTTTCCAGTCAGTTCTTTCATTTCATTGAAGAACAGCACCATTCGCGGATTTTCCGTCATTTCTTTGTAATCTATACATAAATAATATGTATGTCTCATCGCATTTATGAATGAAAGAAATAATCAAAAACAGAAATACATAAATATATAACGAAATGAACATTACATTAAAGTACTTTTATTCATTTATATAAATAATGTATCCCTAGTCAGTAAAACTATTTCAATGTTCTTTTGATTACCTACTTTCTGTATCTCATTTCGTAGGTGGCAGCAATGCATGATGTGCACTATATTTTTTAATAATTTTATCAAATATATATTTTAAATATCCATATATATTTTAATAATTTTATCGACAATATAATTGTAGAGACAAGTTATTTGCAGTATATTAACAGGGACTTCACAATATTTATTACAGGGACTTCACAATAGCCACAGTTATCCTGCAATGGTTATTTTTAAGATAAAGATATTGGCTTAATTTAAAATCAATATTTAAGAAATGTATGTGATGTGTCCACTATCGAAGGATCATTTAAATATTTGTTAACAGAAAACGGTCTTGTTACACCATTGAAAAATAAAATTTCTCTATAACCCGAAAACTAATGATTCGAGTGAGCTGTAAATTTACACACTGTAATGCAGTGACCTCCAATAATGTTGTTTCCGGTATTGTCCGATGGGGCAAGTACAAAATTTACAGAGCAAGAATAGTGTATAATAAGAGTGAATATAGTATTTCACTCTTATAGTAAAATACTTGTATATACTTGTAGTATAGTATATACTTGTAGTGAAATACAGTATTTCGCTTGTGAAAGAATTTCATTCAGGAGCTACGATGAATAGATTGAAAGGGGTGAGGAAAAGCAACAGTGTTTTCTACTTACACAATGAAAGCAGTATATCTACTTCAGAAACTTTGCTGTTCTAGAACTTTTGGACAAAGTTAGTTTTTACACTAAATATTATGGAAATCAGCTACGAAAACTGATGATGTTATGAACTACCAATAAGAGTAGAGAGGATTTCTTAAATCCTCCCCAGAAAGGGGAAAAAGGGAGTTCTTGGAGAGGGAGGAGAGGAGAGGGGAGTTAGCCTTTGGAGTAGGGTCTGAAAGGCCTAGTGAAATTACGCTTTGATACTAAAAGTTATCTAACCTAATAATAAAATAAAATCAAAAGACTAAATGCAATATTTCACCTTTATTCAATCACAAACTACACAATATGAACTTTAAAAGTTCACCGTTTTACTTAAAAGGTGACGAAAATAATAAAATAGATGTTAAAAGTTAAAATAATATACATTTTATTTAAAAACTTCTTAGTACTTTCGGCCTACATTTCCCGCGACTATCATCAGAGAGTATTTTTATAATTAATTGCTTCTCATTCATACAAATACGTCACTTCGTTTGAAAATTTTTGTTTCAAACGTCCGGGCTTGTGTAATAAGATATTCTCTAAGGTGAATAATAGGAGGTGGCTAATCATATCTGTATTCTTTTTCGTTTATTTTAATTAATTTAATTGGTTCTAATAAAGAACCTATAGACTAAAAATGTATATTGAACTCTTAAGTTTATAAACCCCACCAGTGGTCGAGAGGTCTGCCTCTCGAAGCTGGTAGACGGAAGGTGCTGGGTTCGAACCCAATCGCGCCCGTCACACAGTGCGGCAGGAAGCAACCACAGTTGACAATAAATAAAATTGACTTTGAACAAAAAAAGCACACCATGCATTCTTTTATGGATTTTGCGTAGTAAAACTTAAAACTTTTACATAAGCTATAGAGTAATTTATTAATTAATTTACGAAATTTTTTCAAATACTTTCTGTACAAAAATAAGTTAAAATAAGAATTTAAGGTAGTTTTATACAACTTAAATATTTATAAATCATCCATAATATCGCATTAAAAATGCAAAAAACTGATGTGCAAACACAATTAATAATTTTAATTATTCTGAAGAACACATTAAAGTGAATATCAGCTACTCGTTTTGAAGGAGTGTTATTCTCCTTTCTCAGGCAAAATGTATACTACTATCAAGACAGTAGAAGCAAAACTGTTTCTGCTGTCTTAGTAGTAGCAAATACTTTTGTCTGAGAAAGAAGCACTTATTCCTTCGAACCACGTCGTTAGTATTCATTTTATAGGGTGTTTTAAAATTTTTAGAATATTTAATTCATACTATCATTTGAGTCATCATCACTGTCACTATCCTGATCACCAAGTACATTGAGAGATGGAGTTTTTAACAA
The DNA here is from genome assembly GCA_963932465.1 of Maratus speciosus. Taxonomy (NCBI): domain Eukaryota; kingdom Metazoa; phylum Arthropoda; class Arachnida; order Araneae; family Salticidae; genus Maratus; species Maratus speciosus. The sequence continues at coordinate 38,393,918 of OZ010792.1, forward strand.
ATGTAGGGTTTCTCGTGGCAGATGTTCTAACTTTTTAGGTAGATTTCGTATGAAATACTACCTATTGGGATCGTTCCTATGTTGGAATTTCTGAAAAATTTTTGCAGATCTACACCGATCATGACCCCTAGAACCCAAAACCACCCTCAGTAAAAAACTTTATATATATATATATATATATATATATATATATATATATCTATATATATATCTATATATATCACTTTCTTCTGGACACGATAACTTTCGTAATTCTGCACCAATCTCTTCCAAACTGATACATAAAATCAATGGGCATAAAATCTCGGTCAGGTTCGTTAATGGGCAAAATCGGACCAAGGGGACGGAAATAGGGAGGGGTTTTGTGAAAACAGAAAACCCCCCATAACTTCTTAATTTTTGTACATATCAAATCAGTTTAAAGTTTTTATTACTTCTAAAAATAGGGCCAAAAATTTATGTATCACAGATTTTTGATAAAGTTAAAAATGGGCTCAAGGGGCGCAAAAAATAGGGTTTTTGGGAGAAAAAAATTCATAACGTCGTCAATTCTCAAGATATCAAATTCAATTAATTTTATTATAAATCTCCTTAACATTATCTAAAACTTTTATATTCACAAGTTTTTGATAGGAGCAATTCGTACCGCAAAAAAAATTAAAAACGAAAACAAAAAGGGCGTTTGAAGAAGAAAAAAATCCATAACTTTGTCAATTCTCAAGATATCAAATCCAATTAATTTTATCATGAATCTCCTTAAAATTATCTACAACTTTTATATTCACAAGTTTTTGATAGGACCAATTCGTACCGCAAAAAAAATTAAAAACGAAAACAAAAAGGGGATTTGAAGAAGAAAAAAATCCATAACTCCGTCAATTCAAAAGATATAAAATCCCCATGAATTTATCATATATCTTCTTAATATTGTCTACAACATCTATATAGACAAGTTTTGGATAGGACCAATTCTTAGAGCAAAAACAAATTAAAAATACATACCGGTTGAAGTAAAAAATGATCTTAGTAAGGGTGTATTCAAATCCAAACTGCTTATTTTCTGACTCATTTTACAATTCATTTTTGCTCTCAAAGGCTTCCAATTGGTACGTTTTCTTACTCAGAAACTATATAATGTACCGTAATGGTCGATTTTCTGATAGGGACAGAATATATTTTTTTAAATGCTGTTAAAAAGAGCATTTTGAACCGAATTTACCGAAGCGGATTGTGTTGGAAAAATCATTGTATTAAGGATGCGCTTAAATCCAAACTGCTTGTTTTCTGACTGCTTTTTAAATTCATTTTTGCTCTCAAACGCATTTAATTGGTAGATTCGCTTATTCAGAAACTATATAATGTACCGTAATAATCGATTTTTAGATAGAGACAGAATATATTTCAAAAAATGATGTTAAAGTGGGCATTTTGAACGGAATTTCCCGAAGCGATTGTGTTAGAAACGAAAAATATTGTCCTTCTGAGAAAATAATTGTTTATATATCAAGTTTTAATTAATTGAACAAAAAATAAAAACACAGGTCGCTTATAAATCTCTTCAAAAATCACGTCAGCAAGTTTCATATTTTTTTAAATTAAAAATGAATCTGGAATTATGCCAGAAAATTTCGAGTTGTTGAGCATGGAAAAGTATTTTTTTGAATACCGCCCTAACATGATTCTGATAAAACCAGCTATTATATGAAAATGAAATAAAAACTCGTCAAGAGCGGCCAGATAAAATTGTTAAAGTGGATTTATCTATAATCATGATTTAGTTTTTGTTTGTGAAATTAGTATATTTGACTTCGAAATCTACCTCTGCCTGTAGGCCGGGCCGGCAGGGATTTTTTTTTTTTTTCTTTTGATTTGTTTGCTGGTAACCACTGAATCCGAACTTAGAAGTGAAAAATTGAAAATTTCTCTGTTAGTTTTTTCGCGGCTGCACTTTTTCGAGTAGTACTCTCTGCATCTTTTAAAGTCTTTATTCCTGGCTTCTTGTGCTTCCTCAGTCAGCTGTCCTATGGGCAACAGAGCCGAACTTTTAATTTCGGGTCCGTGAATCAAATACTTGTGCAATGTTGGGGGCTTGTTGTACCATGGCACCATGGGTAGTACTTCAACACAAAATATCTGGCTGTATCATGCGCAAATACACGATAGTTTTCTACATGTATCTCATATACCCTGGATATTACTATCAAGATTATTTGTAGTTTTTTATCAAATCTAAAGCAATTCCTGTGATCTGAGCAGAAAGTTCTGGATTCTGAAAGAATCGCCTGGCAGTTTGCCGGCGTTTGAGTTATCGAACCCTGCCTTGACCCACAATTAAGCGACATCGGCTTCTAAAATTCTTTTTGAATTCGAATTTTATTTGAGCTACGATTTCTTTTTTCTCTTTTTTCACGAACTTGCTATTTTTAATGGGTAGCTTATACGACATGTGCAAAAGACATTCGAATATACGTATCCATCGATGGAGAACTGATAGGCCGAATTCTAAATTCTCAGTTTTTACATCACTGGATATCATGTTATCAATTTTGTTAAATTGTTTTGACGTTGTGTCACATATGAAGCATGTCATAGTTTAACTTGTCTCTGTCAGAGCGTTACAAACTTTACCGTCTACCATGGAAAAAATTAACTTGTGATTTATTTTTACTTTTCTTGATGTAATTGCTACATAACTATCTTGAATATTTTTTATCAGTTCATCCATTTTATTTTTTCCCGTAACGCACAATTTGTTAGATCCCTTCACAAATTCTATTTTAAAAGGCCTGTAACATATATTTGACGCAGGTCGCGGGTTTTCCCATGTAACTCTTTTTCCAGATATAATTCGAAGTGGAACTAGAGACATAATAAATACGGCTGAATCACTAACTTTGAGTCACAGAAAGATTATTTATACGAGCTATGTCCCGAAGACCCATCAAAACCTCACTTTGTTATAAAGTAGAACTGCTTTAATTCTCCATTTTAAAGTGATTCCAGGCTCGGACTGGCCCGCCGGCACATCGGCCCGGGGGCCGGTGCGCCCTCATCCAGGAAAAACTTCGCGCCCCAAAAGTACCTAAGCCGCTCCAATATTTTTTTTCCCTCGTTGTACACATACATTCTGACTAGTGTACTAAATTTCGAGAATTCGTTTTGGGAATAATCATCAATATTAATAGACAGACATCACAAGAGAGGTATTTTTTATTATCTCAAATAAATTAAAGATACATCGGAACAATTTCAGGATCGGAAACCAAAGTGGGAAGTTTTACATCCGATTGAGAGAGAAAACACTGCAGGAAAACTGTAGTAACCACGGCGCTCTGGGTTAGATTTTTTTTCATAGCTTCTTTCAATATCTTTTAGATTTTAACCAAATATTTTGCATATTTTCAGTCCTTTAACTTTTAGTACCTTGTCTCCCGCCCCATTCTTCTGAAAGCCGTATCCAATGCACTTATAATTGAAGCCGTGCTTTTTGTAAAAAAATTAAAAGAAAGAGATAAATATTAGAATATATAAAACTTATTGTAGGCATTTTGCTGATTGGAAAACATTACCTTCTTTTTCGAGGAATACAAACTCAATAACACTTCTTAATTACAATCCTGCAAGCTGTGGAAACCTGCGGCCAGCGTGTTTTCATTCACAAAATCTACACCATAATTTTCGGTTAGTAATCTCTATATTTAATGATTGACTTTTAGTGGTTAAATAACTATTAGAAAATTCTCGTATGTTTTTTAAATAAATAATTGTTTACTTTAATCACGGAAAATTCTATCATCAAATAAAACGATAATTGCTATTCAGAAATTATGGTAGGTTTTTTAAATAAAAAAAACTCTGGTAATGGCATCCTTCAATTCACATGAATACAATGCTTGGAGCATTTCTCTCAATTATTGGAACTTAATTATATTTCTCTTGATCTCTAATTGTGGTAAGAATTTTGCAAATCATGCGAAGAGTGTGCTGAGAAGTGTCCATTTACTCAATTATTTTAGTGATTTTAGACTAACAAAGAGACTTTTTCTGTAGAAAACTTTTAACAGTGAAATATCAATTCAGCACTTTATGGATACGTAAAGTCATTTTTTAAGGATACAAAATGCCTCTTCCTACAAAATACCTGACTCGCAAAAGTAATTGTTGTCAAATTGTAACGAAAATTTGAATTTATCTCATTTTTAACTGACTGATAACTAATTCATATTACGTTAAAGTAAGTGTACTTTTCAAAAACAAAAAAAGGTTGAAGCACTTAGCAGCACCACAGCAACTCTATTGGGCGGTTGGTGCAAAACACCTTGTTAGTTTTTCTACCGATTTTCAGTGTGTTAATGGTGATAAGTGGAATAAAAGTAGTTACCCCTTATTAATTCCATAATTTAAAAAAATCTATAGGAAACAATTGACTGGAAATAATGTTTTCTAATTGTTATTATTATTCGTAAATTATGTTTCCGAAATTGTCTAAATATAAAAAATTGTACCAATTTTGAATTTTGAAACAATAACACCTACTTTTGACACCTTATTTGACTTTTTGGATCGAGACAGCCCAGAAACAGGCATTGTTTATATGCATTATCTTAAATCTTGATATAATCTTGATAGAATAGTTTCAATTTGAGGATGCTTAAGTTAAAACCATTTAAGAAAAGTTAATTTATGTCTTCATAAAAGTCATCTGTTAGATTTTTTTTAGTTTATTAAAGAGATACACTCAATAAACACAAACATTTTGGAGACTTTTTTTCTTTATTCAAAAACATTTTTTTTATTATGAAAACTGTTAATAAATTCATATTAAAAATTATGAAATATGACCTACATTAATTTTTGTATACAACAAAGCACAATCGTTAAAAACATCGATGTCTAAGTTTACAGCTCATTTGAATAATTAGTTTTTGAGATACAAAGAAATTTTGACTTTCCATAACTTAAGGGGACCGTCGTCTTTTATCAAAGAAAAAACAAATGCAGAAACTAACCAGAAACACTTTGTATGATTTTATTTTGATATAAAGTAAGTTTATTTAAAATTAAAATTCCTGTATAATTTTACTGATAACTAACTGACTGTTTTCTATACGTTTTCTTCTCAGATTTTCATTTTTATTTTCCGAAATTTATGGACCCCTAACACTTTTTGTTTAAAAACTGCATTAAGATTTAAGAAAATTTAATATACTAGATCTCTTTCCTGGCTAACAAGAAATTGAAATAGTGTCCCAAAAGCGGATGATTCCATTTGAAAAATCAATTTTCGGGCATTTTTTTAAAATGTGGACAATTCCCAAAACAAAGTTTATGAATACCATTTAATTGTAGATATTATTCCCAATCCATTTGTTCCTTTTTTGGCTCCCAAATACATGATTCGCTTTAGAAAATTGTGTAGCATTTTGTAAATTTCATGGAACTTTTAAACATGCACAGGAGATATAGCGAAGTCTTCTACCTAGACTCGGAGATTTAATATTAAGCTATATTCAAACTTGGTGCTATGCCAATTGTGTTAAATCTTGTTAAGTCAGATACAACACAAGCATGTAAAATTGAGGTGAGTTTATTAAAGTTTTTGCGCCCTCTGAAAATCCAAGGTCTGCGCCCTTTTCCCTGGCCCAGTCCGACCCTGAGTGATTCGATAACAGGATCTAGTATTTGTAACAAGCACTCTGAAGTATGATCTAGAAGAGCCTGTAATGTAACTGATGTACTAATTTCTGTTACTTCGATGTTTTTAGGATAACATTCTTTTTTTGCCTCTTGCACAGTTTTGTAAGAGGGAAATTGTTCTGGGGCACTTCCTCTTATGACATTATACTGTTCGCGAGATAATTTCGCGTATATTAATACAGCCAGAGCATCTTCTTCTGACAAACGCTGTAGTGATTTTACAGATTTTGTATAAGCATTTTTATATTTGATAGCTCGCTTTGAACTTTAGCAGTTATATGTTTTAAAACTTTTGAGTTAACATAACTTTTAAACTCATACATGACGCGTACACTAACGAAGATGTAGAAATAGAATCGCGTAATCGTTTTGTTCTTAAACTTTTTGATCGTTCAGAAAATCTTTCAAACGGAATATGAGACCGGCCACGTTTACTTTTCAATGCCGCTTCAGTTTGTTTTTCAAATCGAGAAACTGAAAGCGATTTGTCAAGCCTCTCCTTATTCATTCTGAAAAACTTTTCATTGTCTTAACAGGCCCATTCCAATCGGAATTTGTATCGAAATTTAAAACATTTTAGCTCCTTTTTTAAGTATAGAACTAATACGTTCGCAGTTTGTCCTATTCTGGAGGTCTTTCACCAAAAAATCATATTGCTTTTCAAAAGATTTTTTTTCAAACGTTTAATTGCATTGGCAATTAATTCTTTTTGCTCTTCATAACTTTTTTTGTGAAAAAGATTTGTGATTAGTTTCAAAATGCCGTCTTACAGATGATGTTCGGCAGACCACTGTTCCGGAACATAAAACGCAAAGAGCCTTATCATCTTTATTAATCATACCTTCATACCATAGTTCTCAGTCCACCACGTTTGAAATTCTCTATTATCTTGTACTTTCTGTTTTTTAGCCAAATTGGCCATGTTTAATAAATACTACTTGAACGTTCCAATCTAATCAGTCTTATATTACCAGCCCTAACAGTGAAGGTTGTTTAATAACGAAAAATCATGCAATAAAAGCAAATCAGACTAATAATAATGAAATGACTAGATACTGGAGTTTTATAGAGTTTTATACGTAACAGAATTGTGTCGGCAGTCAGTCGTCTGCCAGATAAATTACCCCTACCCCTCCTTCAAGCCGACACATAAAAATATATAAAAATCTTCGAAAGCGTGATTATAGTTTTCATTTCATTTTACAAATGTTTTATCAATCGAATTATTACTTTTTCTTATCAGAAAAAAGTCATATTTTATTAGTCTTCGTAATATATTTGTAATTTTAACTAATTATTTAGCAAATTACAGCAACAGTTAAATAAAGCCTCATGTGCAGATCAAAATGCGTTAAATGATGAAGAGATTTGTGAAATATTGTTCTTTTATTAGTATAGAAAAGCAAAAAATAATTTGATTTGTTAGATTTCTCTCTCTGCATATGTGAATTACCGGCGCCAGCAGAACGAAATCGAGGAAGTATGTGTGTGGAGGGGGGGGGGGGGGGGAGGTTCTGAGCGGAAGTTATAAGTTCAATGATATGACAGGTGCACTAGTACATATTATAAAAAAACAAAGCTATTTTCAGTCAAGCTCATGTACTACTAAAAAAAATAATAATGAGGTTCAGAATTTTAGGGAGTTTGAGTGAATTTTGATATAAAACTTCAATTAACGGCGTGCCAAAAAATATCCTCTCGCGTGCCATAGTTTCGCCGACCCTGTTCTATATCAACTGTATCCCATAAATCGCAATTAAGAACGTTTTTTGCTCCTGAATCCTTTTAAATTTCGATTTTTTTTTTAAACTGTTTTGGACAAGCATTTATGTCCCTAAAATAACAGTCAAGGCATGCCAAATTTAAATTTCTAGCTCTAACCGTTCCGAACAAATCGTAATTCAGAACGTTTTTAGAATATTTTCTGCTCATTTCACACTTTTAAATTTCAGTTTTTGGAAATTGTTCATAGCAAGTATTTACATCTTAAAGGTAACCACTACACCAAATTTGAAATTTCTAGCCCCTACAATATCACAGGAATAGAAATTTTAGAATGTTTTTTGCTCCGGCAAAACATTGGGGTTGTTGTACTGGCATTAAATAAAGTCTATGGAGCAGAGATGGTCACCAACATTTTGCAACCTTTCTCATAAAATCGGTTCGGTAGTTCTAGAGACTACTCTCTGCAAACAAACACATGAAAGTTAATATAATATTAGTATATATAAGACAAAGGGACCCCGCATACAAATTTAAATTTCATAACTTTTACAAAAATAACACACTATATGGCCATTGATAATCGGACACTTTCAATTTTAGACATTTTGTCGAATATTTAAAGATTTTTCGTCGGTTTTTCTGGGCATTCAGGATTATGAAGGATGTGTTCGACTTCATATTTATAAATGACGATTTGATCATAAGGACAATTAGGGGGGTCAACAAAAAAACAAAGAAAAAGAATAATGTTTGGGATCACCCTGTAAAATAAAATGCACGAAATGATCTATCACTATAGCTTACGAATATATGGATATTGTACAATATAGGTATTCAGCTGTGGAAGAATACAACTTATATGCATGGAAATATATCGATTTTTTTTTAAGTTAAAAAATTTGTTCATGTTTTTTGTTTATATCATGCAGAGTTTTTTACCAAATTTAACGCCAGTTTCAGGAAATTCGGCAAAATGTAGTAGAATTAGAATGTAAATATATTAAATATTTGATGAAATATGAGCAGTTGAATGAATTATTTTTTATCTGCGCATGCGCGCATGATAAAAAAAAATATTTTTCTTTTCATGATTTGATAGTCAACTCTATGGAGCAACTCGTGAAAAAAAGCCAGTCAAATATCGTGAAAATTCTGAAAGATATCGGCAATATAGTGAACGAATTTTTAGTTGCTGTCTAAAAGCTGCTGAATGATAAGGGTTTTTCCACAAATTGTCGTTTTTCATTAACTGGCTTTCAGAAAGGAGTTTGCCATGAATGTCAATGAGTAAATTTAGAAGAAATACTTAGATTTTGATACTTCTTTTTTTCTTGGAATAGGCTCGTTTCGGTAATTTTCCAAGAAGATCTAAAGCATCCATGAAAAATAAAAATTTAAAAAAAGTAAAAATTAAAAACGACAATTTATGCAAAACCCCTTATCATTTAGCGGTTTTTAGAGAACAACTAAAAATCAGCTGTCTATTGCCGATATCTTTCTGAATTTTCACGATATTTGACTGGCTTTTTTTTATGAGTTGCTCCATAGAGTTCACTAATAAATCATGAAACAAATAATTTTTATCGTGCGCGCATGCGCAGATAAAAAATATTTCATTCAACTGCTCATATTTCATCAAATATTTAATATATTTACATTCCTATTACACCATGTTATTTCTACTACATTTTGTCAAATTTTCTGAAACTGGTGTTAAATTTGGTAAAAAACCCTGCATGATATAAACAAAAAACATGTAAATTGTTTTTAAACTAGAAAAAAAAAATCGATATATCTCCATGAATATACGTTCTATTCTTTCACAAATGAATGACATATTGTACAATATCCATATATTCGTAAGCTATAGCGATAGATCATTTCTAGCATTTTATTTTACAGGGTGATCCCAAACATTATTCTTTTTCTTTGATTTTTTGTTGGCCCCCTAATTCTCCTTCTAATCAAACCACCGTTGATAAATATGAAGTCGAACATATTCTTCATAATCCTGAAGTTCCAGAAAAATCCGACAAATATATCTTTAAATATTCGACAAAATGTCTAAAATTGGTGTCCCATCATTAATGGCCATATAGTGTGTTTTGATAGATTTTCATATGATAAAGAACGACAGTTGAAACACTTTGCAATTGAATGTACCTCAACACTATAACGGTTTAGGAAAGCACATAAATGGATAACCTTCTTTTGCGTGCTTGACGATATTAGTATAGCATTTAAAATCTATTCTGCAAAATATTACTCTTAAGGTTTTACGTAATTATTATCACCCAAATAAAGTGTTCGTTATTTAAAACTTTACTCGACAGAACGCTGATCAATGCGTTATTCATGGCTATAAGTAGACATGATACAATTTCAAAATCTCAGTCGTCATGAAAAAACACTGATGCTATTAAAACTCCATTCAGCCGCCATCCATAAAGATTTTGAAGCGAAAACAATGGGCACCGTAATTTTAAAAGAGTTTTCAAAAAAGACTATAAGACTTTTTTCTTTTTGAGTTTTTGTGTACAGGTTCGCACCTAACCCCTATGCCTTATAGGAGCCTTCAATGAAAAATACGGACACACATACATATATTTTTTTTTCATTTTTAAAATAATTAGGGTCCTAAACCTTTTTATACACCACAATCTTCTAAAGACAGAGAAGGCCACCGCTGGTCCCCAAAAGAAAAGGAAATTAAGCTTATAATCAAGTAAAGTTTTTAAACACAACATTGCATAAATGAACTAGTATTAAATTTCGTTGCATCTTTTTAAATTTTGTAAAGAAAATACCATACATTTATAGTGAAATATAGTGACTGTACAGTGTACAGTCGTGTAAAATAAAAAGAGTAAACACCCCCTACTAAATCTGCAACAAATTAATAGTAAAAGAAAGTTACTGGTACCAAACGACTGGAAATAAAGTCTACTTTTAAATTATGCATATAAGATTTGATTAGGAGGCCATCTACAAGTCAAAACCAAAGCTTTGTTTTTTTTTTCAAAGGCCACACCCAATTTTGACGACATATTTTAAATCTTCGTTCAAACTATTCCTATATACGAAATTTCAAGTCATTTGAATGATAAGTTTTTGAATTAGAAACATTCAAAATATAGAGCTTCTAGTGTTAAACTACATTTTCATACTTTTATTAATATCTCCTGAAATTATAATACTAACGTGATCATTTTTTGTGTGCTTATAATGCTAAAAAACAAAAACATAAATACTACATTGAATTTGCAATTTAAAAAAATTTATAATATGAATTGAGAAATTAATATTGGAAAAAAATATGAATTTCAACCTACATTTTTTTTCATATTTATCATGTCGTCCTGATTTATGCGTATTCAAAATTTCAAATTTTTCTTCCAGGTAGTTTTCAAATTATACTTAAAAAACGTCAAAATAGATTTATTATAAATATTCAAACTTTCAAGTCTATGATGTGCAGAAAAGCATAATCTGAAAAAAAAATTATTTTACTCATTTTATTGAAACAATTGGGTTGGCAATAGCCGAACATATTAAGTGAGTGCGATGGTCATATTGGCAAGAAATAATACATTAATGGATGTGACTGAGTTATTCTGTAGCATTTCGGAAATCCAGTACCGAACTTCAATTTGGATACAGCCCCTAAAATAGGCACATAATAAAATAATTCATTTTTCTAAAACTAATCGTACGAATTTCATGAAAATTTGAATTTAGGCTAATTGAAGGGTGTAGAATTTATTTATGGTGTCAAACTTGGTTATTGGTATTGAAAAAAAGGGGGTTGTTTTGATATGTAGATATCCCCCTAAGCAAATTTTATGTACATCATTTAAAAGCAAACTTTATTTCGAATCGTTTGGTATGCCAGTAACTTTTTATTTATTGCAGAGTTAGTAGAGGCTGTTTTTCTTTTCCTTTTTTTTTTTTTTTTTTATTCCACGACTGTATGTTAATGTAGTGATTATACATTTATATACTCATTCATATAACCCTCGTGCAATTTGACTCGGATAATTGAAATGTTTGTTATACTTAATAAAATAAAGGTAAATGAAATGTATAAATTAAATAAGATGATAAAAATATATACTCACGCGAATCTATATCATCAAAAGAAAATTCTTCTCCCAAAACTTTAGTTGTAATAAGCTTCCAGTCTTTGTCCTGAATTGGACACCAGAATAAATTAAAAGTATGTATATATCTTTCCAAAAAGCAACTACTTAATAATGATATGCTAAGTTAGGGTTGTTGGATTTTAATGAAGCCAACTTAAGCCAGCTGCCTTTTTTTTTTTAATTATTATTATTACATAAAAGAATAGTTTTTAACAGTCAATTCACATTAAATTGAGGAGCAATTTTTCATAGATTCATGAATGTTTTTTACTAAAGAGTTTATAGTAATTTATTAAATATTAAAAAGTAAATGAATTTATCACTATCAGAAAAAATTATTAAGGCAATCGCAATGCATTTAAATAAATAAATAAATAACTAGAAAAACCTGATCAAAGAGAACGTATCAGATTTCAAGATATTATTTTGAAAGTCTTTATAATATAGCTCTACAAATAATATACTCATATCAAATAATTAAGAGATGCACAAAGGTTGACCAAGAAAATAAAAAGTTTGTAAAGATTTGGAGGCTAGCCTACTATTATGGGCACTTCCAAGAATAGAATCAAGAGTAGGCTAGCTTTCTAACAGTTTTTCAGAGAAGAAATTCAGTTCAAATAAGGAAAGTATTAATTCAATTAAAATAATAAATCTAGGATAATAATTAATTTTTTAGGTGTTCAAATAATTAAAATAAATATTATCATATATATTAAATGAATCAAACATCTGATGTTGTTGCTAGAACAAAAGTAATAAAATATACATGTTAACAATACATATTTAACTTATTTTTAACGGTGTCTTAGAAGTTTATTAATAGAGTTTGGTGCTGCCATCTGCAGTAAATTATGAGAAATTAAAATAGGAAACTTGAATGGAATAAAGAAGAAAAGCAAAATTTACACGTAATAATAAGCGTTTCAAATAGTTTCTAAATTCTATACTTCGACTATTTTACATATATGCGAAAATACATTTTGAATCATTACAAATAGAGTTCATGCGGGTCTCTAGACTTGCGGCATATTCGACTGATTTTGCAATATCCGAAGTACTGTAAGATATCTAGCTCTATAGTATATATTTATTATATATAGGACCATTGCACAATAAACTATTATAAATTGTGTACCTTTCTTTTTTAGTTAACCAACAACACCCAATTTATTGAAAAATGTTTTTAAAAAGTGAACTTAAAATGACTACAAATGACGCTTTTAGTAAGTAAATTCGACAAATCTGAGCGGTGGTAAAAGTCGGATTAAATTAATGTTTTCTCAATAATACATCGTTTACATATTTTTCTTTCATAACACGATTGAAAATAATACATATCTTAAAATAACTGAAAAATAGAACAGGAAAAGGGAATAATAAATATAAAATTCAAACCTTTATTTTAAGAATAACTTTGGCTAACAAACGAACGAAATCAGCAGAGGACCCTTTTGCAAGATACTTGAGATTTTTACATTCCAGTTTGTGAGAACACCAGTCATTTTTCTACAAAAAGATTTTTTATCAATTTGTATGATGCAATAAATAAAGTGCCAAAATAACTTAATAAATCACGAATTCCTTTTCTTAAGTGGAAAAAACTGCGCTCCAAAGCAACAGCAATTAGGAAATAAAAATGAATGAAGTCCTTTTGAAGGCACATTCCATGATATCAGGAAACAAATTTGCAAAAACTCAATTTAAACAAGTAACTAAAAAAGTAATATAGCGAAAGATGACGAAGTTAAGCTTCTGCAAATTATGATTAGATTTAAGAATTAATATTTGCATGAGAGCTTCGTCCATATCTTACTTACCTCATACCATGAATATTTTCAATTGCCTCTTTCAACGTTAAAGGGACAAACCACTGGATCCTCCAAAAAAAGGTATTTTTTGTCATCTTTCTCCAGCCACGGTGCTGATCGAAATATTAAATAAAGAAATTTACCAGACCGTATCTGTGTTCATTTCCCTTTCGGACAGTGTAATCTGTTTTTATAAATAGTAATATTAACTTTTCAAAAATTCGTTTCTCAAAATCACTTCTATAGCCCGAGGAGTCTGCTCAGACTAAGAAAGCAAGTCTGTAGAGCATAATGTCCTCCCCCTCCCTCCGAGTCACTTTGGCGATTTTCGTTTTCTCTGCATGCTTTAAAATTCGGACTAGGAAACCAAGTCTGTAGAGCATAATGTTGCTCACCCACGCACACACCAAAATCACTTTGGCGACTTTTGTTTTTTCTGCATGCTTTAAAATTCGGCGTCCACTACTCTGAACGAAATATGAGAAAAAATACTAGAGCATTTTTGGCGTTCTTTTTTTCGAATGGAATGAACCATTAAAAAACTCCATTAAAAATATAATTATTATCCATTAATTATAATTCATTAAAAAATATTAATATTAAACCTTACAAAAACATTCCGTTCTTGAAGTCGCATCAGCTTTTCGCTATGCGTTTCACGTGACCTCCACCCCGGCAAGATATAGGATTCAATTATAATTAACGGTATAAAAGTGCAACTTCCTCTACCGGCAACCCGCATTGTTTCCGGGAGCTGCAGAAATCCCTCGCGGGGAAAATGTCTGAATTCAACACAGATTTTATGTATTGTCACCTTCTCGGACAATGTTGAGTGGGTCAGTTAGTCTATATTAATAAAAGGAAGATGTTTTCATATGCTTGTGTGTGTGTGCGACGACTAGGGAAATCTGTCTCACGTAGAAGTCTGATAATTAGGATGAGGATAGACGGAGACTGGTTCAATTGCACTTAAGGCCCAGATATTTTTTTAATTACTTGAGATATTAATTAAAAGACCACCATGACCATCGCAAAAACACTTCCTTTCTTCAAGGGGATTCTACCTATGCGGCTCCTGACATTCCGCGGCCCTTCAAGCAGACAAAAGTGAAGCTTTCTTTTTTTTTCTGTATTTTGAAAAATCGCGATCACCGAGACCAATGTAGAATTTGATTAAAAAAAAAAAAAAAAAAAAAAAAGTAAAACATGAAATTTTATCGCCTTACCATGCAAATTACAAATGTATCCTTTGTTTAAAATATATTAATAAATACTATTTTAAAAAATATATTTACTGTATAGCTACCGTTTTACGCGTCGGTTTTAAGGTTTTCCGCTTTTCTGAAATTTTAAAATGTCACATCCGCTTCCAGAGTGAAAATACAAAAAAAAAAAAAAAAAAGAAAGAAAGAAAGAAAGAAAAAAGACCACTTAATTCACCTTTTCCTTTCAAACAGTGTACTTAAAATATACGAGATATATATTAATATTTACTATTTTAGTGGGAAAAAAAGATTTTTCGAAGTTCGATTCCATATTGGACTTTACTGTGTCTATACAGTTTTCTGTTTCGTTACGTTTTAAAACTTATCGTACCTGCTTCCCTAAAGGAATAATAACAAACAAAGAATACCTACTTATTCAGTGTACTTTTCCAGTTTTGGAAAAATATTAATATTTACTATTTCAAAAAATATATTTCTCGGAAGTCGATTTGATTTATCTTTTCCGTTTTTTCTCCAGTTTTCTTCCATCCCTTTTATTGCAGACTAAAATGAAGGAAGCAAATACTACTGTTTCAGTTACCTCGGATACGGAACAGTATTGAGATAAAGATTCTTGACACCAAATTAAAAATGCCTTGAGTGTTGCCGAGTGTTTCGATTTACGCGGGTTGTTCCGATTTTCAAGTCTTTTAAGTTCTGTCCCGCGGAACCAAAGCGCGGAACGCCATAAATCCCGATTTTTCATGATGTAATTCTTTTAAACTAGCCGCCTTCGGCGACCAGTTTGGTCTCCCTTAAATGCAATGCTAAGCATTGTATAATGCTAAGCATTGTATATTTTTATTCATATTTTAATTTACTTTTCAATCCTCCGCTAAATCGGAAGACTCTGTTAGAGAGATCAGGAACTCGGTATATTTATGTTATCCGGATGAGGGGATAAATCGCCAAACAATATCATTTAAAATATACTCTTTCACTCATTTTGTTTAAAATACGCAACTTCAACTTATAACTGAAAGATTTAGATTCATAACTTTTACTTATTTCTTGAAAAAAAAAGAAAGAAAAAAAGAAAAGGAAAGAAAAAGAAAAATAATAAATAAATACCATAAACCATGAAATTTAATTTAAACATCAAAGCATTGTTTTAATTTATCACGCTAAAAAAAAAAAAAAAAAAAAAAAAAAAAAAAAAAAAAAATGCTAACTGGCGAATTAATAAGTGCTATTGGCGAGATTTTCACCCGACAAACATAAAAGTGTTGAGAATTATTTGCGATCATGGCAACTTTTATGTAGTTTTATTCGAAATAATAATTTTGATTGAAAATGACCACCTTCCACATGAAAAGCGTAATTGTTTACATGACAATTACATGACTTGAACTATTATAATTTAGATGAAATGATGGCGATGGAACAATGTTTGGCGATTTATCACCTGAGCCAAGTACCAAAATGATCGCCTGGAAAATCAAAAGCGAGGTGGGCAACCCGGAACTGTTGATAACAGTCACATAACATAAGCTATTATTCTTTTAAATTGCTTTTAGCATGACGCTATTCGTTAGTCTGAATTAAGTGTAGCTTTAAGGTCCGAATAGCGTATGATTCAACTATTTTCAGCTGTTGGCGTCTTTTTGGGAGTCTTAAGGTGCTTTTCATCTTTAAGGGGACAAGGGACCTTCAAACTCATTTTTTTTATTGCGCCTTAAATACTATCCAAAGGCACACTATATGAATTAAGGCCTATATTTATTACACAAGAAATTAAAAAAAAAAATTGGGGATAAAAATAAGAAAATTTCCTGCATATTTTAAGCGTTATCAATAACTTTCAAAATGTCACATCCTCACTCCATATCAGTTAAAATTCCCAATATTTTTAAACCAGTTTGGTTTACATATACAAATAAAACTGTGCTTCGAACTTTATATATTTGAATAAAAGGTAAAAAAAAACAAATATTTTCTAAATTTTACGAAATTTTCAGCATTTTCGCATCATGTTTCTGCACTTAACAACCTTTAACTTTTCCAATTATATTTAGTTTAAAAAAATATACACAGTTTTATTTGTATATGTAAACCAAACTGGCATAAAAAATATTGGGGATTTTAATTGATATGGACTGAGGTTGGGACATTATGAAAGTTCTTGGTAACGCTTAAAATATTCAGAAAAATTCCTCATTTTTCTCTTCCCCCCCCCCCCAAATTTTTTAAATACATATAGTGTGTGCCCTTGAATAGTATTTAAGGTACAACTGTAAAAAAAAATGAGTTTGAAGATCCCTTGTCCCCTTAATAGCTTTCGAAACAAGCGGACGGACATTCTGAAGAAGTAAAATCTTTCCTTCAAGTCGATCTAATCTTCTATCCATTGTTTAATCTCCCCATCCTTTCGTGAATAACCACAAATGGTTGGAGAAGAATAGGTGTTAAAGCTTTTTTCCGGACAAGAAGAAAGGCATAACAAGCGTATAAACGCAGACTTAATGCAGTAAACCTGTTAAAAAACAATCTGTATATAACGAAAAAAAATCGGTTTCTCCGAAAGGAATCTATGTGAAATGGAAGCTTGTCTGCAAGGGAATATTTTTCTGGTCCTTGGAGATCTAGGTTTTACTGCACTTTTTTCAGTAAGTGACGTGACGTAAGAAACGTAACGTGTTTGCTATAGGAACATGCCTATAGCAAATCCCGTCTTATTCATAAAACAATCATAGTCCCTACGGAAGGACTACAATACGATTATACAATGGTGCATCTAAAAAATTCTGTGAATGGAAGCATAAAACAAAACATGGAAACAAAATACCTTTAGTCGCCCTCAAAGTAACATCCGTTGGCGGTAATACACTTATGACATCGTTGATAAAGCTGCTGGAATGAGTCAGGAAAAGCCTCTTTTGGGATAGACCGAAGCACAGATGTCACACGATGGTGCTAACACTGCCCTTGCTAATTCCCAATTCCTCCGTAATCCACCGTAAAAATAGTGAGCGATTGTTTAACAGCATCTGTCGCATCCGTTCGATGTTATCTGTCGTCACACTTGTTGAGGAGTCGACCTGAACGTGGTTCAACATCCATGATTTCCTTTCCCTCTCGAAAACGTTTAAAACAATCGTACACGCATTTTTTGCTCACTACGTCTGTTCCGTACACCTGGACCAACATTGCATGTGTTTCTGTGGCAGTTTTTCCCAATTTGTAGAAAAACTTGATGTTTATTCGTTGCTCCATTTCCATATGACGCGAATTTTCACACCGTACGACTGCTCATATTCTGCCTTGGTTTCTTGCGCTTCTTGCTACGTGCAGGCGCGTTCTTTATGAGATAACGGCATTCATCGAACTTTTTAGACGCACCTTATATCTGCTCAATCTAAAACATCTCCAATACGGAATTTGTTTCTCGATTCCACTTTCAGAGGTGTTTATTTAATGTAGTAAAAAAACCTACCAAGACAGAATCTCAAAGCACCAGGAAAATATTTCGTTTTAGGAAGGTTCCGCGTTAGCAACTAGATTTGTATGGTACACTTTTTAAATCCAAGACAAGATTCCTTTATTGAAAGGTTCCTCTTTCAAAAGATTTACTGTATTTTTATGACTTGATATAGAAGCCACTGTACCTCTTTTTGTGATAGTGTATTTCGTAACATTACTTGAGCGGGATCTTAATTCAAAACCCGAAATTTTTGAAGATGAAGCTTTTTGTCATCAGGCTCCAAATAAGCAAAATAGAAAATAACGAAATTATCAGAGAACAAAATTTTTTCTACTTTGAAAGGTATGAATATTTACCTGGCAATCTTTTCCACAGTATTTGACAGCCAAGCACCCCTTACAAGCTCGTAAATCCATTGATCTGTAAATTAATTACACAAAGATGAAACTAACAGAAAATCGTAACAAGCTATTATAATGTTACAGAGTGCATCTATCCAGTTTAAGAACTGAGTTTATAGGGGAACCCGCGACACAACGGGGTACCGGGATGGAATGAAGTTTGACGTTTTTCGGTGTCAAGAAGGTCCTGCTAGCGAATGACAATGAGAAGATGTAAGAAAACCCATTGCCTTTCAACTTCGGCAGCCATGTTAGTCTAGTTTTCTCGAGTGTTGGTGCGGAAATTTTTCGTTGTGTGACTTTTTGTTCCTGTATTGTAATTTCTAATGATTTTGTGACCAAGGTAAGGCATACATACTTATTTACATTACAACTATAGTTAGTTCATGCTTGGAGTACGTTTAATTGTTTTTAGTTTCGTGTAGTTAAACGCTTGCTTACGTATCTTTCTCGAGTGACCTTACTTCAAAAACCTAAATCGTGTCCCTGGGGCGGAACGTGTAGAGCGGAATGGGGGAGTACCCCATTTTGCCCCGAAATGTTTTTAATTAACATGTTCTGACTGTGAATGTTTATATTGCGGTGAATTTTACTCAAAGTCAGTTGAAGGTTGGGTCACTTGTAACATGTGCATAAAATGGACACACAATTCCTGTGCGGCAATAGATAGCAAAGATGATGAGACTGTCATAGCGCGTGAATTTTGTCAATAGGCTTAAGAAAAGAATGCAATCAATGAAAATAGTAGTTAAACTTTTAAAACTAAATAAATATAGAGCAAAATTATTTTGTTCGCATTCTCACTAGTTTTATATGTTTTTATAATTGCTTATCCTTACCACCCCGTTCTGCCCCATACCAGGGGCAGAACGGGGCAAATGACATAATTTTCTATTTCTGAAAAAAAAATTGTTATTTTGTTTTCTTACAATATTACTAATTTTTTATAATTTATTACATTATAATGTGTTCATACAAAATTTTGTAGATCTCTTAATTAACACTTTTATATTTTTAAAACATATTTTCAACTTGGTACCCCGTTCTGCCCCGGGTTCCCCTACACCACTTTCAGCAAATCTGACAAATAACTATTGACAGCATTTATTGCAATAAAGTCATTATCAAAAAAATGTAGAATTTGCTCATCATATATTTTAAATTTGAAAGTATCTCCGAAAACTTCAATATTAATTTCAGAAGTAGCCTTTACCTTTACCAATAATACTAATATAATGGTCAAGAGATCATACATTTCAATTTTAATTTTAAATCATATTTAAAAAAAATAAAGATCCAAAGACGTGATTGTGAAGTCCACATACGGGATTAATAATTCTTTTGTTAATCATTGAAATTTATGTTAACAACAGTTGCTTGCTTAGAATACAAACAATTAGAGATCTGCACTGCCCGGCCCGTGGCCCGAGCCTGGTTTCATTCCTAGTGTCTTCACGGCCCAAAATTTTCAGTCCTAGTTTTGAGCCAGCCCGTATGAAAATCATTGTCTCAGCGTGGCCTGGTCCATTTAAAGGTCAGTTAAATTAGGCCTGGCCCAAAAATTTTTGCAAAAAATGCATACATTTTTGAATCGCCATTATTTTACACTTGAACATTAAAATTTATTATTTTTAAAGAATAGTAGATTTCTACGCATATTAAAATATAGCTAAATTAAAATATAGTAAAATGTGTGAAAAGGAACCTGCTTATGACGGAACCCTGTTTTAATCTGAAAAACGTGTTGATCCGTGCAAAATTAATATACTAATAAGTAAGAAAAGAATATATAATACATTTACACTTGCTAAGAAGGGATCTATAACGCATTTTTTTTTCTTTGCTATGCAATTCCGTCTTAGAAGATTTTACTGTATAGCCTTTTTCAGATTTTTAACGCTTCTATACATGGAATATGGATTAACAATATTAATGATAACTGAAACATTTACATATAAGAAATAGAGATTCATTAAAAACTAAATATCGCAGCCTGCGGCACTTCTATAAAAGTCCTCCCGGCCAGTGCCGGGAGGAAGAGGTAGCTTTCATAATCCTTATTTTAAAAAAGCCAACTTATATCATGCAAACACACGAAGCTCAATTTAGTGGAAACCGAATATAGGAGATTCAATACTAATTTTTATCAATATAATGAATGAGAATTTCGCGAAATTAGTCAGCTTTATCCAAGCTGCTTTTCTTTAAAGTAACTTATATTTGGCTGCCAAATTCGGCAATTTCTTAAAGTGCCTGTCATTTTAAGACAACATGGTGGATGAGGCTAAGCAGTGAACTTGGTCGAGACCTTAGTAATTGCTGTGCACATGCTCACTCACATCGGAATCGGTTAATATATAGGAGTGCTGTCGCATGCAAAATATCAGATTTTTCAAAATGTCACCCAGAATAGAAATTGAAACTGCTATATCTGAGCCATTTTTAAGGTAAAGACAAACAAAAAATGCTCCTTAATCCTTATATCAAGATCAAATACTTAAGAAAGAAACCTTTTTCAATTTCTAATTTTTTTGCACCTCACTTTAAATATATATATATTTTTTTTAATTTAATGGCCGCCATTTTGAAACAAGATGGCTGATGAATCTGGTCAGCGAACTTGGTCGAGGTGTTGATGTATACTATCCACATGCCTTCTTACATCGAAATAGGCGAATACGTGTGTTATCGCGTGACAAATACACGATCGTTTCAAAATGTTAGCCATGCTAGAAATTCAAAGTGCTATAAATCAACCATTTTTTAAGATATCAACAAAAGAACAAATTTTCAGAAACAAAAACTGCTCCGGAATCTTTGTATCAAGGCCAAACACATAAAAAAAATCTTTTTCATTTTCCAATTTTTTAATACCTCATTTTGAATTTTAAATTTAATTTTTTTAAAATGGCAACCCTTTTGAAACAAGATGGCGAATGAAGCTGGCCAACGAACTCGGTCGAGACATTGGTATGTACTATGTACAGACCAAGTTACATCAAAATAGGTTCATAAATACGCCTGTTATCGCGTGACAAAAATCAGGTCGTTTTAAAATGTCAGCCACAAGAGAAATTCAAAATGCTATTACTCAGCCATTTTTTTTTAGATATAGACGAAAGAAAAACTGTTCCGGAATCTTTGTATTAAGGTCAAACACATACAAAAAAAATCTTTTCATTTTCCAATTTTTTGGTATCTCATTTAAATTTTTTTATTTTTTTATTTCTTTAAATGGCCGCCATTTTGAAACAAGATGGCGGATGAAGCTGGCCAACGAACTCGGTCGAGATATTTGTATGTACTATGTACACACCAAGGTACATCCAAGTCGGTTCATAAATACGCCTGTTATTACGTGAGAAAAATCAGGACGTTTCAAAATGTCAGCCACGCTAGAAATTCAAAATGCTATAACTCAGCCATTTCTTAAGATATAGACGAAACAAAAACTGCTCCCGAATCTTTTTATCAAGGTCAAACACATAAGAAGAAAATATTTTTTCAATTTTCAATTTTTGGTACTACATTTCAAATTTAAATTTTTCTTAAAAATTTAAATGGCCGCCATTTTTAAACAAGATGGTGGGTGAAGCTGGCCAACGAACCCGGTCGAGACATTGGTATGTACTATGTATAAACGAAGTTACATCCAAATCGGTTCATAAATACGCCTTTTATCGCGTGACAAAATTCAGGACGTTTCAAAATGTCAGCCACGCTAGAAATTCAAAATGCTATAACTCAGCCATTTTTTAAGATATAGACGAAACAAAAACTGCTCCGGAATCTTTGTATAAAGGTCAAATACATAAGAAAAAAATATTTTT
This sequence comes from Maratus speciosus, assembly GCA_963932465.1. Lineage (NCBI taxonomy): Eukaryota > Metazoa > Arthropoda > Arachnida > Araneae > Salticidae > Maratus > Maratus speciosus. The sequence goes on from OZ010792.1 coordinate 38,416,210, forward strand.
CCATTTTTAATTTTTTGGTACCACATTTCAAGTTTTAAAAATTTTTTAAACTTTTAAATGGCCACCATTTTGAAACAAAACGGCGGATGAAGCTGGCCAACGAACTCGGTCGAGACATTGGTATGTACTATGTACACACTGAATTACATCGAAATCGGTTCATAATTACGGGAGTTACAGTGTGACATAGGTCAGATATATATATATATACAGTGATGGGATTCGAATAATTAAACAACCGGTTCGCTGCCCGAATGATTTTTGATGTACAAAAATGAAAGAAAAATGAAGCATCACACATAGATTATGAAATATTTTCCAATATTATAAGAACATTGTTAAAAAAAACTTTGATCCTTCGGTATGGTGAAAAAAATCCTGAAACATGTTACCCTATAAAAGGACGTTAATAAATATTCGGCAATCATGAAACCCTGATTATAATTTCTATCAGAAAATGCATCAAAACAATAAACAATATAATATAAAAATTGCAGAAATGTAAGTTTAAGAATTAACACATGTTCATGACTTAAAGTTGTATATAACATATTTAGAAAAATATTATTCGTGCTATAGCTAGTGAAACAAATTTTTGCAAGACCAAAACTTCTCGAGTTATGACATTTAGAAATTTTAGGAATTTTTACCATTTCTTAGTACCAAAAAAAAAAAAAAAAAAAAAAAAAGAAAAGAAAAGAAAAAGAGGCCAGACAACGCTGGAAATTCGTAAAATACAAAGTATCATGATTCGGCAAGTTTAGTTCATACAATGTCTTTTCATTTGTTAGAGCTGGAAAAATATTTTTCTAAATATAAATTATAAGACTAGAGGAACTCATCAAAATTTTGGATTTGTTACATTTACGAAAATAACTACTTTCATTTAAAAAACTTCTAAGATATGAAGAACAATATAAAAAAATGTGCAGTTGGAAGTACATATCTAAATCTGACGATTTAAGAACTAGCTATAGATCAGCGATAACAGGGAACATTCCGTGCCAAAACAAAGTACCGTTTATTCGAATAATAGCGTTACTTGGGCCCGTGACGAATGACCCTTAGCACCGAAAGCGAGCGAAACCGCGAAGAAACACTCAGGTTTTCATTGATTTCGTCGAAATTTAACACATTTTATTTTGTAAAAAATATTTCTACCCGTCTGAATGTTTCAAAATTTTTGTAGATGATGTAAATCTGATCTATTGAGAATCTCAATACCATCTGAATTTGAGATACTCTTAAAAGATTGTGTTCAAATGCGGTCGTTTAATTACTTTTAGTATAGAAAAATATCGTCTCCTTGAGGCGCGAAATGACTTGCATTTTTCGGTGTATTTGTAAGGGTTAAAATTCCTATTTTTTAAAACCGATTGTCTCATCGATAAGAAGATGGTTTCGGATTTACGAACATATTATTGGTTTGTCAGTACCTCTAAAATTTCGCCCTGAAGGAGCAAAACCCCAACGGAACACTCAGATTTTTGCTGATTTCATCGAAATTTTCACACATTTTATTTTGTAAGAAATATTTCTATCCGTTCGAACGTTTCGAAATTTTTGTAGGTGATGTAAATCTGGTCTATTTATTAAGATTCTAATAAAAGAATACGGTCGTTTAGTTATTTTTAGCGTAGAAAAAATATCGTCTTCGTGAGGCGCGAAGTGACCTGCGTTTACCGGTGTATTTGAAAGGGTTAAAATTCATATTTGTTTTAAACCAATTGCACCACCGATTAGAAGTGGGTTTCATTTTAAGAACATATTTTTGGTTTGTCGGTACCTCCAAAATTGTGCCCTGGAGGGGCGTTGCAGTAAGGGAAAAAAAGTTTTTCGGAAAAACGACCTTTTTTGAAAATTATTTTTCAAGCGGTTAACTGCGATATATTTTTTAATTGATTGCGACATTTCAGACGTAGATCTTTCAGCATATGTCTTTCATTTTTAACTTTGCTAAGCGGTTTAGCCAATGTAAGTTAATAAATAATGACAAAATACCCCCGAAATTTTTTCTTTTCGGTATTCATTTTCAACTGATGCGTAAATAAGGATTCTGTGCGTACGCCAAAGTTTTTTCTTTCTCGCAAGGACCGAGTTGAGTTTTTAATGGGGGTGAGTTGCGATTTTTAATTAATAACTCAACTAATTATTAGAATTTTAAAATTCTGTGTCTCAATTGCATCAGGAGACATTTTGAGCTAGCCTCACAAAACTTTTCAGCCTCGTACGTGCCGTCAATTTTGCTAGCCATCGCACACACACAGACACACAGACAGAGCAAAACTTTCTTTTATTAGTACACAGGGTACATAGGAAAGTCCCTTTAACCTGAAAATACTTGCGAACGGAGAGAGCTACAACTATGTAAGTGAGGTAACGGCATAGTAAAGCGACTACGCCCGATTTAATGCAAATGACAGCAGCGCCCCTAGTGGCGAAATTTGGAGGATAGCCATTGCAAATCGAAAACGAAAAGAGATAGAACAAAATTTCCAATAGAAAGTTTCAGAGCATCAATTAATTAGTACGAAACGACATTTGGTTTATATGGATAAGATAAATCTTCGCCTGTATACCCAAAAGTGTCCGAAATCGATGCACTCTATTTTGTGTAAACGTTTGAATGGAATAGCCAGAAGTATGAAGAAATAAGCACAATTTATTGTATAAATACATATATCAATAAATTTTGATAACATCACACACACACACACAAAAAAGACAAACTGTCTCACAGTGATAAAAAGTTAATATTCAGTATGTTCGATAAGTTCGCCATTGCTCACGATACACGTTTGTATTCGTGAGAGTAATTCTGCATGCACATTTCTCAGGATGGAACGTCTATTGCAAACCTCTTCAATACAACGACGTAGATTTAACCTTTTCAAGGGTGGTGGCTAGACGGTCTAGCCATCTAATTTTAATTCCAAAACTGACAAATGGCACCAAGAAAATTTTAATAAAATTTTGCTTTTGTGATGAAGGTGCAAATTAGCTGTTTTTTATTTTCTAAGAAATTCGTTTGAATATTCTGGTGTCAGTCAATTATTTCATCATTTTACGAGCAGAATTCTTCTGCCCCTGAAAGGGTTAAACTAAAATTTTAAATTCATTGGAAATTAAATTTTTACAGACATTACAGTACAGTACAACGTCACAATCTGCAATTGCGCACTGCTACATTTCCGAAATGGGAATATGCAAAATAGAATCGTCGCTCATCGATTTCGGACATTTTTGGGTATACAAGCGAAAATTTATCTTATCCATGTAAACCAAATGTCGTTTCGTACTAATTAATTGATGCTGTAAAACTTTCTAATTGGAAATTTTGCTCTATCTCTTTTCGTTTTCAATTTGCAATGGTTATCTTCCAAATTTCGCCAATAGGGGGCGCTGCTGTCGTTTGCATTAGGTCGGGCGTAGTCGCTTTAATATACCGTTACCTTAATTGCATAGCTGTAGCTCTCTCCGTTCGCAAGTATTTTCAGCGTTTCAGTATTTTCAGCATATTTAAAGGGACTTTCCTTTGCACCCTGTAGATAAGTAGTTACTGTAACTTTCAATAACCTTACAATTTAGTTACCAAAATTCTTCAAAATTTCGTTTAAGTTGAATTTTCTCTCACAGAACTGATGAAGAAAAAATATATTATTGTTCCAAATGAAATATTATTTTATCAAATGAAATTAATCAGGACTTATCACAGAATTATGCCTACAAAACAATGTTGTGCAGATAAACAATTAAAGAAAGCAAATTAATGTAAATGTGATTTTCGCATTTGAAGTATCTTTTTAACATCCGGTTCGCCGAACTCAACACAAATTAACAACCGGTTCTACCGAACCGGTGCGAACCGGCTGAATCCCACCACTGTATATATATATATCAATTTTGAACGGAGGGTGGTTTCGGGGTCTGGGGGTCATGATCGATGAAAAATATACCAAAATTTTTTGAAATCGCTTTCGTCCGAACGGCTGCAATAGGTAGCTTTTTTGTAAAGAAAGCTACCTAAAAATGAAGATTATAAACATGAAGAAAAAGTTAAGGTAAATATTTTTGGTCAGAACTCCTCCTACGAGACAAATTTTCAACCAGTTCGACGTAAAAATCAATACACAAGATTAATTTTAACACAATTATTCAAACTGGTAAACAAATCATATTAGATGTAAATTTCCAACTGGGCGAAAAATGTCCGGACCAGGATTCGAACCCGGGATCTCCTGGCTGAAGCCGCCAGTGCTCTGCCATCTGAGCTATCCCGGACGATTCTGGTCGAACTTTTCCACCCAGCTAACCTTGAAGATTACAGCATCTGGTCTGAAACCTGGTTCAGCTCAACAGAATAAATAAATAACAGCAAAAATCAATGTTCTGTAGAAATTCACTCGTGCTGAGATTTTAACTTTTTTCCGGGCCGGGCCAATAATATTTTTTCTACGGGCCGGGCCGGCCCGGGCCTGGAAATATCGGCCCGTGCAGACCTCTACAAAGAACTACTTAAAGATTTAATAACACAGAAAATCATTATTTAAAAGTAATAAACTTTTAATATTGAAAATAGATGAGCACTCAAATAAATGATACGAAGAAAGGTAAAAAATAAATTAAAATGAATTTGAGAGAGAAAAAAAAATTCCATCGCAGTTGAATAAAATACTAACTGAAGAGACTAACTGAATCTCGTGAATTAGTTCTTGAGATAGAGCTATTGCTATAATCATGAATAATGCAGCATAGCAGCGCCACCTGTTGGGTTATTTACGCAGAAAAGCAATCCACACCAAATTATCTCCAGAACTAGCTGAATCCGGGGGCGCCATTTCAGAAATTTCTTGAGGGGAAGGGGGGGCGGATAGACGGACAGACAGAGTCACAGACTCGCAGACAGACATTTTGTAAAAACGTGTTTTTCGGGAATACTAAAAAGTGTAAATCCGTCGAAAACCAGAATTCAAAAATTTTTACGAATCCAATACTTTCTTCTTGTAAAGATAGAAGAAAATAAAATTGACAATTTGTGGAAAATCCCTTATCATTCAGCAGCTTTTAGAGAGCAACTGAAAATCAACTCATTCTATCGCCGATATCTTTCTGATGAATTTCTACGATATTTGACTGGCTTTTTTTTTTTTTTTTTTTTTTTTTTTTCATGAGTTGCTGCGTAGAGTTGACTATTAAAACATGGAAAAAAAAAATATATCGTGCGCGCATGCGCAGATGAAGATGAAAAACATTTCATACAACTGCTCATAATTCATAAAATGTTTAATATATTTACATTCCAAGTGCACTATATTATTTCTACTACATTTTGTCAAATTTTCTGAAACCAACGTTAAATTTGGTAGAAAACCCTGTAGGATATAAACAAAAAACATGCAAGAATTTTTTGAACTTTAAAAGAAATCGCTATATCTCCATGAATATACGTTCTATTGTTCCACATATGAGTACATATATTGTACAATATCTACATATTCTTAACATTTTACTTTGCAGGGTGATTCGAAATATTATTTTTCTCTGATATCCTGTAGGTCCCCTAATCGTCCTTCTGATCAAATCGCCATTGATAAATATGAAGTCAAACATATTGTTCATAATCCTGAAGCTCAGAAAAATTCGATAAGTATATATCTTTAACTATTCGACAAAATGTCTAAAATTGAAAGTGTCCGATGATTAATGGCTATATAAGTGTATATGTATATCTTTATGAAAAAATATTTGGCATTCAATAGAATCCAGTCGAATTAATAAACCAGTGAAACAGCTTGAGATCTTAACTTTACAACGTGATTAATTTTATTTGCTACTTTTTGCAATTTTGAGAAAAAAAAAAAAAACTGCTGTTTTATTAAGGTAGTATATCGTTATACCTTCGGAACAATCTATGTTTTATCTGCTACTTTTTACAATGATGAGGGAAAAAAACTGTTGTTTTGTGTAGTATCTATATGCCTTCGGAACAACGTTTTTGAATTTTTGTAAATTTTAAGTTTAAAATTGCTAATTATTAATAAAAATGTCATAAGAATAAGACATAAACATACAAATAAGTATTTCTTTTTCTTTATAAAAATTGTATAAAATTAACCAAAAAATTTCTAATTTTCTTAAAACCATTAAATATAAATAATACCTTTTATAAATTCTATATAACAATTTTTTACAATTGCATGAATGTTTTAAAAATTATAGGTATAAAAAGACTAACAACGCTGAAAATTCCTGGGGAAAAAAAATCATAAATTAAAATTGTGTAACTCATAAATTTCTCATTAAATTAACATAAGAATAGCCTACTTCTTTTGAATATCTATATTATAAAGGACAAACATATCTGTGCGTAACGCATACGTCATTCTGCGAATGGCAACTCTTTGAAATTTGAAATGAAATATCTGTTTTGCAATTTTCACAACATCAAATTTTTAAACTTTTAAACATCGCACATTTTTAATTTTTACACCGTCGTATAGGGGATAAAATGTACTTTTAAATGCAATTTGTTTGAAAGCAGTATCTCAATTTATTTTTGAGATATTAATTTTTTTGTAGTTTTTAATAATATTTTTCTAATCGTGGCAACAGAAGTACTCCATTCCTATTGAAAGTAAACGGAAAATAGTCAAAAATAGGAGATTATTGTATTTTTTTTGTTGCCATTTTCTCATAAAACCTAAAAAAAAAGTTGAAATTAAAATACGTCCTATGTCAACAATATCATCTGTTATTCCGTTATAATGACGTCATATGCATACTTTGCTATAAATGAAGTTTAGAACTGGATTGTAAAAATGGATTGCTTTAGCGGATGCAAATGACGTCATTTTTTAAAAAAGCGTGTATTTTAATTCTTAAAACTGAAATATGTTGTATATGTGATGTGAAATATGTAATATTTTGTAGAAGTGCGTCATTTTCACAGCCTAGCCTCTTTGAAATTCTTCACAGTTGAAAATGCTTCACTTTTGGAAATAATGTAATCGAAATCACACACTGATAAAACGTAATGTTCCACAAAAATTTAGAATGTCTTTACAAAAGAGAGGTGACATGCAAATAATAACAATTTATATTACAGAACTTTATGATTCTCGCCTGGATGGATTTGCTTCGCCGAGTTAGACAAGCAAACAGTGATAATTTTTCATATTTTTTTTTATAATCTATATATTTAAAACACAAGTGTGTTTTTTAGTCATCTGCCCTGATCTTTCTGCTGAACCTATTTTGCTAATAACATCTTTAACTGAAAGCTGTTCATTTGTAGATTGATCGCACTAGCTGTTTTTTTCTTTTTTTTAATATCCCCAGTTTTATATTTTAATTTTAAAAGAATTTTATTAAATTTCTTCAAAATGGGGAAAATTGGGACATAATATTTTGAGCGAAAAATGACATACTACTGCTTTTGAAAACACGCAATTTTCCTCATAAATATTCCATATAGTTATTTCTTCTGCATGTGTACTGATACTAAGTTTCAGACACTAGGCGAAATGCTTATTTAAGTAAAAATGAAGTCATATTTAACAGAAAACGATCATTTTCTTAGATAAAACTAAACATTTTAACACAAATGTGCCTAAAAAACATAAATTAAGGAGATTTTTACTCTCCAGTACTCAGATTAGAATCTCAAGTTAAGAGTGCGTCTGTTCACATAAAAGATCTTGCTGACAATCGTGATTTCAAGATTTGAGTAAAATGATTTTAAAATGATCAACCAAAATACAAAATTTTTAAAGATGATGAATACGGATATAAGAAGTGCGTATGTAAATTTTGAGAAGGTAAAAAGGATGTCGGGTTTAGATTTCATGCGGAAAAAATTCTATGATCGTGTCAGAGTGAAATAAATTTTGCTGTTTTTCATTCCGGAATACCAATCCTCAATTGATAATCTCATCCTAATAACTGATCTTTATTATATTTTACTGATTACGTGTCTATATTATAAAGGACAAATGTATCTGTGCGTAACGCTGACGTCATTTTGCGAATGGCAACACTTCACGATCAAATTTCGGTCTTGAAAATTTCGCTACTGCAATTTTTAGGTAGATTTCGTAAGAAATACTACCAATTGCAGTCGTTACCATGGTGCGACTTTTGAAAAATTCCTTCATAACTTTTCATTATAAGACCCCAGGAACCCAAAACCACCCCCACCTAAAAAGTTTATATATATATATAGGTTAATTATATTAAAAAAAAAAAAAAAAATTGGGGGCTCTTGTATTATTATTATTTTTTTGTTACGTATTTTATATGGATGTTGATTTGATATTTTATATATAATTGGAGAATTTCATTAATATTATAATTAGCCTAATTATTGATTAATCTAATTTACAATTATTTGTTATTAAATTTTAAATTTACTAAGGACAATATCATATTAATTACTAATAGTATGCCATTCTTATAGTGAATAATATACATATAAGTATGTTTAATATAAATATAGTAATACTGTATGCATTAAAATTGGGATATTATTTTTATTATTATTACTCTATTCTTTTTAATATTTATTATCGGTTTAATGTTTTTGAATGTCCCACATTCATACTTTATGGTTTTTTATGGATGTCTGAAAATAATCCACACTCTATATTTGTGCTTTTTAAGTAATGGGTATTTAAGTATCATTTAACCTTCTATTTACTTCCACATGTTTTTTATTTTTTTCCTGTTCATTTTATAAATATCTGATATATAATTCATTAAAAAATAATTTTTATATTATTTTTAATAATTATTTATATTAATTATTACTGAATTTATTTTGTTTTATAGCATATAGCTATATGCTATATATTATCAATGTTCTAGAATTATTTAAATTCTTAGTTTAGTTTAAATAAGTTAGCTAATAGAATATATTGTATGCTTTTAAATTTTATTTTCAATAGTTTTTAAATACATTGTGTGATTTATATTCGGTTTATAATTCTCTATATATAAGGATTTGTTTGGTTTTGCTGTTTATATAGTTATTTACATTCAAATGCTTACAATTATTTATACAGTTGTTTACATTCAATTGCTTACAAATATTTATCTTGCGTTAGTTGTTTAATAGAAGTAATACTAGATGGCAGCACTAAATTTGTCTCTTTTAGATAGCTCTAATTTTTAATTTTTCTAGCTCCATTTCAGTTATAATTTAATACACCAGGGGGTATTTTTAGCTAAATTTTGACGATATTGTTAAACTGTTATTAATTAATTTAATAGTGCATTTTAAATAATGTAATTAATATCTATTTATTTTATATTAGATTAAATGTGTTTAACAAGGTATTTCAAATTTTATTTCAAAATGTATTAACTGCTTCCTTTGGTATCATTTACTGTGATTTCTTAACTGTTTCATTCACCTTAATCTTTTTGATATACTGGCAGCCATGTGCGCGTGGATTTTTGTAAAATACTGAAATATTAATCGGTATGGTGTTTATTATTTATATTTTATATCCTATAAATATTTAAATACGTTTTATTGATTCTTCCATTTCATATTATTTGTTTCTATTCTGCTTTCATTTTTAATCAATTCACTTGATTTTAATGGTTGTTAGGGCACAGGGGAAAATAATTTTTAGCTTTAGCTTATTTTTCCCACAGAAAACAAACATTTTGCTTATATCATTGAATTCTGTGCCCTTGATAACGTAATTCAATGTATAAGCTTTTCAATTTTTGTCGGTGTCCACTTTTTTCTTTTTCTTCCATAATAATTCTTATATTAATTTTTTTTTTTTTAAATACTTACAGCTTTAATTCATAATAATTGACGGTGGGAGGTTATGTTTAATTAATGGTTATATATATATATATATATATATATATATATATATATATATATGTGTGTGTATGTATGTATGTACTAAATTTTGTCCGCACGATAAAAGTCGCAATGATGCACGGATCGTCTTCAAACTCGCCAACAACTTTGAGATGGCAAATATCTCGACTAGCGTCTCTTTCGTGCGCTATTCCCTACGACAGCTATGGATAGCGGTTAAGTCCATTCTAAATGCAGGTGGGAAGGGTAGACAGAGTTCTGCGGTCAGCGGTAAATCGCACAACGCTTAGGTATAAACAAACTGAAGGCTCCTCCCACTCTAGAAACGAGCGCCATCTACTGACTAATCTTCTAAAAATAACATGTAGAAAGGTTTTTAATTAATTTTGTATTTCTTTTTTCTTCTTAACAACGAATAAAAAATATTCTTCATTGTATTCTTAAAATAATAATAACAATAAAAATTATAATATGTTCTTTCTGTGACAAAAAAAAAAAAAAATAAATAAATAAATAAATAAATAAAAAGAGAGGTTTTTTTTTTTTTTTTGGGGGGGGGGGGGGGGGGTATATTTTAATACCAAATATTTAATTTAAATGCTTTAACATTGAAGTTATATTAAAATATATGTGTGTATCTTGACTTAGGATTAGCATCTGTTAATAATAGCATGTTTTATTTATTTGTTATTTATTTCTTTTATTTTTTTACTTTTTTTTTTTTTTTTTTTTTTTTTTTTCAGATTTACTAGTTTATGATGTTATGCAGTAAATTGAAAAATTTATGGCTAATCATAGAAAAATCTTATTTAATTATTATTATTATTTAAGAATTTAAAGAAGAACTTTTTTTAATTCATAATTTTTGCATCTTGTATTTCTTTGCATCAACAAGAGAAATTTAATTTGAAGAATCCCCTAGGATCTTATGTTTCATAATAATATTTTGAATTTATACTAAATGAAAGAGAAAGGGAGACAAAAAAAAAATAATAACAATTACTTTTCATTAATTTTAGCTATCAATTGCTTTCCAATACCTTTAGCTAAATCTTACTTAAATAAATAATAAATTTTTATAAATAAAAAAGACAAATTTATACAAAAGAATTCTCATAGCCATTCATAAGTTTTTAATAATTTAGTGCAGAAAAATTGTTTCTAATGTAAAAACAACAACAACAACAGAAAAAGGCACAATTAAATTTAAGTTATTTTTGATAAATAGCTATTTAAGATTTCCATAAGAAGACATGGAAAAAAAAATCATACTCTTACACTTGGACTTAAAAAAAAATAGAAATAATTTTTTAAAAGTATATTTAAAAATTTAAATCCAAATTTTGCAGCATTTAAAGAATCCTATAAATTAATTCACTAATTTAATTCAATAAGTATAATACAAGCTTTAAGTAAGATTTAGATGAAGATATTGGAAAATAATTGATAGCTGAAATTATTAGAAAGTAATTCTTAATATTATTTTTTTCTCTCTCTCCCTTTCTCTTTTATTATGTATAAATTCAAAATATTATTATGAAAAATAAGATTCTAAGGGGTTCTTCAAATTAAACCCTTCTTGTTTCTTAACAAGATGCAAAAATAATGAATTAAAAAAACTTTTCTTTGAATTCTTAAATAATAATAATAATTAATTATGATTTTTCTATGAATAGCCGTAATTTTTTCAATTTATTGTATGATATCATAAACTAGTAAATCTAAAATAAATTTTTTAAAAGTAAAAACAATAAAAGAAATAAATATCAAATAAATAAAACTTGCTAATAGTACTAACAGATGCTTGACCTTAATCAAGATAAAGAAGAAGGTTTTTTTTTTTTTTTTTTTTTTTTAAAGGTTTTCTGGATAGAAAAGTATTTATGCATATAAATTGCAGTACATATACTTAAATATAACTTCAATGTTAAAGCATATAAATTTAATATTTGGCATTAAAATATATCCCCTCCGCCTCCGCCCCCCCCTCTCCCTCTCTCTTTTTTAAACTTTACTTTTCAATTTTATTTTAAAATTTCAATTTTATTTTTAAAATCTTTTATTAATCTGAACTTAAGATACTGAAAATAGTAAATTCGTGAATTAAGAACTGAATTTTTAATTTTAATTTTTCATCCTTCGGATTTTAAAGTCTATTCTGCCATATAGTAGTGCTCAAATGATGAAAACATTTAGAAAAAGAGTGCAAATTTTCAGCTAAGACCTAGTTTAAATCAAGATAAAGACGGATTTCTAATTCTGCCTTGTATCGACATGAAATCAAAAACATGACAGTGTGGAACCATATTTTGTTGGAGAATTAAATTTCTTATACTATACTAATTGAATTAAGTTAATGATTCAATTTATAAGGTATGAAAGATAGAGGTGTGTGTGTGTGTGTGTGTGGGGGGGGGGTGATAATATGTTTGAATACCGAATAAATGTTGAATTATATTTAAATATATGTGTGTGTGTGTGTACTGAAAATTTTAAGGCTAGTCATTGAAAAATGGTATTTAGTTATTGTTTAAGAATTCAGGGAAGTTTTTTTTTATGCTTTTTTCTTGCATCTTGTTAAAAAATAAGAAAAGTTTAAAGATTCTCTAGAATCTTATTTTTCATAATAAGATTTTAAATTTATGCTTAATAAAGGAGAAAAAATAAAACAATAATATTGACAGTTACATTCTAATAATTTGAGCTAGCAATTACTTTCGGTACCTTTAGGTAAATCTTACTTAAATATGTAAATGATTTTTTTTCTTTTTTTTTTTTAAATATAAAAATAGTACAATTCATACACAAAACATTTCTCATAACCATTCACAAGTTTTTAATAATTTGCAAAAATAAATATTTTTAATGAAAAAAAAGCTATCAGTTATTTAATTAATCAGTTAATCAGTTAAGTTAATTTTGATAACTATTTAAGAGTGTGTTAAAAATAAAAAAACAACTACAATATGCTCTTCAATATGGACTTTAAAAAAACCTTTTGTTTTTAAAAATATATTTAAAAATTTTATCCAAATTTCGCATTTGCAACTTTTTTCAAACCCTATAAATTAATTTATTAATTTAATTCAATAATTTTATTAACATTAGTTTTAAAATCACCACCTTAACAGAGAAATAAAATAGCTATTTGTATTATTCACAAAAAACCACGTTATACTCTATAAATTGAAATAAATATTATTGGAATATTATAATCACAAATAACTAATATTTATTTGATTTTTTCTTTAAAAGCACTTTTTAAAAACAACAGCCTTTATCATTTTAAGAAATGCTTATTATTAAGCATATATTTACATAATTAGGATTTTAATGAAATTAATTAGATCGGCATAAAAGTTAACAGTAATATTTTACCAATCATACCTTTTTATCATCATCTAAATATAATTATATCTTTATGATCAGAAAAATTGCAAAAATAAAATACTAGAGCATATAAATTTAAAAAGATGGAAACTGATTTTATTTGATGAGGATGAATATTTAAATGTGCATTTTCTAAACTCTTATAAATTATGTTTTTCTTGGAATAAGGAATACACCTTCCTATATCTATGATGTTTTTAATAATAAAATAGTCGTCAATGACGATATACAAGATTTTAAGAAGCTGCATATCTTAACGCCGAAATCAGAGTAGTAAATATGAACATAAACAATGATGACGCAAACATCGCGTGGTTTGCGGAGCAAATTTCTGAGCTCTCCCAACCTTCCCACCTGCATTTAGAACGGACTTAACCGCTATCCATCGCTCAGGTAGGGAATAGCGCACGAAAGAGACGCTAGTAATATCTCGGCGGGGATTGAAAATGGGCAAAATCGGCCCAAGGGAATGGAAATGGGGAGGGTTCAAAATTTTGAATACCGTCTTAACATGATTCTGGTAAAACCAGCTCTTACACAACAATGACAGGAAAAAATAAATATTTTTCGTTATAGCAGTTGCCAACAATTAAAAAAAAAAAGTAATAAAATTCTCGCCACAACAATTGCTTTTCTATTGCAAATTCACGTGAAAAATTAAATAAAATAACAAATTGAATATTACGTCATAAGTTTTCTAGATCAAGATTTCCTCATGAAAAGTCAAAATGAAATAAATAGTTTGACGAATTAAAAAATATATATATATTACGTCATATTGGAAATAAAATGGACCTCAGCAGGTGAATATGTAACGTCATGTGAGTTTGAAAAAACGTATTAAAACATGATAAAAACACGACTATGCAAATATTAACTTATTTTAATATTTTGAAGTTCTCTGAATTTGCTTAGCTATTTTTTAAACCTATTCCATTCCATATATATACGTGTGTGTATTCGTGTATATTAAAATTTTCACAAAATGTTTAGCTCCCTAGAGCTCATTCTTAGTAAAGGAACTGGGTTTATCTCTAATCTGGATTTAAGTTTTGTTGGTGAATTTAGTACTAAACTTCGAAATGTACCTCCGCCTGTAGGCCCGAGCGGGCAGGGATTTTTTTATCTTCTGACTATCCGTACATTTTCAATTTTCGTCGCATAGGGAAAAAATCTGCTTTCAAATTCAATTTGTTTAAAAAATGTATCTTAATTGACTGATGTATTATGTTTTTTAAAATAATTTTTAAGCATGATTTTTTTAAAGTTTATCTTATCACGTGCCGTCTTCAATACATAATAATAATAAACATTTTGCACATAAAGCAACATTGTTCAGCATTTTTTTTCTGACTATTTTTGCACTACGGAATTAATACTGCCTTTATAAAAAAATAAAGGAATAATATTAAAAAGCACAAATCTAATATATTTGTGAAAAACGAATTAACGAAATTAATACTTCCTTTATAAACAAATAAAAGAATAATATTTAAAAAACACAAATCTAACATATTTGTATTCGTACAATTTAAATTTTTAGGTCACCAAATAGGAAAACAAATTTCAGATGGAATTTGTTGCAAAGTGCATCTCAGTTTACTGATTGTCTATGGTTTTAAAAACAATTTTAAAGCATGAAATATTTTTTTTTTCATTTATCTATATCGCGCGGAGCCCGATTACAAAATATTAATCCGTTTGCCATTAAAACAACATAAAGAGTTCATCATTTTCTTACGGCTAATATTCATTTTAAAAAAACCTTCCCTATGAATAAATAAATAAAACAATATAAAGGAAACACAAATTTAACAGAAGTGTAAGCTCTGAAATTATTAGAATATATAGGGATGCCGTAAGTAGCAAAATCTTGGTTAAATAGCTCTTAGCATGCGGCTAATAAGAAAATATCGCTTTTGATAAATTTCAAAACTTTATTTGATCGTATAATTCATATTTTTTATATGAAAAATGCTTTTTTAATATAAGTGGGCAATCTAAAAAATTTATTGCATATAAAAAAATTATTAGTTTTCAGTTAAAAAAATATATATATATGTTTTCGATTATAATTCTGTGACCCGGGAAGCCCGGGTACGATCGCCTAGTATATTTAAAAGATCATTTAAAGCTTTTGTGGTAATTGAACTATTATTTTTTTAATTATGACAATTTTTTCTAATTCTTCCAAGAGCAAACTTTTAAACAGCTGTAGCTTTTTTTTCTAAATAACATAAAGACAGAATTTCAACAGAAATCGAAAGAATAATATTGAAATTTTATATTAATATAAAGAAGAACGTAAAATCATGCGTCAAACATGGATTACGAAGCACTTTCCAACACATTCAGAATACTATAATAACATTTTACAGTTTAATAATGTGGAAAAGGATGTCTAAATAAACAACTTTTAAAACGGATAACACATTTGAAAGCACAATTTCAGCAATTGCCAACAAAAGTCGAAAAAAATGAATCGGCAGTAATTACATCGGGGACTCTAATTTATACGTAATCTTCCAAAACATTATAATAATGATAATAATAACAATAATAATAATAATAATAATAATAATAACAATGTATCTCTTTTAGCTGCAACCAATATACCCAGAAATTTGGCGCAAATTTTGTTTCATTTTAGTGATGCTATCACAAGTACTTTTACAATCAAGTTGAACTAAAATAATGGTGAATCTAGTAATTTCAACTATTTTCATTCAAATCATTAATATGGCGAAATCATTATGAATCTGCCTGTAGTTCTTTTTTTTAACATGCGTATATATATTTTTTTATGTTGAACTTTTACTTTTTATAGTGTTGCCTTTAACTGTAGCATTAAACATACGCGGAAACAATTTCGCGTATGCATATTTCTCAATTCCACTATTAGGCAGACAAACCAGACTAACCCAGAAAAAAAATTGGAATTGCTGCAAAATTTTCATTGTCTGTGAAACTTTTCCAGGAATTTTGACTTCTGATTGGTTGATCTCGTTTTGCAAAAAAAGCGAAATTCTACCTTAATTTCTGATTTTTGAATGAACAATTTTTGTTGTTTTCAGCGAGATATCCTAATTAAATAATGACTAAAAGTAGATAGAAAAATAACTTCTAGAGGTAAAAAAAAGGTCCACCTAAGCAAGAGCGTAGAGATTTAAAACTTATGAAAGCGGCTCAAATAATAGTTTTCAAATAAATTGAACAATTAGACTTATCAATAAATATTTTTAAAAATGTGAGACTAATTAATCATTAAAATCAATATTTCAAATATTTTAGATAAAAGATTTAACATACTAAATTGTATAGAATTACGATTTTCAAATTAATGAAATCACGAGGGATTCAATGAGGTTCTGCTCCATCTGATAGATCATACGTAATTTCTGGCGCATAAGCCGTGGTTCAAACAAATCTATTTCCGGCCAGAAGTTTTATTTAATAAAAAGTAGCTTGGATTTACTTGTTACTTATTATATTTTATTCATTAAATAAATTTCTGGTGTGAAATAGAGATGAGACGGACTCAGCTCGGGCCCGACACGGGCTCGAGTTCGATTCTTATATCAGTCTTCGGGTTCGGACTCATTCTTTTTTAAACTGGAAATTTTATTTATTCATATATAGAAAAAAATAGAGGAGGATATTTTTATACAGAGTAATATAGAGGCTATCTTTTAATTGGATCGTTTGTTTTATTTGTTTATTTAGAGATTTAACGCAAAGAGAAAAAAAGAAACAAGTAATATAAAAATTTTGTTTTTAAAGTCAATTCCTACTTAGGTAATCAAAGAAAAATTTAATATAATCCCTTAAGCTAATATTAGTTTTTGTTGCATTAACCTTTAACTGATGTGACTAAGATTTGTCACACAACTGATGTGATCCGGTCTCTCAGACCCAGGGCTGGCTATTTGCCGGCAAAAAAGGGTTTCTGCCTTGCCAGTGGCAGAAACTGGTTATAACCGGTTTTAACTGGCAGAAACTGGCATAAACACATTTCATGACATAATCTGAGACTTTTTTACCAGTATTAAATTCTTTAAGTACATTTTATTCCATATAAATAAATAATGAAATATTGTGGGTAGTTTTAATTAAAAAATAAATATATTTGTATTAGAAAAAATGAGTAATGTAACAGATAAAATTTTTGTTATAGTATATATAATTTTATATGTAAACAATTATTAGAGTATTTTAAAATTTCAGTTTAAAAATCAAATACAAAACTATATCCAATACTTATTTTAAATTAAACAATGAAAAGAAAAAAAAATATTCAATACTTGCTCAAAATAATTTTCTGTAATTTAACGTAATAATTTAATAATAACACTATAAATTATCTCTCATAGAAATGTTATAGTTATATGTGGATCTTGTAATTCCATGAATTTAAAAAACATTTCATTTAAATACAGTATTCAAAGGAACAAATCTGACTTTTTTTTTTTTTTTTTTTTTTTTTTTCAAATTGCTAAGACATATAAGTTATAAGCATAGATCAAACTTTGTGTGAATTTTAGTAAAAAAGCTAAAATCTTTAACAATGATTTTATGCACAAATAACGTACAGATACGACAAAAAACGATTATACGGGATATTTTTGTCGTGTCTGTATGTTATTTGTGCGTAAAATCGTTGTTAAAGATTTTAGCTTTTTTTATTAAGACTGTTAGTTGAAATTGTTCCAACCACATTTTGCACTTACAAAACAAACAACTACAAAGGTTCAAAGCAGATTTGATACAGTAATAACCGGCTATCATATGCTAACTTATTTACTTCATCCTAAGTATATGGGATCAAAATTGACATATGAGCATAAAGAAAAGGCAAGGAAATTGCTTTGATATTAATCACAATTTTGTGCCATATATAGTATCCTTTGAAGCAAAATCGACTCCTGCCCCAGAAACATATTTCTCCAAGGAAGCCCTAGAAAATGTCTTGCCCTTACCTTCTATGTGGTGGTCATCTTTAAAAATGAATACTGGTGAAAATGAGGAATTTTCAAATTTGCATCCTCAATAATGACATTGCCAGCAAGTAATGATAGTCTTGAAAGAATATTTTCGAACTTTTCTTTCATTCAAAACAAATTAAGAAACAGTGTGTTCAGAAAGATTAGCAAAATTTTGTCCTATGCTATGGAATGTTCTGTGGAAAAGGGATAATAGTATATTTGTGTGGCAATTTTGTTCTTTCAATATTGTAAAAAAATTGTGCAAGATATTTCATTAATTTTTTTTTTCTGTTATTTATTGTGCTTCAATTATTTACTTATATATTTTCACAAGAATCATAATCTTTAAGTTATTGCATTGCTTTATTTATTTAAAAATACTCTGAAATATACATTTGTTAAAATATCACAGATTTTTTTGTAAATTTCTTTTTTTACTTTTAAATAAAAATTCCACTCTAAACAATAATATAAAATAGTTAAACTTGTACAGCATCAGACTACCATTGAAAATTTCTGTTTTTCAAGTGAAAGAAAATTAGTACCTATTATTATATAAATCAAGTATATTTATATGATAATTTTGAAACTTTTTTACAACTTTGAATAACATTCATAATCTTTAATTTTTATTTTTAACTTAATTGTTTACACATCAAATACATGTATGAATTATGAATCATTGCACATTAAAGTTCTTATTAATATTATTTCTGATTTTCTGCCAGTTTTTGCCACTTACTGGCAAAAAGTAGTTTCTGCCATGCCGGTTTTAACCGGTTATAACCGCTGGTTTTAACCACTCTGGCAGAAACTTGCCAACCCTGCTCAGACCCCTCGAATAAAATGAATAAAAAAATAACTCAAAAGGTTGAATTTACCGGGTGTCCTAAAAAGGACTGACTGATTTTAAAATTCAATAACTTGCAAACTGCGACAGATATTTAAAAAATTCTTACAGGAGGGTTATGCATAAGGTCAAAAGTTTTATTACAGTGATTTTCGATTTTAGTTCGAATTACAAACAATAGATGGCGCTGTAAGCAATAGTCGCTAAATACAGGCTCGATTTTTGGTCCTTTCTCTTGTTCCATGCGGGAAAAGGAGATAGAAATGTATTGAGCGGGCCACGAAGTACCAAAAATCGAGCCTGAATTTAGCGTCTATTGATCGCAGCGCCATCTATTGTTTGTAATTCGAACTAAAATCGAAAATCACTGTAAAAAAACTTTTGACTTTATGCATAACCCTCCTGCAAGAATTTTTTAAATATCTGTCACCGTTTACAAGTTATTGAATTTTAAAATCAGTCAGTCCATTTTAGGACACCCGGTACTTAAATTTTCTCCTAACAATATCGTTGTACTTCTCTTAGAAGCATGTGAATTAAATTGCATGAAAAAAGTATTTTATTCATATTATTTATTAATCATCCATTTATTAATTATCATATTCATACATTTTATTCTTTTTATTAAAGTAAAAAGCTGTAAAAGTGTTTACAGCTGAGAGTCGCGGGGTCTGGGAGACCGCGTGACATCAGTTAAAGATTAAAATATCTCAATTTGTTGATTCTCTATAAGAAAGTAGGTTTACAATGGAAGTCTATGGGAATTTGGCGAAATATTTAGATATCGCCAAGTTGGCGTCACTTTTGGCGATTCATTTTGGTCGCGAAATTTGGCGATATATCGCCAAGTTGGCGACAAACTTGGTGGTATTTGGCGTCAGAAAGGGTCCCCCCCTATGGTAACCCCCCTTATAGATACGAAGATGCATTAAATGCTGTTCAATAACCAATGGCCGCCATTTTGTCTCCCATATAAAACTAAAATTAATTAATTAAAATTTAATTAATGAATTAATATTTGAAAAAACTATATTAACATCAACTGTCATCCAGTACACGTTTTAAAAAAAATATTTCAACTTGATAGGATGAATAATAAGTATTTTATTAACGATTGAAAATTTGAACAAGATATATATGTGAGTTGTGGTTTTAGATTCCCATAACGCCCTATGCCTAGCAACAGGATATGATCAGCGTTTTCCATGAGAACTTGTAACCGCAGAGCAGCAGATGGTATTGAATTTGCTGATGTGCAGCTTTGCATTTTCTTAGCTTGGGAACAATTAACAACCAAAGGGCAGATTTCATTCCGAAGCGGCTGAGGTTAGACGTATTTCTCGCTCTAGACGAGAGCAGAAGCCGATAGGAAGTCTCCGATGCTGCGGGCGGGTATGCCGCAGAAAAACCACCTACCCTCCCGTACTTGTAAATATAATGTTAACTTAATATGTAAAACTATAATCCAGAACTATTAAACTCCTTTATTTCATTAACTACGGTCTTATCCTTATATCATCCTTATATTATATATATATAAATAAATAAATACAGGGAGAGTGTGAATAGTAGGAATTGAAAAAGGTTACCGATTCTTATATCTATTTTTCACCATGAACTCTGCTAATACCGAGGCTATGCACATTTACGAAATCACTTTTATTCGTAAGTAGACATGACTGCCATCATATATTGTTATTCCGATAGAAAGCAATCGAGCAGTGTTTTTTAGCACCGGGCAGCATAACACCCGATAACTAATTCTAACTTCGTCGTTTTAGTAATGAAATGAATTAAAACACTGGAAGCATGAACTTGAGCCTTGATAAAAACTTAACTAGTGTATATTACGTTAAAATTACATTCTTCGCACATGTGTGCGGCAATACAGTAAGCATAGCGTTACAGCTCAGATTCTCTACATACGTTCACGAGGCAGTCAAACAGTCTAACCGTAAAACGTTTCTTCCCGCCTTTCCGCGGAGCTAATCCGCGCGGTTTTCAGTTACGGCGGAATAGAAACCATGGATGTGGTATGAAGAAAATAGGAGTCAGTTCACAAGCTGGTTTTGGGTTGTCGGCGATGCCAGATCCCCACAGTAGCCCTCCCCCCCCCCTCCCCTGAGCAATAGCGAAACAATTTCCACTATCAGAGGTAGCGAGGGTTAAATCTGACACGCCGACCAGAACGTGTGGTTACAGGCTCACTTTTGGGCATGAGAGTTTCTGGTTGATTTGCTGATGTCTCTAACACCGGCTGCTTCTGTGCTGCTTTTTGATTGGGAGGCTGTTCCTCGCCTGAGCACCAGAAAGCAGGCTTCACTCTGTCTATATGCACTGTAACAGTTCGCTCAGCAATTTTAAGTGTAAAATTTTTTTCAGTTCTTTGCAGCACCAAGTAAGGCCCCTCATACGGAGCTTGTAGGCTTTTCTTAACACAGTCTCTGCGCAGAAAGACGTGTGTGCATGACTTAAGGTCCCTGCTGATGAAAATTGGACGGTCAGCTGTAGACCGAGCAGGTACTGGGCACAACTGGCGTACCACCTGACGTAGCCTGCCAAGAAAATTTACCGGATCTGGATCGTCAGCTGCTGGCACCAGGAATTCTCCAGGAAGGGCAATGGTAGTACTGTATACCATCTCAGCTGCCGTTCCCTGCAAATACTCCTTCCATGCAGTTCGTATGCCCAGCAGCACAGATGGCAATACCTTAGCCCATTCGATGGTGTTGTGCGCCATGATTGCAGCTTTGAGCTGCCGATGAAATCGCTCCACCTGACCGTTTGCAGCTGGATGGTATGGAGATTTGTGGATCTTGGTAATACCCAGGAATTAATTCAGTGCCGAAAACAGAGATGACTCGAATTGGGGACCTTGGTCAGTCGTTAGACGTAAAGGTGGCCCAAAACGGGCGATCCAACCAGCGTAGAAAGCCTCTGCTACACTCTCAGCCGTAGTGTCAACCAACGGAATTGCTTCCGGCCACTTGGTGAACCGGTCAACACATGTCAAGCAATAGCGAAACCCATTAGATGGTGGCAATGGCCCAACCAAATCTATGTGCACATGCTGGAACCGAGCTGATGGTTGTTCAAATGTGCACTTTTCGTGTGCCGGTACACTTTGCTTCTTTGGCAGGAGATGCAGGATCGCACCCACACCGCAACCTTCTTCTGCATCCCGGTACAAACATAGCGTTGTGCAACTAGTTTCTGTGTCACCTTGACACCAGAGTGAGACAAATCATGCAATTTCTGGAAAACAATCTTCCGCATGCCTGCGGGCACAAAAGGTCTAATGCGACCTGTTGAGATATCACACTGTAACTTTAATTCAGTATCGCCTACTGGCATCGTTTGAAATTTTAAACTAGTCTCGCTTTCTTTTGCCTGTTGAAGTGACATATCACTTGCCTGTAATTTAGCCAAAGTAGAAAAATCTAGCCAGTAGGCCGTTAATGCTCCAACACTGTTTTCGTGAAAAAATTTTATTACTGTAATTTCTGGTGTTAAGCTGCGGCTAAAATAAGTCAGTTCTTCAGGCCCTACTTCAGTCACGCGAAAAGACCCGTTCGCTAATGCTATTCCTATGGAAGAAATTTATAAAGATATCTCGGTCGCATTTCACTATTTTTAGATGATTTTTTTTGCAGTGGCTAGCTCAGGTCGATCTGTATGTAGGACGTTTTCTACTTTTTCAATTTCGTTTACAAGTATTTTTAATCGGGACACTTTCATTTTCAGAACCGGTTCCTAAAATAAAAACATCCTCTTAAAAAAAATCCCCAATGAAAATCGAAAAAGTAAAAAACGGCCTTTTTACAGATCGACCTCAGCTACCAACTGCAAAAAAATCATCTAAAAATATTGAAATGCGACCGAGATATCTTTATAATTTTTTTCCATAGGAATAGCATTAGCGAACGGGTCTTTTCGCCTGACTGAAGTAGGCCGTTAATGCTCCAAAACTGTTTTCGTGAAAAATTTTTATTACTGTAATTTCTAGTGTTAAACTGCGGCTAAAACAAGTCAGTTTCGCATTACAATGTGTAATAGCTAAATTTATGAATCTACTTAATAATACATACATGAAAGAAATGAAACTACTGGTTGAAAAATTAAAATATTAAATGTATCAATATATTTTTTTAATTATTTTTCGAAAATATTATGAATTGTAACTGGAGATCAACCGAAAATGCGGTTTCGTCTTCGGCCCAAAATCTGAGTTTCGTTGAAAATTCGGTCGGACCGAAACTTATCTGTATTCGAAAAATCTCGTTTCTCTTCTGAAACTTTCAACATTACTCACTGATTTTAACTGCATCGGCTCAAATGAGACACTCTTTATAACTCACTGTTTATAATTATGAGTCATGACTGACTCAAGACGTCAGTGCAAATTATAAAACAGCAAGTAATGCTAATATTTGAATATGCTCACGTGCTCATTAAAAGCTGCAAACTTAACAGTAACAGAATTTTTTTTTGTTTTTAACCGCAGTCGTGTTTCGAATGCTCAGTGAGAAAGTTCTAGTACAACAGATGATCATTTACAAAAACCACTATGAAAAATAAATCGCGGTATGTTGTATGTATACCTAAAACATTTTTTAATTAGATGGAATTAGATAATTGAAAATCATTCTGCGTTGTGGATGAATTAATTACATTTTATTTTATATGAAAATAAAAAGGTTTGCTCAGAGACACAGAGATCCAACATGGGCACCGGAGATAAAATTTTCCAACAGGGCGCCCTTTCAAAACTTTCTTAGAGAGGCGTGGGGGGGGGGGAGGGGGTATTTGTGTTTTATTTGAAACTTATACACACACACATCACGGACAGTGTTGTAGTCGTAAAAAAAAAAAAAAAAACAGAGAGAGTATACACTGTAAGCAGAGGGCATACGCTGAGTCATGAAAGTTCATGACTAAGGTATACACTATAGCTTTATTTGAGAAGGAGGATATACGGAGCTTCTTTAAAAAGAATTCAGAAGGTATACGGCGTATACCTCCGTATATCCTCCACTACTCCCCTGATCACGGAGGAAGAAACTGGATTTCAGCAAACGAGTTTCTATTTAATGAATGTCAATGAGTAGATTTAGAAGAATTGCTTAGATTTTGATACTTCTTTTTTTCTTGGAATAGGCTCGTTCTGGTGGTTTTCCCATGAAGAACTGTAGCATAAAAAAAAAATGAAAAAAGACAATTTATGGAAAACCCCTTATCATTTAGCTCTAAACTACTAACAACTAAAAATCAACTCACTCTATTTCAGATATCTTCCTGAATTTTCACGATATTTGACTGGCTTTTTTTTTTTTTTTTTTTTGAGTTGCTCATTGCTCATTAATTCATGTAAAAAATATTTCTTATCGTGCGCGCATGCACAGATAAAAAATATTTCATCATACTGCTCATATTTCATGAAATATTTAATATATTTACATTCCAATTACACTATATTGTTTCTACTACATTTTGTAAAATTTTCTGAAATTGGCGTTAAATTTTATAAAAATTCCTGCATGATATAAACAAAAAACATGCAAGAATTTTTTGAACTTAAAAAAAAAAAAATCAATATATCTCGATGAATATACGAGCTGTTCTTCCACAAATGAATATACATATTGTACAATATCCATATATTCATCAGCTATAGCGATAAATCATTTCGTGCATTTTATTTTACAAGGTGATCCCAAATATTACTATTTTTCTTTGATTTTTTGTTGGCCGCCTAATTGTCCTACTGATCAAATCGCCGGCTGGTGATAAATATGAAGTCAAACATATACTCTTCATAATCCTGAGGTTCCGGAAAATTCCGACAAGTATAACTTTAAATATTCGACAAAATGTCTGAAATTGAAAGTGTCTGGTGATTAATGGCCATATAGTGTATATATTTCTTTCATGTATATGAAAGAAATATACATGAAAAACATAGATACAGTAGAAACTGTACCTAAAGTTGCGTCTACTTGAAGACGCTACTACGAAATCAAAACAAAACGGATTTGAATCGCCTAGATTTACTGTGTTGAGACCGTTGAGCAGTGTTGAATTCAGACGCTTTTCTCCGGGAGGAACATTATAGAGTTCCGGGGGGGGGGGGGAAGGAAATTGCACTTTTTGACCACTAAAAACTGAAAATCTCAATTCTTCCGGAAGGGGATGTCCCCCCCCCCCGGGCCACCCCCTAAATTCAACACTGCCGTTGAGAGTATTGACGTCACTCGCTAATACTCTGCAGGAAACTAGCACTAACTGGCAATGCAGTACAGCCAGAACTGATTAAATTATTTTTTTATTTGGTCCAAGTAGCCCTCTCCAGGGTCGGACTGGGCCCGGAGAAAGAGCGCAGACCTTGGATTTTCAGAGGGCGCTAAAATTTTAACGACCTTTTATTTGCTTGTGTTGTATCTGGCTTGACAAAGTTTAACACATTCGTATAGCACTAAGTATGAAAATGGCTTAATAATATATCTTTGAGTCTTCGCTATATTCCTCGTGCATGTTTAAAGTTCATTCATTTCTACACAATGTTACGCAATTTCCTAAAACGAATTATGTAATAACTAAAAGTTCCAGCAAGTTGAACACAGATTAGCTTGTTGTAGATGACTGATACCAAGGATAGGGCTTTTTAGGGTTTCGCTCATCTGATGAAACCCTATTCGTCTCACTCCTCTGTCTGTCTGTCTATCCGTCCGTCACAGAGCCCGTTCTCAGCAACTATGTATGTTGGAGACTTGAAATTTTGCATACTTATAGCTCAACACCTCACATCAAACGACAAATCATAAAATTTTGAAAAAGTCTTATATTTAACCCTCTGTGGTCTAACTTGTGTATTTTAAACTTTTTTTTTTTAAACTGATCCCCTAATTAAGTTGAAGACTTGATATTTTGCATAATTATAGCTGAACACTTGCGATCACACGACAAATCATAAAAATTTCAAAAAGTCTTCTATTTACCCTTCCTGTGTCTAACTTGTGTATTTTAAGCAATTTTTCTAACTCAGCCCCTAATTAAGTTCATGGTTCGTACGCTTTAGAAAAAATAGAAAAAGTGCTAGAAAGAAAAGTATTCAATTTCAAGGAATGAAAAGTGCTGGAAAATATCGCGAATTTCGACAAATGGTCGCCGAAAAATATCAATTTCAACGAGCGTTCGTATTAAAAATTGGTAATATCGCCAAAAGATCGTGGAAAAGCGTGAATTTCATCAAAAGATCATGGAAAACGAGTATTTCGTCAATTAATAGGGAAATAACGTAAATTTCGACAAAAGATCGTGAATAAAGTGCAAATATCGTCAGAGGATCGCGGAATAAAAGATCGTGAAAATACGCGTGTTTCGTCAAAGAATCACAAAAATATCCGTATTTCATCAAAGGATCGCGAAAAAAACGCAAATTTCTTCAAGGGATCGCGGAAAAAAACGAGAACTTCTTCAAAAGATCCTGGAAAAACGCGAATTTCGTCAAAGGATTGAGGAAAAAATGCAAATTTTGTCAAAGAATCGCGAAAGTAAAGCAAATTTCTTCAAAATGTTACGAAAAAACGCAAAATTCGTCAAAGGATCGCGTAAAATGTTCATTTTGTCAAAGGATCACGGAAAAAGAGCAAATTTCGTCAAAGGATCCCTGAAAGAACGTGAATTTCGTCCAAGGATCGCGGAAAAAACCCGAATTTCATCAAAGAATCGCAAAAAAATTCAAATTTCGTCGAAAGATTAAAAAAAAAGACGAATTTTGTCAAAGGGCCGCGAAAAAAACGTATAACTAGCGTCGGGGGGGGGGGATTTTCCCCCCTCCCCTCTCTGCTGTAATCTTTCAGAAAATTTGCTATAAATTGCATTTTTTTATTTTAAGCTCAGAATCGCTTTTTTAAATTTCGCTAATTATACGTTGAATAAATCTCGAATTTCTTCAATCTGTCATTGAAAAAAAATGGCAAATTTTATCAATCCACCGGTAAAAGATACCACAAAATTCGTCCATTGATCATCGATAAAAAAAATGCAAATTTCGTCAATTTGTCGAAAAAATCGTGAATCTCGTCAATTTCATGCCGATTCCACCTATTGCTCTTCCCCCTTCCCCAAAAAAAAAACCCCTCCTAATATAGTCAATAGGCCATTGAAAAAAATTGTGAAATTTGTCAATCGGTCATTCATAAAAATCGCGAATGTTGTCAATCAGCAAAAACTTCACAGAATTATATTAATTCCAAATTTTCCGCTGTGTAACTGATAATTAATTTTTTATTCCTGTTTATAAATTCATTTAAAAGAAATTGCATTTAAAACGTAAAAGTAAATTATCTAACCGTTATTTCAATTATTTTTGTATGGATAAGCGCAAATGCTGCAATGTTTGAGAATTCAGAATATTTATTAAAAGTATAACTTGTAAAAAATTCTGCACAACTTCTGAAATGCTAAAATTTGACCCTGATGAGTGTTCAGAATTCCTATTTAACCAGTTTACTCCTGTCTTGTGTCTTCTACTATTGTAGTGATACCATACCTTTTATTTTTTGCACTTAAAGAAAAAAAAAATCAAGCTCTGTTTTCTTAACTTTTTATTAAATATATGAAATTTCTTTCCCATTGTACCTTACTAAACACATTATTCTTTAAAAATTGTCTTGATAATATAATGTCTTGAAAAGGCCTTTTATAAAAATTAAAAGATCTGATAAGATTTCTTTGAAATAGATAATCAATGTGGTGGCTATTATCCTTATGTGTATCTAATGTATCTAAGCAGCTCTTGAATAGTGCTTGAATTTTATTTGTTCACGAGTGTATGAACCATGAAGTTGGAGACTTGAAATTTTGCATACTTACAGCAGAACACTTGCGATCACACGAAAAATCATAAAATTATCAAAAAGTCTTATATTGATTACCCTCCCGGTCTCTAACTTGTGTATTTTAAGCAATTTATTATCCTATTTTCCATGATTAAAATAAACAATAAAAAAAATACACACTAGAATTTCCTAATATTCATTTAAACACGGAAAGTCTGTCATTAAATAAAGCGAAGATTACTAACTGAAAAGTATGGTGTAAATTTTGAGAATGAAAAAGGACTCCATAGCTTGCAGAATTGTAATCCAGAAGTGTGATCTAATTTGTATTCCTCGAAAAGAAAAGTCATGTTTTCCAGTCAACAACAAAATGAATATAAGTTTTCTGCCTTCTGATATTTCTCTCTTTCTGAACCTGTTTCCAAAAAGCATGGTTTCAATTATAAGATATTCGGGACCGGGTTTAAAGGGGGGGGGGGGGGTGAGAATATGTAAAATATTCGTTAAAATCTAAAAGACATCATTCAAAGACGCGACAAAAAAAAAAAAAAAAAAAAAATCTAGTCCATGGCTCCGTTGCTACTAAATCTTACCCTGGATGCATGTTTTCTCTCTCAGCGGCATGCAAAGATGACCACTTTGGTTTCCGATCATGAAATTGTTTCGATATATATCTTTAATTTTTTTGTTATAGTAAAAAACGCTTCTCTTGTGCTGTTTGTCTATTGATCGATGATTTTTTCCTAAACAAATTCTCGAAATTCAGTACAGTAGTCAGAATGCATATGTACAACGAGGGGGGGGCGGAAATATTGGAGCGTCTTAGGCATTTATGGGCGCACAGTTTTCCCTGGACGAGGGCGCACCGTCCCTTATGCCGATTTTGCAGGCGGGCCAGTCCGAGCCTGGTTCAAATAGTCCTCTTCTGGATCTAAGTAGCAGGGCTTAATGTCTAACAAAAAAAGTACCGGAGCCCTAATATTCTGCGGTACCGTACTAACAACTGTACCCCCTTCCCCCCCTCTGTCACTCCAATCTGCATATTTATATTTTGTACATTATTTGCAAATTTTAAAGCATTTTTTTTTTCTTTAGCAAAATAAAAATTTTAATTATATCTATCAACATATACTTAGCTGTCAACTATTCCATTTTTTAGTTATCACTCCTTCCGAATAGTAATCTTTGCCTAATTATAATGTTAATTGCGAGTTTTTGTTAATTCTACGATTAAATATGGTAAGAATTATGATTCGAAAATAGTGTTAACACAAAAAGGGATAGTTCGCAGCTATGCATTTTTATAAAAAAATGAATGAAATTTGCAGAAATTAATATTTATATGCTGAAAAATGGAATGGAACAATGTTTTTCAATTTCCTATAAAAGGTGCATATCTTAAACTATAATGGATTACTTCCGCATAGCAATCTTTTGTGATGAGTCCCTTAAAATCAGATTAAATAAAGAATTTGACACTATTATCGGAAAGATTCAATGTTTTTATAGAAAAAGGGGATACACCTCTCGATTGCTAATACATAGAAATTATATCTATTTACAAATGAAAGTAACTTCGTAAATGTGCAGAGCAAAGCCTTAGCATGGGCAACGTTCATGATACAAAATAAATAGAAAAATCACTAACGTTATTTTTATATAAAAGTAGCAAATAAAGCCTTTGTGCTCTTTTTGCTACTTTTATATATTAAAAAGCAGAAAAACCAACGTTTAAAATGCACAAATAATACATGAAAATGAGTTATTTTCATGTATTATTTAAACATTTTAAACGTTGGTTTTTCTGCTTTTTAATAGTTATTTTTATACTCGTACGCAATAGAGGACAAAAAAACTCAAACAATCAAAACCTCAAGCTGATGCTCGTTGGCTAAAAACAGAAAATATTCTTTTCAAGTTAGACATCTAAATAAAAATAAGCAAAAAACAACCAATTAAAAATTATCTTTCTGTCACAAAAAAAATCGAACTGAAAGCAAATTCATTGTTCAGTCTCTTGAGTGGCCCGTATCAATGCGTCTCCGACATAAACTTTCAAATACTATCACTAGAATGGAAAACACGATTTCTGTTTTCCCTTCATTGTGGTCAAAATAGCATTAAAATGATTTGAAGGAGAATAAAATACGTAATTTTGAAGGAGGAAAATTTTTTTCCTATACATGAATAAGTAAAATTTTGAATATAAGACAGATTGAGCTCGAGTTAGTCAAAGTCCAAAAACTGATATAAAAATTGAATCCGTTTTATCTCCATCTCCTATGTGTGCGACACATTACGTCACACAAGTGTTTTGATTACTTAAAAAAAAGAAAAAAAAATTGGGATGGAAAGGAAAGGGTAATTTAGGCTTCGGTTTTTCGGAAGCGCTATTGCACTGGGTTCCGGAGCCCTGTACTTATGAGTTATGGCGAATTCTGACCAATTTATATATATAAAAGCCGTTCTCTGTGTGTATGTCCTTTATACAAATCTTTAATTTTTGACCGATTTGCACGCAACTCGATGTACATACGTTTTAGAACGTGGAAAAGATCACTGTCTACTTTAAAAAATTATCAGACCACTATTTATCCCTTTTTTCTACCACTTCCATAATTTAACATTATAGAAATATCTCTTTTTAAATCTTTTTTAATTCAAACGTTTCTTTCCTGTTGCCAAACCCTAAAAAATGACACAATAATGTGAAAAAAATAAGGATAACGCGTGTATTTTATTTCTATTTGCCAATAAAAATTCAGATTTTCTTGCTATATTTTTGCGTGTTTGATATTGACGTCATTCTAAACAGAAAATTTACATTTTTTTGTATATAAAATAAAAACTTTAACTATAAGAGCGTCAAAATAACGTAGCACCTCAAATTGAATGTTTTTTTTTTTTAATTAAAACATCTATTTTAATACAAACAGTCAAATTTCATGAAAACAATTTAAGAAAAAGAAAAAAAAGGCTAGATATGACGTCACATTCTATCAAATCTTTTCAACGCGTAATCAAACTCATTGTAAACATATGGCTCCTATATTTTGCTTACTACTTCGATTGTATACTGCAGCCATATCTTATAGCTATACGTTATCGCTAAGTGTTGTATTGGTTTAGATTCAGTGCTAACATTTTCTGTGATTTATAGCAGAAAAAGACCGGTTATTTACATTTTCAAAAAAATTCTTGACACATGTCTTGATTTAAAATTTATGGAAAATGACATCATTTCATCTAATCATTGTAGATTTAATTTCAATAAAATTTCAAATTTTCCAAATAGAATTTTAATAACTACTACCTCATTTGGATGTATTTTTTTGCATTTTGCCCCGTATTGTGGGAGATATTGTATACTTCTGTTACGCGCGCCAAAGAAAACATGTATTTTAATTTTAAAAGTTTAAAAAAATTACCACAATGTGTCAAAAGAACATCCTTTTTCTGAATTTAAATTTCGCGAGTTCCAAAATTAAAACTAAAAATGCAAGTTTTTTCATAAACTTCAAGTTAAGGCTGTTCATAAAGTAAAGGCTGTTCTCAAATCCAAAAGAGCTATTTTCTGACATATTTTTTAATTAATTTTTGTTCGGAAACGCATGAAATTGACAGGAGTTCTTATTTAGAAACTATGTAATAGAAAGATAGTTTCCATTTGTTGGTAAAGGTATAAGATCTTCCAGTTGGTGTTTTGAACTGAATTTCGGACGCAACAGTGCAATAAAGGATAAAAACCAGCCGTCACGCAACCACAATTACTCATAACTCGATAAGTAATTTATTTATGAAAAAAGGAAAAACTCATTTCAATTCCAAATCGCTTTAATAGTCATCCCTACAAATTTTAAGCCTTTACGTTTAATGAGTCAGACAATGTAGTGATGGGCGATTCTCGAAAATTCGACAATCGAGAAAAATCGTCATCGTAAAAAATCACAATCGATACAGCCATCGATTAATTCCTAGAATCTACAATCGAGATGTTTTACAATCGATTATAACGAGAGAAGCTAAAAACAATTGTTGGAAAATTTAGCTATTATTCTGGCCGAAAATTTCATAGTAGTGATAGGGTTTGCCCGATAATTCTGCTATCGCAATTATTTGCTCCTGATTTATGCTGAAGGGGTTACTTCAGTCAAGTGAAAAGACCTGCTCGCTAATGCTAATCTTATGGAAGAAATTTATAAAGCTATCTCATTTGAATTTCAGTATTTTAAAATGATTTTGTTTGCATTGGAATAAATTCCCCTTTCTTCTTTATGAAACTGCAATGTCCAAATCGCGTAACTATGGCGCCTTTGAATCAAATAACCCTTCTACTTTTTAGATAACTCCAAAAAGTTTGATACAGTTTAAAGTTCCCCTAAATGTCAAATGCTGTGGAATTTCCCCATTGATCGAAAACAAAAGTTTCTTTCGAAAAACGTAAGGATAGTAAGATAAAGATACCTGCCAAGAGGGAACCTGTCTAACACGGAAACTGTTTTCCAGTACCTAGCGATTCCAACATGACTCTTTAAGTCTGTATCGAAATCCAAAGTAGCTACTTTATGACACATTTAAAAACTCATTTTTTATTTTAAACACATTAGCTAGAATCGATTAGCATTTCCCTCTTTTCGATAAAGGCAAAAGGTTTGATACAAATTAAAGTTCCCTAAATGTCTAAAGTGTGTCTAATGCTGTGGAATTTCTCCGTTTATCAAGAAACATAAGAATAACCAGACAAATATAACTGCTAAGAGGAAACCTGTCTAACACGGAAATTGTTTTCCAGTGCCTAGCGATTCCAATATGACTCTTCAAGTCTGTATCGAAATCCAAAGTAGCTAGTTTCTGACACATTTGCTAGCTTCTTTTTTATTTTAGGCGCATTATCTAGAATCGATTAGCATTTTCTTCTTTTCGATAAAGGCAGAAGGTTTGGTACAAGTTAAAGTTCCCTAAATATCTAAAGTGTGTCTAATGCTGTTGAATTTCTCCGTTTATCGAAAACAAAGGAGTATTATCAAAAAATAGAAAGATAAACAGACAAATATATCCGCTAATAGGGAATTCTATAACTAAAATAAAACTTCAGTGGACTTCATTTTTGGTATTTTGGATAATTTTAATCTTCCAATCCTTACCAACGTGGTATTAGATGATAGGTCTGGAAAAAGTAGAAGGAACGCCCCCCCCCCCCCACCGCAGGGGCATTAAGCCCCAAATTGACAGTAGGGCAGACCAAGGATGAAACCAACAACTTCATGTAAGAGAGGACTAGGAGAAGTTGAGAACGGTAAAAAAACCAAACCATTGAATAAGAAAAAAAAAGAACAAGTGAAGCGTGTGATTAGAGACAGACAAATGAAGAGGGGCCCGATGGGCCACAGCTGGTCCAGAATGAGTGTTCAAGTAGTCAGAATGGATCAAGATCTTGGAGAATAGTATCTACAATGAAGAAAAACAATGAGACAAAATATTATGAAAAACAGATGAAAAATACGAATAGCCTGAGGCTAAAAGTAAAATGTCTCACTGGGCGGTGTCCCCTGGTGGTAGTAAAAATAAAATTGATACGAGAAGATAGGGAAGAGTGAAAAGACTTTATTTTGTGAATTTTATAATTTTTGGACAAACAGTATACTAAAGGTTTGAAGAAACAAAATGTTAAAGCTCCCTCTTGAGGCGAAGAAAGGAGTTAAAATTAAGAAACATATGTCCATATTTTTTATTCGATTTTAGACACAATTTGATGTTAGTCTTATAATTTCCCTATGAGTGGAAGATACCGTACCAGAGTACGGAAAAACCGCCTTTAAGTATATTCCTTTAGAGCATTTTAAGCGCAGGGGTCTAAAATTCGGTGGATTGACAAAAGAAAGGTAGATTTAGAAAGGTTATGAGATTACCCTTATTTTAATATGTTACATGAGTGGGGTAAAATAATTTTAAAAAATCCTCTTTCCTGAGGCGACACTTAAAATCTTGAAAACACATAATTTGCAGTGCAGTTTTGTTTTAACAATAGCATTTTAACATTAAGAGATATGGGACAGCTTAGGAGGGCTAAAATAAGAGAAACATTGAAAATCAAAAACAAACTGGCGCCAAATTCATTAGAAAACTTCTATATCAACAACTGAAACCCGAACTGATAACATAAACCACTATGCCTCCTAACCCATATCGCTTAATAACAATAGCGAATGGAAAAGAAC
Source organism: Maratus speciosus (assembly GCA_963932465.1). Classification (NCBI taxonomy): domain Eukaryota; kingdom Metazoa; phylum Arthropoda; class Arachnida; order Araneae; family Salticidae; genus Maratus; species Maratus speciosus. Next base: position 38,450,328 of record OZ010792.1, read on the forward strand.
GTGTACTCCTTTGGGAAATCATGACTTACACCAGAAGCGCGGTAAGTTTGACTCTTCTGAAAGCTTCCTTTCTCTCGAAGTGCGAGAGCTCTCTCTCGCACTTCGAGATCTATTTTCTGGACGCAAACCGCTCGTTTATCTCGAGGAGACATTTTGCTCGAGGGCAAACCTTTCGCTTACTTCGAGGTATCTCACCGATTGTAACTCATTGCTTCCTTCGTCACTTCTCGTTTCTCGCTCTCGGTCTCTGTTCAACATTTCATATGACATTGTCGAGAATGAGAAATCAGTTTTCGTCCTTTCTCGAAATGTTACTCTCGATGGTTGTCATTTCACTCTTGGCCAAGAAGGGCCGAGAAGAGATATCGAGGGGCAAGCTGGAGAAAGAAATGGGCATGACAATGAGCTGTGAAATGAAGCTTTAATTTTCAATGCTTTTCTTATTTTAGCCCTACCAAGCTGTCACATACCTGGAGCCCTCCGATAAATATTATTTATTAAATATAAAAATTTCAAAGAGGAAGGTGGGTCGGGTGAATTCCGAGGACGTGAGAGTGGGCGGGGCGCAATTTAAAACATTTTACCGAACTCTTCCTGTGACATATTATCGAAAAGCCCTTTCACAACTTTTTCATATTATGAACCTTTCTTCCCCCGAAGGTGAAATTCGGGAGGTAGTGAGGGGGCGAACAAATTTTTAAAAACCGTAGCCGATTTCTATGATAAATTTAAATAACATTTTAGATGTGAGTTTTTTATGAAGTTTTCTAATAAATATTATTTATTGAAGATAAAAATTTTAAAGTGGGGGCTGCGTGAATTCCGTTGCGAAAGAGTGGGCCCAAAGGGGGGAGGGGGAGCAGTTTTCAAAGTTTTTTTGGACCGGTCATGTGATATGTTATCGGAAAGCTCTCGTATGACTCTTTCATATTATGAGACTTTCTTCCTCCCCTCCCCAATTCGGCCCCCACTGCGGGGGGTAGTTTTTTTGTTTTATCATTTTAGATCGGATTTTTTTTTATGGAGCCCTCCGATAAATATTACTTAAAAAATATGACATTTCAGGACACTTTTCTAAATTTAGCCAAGACCCCTCATGTGGCATATCGTTCGAAAGGTTTGTGACTACTTATTGATGTTATGCACCTCCGGTGACAGTCCCCCACACTTTGCCCCCCCCCGGGGGACATTTTTCCAAATTTAATCAAGACCCTTCATGTGAGATATCGTTGGAAAGGTCTGTGACTACTCATTGATGTTATGCCCCTATGGTGTTCGTCCCCACAACTTTCCCCCCCCCGGGGGACACTTTTCCAAATTTAGCCAAGACCCCTCATGTGAGATATCGGTGGAAAGGTCTGTGACTACTTATTGATGTTATGCACCTCCGGTGACAGCCCCCCCCCCCTCCCGGAGGACACTTTTTCAAATTTGGGCAAGATCCCTCATGTAAGATATCGTTGGAAAGGTTTGTGACTACTTATTGATGTTATGCACCTATGGTGTTCGTCCCCCCACTTTGCCCCCCCCCGGAGACACTTTTTGAAATTTAGCCAAGACCCCTCATGTGAGATACGTTGGAAAGGTCTGTGACTACTTATTGATGTTATGCTCCTCCGGTGTCCGTCCCCCCATTTTACCCCCCCCTCCCCCCGGAGACACTTTTCAAATTTAGCCAAGACCCCACATGTGAGATATCGTTGGAAAGGTCTATGACTACTTATTGATGTTATGCTCCTCCGGTGTCTGTCCCCCCCACTTCCCCCCCCCCCGGGACACACTTTTACAAATTTAGCCAAGACCCCACATGTGATATATCGTTGGAATGGTCTGTGACCACTTAATCATGTTATCCACCTCCCGCAACCCTCCCCACACTTTGCCCCCACGGGAAGGGCATTTTTATAAATTCAGATCCAGACCCCTCGTGTGATGGTTCGAAAGGCCTGAAGACTTGTGACGACTTATTCGTATCATGCAGTTACTTTGCCCCTCCGCTCACTTTGACCCCTCCCCCCGAGATTCGTTTGTTTCGAGATTATATATTTTTTACAAGATTTTGTAGAGCGTGCACACCACGCCTGCTATACGGTGTCGTATATAGCGGGTAACCTGTTCGTGATATCATATTACAAGATTACGTATAACTTAGGGGCCCCGATTAAAGGAGGGGCCCACTAGCGGGTGAAGTCACCTTGTCTTTATTAACACCGACTCATTCCAGTTTACTCGCAGACGATTCTTGATAAAATGTATGACGTATATAATATATAATATATGATGTATACAAACTGGAGTCATCGAGAAAAAATTTACACAATCGAAAAATATCGAGATGTCCATACAATCGAGACAATCGAGAAAAACATCTCGTTATCGCCCATCACTAAGACAATGTGTCAGAAAGTTTCGCGTTGTTGAGCAAGGAACTGGAGAAGCACCTTAAGCATTTGCAGGTTAGTATTTTGTAATCAAGTTGCATGCCAGATAGTCGCTTAAAACATAAGTCATTCTATATTGTTTTAAACAAAGGTGCATGCCATAATAGGTGTCAGGCACACTCATTAAAATAAGAATACCCTAGCGCACAGCCCATTACCGAAGATAAACCCGTCAATATACTTAGAGATAAAAATAGTTCTGCAGTTTTCATTCAGCTAATACGATTAATCCTTCATAATTGGGTCCACATGATTATATAACTTTCCCCTATAATTCTATGACTAAGCAACGGAAAACAATATGTTACGCACTAAAATCTTCCCTAAAAAACTAATAGTGCAAGTCGCATGGAAATCCGTTCTGAAGAATTCAAGTTATATGCACCCGGAACGAAATTCCCATTTGAATTTTATATACTTATCAGGTTATTTTGAGTAGTTTGATTTGATATCTGTTAAATTCGTGTTTTATTTTATTTTTGGCGTTTAAATTTCGTTTGCCAATTTAGTTATTGAATATGACGCGAAAGCAAACAAATTCTGAATTATTTACAATGTTTTTGAACAATTGAGTTAATCTTTTGTATTTGGGTTGCAAACATATTTAAAAAATATGCATGCTTAAAAATTATTTTATAACCCATAAAAAATTCGTAAATTGAGATAAACATTACAAACAAATATCACTGAAAGTACTTTTGTTTTCTATAATACGTTGGAACAATCGAATGTACAATGTTTAGACGTTAAACTGCAATAAAAGTGAAATTTGTTGTGTTAGGTTTTTGCCACCGAAAATATGATACCAGCGTTACTCATAGACATGTCTTTTCTTTATACTATTGCATTAAGTGTAAACAGGTTCATCTTTCGTAATCGGGTTGCACTCAACTTTAAAAATATCCATGCTTAAAAATTACTTTAAAATCCATTAAAATCAGAAAACTGAGGTACAATTTTCAAACAAATTTCATTTCAGAGAACTTTTTCCTATTCGACATTGTAAAAAATGAAATTGTGTGATGTTTAAAAGTTAGAAAAATTGCAGTAAAGGCACATTTTATGGGTTACAATTTATGGGGTACAATTTATGGGCACTGACATAGTGTTTTTACTTTATAATGTAGATAATACCATACAAACGAGAATTTCACTAAGTGCTGCGCGATTTGGAGGAATTTCTTGTTTTCGTATTGTCAGGAAAATCACATATTTTTCTCTTATACCCGCCAAAGAAAACGTGCATTCTGTTATTAAAGCTCAAGGATTTTACTATGGTTGCAAGACAATAACGCCATGTTTTTTTATTGTCTTTATAACGATTTGTGGATGGGAATGCACAAATTTCAGTTATTGTGATTGCCGTATTATTTCGTTTTAATTTATTTTACTGGAAGGCTTCTTATAATTGACACGGGCGAAGCCGGGTAGTTCTGTTAGTATTTAAATATTTATTAAAAACAGAGAAGTACCGAAGCTGGGATCCGGAGCAAATTAGGCCCTGCTAAGTAGCCCTCCCGTTGGTAAGTCCAAGTTACAATACAGACAAGGGGGAAAATGTGATGCTACCAACCAATCGACTGGAAATAATGTCTACTGTAGTGATGGGCGATTTCATTTTTTTAATCGATTTAATCGATACTATGGCCAACTCGATTTAATCGATACTATGAATTTTTTAATCGATGTCTCTAAGACAAAATAAGGTAATATCATTTTCATTTTCCTTCAAAAATTGAAGATAAAGTAGTTGGATGTGCCAATCCCAAAACTTTCATCTGCCTCATAAATGTTAAAACTTCAAAATTCGCTATCACAGTGTCAAATTTAAATGATAACCTATGCGCATCATGAGGATTCAAAAAGGATAGGTTCATTGAAGTATGTGCATTTTAAAAGAAAATATAAGCATTGCATTTTCCTAACAAATCATTGAATTTCGGCCCACACCCTCTTAGGCTAATGTCAGACGAACGTCTTTTTGCACGCTTTTTTCGCTCTTACGCCATCCCTACACCTTCGCTAGCATGTGTAGGGACGGTGTAAGAGCGAAAAAAATGCGTGCAAAAAGACGTTCATCTGATATTAGCCTAGATGTCCGCAACGGAAAATCCCAACTCAAAGAGCATAAAAGCGACAGCTGTTGGGCAGTATGCACCCAAGCCTATAATAAGGATCTATTTATCTGAAAGTGTAACAGAATATGAAGTTTGATTAAATTCCGTGCATTAGTTTTGAGATATGGCTATTACGAATATCATGCAGTATAGCAGCGCAGCCTGTTACATGATTAACAAGCAAAACTCAGGAACAACTTATGTCAATGACACATAATATTAAGTTTGATGAAATTCCGGTCATTACTTCTTGAGATATTATCGTTAATATCGTGTAAATTCTGAAAAACAGTGTTAAATTCAGGGGCTGGTACGGGTGGACAACCTCCCCCGCCCCCCCCCCCCAAAAAAAAATAAAACATTGAAATGGCCCTCATGAAGATTTGAGATTTTATGCTTAATGCACAAAAGTCCATTCTCCCCACCCCCCCTCCCGAAACTCTAGAATGTCCCTCTCCAGAACCATAGAAATCCATCCCGGAGAAAAATGTCTGAATTCAACACTGCTAAAAAAACGCAGAATGGCAGCACAACCTGTTACATCATTTACACGAAAACCTAATCATGAACAACTTATGACAGAATATTAAGTTTGATGAAATTCCGTACATTAGTTCTTGAGATATGATCCCTAAAATCGTTTAAATCCAGAAAAACGTGTTGAATTCCGGGGGTAGCGCGGAAGGACATGCCCCCACCCCCCCACCCCCCGTGCAACATTCAAATGTCCCCCAGAAGGTTTGAGATTTTATGCTTAATGTACAAAAGTCCAATCCCCTTCCCCTCTGAACTGTCCCTCTCTGGATCCGCAGAAATCACTCCCGGAGAAAATTGTCTGAATTCAACACTGCTGATAAAATCTGCATAACAAAGCCCCCTGTTGGGTGATTTACTCCGAAATCTAATATGCAACAATTTATGCCAACGTTTAACTGAATGTGAAGTTTGATGAAAATCCATGCATTAGTTCTTGAGATAGAGCTATTGCGAAAATCGGGAAAAATGCAGCATAGTAGCGCCACCTGCCGGTAGATTTACATCAAAAAGTAATCAGCACCAATTCATATGAAAGTCTAATTGAATCTAAAGTTTCAACAGATTCCATGCATTAGTTCTTGAAATAGACCGCCCACAATTTTTTTGTCAGAGAAAAACAAATAGACAGACTAACAGACAGACAATGTATAAAGAGTCAAATCGTATTCCAGACAAGATCTTCTAAAACTATAAATACTTCGAAAACCGGAAGTCGAAATTTTTCACAAATCCAACGCTTTCTTTTTCTAAAGACAAAAGAAAGCAAGAAAAAACTAACGCATCGATTCTGCCCGTAAATTTAAGATCAGAAATGGCGAATCGATTCAGTTTAGATTCGATGCCGATGTCGATCTTTAGATGCGGGCAGAATCGCCATTTTTTTATTTACTTAAATTCTTTAGATTCGGGCGAATCGATTCGGTTCAGATTCGATGTCGATTTTTAGATGCGGGTGAAATTGTTATTTTTTGATTTACTTCAATTCAAATCGCATCGCGCATGATCCACGATTCGGTTTGAATAGATTCCTCCAATTTTACTGTTTTAGTGGCAGAATTGCTGTAAAATTTTGTATAAGAGCCTTTTTTTTTCTTTCTAGGTTCAGTATTGAATGGCGGGTTGATTTCTTGACTGCTGCGGTCGGTTACTAGTTTATTATGTTGTATTTTTCAAGTTCGTCCCTTCTAATCCTTTCCGCCCCCCCCCCTTCCTCGCCAATCTTAATTTATTGGGCCGTTTAAAATATGCATGCTATTTTAAAAATGTCCAATTTTCGTTCTATTTTATTATAAATCCACATTTTGAAACCTTGACCAAAGATACATTTGAGGTCACCCCTCCCACCGTTTGAGACTTACCTGTCCCCTGGGGGGGCATATTTATTGTTTCTTCCAAACCATCTCGTGTAACATATTGTTGGAAAGCTTTTAATGTCCTCTTTTATTTTCTGCCCCCCCCCCCCCCACTAGTTACACGCTCTTGGCACTTTTTAGCTCACAGGCTATCAAAGCCTGAGATCTAATGTGCCCGTCGGTTTTGTATGTATGTATGTACGTACGTAACGCGTTAACTCTTGATAGAAATATCCGATTTGCTTCAATTTTTTTTCTATGTTCATTCTGCTAAGGCGCTTCCCTGATTAGTTTTGAAGGTTCATTGGTTAAGTATAAAGGGGAAACGGGGGCTAATCTCCCCCCCCCCCCCTTAGCTTAGATAAATGGGTTTTTCATGCAGAATTATTAAATTTTCTTCAAATTTTGGTGTACCGGTTAATTTTGATAACGAGTTTCTCTGATTATCGGTATCGGATTTTTGAAGGTTCATTGTTATAGTCTAAAGGGGGTGGGGAGGATGGGACGAGGGGATAATACCCTCCCTAATTTAGATAGATGGGTTTTGCTATCCCATTTACTTCAAATTTGGTATACCAGTTTATTCTGATAAGGCGCTTCCCTAATTACATTTGGAAGTTCATTGGCTAAATATAAAGGGGGGAACAGGGGGCTAATACCCCCTTAATTTAGATAAATGGGTTTTTCTATCCGATTTTCTTCAAATTTGATATACTGATTTATTTCGATAAGGCGCTTCCCTGATGACATTTGGAGGGTCATTGGTTAAGTATAAAGAGGGGAAACGGGGAGTGGCAATTCCCCCCCGCCCCTTAGTTTATTTTTCGATTGCATTATTCTTTGAAATAAGAGCATAATATACAGTTAGTGTGAATAGCCTGTGAGCTCAATGCCATCAGTTTAACTGGGCACTTTTCTTTTTAGCTCACAGGCTATCAAAGCCTGAGAGCTAATGTGCCCGCAGTTTCTGTACGTATGTATGTACGTACATACGTAACGCGATAACTCTCGATAGAAATATCTGATTTGTTTCAGATTTTTTTTCTAGGCTCATTCTCATAAGGCGCTTCGCTGATTAGTTTTGGGGGTTCATTGGTTAAGCATAAAGGACGGGGGTACGGGGCTATCCCCCCCCCACTTAGATAAATGGGTTTTTCATGCAGAATTATCAGATTTGCTTCAATTTTGGTATACCGGTTAATTCTGATAAGACGCTTCCCTGATTAAATTTGGAGGTTCATTGTTTAAGTATAAAGGGAGGAACAGGGGCTAACACCCTTAATTTAGATAGATGGGTTTTTCTATCTGATTTGCTTCAAATTAGGTAACCAGTTTATTCTGATAAAGCGATACCCTGATGAGATTTGGAGGCTTATTGTTTAAGTATAGAGATGTGACCGGTCGGGGGGAGGGCTGATTCCCCCTTAATTTATTTTTCGAAAGGCATTCTTTGAAGTAAGAGTATGAAATACAATTAGTATGAATAGACTGTGAGCTCAATGCCATCAGTTTAACTCGATACTTTTCTTTTTTATTTATTATTGTTTCAGTGAGTGAACTCTGCATGTCAGCGAATGAGTCAATTTCTATTTATAGTTTTTAGATTACTGCTGGGGAAAAAAAACATATAATCAAGGAATATACTTTTATTTATTTGTTAACTAGAGAAAAGTATGTTATTTCATTGTTAATGCCTCTAGGATGAGAACATGTTTTTTTCTTAACAGCTGAAAATTTAGTAAACATTAAAAAGAAAGATATTTATAAACTGTAAATGAGATAAGGAGATATATATTTTAAAAAGGGAAAGAAATTTTAGTTAAATATATTATTAAAAGGAGAATTTTGATTATTAATTGGGGGATAATTAGTATGTGATGATTGAATAATTACATTCATCACAGCTATTTTAAAAGAAGATTTGCAATATTTGCATTTCCCTCACGCTTATAGGAGACCCTAAAAAGACCGAAAAACCATTTAACTTTTTAAATAAATTTAGAGTCTTCCAAATTTTGCTCATCTGCGCATTTTTAAGAAGAATGACATTTATAGGAAGTAAGTCCCCATCTGTTTGGTTAAAGTAAATAAGAGTTAGAGTAGAAAGTACATCTTTTCCGGATGAAAAAAAATCATTTCTTTCTTTTTTTTTATCTGACCGAGATCTTTTTTAAGGATAAATTTAAATATAATATAAATTATTATGAAAATTACATCTTAAAAATAATAATTTTAAAAGTTAAAAAACCTTATTATTTGACTCAAAGGTCTGTAGTAGCTTACTTCTGGGCCCAGGGCTTAATTTGCGCCGGAGCCCACCGGAGCTCAGCTCCGGTACTTCTCTTTTTTCAGTAAATATTTAGATATTGGTCGGAATTCACCGGAGCTCATAAATACAGGGCTCCGGAGCTCGTTGCAATAGCGTTTCCGAAAAACTGAAGTCTAAATTACCCTTTCCTTTTCCTCCCACCTCCAAGATTTTACTTTCTTTTCTATCAAAGCACTTATGTGTGACGTAATGTGTCGCACACGTAGGAAATGGAGATGAAACAGGCTCAATTTTTATAACAGTTGTTGCGCTTAGGCGGGCTCAAGCTCAGTCTGTCTTACATTCAAAATTATATTTATTCATGAATAGAAAAAAAGAACTTTTAACCCTTAAAAATTACATGTTCCATTATATTTAAAATTTTTATTTTGCTAAAGTAAAAAAAAAAAAAAAAAAAAAAAGTTTTAAATTTTGAAAATAATGTATGAAATGTTAATTTGCGGATTGGAGAGAAGGTGGTGTGGGATGCGGGGGGGGGGGGGGGGGCGCTACGGTTTTAGTATTGCAGAATATTAGGGCTCCGGTACTTTTTTTGTTAGAAATTAAGCCCTGTCTGGGCTGCTAACATTGTCTAGGGCCCCCATAAATGGAGGTGAGGGGTGAGAGATAGTCGTTACGTACGGCCCTGTTGATTCGCAACGTTTTGGAATTACTATTTTTCAGCTTATCTGTGTGAATCTGTGAACATCGAAATATCAATTCAAGTATCGATTCTAGAATTTAATAATCGATTCTTATTGCGATCGATTCTGTTTTATACGATGTCGATTTTAATCGATTCTCAAATTTTCCAGAATCGCCCATCACTAGCTACTGTTTTAATGCTGTGCATAAATTGGAAGCATCCTATGGAAGCCATTTACATATTAAAAATTGCGCTCAACTTTCATTTTTCAAATAGTAACATCCACTTTTGACATTTTTTTAATTAAAATAGACCGAAAAAAAACTATAGTTTATACAGTTATTCTTAAACCTTCATAGATACAATTACAAGATGTCAAAGTTTGAGGATGTTAATGTTAAATTGCACGTGAAAAATTGGAACGTGTTTTTCCAAAAATCATCAAATTGAAATGTTTATTTTAAATGCAATACAATGAATGAGTCCAAACATATTTCAGGCACTTTTTTCCGTTCAAAACATTTTTTATTATTATTATTATTAATAAATTCTCATTAAAAAATTATGAGCTACTTACATTTTTACATGAAAAGAATATATGCCTTCCACAACATACAGCTACGTGCTTCTACAACTCATTTGCATAATTAATTTTCGAGATATAGTAAAATTTTGTTTTTCGATGGACTAAGGGGATCCTCACCTGTTATCATTTGCATCACAGAAAAAAATCCCTAAAGATATACACTGGCCTCCAAAAGTTAAGGTACAGGGACTGGATACTTTCGATTGCACACGTTTTGTCGAATATCTACAAAAATTATTCGCGAATTGTTCTTGAACTTCTGGGATGAAAAGAACATGTTTGATTTCATATTTGTTGGTGAAGATTTAGTCGGGAGGACAATTAGGGGCTAATAATAAATTTAATAATAAAATAATATTTGCGATCATCTATGTAACAGAAAATGCTGGAAATCATTTGTCACTGTGTTAAATCACTATTTGGGTCTTGTTCAACGTTTGTGTGCATTTGTGTAAGCATAACACTATTATTCGTGAAGATGTTATTGTGTCTGTGAAAAATTCAAAAGTTTTTTGCTTATAGCATAGAGTTTTCAACCAAATTTAACACAACTTTCCGAAAACTTGCCAAAGAATAGCAGAAACAATATACTGCAATTAAAACATGAATATATTGAATATTTGATGAGATATGGGCATTTTTATGAGATAATTTTTAACTGCGCATCCGCGGAAGATTTCAAAACTTTTATTTCATAATTTGGTAGTCAGTATTTTGGGGCAACTTCTATAAAAAGTCCAGTCAAATGTTGTGAAAACTTAGATATAGTGAGCTGATTGAAAAGTTGTGGAAAATCCCTTATAATAAAGCTATTTTTAGGAAGCAACTCACTACATCGACCGTATCTTTGTGAATTTTCGCGATATTTGACTGGACTTTTTATAGAAGTTGCCCCAAAATACTGACTACCAAATTATGAAATAAAAATTTTGAAATCTTCAGCGCATGCGCAGTTAAAAATTATCTCATAAAAATGCCCATATCTCATCAAATATTCAACATATTCATGTTTTAATTGCAGTATACTGTTGCTACTATTCTTTGTCAAGTTTTCGGAAAGTTGTGTTAAATTTGGTTGAAAACTCTGTATGCTATAAGCAAAAAACTTTTGAATTTTTCACAGACACAATAACATCTTCACGAATATGAGTGTTATGCTTACACAAATGCACTCACACGTTGAACAGGACCAAAATAGTTGTTTAACACAGTCACAAACCATTCCCAGCATTTCCCGCTACATAGGTGATCGCAAATATTATTTTATTATTAAATTTATTATTAGCCCCCTAATTGTCCTCCAGACTAAATCTTCACCGGAAAATATGAAATCAAACATGTTCTTTACATCCCAGAAGTTCAAGAACAATTCACCAATAATTTTGGTAGATATTCGACAAAACATGTGCAATCGACAGCATCCAGTCCCGTTACCTTAACTTTTGGAGGGCAATGTACATATATACCGGAAAATTCCTCAAAAATTTGTTTTCTATAAATTTAATTTAATTTGAAAGTTTCTGTAAGATTGTGCCGGTAATTATTTTTCTATAAAAATTTTATTTTATTTACTAAACTTGTGGATAAACCCCAAGCGCATTTTCTGCTATTATTCTATGAAGATTTAAGAAAAAGTGTATAAAATTGCGCTGGTTCGATCCGGGGAACACAAATAAAGTATCAAAAGTGGGTGTCACTATTTGATAAATAAAAATTCATGCAATGTTTAACATATAGGCGGTGCCAGAAGCATAACTTGCGGATAATTAAATACTCGTAGTCGACACATTACATACATTATTCCTAGTCGATGGGTACCTATATATTTTTTTACGATTATTTGCAGCAGAATTAGTAGGGAGTAATCTTTTTTTTGTTTTCCGGACTGTACATTAATCGTTTTAATGGGTGTTTGTGTACGAAATTGTCTAAAGTCATTAATAATGTTATTCCGTATTTCATACATTGCAGTCATATAATCAGAAAAATGCTGTATTTAAATTTTTTTAGAGCAGTGTAATAAAACTTGCAAAACAGAGCCCATCTACTATAATGAAATCTTCCTTTAATGGGAATTTTTTATGGTCCTGTCAAAAAATATGCAGTACTACTCTAACTTAACAGACAGAGTATCTTCAAAGGCAAAAACCTGAAGACTGTTTAAAACGGATTTTTTTTCGGCCTCTTGCGATACTGATATAGCAGGTTTTACTGCATGCAATATTCTTTTTTAAAAGAATTAATTGCAGGATAATATTGGATAAAAAATAACAACATTTTTGTATAAATTGAGTCTGGCTTGATTTCATCGATTTTTGCACGAGTCAAACTGATAAAAAAAAAAAAAGGGTGGGGGGCAAAGCATATGCAAATTTCTAGGAAAGGGCTTGAACTCTACCAGCCCTTCCCTCCCCTACGCCATTGACATTAGGTTAACTATAAATTTTTGCCGATATTACTTTTTGCTAAATATTCAAGAAAATGTATTAAAATGTCACTTACGCTTTGCAGCAAAATTCGCATAAAACATCCTTGAATTTACGTTGCACAACCTTTGCAAAAGCCGGTTCGCTGTAAATCACATTGCCAGGAGAATAATTACGAGAAGCTGTGATTCCTTCCATGATTATCTTTTCCTAAAGTAGACCAACTGGAAGAACACTCAAATGCATCAATTCCTCAGAATGATAATCACTTTATAGAAGACGCGAACGTAGCAATTATCAGGAAAAGTTTCAGTTTTGATTCTGTTGGTGATTGATAACGATAAGAACGAAAAAGCGAAAAAGTCGACTTCTGCTGACGTAGATATTCGTCGTAGATGACGTAGACATTCGAAAGGCGAAAACGTTAAGTTCTACACATGGGGTTTTATTTACTCAGTCTTCTGCCAGACTTTTAACAAAATTGTAATACATCTAGCGTCCGTAACAAATCCTACGTACTGATGTATTTTTTTCAAAATTCAAAAAACGAAACAATTCTTTTTCCAAAAAAAAAGTTTTAGAAAAAATTGATTTCTCCAAATAAATTTTTTCTTATACAGTAAACTCTGTCTAAGGCGGAATCGATCGGGACTGAGAAAATTTTCCGTGGTAGACAATATTCCGGCTTATGCAAAAAAAGCTCCCCGCACTCCCCCACCCCAAAAAAATCCCTCGAATTTGATGATTTTTTATTGATTTTCCTGACTCGAAAATCGGTCAAAAACTGAAATTCGGAAAGATCTTTTGTCTTTATAGATAAATGAGAAACGCTATTTAATTTCTTAGTACTGCTGTAATACATGCGAATTGGAAGTTTACACACACACACAAAAAAAAACTAACAACCCCCCCCCCCCCCTCTCTCCTTATAAACTTCGTACGTCCTTAAAGTATAATATATTGCACTTTCGAAAATATATATTTTGATAAATGTTCATTCTACTAGAAATATTAACTTTTAAATATAATTTTGCATATGAAAAAATGGCAGAAGCATAAATTTCTTAAAATTTAAACAGCTTCTGTCCTTTAGAATTAACTTTTTCAAAGTGTTATGGAATTTAACTAACATGTACGACATAGAGGATTTGACTTATCAGTTTTAAAGTTTAATAAACAAAATACCTTTGATTTTTAAATTATCCCTTTTTCCGCCTTATGCAAAATTTTGGTTTCGGTGGGACCTTAAAATGCTTTCCGTTTCCGCGTTAAACAGATTCCGCCTTATGCAGCATGAATTAATGTAATTTTCTATGGGTTCGCCGGGACTTGAAAATTTTTCCGCGGTAGAGAGATTTCCGGCTTATACAGAGTCGCCTTAGACAGAATTTACTGTAGTTCTATTTTCTTAAAAATGTGCGTAATATGAAACGTATTTAAAAGATATATTAACTATTTTTCTATTTTGCATTACGAAAAATATTGAATAGTTTTAATTTTAAACATTTAGCTTTTCGTCTTCATAATTTCCATACTACCCTTATCAAATTAAATTAACATTATGCATTATAGTATACTTTCCAAATCATAAATAATGATTTCGATTGCATTTTACATTTCAAACTATCATTAAAATTATTTTTTGAAAAAGAAAATGTCTAATAACATTATGGCAGGGGTCGCAGCATATAGGGAAAATTGTATTGTTTCTACCAGTATCCGTAATCAATAATTGTCAAAATACATTTTTTAACAGATGGAGTAGAAATACATGATGAATCTTTTTTTTTTTAGCTCACAGGCTATCAAAACCTGTGAGCTAATGTGCTCGCAGGTTCTGTATGTACGTATGTGCATACATACGTAACGCGATAACTTTTGATAGAAATAACCGATATGCTCAAATTTTGGATGTAGGTTCATTCTGATAAGACGTTTTCCTGATTAGTTTTGGGGGTTCATTGGTTAAGTATAAAGGGGGGAAACGGGGGGCTAATCCCCTTAATTTACATAAATGGGTTTTTCATGCAGAATCATCCGATTTGCTTCAAATTTGGTATACCGGTTTATTCTGACAAGGCGCTTCCCTGGTTAGACTTGGAGGTTTATTGGTTAAGTATAAAGGGGTTGGGGTAACTGGGGGGCTAACCCCCCCTCTTAATTTAGATAAATGGGTTTTTCATTCAGAATTATGTATGCGATTTGCTTCAAATTTGGTATACCGGTTTAGTCTGATAAGGCGCTTCCCTGATTAGAATTGAAAGTTCATTGGTTAAGTATAAAGGGGGGAAACGGGGGGAGGCTAATCCCCCTTTAATTTATTTTTCAAGCATTATTCTTTGAAATAAGAGTATAATATACAATTACTGTTAGTAACCTGTGAGCTCAATGCCATCCTAACTGGGTACTTTTCTTTTTATTCAAAATAGTGTTACGAACAATAAAATTTTCCCTATATGCTGCGAAACCTGTTATGGGTAGAGATAAATTTTGAATAGTCCGGTATATCCCATTTGTAAAGCATGCTCTTATAACCCTATAAATGCCATTTTAATGAAAGAAATTATTGTGACTCCGTCATTATTATGAACTAGGGGATCGTACCCGGGCTTCCCGGGTTAAAGAATATATGTGTAAACATTTTTTTTTTAATTGAAGACTAATATTTTTTTATATGCAATAATTTTTTTAGATTGCCCACTTACATTAAAAAAGCATTTTTCATATGGATAAAACGAATTATACAATCAAATAAATTTTTGAAATTTATCAAAAGCGACATTTTCTTATTAGCCGCATGCTAAGAGTTATTTGACCAAGATTTTGCTACTTATGGCATCCTTTTATATTCTGATAATTTCAGAGCTTATACATGTCTGTTAAATTTGTGTTTTATTTATATTATTTTATTTATTTATTCATAAAGAAGTTTTTTTAATGGATATTAGCCGTAAGAAAATGGTAAACTCTTTATTTTGTTTTAAGGACAAACGGATTAATATGTCGTAATCGAGCTCCGCGCGATATAGATAAATTAAATATATTTCATGTTTTAAAATTGTTTTTAAAACCATTGACAATCAGTAAACAGAGATGAACTTTGCAAACAAATTCCATTTGAAAAAAAAATCCAATTTGGTGATCAAAAAATTTAAATTGTGCGATTATAAATATGTTAGATTTGTGTTTTTTCAATATTATTCTTTTATTTGTTTATAAAAGAAGTATTAATTTTGTTAATTTGTATCTTGTTTGATCATTTAAAAATCATTTTAACTCAAAACTTGAAGTCACGATTATCAGCAATATCTTTTATGTGAACAGACGCACTCTTTACTTGAGATCCTAATCTCAATTCCGGAGATTAAAAATTTCCGCAATTTATGTTTTTTAGACGCATCTGTGTTAAAATGTTTAGTTTTATCTAGGAAAATGATAATTTTATTTTAAATATGGCTTCATTTTCACTTAAATAAGCATTTCGCCTAATGTCTGAAACCTAGTATCAGTACACATGCAGAAGGAAAAACAATATAGAGAATTTATGAGGAAAAATGCGTGTTTTCAAAAGCAGTATGTCATTTTCCGTTATTAAGCCCCTAATATAATATTCTGCTCCTAGAGGGATTTTGCGACACTAAACCCTATACAACAATTTTTATCAACAATTTTTAATTTTTATCAGAAAATATCATGAATAAAGATAAAAATATCTCATTATTTCTCTCTTGTCTTCAATAATGAAAGCTATCTAATTTTCACCATTTTGAAGAAATTTCATAAAATGCTTTTAAAATTAAAATGTAAAAGTGGGGATATTAAAAAAAAAAAAAAAAAAAAAAAAAAAAAAAAAAAAAAATAGTGCTATCACATCTACTTTCAGTTAAAAAAAATATATATATTAGTAAAATTGGTTCAGCAGAAAGATCGGGGCAGATGACTAGAAAACACACTTGTGTTTTAAATACATAGATTATATAAAATTAGGAAAAATTAAATTAAGCAAATTATATTATGTTGATAAAATTTTAGTAGAATGTCCTAAAGCATTAAAATTTTATTATTCTAGAGAATTTTGGACAAAAGTTTCAGGATTATTTTAAACCACGAATTATTTGTTTGCTCGTCTAACTCGGCGAAGCAAATCCATCCAGCAGAGAATCATCAATTTCGATAATATAAATTGCTATTATTTGCATGTCATCTCTCTTTTATAAAGACACTCTAAATTTTTGTAAAACATTGCGTTTTATCAGTGTGTGATTTCGATTACATTATTTTCAAAAGTGAAGCATTTTAACCTGTGAAGAATTTCAAGGCAACTGGGCTGTGAAAATGACGCACTTCTACAAAACATAGTTCGGGTTTAAGAATTAAAATACACGCTTTTTTATAAAATGACGTCATTTGCATCCGCTAAAGCAATCCACTTTTACAATACAGTTTTAACTTCGTCTATAGAAAAGTACGCATATGACGTCATTATCACGGAATAACAGACAATATTCTTGACATAGCCCCTATTTTAATTTCAACTTTTTTTTCAGGTTTTTTGAGAAAATGGCAACAAATGATACAGTATCGCCTATTTTCGACTATTTTCCGTTTACTTTTAATGACTTTCAATATATATGGGGTACTTTTGTTGCCACGATAAGAAAAATGTTATTAAAAACTACAAAAAAATTAATATCTCAAAAATAAATTGAGATACAGCTTTCAAACAAAAAGCATTTAAAAGAGCATATTTTTCTTATTCGACGGTGTAAAAATTTAAAATGTGCGATGTTTAGAAGTTTAAAAATTTGCAGTAGAGAAAATTTCAAAACCAAAATTTTATTTCAAATTTCAAAGTGTTGCCATTCGCAAAATGACGTATGCGTTACGCACAGATATGTTTGTCCTTTATAATATAGATATGAACCATATCTAAAATTTCTATTTTTAAAAATGTATTATTTTACGCTGAATAAAATTTTGATTCCATAATTTCCTATAAAAAGTTAGATGTTTTTGTTTTGTGTATCCGTATTTTTTTATTATGTTTTCAGAGAACTTGAGAAAATTTAAAGTAATAACTTTTAATATGAATGGTTTCTTTTTTTAAATAATTTTTATTTTTATTATTCTAGTAATATTTTTTTTTTTAATGGAAATCATAAAATAGTTGGATTTTTTATGCTTACATAAATTCTTTTCCACTAAATTTTGCACAGGGATTTTATATGTTACTTTAAAATTATCTTTGTAAAATTTGCTTACATACATTTATGCAAAATATAAAAAAACTTCTAGTCTTAGGATCTACATTTAAAGTGTAGGTGAACTTTGAAACGGGCAAAAATCGACCAAAAATATATTTTTTTTATTTCCGAGTTAAAATTTCTTGTTAAAGATTTAGAAATATCAATATATTGTTATGTACGTAACAGAAAGTGTGTTTTATGCTTATTAAAAATAACAATGAAAATAACATATCATAATCTATTTCAAATACATTTTTCTTTAAACCAGTTTTACGCAGGCCATGCATATTTAAAACCCTATGACCGTCCGGAGATTTTTCTGTATGTTCATAAGAATGCTTGTAAATCCAAGGATAAATATATATATTATATATAATTAATCGCAGTTTGATACTACACTGTTGTGCAAAACTTAAGCAACAAATATAAAATGCTAATTTTCGAACATTTGAGTACTCAAAAGTAAATGATATAAACATCGGATGTAGCAAACATGTATTATATCTACAACACACCTAGTTGATGTGACATCTCCTTCATGTTACACATGGCTACAGGTGTCACAGTCACTACGGAGAAACAAAATTTGGGATATTTCATTCATCTCATTATTACTCTAAAATGATCGTGATATGGTGACTCCACTGAGAAGTCACTGTGACTGTTGCTTTGTGATGAGTCACCATGTGCAATTACAAGGCAGTCACATTGTGATTCTCGTGACTGCCATTTGAAGACTCAATTTTGAAGTCATGAGCATTACATTGTTCTGAGTCTCTAAATAATGTTACAATGAAATCACATGGTGACTTTCAGGTGACCGAGACTCTACTGTGAAGTCACCATTGCGCTCCTTTGTGAAAAGTCACCAGATGATTTCATTTTCCATTAATTGTGAACTCGTCACAAAACAGCTATCGTGATGATTTTATAATGGAGTCTCCAGATGGCGTTCATATGGGGATCACAAGGTGACTTCATTGTAAAGTCATTTGGTGACTCTTCACAAAGCAGCAGTCATGGTGACTTCTCGGTGGAGTGATCAAATGAGATTAAGAATGAGACGAATGAAAGATATCACATTTCAGTTCATTGTAGGACTGTGAAACTTGCGACTTTTTGTGAGGTCATGGAGACTATCTATAGACTGGCTGTGCTGTTAGGATAACACCTATTTTTTACACTTGCTGTTTATAGAATTTTCTGTTGAGTACTCACGTGTTTAAAAATTAACATTTTGCGTTCGTTGCTTGCACACTAGCGTATGATAGCTTTCATATCCTTTCATTCAATATACTTTTCAAAACATAATTCTGTTAAAAATATTTTTGTATACTGACGTTTGAATATGATTTTTGGGAACGGAAAAACACGGGCCAACCGGCTAAAGGGTTATAATGCCTCATATTTTTAATTTTTTGTTCAGAATTCTTTAGAGAACTTGTATGCATCCCTATAAATGAATGATAAATTCTGTGCGCGCCATATTCCACAATAAGCGCCTTGTAGTAAGTCTCAGTGATATAGTATATATATTTCAATGTGTTTAAAATAGTGTAGCATCATTCAAATTTCCAGCAAACGACATTCCCCCATTGACCGTAATGTAACGGAATTATTTTGAGTGTCCCTGTAAATAAACGATAAATTAAGTAAGGCGCCTTGTAGTGCACCTCAGTGATATATATAAATTTCAATATGTTTAAAATAGTGTGAATCGATAAATTACACCACAAACGATTTCCCCGATAGATCGTAACGTAGCGTAATTCTTTTGAAAGTCCGTGTAAATGAAAGATAAATTATATGCACATCATATTCTATAGTAAGCGCCTTGAAGTGCACCTCAGTAGTACATATCAGTTTCAATATCTTTAAAATAGTATAACATCATTAAAATAAAATACTCCGCAAACGATTCTCCCCCATAGACAGTAATGTAACGGAATTATTTTGAGTTTTCCTGTAAACAAACTATAAATGCTACACACTTCATTTTCAATACCAAACATGCCATAACAGACCACAGTAACATTCATCAATTGCATGACAATCCGAGTTAAACAGACAGCAGACACAGACAGACGAATTCATAAACACTTTTCAACTATGTTGGAAAGTATTAATAAAATAATATTTTCAAAAAAATATATATATTAACCGACTTCAAAAAAGCACTAAAAAGAGTTAAATAATTCTTTTAAATTCTCTAATGACGAAACGTTATCCATTAACTGCACATCGGACATCATGTATCGGCATAAAACCATTAAATTTAATATATAGAATTTAATATCTACCAAACATGGATTTTCTAGAGAATATTTTTTACAAAAGATTAATTTACATATTTATGATTTAATTTACGAATATATACATATAAAAAGTAATCAATTACTTTTTGAAGTTGGTGCCAACCTATCTTAAGTATAGTAAAATTGTGAATATATTGCAGCTATTACCATGAATAAAGTGATGATGAAAATATTATACAAATTTTAAAAAATGCTCTATTTCTTCAGCAAATTATTTGTTTAATCATTATCGATTGTGAATGTTTGGCACCAACTTCAAAAAGTAATTGATTACTTTATATGTATATATTCGTAAATTAAATCATAAATATGTAAATTAATCTTTTGTAAAAAATATTCTCTAGAAAATCCATGTTTGGTAGATATTAAATTCTATATATTAAATTTAATGTTTTTATGCCGATACATGATGTCCGATGTGCAGTTAATGGATAACGTTTCGTCATTAGAGAATTTAAAAGAATTATTTAACTCTTTTTAGTGCTTTTTTGAAGTCGGTTAATATATATATATTTTTAATATTATTTTATTTCCTACTTTTTAGTTATTCATACCGTAACAAATAATTATCCGGATTTCAACATCTGCTGAATAAATAAATTATTTGTCAAATAAATTATAATTTACAAAAATTGTTTATTAAACAAATAGTTTTTAATAAATTCTTTATAATCGTATTAGAAGTATTGATTTTATTAGCATTTGATTATTAGCATTTGATGATATTTTTTAAAACAAGTACATTGTATTCACAACAGTCTACATTCATTTATTTATTGATCACATACACCTGACTTGTGTGCTTGACATAAGGGGCCCGCTTATAAGTCATTGTTAATATACTGTTAGCAATATTTAATCTTTGCTATCATAAAATTTGCGTGATGTTCGTTTTTTATCCTCAAAATTAATTATCTATTTCTCAATATAAAAAGCATAGGTAAGATAAATTGGGCTTACCTTATATTTATGTATATCCGCTTGAGATCTGGTATTTTTCCTCCGGAAAGGGTAAATGAATCTATATCTTCTTCCTGTATTTCTTATTTACCCGTATATGTGACTGATGGTCTGAACTTCATGTTGTTTAAAAAGACGCATATTTTGAGTGACTTGTGAAGTTAAATTTTGTGCCGAAACTTATAAATAGAAAGTAAAATAAATTTTTAATAAGAGCTTTAAGACATACATCTCTCAGTTTGAGAGTCTGAGTTACAACTAAAAGTAGAGAAAAAATACATGAATAAAATATATTATTAGCAATAAAGGACAGGAAATTAATTCCATAAATCAGCATAACAAATAATTTGAATCAATATTTATATTAATGGTAATTTAAAATTAGAGTTAATAAATCTCTTATAGTTCTTGAATATCACAAAATGTTTATAATAAAATATCTGTTTACGATTGTGCAATCACTTTTCAATTTCACTTCCTTCTTTTAGATCATAAACACTTTTGATAATTACTTTTGTAAATCACATTTGACACATGAAAAAGCAATTTACTTCGCTTGATTATTTTAATGTCCTTGTTTGGAGATTATATTTCACAATATATCTGTCAACAATTCCCCCCCCCCCCTTAATCTCCTAATGAGGATTGTTCTGTAATTTCAGTTTGTTTCTATTATTTAGAAATTCAGGCTTGGTCTCTGATTTCGTAAGTATGTCCGCCGTCATTGACTTGCTTGGGCAATAACGCAATTCAATAATTTTATCTTCTTTCAGCTGTTTAATCACATTATATTTAATATCAATATGCTTCGATTTATTAGAAAACTTTTCGGATTCTATCATTTTTATGCAGGATTTATTATCTTTATAAATTACTATAGGCAATCTTTGCGGTATATCGAGATCTTCTAATAGTTTTAGCAGCCATATTAATTCTTGTGTTGCGCTCGCCGCTGCTACGAACTCTGCCTCTGCAGATGATTGTGCGACACACGTTTGTCGTTTTGTTATCCACTCTATTGGATTCTTTCCTAAAAGGAACAAATTGCCTGTTGTCGATCTTCTTGTTTTTAGATCTCCACCCCAATCTGCATTAGTATATACTTCTAGGATGGGTGGTTCTTCCGTGCTGATTACTAAATTTAAGTCTTTTGTTGAATAGAGATATCTTATTAATCTTTTAACACCTTTCCAATCTCTTTCAGACGGCGTTTCGTTTTTTCTACTCAATATGTTTATACCTACTAAAATATCGGGCCTACTTATTGTAGCAACATATAACAGCGCACCTATTGCTTGTCGGTACTTAGTGTTGTTTGGCATTTGTGTTTCTTCATTGTCTAATCGTTGAAAGCCTGTTTCCATTGGAGTGCCATATGGCTTAGAATCTTCTAAATTGAATTTTTTTGCGATTTCTGTTATTTTTGCTGTTTGATTTAGTTTAAAGCCGTTGTGAGTCTTTTGTATTTTTATCCCGAGGTAATTGGAAATTTGACCTAAATCTTCAAGTACGTACTTAGATTTTAGTTTATCTATTATCTCATTTATACTTTCATCTTTTCTTGCGATGAGAATATCATCTACGTATACTGCTATATAAACCGTGTTTTCCCCTTCTTTTCTTATAAATAAACAATTGTCAGCATTGCTCTGTTTAAATTTTAATTCCTTTAGTGTTTCACTAATGTTTGAATATCATGCTCTTGCAGCTTGTTTTAGCCCATATAGGGCTTTTTTTAACTTACAAACCTTATTGGGTTCTGTAGTGTTTATATACCCTTTAGGTTGTGATACATAGACATTTTCTTCCAATTCACCATGTAAGAATGCAGTTTTGATGTCAATCTGCCTAATAATGAGATTGTGGTATGCTGCGGCAGTTATGAAGACTCTTAAACTTGTATGGGAAACAACTGGCGCATAAGTTTCATCGAAATCTACTCCGTATTTTTGTCTAAATCCTTGTGCGACCAATCTCGCTTTGTAACGCTTGATTTTTCCGAATTCGTCATATTTCGCTTTAAAAGTCCATTTCGACCCAATTACTCTTGCTCCTTGTGGGGGATCAACTAAACACCAGGTTTCATTTTCATTAAGGGAATTCATTTCCTCTTCTGTCGCTTCTATCCAGTTCTGTTTTTCTATAGGATTTTCCATACTCATCATATCTTCCCAACTGTTAGGTACATATACTGGATCGTGCCGAACTGCATAAGCAAACCTGTCCGGCGGCACACCTCTATTGGTTCTCTCTGATCTTCTCACTTGTGGAATTTGTTGTTGTGACGCGGGTGGTGGACTTAGTTCATTTTGTGTTGGTGTCAGATCTATTTCCATTTCATTCGTGTCTTTCTGCTGTGTTTGTTTGTTTGTTTCCGCGATTAATTCTCTTCTATCTAGATTTTCGTTAGTATCTGGATTATTTTTATTTTCTATAAATTTTACACTTCCGGCCAATATTACTCTTCCGTCACTTGTATAGATTCTGTACGCCTTAGAGCGACTGTCGTATCCGACAAAAGTGCCTTTTTCCGCTCTATTATATAATTTTCCTCTCTTTGATTTGTGTATGTAGGCGTATCCGGTACAGCCAAAAACTTTTAGATATTTCAAATTTGATCTCCTATTCATCCATAATTCATAGGGTGTGGTGCTTACCGATTTTGAAGGTAGCCGGTTCTTTAAGTGATTCGCGGTACATATGGCTTCCCCCCTCTAATTTGTGCGGGAGATTTGCTTCATTTAGCATACTTCTAACCATATCAAGTAGGGGCCTATTCTTACGCTCTGCGACACCGTTTTGGCTTGGGTTAAATGGTACGGCAAGCTGATGATGGATCCCATTTTCTTTTAGATATTTTTCTATTTCGTTAGCCGTATATTCACCACCGTTGTCCGATCTGAACTCAGTAGGCATTTTTCCGAATTTGTTTTTCACCATTGAGACGTATTCTTTCAATTTTTCTGAAGCCTCACTTTTATTTGCCATTAAATAAATTACACAAAATCGTGTATAATCATCGATAAAAGGGACGAAGTATTTTTCCCCCCAGTTGTGGGTGTATTTATAGGGCCGCATACATCAGTATGGACTAACTCGAGCCTTTTTGTAGCTCTATATGCACCTGATTTAGGAAATGGGGTGTCGCTGATTTTTCACTTGATGCATACCTCACATTTAGCATTATGTTTGCAGTTGTTGATTTTAATTCCTTCAACTAAGTCCTTTGATAACATGGACTTTATTGTGTCGTAGCTCCTATGTCCCATTCGCCTATGCCACAAATCTATGCAATTTGCATTTGAGCAGTTGTAGGTGACATTTGCATAGTGCTTGTGATTTTCATCTTTACTAACATGTATTTCGTACAGATTGTTTTTAAGTTTACCTTGAAGTATAACGTCGCCTTCGTGAATTATATCACATTTATCTTTTTCAAATTTGACTTTGCAATCGTTTTTAGTTGCCCTACTCACTGACAGCAGGTTAGTTTCTATGTCAGGAACGTATAGTACGTCACGCAATATAACTTGTTTGTTTTTATTTTCGGTATGAATTATTACCTCTCCAGATCCATATGAAATCAGTTTATAACCATTAGCGACTGTGACGTTTGTTTCATTATTATTTGTAATTTTGGTAAAAAATTCCTTTGAATTTACTATGTGATTGGAACTGCCACTGTCCACTATAAAAGTGCCTTTATTTTCGGACTCTTCGGTTAGTAAAGCGACACTGTTGTTTTCATTTACTGTGTGTTTTCTTTCTTCAGGTTCCGCATTTTTATGTAAATTATTTTCTTCATAAACTAGTGATGTTGAATTGTTTTTATTTTTATAGTGTCTGTTATTAGTGTAACTGTTGTTGTTTTTCGTTTTTACAAACCAGCAGTCTTTATTTGAGTGGTTTTTCATTTTACAGTGTGAGCAGTACTTATTGCTGCCTCTTTTCTGTTCGGAATGATTAAATTTACCTTGGGTTTTATAGGCTTTATTGCTGTTTTCGGAATTTTCACGATTATCTACTCTACGAGTATATTCGTCCGTAAACTTGCTTTTTATAAATTGTACGGTTAACTCAGCTTCATCTCTGGCCTCCAGGACAGTAACTAGGGTATCGTAGGACTGTGGCAACGAGCACAGCAGCAGTGCTGAAATGTGCGAGTCAGTTATGTTTTCACCTATTGCTGACAGTTTATCCACTATCTCTAAAATTTTAGTAATGTGGGCTGTCATATTTCCACCTTCAGTTAATTTTGTACTGTATAGTTTTCGTAGCAAGTACAGCTTACTAGAGAGATTAGATCTCTCATGTATTTGTTTAAGTGCGTCCCATGTTTGCCTAGCTGTATTTAAATTTTTGACATGCACTATTTGACTGTCGTCAATGGACAAATGTATTAAAGCCCTTGCTTTTCTGTCTTTCTTGGTCCAAGCATCATTCAATGGAGTGGGGGCCTCTTGCGTAATAACTTCAATTAGTTCGTCTCGAATTAATAGCATTTAAACCTTGAACCGCCAATTTGTATAAATGTTGGCGTTTAATTTTTCAATGGTCGTGCTATTTTTTGTAGAAGATGTAAGCGATGCGTATTAAACTAATTAATAAACTCACATAATCTTAAGGACTGTATTTATTTTATTGTTGACAAGCGAAGCGATGCGTGCACACAAGGCAAGACAAGAACATAAACTAGAAAGACGAAACGAATTACGTTTCTATGGTTACCTACATTCGCAGAACAAGTGCGTTGCCAACCTTTTGGCACATAATAACAGATAATTCGAACATACCCCCCGACATTGAAGGGTCAACTTCAATCAATTATACAATAGAAAATAAAATATTAACATTACAAATGACTGAGTAAATATGATACAACACAACAATTTTCTTTTAACAATGAATAATACAATTATGAAAATAATACAGCAATAAAAATTAAGAGAAAATTCACAAATTCACAACCAAGCTCCCTCCCTTTTTTTTTTTTTTTTTTTTTTTTTTAAATAGCTCGTAACTAATTCTCTGAAATTTGTTTTGGCAATAAAGCAATTTTGGATATACTTCTTTTAAGTATTCCCTTTGAGGTTTTGATTTCTACTACCCTAATCTTACCATCTGTACCTGGGAAAACATTTGTAATGCGTCCTAGTAAGTATTTATTTGTAGGAAGATCGTCTTCCTTTATCAACACTAGGGTACCTTGATTACGTTATTTTTTTTTTTTGCCATTTCGAACGCTGTTGAAGCGTATTCAAATACTCTCTGTTCCAACGATTCCAAAACAATTGATCGCATTTTGTAATTCTACGCCATCTAGATAGTCTATTTTCGCTTATATTAATTAATTCTGGTTCAACTATGGCTGTCATAGGTCTCCCGATTAAGAAGTGGCCTGGCGTTAAGGCCTCTAAGTCATTCACGTCTGAAGACAATGGAGTGATTGGACGTGAGTTTAATATAGACTCTATTTGAGCAACTACAGTTAATAACTCTTCGAAAGTTAGCCTTGCATTACCTACTGTTCGCTTTAGATGATATTTTACCGATTTTATTCCTGCCTCCCACAACCCACCAAAATTAGGTGCACGAGGAGGAATAAATTTCCAAGTGATATTCTCCTCTGACAAATAATTTGCCAACCTCTCTTCCGGACGTCTTAGCAAATTATGGAGTCTTTGTAACTCTGCGTTTGCTCCAACAAAATTTTTTGCATTATCTGAAAAGATTACTGTGCACTTACCGCGCCTAGCAATGAATCTTTTTAACGTTGCAATGAACGCATCTGTGGTCAATTCTGACACTAATTCGAGATGCACTGCTTTAGTTACAAAGCAAACAAAGATTGCCAAATACACCTTATTAAGAATTCCCTTTCTTTGTCCCTTATATTTTATAAAGAAGGGGCCACCAAAATCTGTTCCCACATAGTTAAAAGGTGCGCTAGGACGTACTCTTTCTGTGGGTAGCGAACCCATGATTTGTTGCACAGCTATAGGATTGTTTCTACTACAAGTTATACACTCATGCGTTATTTTCCTAACTAAATTTCTTCCCTGTAATGGCCAGAATTTTTGCCTCAAGTAGCATAACAATGCTTGTGCACCTATATGAAGATATTTTTTATGGTAGTAAATTGCAATCAGGCTACACAATTTACCCTTAGCTGGCAGAATGTATTGATGTTTTTGAGCAAATTTTAGGTCGGAATGATTCAAACGACCTCCTACTCTTAGCATCTTATCTGCATCCAAAAAGGGGTTTAACAATCGCAATTTACTATTCTTAGAAATTTGCTTACCTTCTAACAATGCAGTATATTCTGCCTTAAATTCGCTTTTTTGAAATTCCCGTATCAAAAAAGCTTCTGCTCTTGATAATTCATCTATACTTACGTGTCCCTTTCTTTTTTCAGTTGATCTTTTCGTATTATCTAAAAACCTGAAAATATAACTCAAAACACGTAATATTTTAGTATAATTATTGCTAATACTTAAAATTTCATTAACAAATTCAACATTATTCAAACAAGTTAATGTAGTATTGTTTCTCAGTTTTAACTCTGATGAAAACTCAATAGTGTTTTTTTCATGTTCCAAGTCAATGTCCTTATTGGATGTGATGTCACCTTCTCTTACGAAAGAAGGGCCGTGCCACCAAAGTTCACAATCAATTAACTTGTCAAAAGTTAGTCCTCGAGAAACAAGGTCTGCTGGATTGTCCTCTGAACGTATATGTTTCCATATATAAGTCTGGGTCAACTCTTGAATTTTGTAAACTCTGTTGGCCACAAAGCCTTTGAGTACATGAGGAGGAGTCTGTAACCATGCTAAGACGATGGTTGAGTCACACCACAAAATTACCTTATTGATATGCAACTTTAATAGATTCATTACCTTACATACGAGTTGAGACAATAAGGCAGCTGCGGACAACTCAAGTCTGGGAATTGTCAAAGGTTTCAATGGTGCAACCCTAGACTTGCTGCACAGTAAATTTAAAGATGTATTAATTTTTGTGGGACAGCGTAGATAAATGGCTGCTCCATATGCGAGCTCGGATGCATCGGAGAATCCGTGCAGTTCAATTTCCGAATGGCCTTCGTTTAAAACAAAACGATTGATTTTTAAATTGTTTATATGTTGAAGCGTTCTGATAAAGCGTTGCCATTCATCCTTAACATCATCTGGAAGTGGATCGTTCCAATCTAACTTTAATAACCAAAGTCTTTGTATGAAAATTTTAGCCTTAGCTATTCCAGGACCGAGTAATCCTAATGGATCGTAAATTCGAGCTATATCTGATAGAACAGTTCTTTTCGTGTACACAACTGGCTCCTGAACTGATGAATTAAACAAAAAGGAGTCATGAACTGGATTCCATAAGAGTCCTAGAGTTTTAGTGCTCTGGTCCTCATCACTATCAATGAATGAATATTCCTTGTTACTAGTTGTGATTTTTAACAGTTCGGGGTGGTTAGCACACCATTTGTGCAATGTCATGTCGCCACGTTCAAGCAATGCGATTAATTGTGCTTGCAGTTGTTGGGCTTCTGCTAAACTGCTAGCTCCTGTTAGCACATCGTCGACGTAGAAATTTTGGAGTACTGCACGTGATGCTAGCGGAAAATCATCTTTTTCATCAATTGCGAGCTGATTTAGAGACCGCGTGGCAAGATATGGAGCGTTCGATGTTCCATAAGTAATTGTCTTTAACTTCAATGTTTTGACCGGTTCTTCTTCGCCACATTTCCACAAAATGCGCAATAAATCTCTCTGCTTTTCCGCAATTAGTATCTGGCGATACATCTTGATGATGTCGGCTGTAAAGGCGTACTTGTGTGTTCGAAATCGACAAATGATATCAAAAAGCTCATCTTGAACTGAACATCCATATAATAAAACATCATTTAAAGAAACACCACTAGTGGTAGCTGCACTACCGTCGAAGACAACTCTTAATTTCGTGCTGGGCTTATCGGGTCTGTATACCCCATGATGCGGCAAATAATATGAAAATCTGGGATTAGTTTCCAAAGAGATTTCTTCTAAGTGTCCCAAATTACTATATTCTTTAATGAAATCTTCATACAAGAATCTCATGGTTGGATTGTGCGTTAATCGCTTAAGCAAATGATTTAATCGCTTATTTGCATTTTCTTTTGATTTTCCTAAGCATTCAAGCCCACCAGTTTTAATTGGCATTTCTACAACATATCTGCCGTCTTCCCTTCTGGTATGTGTACGCAGGAAATGTTCCTCACAATATTGCTCTTCTTTACTTTTTATTGGATTTGTATCATTAACCGCTTCAATTTCCCAAAATTTCTGCATAATATTGGATAAATCGTCCACAGATCGAACAAGACCACAATAATTACTGAAATTGTTTTCTTGTGGCATAGACTTAGAACCACTGGCAACATAGCCAAAAACTGTTTCTTGAAAAACCAAATTTTGCATATTTATTTTATTGGCTCCCATTAAGTTAAAAAATACCTCGTTTGACAATAAAACATGTATTGGACCTGGTTTATCAAATTGTGGATCAGCTAACTGAAATGTCTGTAATTGCGTAATGGGCATGATGTTTAGATATGTAGCTGGCGTTATGCGCGTAATTTTAGGAACAACAAAAAATTGCAATGTTTCACTAAAACTTCTATTTTCATTTGCGATGGTTGATATAACACTTTCTTTTATATTCATGACTGAACCATTTAGCCCTGAAACTGATGCGTTTATTTTCTTTCCCTTCAAGAACAATAACTCGGTACATTCCTTCATTATAAAGTTATTTTGAGATCCTGAATCTAGCAATGCCCTAAGAGGAACAAATTCTCTTCTAGCATTTTGTACATATATTATCGCGGTTGAAAGCAGTACTTGTTTACTAAAAGAAGATGTCATATTCATTACAGTATTGTTTACGGTTGAATGCGTGTTATCAAATGAATGTGCATTTTCACCCAAGGTGGTGACAGACATCTGACTATTTGTGTAACTATGAGGAGAAAATGCGGTTGCGGTTGGCGACAAGTTACTACTAAGATTACTTCTGTTTTGAGTTGGTATCGCCTGATTAGTATCAATACCTTCTTCACCGCGTTCCAGGTGAATCAAGCTGTGGTGACGCTTGCTACATCTTTTGCACGTACTTAAACTTTTACATTGGCTAATGTTGTGAACAGATGATAAACAATTATAGCAAAGTCTTTTCGTTTTAACAATATTGAACCTTTTTTTAAAGGGCAAATTCAAAAATTGCGAACATTTCATTAAAATATGGTCACCCTTACACATTAAACAATTGTGTGAACCTTCTGCTAACAAGGTTAATGACTTAGAATTGCATGAACGCTTCTGATCCTTAATGAAGGGTTTTATGGAAGTGTATTTATGGATGTTTTCCAAAATTTGAGAACGTTTCTCCAAAAATAAAATTAATTCATCTAATTTTGGTACTTCGTTTGCACTTATACTCATTTCATAATTTTTTCGAGT
This sequence comes from Maratus speciosus, assembly GCA_963932465.1. Taxonomy (NCBI): domain Eukaryota; kingdom Metazoa; phylum Arthropoda; class Arachnida; order Araneae; family Salticidae; genus Maratus; species Maratus speciosus. The sequence goes on from OZ010792.1 coordinate 38,480,768, forward strand.
ATCCTTGTCTAACTTTTGAAGAATGATGTTTAATATTAAAACATCGGAAAGATTGTTTCTATTATAGTTTAAAACGCTTAATGCGCGAATGCTTTTTCTTACATTGTCAACTAAATTTCGTAGGTCTTTAGCGGAAGGCTGCGTCAGCTTATCTGCGTCTAAAAGTGAATTAATGTGTATTTCTGTTACTACTCTATCATTTTCGTATCTGTCCTTTAACGCTTGAAACAAAGATGAAAACGTATCTTCTGTTGTAATCATAACCCTTGCATCATTTATTAATGCAGCTGATAAATAATGCAGTTTTTGAGCATCCGAAAGTTGTTCATTTGAGGTTATTAAGTTGTTAAATTGTAGCTTAAACGTATTCCACTCTTCGGACTTCTCGGAGAATTTCGGAAGTGGAATTTCAGGTAATTTAATGTTTATTGCGTTGTTTATTAGAGTAGGTTTTAATTGAAATGCACTGGGAACTTTACTCTCTTCTAAACATTTAATTTGCTTTTTTTTATTTTAAATTTAGTCTTCATAATGTTATCATGATATTCCTCACTAGTGTTAATATCTATTTCATAATCTTTCTCTATAGTAATGGCAGATTCTATTTCATTATTTAAGCTTTTTAGCGATTGTTCTTTATCATTCAATTGTTCTAATATTTCTGAATAATTATCAATTTCTATATTTTTGTCATTTATTAATGTTTCGAATTTACTAATCAATTTTGTTACAGACGTTTTTAACGTGGAACGTTTCTTTTTCAACTTTTCAATAGATTCCATTTCAAAATCTTATAATACAGTAAAGTAAATAATAAATATTTCCTACCTTATTGCAGAGCAGACGATTTCTTCATCCCATTAATCGAAGCATACACGCTTGCGAAATCGTCATTCCATAAAACTTTGATGAAAGAACTGGAGATAATCGTTCATTATACAGTCACAGAATTTTTTTTTTTTTAAATTGCGAAAAGTACCGCATCTTTCTCCGGCTGGACGCTGACCATTTTGTAAGCGATGCGTATTAAACTAATTAATAAACTCACATAATCTTAAGGACTGTATTTATTTTATTGTTGACAAGCGAAGCGATGCGTGCACACAAGGCAAGACAAGAACATAAACTAGAAAGACGAAACGAATTACGTTTCTATGGTTACCTACATTCGCAGAACAAGTGCGTTGCCAACATTTTGGCACATAATAACAGATAATTCGAACAGAAGAAGCCATAATGTTGCTAAGATTCGTTTTATTTTTTCTAATAAATTACCCTATCGGATTACCAGACTTGTATTTTTATTGAGAAATTGTTTTTTTTTTTTCGTTCTCATAATCAATTTGTTAGCAATATTTAATCTTTGCTATCATAAAATTTGCGTGATGTTCGTTTTTTATCCTCAAAATTAATTATCTATTTCTCAATATAAAAAGCATAGGTAAGATAAATTGGGCTTACCTTATATTTATGTATATCCGCTTGAGATCTGGTATTTTTCCTCCGGAAAGGGTAAATGAATCTATATCTTCTTCCTGTATTTCTTATTTATCCGTATATGTGACTGATGGTCTGAACTTCATGTTGTTTAAAAAGACGCATATTTTGAGTGACTTGTGAAGTTAAATTTTGTGCCGAAACTTATAAATAGAAAGTAAAATAAATTTTTAATAAGAGCTTTAAGACATACATCTCTCAGTTTGAGAGTCTGAGTTACAACTAAAAGTAGAGAAAAAATACATGAATAAAATATATTATTAGCAATAAAGGACAGGAAATTAATTCCATAAATCAGCATAACAAATAATTTGAATCAATATTTATATTAATGGTAATTTAAAATTAGAGTTAATAAATCTCTTATAGTTCTTGAATATCACAAAATGTTTATAATAAAATATCTGTTTACGATTGTGCAATCACTTTTCAATTTCACTTCCTTCTTTTAGATCATAAACACTTTTGATAATTACTTTTGTAAATCACATTTGACACGTGAAAAAGCAATTTACTTCGCTTGATTATTTTAATGTCCTTGTTTGGAGATTATATTTCACAATATATCTGTCAACATATACAAGGACGAAATAGCACAAGGTCTTTGAGCTTTGAAGGGGGGAGGGGGTTCTATATAGCACAAAGAAATTTACAACATCAGAGAATTACATCTGGGAGCTCCACAAAAAGCGTGCAACGGAGCCAGCGGGAGTTGAACCCGCAGTCCAACTACGCTCTCAAGCGATTAGTGGTGTGGTGCCTTAACCATTCAGCCACGGTCTACATTCAAGAATTAATTTTGTGGGACTCCCTTGTCAAGAAGCAAAATGCAGACTATGTAGCAATATTTGTATTGACTCTTCAAGTATAATGACCAGGACCCAGATATATTTTTCGCTGTTAGAGAAATGAGATTGACCAATCAGAAGCCTGCGAAATTTTTGCGAAATTGTAATTTTTATAGAGTGTGTCCTTTTAAATTTCAAAAATTATTCTATCAAATAAAACAAAATTTTCTGTACTAAAATACTGGCATCCAAAAAGCTGTAGACATGTCAGGTTTGAAAATGTGGCCCAGGGCTCACCGTGGCTGGGTGGTCAAGGCATCACGCCGCTAATCGCTTAAGAGCGTAGGTGGCTGCGGGTTCGAATCTCGCTGGCTCCGTTGCACACTCTTTGTGGAGCTCCCGGATGTAATTCTGTGGTGCTGTAAATTTCCTTGTGCTATCGCCTTCCTGTATAAATGACTTATAAGCGGGCGCTTGACGCCAAGCACACAGGTCAGATACATGTATTCAATAAACCAATCACGTGGTCCATAATTCAACATTATTCTTTTCTGATAATCTCTATCAATGGAGGTTATTCCATCTAAGTTATGATCACGTGGTCAAGGTAAAAACTTCTAGCGTAGAGAAGGGAAGGCCCCGCAGAAGTAATGTAAATCCCCGCCAGCCAGTGAAACAGTTCATGTGGAAAGTAGTAGTAGCCTCCCTTCTTATCAGTTAGAAATTCTTTGGGTAAATAACCTGTACCACGTGACTTTTTCATGTAAGGTTTTCTCATGTAAGGTGCATCTATTTGAGAGTGGTGATATACAATGCTCAGACTCTGTTTATACATACGTGTTTGCCTACACAACGGCAAAACTAGACATTTTCTATTCTAAAATTCTGAGATACTCATTGGACAAGTTTGATTATACGAGTGGCGGACAATCGGCTTCATTCCAAATCTGGGTTCAAGGCTGAAAAAAGTCACGTGATATCGGTAATTTACCCAAAGAACTTCTAACTGATAAGAAGGGAGGCTACTACTGCTTTCCGCATGAACTGTTTCACTGGCTGGCGAGGGTTTTTCATTACGTCAACGGAGCATTCCCTTCTTTACACTAGAACTTTTTACCTTCACCACGTCATCAAAACGTAGATGGAATATCCTCCATTTAACAAGCATTAGTTTGGCAATAATGGCAAGGTCTTCAAGATTCATAGCGATAGCTTTGTCCATAATCTATCAATCAATAATTTTTTTTCCGTATGTCACCATTCTCATGCCAATATTCCCCATCCTTAGGCAGTAAAGACATCCGAAATGAGCGTAAATGATTAGGCGTTTAGTCTGAATCTGATAACCGAAGTATAGCGTCTATAATATATAGTGTGGAAATCGGCTATTCTAGTAGTACTTGTTTGTTTGTTTTATTGGACACATACATCAGACTTGTGTGCTTGACAACAAGGCCCGCTTATAAGTCATCGTCGATATACAGGGACGAGATAGCGCAATGAAATTTACAGCACAGAGAATTTTTACATCCGGGAGCTCCACAAAGAGTGTGCAATGGAGCCAGCGGGTGTCGAACCCGACAAGCCTCCTACGCTCTAAAGCGATTAGCAGCGTGGTGTCTTAACCACTCGGCCGCGGAGACCCTCCAGTAGTACTTAAAAAAGTGTTAAAATATTTAACCCTTAAATGTCAAACGATGCTGAAATGCAAGGAATCGATCGCAGCGACATCGGCAGGATTTTTTTTTAAACACCAAGACGATTTGGTCTAGACGATGTTATGTGTACATTGAAATTTGAAAATATAACGCAGATGTCGCTGTGATCGGTTCATTGGATTTTAGCATCAGTGTACATTTAAGAGATACAATTTTTTAGCGCTGTTTGGATAGAAAATTTCCACACTATTTATTCTAGGCGCTGTAACCGAAGACAGTGTTGCTACACATAAGAAGGCACTTTTATGTGTACTATATATATATGTATGCACTTTGCAGTGTACCGACTAATGCAGACACTTTGCTGAACTCTGATGTATAAGGCCACTTTGCTATTGAATTGTAAGCTTTTTGATATCCACTTCCGATGTCTTTTCTAGACAAGATCTCGCACTTCGAAAAGTTACCGCATCCAGTAAACTATGAAATCCACATTGATACCTACGGACATCGAAATTAGGTGTGAAAAAGCTGACAATCCATCAATAAAATTTACACATCAGAGCACGGCAAAGTGCTTTAAGAGAAACTTATGTTCCAACTATAGCAAACCTAGGCATTTTCTATTACATAACTATACAGCGTCTAGAATATATAGTGTGGAAATAGGCTATCCCAGTAATACTTAAAAAAGTGCTAAAATATTGGATCCCTTAAATGTCAAACGATGCTGAAATCCAATGAGTCGATGACAGCGACATCTGCAGGATATTTTCTAAAACTCCAAGACAATTTGGTCTAGACACTGTAATAATACGATGTTTACTTTGAAATCTGAAAATATATCGCAGATGTCTCTGCGATCGTCACCCTTGATTTCAGCGTCAGTGCACATTTAAGGAATACAATTTTTTAGCGCTGTTTGGATAGCAGGTTTCCCCGCTATGTATTCTAGAGGCTGTAATTTGGTCCAGTCTAGCTCTAGATGCTGTGAGCATGTTCACAATACCTACTGGGTTCCGATACTGAACCGTTCTCATTGGTTCCCCAGATTCAGATATCCAGAACATATTGACTTACTATCGCAGTAGTACAGCGTCTAGAATACATAGTGTGGAAATCCGCTATTCAAACAGCGCTGAAAGTTGTATCCCTTAAATGGGCAATGATGCTGAAATCTAGGGAGCCGATCGCAGCGACATCTGCGATATATTTTCAAATTTCAAAGTAAATATCATCGTATTATTACAACGTCTAGACAAAATCGTCTTGGAGTTATAGAAAATATCCTGAAGATGTCGCTGTGATCGACTCATTGGATTTCAGCATCGTTTGACATTTAAGGGATCGAATATTTTAGCACTTTTTTAAAAGTATTACTGGGATAGCCGATTTCCGCACTATATATTCTAGACTCTGTAGCAGTAGTACTTAGTACAGCGCCTAAAATACCTACACTGTTAAAATTTTTGCAGCATTCTGGCAGGTCATTCGACCGTTTTTTGAAATAACGGTTTCATAACCATAATTTAACTATATTCTGACCATAAAATGGCCAATAATATGGTCAGAATAATGTTAAAATTACGGTTGTGTAACCGTTTTCGGAAAAAACGGTCAAATGACCTGCCAGAATGTTGCAATTTTTTAACAGTGTAGTGTGGAAATATGCTATCCAAACAGTGCTAAAAATTTCTATCCCTTAAATGTGCGACGATACTGCTAAAATTTCAAGTGTCGACCGCAGCGACATCTGCGGGATTTTTGTATTACTAGTATTACATTGTATAGACTAGCAATTTCTTGCAGTTATAGAAAATATCCTGCAGATGTCGCTGCGATCTGCATATTGCAGCAGTATCATTGCACATTTAAGGGATACAATATTTTAGCGCTTTTTTAAGTATTACAGGTATAGCCGATTTCCACACTATATATTCTAGGCGCTATAGTACGGCGCTTGTACTTAGAAAGTACTAAAATAATGTATCCCTTAACCCCCTGACCGCCGAGGAAAAGGGCAAAATTGTAATGTTGTTTTCTCTGTATTTTTTTTAAATGCTAAAAAAAGCTTATTTTTTCAACATGATATAAAATATTTAATTATGTATAGGAATGTAATGGTTGAGAGTATTAATAACAACTTAATCTTCTAAAACTGGATTATATTTGTAGAATTACATTAAGTAAATTACATGCAGTAAAACCTACAGCTTAGTGAACGGATATATCAGTTCACGGCGGTGAGAAGGTTAAATGTAAAGCGATGCTGAAATCCAATCGATCGGAGCGACATCTGAGTATATTTTCTAAAACTCCAAGACCATTTGGTCTAGACGCTGTTATAATACAGTGTTTACACTGAAATTTGAAAGTATAACGCAGATGTCGCTGCGATCGGCTCAGGGCCGTAGCTAGGAGGGGGCCTGGCCGACCTGGAAAAATATTTGCCCGTCCTAGGAGAATTGACTAGACAACCTGATCGACACATTAAATTTCCGAACTTTTCTCTCCCTCATTTTTTTTTTTTAAGAATAGACCGTAACTTAACTAACAGACACCCATTCCTAGAACTTCTCAATTCAAACAAAACAATTTTAACAAAAAATTCATTTGTGAAGAGTTTTCTTTTTCTTTCATTCCAAGAGCTGAAGGACATTTTTCGCTTTGTTGCGTTGTAGAAATTTAACTTACTGCCTCCCCAATGTGTCAAACTGCCGTCTTTAGAGAATAATAGGGTTTAGAGATTATCCTCTTAACTCCTTGTCCTTTCCTCAAACTGATTAACTGATGTCCGCGAAAATCGTTTTCTTTGTACAACTGTCGTACATGAAATTTATTGTAATCGGGTACGGGAAACCAAAGGCATGGATTTCAGGTTGCAGTTGGCTACCTATTTATGGCTTGACAGGACAGGTTACACAAAATATGCAACTATCATGTGTTACAATCATGTGATTTTGTGATTGTTAACTTCACTATGTTTCTTTTGGGGCTTTTCAACAAAAGTGGAAATTGTTTTTGAGAGCTTTCTTGACACTGTTGTAAACTATAAAAGTTTGTAAAATCAGTGTCACAGTGTCACACAGAATCGCAATATCTAGAATGTGTTTTTCAGAGCAAAGGGGTTTTATAATTACATTATAAATGGCATCTATGACTGTTTGCATTTAATATTTTATGTTAATTAAATGATATAAATGTAATTTAGAAACGAGAATATTACAGTAATTAATTTTATCCTTTTTATAAGTACAAAAAGTGTTTGTTTCTTCTGGTGCTTTCCCGCCCCTATGTTATTTATTCTACTTTTTAGTAGTTTTATTCCTTTCTTCCTATAAATATCTAAATCAGTCACATAGTTTCTGTATGGAAAAGGGGAAATAAATGTAGGATTGTGAAAACGGAAATATAAATTGAAAAATTAACTAAAATACTAAACGAACATTAATATTTTTAAACTATGAAATACGCATTTTTATTTAAAGACTTTTTGTAGAAAATATTTTTGTTTGCTTGGCTATGCGAAACTTTATAATGTGTTCGCGGACTTATTTTTAAATGTAAAAGCATGACATTCGCAGGCAAAATTATTGAAATAATTTAGAATCAAATAGCATTTCTCATTTTTTGACAAATGTTTGGAATCTTGAGCTTTAAACGATTGTGTCTCAGATTATAAGTCTGCACGGGGTGCAATTTCCAGGCCCGGCCCGTAGAAATATCAATTAAATCATTCCCAATCCGGCCTGACTCAACTTCTACAAAAAATCAGTTTTTTCCTAACATACAATTGGGATTCTTTTAAAGAATACTGCAAGAGCATTTTTAAATTACGATGTGTTCGCAAGGCAGAAAATACACAATAGCAACATTAACGATTACTCGGAGTCTTAGACGTTTCAACATTCAAATAAGGATGCATTAAAAAATTAATGTAGTTTAGAATAAAAGAAAAAGGAGGGTTAAAATCCTGATAACTTTTGAAGCTGTATAATGAAAAGTAGATTTGTGAAAATATTTCTCTGTTCTTTATTAAGGCTTTTCTCAAATCCAAAGGAGCTAATATCTGACACATTTCTGAGTTCATTTCTATTCGGAAACGCATAAGACTAGCAGGTATTCTTACTCAGAAACTATGTAATTGAATGACGTTATACATTTTTTGATAAAGGCATTATGTCAAGTGAGAAAATATTGTCAAAGTTAGCGTTTTGGATTGAATTTCCGGAAGCGACAGCTCGGGAAAGGAGAAAAACCTGCAATCACGTGACAAGAATATCTTGTATCTCGATAAGTAATTTCTTTATCAAAAATGAAAAACGCTATTCGATTCCAAATCCCTTCAATAAGCAGGCCTGTGAATTTTATGCCTTTGCAGTTAAAAATTAGTTTGAAAATGTGTCAGAAACTTTCGCATTGTTGAGTAGAAAATTTGAGAACGACCTTAAGGTATATTTCCAAAGATTCCGTTACAAAAGTTCATTATCGCTATTAATATTTTTACAAAACATATTGCCTGCTCTACACACTGCCGATATCTATGCTGGACATGTTACATTTCTGTATTGATGTTGCAAAACTAGCATCGGCTCGTGACGCACATTTATACTTATTCTCGGGAAAGTCATATTCATTGAAAATGGTTCATACTTTATAGGCTTCGTCTAAATTTTTATATTGAGCCGGTAGGCCCGCTTAATTTTTTTTATTGGCTCGGCCCGTTGAAAAAATTATCATAATTCTGCCGGCCCGGCCTTTTTGAAATTTCACCTTCATTTTGCTGGGCGGGGTACAGACCCCGGGGCAAAGCCCGGCCCCGTGCAGACCTCTATCTCAGATGATCTTTCCTAGCCTCAAATATTGACTTTTAACACATATTTTGCACTTTTTTCTGAAATATCCTTTGTCTTTATAGAAAACAGAAAACACTACTTGCTATCGTGGGGTCAGAATAAAAATAATTGCAACTTTATGGCATTTAAGCATAAAAATGACTTTGTGATTGTGTTAGAGAATAGAGAGTTCGAATGGAGGCCATAATAGTGAATTATGTTGACATATATTTCATGATGGTTTTTATTTGTGTGATACTTGCTTACCAGCCCGGCGTCGCCCGTGATCTGATGATATTAACCTTAAATTTGTGTTAGTTTATATCTTTAATCCGATTTTTTTTTAAATTATACTTTTAAACAAAAATATTTCCAAACGAACCTCGAATGGGAGGCCCCGCAATATTTATACCGAATAGGACATTTTAAAGTAAAATTAAAATGTGCGCTCGTTAAATGATGTTGCATATTTTTCCGTATTTCAACAAAAAATAGCGGATTTAGAATTTTAAAAGGCGCGGATTTTTTCTTTAACTCAACAGACATTTAAAAAAAAAATAGTTCTTACTGTCAAAACTCTTTAAAATTTTTATGAGTCATAAATATAATGATTTCAAAGTCTGTACACAAGATTCGTGGAAAACTATTGATATTTACTAGTAAGACGCTGGTAAGATTTTTTTTTTTTTTTTTGTCCAAACTGTTTGAAATTGTTGTTAGTTATAAACACATATTATGGTTTTGAAGCATGCGTTAGAAATTCGTGAAAATATGTTGATATTTAGTTGTGAGAGAGTTACCTGATTCGTAAATAAATAACATTATTAGCGTAATTACCAGGGCCTTCTTTATATTAAATTTTAAATCATCTAAAATTCCAGAAATTCTGTAAAACCTGCGTAAATGGAACCTGTCCATAACAAAATCCTGTCTTACATGAGAGCATTTCATGGTCCCGCTGAAAGGAATATCATAGAATAATTGATGAATTTAGGGGGTAATCCGGGAGGAGGGTTCTTTTCTGAGCATCGAAATGTCACTCCCGGAAGCTTTGTAATTTTGTGCTTATTAAAGTTGTAGAAGTGTAATTCTCACCCGCTCCACACTGTCATACCACACCGGGAGCATCAGTAAACCCTCCCGGAAACAAGTGCCTAAATACAACACTGCAGTTATGCTTGCTAAGATGGAAACTTGTCGTTTTTTTTTTTTTTATCCCTTGCTATTCCATTTTTAAAGGTTTTGCTGTAAATGAATTTCTTGGAATGCTGGATTATTAGTTTATCATTAATAAAACATAAAAATGCAAGTCTCTATTTTTCTGCGGAGATGTGTGTATGTGTGTGTGTGGGGGGGGGGGGGGGGGGGGGGAACCGTTAGTGGCGCTGTTTGTAGCAATCCTCAACAACATCTCACATTTTTGGGGAAATCCATATTTACAAAAATTAGTTTGTGGATAGACGGCGAAATGAAAGAATATAACTTTTCAACTACATTCGGAAGAGCTATAAAATTTATTCTGAATACGTAATATATTTTTTTAAAAGATCGCAAAAGACTAAAAAAAAATGACGAAGTAATTTTGCCCCTCTTAGAAAAACATTTGCCCGACCTGGAGGCATTGTCTAGCTGCGGGCCTGGATCGGCTCATTGGATTACAGCATCATTGCACATTTAAAGGATACATTTCTTTAGTGCTGTTTGGATAGCAGGAAGTTTCATTCACTTTCCACACTATTTATTCTAGGCATTGATACGTTGCTCTGATACATGAGAAACTTTAAAGGTTGATTTTCAACTTTTCGACACCGACTTCCGATATCGGTTTGTGCCTTTGTGAGCCTTCCGGTTTGGTGGATGACAGAATGGCCGGGATCCAGATAGATTTTTCGCTCTTAGCGAAACGAGATCGACCAATCAGAAGGCTGCATTTTTTCAAACAGCGAAAAGTTCGCAAAACTGCAGGCTTCTGATTGGTCAATCTCGTTTCACTACCAGCAAAAATCTATCTGGATCTCGGCCCTTGTCCAGCTAAGTTTTCGCACCTTGAAAGATCTCGTATCTCTGTAAGAGTAACAGTGTGAAAGATGAATGCTTATAATTGGGCGACTGCTTAAAAAAGGATTTGAATTTTAAAGTTTTTATTTTGTTTTAAATGTTCTAATCATCAGATTTTTATGAAATTGGAATGGGACCAAATGGGTGACTTACACTTTCAAACAAAAAAAACAATTATAAAAATCGGTTCATATTTAAGAAAGTTATGCGTGAACATGGAGAAAACATACATACAGGTCGAATTGATAACCTCCTTCTTTTTGAAGTCGGTTAAAAATGGAACACATGGAGCGTTTTATCTTTTAACTATTTAATAGTTTAACTCTTAACCCTTCACTGCACCATGTGCCATATCGGGCATATACCTAAAAAATTATAATTTTCCTTATGTGCTATGAATTTTGCTAATGTGATCACTAAAACTGATCAAAAACAATCCAAAGAATGGAATAACACTTATTTTGTCCATGTCAAAGGGGGCTGCACTAGACAAAAAATTTAAATTTGTTCTTCGGAAGCAAAAAAAAAAAAAAAAAAAAAAAAAAAAAATCGATCAAGCTAATTAATGTAAAATGCTTTCATTATTTTTACTGAATACTTAAAAATATTAATATAAGAAAAGTTGCACAGTTTTAAGCAGATAAAATTAATTAATTTAAGCTCATTTATTTGCAAAATATAGCAATATAATTTTTTAAAACCCTAATTGTGTACATATGGTACACACCATAAAATATGAAATTTTAGCTGAAAATTTGAAATTTAATTTTTTTTACTATTTTCCCCTTTGATAGACCGATATATAGATTTCAAATAATTTTTTTCATAAAAATAGAAAAAATCGTGCAGTTTAAGAGGCTACTTCAGTCAAACGAACAGACCCGTTCGCTAATGCTAATCCTATGGACGTAATTTATAAAGATATCTCGGTCGCCTTCCAATATTATTAAATAATTTTTTGGCATTGGATAGCTGAGATCGATCTGTACAAAGGCCGTTTTTTACTTTTTCGATTTTAATTGCAGATTTCTTTCTTTTCTTTTTTCTTTTTTTTTTCTTTTTTTTTATGAGGATGGTTTTGCTTTCGAAGCCGGTTCCGAAAATGAAGGAGCACTGATTAAAATTACCTGTAAACAAAACCTAAAAAGTAAGAAACAGCCTTTATACAATTGATCTCAGCTATCCAATGCAAAACAAATCAATTAAAAATATTGAAATACGACCGAGATAAATTCCTTCCATAGGATTAGCATTAGCGAACGGGTCTTTTCGTTTAAGTGAAGAAGCCTCTTAACTGCTCAGGGATGAATCACATAAAATTTAACCTTTATTATGTATATTAAGATCCATGCAACCACTATATTTAAATAAAAATGTGTGTCTAAAAAATTTAGAGTTGAACAGTTGAGGCATTTGAAGGGCTTCCTAGTTAATGCCAAGTTTAGGGCCTGTCTAGGAGTAAATATTAGGTAGCAATAAAAGATAAGATGTCTAAACAACAAAAGAGTGGGTATAGCTAAAATTAAAGATAGAAAGGCGTTTAGGATAGGATGAAAAATAAAAAATATAATTTAATTTAAAAAACAAGTATAGTAATTTACAATTAAAAAAGAGTGAAAGAAGTATAATGATAAAAAGTTCATTGTTCAAAACAGTCGAGATAAACGGAGGATAAGGCCAGTAAGGCACGTTTCAATGATAGCCAAACGTTTTTTATTAATTATTATTGTTAGCAATAACAGCATGGATATAAAAGTGAAATATAGAGAATAATAATTTTATCTCCTGGAAAAAAAAAAACGGAATGAAGTTTTATCTCAAAGAACACTGAAATTCTTTCATTTTGTTTAAAGTTCATTTTGAAATTCTATATAACATATGAAATACTTGCTCGAAACCGTTGTATGTCATCGCGAATTGTAGACAAGATTAAAAACAATAATGATTCACTCGTACCAAATTCTTTTCTGCTCTCAACGGTACCTTTCATTTTGTAAAATACATCAATATTTACTATTTTAAAAAAATTGCTAAAAGCCCTTTTTTGTATCTTTGATTTTTTCTTTAGTTTGAAAATGCTATCCTCGTGCTCCGTGTGAAAAAAAAAAAGAATGAATGAATGAAAGGAAAACCACTTTAGCATATTATTTTCTGCTGTCAACGATATCTTTCATTTGAAAAATACGAATAGTTACTATTAAAAAATATTTTCAGTATGTCGTTGCCATATTTTTCGCTCCTTTCTGCAGTTTAAATCGCAATCGCTGAACACTTTTTCTTTCCACAATGCTTTCTGAGATATCATACTGCGTTTTTAAAAGACTTACGCCAGTGTTTTTCATTTTCTCTTTCGGGGAGGGTTAATAATATCTTTTAAATACGCGAATATAGGAAGGTGCGTGTTAATAACATCAGAATTTAATTATTCAAGAATTTAATTACTTAATTAGGAGTGCAATTCCTCTCCCTTTTCGCGGGCACTGCACAGTGCTTACCCTCAGGGCTGCGGAGTCGGAGTCGGAGTCAGGCCCATTTTTGAGCAAAACAGTCGGAGTCGGAGTCGCTAGAAACAAGCCGACTCCGTCTCCAAATCCAACTTTTTTTTGACAGTTTGAAGCGAAATTAAACCAATTATATGTAATTTTAAATCTATAAAATGAATTATTATTGCTATTTTTGGGCTGCACCAGACTATCCAAGTTAAAGATGCCCAATTTAAAGATGCAGTTTACACGGTATATGAAAAACGTTTTTAATTTTGAAACTCTAGTGCAGGGACGGCGAACCTATGGCACGCGTGCCACTTTTGGTACGCGAAAGAATAATTTTGGCACGGCATTGCTTGTGGCTCTAAATCAAAATAAAGTGAGATTACACAAAATTGCGCTTGATCTTTTCTAAATTTGATTAAATGGAAATTGAAAAATATTAATTGCGGCATATTACATTCCAATCTAATTAATTATGGTCTCAAAAATTTTTCAAACAAAGACGATATTTGAAAACTAACGACAAGAATTGGTCATTAGACATTACTAAATTCTAATGATAAACTTATGGCAACTTTGAATTTATTTCAGAGCCATTTAAAGAAACTGGTGTTTTCCATTTAAACAGTTATTCTGCCTATCTATGATTTCAAGTCACTGTTTTCACAAATGAATAATATCAAAACTCATACTGAAAGCCCTTGTTAGATAAATCCGGCGTTAAGTTTGCATTAAAATTAACCTGATATTAAGATGCAACAGCAACAACAGAAATCAAATTACATAGCATTAATTTTTTTTATTATTAATTTCTAAAATATATTTGTTACCATTATTACTAGGAGATCGTACCCGGGCTTCCCGGGTCACAGAATATAAGTGAAAACCATTTCTTTTTTTAATTGAAAAGTAATACTCTTTTACATGCAATATATTTTTTTAGATTGCCCACTAAAAATAAAAAAAAGAATTTTTCATATGAAAAATATGAATTATAAAATCAAATAAACTTTTTGAAATTTATCAAAAGCGATTTTTTCGTATTAGCCGCATGCTAAGAGTTATTAGCCCAAGATTTTGCTGCTTACGGTATCCTTATATTTTCTGATAATTTCAGAGCTTTCAGCGCGTAGTTCAATTGCATGTCTGATAAATTTGTGTTTTATTTGTATTATTTTATTTATTTAATCATAGAGGAAGTTTTATTTTTGTTTACGGAATATTAGTCGTAAGAAAATGATGAACTCTGGGTCTCTGTGGATGAATTGTCAAAGCACCAGTCTGCTAATCGCTTGCGATCGTAAGAGATTGTGGGTTCGATTCCCGCTGGTTCCATTGCACACACTCTTTGTGTGGAACTCCCAGGGTGTATTTCTCTTGTGTTGTAATATTTCCTTGTGCTATCTTGTCTCCGACTTATAAGCGGGCTCTCATGTCAAGCACACAAATCGTATGTTTGTTGTTCAATAAATAAACTCTTAATGGAACTCTTTATGTTGTTTTAAGAGCAAACTGATTAATTTTTCTTAACCGAGCGCCACGCGATAGAAATAAATTTAAAATTAACCTCTCAACCCGCAATCAACCTTTTTTAAAAACTGGTATTTTAATTGGATCATTTTAGAATCATTTTAACTCACACTTGAAGTCACGATTGTCAGCAAAATCTTTGCATGTGAACAGTCGCACTCTTAACTCGAGATTCTAATCCCAGTGCCGGAGAGTAAAAATTGCCATAATTTATGTTTTTGACGCATTTGTGTTAAAAAGTTTAATTTTATCTAAGAAAATCATCGTTTTCTTTTAAATATGATGTCACTTTCACTTACTTAAGCATTTCACCTGGTATCTGAAACTTATTACACATACAGAAGGGAAAAAAAATATGGAAACTTTATGAGGAAAATGCGTGTTTTCATAAGCAGTAACGTAATTTTCCGTTCAAAGTATTATGTCCCTAATGCCATTTTGCGCCGTCAGACACTATTCAACAATTTTTATCGACAATTTTGAATTTTTATCATATAATCACATGAATAAAGATAAATAAACCTCATTATTTCTCTCTTCTCTGCAATAATGAAAGCTATCTGATTACCACCATTTTGAAGAAGTTTCATATAATACTTTTAAAATTAAAATATAATAATGGGATATAAAAAAAAAACAACTAGTGCGATCACATCTACAAATGAACAGCTTCCAGTTAAAAAATTTATTAGTAAATTTGGTTCAGCAGAAAGCTCATGGCAGATGACTAAAATACTTTCCTGTGTTTTAAATATATAGATTATATAAAACTATGAAAAATTAAATTATGCAAATTATGCTATTTTGATAAAATTACAGTAACATGCCATAAGATTTTATTGGTAGAGATAATTTTGGATAAAAACTTGGGGAGCCTGATATTATTTTAAACCTCGACATATTTCAAAGATATTCTTTGATTGTCTGTCTAACTCAGCGAAGCGAATCCATCCAAGAGAGAATCATCAAGTTCTGTAATATAAATCGCTATTTTTCGGACAAAGAGCATGCGCACACTATATGTTACTGCTTTACCATAAAGTCACTCTAAATGTTTGTAAAACATTGCGTTTTATCAGTGTGTTATTTCGATTACGTTACTTTCAAAGATAAAACATTTTCAACTCTGAAAAATTTCAAAGGAGCTGGGGTGAAAATGATGCACTTCTACAAAACATATTTCAGTTTTAAGAATTAAAATATACGCTTTTTTTTATAAAATGACGTCAATTGCATCCGCTAAAGCATCCCACTTTTACGATCCCGCCTTAAACAAAATCTATAAAAAGGTATGCAAATGAGATCATTATAGCGGAATAATACACAAACTCAGCAGAAAGCAATGACGTCTTTTAAGAAGTTCGGCAATACAATCTCGGGTATCTAATGATTTATATGACTTCATTTTTTTGTTTATAATAGCTCCATGTTTTATCAGAAGTCCTTTATTTATATTTTTTCAAAATTCGGATAATGTAATTACACACGGATTAATAAGATTGCATTATATCAGGTTGCACAAATATTCTTTAAAATACATTTTTGAAAAAAGAAATTATTGTGTCGTTAGTAAAGTTAAATTGCAATAAAATAAAAATCATTTAATTGATAAATAAAAACCAAATAAAGCCAAAACTCACCGGGTTTTATAACATATGATATTCTTGGCATAGCACGTATTTTAATTTCATTTTTTTTTTTTCAGTTTTATGAGCAAATGGCAACAAAGAGATACAGCAATCAACTATTTTAATTTTTTCCCCTTTACTTTCATCAGAAATGGCGTACTTCAGTTGCTACATTTACAAAAAAATGTAATAAAAACTACAAAAAAATTAATATCTTAAAAGTAAATTGAGATACAGCTTTCATACAAATTGCATTTAAAAGAGTATTTTTTCCCTTATACAACGGTGTAAAAATTTAAAATATGCGATGTTTAAAAGTTTAAAATTTTGCAGTAGAGAAAATTGAAAAACCAAAATTTTATTTCAAATTTCAAAGTGTTGCCATTCGCAAAATGACGTATGCGTTACGCACGGATATGTTTGTCCTTTATAATATTGATACTAGATAGATAGTGTAATACCTACATGTATGTTCCTCATATCTTTTAAGTATTAATAGAAAATTTTAAGCAATTTTAATCCATTATTTTTCCACCTACTAAATTTGTTTTTTAGTTGGCACTTCATGGTTACGTAAAAATATTTTTTGATCAAATTTGGCATGCGGCAACAAAAAGTTTCGCTGCTCTAGTGGATATTTTACATTTAGTATATGAGTACTTTCCCTCAGATTTTTTGCGTTTGCGGAAACCGAGGTAGAGGGGTAGTCTACAAGGGCAAAATGAAGGCAATTTTTTTAAACGGGCCGGGTCAGCAAATTAAACACAATTTTTGTTAATGGCCCGAACCGAAGTGGTAAAAAAAAATAATCAGGCTGACCGGCCCAATATAACAAATTTGAAAGAATCCAACTACGCCGATAAAACAGGAACGATTTCCAAAGGACATGACTGGACTGGGGTGAGAATAAGTACAAATGCCCTGCATGAGCTGATGCTAGTTTAAAAACATCAATACAGAAACATAATATCGCTCACCCGCAAGAAAAGTGACACACCGCAACAAAAGTAAAAGGGGGCAAAAGGGGGGGGGGATTTGCAGGATTTTACTGTAACTTTAAATTATAGCGCTTAGATCAGCATATAGGAGTAAAAACGTGCATAAAAGCATAAACCCTTAAGAATGAAGACATGTGATGAGGTTTGGAGTGTTGGATAAATTTACCTCTCCAGACAATCCACCCCTCTTCTGTGGTCACGAATGGACAGATAGCGTAATAAAGTGATTTCCCGTATAGCTACACTTATGAAAGTTTTTGTGTAGGAAGACACACCTATGACAAACCTATTTGTGGAATAAAACGCAAAATGAATTTTTGCGAGATGTGTCTTTTTTCTTGCGGGTGAGCGATATGTCCAACTTAGAGATCGACTTCGGCAGTTGTGTATTCGTAAAAAAACCAGGGGTTATATGCTGTAGGCAGAGGGTATACGCTCAAGGAAGAGAGTATACCCTATAGAGCATATGCTATATCTTTCATGAGAGACAGAGGGTATACGTTGTTCCTTTAAAAAATCCACAAGGTATGCAGCGTATACCTCCGTATACCCTCCACTACATCCCTGGACTTCGGACAGTTAGATTGTGTCTGACTGAGCCTGAGTTTAATTTTTTCAGCAGACTCGGGCCGAGCCATAACTGGACTTAATTATTCCAGGACGTGTCGGACGCAATTTGTTTTCCAAAAATAGTAATAGTTATAAAGAATTTCAGTTAACGGAATTTTTTGTAAAATTAATAAAGCAGAAAAAATATTTTTTTTCCTTTTTTTTCTTTTGAAGCCAAGGAATTAATGCCGAAATAATAAAATTTTCGCTTTATCTTTCTTGCGTTCCCTAATAATTTTAACCAAGAGGCAACACTAGTATATTAAACAATTAAACGGAGTCGCAGTCGAAGACGTTAAAATTTCTGGAGTCGGAGTCGGAATCGACTATTTTTCCCCCCGACTCAGCAGCTCTGCCTACCCCCTCCTCGATCTACACACATCCTGCCGAAGAAAAATATCTGAATTCAACACTGGTTTTAGGCAGTGGTGTAGTCGTAAAAAAAAACAGAGGGTATACGTTCTAAGCAGAGGATATACGCTCAAGGCAGAGAGTATACCCTAGTGTATATATATACTATAGCTTTCTTGAGAAACAGATGGTATACGGTGTTACTTAAAAAAATCCAGAGCGTATACGGCGTATACTCCCGTATACCCTCCACTACATTCCCGGTTTTAGGTATATTTCAGGTTATTATCATGATTCCGGGAGCCGTCGCACAGTGGGGCAAAATCCCAAAAAGCTGGCCAAAAGTCGAAAAATAAAGTTACTATTTAGGAAATTTTGACTATACAGATGGCTAGAATAATGTTTGGAGGGTCAGAATCTATACTTATAAAAAGGTTTTCGTTTTGCTTTGGCAACCTGTATCATTTCAAAAGTGACGCTTGGAGGATTATCATCTGAGGTGAACAAAAACAGCAAAACAAAGGTTCTTCTAAACACGTGCTACCTTTTTTCGTATCATCCGATTTTAATGCTTTAAAATGGATTCACACGATGATAGTGTGTATTTTTTTTTTTTTTTGACTATGTTACAAAAATTATATTAAGTACGTAAAATTTAATAATTTCATGATTATTTTTGATATATATATTTTTTTAAATATGTTATTTTTTTTGCTTTCAAACATCAAAAAGTTTATAAGTTCCACGGTGTTCCACAACGACATATAATGGAAACAATAGCCGGAACTATTATCTAATGAATCATGAAAAATTAGCTGCCAAAAACTGCCATTCTGCATTTCGTGCAGGTTTTTGTAACCACAAGTAAAACAATCATTTTTCAGTCGCTTCGAAAGCTATGACATTTATTACTTTTCACAGTAATTTAGCTGGCAAAAATTTTTGAAATTTTTAGATTATTCAGTTTTGTGATAAATTATTATGTATTATATTACAAATAAGTATTATAATCATAAGCATAAAGGAGTTTCATAGTGACAAAAAAAATGAAAAGAATTCTCTATCATCGATACAATAGAAATACATTTTCTTATCTTTATAGCTAATAATTTTGTGTATTCTATCGTAGTTAGAAGAATTATCTTGTCAATTGCAATCTTTGCTAGATCATACTGGAACACGTATTTTATTAATGCAAACGGAAATGATTAAGAATCTGACTTCCGAGAACATTAGCAATCTGAATTTTATTTTCAAGTGGGGATGTGATAGTACATCTGCAAAGTACTTTTAAACAAAAATGTAGCGTTGATGATGGTAGAAATTAGGTTCAAATAGCTTTTTCACTTCTCTAGTGCCAATAGAACCTAAGTGTTGCGAATAATTCAGAAATCGTTATCTGGAAAAATTCGAGATCATCTCCTCGATTTTTTAGGCTCATTAGAATCCATTTTTTGCACGAAAATACGGAAGCTACTGTCAGTAAAATGGATTATATTGCAGATCAGAAGAGTAAACTTATTCCTTTTAAAACAATCATTGATAGAAAATAAGTGGCGTTCATTACAAACCAGTTTTAACGATGATTGATTGAAAAAATGTTATTGTCATTACTAGTAATTTGTAAACTCAACGTTGATACCTATATCAGGCAACTTCAAACCAATTTAATAATTTTGATTACATTTTCAAACTAAAAGTGAATGAAAATCATTTACAATTCGGAATGTCAACGTCACGCCTGTATAAGATCTTTTGAGTGTAGCTTGCATTTAGCATACAAACGGGATATAAAGGAACGCTAAGTGTGCACTCCTGAAGAGTATAAAAAAATTAAAATTGCAAAACAAAATTTACAAAAAAGATTTCGTTTACAATTAGGACTTCTCGTCGATAAATCAAAGCTCGGATTTGGAAGCACAAATGATTACAAAACAGCTCGTCGATTCTTTGAAAACGCAACTATTTATGCTTCCATAAGGAGCGTAGACGAAGATTTGATCAAACGATTCCACGTCATATTACAAGTAATTTCTTAACATTCATTTGACCAATTTCGTAGATTATTGCTCACAAACAGCTTTTAAATTCGTCGAATTGTATTCCTAGTTCTATATGCCAACTTCAGTGCACAAACTACTTATTCATGGCACAGAAATAATAGCGACCTCATTGTTGCCTGTTGGGCAAATGTCGGGAGATACTCAAGAATCGTGCAACAAATTGTTCAAAAGGTATGGAGAACATTCATTTGACCAATTTCGTAGATTATTGCTCACAAACAGCTTTTAAATTCGTCGAATTGTATTCCTAGTTCTATATGCCAACTTCAGTGCACAAACTACTTATTCATGGCACAGAAATAATAGCGACCTCATTGTTGCCTGTTGGGCAAATGTCGGGAGATACTCAAGAATCGTGCAACAAATTGTTCAAAAGGTATGGAGAAGATTTCTCCCTAAAATGCAGTAGGACGTAAACAATGGAAGATTTTTTTGCTATCAGATCCCTTCATTTCAAGCTTACGTAAATTACCATCGAAAAAACTAATATCCTTGCCCCTAGAGGAACAGAAACATCTGTAAAATATTTCGACACCTCCCCTTCTGAGGAGTCTACTTAGTATACTACAGATGATTCAGAAAATGATTTTTTGAATATCCTTTCGTTTTATTTTAATAATATATAGAAATTAAACCTTGTAGTATTTTAT
Organism: Maratus speciosus; assembly: GCA_963932465.1. Taxonomy (NCBI): domain Eukaryota; kingdom Metazoa; phylum Arthropoda; class Arachnida; order Araneae; family Salticidae; genus Maratus; species Maratus speciosus. The sequence continues at coordinate 38,501,922 of OZ010792.1, forward strand.
TTTTCATTAATGTACTTAATTGTATTTCATAAATAAATATTCATCGTTTAATTTCGATTAAAAACATCTAAGATCCTTGAAAACACCTTGTAACGTTTAGCCTCGAAACTTTTTAATTTCGAAACTCGAAATATTTTATTTAAATCTAATTGTTTTTATTTTTAATTCGCCATTTTTTTTAATTTAATTTTTGAATCGTACTTAGTATCCTCAAAAGTACCTGTATACGAAATTTCATAGAAATGGAATAATTTCAAAGCATTTTAATTTTAAGTCCGCCATGTTGGATCCGCCATTTTGTATTTTGCAATTTTAATTTTGGAATCGAGATCAGCATCCTGAAAAACACCTGTGTACGAAATTTCGTGGCATTTAAATTATTTTTTCATATTTTGGCCAGCTTTTCGGGATTTTGCCCCACTGTGCGTCGGGCGGGTTAGCTATTAAATCATCAAATAAGATATTTTACATAAGATAAAATAAATTTACCAAGATTCAAAGCTTTCAGTTAACAACACTTCTTTCTCTGAATTAATTACTTATTTTCAACACTGACGTGTACACAAAAATAAAACCGATAAAATTATTTTTACATAGATTACTGAAATAATAATATCATTTCGAAAATAGAACGAATGTACAGATAATAATTTTCAAAAGACCGAAAAAAAAAAAAAAAAAAAAAAATCGTGAAAAAAATACTTTTCTAATAAATTTCAACTCTGTTTATTTTATCAGTGATATCAGTCATCACATAAGAACAAATTATACCCAAATAATAAACAATAAATTGATTACTTAACGACATAACAATAAGTCATTATTCAACAACTGCACTTTTAAAACATAATTAAGTTACGGTTTTTCTTTTTAGCAAGAACAAGTTTTCAATGGTTAAATGAAAATGAGCACTTTTTCGGTATTCGACAACTTATTTTTATTTCTTATTTGCACTGACGCAAACACTTCAAAAAATAATGATTTATTTTCTTATCTTTTTTTCTTTCTTTTTACTTTTTCATTAGCGTGTGTATAATAAATTAAATGGAAACATTTTTTTTTTTTTTTTGTATTGACGCGCACACTTTAACCCGGGAGGACTCGCGCCGGGCCTGATAAACCCAGAGTGCGGATGGTTTTTATAATTGTCACCACTATTTTTTTTAAATTAATCTTCAACTTATTTTATCGTAGAATTTGTAACAATTATCTCCGACTAAATAATGTGACGATTATTATTTGTATTTATTGGTGACAAAGTAAAACCCACATAGCATTTTTAGTTTTCAGAGATTTTTCAGCAGTCTTGCTTTGCAAACATGCAAAGTTGCAGCAAGTTCAGCATGTCAAGACTGAAAGTTCATAACAAGACTGCAGCAAGATAACGCAAACGCCGAAGCCACTACACTTTTAACTTGCAGCTAACTTGTCGTGCAAGTTAAATTCTTGCTGTATCAAATTTATTGCAAATTAACGGCAAACAAGTACTCAAAAATACTGCAAACATACTGCAAAGTAGTAATCTTGCCATCCCACACTATCTGTCTACAACTGTTACACTATAACTTTAACCACTTCGAAGGGGTCCATAGACCTGGTCAGGTCTATTGATACCTACGCAGAAGGTGCATGCATCGTTTATCACCATTAAGAAGAAAATGTAGTATTTGTACTTTTAAATTCAAGTATTTTTTGGTATTTGATAAGTGTAGTGTTTAAAAAAAGCGGTGCCAACCGAATAAAATTTCTGTAAGGGATGCAGTCCCGAAAAGATTAAAAATCATAGACTCGAATGGGGTTAAAGGCGAAAATAAATAAATAAATAAATAAATATCAATTAAAACGATATTTTAGAAAAATCCAATAATATTGAGAGAAATTCATTTCAAAATTAAATTTTTCAATATAAATTTAAAATGGCCGAAGACGTAAACATAACTTTTTAATCTATTAGCAGTGTGCGCCAACTTTTGAAAAATATTAGGTGGTCTCAAACATTTTTCGGGTAAATAGTTTCAACTGATAAATTTTTAAAGTATACCTTTTTACTTCATTAAATTACATTTGCATGAGTAAAGTAGAAATCTTTATTGATACCACATTAAATAGGCAGTTTCGGGTTTGATCAAACGCTGAAAATGTTTGATCAAAAATAATCAAACGATTTTACGTCCAACCGCACAGTTTATCTCAAATGCCCATAGAATTCGATGAGACGAGCTAACTTTCAGGGGTGTCTGTGGCTAGAAATATCGATTTTTCGGACACTTCTGGGTTTGATCAGACGCTGAAATGGTTTATCAAATTCTGATCTAACGATTTCTGACAAGGATAGCTAGTTTTTTTAGTTTGCGCATTCTTATTCCTTCCTAAAAGTTAGCCCCACTGGTTACTTTTAATTATAACTCATTAAATAAAGTTGATCAAGCGATGAAAATTATTCATCAAAGCTGATCACATGATGATCAAACGAAATGCATATGTCACTGTTTCATTTTCTGTCCAGGGGGGCTAAATTTTACGTGTCCTTACACTCCACATATCAGAGGGACGACAAATCTCATCCACAGTGTCCCATTGCTAAATTGTCTTAAACTTTCTTTCAAAAAACTTCTTTTCTGCAGTTTCATTAAGAAATGAATCCCCGAAATCCTTAAGCGACTTTAAATAATATTTTTAAAGAAACTCCTACCAGTCATTGAAGTTTAGGCCTTGGTTGGCCTATTCTACATGTCTTTTGCTACTCTACTTTTATGTTTCTTGGCGATTTATTTAATATAATAACGTATTCTGGTTTTTGTTCTCTGATAATTGGTCACTTTATTTTGAATGAATTGTATTTGTATTGCTTTTTCACGAGTCAAGAGGGGAGGCAGTGAGTGTGGAGCGGTAAAATTTAGCACGTTATTCCGCAGATACGTCCACTCTTCAGAAAAATAAAAATGTCAGTAAGTACAATGGAATATTTTGAACAGCCCACATGTACCCAAAATGAAAACTACCAAAAAATCTATCGATCAAATAAGTATGCACTTTATGGATGCCACAGTATTGAAATAGATTGTCGTTCACCTGTATTCACTGGTTAAAGTAACAGTATGCAAGAAATTTCTCTTTTGAGAGAAGTTTAATTGTGCGTACGCTAAACAGACTTTTACAGATCTTACGTATCTCTTACTGCTATCCTTATTGTTTTTCCATTGAACGTCAGTAGAAAGAAATTTTCTTTGAGAAAAATGGAAAAAAAATGTAAGAAAATGAAACAAAATAAATAATGAGATAAAATAATAAAAATTGGGTGGACTGAGAGGAGAAAATTATTGGGTGGACTCGAACCCCATGGGCCATATAAGTTGACGCCACTGTTTATAAGAATTTTTATGTGAAATAAGTTGTAGATTATAGGTAAAATGTTACTTTAAAAAAATAAGTACATTCGAAGAGTTAAAATAATAAATAATTTTTTCTACGTTCCTTAACTTGACCAATCAATGAAAATAAGATCCCATAACAGTAACAATGATGTGTGTGTCTTTCCTTTGTGTAGCACACAATTTCTGCGCATGTGCTGATTGTCTTTTCTCTCAACAGAGGGATTTTTTTTCTCGTCACTTTCGTGAATTAAAGACATTCTTGCATCAGTTTCACAACAAACTACTCATGCAAATGGGTGATGGTAAACCTTGCGGAAGATTTGCTGCGAATTTGTCACGGCAAGATAACATCAGAAAAAAATCAACTTGCTGTTAATGTGCATGCTATATAGGAAACCATTCATACCCAGTGTATGCGCATGTTCTCCCGAGTTAAAAAACACGACAATTTTTAAACATTTAATTTTATATAGTGACGCATTCATTAATAAAATTAAATCCATACAACTATGACACTGGGATGTTCAAATTCGTATCAGCGTACAGATGACTGTTGTTGTTCTGTGTATACTGCCATATATACTTAAATCAACGACTTAAGGTGAATATGTGATTTCTTTGTTGGGATACCCAGTAGCAGTGCTACTCCACTTCCCGTAGATGAGTTATTGTTTGTCACATCATATAGAGGAGCTATAAAACTAAAGTCCATCCATAGCACAATAGTTGTACTATAATAAAATTAAGAATTTGTGATTGGATAATGTGAGAGAAGGAAGCAGATATGCTTGGAAATCATAGAGATAAGAATTTAATTTAAAAAGAATAAGTCTAAAAAAGCAATCGATAAGTGGGTAAAAGTGAAGATTTAAAGGTTTACACTGTTCATAAAATACCCGTCATAGCCGAACAAGCAATTAAGCTAGGTGTTAAAAAAAAAGCTGCTTATCCCCTTAGAAAAAAAAAATCCCTGCCAGCTCGGCCTACAGGCGGAGGTAGATTTCGAAGTTAAGTACTAATTTCACCAACAAAAACTAAATAAAGATAAGAGATAAGCCCAGTTTAACAATTTTAGCTGGCCGCTTTTGCCAAATTTTTAATTTCATTTTTCTGTAAGATCTGGTATTATCAGAATCATATTAAGGCGGTATTTAAAAAGAAATATTTTTCCACGCTCAACAACGTGAAATATTCTGACACATTTTCAGACTCATTTTTAAAAGTAAATACATGAAACTTGCTGACGCGATTTTTTGAAGAGATTTATAAGCGACCTGTGTTTTTATTTTTCGTTCAATTAATTAGAACTTGATTTACAAACAATTATTTTTTCAGCACGACCATTTTTTTTTTCGTTTCCAGCACTATCGCTTCGGGAAATTCGCTTAAAAATTCCCACTTTGACAGCATTTTTTGAAATATATTCTGCCTTTATCAAAACATCGACCAATACAGCACATTATATAGTTTCTGAATAAGAGAACATGCCAATTGGATGCATTTGAGAGCAAAAATGAATTTAAAAATGAGTCAGAAAGTACGCCGTTTGGATTTGAGTACACCCTTAATATGAATATGATAATTTTTTTGTCAACCCCTTTTTTTGTTTAATTTGATTTTGTTGTAAGAGTTGGTCCTATCAAAAACTCGCCAATATGACAGTCGTAGATAAATACTGAGAAGAAGTGTAATAAATTTAAGCGGTTTGGATGTCTTGTGAATTGACGAAGTTATGAATTTTTTTCTTCTTTAACACACCTTTTTTCTTTTTTTTTTTTCTTTTTTTTTCTTTTTTTTTTTTTTTTTTGTTTGGTAAGAGTTGGTTTTATCAAAAACTTGTCTGTGATACATAAATTTTTTCCCCTTTTCCTAGAAAAAATAATTACTTTAAACTGATTTGATATGTATTATAAATAAAAAGTTATGGATTTTTTTTTATTTTCACAAAACCCTTCCCTATTCACACCCCCTTGGTCTGATTTTGCCCATTAACGAACTTCACCGAGATTTTCTACCCCTTGATTCTATATATCAGTTTGGAAGAGATTTGTGCAGAATTATGGAAGTTATCGTGCCCATAAAAAAGTGATATACTATATAGAGAGATAGATAGATAGATAAAGTTTTGAACTGGAGGTGGTCTTCGGTTCTAGAGGTCATGATAGGTGTAGATCTGCAAAAATATTTCAGCAATTCCAACATAGGGATGATTGCAATAGGTAATATTTCTTACGAAATCTACCTAAAAGGTCAATTTCATTGCCATACATTATATAAATATAAGGATAAATTCGAGTTTAGCAAACTTTACATAAGTAAAGTAGTAAAGAGAATATAAAAAGGTGTATATATATGTGAAATTCCGGCGACACTCCTATATATCGACGTAAATGTAGTATAGTAATCAGTGCTAAAATTTTTGCCAACCCTCCGTTATTCATGAGAACAACTGGAGCGCAGTCGTGGTGGCGAATAGAAGGCAGACTTTATCCTCTGGGAATCCATGGAGGCTTGCATGAAATTATTTCAACATGCTATAATAAGCATGCAGGGAAGGGGGAGAGAGTGCGGGAGAAAACAGCACGGACCTTGTGAAGTCTGTGCACAGGGATTCCAAAAGTCATTGTTGTTCCCTCTATTTGTCTTCTGATATTGTTGACTTCTGGCTTTTTGTAAAACAATTTTTGATTTTGAGCTCAAAAATATCTGGTCCTGATGCCATGTTCTTTTGCATAAAAGTGTACTTTTAAATTTGAGTTTGTTTTAAAAATTCGCTGTTTAAGAAACATTAAAAACTGATCTAGAACAAAAACTTAATATATGGCTAGTTCCATGGGTTTTTGTAGTGTAAGTCACACAGCTGATAACTGCTATGTTTGTTGGTCACCGTTATTTTCGAAAAGTTTGCTTGGCCTTATTCAATTAATGAGATATCTCCCATAAAATAAGTCACATTTTTCCGTTCTAAGATACTGGTAGCCAAAAATCGTAGCATGTGACTTACAGTACAAGTACTCATGGAAAAAGCCATATATATATCCATGAGTTCAACATTCAGTGTGTAATAAATATACAATAAAAAAAAGAAAAAAGATGTATCAAAATCAGGGTTGCCACTGGCGTTTCTTTATTGACTACCACTATTTCCAAACAATAACCTTTATGGTAGAAATTTACCGTGAAGATTATTTCAAAACAGCGGTAGGCAATATAATCACAAGGAAAAAAAATACGTTTTCGACAATTCTGAGAACTGAATGTTTTAAAGCACTTTCTGCAGAGTAACAACATATCTACTAAAAAACAACTTTTCAAAAGTAAAAAAAAGCCAAGCAAAAAAAAAAAAAAAAAGGTAAAAGATGTGGCTAAAAAATAGTGTGATATCAAATTTCCAAGCTTATATTATGGTACTTATTTAACATTTTCCATTAAAAATTTACTATATGTAAGTCGAGTACCTAAGTATGCGTTGATAGAAAGCCTTTTCTCCTTTACTAAATACATCATAACGTGTTTCAGAAAATTAAATTTATTTTAATTATGCATGATGGGCTTGGCGGCCATCTTTCCATATTTTACACAAATTTCTAAGCACACAAGTTCATTGTTAAGATTGGAAATTCGAAACTGTTACTAAAGCAAACATTTTATTCTTTTAATTTATGAAAATGAGTGCCTAAAAATTTGTGTCTTAAAATAAAGCTGAAGTAACTTCAGGTTTCATCTTATGATTCTCTTTTTTCGGAGGAGGGTTAATTAATTAGTTAAAGTAGTAAAAATCAATTTGTTTTTTCAAAATAAAAAACTTCCTTAATTTATCTGTCTGTAGCTAAAACTAGAAGTTCGAAATTCTTAATAATGCAAATATATTACGAGCTTGAGTGCTTAGAAATTTGTGTAAAATATGGAAAGATAGCCGCCAAGCCCATCATGCATAATTAAAATAAATTTAATTTTCTGAAACACGTTATGATGTATTTAGTAAAGGAGAAAAGGCTTTTTATCAACGCATACTTAGGTACTCGACTTACATATGGTAAATTTTTAATGGAAAATGTTAAATAAGTACCATAATATAAGCTTGGAAATTTGATATCACACTATTTTTTAGCCACAACTTTTACCTTTTTTTTTTTTTTTTTGCTTGGCTTTTTTTTACTTTTGAAAAGTTGTTTTTTAGTAGATATCAGTTCTTTTTTTAAAACAAATTATATATAATTGAAATAATTCTAGTAGCTCAAATTAAAATTAGTCCTTGTATAGCCTTTATAAGCAGGGAGCAAACACAATAGTATACATTTTGTTTACCTATCATTCATTTTTTAGAGTGATTAATAACTTAAAAGTAAGGAAAGTCAATTTCTTCTTTCAAAGTATCAGTCTTTCTCAATTTATATCTCCTTAAATTTTTCTACGAAACATGAAAATTTAGTAAAAAACAGAGTCAAAATAAAATATATATCTACAGTTAGTCTGTCAGTTAATTGTTTTTTTCTAATTTTTTTTGCTGACGGTTTTGCAAAATAAATTTACCTTTACAAATACCTATGGTTAATCCGAGAATGAAAACCCGCAGGCATCTTAAAGAATCGAAGATCTGTAAATCTAGCAATTCTAGACATAATAAAGGAACATTTTTCATAAAAAAAAATCTAAAAATTTAAAGATATAAACTGTACATATAACTTCATCTTCATTTATATCATGTTATAGAGAAGAAGGAATAAATATGTAATTTTACTCAAGTCTGTTTATCCATACCTATTTGCATAAATGTGAGGATATTAATTTACTATAAAATTTCCCCTAAATTGATTATCTTTAATAGTCTATTATTAACGCCGTATATACATTAGAAATAAATATTTTTCGGTTAAAAATTGCCTGAGATCTATAGTCTTATCCTTCGTCACATTTGTTTTATTTTTTTTAATACCCAGACTCTTTTTCTGAACTCTGATAAAAGATCACAGACATATTGAAGTTATCCAAATTCTTATATATTTCTATCGTATTTCCTTTTTTGAGGGGGGGGTGAGGAAGAGCCCTTAAGAACTTCGTTTTGTTCTCAGAATTCTGAATTATTCATTCAAAAGATCTACCTACATAAGTCTTGTTGTGAAATTTTCATTAGCTAAGAGTTGCATGAAGTTATACATCATGTGAATCTATTAAATTACTTTTGTGAAACACTAGATGGGAGCCATTGATATTTCCAAACCATTTGCTTACATTTTAAACTTGAGTCATTTCCTACTATTCATTAATTTTCTATACGAATTACAGAAGTCGTTGTTTCCATGCCAACTGTACCTTTCACTATTGCTTGCTTGTTTGTTTGTTTGTTTTATTGAACACATACATCATATCACATGCGGATCACGGCGGGATTCGAACCTGCTTCCACCTACGCTGTCAAGCGATTAGCGGCATGGTGTCTTATCCACTCAGCCACGGTGGGCCACTATTGCTTTCTCTAATACCCAGATACTCAAATTTAACCAACTGCACTTAGAATCATGGTCATAACAGAGAACATTTATATGTTAGAGCAGTGTTGCCAGTGGGCTACTTTTTTTAAAATTCAGACTTCTTGATTGCCACCACTTATTATAAACGGTAAAATTCCCTTTGTTTTCGCCTTAATAAATGTGTCATTAAATAAGGCGTATTTTACGATTTCAAAAAAGTGGTGCCAATCAAGTATCTGAATTAAAAAAAGTAACCCATCTGGCAACACTGTGGCAACAGAGCACATCTGGCAACAGAGTGGTGACATATGTACAAGTCGTATACTCATATTCAATTTTTTGTCAAAAGTACGGTAACTCAGTTTTCAGTAACAGACGAGGAAGATTTCAATTAAACTAACCAGATAAAGTTAACAAACATTGGCTTTCTGATTTAATTTTATTCAAAATCGTCTCAACCAACCAAAGTTAATGTCCGGGATCCAGATAAAATTTTCTCTGTTAGTAAAATTAGATTGACCAATCAGTAGCCTCCATCCTTGCAGGCTTTTCGATGTTTACTGCAAACAACAAAAAGTTCGGAAAAATGCAGACGTCTGTTTGATCAATCTCATCCCGCTAATAGCGAAAAATCTATCTTGATCCCGGCCTATTCAACGCCCTTTAAATATTGGAGAAAGCCTTGACACGTGTCAGGCAAACGTCGCGCAAAGCAGGCAAAACAAAGAAGAAAAATCATTCATTGGCGCGTTCATATTCACTAGCCAATGAATGATTTTGTTTCTTTGCTTTGTCTGCTTTGTGTGATGTTTTCGTGACGCGTGTCAAGATTTTCTCAAATATTTAGGGGGCTTTGGCTTATTACACCACCATGAAGTTATGAAAGGAGAGGAACAGACATGTCAATCTTCCCGTGTGTAAAACTAGTTAAAAAAAAAACGAGTTCTTTCCCTCTCTTCTGCCCTTTTCTCTCTTGATTTTGATCGATAGCAGCCCATTTAGCAATTTCCAGTACAAGATGCCGCCTATATATGGTGGACGCAGGAGGGAGGCTGTTAGCGCGACCAATGACATAATAGACCAGTTCATGATGTTTAAAAGTCACACGGAGTTGAATCGAGGATAACGAAAAAGACAAGCTACCGCGGTGGGTCCGATTCTTCTTTTTTTACAAACCGCTGGAGTCACGTGATGCTCTTTTCGCGCACCTTCATTGGTGCATTCGAGCATCACGTGACTCCAGCGGTCTGTGAAAAAAGAAGAATCGAACCCACCGCGGTAGCCTGTCTTTTTCGTTAGCCTCAGAGTTGGATCATCTTTACACGATGATTAGTACAAAGCTGCGCCGATTTTTTTTGTGTCCATTGCCGTGTACAGATAATCAACTCCGTGTGACGTTATGAACCGGCCTTATATGTTGTTGGTCACAGTTTAGGAACAGCTTCAAATGACTTCATCTATATCTACTCCGAGGCAAACGAAAAAGACAGGCTACCGCGGTGCTACAGCGCCTAGAATATATAGTGTGGAAATCGGCTATCCCAGTAATACTTAAAAAAGTGTTAAAATGTTGGATCTCTTAAATTTCAAATGATGCTGAAATCCAATGAGTCGATCACAGCGATATCTGCAATATATTTCCTAAAACTTCATGACGATTTGGTTACAGAGTCTAGAATACCTAGTGTGGAAATATGTTATTAAACAACATTAAAAATTTATATCCCATAAATGATCGACGATACTGCTAAAATCCCAAGTGTCGATCGCAGCGAAATCTGCAGGATTTTCTTATTACATTGTATAGACTAGCAATATCTTGTAGTTATAGAAAATATCCTGCAGATGTCACTGCGATCTGTATATTTCAGCAGCATCGTTTCATATTTAAGGGATACAATATTTTAGCACTTTTTTTAAGTATTACAGGGATAGCCAGTTTCCACACTATATATTCTAGGCGCTATAATTTGGTCTAGACGCTGTAGCATTTTTTTTTTTTACATTTTATTAACATACATCTGACCTGTGTGCTTGGCGTCAAGACCGCTGTAATAATACGATGTTTATTTTGAAATTTGAAAGTATATCACAGATGTCGCTGCGATCAGCTTCCTGGATTTCAGCGTCAGTGCACATTTAAGGAATACAACTTTTTAGCGCTGCTTGGATAGCAAATTTCCACATTATGTATTCTAGACGCTATAGCGGTACATTACACGTGTCTCTTTCTTCTTTAAAAAATATCCTGCAGGTGTCGTTGCAAATGACTTTTTGGAATTCAACATCGTTGTACATTTAAGGGATTCACTACTTCCGCGCTTTTTTAAGTATTGCTGGGATAGTCGATTTCTACAACATATAATCTAGGCCCATAACGGACCTATAGTGTCTCGAAGATATGGTTTAAAAATCGGCTTATTAAAAATGTGCTAAAAAATTGTATCCCATAAATGTCAACGAGGCTGAACGATGAATGTCGATCACAGCGACATATGGTAATTCCAACGTAACTATTTCAAAAGACATCAATTGAGAAAACGTTTCACTCAGAGAAGATCTAGAAAATGTTGCTGCTATCGACATTTGTCATTCAGTATTTTTCAATATTTATGGGATTCAATTTTTTGCAATTTTTAAAGTATTACTGAAATAGCCGGTTTCCAATTAGGAACAAGTTTGTCGCTATAACGAAGTGGCGACATATGGCCAATAAAGGTTTATTGGTAGAAGTGATAAAAACAAATCGTTAAAGGTCTTTGCGAGCGTGTCATTATCGTCAGGCTAATGCATATTGAATTTTTTCCCTAGTCTAATAAAGCTCGTCCATACGCGTATCATCTAATGGAGGATATTCCAAATATGGGTTCAAGGCTGAAAAAATCACGTGGTACCGGCAATTTACCTAAAGAACTTCTAACTAATGAGAAGGGAAACAGGAAACTACTACTGCTTTCTCCCGTGAACTGTTTCATTGGCTAGCGGGGATTTACATTACGTCGACGGAGCCTTCCCTTCTTTACGTTAGGCGTTTTTGCTTTGACCACGTGATCATAACGTGGATAGAATATCCTCTATTCAAGAAAGTGGATTGCCGTACTATAGCGCCTAGAATATATAGTCTGGAAATTGGCTATCCCTGTAACACTTTAAAAAGTGCTAAAATATTGTATCCCTTAAATGTGCAACGAGGCTGCTGAAATATACAGATCATAGCGACATCTGCAGGATATTTTGTCAAACTGCAAGAGCTAGTCTATACAATGTAATACTAAATCCCGCAGATGTTGCTGTGATCGATACTTGGGATTTTAGCAGTATCGTCACACATTTAAGGGATACAAACTTTTAGCGCTGTTTGGATAGCATATTTCCACACAATGTATTCTAGACGCTGTAGCCGTACTTTCGGCAAAAACTTGAAATGAGCATGCCTCCTGTGCATATATCACTACTCTTATGTATAAAGGCTCTCTGTTATGGTGTTGATTCTGAGCGCTCTTTGTTAAATTTCTATATTTGTGTTTTAGAGAAAGCAATACAGAAAAGTACTGTTACTATGGAAACAACAACTTCTTTAATATCGAAATGTACAGAAAAAGAGTCCAGAATCAGTGCCTTAAATAGTTTCGAATATGTATTGTTGTTATGACAATCAATACCCTTCCTGAATGTGGAAATGCAAAATTGTGTTCAACATAATGGAGGATATTCCATCTACATTTTGATCACGTGGTCAAGGTAAAAACTTCTATCGTAAAGAAGGGAAGGCTTCGTAGACGTGTAATGTAAGTCCCCGCTGGCCAATGAAACGGTTCATGAGGCAAAGTAGTAGTATCTTCCCTTCTTATCAGTTAGTAGTTCCTTCGGTAAATTACCGGTATCACGTGATTTTTTCAGCCTCGAACTCATATTTGGAATATCCTCCATTGGGCGCAATCTAGATAGATTTTTGGCTGTTAGAGAAACGAGATTCATCAATCAGAAGCCTGCATTTTTGTGAACTTTTCGCTGTTTGGAGAAATGCAGGCTATTGAACGGTGAATCTCGTTTCGCTAACAGCGAAAAATCTATCTGGATCCTACCCTACATTTCTACAAACATTGCACTTCATCCTTGGCACTAAAAAAATGACTCAAAACTTTCATGACACAGGCCGGGATCCAGAAACAGCAAATATTCTCAAACATGCAGGCTTCTGATTGGTCAAACTCATTTCGCTAACAGCGAAAAATCTATCTGAATCTCAGCCACAGTTTTCTTCGATGAAATCAATGCAAAAGGATAATATAACAGAAAAGTATAAGTTTTTTAAAATGTTTTGGCGGGTTTATCGCTATTTGGCATAATTTGTAAACTTCAGAATTAACAGTTTTTCGCTAATTATGAATAGAAAATTTATGTTTTTAAAGCTGAATTTTACAAAAGCACGTAGATTGAGTAAATATCTGTCCAAAAATTCAATCCTTACTTTTTTCTGTCCATTATTTAAGTCTATACCTCGATTGAAACATAAGTTGTGACGAAGGAAATAAATCTATCATTTTCAGTATCTCGACGTTATTTTAAAAAATTTATATCTCTGTTTATAATTAATTTATGAGGATGCATTTGATCTCAAATTGAAGATCTTCTTGATTAGGCCCTTCTAGTTTTGGTTTTATTTTTCTGCGATGATTGGTTCTTTTGATATGGGAAATTTTACGTTGCCATGTTTGGTCGATTTAACATGGAGAAGTTGACTTCAGTATAATAAGCAGTTACGGTGTCTTGCCGTTATTCTTGGCGTTTGTTTGTTTGGCGGGGTTAGCATTTTTTTTTCATCTTGGCTTGGCAGAACGACCGTCCTGCTTGATTATACTTTTTGAAAATATAATAGGCTCTCTCAAATCTGCACGTTGGCGATTATTTAAGGTAATTGTTCTTCTCATTGTTTTTTTATCTATATAACTTTTCTTAAATGTAACAGTAATTAATTTTAAAAAATCAAAAAACCCGACTGCGTAAAAAGCTAACTAATTATTTCTCATCAATGTGAAATTATTTTTTATATTACTTACCTATTTTTTTTATTTACTGGTATTGGTGGCTTTTAAGTTGTTTTTAATTATTAGTCTCTATTTATAAACACTGTTTTGATGAGGCCTATAGATATAAATGAAGGTTAGAGTCCCAGTAAAGCTAGAGATCGTACCTACACAACTTCCAGGTTGTGTAATATTTAAACGGGGCTTCTGACTGTAAAGTAGTCAATGAAACATCGTCTTCATTTTGAAAGACCCATCCAATGATATGCCACTCAATAGGGTGCGTAAAAAAAAAAAAATCCGCCTCTACCGCCATTTTGTGTTTTACGGCCACCATTTTGAATTTATAAAAACAAAACCTATAATCATCGGACAGTTAAGACGAATCGATAGAGACCTCATTCATTAAAATATATCCAGCCGTTGGAATGTTTCAAGGGTATGAAGAAATCCACATACCCAGATACGCGTGAAACACATAACCCTTCTTGGCAGTTGGGTAAAAAAGCTTTAACTAATATTTTACAATGGGTATTGTTTTTAGTTTCTCGAAAATACAGAAAGTAATGTAGTTGATTTTTTTTTTATCCAAACTTTTCTTTAATGCAGGAAATAATGCTATTTTATTTCCACAAATAAAACTAAAATGGGAGATTCATAAAATATAATAAAGATCAAAGCAAAAATAAATTTGGGGATAAAGAAAATTTTAAAATGCTTGCAAAATACAGGCCTAGAAACAAAACGCCGGCCGCACAATGTAAGATTTTGCGAATCTAGCGGGTCAAAATTCAATTTATGAAAATTATCGATATTAAAGCAATAAAATTGATCATACTAGAGATAAAATGGTTATGTATTATGAAAAAATACAGTGAAACCTCCCTATGCGACCACCTCCATTAAGCGACCACCTCCCTGAACGACCATTTTTTCATGGAACGAAATTTATTCCCATACGCTCAATACTAATTTTACTTCCATTCACAGACCATTCTAATTGGACTCCCTCCACAAGCGACCAATTTCTTTGAAGAAAATAAAACAAATTCCTTTTTTTCCTGTTCGCTTGAAGAAGGCTTTATTACAAAAATAATTCCGGAAAGCGCATTATTCATCAAGCTTCTAAACTAAGTTTAGAATATTTTTTCGTTAACTTTTATGTGTTTAAATCCCTCTGTGCCTTTTTAGCCAATGAATTTAACTCTGATGACAAATTAATAATGGCGGTCAATAAACTCCTCTGCGCCAGGAAACTCTCAAAGAAATAGATAACTTAATGAAATAGTCATTATTTGTTCCCGTTCAAAAAAAAAAATTGCATTTATTTGCTGAAATTCGAAAGGATTTGGAAATAAAAGTTATAAAAGATAAAACAGTAAAATAGAAGCAAACGTCAGTGGATTCATTTTGTAATGTCTGCAGTGATTAACTTATGTAATTAACTTTTGTTTTGATACTTAAATTTTCATATTTTTTCCTAATGTGAAAAATAAATTTTAGTAACATTAATTGTTACCTTTTTCCAACAATTAAAATCTAGATTTAAACATGACCTTCATTAAGAGACCACCTATCGGAGCGACCAATTTTTATTGGAACGGAACGTGGTCGCTTTAGAGAGGTTTTACTGTATACCTTTACGCATTACATTGTACAATTTACGTCATTGTTATTTCGTCATCATAATCATAATAAAAAGGTGTTTTGTCATTTTCATACGTTGACATTTGACTAGTGTTATGGTATTCAGTGCAGATTTTAAAAAAATGCCGTACATATTTATTTCCAACAAGAAGAGTTTTCTTGTATTAAAAAATAGTAATTAATTAATTACATACTGCTATCGTTACCAGTGTTATAAAGTGAATCACTGTCATTTTACGTTCTTTGCTATTCTTTTATTATTTATATATTCGATGACCGTATAAATGTTAAAACTTCAGGGTGCTTCAGCCGCTCTATAGTTTTATTGAGATGTTAATGTCGTGATTTGCAATGCTTAAAGGCAGATATATTGCTAGCGGCCACTGCAGCATCTTTAAAAAATCTTCCCTTTTCTATTTCCTACATTAATATTATCTTGCCCTTGTTTTGGAGTTTTTAATAATAATTCTCTTTTAAGTCTAAATCTTTCAATTATATTTTTTTCTTTCTGCGATACTTCATTTTTCTTCAGGTTTTCGGAACTGCTATTATTTTATATCAAATCTATAATATATAAGAGGCATTCCATAAATTTTAATTGTGCATGTTGTGCCTACAGGTCCCAAGAAAACTTGTGAGTATTCGTATATTATCGAATCATTTTTAAGTTATTCACCACCTTGAATTTTCCGTTACAGACATTGCATTTTTAAGTTGCTTTATTTGAAAATAGAATGCTGCACATTGTGCTATCTACCACTGTGTCTTCAAATTTGTGCTCTATGTCATACGTCTGAACATTGAATTCTACTACAGCTAGTGCAAGAGCTGTAAAGATTTAATTTCTGACAATTTCAAATTCTTCTGTTATTGACTGATCAGTTTCCATGATGAACTTAAACTTTATGGAGCTAGAGTAAGAAGTAGATGACGGTCGTGGATTTACCCATTATAAAATTTTGATTTTATTCATTACAGCCCTTTTTTATATGACGAGTATCTGGCTTTTTGAAAGATTTTTTAAAATGTCGTTGCTCTTTAAGGGCTTTCAGATATATTTTTTAACACATCCATAGCATCCTTTTTTACCAGATTGTCTCAGTTTTAAACACGTGGCACGTGGTTATTCATTTGTATTCCGGGAATAACGAATGCACCTTTTGTCCTTAGATTTCGGTCCACTTAGATAAAAAAATTTCTTTGGTTGTCCAACCTTATTCTCGTAGTAATTATTACTTCTGTTCTGTAAATATATTTATTGTTAATATTCGTATCTGACAATCTCTTATTTTACTTCAAAAAACTTCCCTTAAGAGATGTCAGTTTCTCCATCTTTGATTATTGCCAATTATAAATGAATGGATCAGCCACTTAATCTGATCTAACATAACAGATGATCAATGTTAAAGATTATATTTGTGTAATAAATAGTCTATCAGGATATTTTTAGAATTAACAGGGAATGATTCATGTCTAGTAACATAATTTTTAAAATCTCATATAATTCTCTTTTCGAAATATACACTTCCGTACCTGATAAAAAATTACTTATATTCAAGAGTTGCAAATAGTGGCAGCTGAAATTGATTTATTCTATATCTATATGCATACATAATTACAAAACAAATTATATTACAATGTACCGGCGTGTACAAAATTTTTGGCAGCTTTTTAAAATTTATCATATGCTATTAAATTTTCAAATAATTTTTATATTGACTTAAAAAATTATTTTTTAAATATAACACTTTAAAGTAACTATTGTAACTGTAAAATACAAAGTATCTACATTGTTGTAAAGATCCACACAATCATTAAAAAATATTTACAAAATACCGGGTGTCCTAAAAAGGACTGACTGATTTTAAATTCAATAACTTACAAACGGTGACAGATATTTAAAAAATTGTTGCAGGAGGGTTATGCATAAGGTCAAAAGTTTTTTTACAGTGATTTTCGATTTTAGTTCGAATTACAAATAATAATCGACGCTGTAAGCAATAGGCGCTAAATACAGGCTCGATTTTTTTGTCTTTCTCTTTTTCCATGCGAAAAAAGGAGGTTAAAATTTATTGAGTGGTACCCGAAGTACCAAAAATCGAGCTTGAATTTAGCGTCTATTGATCGCAGCGCCATCTATTGTTTGTAATTCGAACTAAATTCGAAAATCACTGTGAAAAACTTTTGACCTCATGCATAACCCTCCTGCAAGAATTTTTTAAATATCTGTCACCGTTTGCAAGTTATTGAATTTTAAAATCAGTCAGTCCTTTTTAGGACACCCGGTAAGTATGTTTTTAGACAAAAAATATCAATGGCAATTACAACTACAGAATTGCCATTCTAAAAAGGTTAAAAGAAAATTTGATTTTTGAGCCGATTTTTGATGGTGTTGTCGTGGAGTTAGGCTGCTATCACTTTAAATTTTTTTTCTCCAATGTGTTAGATGTTATTTGAAATATCTAAAAATGAAATTACTGCAAGTCTATTTTTGAACTTTTTTCCCGCTAGATTTGCAAAATCTTACACTGTGCGCCGCTTTCTAACAAAATGCAAACATTGGCATATCGTGAGCAGTGACGTCACAGCCAATTACACAGCGTTTTATAGTCACATGGTTTTCTCTTAACTTTAAACTTACTTTAAAAACAATTGGCCAATTTTTTTACATTTTTGAGGCTATTTTTGCAATTTATGAGTCTGGAATTACCAGAAATATATGTAATTGATTGATTTCTCCACGTGTGCAAATTCCTCATTTCGGATTCGGGTCGGATATAACCCGATGCGTGTAGCACTGTACATTACACCACTAATATATGTTTGCACAAATTTAGCAAATGCAGAAACACAAATGAAAAAATACTTTTAAAAATTTGTGATTAGTTCTGTTAAGTTCGATCATGCTGAAAATATTCTAGATGTTTCAACTTGCATTAAGAGCAAAGAAAAACAAACAAACAAGTAAAAAAAAAAGAAAGAAAGAAAGAAAATGAAAGGCGCCGAACGGAAAGGGTCAAACATCCAAAAACTACACCCTTGTGCGCGAACTTGCACGGTATATATTTAACATTTTTTTTAAACTAATGAATCTCAACTGTACAATATGGACGTTTGACGATAAAATTTATGTATTTTGGTTCTTATTAGGTCTTTTTTTACAAAAGGAGTGATATTTTCCATATAGACCGGGAGGCCACAGCACAGCCAATCACCTCATCTTGTTCCAGGTTGAAATTCCAGAATTAGTTATAACTCGATTTGCATATTAAAACGCAATCGGTCTACCAAGTCATATCTTCCTGGGAAACATCTAAAAACCCGATTTTAGCGGTTGACTCGTAGGTTTACCATTGTGTTTTCCTGCACCCAAAGGTATGAAAACATGGAGGACTGGGAGCACGAAGAAACAATGGTAAACCTACGAGTCAACCGCTAAAATCGGGTTTTTAGATGTTTTCCACCAAGATATGACTTGGTAGACCGATTGCGTTTTAATATGCGAATCGAGTTATCACTAATTCTGGAATTTCAACCTGGAACTCGATGAGGTGATTGGCTGTGCTGCGGCCTCCCGGTCAATAAATTAGGCAATGAAATCTCTGAAAAAAATGGGGGGGGGGGATCCCCTCTGAATATGACGACACTGAATTTATCATTGTTATTCAAATGTGAGCAAAATACGCAGCATAAATATGAAATGAAGAGATGATAAACGCATATTTTTAAATCTACATGTTCATCTGTTTTTTTAAATCTTTATTATGTAATGATAACGGGATTTTGTAAAATGTAATTAATTACTATCAATTTCCAACGAACAAAGTTTGGCGAGATAATTTTCAATTGTAATATTCAGTCGAAATCGAAACATATCTGATAAGATTAGTTTATTCTAATACGAAAGTTTTAAATTAGTTCGTATTAGATAACAGTGATAATTTAATCAAAGTTTAACTTTTATCAAAATTTTGCTTTGCATGTCTTTTTTAAAGCAAAACTTTCCTTTATACATATAAAAAAGGATTTTTTAAAATCCTTAACGGACGATAGCTTTAAATGCACGATTCTATTTTTATATTCTATTCGCACCACTATATTTTAAAAGTAAATATTTTAGTAAATTTCTCTAGAACATTGCACATGTTGTCAAGGTACAAAAAAAAGTGTTTCTTAAAAAAAAAAAAAATGGTGCCATCGAATAAATGTGGTTACCCCGCCAATATCTCTTACATGGCGGCATTGGTCCGTTAAGAGCTGAACAAGAAGTCGTTTTTACTGCCATGTTTTTTTAATTTGAACTATTATAGAAATTATTTGTAATAGCAGATTCTTCCATACTTCCTCAGCCTTTTTTAACATTATTTACATTAACACCATTAATAATGTGTTATTTAATATAGTATAACATAATTTTCTGTATGTGATATTGCCATCAAAGGCAGAGTCCTTCCGCCTCAGTCGGAAAAATTAGTTGATTTCTTTAGAAAGCGACCTATTGAAATCACTTCGTTTACATAAATAGATAAACCCGTGCTTCCTGGGTAACAGAATATATGTAAAAACCATCTTATGTGAGGCATTCTCACAATCTTTTGAATTTTAAGTCCCTGAATAATAATTTTTATTTTAGTACATATTTTTTTATTATTATCATTTCTTATACTGGGGAACATCCCATTGCATGACTGCATAACAATATTAACGAGATTAATAAGTTTTGGACTATGTTGGGGGTCGAAATATACCACGAAATTCCTATACCGTCCCGCGTACCTGATGCTGATTTTTAAGTTTGGAGCTGTCTGTATAAAATAGTTTCAATAAAATTAATTCGACGTAATTTTTTTCCGAAACTGAGACTATTGTTTTGTATACATATGCAGAAAAAAATTAACCTGCACACATTTTTACGGTTATTATTATTTTTTTAAACTCTGTCCCTGGGATTTAGATTCCTTACCGTCCCTCTTACTAAAATTATACAGAAAATCACTTCAGATGCAGCCACAGAATTTTTTTCAACTTTTTTCCCCTGCAGAAGTATGCTAGAGAAAGAATGGCTAAAATTCTTTGACAGTAAATTTACTGCAGAATTTAAATCAGCATTTAAATATCAATTTCAAACATCGTGTTTTTATTGGTAGTCTTACCGTCCCCAAAGATTATTCCTGCCCTTTTCGAGGTAAATTATTATTTTATTATTATTATTTAATCCAATGTAAATAACTGTTTCTAAAAATCAATTAACATTGTGGCTATCACTAAGTCTTAACATGATTTGCCTAAAAATAGGTGGTAATTTTCCTTACCTTCCCATCCTTTTTTTTCCCTTACCGTCCCTGTTTTCCTATAGCGTCCCCTTTTTTCCTTACTGTCCCTTCTTTAATACTCCGTTAATACAATGTTATACTAAAATTTTGTACTAAAAATACTACATTGTTATTATTTCTTATTTGAATGTCCTGTGGGTACTATGCAAATTCATTATAAGTAAAAATTAAGAAGAAAATGAAAATTTATTGTGGTAAAATGATAAGGAAAATTAAACTCGCAAGTTTAACTTAAACCTCAGTTAAATAAAAAAATTTTCGCTGCTGACCATTTTTTCTTTATTTTGAATCACTAAGGCATTCGTCTATAAGTTTAAAAGTCCTCCCGGCCATAGCCGGGAGGAAGAGGTAGCTTTCAAATTCCTTATCTTTTAAAAGCTAGCTTATGTTATTCAAACACACAAAGCTCAATTTGGTGAAAACCGATTATAGAAGATTCAATATTAATTTTTATCAATACTAAATCCTTATGAATGAGAATTTCGCGAAATTAGTCAGCTTTATCCAAGCTGATTTTATTTAAAGTTATATTTGGTTTCCAAATTCGGCGATATCTTGAAGTGCCTGCCCTTTTAAGACAACATGGTGGATGAGGCTAACCAGTGAACTTGGTCGAGACCTTAGTAATTCCTTTGCACACGCTTACTCACATCGGAATACGTTGATATATATGAGTGCTGCCGCAGGCAAAAAATCAGATTTTTCAAAATGTCACCCACGTAATGAAATTCAAACTGCTGTATCTGAGCCATTTTTTAAGATAAAGACAAAACAAAAAATGCTCCGGAATCCTTATATCAAAGTCAAATGCTTAAGAAAGAAACTTTTTAAATTTCCAAATTTTTTGCACCTCACTTTAAATATATATATTTTTAATTTAATGGCCGCCATTTTGATTCAAGATGGCGGACGAAGCTGGCCAGTGAACTTGATCGAGACGTTGCTATATACTATCCAAATGCCTTCTTACATCCAAATAGGTTAATAAATACGTGTGTTATCGTGTGACAAATATCAGATCGTTTCAAAATGTCGGCCATGCTAGAAATTTCAAAGTGCTATAACTCAACTTTTTTTTAAGATGTAGACGAAAAAAAAAAAACTGCCCTGAAATCTTTGTATCAAGGTCAAACACATAAAAAAAACATTTTTCATTTTCCAATTTTTTCATACCTCATTTTAAATAACTTTTTTTTTAATGTTCCCTTTTGAAACAAGATGGCGAATGAAGGTAGCCTACGAACTGGGTCGAGACATTGGTATGCACTATGTACACACCAAGTTACATCCAAATCGGTTCATAAATACGCCTGTTATCGCCTGACAAAAATCAGGTCGTTTCAAAATGTCAGCCACAATAGAAATTCAAAATGCTATAACTCAGCCATTTTTCTAGATATAGATGAAACAATAACTGTTCCGGAATCTTTATATTAAGGTCAAACACATAAGGAAAAAAATCTTTTTCAATTTTTTGATACCTCATTTTAAATTTTAAATTTAAAAAAAAATTAAATGGCCGCCATTTTGAAACAAGATGGCGGATGAAGCTGGCCAACGAACTCGGTCGAGACATTGGTATGTACTTTGTACACACCAAGGTAGATCCATACCATATCGATTCATGAATAGGCCTGTTATCGGGTGACAAAAATCAGGACGTTTCAAAATGTCAGCCACGCTAGAAATTCAAAGTGCTATAATTCAGCCCTTTTTTAAGATATAGACGAAACAAAACTGCTCCGGAATCTTTGTATCAAGATAAAACACATAAGAAAAAAGAATTTTTCAATTTTCAATTTTTTGGTATCACATTTCAACTTTTAAATTAAAAAAATGTAAATGGCCGCCATTTTGAAACAAGATTGCGGATGAAGCTGGCCAACGAACTCGGTCGAGACATTGGTATGTACTATGTACACACCGAGTTTCATCTAAATCGGTTCATAAATACGCCTGTTATCGCGTGACAAATATCAGGTCGTTTCAAAATGTCAGCCACGCTAGAAATTGAAAGTGCTATAACTCAGCCATTTTTTAAGATATAGACAAAACAAAAACTGCTCCGTAATCGTTGTATCAAGGTCAAATTCATAAGAAAAAAATATTTTTCAATTTTTAATTTTTTGGTACCACATTTCAAATTTTAAATTTAAAAAAAAAATTTAAATGGCCGCCATTTTGAAACAAGATGGCGGATGAAGCTGGCCAACGAACTCGGTCGAGACATTGGTATGTACTTTGTACACACCAAGGTAGATCCATACCATATCGATTCATGAATAGGCCTGTTATCGGGTGACAAAAATCGGGACGTTTCAAAATGTCAGCCACGCTAGAAATTCAAAGTGCTATAATTCAGCCCTTTTTTAAGATATAGACGAAACAAAACTGCTCCGGAATCTTTGTATCAAGATAAAACACATAAGAAAAAAGAATTTTTCAATTTTCAATTTTTTGGTATCACATTTCAACTTTTAAATTAAAAAAATGTAAATGGCCGCCATTTTGAAACAAGATTGCGGATGAAGCTGGCCAACGAACTCGGTCGAGACATTGGTATGTACTATATACACACCGAGTTTCATCTAAATCGGTTCATAAATACGCCTGTTATCGCGTGACAAATATCAGGTCGTTTCAAAATGTCAGCCACGCTAGAAATTGAAAGTGCTATAACTCAGCCATTTTTTAAGATATAGACAAAACAAAAACTGCTCCGTAATCGTTGTATCAAGGTCAAATTCATAAGAAAAAAATATTTTTCAATTTTTAATTTTTTGGTACCACATTTCAAATTTTAAATTAAAAAAAAAAATTTAAATGGCCGCCATTTTGAAACAAGATTGCGGATGAAGCTGGCCAACGAACTCGGTCGAGACATCGGTATGTACTATGTACACACCGAGTTTCATCCAAATCGGTTCATAAATACGAGAGTTACAGTATGACAAAGATCAGATATAAATATATATATCAACTTTTGAACGGAGGGTGGTTTCGGGGTATGGGGGTCATGATCGATGAAAGTATACCAAAGTTTTTTTAAAATCCCTTTCCTCCGAACGGCTGCAATAGGTAGCTTTTTGTAATGAAAGCTACCTAAAATGTTATTTTAGCAAGTTTAATTTCACCCGATTTTTACTCCTGAAAGTCAAAAGATTGTGTGAATGCCTCATATATTATTTCTGATATTAATATCCTTTTTTCTCTGAACATACTAGAAACACTGCGATGATTTTTCGAAAGCTTCTGCAAGTGTATTTTGATGTAGTGTACTTATATATCGTTAAAACGCGTTATTTGGTTAAAAAAAATGCAGTTTAAGAAAAAACGTATAAACAAATCATCTCGATGACTGACGACCTCAGACGGATCTAGGTTTTTTTTTTTCTTTTTTTTTATAGCTAATAAATTTTTTACATTCAATATATTTTTTAGAATGCCCATTAACAATACTAAAAATATTTATATGAAAGACAGGAATAATGCGTTCAAATAAAGTTTTGAAATGTGTATTAAAAGCGATACTTTCCTATTGGTCTCGCTTAAGGATTTAACAACCGAAGAAATCGCCAAAGATCGCTATTTACAACCAGCCTTTTTGATTCCGTTCATTTCAGTGGTTTAAGTGCGAAATTCGATTACATGTCTTAAATTTTAATTTTATTTATATTTTATTATTTTACTTATTCATTAATGAATGTTTTAATAATTTCGTTTTAGAATGTAAACTGTAAACAAATTATGAGCTATTTATATTAACTTAAGTGCAAACGGATTTATATTTCACAATCGTCTGAACGCGGTACAGATAAATGGGGAAAAAATTTATGATTGAAAATTATTTTTAAAACAACAAAAATTGAGTGAATAGCGATACAGTTTTTAAACAAATTGCGATATAGTTTTCAAATATACTGCATTTGAAAGTGCATTTTCTTCCTCTACTTGACGGTGTAAAAATTTAAAACGTACGATACTTAGAAGTTTAAAAAATTGCAGTAAAAGCGAAATTTGATCGTCTGCTGTTGCAATTCGCAAAATGACATCAGCGTTATGCACAGAAACGTTTGTCCTTTATAATATACACTGTTAAAAATTTTGCAGCATTCTGGCAGGTCATTTGACCGTTTTTTGAAAAAACGGTTTCATAACCATAATTTAACTATATTCTGACCATAAAATGGCCAATAATATGGTCAGAATAGTGTTAAATTACGGTTGTGTAACCGTTTTCGGAAAAAACGGTCAAATGACCTGCCAGAATGCTGCAAATTTTTAACAGTGTAGGTATGCGTATCTATCCATATATAAAGAAAATCTTGTCATCACGATAACATCAGAAAGCTTGAACCAATTCTAACTTGATTTGAAGAGAGTATTGGCCTTTTTCTGGATAAGTTTGTTAATTAAGTATGCAGCTCATTTAGTTCGGTTACAGGGGCATACAAAAGCAAAACATGCAAAACTTGTCATCTCCAAAATACTGAGCCAATTCAAACCCAACCGCGACAGCGTATTTATCTCTTAATTTACTTGGATGAGTTCTTTAATCAAGTATGTAGCTTTTATAGTCCGTTTACAGGTAAACACAAAAGTTCATAGTTTGAAAAATAAGAGAGTTATTTAGGATTTAAAAAAAAAAAGAGAGTTAAATAATAAAAAATTTCATATCATAGCATTTCTTAACTAATTCTAATAATTTAGTACATATTTCTCTTTTAAAAAATCTAGAGGATTTTATTTTATTTTATTTTAATTCAGAAAATACATGATTAAAATTATTTAATATTATTTTTAAAATTATTTCTACAGAGTACCCATATTTTTGTATTTGTATTTTATAAGATTTCCCGAGAGTTCGTATTTATTTATTTATTTATTTGTTTAAGTACTTACTGATTCAGTTTTTAAAGTAAAATGTATAAGCCATGATAAAAATGCGTTTATTATCATTTATAAATCTTAATTATATACCTTTCAATCGCCATAAGATTCTTTAAAATTGATCAATCAGTTCTCGAGTGTTTGAGCATAGAATGGTTGATTGTTTATTTGATTGATTATCCCAGTTTTATCTAGAACTATTTTAGATGTTGGAATACGACAAACTGCAGGTTGTATCTATAATTATAATTTATAAATCTCAATTATATACATTTCCAACGCCGTAAGATTCCTTAAAATTGATAAATTAGTTCTCTAGTGCTTGAGCATAGAAATATTATATTAGATGTAAATTTCCAACTGGGCGAAAAATGTCCGGATCAGGATTCAAACCCGGGACCTCCTGGCTGAAGACGCCAGTGCTCTGCCATCTGAGCTATCCCGGACGATTCTGGTCGAACTTTTTCACCCAGCTAACCTTGATGATTACAGCATCTGGTCTGAAACCTGGTTCAGCTCAACAGAATAAATCTCAGGTAACTGTCAGGTAACATCTTCTGTTGAGCTGAACCAGGTTTCAGACCAGATGCTGTAATCATCAAGGTTAGCTGGGTGAAAAAGTTCGACCAGAATCGTCCAGGATAGCTCAGATGGCAGAGCACTGGCGGCTTCAGCCAGGAGGTCCCTGGTTTGAATCCTGGTCCGGACATTTTTCGCCCAGTTGTAAATTTACATCTAATATGATTTGTTTACCAATTGGAATAATTGTGTTAATATTAATCTAGTATAGAAATATTAGTTGTTTATTTGTTTGATTGATTATCTCTGTTTTCGCTAAAACTATTTTGGATGTCTGAATGCGACAAACTGCTGATTGTATCTAAAATTATCATTTATAAATCTTAATTATATACCTTTCCAACGCTGTAAGATTCCTTAAAATTGATAAATTAGTTCTTAAGGCTCCTGTCCCTGCCGGCGAAGACACTCACGAGCTAATGCTAATCCTATAGGGAGGGATGTTTCTAATATCTCTTTTGTATTTCGACATTTTTAAATATTTATTTTTTTTTTGTATTGGATAGCCGAGGTCCGTTTCTACATCGCATCTTTTTTACTTTTTCGATTTTGGTCGCAGATATTTTTTATAAAGTTACTTTCACTTTCAAAACCGGTTCTGAAACTGAAAGTGTCATTCTAAAAAATATCAGCAACCAAAATCGAAAAAGTAAAAAAGGTGCGATGTAGAGACGGATCTCGGTTATCCAGTGCAAAAAAAATTATTTTAAAATGTCGAAATACAAACGAGATATTAGAAACATCCCTCCCCGTAGGATTAGCTTATGAGTGCCTTCGCTGGCAGGAACAGGAGCCTTAAGTGCTTGAGCATAGAAAGATTGGTTGTTTATTTGTTTAATTGATTATCCCAGTTTTCTCTAAAACTATTTTAGATGTCGGAATGTGACAAAGTGCATATTGTATCTAGAATTATCATTTATATATCTTAATTATATACCTTTTAAAACGCCTTACGATTATTTAAAATCGATAAATGAATTCTCAAGTGTTTGAACATAGAAAGATTGGTTGTTTATTTATTTGATTGATTATCCCAGATTTATCTAAAACTATTTTAGATGTCGGAATGCAACTAACTGTAGATTTATCTAGAAATATCATTTATAAATCTTAATTATGAACCTTCTAATCGCCGCAAGATTCCTTAAAATTGATCGATTGGTTCTGGAATGTCTGAGCATAAAATTGTTGTTTGTTCCGGCCTATTCCAGACAAACAGACAGATGGATAAACAATACTTTCGATGTTATTTTTTACTATACGTCGTCTAAATAGTTGAATGAACTTAGAAAGGGGTGTTTTTTTTTTAAATAATAAACAAACACATCAATTTTATATATTCGTTTAGATTTAGTAAAACAACATGAAAGCTGTTTATTCAGTCACAAAGTTTACACAAGTTGTATCGTTGTAAAAATCCACGATATCGTTTCATCGGATTATACAAAGAGTTCTTGTAGAAAAAACTGCAAGCTTTATCAACATACAGTCCTGACTGATCATCTGGTATCCAGTCCCATTTGTTCAACAGTACTCTTTTAATTTGCTTGTACATATTTGTCTTTTTCAACAATCGTTTTATGTCCTCAACCTCATATGAAATACCTATAAAAGAAAACAGACCTTTAAGAACATTTTCTGGGTTCTTGAGAAAATGCTCAAATAGAACAATCCTGTAAAAGTCTTTTAAACCACTTCCTTCCAAACGTTTTGCTTCCTGGACGTCATGTAGCATCCTAGAACACAAGCTACGACCTTGGAAGAACAGATCTGAACCAGCAGACCACCCTGGTTTCATTTTCTTGTTGCGTAGATTTAAAGTAACTCTCGGATCTCTTTGAAGTATAATCACTTTTGAAACTCCTTTGTTGCGCAATAAAAACTCTTTAGCGTCTTCGATATATAAACGAATAGTCTTGGCCATAATGATATGGCTTGATTTGCATGTCTCTTGCACGCATTCTGACGCATTGTTGAAAGAGCTGGTACAGGCAGAATATGCTTTCTTCGCCATTTTCTTTATGATTTGGTCCGAATATCCCATTTTTGATTCTAGAATCTTACATTCGAATAGTTCTTCTAAGTAGTATTTTGCTTCCGCAATGGATCTTCGCGATATAGGTTCTTCGCCATCTTTTAGTGTGGAGGAATCAAATGGCAACAGGGGTTCGTCAAAGAAAAACACATCAGGGTGTTGGCTCAAAACATTCCCAATTCGAAGAGGCCCCAAATCGAAATACGAGATTATCAGCAATTTTATCTGCATTGATTTGTGTTTTTTCGCATTGTCTTCAAATACTAGTTCTCGTACATTGTTAATTTGACTTCCAGTTGGTAAAATGTGAATACTTTCAAGATAAGGAGATTTGGCAACTGTATTTATTTTCGATTTAGTAGGCTTCAATTTCCCAGATGTGGAGGTTGTAGCAGCAGTTGAAGAACATTTATTAACTGAAAGAAAATTAAGAAACATTAACATTTGCATTTAAATAATGGAATTAGAATACAGAAAGAAAATGAATTAATTTCGGGAAAAGTTTTTAAGCAAGTTTAATTTGAAAATTAAATATTAGTTATACATTAAGTCCAGAATCTTTTAAAGTACTTTTCTCTAAAACAAGTCTATAACTACCCAATCAGTTTTACTCTCGCAGTCAATCTCTTCATTAATATCATTTCCGACACTAAATTTATGATGTACAGTTCTAGAAAAAAAAGTGGGCGCCTCTACCACTTCTGTTGCAAATAATCGTAGGAAAAAGATATAGGTACCAATCGACTGGAGAAAATGTCTACTATTTTACGCTGTGCATTTTACGATATCCTTCAAAGGCTGTCCACATATTACATAAAAAGCGCACCTACTTTAATTTTCAAAGTAGTAACATCCGCTTTTGACACTTTGAGTCCTTGCATCAAATTAGCCCAACAAAATACATAGTCTATACTTTTTACACAAAACTTCATCGAGTTCAAAGGATTCAAACTTTAGGAATGTTAATGTTAAAGCCACATCTCATAAACTTTACTTTATATCTTCCCTAAACATCGTCCGATTGAAATGATTCATTTTTTATGAGATGAAGCCCAAATGAAACCAACATAATTCTGGCACTTTTTGAAATACTTATTTTTAATCTGGAAAGTTATTAATAAATTCATATTTAAAAGAAACTTCTGAATTATGATCTAAATTATTTTTTACATATAGCATCACATATTACATCAACATTATAGTAAAGATGGCTATTTGCTTTTACAGATAATTTCTGCCAGTATGTTTTAAGTTATCGAGAAATTTTACTTTTTGACGATTTAAGTGGATCGCACACCATCATCGCACCACAGAAAAGAAAATCTTAGAAATTGTATCCAAACTACGTGAAATGCATGAAAAAGGATAGTTTGACGCAAATAAACCATTTACATAAATCTTACTCACAATTTTGAATAGCGCGACACAAAAGATAAATCAATTTATTGAAATAAATACATTTCAATGCCTAGTATGGATTCAATGAAAGTGATATATTTAACAGTGAATTGGAAAATTAAAAGTATTGTGTAGATGTAAAAATATATTTTAATCAAGTCAAAAATAATTTAAATTGAATTTTAAAACAAACCTTTTAAAGTCACATTAAGGCGTCACTTAAGTTTTATATCATATCTTTTAAAACTCATATTTTGAATTTATGAGAGATGTAAATGATAAAGCAGCAGCGAATAAAATTTTATGCCGCTTTTCATGTTGAACATAACTTTTGAACATGCGATTATAAATAAAACAAAAATAAAATGATGAAATAAATACAAATATATTTTTTAAGAAATAGCATAACGCCACTCAAAATTTGATATCAGTATTTTTAAATTCCATATTTAAAATTCTTAGAGCATAAGATAAAGTGCTGCGTCAGAAACTTTTAACCCGTCAAGGGTTTTTGCATTGATACAGTTTTCTTACCATCTGAGCCAAAAATATTGAACTTGCTTTCATCGGAAAAAATGACAGTTTTCCAAAACTCTAGTGGTTTGCTGACATAAGCTTTTTCAAATTCAAGTTTTTTCACCCTATTTGTTTCATTCATAAATGGTTTTTTTCGAGGGGCTCTTCCTCGAATATTTGCATCATGAAGAATATTTCTAATTGATTGTGGTGTAACTATTGTTCCCGACGTTGAAGCGATATCAACAGCCAATTCTCGAGCACTTAGAAAAGGGTTTTTTGAAGATTCTTTTATGATGGCTCTCCTTTGCCTGGTATTTAGCTTTCTTGGACGCACAGTTCGCGGGTTATTTATTGACGAAACAGTTTCTTCTTTCTTCTTAATTACATAACGAACACTAGAAAAGTGTAGATTTAACTTTTTACCTATTCCTCGGTAACTTAATCCAGAATTGTGAAGAAATATGATCTTCTCGCGGGTAGAACTGACAGTTCACACGGTTTCGGCGCCATTAGAACAAAAACTCCTCAGAATGCTCCAGTTAATATATTACGTGACTTTAAAGTGCGGGTCTAATGTACTGCGGGACTGATATGCTAAACATTTGCATAATGTTCACATTTAATGCCTTTTTTAACAGTCAATGCTTCTTGTGAAAATACTTTTTAGGTATGAGAAAATATTAATTTATTTTTTAAAATGTGTAACATTACTGTTTAAAAAAATGGGTAGTTATTTTTATTCTCTTCTTATTTAAATAAATGAATAATTAAGAGAATAGTATCAAATTTGTTTCTATGGTTACTTATGCAAAAAATCGTCTGCATGCAAATATTTTTTTTGCTCATTGTATTTTAATTTTATTTTAAAAAGTTTTTTATTAAAATTCAACAGGTTGGCAATTGAATTATTTCTATTGTTTCAGATAAAAGAGAAATAATGAAAAATATTCAAACACATGGCTTTTTGGACATACTTTTTCATTTGCAAGTTATTTTCGGTAAAAAAAAATAATAATAATAATAATAAAAATGCAATTTAACAAATTACAACGACCATTTGGAAAATGATTTTTTCAAAGACTAAAATTTAAGACATAAAAAATAGCACGGAGTTGATCATACATTACGTACGCCATGAATTAAACATTAATAGTGTTATTACACGTAAAAATTGCAAGCCACAGAAATCGCCTGCGACTCGTACGTATTATCTAAGCATTTCATTGGCTGTTCGGGAAAAGGCTTTTCCATCGTCAGATTTCCAAGAAATCTGACGGCCAATTTTAAATGAAATTTATGTCTTAAATTTCTAAACATCCCACAATATTACTTTTTACATCATCGTATAGAGAAAAAAATGTACTTTTATATGTAATTTGTTTGAAAGCTGTATCTCAATTTGTTTCTGAGTTATTATTATTTTTTTTGTAGTTTTTATTACTTTTTAGGGTTTTGTTCATCTCACGAAACTCTATTCGTCTCGCTCCTCTGTCTGTCCGTCCGTCACAGAGCCCGTTCTCAGAAACTATACATGTTAGAGACTTGAAATTTTGGGTACTTATAGCTGAACACCTCACATCAAACAACAAATCATAAAATTTTGAAAAAGTTGGTAATTAACCGAATTACGGGCTAATTAACTTCTAAAATTAACCAATCCACCTTTTTAACGCAAATTCAAACGGACTTTCTCGAAATCATCCGTGTTTCTCCTAAGGGTTGCCAGTAAAATCAGCCGAATGCACGGTTACCACGGAGGAAATTAAGCCGAAAAATGAAGTGGAGATTTTAAAGCGAAATCGTATATCAGAAAATATTGGCCCGAGAAATTTGTAAATGGAATAGACAGACGCAGAAAAAAATCTACTTTCATTTGGTATAAAGTTCACATTTCTGCGATGTGTATAAGTTAAAATATCCACTAAAAATCGATCGATAAAAATTTAATTTCTTTAATTGGAAAGACAAGGAAATAGAAAAGATTTCAATTCGGCGGGAAAGCAGGTAGGCATGACGACGCTGCGGTTTTCCATAATAGCATATTTTAATACGAAATTTTAACTTTTTAAATATTAAATTTTTTGGCATCCCGATGTCAAATTTCTCGCTGATTTCATTGATACCCATATCTAAGTCCTATCTTAATTACAAGCTGAAATATTAATTATTATTTAATTAATCGGTTTATTCCTATCAAATGCGTCGATTAAAATGAAGAGACGCGCTTATTTAACCACGAATTAACTTAAATTAGGAAATCTAATAATTTGCCTGGGCTTTTTGAACAGCGATATGAGATGAGTATAACTCATTCATCATCAGAAAGTTTACTTCATACCACTATTTTCTAATAGTAATTTCAGGAAATATTTTGAATTATTGGTTAAGACCGCCACTCAGTCTGTTTGAAACTTTAAGATAGTTTATAACACATAGAAAAAAGTGTAAAAAAGAATGGAGTGTGATATTTCGAGGAGGCGGGGGGGGGGGGCTAGAATTATTTTTAAAATCTTAGCGTTTGTTACCGCAGCAAATATTTTAAATTCTTGTTTAAGACCGCCACCATCCCGACCCATCTATCTACGGAAAGATTGCGTAAAGGAGTTTCGTTCAGATATGCTTTTGTTAAGAATAGAGTGCATTCCCTGGTGGTGGAATGTGGAACTAACATAACGCGATTTTGTTAAAATTAGGAAATCTAACAAGTCGATCTGTTTGAAACTTTAAGATATTTTATAACACATAAGATAAAGTGTAAGAAAGAATGACACGCAAAATTCCGGGGAGGAGGGGGGGCGCTAGATTTCTATTTAAAAAATTAGCGTTTCTGACCGCTTTAGGTGACTTTTTGAGGGAGTCCTGAGATATATGCTACTTATTTAATATGAAATTGTCTAAAGTTTAGTTACCACTATTTCCTAATAGTAATTTCAGCAAATATCTTAATTTCTTATTAAGACCGCCACCACCTTGAGTAACATAGCTACTTATAGGTTGTTTAACCCTAGAACTACCGGAAATTTTACTCAAGTTTTATAAAAACATTCTACACCAGAATTTTTACTTAAAACTATTTAATTTGTTTATTTAACTTATTATTGTCTGATTTATACATTTAGTTTGTTTTGAAGAAATTTCTGGTTTGAATAAATATTTTGAATGTACATGTCGGGTCCATTGGACCCTTCTGGTAGACAGAGGGTTAACGGAGTTTCCTTCCGATACAGTTTTGTTAAGAATAGAGTGCGCTCCCTGGTGGTGGAATGTGGAACTAACATTTTTGTTAAAATTAGGAAATATAACAAGGCGATCTGTTTGAAATTTTACGATAGTTTATAACACATTAGAAAAAGTTTATAAAAAATGGCGCGTGAAATTTCGGGAAGGTGGGGAGAGGGGGAGGGGCAAAATATTTCTTTTTTGTTTCATACCGTTTCAGGTGCGTTTTTTGATGGAGTCCTCAGATACATGCTACTTATACTTATTAAATATAAATATGTCAAAAGTTAAGTTACCACTATTTCCGAATAGTAATTTCAACAATTATCTTTAATTCTTGCTGAAGACCGCCACCTCCTCGAGTAACATATCTACTAATGGGTTGTGTAACGGAGTTTCGTTCAGATACGCTTTTGTTAAGAATACAGTGCACTCCCTGGTGGTGGAATGGGGAATTAACAGACCGCGATTTCATTTAAAGTAGGAAATCTAACAATTCAATCTGTTTTAAACTTTAAGATACTTTATAGCACAAGATAATAAATTATAAAGAAGGGCGCGTCGCATTTCGAGCAGGGGGGGGGGGGGGGTGAGGGAGGTGCGCGAACAAAATTAGAAAATATAACTGGACGATCTGTTTGAAACTTTAATATGGCTTATAAAACATAACATAAATTTTTAAAATCAGGCCGCGTCAAAAATCATGGTGACCATCTGCCCACTCCCCCCCCCAAGGGGGGCACTTTTCTAAATTTGGCAGATACCCGTCATGTGATATATCGTAGCATTTTGGGGGGGGGGGGCGGGGGCGAACAAAATTATGAAATATAACAAGGCGAATATGTTTGAAACTTTAACATAGTTTAGGATGTGTTTGCCAAAATTTAGAAGGTATTCCATGGCGATAAATGTACTGGACGTTTTGAAAGAAAGTGTTTTGAAAGGAATATTAAACGAAACCCTTTGTGCGATGTATGATCACACTTACCCACTTGTTTGTCATAGTGGCAACAGAAGTAATCCATCTCTGTTGAAAGTAAAAGGAAATACAGATTACTGTATAGACCAATCAGAACACGAATAAGATGCGGATTAAACCAATAAAAAGCTTCAGACATGCTTTTGATTTCCTACCCTGCCTAGGACAATAATCATTTTTCCAAATGGTTAATAAAATAAATGTACGTGTACTTTATTTTTGTGAGCGAATAAAAATTAATATCTATTGCGACATCACGATAATATTGTCTATTGGTTTTATCTTTATACATTAGTTTTTTCTCTTACAATTAGATAGAAAAAATATTTTTATTTGAATATACCGTGGTTAAGCATAACAGTACATATATAAAGTATGTTTAGTTTAAGCCAGTGTCATTATGCTTAGCTTGAAATGTATTTCTACATTAATAAAACTAAGGCGAAAATTGATAATATTGTGTTAATATGACAAAATTTTCACTGATTTTTCATTACTTAATTCTAAAGATTCGAATCGGAGCCTTTACTGATCATTGAACTATTTCAGAAATTGAATATGGAGTAAAAACAAATATTATCATCATTTTATTTGCAGAAATCATTTGCCATTTTTAAAATGTACTATTTTCCTACGATACAAACCTTTCAAATAAAATCTCCATGCTGTTTGTTTGCACGAAGTCTTAAGAAAATAAAACGCAGATCAGCATTCCGTCATTTTTGACGGGGGTGATATACTAGTATCTCTATCTATCTATATTATAAAGGACAAACATATCTGTGCGTAACGCATACGTCATTCTGCGAATGGCAACACTTTGAAATTTGAAATGAAATTTCGGTTTTGCAATTTTCGCTACTGCAAATTTTTTAACTTCTAAACATCCCACTTTTTAAATGTTTACACCGTCGTATGTAGAAAAAAATGCACTTTTAAATGAAATTTGTTTGAAAGCTGCATCTCAATTTATTTTTGAGATATTAATTTTTTTATAGTTTTTAATACCATTTTTCTCATCGTGGCAACTGAAGTACTCCATTCTATTAAAAGTGATTTAGTTATCTTTATTGATTATATTCTTATTGATG
This sequence comes from Maratus speciosus, assembly GCA_963932465.1. Classification (NCBI taxonomy): domain Eukaryota; kingdom Metazoa; phylum Arthropoda; class Arachnida; order Araneae; family Salticidae; genus Maratus; species Maratus speciosus. Next base: position 38,537,484 of record OZ010792.1, read on the forward strand.
CCATTTTCTCATTACAATAAAAAATATCTTAAAAATTTGAGCAGTAAATGACGTTACGCTTTTAAACAAGACACAATTTTTCTGATGACGCTGTTATATTTCACACTATTTTTTCATTTCTCTGATATTGAGTTTGAAACAATAGGCGAAACATTTCAGCGACTGAAAATGACGCCATATTTAAAAGAATACGATAATTTTATTTGATAAAACGAGATATTTTACCTTAAATACGTCTAAAAGTTATAAATTTCTGGAATTTTTACGCGCAGGTACAGAGATTATACTAAGACCTCAAATCACGAGTGGGAATTTTCACATGGAAAGTTGTAATAGTTGACAAACTTACTTCAAGCTTGAAAATATATTTATTAATAGCCTATTGCGTATTAAAATGTTTTTAAATAATTAATATGGATATGAAACGTGGAAAAGGACTTGATTCGGTTTAAATTTAAAGGGGAGGGGGAAATTCTATGATTATGTCAAGGTGAAATCATTTTTGCTGATTTTTCATTCCCTAATACCAAGTATCAATTGATAACTTAATCAAAAATACTTATATTGATTATATGTTACTGATTACGTATATGAATAAAGTTTAATTTTTCAAACTTGCTTATAAAGTTATCTCCGTAATAAAGGGTACTCAAACTTTAATAAATTTTTCGCTGCTAGCATCCTTATTTGACACAACATAAAATATTTGCACCTTTTATTTAGAATAATTACGAACTTTCCCGGGTTACTTGTGATTAGTTAGTTAATATAATTAATTATGAATAAAATGTTATTATTTTTTATTCAATTAAGTATTATCGTATTAATTATTATTGCTCGATTCATATACTAATTATTTAGGAGGTCATCTTAAAATCTGATTTTGATAGACAAAGAATTAGTCCTCTTTTCTTCTATGATAACGCAGTTCTTACTAGGTTAAAAATATTAAATGATCTGGGGAAGTGTTGGAAACTTCGCAGGCCACCATTAGACGTTAAGCGTGCGAGAAATAAAAAAAAAAATTTTAGTTGTGATTATTAAGGTGAATCTCAGATTTCCTGCTCAACAACGCGAAATTTTCTGACTCATTTTTAAACGTAAAGGCATAAAATTGGCAAGATTGTGACTATTGAAGCGATTTAGATTCGAATAGGGTATTCCATTTTTGATAAATAAATTATTTAACGAGTTATAAGCGACTCTTCCCCTTTCTCGTGCTGCCGCGTCTGCTATTGGGTTCGAAACACCCAGTTTGACAGTATTTTCTGAACGATCTTCTGTCTGTACCAAAAAAAAAAAAAAAAATGGAAAACGTCATTAGATTACATATTTTCTGATTCGAACACCTGAATAGTTACACCTATTAATTTCATACATTTCCGAACAAAAATGAATTCAGAACCCATAAGCGGGTGCTGTTGTGTTGTTGTTTTTTTAAACTCGCATTTCACTGTGTGTTAAATTCAAAGAAATGTACTATATTACAGTTTCATAATTGTTCGTGTACATATACGACATACGAGGGTTGTTCAGTAAGTTTTGCCTCCACGTCTGTAACTACTTTATCAACAGAAAAAAATTAAATATTTTATATTGACAAGTAACTTTGAAATGCCCTTCATCTTGTGATTTTTTTTATTTGCACTGATGTGTGAACAATGAAACGGAGAGCGTCGGACTATATGGAAGTGCGGTTAAAACAGCTAAAACAGCGTGCGGTGATCGAATTCCTAACAGCGGAAGGTGTTGCACCAATCAATATCCACAGGCGAATGAGTGCTCTGGGCAGAAGCGCCGTCAGGAGATGGGTACGTGGAAGCCGGGCGGAAAACCCAGGCACGTCGAGTGTGCACGATAGGCCCACTGTGGACGGTCGAAGACCGCAGACAGTGCAGAGCATGATAACGTGTCAAAGAACTGATTCGTGATAACAGGCGTATTAAGCAGAGTGTGATTACTAGCACTGTTGGTATATCGCTTAGAACAAAGCAGAGAGTGATTACTAGCATTGCTGGTATATCGCTTGGAACAATGAATCCCATCGTGAAGGACGACCTTGGCTTCACGAAAGTGTGCTCTCAGTGAGTGCCTCGGACTTAGCGCCTTGTGACTATTCCCAAAGCTGAAGGCATGCGCTTTGAGTCCAACGAACAAGCCACACATGAGATGCGATCTTGGTGTCGTTAATAGTCGGTCTCGTTCTTGTGTGGCGGCTTGCAATTGCAGCAACTAGTGTATCGATGGCGGAAGTGAATCGCCGCCAATGGTGACTATATCTTTAAAGCAGTGGTTCCCTACCTTTTATTGGCCACGCCCCACCAAAGCATCTGTAAAATCCCTATGTCCCCCCTACCTCACTCTGTAAATTACATATTTTTTTCTTTAAAAAATGAAGTCTATTTACACGGTGAAAACATAATAGAACCTTAACAAAAATTATTCATTTCAGGTTTTTTAACTTTAAAAAAAAAAGTGAATCTTCTGACACAAAAGCGTTTTTAACATAATTCTATAAATGCGATGAGGTTATATATCTTCGTTTTCGTACCAAAAAAGTTTTGTTGTACTTCTGAAACATACCTCAATGTTAAAGAAAAGTGTTACACTGTCTGCGTTTTTATCTTCACAAAATATCTTGAAGTGAGAATTACATTTAGCATTAAAATTGAAAACATTCAAAAATTTTATAATTCATTTTTGTACTTTATTAAGAGATTGGGGAAAAGTTTTGGACACTAAATTTTCTTTCAATGGATAACACAATGCAAGATTCTCACATTTTTCTAAAATCCTGATCTTTATCAATTTTAAGTAGATGTTATTCCCCATCACAACATACTCAGGGCCTGATTATCGCACAGGCCAACTAGGCCCAGGCCAGGGGCGGATCCAGAGAATCGTTTTGGGGGGGGCGATACCGAGTAATATATAATCAACATAGTCATAATTAGGAATGCACCGAATATTCGGTATTCGGTCATGTTACCGAATATTCGGCATTCGGTCATGTTACCGAATATTCGGTTTTGCCCAATATCAAACTAATTGGTATGCCGAATATTCGGTTTGGACGAATATCAAACTGTTCGGCCTGCCGAATATTCGGTTTGGCCGAATATCGAAATATTCGGTCGAACCGAATAATTAAAAAAACTTTTAAAACATAATTTTAAAAAACGTACACATTTTCTACTTTTAACTGTCAACTTATTAAGATATTCAGAATAATTAGAAACAGAATCGTTATTAAATAAAAGAGAAATTTTTACATTATTTATTTGCTGTTTGTTAAGTATTATTTAAGAAAATTAAGCAATCACGAGGATTTTATAAGAATTAATTATATACAAATGCAAGTTCCTGAACATTGTCCAGTAAATAATCTGCTACTTGCTAAGATTTTAAGAACAGCAGTTACCATCTCTAAAAATGATCGCCCTCTTCAGGTACCGATTTAGGATGCATTTAAAAGCTTCCTTGCTTAATCAAAGGGAATAGAAAGTTATTCTTATTGAGTTGCCACCATATAAAATTTGAATGGATTGTATTATTTATTTACTTTTATTTTAGTCTCTTCCTGACAAATAAATAATATATGATCCTGTACAATTTTTCTTCCATTTTTTTCACAATTTCTCTTTGATTTTAGAATGTTTGTTTTAGAATTTAAGAAAATTTTATTCATTTGTTTTAATTCACAGAAGCAGCCATGAAATTTAAATTTTTATTAATTTAAGAAGTTTTATAACTATCCTCTTCTTAAATAACTCAAAGCAGATATTTTCAGCATAAAGTTTACTTGAAAAAAGCTCTTGTTTATCAAATTGAAAGTTTCTGTTTCAAATATTATGTAAAATTGTTTTAAAATTTAACATTTTAATGCCTTTAAACCTTGAAATATAAAAGCATTCGACAAGCCGAATATTCGGTATTCGGCCGAATAGTTACTATTCGGCGTATCAGTTACTATTCGGCTATCCGAATATAAGGTATTCGGTTCGCCTGTAGGCCGAATATTCGGTATTTGACCAAAATCACTATTCGGTGCATCCCTAGTCATAATTTTTGATAGACAAATCATTCCTTGCAGTTAATTATTAAATGAATATGAAATAACTAATGCAGTTTGAAAATTATTATAGACTCTCGATCATCTGATGTCCGATTAAGCGAAACACTCAGTTAACCAACACTCTTATTATAGTAATAACCCCTGCGATAATTGTCTACTTCGATAATTGTTTAATTTTTAACTTTTGATAACTCATTTTTATGTATTTTTTAGCACTGAACCTGAAAATGACCTTTATTTGTAACCATCAACTCAGGATTTTTCGCAAATTGTACATTTCAAAGATTAAAAGTAAAAAAATTGCGCAAATCTGATACTATAAAATACATGTGATGATTGTGTTTTTTAACTTTTGATAGCTGATTTTTATGTATTTTTTAGCGCTAAATCCGAAAATGACATTCATTTTTAACCACCATGTCAAGATTTTGTCAAATCGTAAATTTCAAAGTTAGAAAGTAAATAGCGAAAATCTCTCAAAGATTAAGGCTGTTCTCAAATCCAAAAAGGCAACTATATGACATTAAGTTTTAATTCATTTTTGCTCGGAAATGCATGAAATAGCCGGCGTTGTTGTTCAGAAACTCAGGGGTGATTCTGTTCCGATTTTTCCGATAATTCTGAAAAATTAAGGCAGTCACTTCCGAAAATTAAAAAAAAAAAAAAACGGCCATAAATCCGAAAATTCGGACATAAAATATAGCGCTTATTTCGACAAATGATCGCCGAAAAAGATCCATTTCATTAATAGTTCGGAGAAAAATCGGCCATTTCGACAAAGGATCGCAGGAAAAACGCAAATTTCGTCAGAGGATCGCGAAAATACGTAAATTTCGTCAAAGGATCGCGAATTTCGTAAAGCGATCACGAAAAAAAAGCTAATTTCGTCAAAGAATCGCGGAAAAAGTGCAAATTTCTTAAAGGATCGCGAAAAAACCACAACTCGTCAAAAAATCGCGAAAAAACCCGACAAATTTCGTCAAGAAATCGCGAAAAACCCCGACAAATTTCGTCAAAAAATCGCGAAAAACGACAAATTTCGTCAAAAAAATCGCGAAAAAACGGCAAATTTCGTCAAAAGATCGCGAAAAACTAAATTTCGTCAAAAGATCGCGAAAACACAGCAAATTCCCTCAAAAGATCGCGAAAAAACGGCAAATTCCCTCAAAAGATCGCGAAAAAACAGCAAAATTTCGTCAAAAGATCGCGAAAAAAGCAAATTTTGTCAAAGGGTCGTAACACCCCCCCCCCCCCGTATTTCCGAAAATGCGATGTGAATTTCCAAAATTTTTTTTCACTCAGAATCACCCCTGCAGAAACTATGTAATCGAACTGTGTCTTCCGTTTTTTGCAAATGCAATAGATCTTTCAGAAAATAGCGTCAAAGTGGGCGTTTTGAAACGAAATTTCCGCGCTGAAGAAAAATAACCACTCAAGGAAGGTTGAAAAACGTCTTTATTACGTTTTCAAAATCTCTTATAACTCAATAAGTAATTTATCAAAAAATGGAAAACACAGTTCGATTCCAAATCGCTTCCATAGTCAGGCCTTCCAATTTTATACCTTTCCGTTAAAAAATGAATTTGTAAATGTGGCAAAACGTTTTGCGCTTGTTGAACAGAGCAGTTGAGAACAGCCTTAACGAAGGAAGGTAAATGTTTTAAACATATCTGCGACAAATTTCCTAGCCTTATCAACTGCCAAAATAAAAGAGGATACCGAGATGAACACCATAGAGAAGATAAAGGAAAAGCGCGAAGCAGAAAAGCGCGAAGCAGAGCGTGAGCGGTTCAAAGACACTTCCAGACATGGAATAAAATTATAAGTATTTTAAATACAGAATATTTTGCATGTTTAACTGTAAAAATGCGTAGTATAAGCAAAAAGATGAATAAATTATTATGAAAAAAAGTTACCTCTATTTTATAGTAGCAGATTTTCGCAATATTTCGACTTTTTAAAAATTTGCCATTTGTGAAAAATCCTGACGTGATGGTATAGTAAAAAAGAAGGTCATTTTTGGATTCAGCACTAAAAAATACATAAGAAGCAATTATCGAAAGCTAAAAAACATAACCATCACATCTATTTTTTAATATCAGATTTCTGAAAGAGGATCCCCTTCAGAAATCTGAAGGAGCCTTAACATTCTTGAAAGTCAAATTCTGTCTTCTAAGTGTGTGTATATTTCTTCATAATCTACTCATTATTAGTCCATAAAAGTTTACACTTGTCACTGAGGCTCAGGTCTGTTTCCACAGCTCCTCTGCAAGAGGCAGAAAGAAAGCGAAAAATGATAAACCAAACAATCAACTGGGAGAGACAATAAGGCGGTTTTTTCAGTTCAAAACACCTAGAAGGCCTTTCATTATGTAAAGACATAAGGGAAGAACCAATTTACTAAGTTGGCTTTTAAGAAATCAACACACCATATGCATTTTAGCTTTTAAATGACTAGGATTAGGACGTAATCCTTTTTTGTTCTTTCATCAAATACCCCTTGAAATTTACTAATGTAGGTGGCAATAACAGTACATTTTTTACACATTAGTGGCTTTCTTCAGAAACCTTAAGATGCTTGAGTTTTTCAAGGAACCTTTTTTTTTGTTGTTTCTTTGGAAATTGCTACGATCCCCATTCTTTTATCAAGTAATAGAGATAGAGCACTCCTCAAAAATATCATTATACATAAATTAGAATTGCAGCATCTTTGAAAGAATGAAAAAGTTTCAACACTTTAAAGGAATCCACATAACGGTGTAATTTTCTGTTGTAGAGATTCAACAAAAGGTACACGAAGTGGCATCGTCCCCCCACCTCAACACACAGTGTCAAAAATTATGGCGCCATATGCCTTTTGACAGGACATAATCCTTTTTTGTTCATTAATTGCCGAAACGTCAGTGAGGTTTACCATTGACACCCGAAAATGTTCGTTTTTCGTTTGCTAGTCTTTCTGTTCCACGAAAACTGCCATTAAAAGTGCTGGATTTATATCTTAGAGGAGAAACACACCGATCCCCCCCCCCCCCCCGCGCCTTGGAGGAATCTCCTCCTGTCGCTAATTATGCGTTTTTTCCGCGGCCCTTTGACGAAATTTGCGTTTTTCCGCGATTCTTTCGCAAAATTAGCGTTTTTTCGTGATTCTTTGGCGAAATTCACATTTTTTCAAGCGATCCTTTGATAAAGTTTGCGTTTTTTTTTCGTGCTTTTTTGACTAAATTCGCGTTTTTCCGCTATTCTTTGAGGAAATTCGCGTTTTTTTGCGATCCTTTAAATAAATTGGCGATTTTTCTGCGAACGATTGACGAAATTAATTTTTTCGGCGACCATTTGTCGAACCTTTCCATAAGCGGCGATTTATATGTTTTTTTGGGGGGGGGCGATCGCCCCGATCGCCCCCCCCCCCCCCCCCCACCGTGGATCCGCGCCTGGCCCAGGCCTTGGACCCACTGCAGACAAGGGGCCCAAAATGAGTAAAATGATTTAGAAAAAATTTTTAAATCTCCTAGAATTTTTTATCTCAAGCTCTGATATCTAAGTAACATATACCACTATTAGCAATTTGCCCATGCTTTTTCATTCTCTAAAAAAAACTTAATTTAGGAATGCTGCAGACAAAATATTCTTAAGAAAATTAATTTTAAGAATTATTTGTTGATGCAATATTTAAGGTATTATAGCATCAAACAGCAAAAGGGAATTTAAATTAACCTGGGTTTCTCATGAGCATTTTTATAAAATGCGGAAAAAATTCTATACTCTCAAATAAAATCGCTAACTACTACCGTAAAACCTCGTTAACGGATGCCCCTGAATAGCAGACACCTTTTTCTGACAGACACTTTTTCGATCCCCAACATCTATAAATCTGTATATTTTTACCTCTTAAAAGCGGACGCCTCCAAATAGCGGTCCAAATGTGTCCACTATTGAGAAGTTTTACTGTATTTTGGTTAGGAGGGGCCCTGAAAAGTTCCTGGGCCTTGGGCCCCAGACAAACCTAATCGGGCTCTGCATACTTCCTCCGTTTTACCTTTTCCAGTATCGTTAACTGTCTCCCATATGTATTAACCGATTTAAAAAATTAAAATGTACATGTCATCATGTAAATTTCTTTACTGTGTAGAAGACCTGCACTAGAGCCATAGATGTTTATTATCTACCCATTACTTTTTCTAATGTTATATAAATTTTATATAGTAGTACCTCATTTAGATATCTCGTATATTTTTTAGATTAAATATGTTCAAGACAGTCAGATTTACATATACTTTCAAGAAGCTTTGTGTATAAGTAGCTTTGTGATGCTTCGTGCGACATACAGCAGAGCGAATAGAAATAGAAAGCTCATTCAATAACTAATCGTAATCACTACGAAAAGTTTGAAATACAACTATAACCAGAAAAATTATAAAGATTTTTAATTCTGCGAAACAGTTGAACAGGTTTCAGGGGTCTCCTAGAAAGTCCAATACTTTATACCCAGTCTTTGAAGTGAGTGTCTAAGATGCATGAGTTCGTACGAGGAAAAAAGTCTAACTGCAGAGTAGAGGTGGGCATTATTTAATATAACAGTTAAAAAAACACTGTTATTGCTTTAAAGTTTGTTTTTTAGTAACAGAATATCAGAAACACCCTATTAATTTTATAACTATTTATCAATTTCCTTTGCAAAAAAACTGAAAAAAAAATAGCTTTATCTCAATTTTATATTGCGATGAAAATAAAATCACAATTTTTTTTCCCTATGTCTTAATAAGCTTCTAAGAAAAAGCGCAAAAAAATGTTACAAAAGAGTCAAGTAAAGCTTAAAAAACAAAAAAACAAAATGTTCAACCGCGTCCTGTGTATGAAAAAGAAGAGCCAACTCGCATCGTTCAACCGTTTCCTATGTATGAAAAAGAAAAGCCAAGAAATATTTTCATTTCATTCGTTACTCATACACTTTTCACATCCCCTAACAATAACAGAGACGTCCGACAACTTTTCTCTCATTCTGTTGTTAGGAATAAAAACTATCTTTCAGTTTAATTATTTCTCAGTATCATATATTCTATACCAACTGTTAAATGTTTAAATGTTCAAATATTATGTTCTCTTCAGCATGTTATCTATAGCTCTTTCAGTGTCGGATGCCTAAAAAAATTTAATAATCTCTATGAGAGAATACAGTTACTTGTAATACATAGCTATGAAGCAATTATGTTATTTTAAAAAAACATTATTGCTTTGAATATATTGTTTATCTAGACTGGTAATATTAGAATCTGAGAATTTTACGTTATCGAGAGGGGAGGAAAAGTGTTTCTAAGTTTGTAAGTTAGATTCGTGCTTTGGTGGGTGGGGATATTTTGAGGTAATTTTTAAGTTACTATTGCACTTGCTTTGGTAATTGTTGGGATATTTTAAGGTGAGGTAAAAAGTATTTTTTCGATTGCGTGTTGAAGGATATGTCTGTTGATGCTATGTACGGGTGCGGTAAAGCTATTTCTTTCTTTCTTTATTTATTTATTGTACTTTTTGTCAGAACTATTACTGGTGGAAATTTTTTTTCTTGGAATTAATTTTACTAAATCAATAAGATTCTTATTTTATAGAAACATTTGTACAAATTTTTTAAATGCTTTAATCAATTTGGAAAAAATAATAATCTCTGTTGTCAAATATGAAAGCGACGGAGTTTTAAAAATTATTTGTTCATACAAGTTGAAATATCATGATAGTGGAATATTTTAATTAACAAATTTTGCCTTAAACCTAATTAGGTTTAAAAGATTTTATTAAATTATTTTTTTATATCCCATAATGTTATTGGATGTTGTTAACGGATAGGTCGAAATACACAGTTCATCGCCTCGCACCATTATTCGATAAGTGAGACATATGAAAAAGTGTTCAGAAAAAACAAAAAAACTTTTAAATATGAAAAAAAAATGCTTGGGAATACATCCTTCTATATATAAAAAAAAGTTTTGATTTGGAAATGGACCAATGAACATCTGCGTAGATATTCCGGGTTGATCCGCATCCAATTTGAATGCTTAAGCATGGCCTTTCATCGTTAATATTAAGAAAGCTGTTGCATACAAAAATATGAAAATCGGTGGTATTATAGAAAAATGTTTGATAAACACGCTGATGCAGACAGTTTTCAAATCGAAGAATTATTTTAAGAGATATTTAATGCTAAAGTTGGACAAAGTCGTTCCATTAAAAAAGTTTTATTTGAGCAAAAACTATGCATGAGAATTTAATCATTTTTAGATCATTTTATACGTTATAAGTTCCGAATGCGCAGATTGCATTTATTTTTCTTATTTGACGCATTTTTTGAGGTTTTATTTCTATTTTTAATTCAAATTTTCAGCATTTCGAGAGATGTTTTTTACAAATTTTAGAAAATGCCATTAATTTAAACTGTTGCCAATTGCCAACAGCGAAACAAATTATCATATCAAATATATCTTCAAATTAAAAATTTATTTACACGTGACTATTACAAACAGAAAAAAAAAACTTTAAAATTAGAATTAAATGATTACATGTTAAAAGCAGGAAAATTACGTCATAAGAACCATATTTACACTTGAATTTTACGTCATATTTAAAATGCCCAAAAAATATGGTAAAACAATTTAAATTGAAAAATATATTTGCGCGAGATATTTTGAGATAATCTTTTCAACTATTATCGTGAATTCGAAAACAGCGCAAATAATATTTCCTTCTAACAACAAAAGTATTTTTACGTGAATATTAATAAGAGAAATAAAAGTTTGGTGTAAATTACGTCAGATTTGAAACGATACATTTAAAATGAATTATTTAAAAGAACTATCTTATAGCGCTGCTAAAAAATACCGGGAGACAATGACACTGTTTACTTAATTCATTTTACATTAGCTTATTTTCAAATAACTAATGTGTTTAATTAAATACGAAAACAGCCATTGTATCTCTTAACAGCAACAGATTTGGTCTTAAAAATCCCCAATCCAAGAAAAACGAATGGAAACCCGTTTACAGAGAGTTGGCTACTGTTTTTTTTTTTTTTTTTTTTTTTTTTTTTTTTTTCAATATTTTGAAAGCCGATCAAATGCGTGCAATTAGCGTGCTTTTTGGATTTTGGTGTGCCTGAACGGGGGTTGGCGAGCGTAGCTCGTAGGGGGCAGAGCCCCCTAGTAGAGTAAAAATTTATTTTAGTATGAGCAATTTTGTTAATTTAATATATCTCTCACCCGCAAGAAAAGTGACATATCTCGACAGAAGTAAATTTCACAGGAGAGGCAAAAGAAAATTTGCATGATTTTACAGTAACATGAAATTATAGCACTTAAATCTGCATGCTGAAATGAAAACTTGCATAAAAGTATAAAACCTTTAAAAATGAAGACGTAAGATGAGGTTTGGAGGGTTGGGTAATTTTACCTCCCCACACAATCCATCCCTCTTCTGTCGTCATAAATGAACATGTGGCGTAATAAAGGGATTTTCCGCATAGTTACACTTATGAAACTGTTTGTGTAGCAAGACGCACTTATAACAGAATTATTAGTGAAAAAAAACACAAAATGAATATTTGCAACACGTGTCTATTTTCTTGCGGGTTAGCGATATGTAAACAGTGAGACTAAATGATATTGTAATCAATATATATACATATATATATATATATATATATATAATTACTCTAATTTGGTCTTTTTTATAGATATTTAAACATCCTTTTTTAATGTCAAGTGGGGGTATGTTTGTAACCACTCATATTAAGGAACCCTCAAAATATATATACAGAGAGAGAGTTGTGGAATGTAGGAATAAGTGTGAGATATCTATCGAATAATCTAATTATTAGGCAGCTGAATTTATAATAGTAATAAATTTACTTGAATATATGAATTTTCACCTTAAAAATTTGAGAGTTATTCTAGACATTGAATGACATTTGAATTGGGGACATCTTAAATCCTAGCGAGTTTTGCATGCTAGAAGCTATTAAAAGGAATTTTTTTTTTTTGTACTATTCCTTTATGTCCAGATATCTTCAGATGTAGGTTGGGTGAGAATAAGAAAGTAGGATACTGTAATTATAAAAGAAGAATCATGTTGGATATAGACTCTAATGTTAAACTTTTTAAATAAATATATAATTCTGTTTAGTGTGTCTTTATGTCCACTGCTGAAGTTCGAAAACTTGTTTTGATTTTTTGTAAATTTTAACTCTACGTTTTAAATGTGAACTTAGATCATTTTTCAGACATTAATATTTCAAAGAAAGAAAACAGATATCCTCAGATGTAGGTTGAGTGAGAATAAGAAAGTAGGATACTGTAATTATAAAAGAAGAATCATGTTGGATATAGACTCTAATATTAAACTTTTTAAATAAATATATAATTCTGTTTAGTGTGTCTTTATGTCCACTGCTGAAGTTTGAAAACTTGTTTTGATTTTTTGTAAATTTTAACTCTACGTTTTAAATGTGAACTTAGATCATTTTTCAGACATTAATATGTCAAAGAAAGAAAATATTACTCAAAAATCCAAGAAATGTTCTTTACCTACAAATACTTAACCAAAATCTATAAAAATGACCTAAATTTAAAAAAAGACCCTAAAAGTGCAAATTGCAACAAATTTTTAGCCTCTGGTAAGGTGTTAAATAGTTATTAGTGTTAAGATTCATTCACTAATGATTCATTCTATGTTAAAAGAAAATATTTATGTAAGTTTGTTTTTTTCTCTTGTGGCAACAGTTGTTAGCCAGTTCAATTTGTTGTCAACTTGCCGGTTGATGCGGCAGCATGCACTTAACTATTAAAGCATTCTTTTCTCTATTTTAAGACATATTAAATAAATTATTATGATAACTACATAAAATAATAGGTTATGGGAACAATATCGCTTCCTCCCGCGCATTAAGTTTATTTAGCGAGCTTATGTTCATGCCGCATTAAGCCTTACTGCACAAGCCTAACCACGTTGTTTTGCCAGTTGAATTCTAAGAAGAAATGGATTTAGCAAAGGTCCAAATTAAACCTTTAGCTGGTGAAAGTGACTGGCAAGTATGGAAATACAGAATAAAGTTTATTTTGAACTGTCATACTGGTGCATTAGAAGTCGTTCAAGGAACTTTAGTTAAGTCTGATGACATCGCCACGGGAGCTGCAGAAGCTGAGCGTACGAAATATGAGAAAGATCTCAAAAGTTATCAGAAAGCCAACACAAGTGCTATGGTTATCTTAACTAATTCCATGACAGAAGACACTCTTCAAAAGGTAATGCGTTTTGAAACTGCTCGACAAATTTGGATAGAATTGCATAAGTTGTATGAAGCATCTTCTGAAAATCAACTGTATAATATTTGCATGCAGTTTTTCCAATTCAAGTGGAACGAAAATGAAAATATAGCTGCTCATCTCTCGAAATTAAAAAATTTGTGGAACGAATTAAACTCGGGATTACAGAACAAGGATGAGCCCACTTTACCTGAATTGCTGCTAAATTGCAAAATTTTAGATATCTTACCGAAGGAATTTGTTTCATTCAAGCCTAGTTGGTTGCTGCTAGGTGAAGATAAAAGAACAGTTGATGAATTGACAACTCAGTTATGTTCATATGAAAGGGAATTTAAAAATCATGAAAAAGGTACATCTGAACAAGAAGCTCTTTTTGTAAAAGATAAGAAAAATAGAAGTACTTTTTCCAACAGAAAGACAAGCCAGTGTAAATACTGTCACAAGAAAGGTCATTGGGTCAAATGTTGCCCAAAGTGGATTGCAGAGGGGAAACCACCTAAGCCTGATTCAAGAAATGCTGGTACTTCCTGTACAGCCACTACCTTAGGTCTAATATCTGTTGAAGAAGAGGTATTTGCTTCAGAAATCCATTCAGATAGCTGGTACATTGATAATGGTGCCTCCAAGCACATAACAATGGATAACAAGAACTTTATTAATTTTGAAAAATTCGAGTCACCTCATGGAATTACAACAGCAAATGGAAAAGTTCTTCCAGCTCTTGGTAAAGGTACACTTCAAATTGTCACCATAGTCAACAATAAGAAGCAATTCAAAGAACTGAAAGATGTGTGGTATGTCCCTGAAATAAGTAAAAACCTATTTTCTGTCTTAGTCACCCATGATAGATATATTAACAGTGTTTTTGAATCTACTGCAATAGACTGTTGGCTGAAGATTGACAAGATTTGTGTTTTACATGGCACTAGAAATAAAGGAAGAGGACTCTTCAAAGCTGATATGAAAGTCATTACTCCAAAAAGGTCTATTGAAGTAAATTTAGCCATGCCAGATGTTTCAATGCTTCAACTGTATCATGAACGTTTTGGTCATCAAGATAAACGGCATGTGAAATCTCTCTTAAACTCTGAACTGAACATCAAGGTTAATGTTAAAGATGAATTATGTGAAGCATGCATATATGGGAAAGCCCACAGATTAAGCTTTGGATCTAGAAATAATTGTTCCTCAGCTGGTGAATTAATTTCTGCAGATGTATGTGGTCCTTTCGACAAATCTTTTAGGGGTTTTCAGTATTTTGTTGTTTTCAAGGATCAGTTTACAAAGTTTCGCTGTGTTTTCTTCCTTAAACAGAAATCTGATGTTGCTAATGCTCTTTAAGAATATTTAGCTTATACCAAAAATATGGGTCACACTGTGAAAGAATTAATCACTGATAATGGAGGTGAATTTGATAACAAAGAGGTTAAAATAATTCTGAAAAAGAAAGGTATTATTCCAAGACTCACAGCACCATATACTCCAGAGCAAAATGGCGGTAGTGAAAGAGAGAATAGAACTCTTGTAGAAATGGCCAGAACACTGAAAAATTCTAATCCTGATGTAGAATTTCCTCCAGCATTATGGGCTGAACTTATCAATACTTCAGTGTACATACTCAATAGAACTGGAAAGTCATTAGTTAAAAATGTAAGTCCTTATGAATTATGGACAGGTAAGAAACCAAGAATAAAACACTTAAGAATTATTGGATCTGTTTGCTATGCCCACATACCCAGACAGAAAAGAAGAAAAATGGATAGTAAAGCTACCAAAGCTTTTCTGATAGGATATGATGGAGATGAAAGGTATCGTCTTTGGGTACAAGAATCAAATACAGTCATATGTTCAAGAGATGTAAAATTTAATGAGGAAATATTAAATTGTGGAAAGACTGTCTATTTTCCCATCGAAGATGAAAATGAAATGGCCTCCAAATCTAAAAATCAGGGAAAGTTAGAAGAAAAACCAGATGAAGAAGAGTTTGAAAATGTATCTGAGGAAGACTACAGTATTAACATTGACTCAAGCAATGAATCGGAGACCAGAAACCTCAGAAATAGGGAATATTTAAGAAAACCAAAGCGCTACGAGGACTATATAATGGTAGCTGAAGCTTTTATTGCAGATTTTGAAGAACCTGTAACTTTTGACGAAGCCATCAACTGTCAACAAAACAAGAATTGGAAAGATGCTATGGACTTAGAGATGTCCTCATTAATTGAAAATGAAACATGGACTTTAGAAGAATTACCAAAGAATTCTAAAGCAATTCCATGCAAGTGGGTCTACAAGATTAAGAAAAATCCTGATGGTTCAATTGATAAATACAAAGCCAGGTTAGTTGCCAAAGGATTCACCCAGCGTTATGAAGTGGACTGTGAGCAAACTTACAGTCCTGTGACAAGGTTGGGTACTGTTCGCTCAATTCTCAGCATAGCAGCTAATGAAAAAATGCATCTTACCCAATTTGATGTTTGTTCCGCATTTTTGTATGGCAAACTTGATGAAGCTATTTACATGCAGCAGCCAGAGGGATACAGTGATGGTACTAATGAAGTATGTAGATTGAAACGCAGTCTGTATGGACTCAAGCAAGCTTCTCGCTGTTGGAACAGGTACTTTGGAGAATTTTTATCAAAACTTGGATTCAGAATAAGTGAAGGTGATCCATGCTTGTACATAAGAGAAAAAAATGGAACAAAACTTATTGTTTGTTTGTATGTTGATGATGGTTTAGTAGCAGCAACTGATTTAAAAGAATCTGAAAAATTCATAAATGATTTGAGTTCAAGATTCAAAATCACAACCAAACAGGCAACCTTTTTTCTTGGTCTTGAAATTCATCATTTTGAGGATGGAAGTATCAAAATTAATCAGCAAGCTTATGCTAAGAGTTCTTCAAAAATTTCATATGGAAAATTGCAAAACAGTATCTACTCCCATGCTTAAAGAAAACACAAATGCAGAGCAGAGTGATGAGAAAAGCAGTGAGGTCTTCCCTTATAGAGAAGCTGTAGGTACTTTAATGTATTTAATGATAGGCACAAGACCGGATATAGCTTATTCTGTTGGTGTTCTCTCTCGTCATTTAGAAAATCCTTCTAGAGAAGACTGGATGAAAGTAAAACGTGTATTTAGATACATTGCAGGTTCATATGATAAAGGTATATAAACATAATTACAAACCAGGATTACTAGAATGTTTTAGTGATGTAGATTTCGGCGGATGTAAAACATCAGGAAGATCAACTAGTGGTATTGTGATTTTGTATAGTGGTGGTGCTATATCATGGCTTAGCCAAAGGCAACCTCTACAACTGAAGCAGAAATAATTGCTGCGAATGAATGTGCCAGAGAAGTAATTTGGTTGAAATGTCTATTTTCTAGTGTTACAAAATTAGATGGAATACCAGTGCTTCAAATTGATAATATAGCTGCAATTAGATTAGCACAAAATCCAGAATTTCACCATCGTACCAAACATATCAGCATTAAACACTTTTTTATTAGGGAAAAAGTCCTAGAAAAACAATTAGTAGTACAACAAGTATCTACAGAATATCAAATTGCTGATATGATGACAAAACCTCTTTTTAAATCCAGGTTATTGACTCTTTGTTCCAAAGTAGGACTTTTGTAACTATTTTTTTCTCAGAACTTTAACGAGTTTTTTTTTTATTATTATTATTACATATATTTTTTTTTTAACAAGGGAAAGTGTTAAGATTCATTCACTAATGATTCATTCTATGTTAAAAGAAAATATTTATGTAAGTTTGTTTTTTCTCTTGTGGCAACAGTTGTTAGCCAGTTCAGTTTGTTGTCAACTTGCCGGTTGATGCGGCAGCATGCACTTAACTATTAAAGCATTCTTTTCTCTATTTTAAGACTATTAAATAAATTATTATGATAACTACATAAAATAATAATTAGGTTATTGTAACATGTTACCAAGCTAGTGGTGTAATGATGGAACCTGTTAACAAAAAGTAACTGTTTTTCCCATCTCTACTGCAGAGAGATCTCTGCGCTTGAGAGAAAAAGTAAAAAAGCAAAATGTAGGAGGAATTCGATTGGATGAGACCCGTAGGCCCCGCCCTCTCGAGATCTAGAGAAGTATTAATGAATAAGAGACAGTCGATAATTAAGTTTTTTAATGGAAGAGAGGACAAGAAGTTAAATTTGGACTAAAAATAAAGAAAGTAAAAAGAATTTTTGCAACAGTTTCGATGTCGGACTGACAAAGGAAGCCTCCAGGCCCCAAGATCTTAAAACCAAAAAAGACCTTTTCTGGAGCCATACATTTTAAAATTACAAGATGAATAAGATGTTACATTTTTTTCCCCCAATTCTTTACAAATTCGTATAATAGATAAAAATGAACGGAAAACGTTCGGTATTAAGCAAAATAAAGTTAATAGTGCAAGATAAAAGAGAATTTACATATTTTTTTTTTCCCAGTAAGGAAATTAAGTTTTTTGAACGGTACTTTCGTTCGTTTTGGAAGTATTAGACAACATTTCAGAAAAGATTAGTAATTTTGAAAAATTATCATTTTCAGCAGAAATCTTTTCCAAGACGCTGCTGGGCTTTTTACTGATTTCTGAAAAGTGAGAGATCTCATGTTCGGCTTTGATTTGTCTGATTATTTCAATTATAGTAGGGATTTCGTTAGTGAACTCGTTGAGTTCATAGATATGCTCAATAGGGAGGGGGGGGGGTATTTTTTTCTTTAGGTTTTACAGTATTTTTGCTAGGTTTTGGGACTTCCATCGCTTTTCACTTGGGGTTTTTAGCTCCGGAGGTCGCTGCTGCGTACGATTTTTTGAATTGTGGTTTTACAGGAAAGTTTTTGCAACCTTTATAGCTAGAAGGGTGCGCGAGATCGCAGTTGATACATCTTGGGGGTTGTCTGGGTAGCTCAGTAGCTTTTTTAGTTGGGCAATCTGAAGATAAATGCTTACCTCCGCAACCTACACAGGAGGGATCCATGTGACAGTTGGCGGCAATATGAATTTTTTTTTTACATTTATGGCATTGTACTGCCTTTTTGGCTACTCTGAATTTCTCAGTATTAACGCGGAGTTGGAATATTGCTTTGAGGTTAAAGATTTCGAACGAAGTTTCATTTTTGGGGAGTTCTACAAGGAAGAGAGGGAGAGGTTTTCCCCCCTCTCTACGGCTTTTAAGTTTCGAGATTTTTATGATCGTAAATCCTTTAAATGTTAAGTTTTCTTTAAGAATTTCAGTATCTGTTGAGGTTGGAAGGCCTCTAATAACTGCTTTAATTCGGATTTCTCTATCAGGAATGGTGTAGAATTCAATTTTGCTTTGCTTTAGATGCTCAATTATACACATTTTGTTGCGTAAGTCTTTAGGGAAAATTTTGAGGTAACTTCCTGCAATTTTAGTTCAAACACGATCTCGCCACCTCGTGACAAGTCTTTGGTAAAATTCGGTTATGTTTACAATGCCTGAGACCATAATTGGTTTAGGTTTTTTTACTTAACGCGTTTCTGGTTCAGTAGTTTCATTATCGGATTCCATATCGGAATTATCTGGTGAATTTACAAATTTTTTGTTATTTTCAATTTTTGAAGAATTTGAATTTTTGGAATTTTTCCTACATCGTTTTACGACGGTCTTAAATCCTTCTTCAGCAGCGTCTGGGATAGATATATTTGAAGTTTTAGTCGTGCAATATAAGTTAATAGCCAAAATGAGCAAAAAGATGTCAAAAGACTTAAAATAATTATTCATATAATTATTCTGGTGTTGATTCTATTTTAATCATTTGATTGGGAACGTTTTTAAAATTCAATAAAAAAGCTGATTTTTTCAATTTCGCTTGTATTCCATTTATTTTTACTCTACAACCTCACTTTTCCAAAACAAAATGACAAAAGAAATTTATAGTGAATGAGTGTATAATAAGTTTGGAATTGCCCCCCTGAAAAGTGAAATTGCCCCACCAGTGGGGCGTACGCCCCACGTTGGGAACCATTGCTTTAAATATAAGGTACCCCTTCAAAGACGAACATTTCAAAGTTACTTGTCAATGTAAAATATTTAATTTTGTTCTGTTAATAAAGTAGTTACAGACGTGGAGGCAAAACTTATCGAACAACCGTCGTATATGTATCTAAGTATTTGAATAATACAAAAAAAGGGTTTGTGATGGCCACAGCATACTAATTTCTTTAAATAGCCACAGTTTCTTAATTAAAAACTAAAATAATTACTTCATGTTTTTGTTTAATTAATTGCAAAGTAAGAATATTGTTTTTCTTCTGTAATTTAGAAGTACAGCCACAATCATCTTTATATATGACCGTGCAAATCGGATGATGAAAATATGTGAGGAGTGTAATTTAATTTACATTTATTACATACATAACATCGTTATAAATGGTAAATAATAGGAAAGCAGATTAAAATAATACAAAGCCATAATTTAGTATATAAATATATTCAAGACATAACATCAGATTTACGACTTTTAGCTATAAAAAATACTTAACGATGATAGTTTTTTTACTTTTCTTGAAAACTAAGCATCGTCGAGGTATGGTTCTTTGGACAACTTTTATGTACTTACGGGCAAGGATTCTCATTCTGCGCAATTTTTAATGTGATTTCCGAACACCCTGTTACGGTGTATCACCTCTTATTGTCGCCCAATAGCTTATTCCTAAACCGTTAGCTTTAGAGGTGCAGTTCCAAATTCAAAATGTTTCAAAAGTTGTTTTCCGCAATATCAAGAGCTATTTACGTCAAATTAGTTATTTTTATTAAACTTTTCCTAATTTAAAATTTTTATATGATCCCTGGACCCTAAAGCTTCAATAACATTTAAACGACAAATTAAAACACTGCACTCTAAAATTGGGAGGCATGAAAAATTCACTCTTTGAAAGAGTGACAAGCATTTCCACTATTTTTAGAGTGAATTTTATAAAAATGCTTTCCTTAAAGAGTGGAATTTTCCACTTGCTAGAAAGGAGTGATATATTTCACTCCATTGTTGAAAATGATATATTTCACTCCGTTGTCGAGAGTGAAATATCTCCCTCCACTGACGAGAGTGAAAGCCTGGCATTATACACTAAAAAATTTCCGCTGAACTTCGAACCAATATATGGAGTAAAATAATGAAAAGCACAAAAATGTCACTTCTTAATTTTCAAAAACTCCATTTCATAATGTAGCCTTGAAAATTACGCTGATTTGGTACTAAAACGCACTCCTTTTCAAGAGAGAATAATCACTCCTCTGAAAGAGTGACTATTCACTCCTGCTTAGAATGAATACAGTAGAGCCTCTTTTATCTGAAGCTCTTTTAACCGAAACTCTCGGTTAATCGAAATCCATTTTTAAAGTTTTTACTATTACAGCCCTTGTATGCAAAATCCATTTTGAAAGATTTTTTTTAAACTATCGAATTCCTTGTGTGCAAGCGGTCCTTTCCGAACTACGAGTACCTATAAATATTAAACAAAAACCTAATTTGCAGAGCAAATTAAAAAAACAAAATTTATTTCCTAAATTGTTTAAGCCCGAGAAGGGGCAGATATTAAGATATTTCATTCAATTCGTTCTACATTTAATGTTAAATTTTGTAACAAATAAGTTAAACCAATTGAACATTAAAAAATAAAAATGAAATTCATACAATATAATACTTTAAACACCTATATACTTAGATTCCGTTCAAATGAAATCGAAATAAATCGTAGACATTTTTTAAAGTTTTGTATTTTGCATGTATCTTATCATATTATGTACAATCGTCATAAACATAATGTAAAACCTGCAGTACAAATACTTACAACTTAAAAATGGAAAAAGCCTAAGATTTATTTCGATTTCATTTGAACGGAATCTAAGTATATAGGTATTTAAAGTATTATATTGTATGAATTTCATTTTTATTTTTTAATGTTCAATTGGTTTAACTTATTTGTTACAAAAATTTAACATTAAATGTAGAAGGAATTGAATGAAATATCTTAATATCTGCCCCTTCTCGGGCTTAAACAATTTAGGAAATAAATTTTGTTTTCTTTAATTTGCTCTGTAAATTAGGTTTTTGTTTAATATGTCAAGTTTTTTTAATAACTACTGCATTCAGATGAACACATTTCAAAATTAATGGAGGATATCATCATCAGGCTTTGATTTGTGCGATATCGCATCACAATTTGTGATGTAATTTACCTATGTATAATTCAAAATTTTTCACCAGTGCAGTAATGAATATTGCTGTAGTTTGGACGAAAAATTCCAATCTGATCTTAAAAAATCTGCTTGAAAATGTCATTTTTATTTCCACTATGACGTCATATTCATCTTCTTTTAATTCTTAAAAAAAAACTTTTTCAGGTTCATCAGTTTCATGTTTCACGTGAAAATCATTCAACTAAAAATAGTCAAATTATTATTACGGCTTTTGAATTATTTACAACAATGAAGGGAAAATGTTAAATTTTATTAGAAAATGTCCGTTGAATCTCAATGAAAAAAGCGAAATTTGGAATTATTAAGAAAAATATTTGACTAATGTAAATAGAAATTAGCCCATGTTACTCTCTAGATTATAATCCACCTATATGCAAAGGCATTTTATGATCCGTTTTGACCCTGACGTCTGGCAAATGTTTTTACACTTTGAATTTATACTATTATTAGAATTAGCAAAGAATTAAAAATGAGTGACATCAGGAACAAAAAGGTGGGAAGAAAAAGTTAAAAAGTTATGATCTCCATAGGCTTTTCTGTGTTAAATTAACATTGAAAAGTGACACTGGAAATAAATAAGTATTGCGCTGCCGCGCAATATTTAAATTTGCAATACCCATTCTTAGAGTTCCTTCGAATTTAACTTGAGATCACGTAAACTGCGAGGCAAGGGCGGCTCTGGAGAGTCCTCAAGGGGGAAGGCGATTTTAGAAATTTGTAAACTCCAATCTTATGCTAATTTTTTCACTGCGGGTCGTGTTACTTCTACTTTTTGCTGTGGGTCGGGTTTGGGTCCGGTTGACTTCTATTTTTTGCTGCTGGTTGGATTAACTTATACTTTTTTGCTGTGAGTCGCGTTTGGGTCTGGTTGATTTCTATTTTTTGCTGTGGGTCGGGTTAACTTCTACTTTTTTGGTACAAGGCGGGTTACCTTCTACTTTTTTTTATGCGGGTCGGGTTTAGGCCCGGTTGACTTCTACTTTTCTGCTACAGATCGGGTTGACTTCTACTTTTTAGCTGCGCCTAGCGCGTTGGGTTTGGGGCAGATTGACATACATTATATCCGTTTTGGGTCAGTTTCGGATTGGGTTTTCACTACTACGACTTGCGAGAAAGGTTCGGGTTGAACCAGTTTTTTCTTAAAAGAAAGTCTAAGTATTTTTTAAGATAAAAACTATGCGCAGTAAAATCTCCATAACGGACACGTCCAATTAATTATTTAGGAATACTTTTTAACCTCCAGAATTATGTAAAAAATACTAATTTGGTATAGGACTGCTTGTCTCTTTATATCTAAGATCAGTTGTAATTCAGTAAAGAATGCTTTAAAACTTATTAAAAAACTTACCGGGTGACCAAAAATGGATTTTAAAATTTAGTAACTTTCGAATGGTGACAGCTATTTAAAAAAATCTTGCAGGAGGGTTATGTAAGATGCCAGAGATTTTTTACTGCGATTCTTGATTTTACCGTATAATAGCAGCGATAGATGGCGCTGTAAACAATGTCAGTAAGCCTACCTCCTCTGGGAACCGATGTAGCACCTATTGCTTCCAGCACCATCTATATTTTAAACTAAAATCAAGAATCGCAGTTTAAAAAAAATATATATCAGGGGTAATTCTGAGTAAAAAAAAAAAAAAATTCTGTAATTCAAAGAAAAATTTCTGAAAAGTTACAGCAGATGGGGGGATTCCCTTCTGGCACTAATCATTTTTGTTGCAGGTCGGGTTAGCTGTTCTGGATTCGGATCGATTTCAGGTTCAGTGTAGATTCCTGCAAGCTGGGTTTGGGTTAACCTGTTTTTTTTTCCAAAAATTAGTTCAGTATATTATTTCAAGTTAAAAATTATACCTATAATAATAAACATAGATGTATGTATGTGTGCTGTTTTCTAAAGAGACCACTGCATTTTTGCCACGACTCTTTGATGAAATTCGCACTTCTTCGACTCTTTGATGAAATTTGCATTTCTTCCGCAATCCTTTGACGAAATTAGTGTATTTTTGCAGACCTTTGATAAAATTCGCGTTTTTTTCCGTGATCCTTCCACAAAATTCGCGTTTTTTCAGCGATCCTTTTACTAAATTCGCATTTTTAAAGCGATCCTTTGACTAAATTCGTTTTTTAAACTTCTTTGACTAAACTCGAGCTCCGCCCCAAGTCATTTCCCGTGAGGATGCATAATGTCATTTTACAAACCCTTTATTAGCCCAAAGGGGGAGGCCTATCGCCTTTTCGACCCCCCCACCTCTTAGATCCGCCATTGCTGCGAGCTGGAACCAAGAAAACGAACAAATTAGCAATTCTGAAGCTTTTGAATGTTTTACAAAATGTTTGGCATGACTGCAGTAGCAGAAAGACTGTGATACTTGTGAACTAATAATATTAAAAATTCTGTGATAGAGCTTTAAAACAAAGTCAATCGAAACTGCGACAAACAAAACATTTTTTTAAACCCTTGTGATATATGCAAAAGGTACTTAATTTCAAAATTAAAATTCAGGTAATTTATTCTTGTTTCTATTTTGCTATTGCTTTATTTTTATTAAACACTTGTTACCATAATAAGAAATATTGCATTTATTTCTCCTTAATCTTAAAATTTAAGCATTCTCGATTATCCGAAAATTTCGATTTTCCGAAAGAGGACCGGTGCCAATTACTTCGGTTAATCGAGGTTCTACTGCATTCACTCTAAGCAGGAGTGAGTATTGTGTATATTGGTATTACTCATCAGTTAATCAGAACAGTCTTGATTACGACACTTTTTTAAAATGAGGGGAAAACGTCCACCATTTTAGTATTAAAATTTACGGATATTATTAAAGTAATTATTTATGGAACTTTTTATTTTCATATAAAATAAAATGTAATTAATTCATAAAGGTTACAGAGTGATAGAACTTTCTCAAAGAGCATTCTAAACACTTTTGCAGTATCAAATTAAAATTTTTCTATTACTGTTAAGTCTGCAGTTTTTAATGAGCGCATGAAAAATATCAATTTTTAAGGAGCGCATGAAAGATATCTTCACAGTTGAGTATGCATTGTTTGCATTATAATTTCCACTCCCGTCTTGACTCTGCCGTGACTGATAATTATACACAGTGAAATTCATAGTAATAAATAAAGAGTGACTCATTTGAGCCGATACAGCTCAAATCAACATATAATGTTGAAATTTTCCGAAGGAAGAAATGAGATTTCTGGAATATAGATAGTTTCGGTCCGGCCGAATTTTTGGCAGCATTTTCGCCAAAAACCGGCAAAACTCAGATTTTGGGACGAAAACGAAAGCGAAACCGAATTTTCGGGCGATCTCTAATTGTACGTATTGGTATTACTCATCAGCTAATCAGAACAGCAAGTCTACGATGCTTTTTTAAGATGAGAGAAAGTCGTCCGCCATTTTAGGATTAAAATATACGGATAGATATTATTAAAGTGATTATTTATGGAACGTAAAGGTAAGTCTTATTTAATTTTAATATTTTATTCCTGTAGATTTTGTATGTTATAATTATGAGTTAAATAGTTTTATGTTATATAGAAAAAGGTTGATCTGGAATTGTTTTCCTTTGAGATTTATTGAAAATGTACTGAGATGGTGTGCTGTTGGATTTTTTCGGTTTTTTACTGTTTTCTGATTATAAGTGACATTTACAGTATTTTTCGTTATTATTGTTGTTGTTTAATAGTACAGTTGTAAAATACTAATTATTATTTTTTGTGTGTTTCAAATTGGTATATTTATTTTTTTAAATTGTATGCAACCATTTTTCTGTTGTTTATGATTTTAATCAAAACATTTAATTATAGACATTCTGAATCAGTTTTTAAATTTTCTTCTATTGAAAATTCATTTTCTGCGGTTATAATACACATAATTGGTACTAAAACATAAAATATGATATTTAAGCATTGAATTTTTTTTTTTTTTTTTTTTTTTTTTTTTTTTTTTTTTTTGCCTGATATGAAGTTTATAGATAAAACTGTTTTAGTATATTTTTTTAATGTTCATAGTATCACTTATATAATATAAGACTGAATATATTTTAAAGAGATAAGTAACTACTTTTTACATTAAAAATGTTTTTCAAACAATAAGAACAGTACCTATACAATCAGTTCTTTTCTTTTTTTATTTACTTCTTTTTCTGTTTTCTAGATCATTCTTTTCCTATAAAACAGACGGAATCTACTTAGCTCATATTCACAAAATATAATAAACGATGGATATGCCAGTAATGGACACCCTTAAGAAATTTCTTTAAAAATTGCTTTTTTAATTAATAGTTATAATTATTATATTCCAATTTTTTCAATATTATATTAATCTATCAACAATAAATAACCATTCTCATAGTCTCATTTCCCAACGTGAATCAAAATTTAATTGTAAATAACAGACATATATCAAAACACCTAAAATGCCAGTAATGGACACCCTCTGTTCCAGTAATGGCACCGCATAAAAAGTAATAAATATAATTGTTTTTATGACTGTATTTAGAACCAGAATTTAATGAAAGCATACTAATGAAACAAAATAGTCATTTTGAAATAAATTTAAGAATTAGCATACCAGTAATTAACAAAATATTTGTGATAATCATTCACTGTTTGCATCAATAATTGTAATTATCAGAAGATTGATATTTTAAGTATTTTAGATGAATATTTTAAAATACTAAATATCAGGCAATTTCAGATCAAATTATTGAGACAGTCAGGTATTTAAAAGGTAATAATTTAAAAAAAAGTTTTGAGTATTAGTGTTTAGATTTGCCTCACTATTTTTAACAATTAAACTTCCAGAGACTACTTGATATATTACTTGTAATTATATTACAGGCATCCCCCGACTTACGTAAGTAATGCGTTCCGTAAACTTTTGCGTTAGTCGAATTTGTAAATTCCTTCGATAAAATTTCGTCTGAAACAGCAATATTTATTATATATATATATATATATAATATTAATCGGTATGTTGTGTAATATTTCTATTTTATATGCTATAAATATTTAATTTGGTTTTATTGATTTTTCCATTTCATATTATTTGATTCTATTCTGTTTTCATTTTTAATCTATTCACTTGATTATAATGGTTGTTCAGGCACAGAGAAAAATAATTTTTAGCTTTAGCTTTTTTTTTCTCACAGAAAACAACCATTTTGCTTATATCATTGAATTCTGTGCCCTTGAAAACGTAATTCAATATATAAGCTTTTCCATTAATTGTCGGTGTCCACTTTCTTCTTTTTTCTTCCATAATAATTCTTATAATAAATTATTTGGCACTTTTTTTTTTTAATACTTACAGCTTTAATTCATAATATTATGGTTTTTGATGGTGGTAGGTTATGTGTAATTAATGGTTATCTATTTATATAAAATCCAAGTCTCTGTGTGTCCCTCACTATTCCGGTAGGACCGCCTCATTGAAATGAGTAATTGTTGAAAAATATTAATGCAGGGTTACCACAGTAGCGCCAAATGTTAGCCAACTTGGCGATCGCTGGCTAATTTGGCGAAATTCCCATTTAAAACCATTAATCTTTCATAATGGAGGTCACTGAAATTTAATTTAAACTCCACTCTTTTAAGATATTTTTTCGAAATCTATGGGTGAGAATTTAAAGTACATCTTTACATCTTCCTCCCGATGCTACTAATAAAATAACCGCCAATAGACAACGGTGTACTTTGTGAACTCCTAACTGCGCGATTTTAATGTGCTTTAGGTACTTTTCCAGTATAGGTGCCTTGGCGAAAAAGGAAATTTGGTAACATATTTTCCGGGAACCTATTCACTGTTTCATTTTATGTACACACGCATTTTTTTCGATATTTATACGATTTATTTAACATAAAAAAGCCATTTCTCTAATTTTATACAGAAACAGATGCAATTTGTACATAAAAACATCAATAATATACATATAAAACAAATAAAAACGCTCATCAAATTTGTTTTCATAGCTGTTTATATGATTTGACAACAAATCTCGATATTTTTCCGTTATACGGACACCATGCCAAAATGTATGCTAATGCGCCAATTATTTCAAAATGCTAAAAGATATTTGTAATTTTATGCCAGCAGTTTAATATGAGTTTTATTTTATTGCTTTATTTTATAGCAGTTATTTGTTCACTTATTTTAAGTATATATTTGTGATTTGATGAAATAGTTCGTAAAATTCTGGAATTTTCAAATGTTATATTTCTTAAATGCTCACTTTAGTATCGACAATGGTTTTTCTTTTATTTTTCAAATGCTTCAATTCACGATTTTGCTCCAACTATTACGCTTGGCGACAATGGTGTCCGCATAACGGAAAAGTACCCAAATCTCACCTTCTGATGCCCAAATTACACCAAGCTTTTTTTTAAAAATGCCAAAGCCCCTACAGTGGAAAAGTACCAAACTGTCTATTATTTTGCGCTATCCGTGTTATAGTTTGTACTATATGCAAGGGGAGTGAAGCGAAGAGTTTAAACATTAGATATTAAAGTTTCGGCACAGATGTCATATACGCACCATATTGGCGCGATTTTTTTTTTGACGCCAATGTCATATACACAACGGGTACTTAACTGGCGCCAAAGTGTTGTAATTTTGCATGATATGGTAATCCGGATGTTGTTATTTATGCTGTTGATGTTTTCGCCAAATTGGCGTCGGAAAAAATCGCGCCAATATATGATAACGTATATGACAACTGTGCCAAAGTTTCTATAAGGTTTCTATAAGTTTCTATAAAGCAGTATAAGCAATATAATTAAGAATAAAATAAACGCAAAATAAGACTAAAGAAGAAAGAAAAACCATGCGTTAAGCATAGAATATGAAACACTTTCCAACACATCCTGAATGCTTTAACAAAACTTCGCTATTTAGGGAAATAAGGTAAATAAGATAACGTTACTTCTTAGATATCCCGTCGACCAATTTCGCCAAATTATATAAATCGCCAAATCAATAGTAAAACATTAATAAAAATACAAATAAAACGTCGAATTAATGGTTTTATTGGCCATTATTGGCATTTAATTAATTAATTAATGGCAACCATTATTGGCAATTAATCTTACAATTTGGCAACAGTAATTTGGTCGACGGGATAACTAAGAACTACCAAGATAACTAAGTAAACATTTTAGAAAACGCATAAAAAAATTTAAAAATTGATTTCAGCAGTTACCGTACATAGCCAATAGTACCGTTATTACATGCCACAATTAAGCTAAAATTTTATTTAAACTACTCTTAAAACTACTGAAATCACATTTCCAGATATTATCATCCATAGACTATATATCCAATTCTTTGCATGACCATGTATATCATTTTATCTATATTCCACAAACATTTCTTAGGAAACTAAATGCAGTTCAGCGTAAAAATGCATAACTCCTTTAAAAACCATCTTTAAGCAATTTACTCTCATACTCAGTAACCCTTACGAATTCTTTTGTGTAGCCCTGCATATGAACTGTAGCATTTATACACACAGTATAATATGCATAAATGCAGTGAAACATTAAAGCGCATATCATAATTAAAAATGCATTATAGCAATCATTGCTTATGTACAATACTTCGGATAAAAGTTTCTTGGCGAGAAAGAAGTTTGCCAACGTATTTTCTGACAACCTATTTACTGCTTCATACTCACAAACAATTTTTCCTATATGTATACAATTTGGCACAGATGTCATATACGCCCCATATTGGCGCGATTTTTTTCCGACGCCAATTTGGCGAAAACATCAACAGCATAAACAACATTCGGGTTACCATTACAAGCAAAATAATGACACTTTGGCGCCAGTTAAGTACCCTGTGCGTATATGACATCGGCGTCAAAAAAAAAAAAAAAAATCGCGCCATTATGGGCGTATATGACATCTGTGCCGACAATTTAATATAAAAGAAGGGTACTTTTCGGTTAGCCGGGCGCCAGTGTTATATATACATGCCTATGTATATATACATGTATATACATATAAATATACATATATATATGTGTGTATGTATACAATATATGTATATATAAATATATGAACATATACACATATGTTTGTAAATATATATGTATGTATAACACTGGCGCCCGGCTAACCGAAAAGTACCAAAAAAAGCTATTTACCCATTTTTATAAATAAACAGAAGTAATTTTTGCACAGATGTCATATACGCATGGGGGTTGGCGTGATTTTTCTATGACGCCAATTTGGCAGAAATCTCGCTTTCGAATACCAGTTACTTATATATTTTTCAACTATTTGCTATCATTTTGAAAAGGAAATAACTATAAATAAATAAAAGTTTGAATAATAACTATAGAACAAAGCAGTTTATATAATTAAAAAACAGAAAATAATAGTAAATAAACAATTTATTAATAAATAAAAAACAATAGCCGGGTTACCATAGCAGGCAAAATAACACCATTTTGGCGCCAGTTAGGTATCCCGGTTCATATCTGAAATCTGTGCCGTAATTTGTATATAAAAAATATATATATATATTTAGAAACGACTTTTTTATGCATATAAGTGCATATATAAACAAAGGTAAAAGTTCATTAGATTTGTTTTCATAGCTGTTTATATATTTTCGCAACATATCTCACTATCTGATGACCGAATCGCGCCAAGCTTTTTTTTAAAATGCGCTATAATGGAAAAGTACTTAAATAAATAATTAACAGAAATAACAAATTATACAAACTAAAACTTTTTAATTCGAGATCAAAGCATTGTTTTTAATTTCGATTAAAAATACATATATCCTTGGATAACTTCATTTGAAGTTAGTTTCACAGCTTAATATCGCATTCCATATACCTAAACAAACACAAGTGATTCATTCATCGTGAAACGTCAAAAATATTAAATCATTGAGGTAATTATTCACAAAGTAAGTTCTCCAACAATCAATAGGCAATATTCTAATGACGTCATAGTAGGTAAAGTGTATCGTTTGTTTATGGTTTGTAATCACAAAGATTTAATTTTGCAATGTCTCTTAGTTACATTATTTTATTGTCATATTTATGAGCTCAGAACAAAAGCCTATTTTTTCATTATTTAGTTATTAAAGACGGAAAAAAATCATAAATGCATGATTTGAAAATTTTAAATAATTTTCTTTCTTAATACTAAAAAATAACATCGGGAAGTAACAGCGGGTTTAAGTTAAATAAGTTTAACTGTTTAATTCTGTTGTAATATTCAAAAAGGCCGTATTTATTGGATTTCAGTACTCAACATCAGGGCCCGATTAAACTTTGAAGTTAGAGGAATTACAATGTCATTTCAGGACCTTTCTTTTGGAGAAGCTTTTCTAAATTCCATATATACATGGAAAATCTTCAGTGTTAGAAATATTATTCCTAGGACTGACATAACACGAGAACGGCCTGCAATTTTACACAAGTTTTTGAAAGCTACTTTATATCAGAAATTTTACTAAAAACTGGTTACTTTTTTGTTATAGCGGACCACACTATTAGAATTATGACAAGCTGCAGCCAATTTCGCCAACGTCGTAACCAAGATCGTGAAGCCCACACATATAATACCATATAATACCATTTCATGAAATCGTATACGATAATTTAATAGTTTTTAACCTTACTTCAAGTGTGTTATTTATTTATTTTTAAGGCTCAATAATCTAAATTGTCCAACATATGAATTAAAAAAATGTAAACAAAGATTGAATAGACATCACCGCAAAAAGCCTCAAATCTGCATAACACTTGGAACCAAACTGTGCAGATTACTGTACACAGATTTTCATAAATGTGTTTCGTTCTTAAAATGTGTTATTTTCATCTATCACTGCGGAACAAGCGAGAAAACTCATATCCTTGCACATGAGTTGTATATATCTTTATATCTAAATTTCCGTCATTTTTGACGGGCTACCTTTCTAGTATATATATATATATAGATAGATAGATAAATAGATATATATATGTGGGATTGTAAACATTCTCAACAATGCAACTCGACTAACTCAAGTGTTTATTGAATCGATTCTCAATCTTATATGAAATAAAAAGTACAACACGAGGAGCGTGGAAAGAAGCTAAAAAATGTGTGGCAACGATTTGATTGAAAATAAGTAAATTCAAGAGATGTTTTATGTTTAGAAGTTCGATAGTGTTTATCTCAACATGAAGGTTGAAGATTAGTTAAATATAAAATAAAAGATTTGAGTAAGAATTCTAGGTGAATTCCAGTATTTATGTAAACAAATGTATTATATTATTGATGTGGATGAACTGTTGTGATCTTCCAAGCATAATATTTGTTCGAGTGAATAATAAATACCGTATTAAATTGATGAATTGATAGATGCATTTATTTATAGTTATAAGCTAAGTGGGCACAGAGGTCATATTCGCCCCATATTGGCGTGATTTTTTTCTGACGCCAATGTCATATACGCAACGGGTACTTAACCGGCGCCAAAGTGTCTTTATTTTGCTTGATGTGGTAACCCGGATTATGTTGTTTATGCTGTTGATGTTTTCGCCAAATCGGCGTCGGAAAAAATATCGCGCCAATATGGGGCGAACATGACATCTGTACCAAAAAGTGAAACGATTACGGAAAAAACACATCATTATGTCGATTTTGAATAAAGCGCGACGAAGCGATTTGATTGAACTATGCGAGGAATGTGGAATAAACACACCAGAGAAAGTAACCATTCTGTCGTTAATTGAAGCAATAAAAACTTGGGAAAGTTTTGATGAATACTTTATAAAAGACCGTCTTGAAGTAATATCATCGGCTAGCAAAGAGAAAAGAAAGTTAGAACTTGAAGCGCAAGCAGAGAAGGAGAAAGAGCAAAGGAAAATAGAAGCAGAGAAGGAGAAAGAGCAGAGAAAAATAGAAGCAGAGAAGGAGAAAGAGGACAAGAGAATAGCGTTGGAAGAAAGAAAATTAGAACTTGAAGCAGAAGAGAGAAGACGACAGGCAGAACTTGAAGCACGACAGATAGAGATAGAGGAGAAGAAATTGATGTTAGAAATAGAGGATAGAGAAAAAATGAGGGAATTTGAGCTAAAGAAATTGACAATGCAAGCCGAGATAGACTCTCAGAAGGATGTAGAAATACTAGCGCCAAGAACGGGAACAGGTAAAAATTTTGATTTGCTGAAGTTACTTAATCGTTCTGATAGTGAAAATGGTGATATTTGTATGTTTTTAACATTATACGAGAAACAAGTATCTCAAATGAAAATAGACAAATATGAATGGGTATCATATCTATTAAGTTTATTACCGTTAGAAATAGCTAGCATAATTACAAGAAAAAAGGAACCGGATATAAATAACTACGAATATATAAAAAATTTATTGTTGAAAAGATTCAAAATGTCACCGGAAGAATTTAGACTGAGGTTCATGACTCATAAAAAGGAGCCAACAGATAATTGGCCCGATTTTGGTTTTCAGTTAAAAACGTACTTTAATGAATGGGTACGTGGAATGAACGTAACAACTTTTGATGGATTAACGGAGTTATTAGTAACTGATCAAATTAAGAGAAAAATACCGCCTGAAACCAGAGACCGTTTTATTGAGGAATCTCCAAGGATAAAAGAAGTAGATGTATTAGTTGAAAAACTAGATTATTTTGATACGGCGTTGAGAGGATTTAAAACCGCCAAATTGTATAAGTCGCAAAATAGCGTGAACAGGGAGGAAATAGATAGCCAATGGGATCAAAATGCTCAACGAAATAATATAGGACGAGGCGAAAGAGATATTAATTCGAGAATTATCTGCTATTCTTGTAATTTGCCTGATCATATTGCTGCCAAATGTACAAATAGCAATCAAATGAGTACACAGGAGTATGATAGTGTCCCGATTACGAAAGCAAACGAGAATGGAGCCCAAAAAAGAAACGTAATGAGCTTATCAAAAGCGGAAAATAACGCCAAATCGACAAAAAAAGATACGTGTAGTTCCAATAAATGAGAAACCCACGAAAATTATAATCGACACAGCAAGCGATGTGAGTTTAATAAATGAAGAATATTACACCGAAATAGGCGCACCTGAATTATGCCAAGAAAATTTGCATATATTGACTGGATTTGGCGGAGAAGAAACACAGCCAATAGGATACTTTGAGCATGAAATACAAGTAGGCGGCGTGAAACTGACAGATAATTTTCATGTAATATCAGGTCTAAAATGTGACACATTGTTATGTGTAAGTGCAATATCAGGATGCATTTTAACAGTCACAGAAGAATGTGTCAAAATAAAAAATCTCGCCAAGGAAGAAAACGCCAAAGGCAAGACCATTATGTATTGTAGATATATTAGGGCGGTAAGGAATACCGATGAAAATTTAAAATGTGTGGCCAATGAAATAAATAGAAAAGCTATAATGAGAAAAACAGAAAAGTCTCGTGAGAAAAAATTAAATTCAATTAGTAACAAAAAATTGAATGAAAGAAATGAGGTATCACGAACAGTACGAATGAGCGGCCTAAAAGAAAAACGCAATTTATATGCACGCGCGAATGAAAATAAAAAGGAAATGAAGAATGTTGAAAAATATTATAAACTAAAGAACACGAGAGAAGAAAGTATTACTGAAGGAGTAAATGTAAATAAAAAGAAATTTAGCGGAAATTACAAGCGTGATCGCAATGACAAAAATGAAGATAGGAAATGTTATCCGAGAGACAATTTTGTAAATAGACGTCCCAGATATTGTAAACAGCAAACATTTCTTGACGATATAAGATTTTTATACGGAGATCAGAAAGAAAGAATACGGGAAAATTTTGAAAGGGAAGAGATTGAACTGTGTAAAAGAGATGTATACTTCTGGTGTAATAGTGATCGTAGGCAGTATGAACAGTCATTAAACCATACTGATAATTCTGTTTATGGTGGATATGAAGCTAAATTTAAAAGAAGATATGATTTGAAAACACGTTCCGTTGGGTTACCGGACTGTCAGGATGACCGAATGTGGGATTGTAAATATTCTCAACAATGCAACTCGACTAACTCTGTGGTATTAGGGCATTAACTGTAACCGAAATTAACCTAGAACAAGAGCTCATATTGAAACTTATATTTATGTGATGTTGTGTCGTACTTGTATCTGTAACCTAAATAGAATAAGTTATGTGTGAATAAATTTATGCAAGTAATTCCGCTGTATACATCCATTGGAGCCTTCGACGGTTCGCTACATTATTAACATATCTTCATAACAACGCATGGTGGCAGTCGGTTAAAACGATGTTTACTACAGTTGAATACTGAAAACGGATTCATATCTTAAAGTAAGAAGTTTCCTTTTCTTGCATAATTATACGACACATATGTATTCATTTTGTTAAGAATTAAAATGTCTAAAGATATAGAGTATAGAAATTCATATCAGGTTACACCGCTAGAATCATTTACTTTTTCATCACCGGCACTTTGGTTAAAATAGAAGCAACGTTTCGAAAGGTATCGATTCGCTTCGGGTTTAAAAAATCAAACAGAGGTAGAACAGGTAAATTCTCTTATTTATCTCATGGGAGATAAAGCAGAAGATATTTTTGCGTCTTTTAACTTGTCGGAAGATGACCAGCAGAAATATAACATTGTTCTGAAACATTTTGATGATCATTTTATAGTAAAGAAAAACACAATTTTCGAGCGGGCGCAGTTTAATCAACGCATTCAAAACGAAGGGGAATCTGTTAATGATTTTATAACTTCACTTTATTCACTAGCTGAGCATTGTGATTACGGAGTTCTTCATGATGAACTGATACGCGATAGAATAGTTGTCGGTATTAGAGATAAATCATTAAGTGAGAAATTACAATTGGATCCAGACCTTTCTTTGAGCAAAGCTATAGAAAAAGTTCGGTTATCGGAATCAATTAAAAAGCAACAAGAGATTCTTACTTCTAGTAATGCTTCTGTCCATAGAGTTTCTAGTGTAAACAAAACAAAGGTGAATTTTAAGAGAGGGGTATCCAGTCAAAATCCATGGTTTAAAGAAACTGATAAAAGGAATAATGGGAAAAAAGAGTATCCAAAACCCTTTGATCTTTGCAAATGGTGCGGTAAATCTACACATAACAGAAAAATATGTCCAGCAAAAGATACTAAGTGTCTGAAATGCTCCAAATTAGGGCACTATGCACGAGTTTGTAGGAAAAATGAAAGTAAATCTGAAATTTCATTCTTAGGAACAATTAGGGAAACACGCTCTAATAATAGTAATGATTTGTTATGGTCAGTACCTATTCAAATAAGAGGTAAAACCATTCGCTTCAAAATAGATAGCGGAGCAGATCACACTGTTATTCCTGCTACTTCATCGATTTTAAAGGATTCGAAAATCTTAAAACCAAACAAAAAGCTTTGCGGCCCGGATGGGAAAATACTAAAACACACAGGAAAACTTATTGAGGAGATCCAATACAAGGAAAAGAAAATAACCGAAGAAATCCATGTAATTGAAGGACTGCAGAGCTACTTATTGGGAAAACCTGCGATACTAGCTTTTGGATTGGGACCGAATATTTCAGAAATCACAATAAGTCCTAAGCAAAATTTTCCTGAACTGTTCACAGGCCTGGGGTTACTGAAAGGTTGTTATACGATTAAGCTTAAGCCGAACTCTGTCCCGTTTGCTATTTCAGTTCCAAGAAGGATACCAATTCCACTGCTGAAGAAAACTGAAATGGAAATCAAGAAGATGATTGCACAAAAAGTTATTGTTCCTGTAACCAAACCGACAGAATGGTGTTCACCGGTCGTTATCGTTCCTAAAAGTGATGGTACTGTTCGCTTATGTGTCGACTTAGTCCAGTTAAACAAATCTGTGGAAAGAGAATTTCATTCATTGCCTTCAGTGGAATATTCATTGAATCTACTGACAGGTGCTAAACTTTTTTCAAAGTTGGATGCTAATTCAGGTTTTTGGCAAATTCCACTTGATGAATCTTCGTCATATCTCACGACTTTCATCACTCCTTTTGGAAGATACAGATTCTTAAGATTACCTTTTGGAATCTCATCTGCACCAGAACATTTCCAACGTAGAATGTCACAGCTGCTAGAAAATATCCCAGGTACTATTTGTCACATGGACGACATCTTAGTGTGGGGAAGCGATCAGAGTGAACATGACCAAAGACTGAGGATTATTCTGAACAAGCTTAAAGAAGCTGGTATTACTCTAAATGACAAGAAATGTAAGTTTTCAGTCAAGAGAATCAAATTTTTGGGACATATTATTGATGACAAAGGTATCCATCCTGATGAAGATAAAATTAGAGCAGTGAAAGAATATCCACCACCAAAGAACAAAAAGGAATTAAAGCAAATGCTAGGCATGGCAAATTTCCTCGCTAGATTTGTTCCAAATTTTGCAGAAATGTTTTCACCGTTAACATCTATGTTAAGTCAAAAGAATGAGTTTGTCTGGGATGAACCTCAAAAGCAAGCATTTCAAAACTGGAAGAATGTCCTGACATCTCAACCTGTTTTAAAGGTTTATAATCCACAGAAAACTTCAATTGTCACAACAGACGCTTCTTCTTATGGAATAGGAGCCACCTTGAGGCAAGAACAAGAAAATGGAGAAATTTCTGTCGTGGCATATGCATCCAGAACACTCACACCTACTGAAAAGAGATATGCTCAAATAGAAAAAGAGGCACTTGCTCTAGCTTGGAGTTGTGAGAAATTTCGAGATTACCTAACTGGAACTCACTTTAGGTTAGAAACCGATCATAAACCTCTAATTCCAATCTTCTCAAAGAAAAACCTTGAAGATTTATCTCCACGGTTGCAAAGGTTGAAGATGAGGATGATGCGATATTCTTATTCTATATTCCACATACCAGGGAAGAAACTTTATGCAGCTGATGCCTTGTCAAGACAACCTCAAGAAACTAGAGAAAATGTTGAAGAATTGGAGGAAGAAATTGATGCTTATATTCGTATGGTAATTTCCTCATTACCCGCTTCATGCAACAGGTTAGAAGAATTACGACAATCCCAAAAGTCTGATGCAACATGCAAAGAACTAGAAAATTTAATCCTGAATGGTTGGCCATCAAGGAAAAATATAGAACCAAGTTGTCTACCTTACTGGAATCATCGATATGAAATATCGATCCAAGATGGACTCATAATGAAGGGCTGTCGAATCATCATTCCTGCCTGTCAGCGAAAAAGGGTTCTAGAACAAATTCATGAGGGACATTTGGGAATTACGAAATGTCGTGCAAGAGCAAGATCATCTGTCTATTGGCCTGGAATAAATAGAGAAATTGAAGAAATGATAAAGAATTGCACATCATGTATCAAGGAGACCACTTATCGTCATCAACCACTTATCCCTACCGAATTTCCTGAACGACCATGGGAAACTGTGGGCATGGATCTTTTTAAGCTTTATGGATTTTGGTACTTAATCGTGACCGATTACTTCTCAAGATATCCAGAAATCGCCAAACTGGAAAGATTAACTTCGGAGGAAGTAATTCTCCACTGCAAATCAATCTTTGCCAGACATGGGATTCCTAATGTCGTCAGATCTGATAATGGTCCACAATTTGAGCCAATTAACTCATCTGAATTTTCAAAATTCTCAAAGCTTTATGGATTTCGTCATATCACATCAAGTCCTAGGTATCCTCAAAGTAATGGTTTCATTGAATCTGCAGTAAAAACCATCAAGATGCGACTCAAAAAAGCTGAAGACCCTTACCTTTCTTTAATGGCATATAGAGCATCACCATTAGAGAATGGCCTCAGTCCGGCGGAGCTTCTCATGAATCGTCGTATTAAGACAACACTGCCAATTGCAAGATCTCAATTAGAGCCAAAAATTGAAAACAGGGCTGAACTTCAAAGGAAAGAAGAGAAGAGAATAGAACGGCAAAGAGAAAACTATAACAAAAGTCACGGGGTACGAGACCTTAGTAATCTTGATGTTGGAGATGGAGTGTGGATCACAGACAAGCGAGCTACTGGTACGGTTCAGCAGAGATTAGATTATCCACGTTCGTACATAGTCAAATCTGGAAAAAGGGTATATCGTCGAAACAGAATGAATCTTGTTCCATCAACTAATTTCCAGCCGGAAGCTGATGATTTGGATGATCTTCAACCAGACGTTTCCAGTAACGAGTTTCCAATACCACAGAAAGTTCCTAGTCCAACGAAACAAAGCTCTCAGAATCTTCATCCATCCTGTAACAATGATAAACGTAACTCTATATCTCCACGAAAGCATCAAGGTCAGTATATCACCAGAAGTGGAAGAGTTGTTCGCCCTCCGCAGAAATTGAATCTTTGAAGAAAGGGAGATGTGGTATTAGGGCATTAACTGTAACCGAAATTAACCTAGAACAAGAGCTCATATTGAAACTTATATTTATGTGATGTTGTGTCGTACTTGTATCTGTAACCTAAATAGAATAAGTTATGTGTGAATAAATTTATGCAAGTAATTCCGCTGTATACATCCATTGGAGCCTTCGACGGTTCGCTACATTATTAACATATCTTCATAACAACGCACATCACAACAAGTCATCATTCAAGGGTTTATTGAATCGATTCTCAATCTTATATGAAATAAAAAAGTACAACACGATGAGCGTGAAAAAAAGCTAAAAAATGTGTGGCAACGATTTGATTGAAAATAAGTAAATTCAAGAGATGTTTTATGTTTAGAAGTTCGATAGTGTTTATCTCAACATGAAGGTTGAAGATTAGTTAAATATAAAATAAAAGATTTGAGTAAGAATTCTAGGTGAATTCCAGTAATGTAAACAAATGTATTATATTATTGATGTGGATGAACTGTTGTGATCTTCCAAGCATAATATTTGTTCGAGTGAATAATAAATGCCGTATTAAATTGATGAACTGATAGATGCATTTATTTATAGTTATAAGCTAAGTGAATCTTTAAATAATTTTCAGAAAGGATCCTACATATGTATATATATATATATAATAATTGTCGGAAAACGTGCGCAGAAACATTTTTTAACTCCTTCGTGAGACAATCGTCGCGTATACGTAACTCATAAAATGCTCAGAATCTTCGATTATACATTATTTACACAGTATTATTTTATAAATAAAGTAGCATGCAGCAGTATTTACTTGGTTATAAACTATAAAAGCATGTAAAAATATAAAAACAAACTGAAAGAACACTTTTCAAATAAAAAGTATCTTGTGGAATATGGGATTTATAAAGTTAACATTGATGAATTAATTTATATCAATTTTAAATCTAGATCAAACGAACAGCTCTGAAGCTGGAAGAAAAAATACACTCTTTCCTCTTCACCGAAACTTTAAAATTAGGTTTCGTTATGGTTTGAATTCAGCTAACAAAATTCTAACGGTTAAACAGAGTTTTTTTTTTGGCTCATTTTAATCAGATTTGTGTTTGTTTTTTTAATGATTTGATTGTATATCCCAATAAAAATATAATTATATCTACTACATAAAACTATATTATTGTTGTGGTTTTTATCTACATATTTTATTTATAAAACAATTATCAAAAGTGTGCAAATGCGTATTAAACGCGCTAGTATGTTCATAAATGTAATTTCTGAGATTTCTTACGTAAGTACGAATTTACGTAAGTCGAATATTACGCAAGTCAAGGGATGCCTGTATTACAAATAAGAGAGAAATGATAGTGTGAGTTGGATATTTTAAATACTAAATAAAATAATTTCCAAAATAAAATTGTAGAACTGATGTTTGAGGCCACTGATCTACAGATTTACTAGTTTCATAATTACTTTAACTTTCCTTAATATTACATTTTTTTTTCTTTGTCAGAGATGAATAAGCAAACATTTAAGACAGAAAACAGATTTTTAACAACTTCTGTAAATTAATTGTTTTTATTTAAATGGGGAGGGATTAAGCTCTATGAGCTCCTCTTTGACTGTGCCCTTAAACAATATTTTCTGCTTCCTGACTAGTTTGATTGCCAGATTATAAAATATACAAGGCAGAGTTATATATACATTTAAACAAACAAACAAATAATAAAATATTGAAATTTTATTAACCACATAAAATAACTTAAAAGCAGCTATTTATAAAAGTTTTGGTGTTATTACATTTTGGTAAGTGTAATTTAAAAACTAAATTTGAATTTTTAGGTTTTCAGTTAAGTCAAAATATTTTATGCACTATAAACATAACTGAAATTGCATTTTTAGCAATGTCTACATGGGGTGTCCTTTACTGAAAAATGACTAATTAAGCATCCCAGTAATGGACACCTCTCTTAAAATCTTAAAAATAAATGAAATTTTATAAATGACTATTAGTATATAAAATTCAAAGTTTTCTATTATTCGAAACATTATTTTCTGCTTCTTGATTGTTTGATTAAGAGTGTTAACAACAATGCAAGATTATAAAATAAACAAGGAGGAGTTATGAAAAAAATAATAGAAGATAATTTTTCATTGATATATTTTTTTAATATATATACTAGGGGGCTCGGCCCCCTACGAGCTACGCTCGCCAACCCACGTTCAGACACCGCAGTCTCTAAAAGCACGTTAATTTGATTGGCTTTAAAAAGATTTTGAAAGATTGAATTATAATTTAAAAAACAGTGGCGATCTCCTTATAAATGGGTTTCTATTCATTTTTCTTCGATTGGAGAATTTTAAGGAAAAATCAGCTGCTGTTAAAAGATACAATGGCTGTTTTCGTCTTTGATTAAATAAAATCAGTTAAACATTTCAAAATAAGCTAATATAATAAGCAAATCTGAATCAAAATGCAAATATATTTTACAAATACCAATGCCTTCTTTTGACGGAAACGACACAGAAGGTTAACGAATCTTAACTAAACCATTTAAGCAATTTCTTTATTTTCTGCTTCACAGATTTTTCGCTTTCAAATCATATTTTTTGTTGATGACACTTCATTTTCAGCTTGTAATCTTTTTTATTTTTATTACATTACTAAATAATCGCTCGAAAGCAGTCTAAACGCGTTCAATAAAATTAATATTAATCTTATTAATATAATCTCAAAATATCAAATTAATGTCTCGCGAAATTTTTAAATTTAAACTGTTTTTCAATATTTGTTCATTTTACGTAATAAGTGTAATGTGACGTAAATTTGACATAATTTCTCCTATTTAAGACTTCTAACGCATGTTAATGAATTCATTATTTTACAATATCCTTATAAAATGCACGTGTAAATATAGTTTTTATGAAGTAATTTTCAATAAGTTCCTGCTTTTCACACGTAATTATTTAATTCTAATTTGAAAGTTTTTT
This sequence comes from Maratus speciosus, assembly GCA_963932465.1. Classification (NCBI taxonomy): domain Eukaryota; kingdom Metazoa; phylum Arthropoda; class Arachnida; order Araneae; family Salticidae; genus Maratus; species Maratus speciosus. Next base: position 38,579,474 of record OZ010792.1, read on the forward strand.
TTCTGTTAATGATAGTCACGTGTAAATATTTTTTTATTTATTTGAAGCAAACATTATTATTTGCGCTGTTTATATAGTTGGCAACAGTTTAAATTAATACCATTTTCTAAAATAAGTAAAAAATTTCTCTCGAAATGCTGAAAATTTGAAATTAAAATAGAAATAAAACCTCGAAAAATGAGTCAAATTAAAAAAGTGAATGCAGTCTGCACACCGGGAAATTATAACGTATAAAATGATCTAAAAATGAATTAATTCCCATGTATAGTTTTTGCTACTATAAAACTTTTTTAATGGAACGATTTTGTCCAACTTTAGCATTAATTATTCGATTTCAAAACTGTCTGCATCAGCGTGTTTATCAAATATTTCTCTATAATACCGCCGATTTTCATATTTTTGTTTGCAGTATTTTTCTTAATATTAACGGAGAAAGACCTCCGGTCACAAAAAATTCAAAATCGGGGAGGGTGACAGCGTAAGTTACTTTTTTTTTTTTAGAATAGAGAGAAACCAAAAACATCGAAAGGTGTCCATGTCCATCACTGGAAGGGTGTCAATTACTGGCACATCTACCTTATATGGGAATTTAAAAAAATAAATATGGCTTGTCATATCGTTCCATAAATAAGCGTTGTATTATATCCGTTTTCCAGCAATAGCGGGAGAAAATTCGAAATCATGATTAAGTTAAGTAATATGTTTAAAAGAAAAATATAAACATATTCCAGAGAATATAAAAATCTAGACTCCATGTTCATATTTAATAAAACAATTGACAAATCACAACACATTAAAAAAACTTATACATTCTTAATATTTAGATCAAGCTTAGAACTTATTAAAAAAAGATGTGAGTTGATAAGCATTGTGATTTTAGTGGGAAAATTACAAATATTTTAGAACAATAGGATTCCGAAAAATAGCTATACTTTACTGAAAAGTAAGCTAAAAAGATAAGATTTTATATTTAAAACAAAAATTAAAATGAAATCACACGTTGTTAATCATATAACATCCACCTATACAGTTATTAATAAAACTTTAAAAGTAACTAAAATGCAGTAAACAATAACGTTTGATTAGATTTAAATTCATTAGCAATGAATACTGAAATCTAAATATTTAAACCTTGAATTACGCATGAAAAAAAGTGCATCATGGTAATTATTAAAATACAACTTAATGGGTATCTGAAAGGAAATAAATAATATTACAATAGATTAATATTAACACAATTATTCTAATTGGTAAACAAATCATATTAGATGTAAATTTCCAACTGGGCGAAAAATGTCCGGACCAGGATCCTGGTCAGGACATTTTTCGCCCAGTTGGAAATTTACATCTAATATAAATAATATTAACTGATTAAGATTTCGGTTAGTTAGTTGCCCTTTTGGCCATTTAAAAAATATATCATATATTTATTTGGCATGCAATGAATGCAAACACAAGGAATAAGATTGGAATATAAAATATTTCAGTTATTTCTGCCAGTAATCTAATTTAATTCATATGTAACTTTAATTGATTTTTTTCCTTAAAAGTTCAATTAATGTTCCAAACTATGAATTAAATAAATATTGCCAGTAAAGTATTTTATTCCAATCTTTACCACTCTCGTATCTATTTTCTATTTTTATTGCATGCTCTTCTAAAAGATATTATTCTTTTAAAATGCCCATAAAAACAACATAAAAAAAGAATTTACACCATAAAAAATGAACAGTCACTCCTATGAAAGAGTGACTATTCACTCCTACAAGGGGTGAAAAAACGCACTCCTTTAGCAAGAGTGAATAGTCACTCCTCCGAAAGAGTGATTATTCACCCTTGTTTAGAGTGAATATTCACGTCCCAGGATTGAGTAATCATTCTTTCAGAGAGACAACAATTCCACTTTTGCTCAGAGTGAATGGTCACCCTGGTCACTAAAGAGGTTGGGCATATTTTAGCTCTGCGATAGAGTGAGTATTCACTCTTTTTTATTCAGAGTGCATACTACTCATAGAAACGACAGTTATTTAAAAGAATCATGCTCCTAGAAGTAAAACAAACAAAAAAATATTATTTTACGACAAAACTTATCAAACTGTGATACTTTGTATGTTATGATGTTTCAGCATTTCAGGCATAAAGATGCGTTTTTCCGTTTTTAGCATCAGAAAAGGATAAAAAAAAATTTACATTCACTGGACAATGTAAGTTTTCGTCGTGCAAAAACTATTTTTATTTTATTTCACTTAGAACCTCGTTGAAAGTTTTCCGAAATATAATTTATAGGACTCAGGGATCCTATAAAAATTTTAATTTCGAAACTTTAAAATACACTGACTATTATGACGTAAATGGCTTTTGATATAATGCTAAACAACATTTGAAACATTTGTGCAATTGAATCTTTATACATTTAAAATAGTGATGTAGTCGTAAAAGACCCAGAGAGTATACGCTATAGGCAAAGCTTGTACACCAGAGAGTATACGCTATAGGCAAAGCTTGTACACCAGAGAGTATACACTAGTGCTACGGAGGGTAAAAAGAGTTATTCAGAAAGTATACGGCGTTATCCGCCATATACCCTCACTACATCCCTGCTTTAAAACTTATTGTTTAGGAATCAGCTATTGGACAACAATGAGAGAGAGCACCATATACATATATATATATATATATATATACGGGGCATTTTCACAAAAATCTCGGGGAAAAAAATCTGACAAAATTAAACTTGCTAAAATAACATTTTAATCTGATAGACGAATGCCTTAATGATTCAAAATAAAGAAAAAATGGTCAGCAGCGAATTTTTTTTTTTTTTTAACTGAGGTTTAAGTTAAACTTGAGAGTTTAATTTTCCTTACCATTTTACCCCTACAACTTTTTATTTTCTTCTAAATTTTTGCTTATAATGAATTTGCATAGTACCCACAGGACATTCAAATAAGAAATAATAACAATGTAGTACTTTTAATACAGAATTTTTGTATAACATTGTCTTAAAGAGGTGTTAAAGAAGGGACGGTAAGTAAAAAAAGGGTATGATATTGGAAAAAAGGGACGAAATAGTAAAAAGTCCTTCCGGCCAGTGCCGGGAGGAAGAAGTAGCTTTCATATTCCTTATTTTTAAAAAGCTAGCTTTAGTCGTTGAGCCAGAAGCCAAAATTAGTGATTTTGGTTTCATCTCTGAGGACTTGATGATATATACCTTTTTGAATTCACAATGGTCCAACAAGTTCATTTTATGATGATACTATGAAATTTGTGGTAGCTTACAGACGCCATATTGAAAAGATGAGCGCCATCTATCGCACATAGATACATATGATTATTTTGCCAGTATCACATAATTAAAGAGATTTCAATGACAAAATCGAAAGAACAAATATTGTTAAACATACAACGCTATACTGAGTATATATTTATTAAAATTTTATTTTAATATGATGCTTATCTTTACATTTAACTTTATGTTTATTAACATTTTCAATTGAATAAACAGTTCAAAAGACACTTGTGATGAAAGAAAACCGAAATCTTGTTTTGCATTTCAATGCATATTATTTTCATGTGGTAGGACACAGCAATTCAAGAAAAAAACAAGTTGGAAATTGCTCGTCAAACGTGGCAAATGAGGTGCGTTCGTACTATAACTAGTTTTATAATTATTTTTTGCACCCCATATTGTACTGAATGTATACTTTTTGCACTTCATAAAGCGCATAGTCTGATACATCATTAAAATGCACTTCCAATAATTTTTTCCCATTCCCCGTAATGTAACGGAACACTTTTGACTGTCCCTGTAATTAAACTATACATCCGATTTTCCTAAAATTTGAAATAGCTCAATAAAACTTTGCAACAATTATATCTTTAAAATTTCAGACCATTCGGAAGGCTGTAATATCATTAAAATGCACTTGCAATAATTTTTCCCATTCCCCGTAATGTAACGGAACACTTTCGACTGTCCCTGTAATTAAACTATACATCCGATTTTCCTAAAATTTGAAATAGCTCAACAAAACTTTGCAACAATTATATCTTTAAAATTTCAGACCATTCGGAAGGCTGTAATATCATTAAAATGCACTTGCGATAATTTTTCCCATTGGCCGTAATGTAAAGAAAAACTTTTGACTGTCCCTGTAATTAAACTATACATCCGATTTTCCTAAAATTTGAAATGGCTCGACAAAATTTTGCAACAGTTATATCTTTAAAATTTCAGATCATTCGGAAGGCTCTAATATCATTAAAATGCACTTGCAATAATTTTTCCCATTGGCCGTAATGTAAAGAAAAACTTTTGACTGTCCCTGTAATTAAACTATACATCCGATTTTCCTAAAATTTGAAATGGCTCGACAAAATTTTGCAACAGTTATATCTTTAAAATTTCAGATCATTCGGGAGGCTCTAATATCATTAAAATGCACTTGCAATAATTTTTCCCATTGGCCGTAATGTAAAGAAAAACTTTTGACTGTCTCTGTAATTAAACTATACATCCGATTTTCCTAAAATCTGAAATGGCTCGACAAAATTTTGCAACAATCATATATTTGAAATTTCAGACCATTCGGTTGGGTAGTTTTTGCTTTGTTACATGCGGACAGACAGACGGACGGACAGACGGATGGACAGACGGACGGACTGAACGACGAATATAGGTGCTACGTATGTATATAATTACGAACGCACCTAATAATACTGGTGAAACTGTTGTACTTATTCTGTTAAGAATTAACCCCTTAGGGACCACGGGTGCATATATGCATTTTCGGAAACGTGTTTCCATCGCTTGTTTTTGATACCACTAAGAAAGAAAAGTAAAATTTTCCTTATTTAATTAAGATATTTTCTTGATTGCTAAGCTAAATTTAATTGTTTGACAAAAAGTGGTGTCAACCGAGTAAAATTCAGGTAAAAGATGCTGGTACCGAGTGGGTTAATAAATAACAGAAATCTTAGTCTTCTTTACTGCCATCATCATCATCGGTTGACATTCCTGTGTCCAAATAACTTCCATCGTCATATAACATTTCTATATTCTGCATATGCTTGTATATGCAGTATTGTATATCTGAGCTTGTATATCTGAGGTTATTAAAAATACACGCATATGCTGGTGAGACACATGTTCTTGAACAAGAACATGACATATCAGTTCCAAAAGAGCTTCAGGATCAGAAGGACTGCCATTCCACTGGACCTCTACATAGCCTTTTCTTTACTATCTGTTCCAAAAATCCTACCATATTTATCTGGGATAGAAGATCAGGATCAGCCTGTAAGCACTTCATCCGTGGTTCCACAGACTCCTTTTTTAGAGAAAAAATATATAGAATATAGCGCAATTCATTGATGTCTGAGTATTTGTGCTTTTCATAATAGAGATGGCATATTTACGATTTAAACTGTTTGTTTCCTCTGATATATCAGCTGCAGTATCAAGCGCCTTAAGCGCATTTCGAAATTCAGTGTCTGAATCATCATCTTCCCTTGCCTGCAAAAGCACTTACTGTATTGCACCCGACAGTGAATGTATTTCAGGTAATGCATTACATACCGCTTTACCTAGAAGTCCATGTATTCTACTCAAGTTGTAGTACTTTACTTTACCCTGTCATTGGATCCATATTTTACAAATATTAATCCTTTCTAGATTTTCAAATTGTTTTCTAAAGAAAACAGTGTGATAACTGCCACATCAGTATCTATAGAGATAATAATAATATTTCTAAATCCAGACGCTAAAGCATGGTGTGCGCGAAATAAAAGTCGCGTATAACCTCTTCTTGGAAGCAGGTCTATTTAGAGGATTCTTCAATTAGTTATTTCGTGAATTTATAGCATTTTTCTCCGTAGATAACGTACATCATTCGTGTATTCAACTATTTCAGATAATGTTCATTTTGCCATTCTTGAGAAATGAAATGTATAAGTTCTTTCTTGTTCTCCTCATCAGATAGAAACTGCTTCCATTTTCGTACTGGGTGTCCAGGAGTATATAACTTTTATAGCATTACCAACAGTTCATATTTTTTGTTCATTCCTTTTTATTGACACCTGCTGTGTCAAATACAACATCTATTCTTTGAGAGGATGTAGAATGAATCTTGTATTATTTTAGAAAACAGATTATTTGCTAGTTGCCCAAATGATTGTAACTCCTGCGGTAGCTTTAAACAAAGCATATTCAGTCAATGATAGTAACAACACCATCATTTGCATTCTTTCAGCAGTCGCAATTTTGTCATAACATCCATCAGTTTGATTTTTCAGTTTTCGCATTAAACCATCAAATGTTGCTAAGGACTGTGGAAGAGGCCCTAGGTGGTAGGAAAAGACAGTTCTCATATCGAAATTTCTTCGCTCTACAATGATTGTCATCTAAGCAAACAGATTTCTTTCTGCCTAGGCAACAAACTCTGATTTATTAAATTTTACACTTTGTTTCTTCTTAAAGTCAGAAAATATCTTTAGCTTCTTTATCTTTGGAGGTTTGAAAAATCCGTCTGGCTTTGAGTCTTCAGGCAGATATTCTCTCTTGAAAGTTTGGTAAGCTTCTTCACCCATCTCATGAGCATTGACCATGTCTCCGACAATTTCTAGATTTGTGATTGCTCCAGTTTTATTCTATTACCATGTCGGGATTTATCCAAATCATGTTCTGTAAATATGAGATATCACGTTCATCTTTCTGGATCCTGCTTAAAGACAGATCTGGATGTAGAACTAATTTTGGTTCTTTCAAGAATCAGGTGAAGAAATGTTGCCCTGATATAAAAAATATCTGTCGATTGTGGCAGGTCTTTGACTGAACTTATTTATAAATTTTGACCCGTGCATGTCTTTACTTATTGTCTCTTCTATCGCCCAATTAATTTAATAGCATGCAAAAATCTCGAGAAATCCCAAGAAAATCTTTCAATTATCCTATTTATTGGCGGCCATTTTCCAATATGACATCCATTAGCTACTCTGTTGTTGAATGTTTCATGGATAAATGTCATTCTGATGTTGTGGTGAATCCAAAAATGTGTGATTTATCAAGTCCGCTGACTTGAAACCACAAGAGTCCCTGGCTCAACGATGGCGGCCATTTTCAAATATGGTGCCCATAACCTACCCTGGTTTTGAATGTATCATGGATAAATGACCTGCTGTTGTTGTGGTGAATTAAAAAATGTATGGTTTACCAAGTCCGCTGACATGAAACCACTCGAACTCCTGATTCAACGACGGCGGCCATTTTCCAATATGGCGCCCATAAGCTACCCTGGTTTCGAAAGTATCATGGATAAATGAGGTACTGTTGTTGTGGTGAATCTAAAAATATATAGTTTACCAAGTCCGCTGACATGAAACCACATAAGCCCCTGGCTCAACGACTACTTATGTTATTCAAACACACGAAGCTCAATTTAGTGGAAACCGATTATAGAAGATTCAATACTAATTTTTATCAATACTAAATCATTATGAATGAGAATTTCCCGAAATTAGTCAGCTTTATCCAAGCTGCTTTTATTTAAAGTAACTTATACTTGTTTGCCAAATTCGGCGATATCTTGAAGTGCCTGCCATTTTAAGACAACATGGTGGATGAGGCTAACCAGCACTGCACATGCTCACTGACATCGGAATCGGTTGATATATACGAGTGCTGTCGCAGGCAAAAAATCAGATTTTTCAAAATGTCACCCACGTAAAAAAATTCAAACTGTTATATCTGAGCTTTTTTTTTTAAGATAAAGACAAAATAAAAAATGCTGCGGAATCCTTATATCAAGGTCAAATACTTAAGAAAGAAACCTTTTTCAATTTCTAATTTTTTTGCACCTCACTTTAAATAGAATTTTTTTTAATTTAATGGCCTCCATTTTGAAACAAGATGGCGGATGAGGCTGGCCAGCGAATTTGGTTGAGACATTGCTATATGCTAACCACATGCCTTCTTACATCCAAATCGGTTCATAAATACGCCTGTTATCGCCTGACAAAAATCAGGCCGTTTCAAAATGTCAGCCACAATAGAAATTTAAAATGCTATAACTCAGCCATTTTTTTTTAGATATGAACGAAACAAACACTGTTCCGGAATCTTTGTATTAAGGTCAAACACATAAAAAAAAAATCTTTTTCACTTTCCAATTTTTTGGTACCACATTTCAAATTCTAATTTTTTTTTTTAAATGGCCGCCATTTTTAAACAATATGGCGGTTGAAGCTGGCCAACGAACTCGGTCGAGACATTCGTATGTACTATGTACGAAGGCACATCCATATCGGTTCATAAATACGCCTGTTATCGCGTGACAAAAATCAGGGCGTTTCAAAATGTCAGCTACGCTAGAAATTCAAAGTGCTATAACTCAGCCATTTTTTAAGATATAGACGAAACAAAAACTGCTTCGGAATCTTTGTATCAAGGTCAAACACATAAAAAAAAAATATTTTTCCATTTTCAATTTTTTGGTACCACATTTCAAATTTTAATTTTTTTTAAAGTTTTAAATGGCCGCCATTTTGAAACAAGATGGCGGATGAAGCTGGCCAACGAACTCGGTCGAGACATTGGTATGTACTATGTACACACCGAGTTTCATCCAAATCGGTTCATAAATACGAGAGTTACAGTGTGACAAATGTCAGATATATATATATATATGGATATATATATATATCAACTTTTGAACGGAGGGTAGTTTCGGGGTCTAGGGGTCATGATCGATGAAAATATACCAAAATTTTTTGAAATCGCTTTCCTCCGAACGGCTGCAATAGGTAGCTTTTTGTAATGAAAGCTACCTCAAAAAGGGACGCTAAGGATGGAATGGTGAGGAAAATTAGCACCTATTTTTAGGAAAATCATGTTAAGACTAAGTGATAACCACAATGTTCATTGATTTTTAGAAACAGTTGTTAACATTGGATTAAATTAAATTTTTTCTTTAATTTACCTCGAAAAGTGCAGGAATATGCCTTGGGGACGGTGAGACTACCAATAAAGTCACGATGCTTGTAATTGATATTTAAATACTGATTTAAATTCTACAGTAAATTTCCTGCCAAAGAATTTTAGACATTATTTCTCTATCATACTTCTGCATGAGAAAAAACTTGAAAACAATTCTGTGGCTGCATCTGAATTGATTTTCCGTATAATTTTAGATGAGGGATGGTAAGGAATCTAAAACCCAGGGACAGAGTTTAAAAAATAATAACAATCCTAAAAATGTGTGCAGGTTAATTTTTAGCTACATATTTATATAAAACTATAAAACAATAGTTCCAGCTTCAGAAAAAAATTACATCGAATTGTTTTTATTGAAGAAATTTTATCCAAACAGCTCCAAACTTAAAAATCAGCATCAGGGACACGGGACAATATAGGAGTTTTCCAGGTGTTTGGACTCCCAACATCGTTAAAAACTTATTTATCTCGTTAATATTGTTGTGCAATCATGCAATGGGATGTTCCCCAGTATATGAAATAATAATTAAAAAAAAACGCAAAAAGTGTATTAAAATAAAAATTATTATTCAGGGACATGAAAGTCAAAAGATTGTGAGAATGCCCCATACCGTTGCCACCGAAACACTCAAGGCCTGAGGACACAAGTTGTGACGTCATCACTAATCGACCGACTTCTCACTAGTGTTGGAATTCACACAGGAAAATTTTTAATAGGAATTTTCTTTTATTTTATTTGTGGAATATCTATCATCTGATTAAACAATAATAACTATTTAAACTTGCTGGTGAGAATTCGAAATCCCTAAATAAAAATTCATCCAGATGCGGAATGCCTCGGTGTTGCCTCATCTGGTGGATTTTTTGTTGGGGGATTCCAAATTCTCACCAGTAAGTGTAAATAGTTATTATTGTTTTATTAGATGATAGTTATTCCACAAATAAAATAAAATAAAATTATTATTCAAAATTTTCTTGTGTGAATTCCAACACTAGCGAGAAGTCGGTCGATTAGTGATGACGTCACAACTCGTGTCTTCAGGCCTTGAGTGTTTCGGTGGCAACGCCCATACACTATATATACTTTAAACTCTTCGCAAAGCTTCAGCACATTTTTTAATTTTTTCGCCCCACTTTTTTAAATTAGAATTTTTTGAGCTGTAATTAAATAAGGCAAAAACTCTGTTAAATAAGTAATGTTCAAACTCAACGATTTTGTACAACCTCCGTTCGTCGTGATGGGTATTAATTCATAAATACAGAAATACCAAATGACCGTAACAAAAAAAGAGAGCGAGAAAAAAAAAAGACAAATAACGTGCCAGAGTTTTTTTTTTTTTTTAAACAGATGTTATTTTAGAGTTATAAAAATTATTTTAATAATGCGAAGTCCTTTCAATCGTGAAACCATGCAATTTGAATTTACCGAAAGAGTAATTAATCTTCATAAAATTTTACCGTGATCAGTTATGTGTGACGAATGGTTAGCAGAAAATACGTATTTACTGTTCAGCAAGACCATTAGTCCACGGGTTAAATACTGATTCAGGAATAATGGATCACGTTTCTTCGCGGATGGATGAAGGTGATAACAATTAAGGGCAGAAATTAAAAAGGATATGGCTGCTCGTAAAAACGATAGTTGCTTAGGAGAATACATCGAAATCTGACGAAAATACAGAACGTTTCGATAAAAAGTAATGAAATATTTAAAAAAATTCTTATTATTAGCTATCTCTTTCTAAGCGATAAAAAAAAGAGAGAGAGAGAGAGTTCTGCTTTGTATGGATGACCGCAATTTTCTCAATAACTACAGAACTGCTTTCAGTGAAACTTTTTACACAACAATTCTAGTACACCAGAGAAAGTTTTAAGCTAGATATGCTCCAAGCTTCTGAAAGTTAAAATTTTTCCTTTCTAGTTCGAAATATGTCGACCTCCGTTCTTTCCCGTTTTATTAATGATACTCGAACCTAATTGAAATTCGACCTTATATTCTTCGACGTCTAAAATTCGAAATAATGCAAACAGATTAAAACTCTTGTTCTGAAGTGAAATTGAAGAAGAAATAATTAATTTATAATTAATAATACAACCTTATCACTCAGTAAAGAAGAGGTTAAGCTAACTTTTGCTCTTAAAATACCCATCTATGAAGTTAAATTGTTTCATGGGCTCTAAATAACATAAAAATTGACCAATCGTCACGGAATTTGATTATGGTGTTAAGGCCTACACTACTGCTTTAAATTTTAAAAATAATCCTCTTATCCTGTATAGTTTATTATTATTATTATTATTTTACAGTGCAGTCAACAAAGTTTTTACTATAGGATCTATTGGCTGTAAAAATGAACAACATTAACATTTAACTGGTGTTAGCGATTAACTACTGTTATTTTCAATCTTCACAGTTTAACTTGTAACTTGCAACTGAGGGCATGAGTTTCAAACAGTGTTGAATTCAGACACATTTCTCCGGGTGGGATTTCTGTGGCTCCGGGGGGGGGGGGAGACATTATAGAGTTCCGGGAGGGAAATTGCACATTTTGACCATTGAAAACACAAAATCTCAAATCTTCCGGGGGGCATCTCATTGCTCCGTGAGGGATCCCCCCCCCGGGCCACCCCCTGAATTCAACACTGGTTTCAAAACTTGCCTTATCAAAAAAAAAAAAAAAAAAATCGTGTTTTCTCAATCAATCTATTCTATTGTAAATCTGCACATAAAAAAACACTACAAACTACAAAAAAAGCTAGTCCATTGGTTTACAATGAAAACCAATGGACACAGTTAGATTTTTGCGGTTTTACAAAACTTGATTTTCTGGATATGGCGAGTTTCGAAACTCAAGTCCTCAACTGAACTATTGATGCCAGTGAAATTTAGTTCCGTTTGGAGACCTAGTACTGTGGGTAGAAACTTCTAAATAGGGGAATTTCAATTATAATAATCCTGTACATAAGTATTGGTACAGAAGCAGTAACCTATTGATTTATCCAGCCTTTTATTCATTTTTCCATCAAGCGGTCTCAAAGACCGCTCACAGTAGCTATACGATAATTTTAGCGAAAGTAATAAAGGTTTAAAGTGAATATGGATATCGATAAAATGTTTCATAAAAGAACCCATCCTGCTAAACCACTCTTGCGAAAATATGCCAACTTGGCACACAGTAAATTAAGAAGTAATTACTGAAAGTCAGTTTTTTTTTACTTAAAAATTGCTTGTATATCCAGTACATAGAGTAGGTGGGGGTAAAGATACGCACGGGGCAAAGATACGCACGGGGCAAAGATACGCACTGGCTGATTTAATATGGAGAAACATTTCTATAATCATGACTGCTAGGTGGTAGTTTGGTCTCAAGTGTAGTAGTTGTTTGTTCAAACCTTGTGAAAAAAGTAGCACTTCGTGCCAAGAAAATGAGATAAGTTTAAATTTTCGAATTTTGATCTAATATTTTTAAATTTTCACTTTATTGTTTAGCTGACAATACTTCGAATTTTTACAAATCCAAAAATTCAGTGGAAAACGGAAGCTCTATAGCTTCTAAATTCCGTATACTTTACCTCGATCGCATTTGATTAAACTTGTAGGTAGCCGGTTAAGTAAAATACTGTAGAATGGGGTAAAAGTACGCATCCGTCTTGGGGCAAAGATACGTACAAGTTTAAGATGCGGGACTTTGCCCTATCGTTTTAGCTAGATGCAAAGCTTTCCACAATTACGTTGTGGAAGGTTTTATTTTTTATAAGTTAGTATTATATAAAATATAATAGCTACTTAACTAATATAAGCTAGTTAACTACCTTTTCCTTTTTCTAGTTAATTTTTTTTTTTTTTTTAAATTATAGAACGTAGGAACCTACCTATTTTTAAAAATCAATATTGATGTTTCATAAAACGATTTTGTTTTACGTCTTAACCCTTAACTTCTATTAACGGTCTCACAAACCGCTGCTATATTCAGTTTTCATAGCTTAACTTGTAATTTTCAATTTAACTATTGGTGTTAGTTTAACCTTTAACTGATGTTACCGGTCTCTCAGACCGCGACTTTTTTCAATTTTTATAGTTTAATTTGCAATTTTCAGTTTAACTCCAAACACTACCGAAATTTTGATCCGTTTGGAACTTTAGTACTATCACCAGAGACTTTTGAATAGGTGAATTTTAATTATAACACTCCTGTACAAAAAGTTTAGTACAAAAACACCATCCTATGAGTTAATCACGTCTCTTATTCAACTTCAGACTAGTTATGTGACAATTTCTGTGACATCAGTTAAAGGTTAATTTTGATTCGTTTGGAAACTTAGTAGTATCGCTAAAGACTTCTAAATGAGAAGAATTTTTATTATAATAGGCTTTTACATAAAGTTTAGCGCAAAAACAGTATCTTATGAGTCAGTCACCCTTTTATTCATTTTACGATCAAGCGGTTTTTGAAACCGCTCACAGTATTTATGCAACAACTTTTGTCACAGTAGTTAGAGCTTAACTGCTTTTGCGATCTCACAGACCGTTGTTTTTTTCTTTTTTTTTCATGGTTTAACTTACAATTTTGAGTTTAACTATAAATACCAGCAAAATTTACTAATACTTTTGCATAACTCATTCGTTTTATTGGAAATGGGACAAAAACCCACAGTAATGGGGCAAAAATACGCACTGCGTATCTTCGCCCCACCACTGCGTACTTTTACCCCAACCGATGGGGCAAAGATACGCAGAGCAATGTTTTTTAAAAATTGCTCATTTCTCACAGAATTATAATTTGACAGAATGTCGGTTGACGGTGGCACTTGCCTAAGGTTCCAATCTAACAATTTAATACTATCATTACAAAAGTTTAGACCAATGTGTGCGTTAAAAATCAAAATGTATCGAAAGTGCGTATCTTTACCCCCACCTACTCTGTAATTGAAAAATTGTACTAAACATATTTAACCTTTAACTGATGTCACAGAAATTGTCACATAACTACTGTGAAGCGGTCTGTGAGACCGCTCTAACGAAAGATGAATAAAAGGCAGGATTAACTCATAGGATGGTGTTTTTGAACTAAACTTTTTGCACAGGACTGTTATAATTAAAATTTCCCTATTCAAAATTCTCTGGTGATAGTACTAAAGTTCCAAACGGAACCAAGTTTCGGTAGTGTTTGTAGTTAAACTTTAAATTGCAAGTTAAACTGTAAAAATTGAAAAAAGCCGCAGTCTGAGAGACCGGTGCTTTTTTCAATTTTCATAGGTTAATTTGCAAATTTCAGTTTATCTACAAACACTACTGAAATTTTGCTTCGTTTGGAACTTTAGTACTAACACCAGAGACTTTTGAATAGGTGAATTTTAACACTCCTGTACAAAAAGTTTAGTACAAAAACAACATCCTATGAGTTAATCGCGGCTTTTATTTATCTTTCGATAGAGCGGTCTCACAGGCCGCTTCACACTAGTTATGTCACAATTTCAGTGACATCAGTTAAAGGTTAAATGCTATTTTGATAGGCCATACTTGACGGATTATTCAATTACATTTTTTCGAAATATCCAGTAAATGTAATCGCAAAAAAAATATTTGACATTTTTAAATATGTTTAATACTCTCAATTGTTAACGAACTTTTACGTTGTACGACAATAATGTAAACATAAACAAACAAATAAATACAGACTTAACTTTTTTAAACCTCTGAGAATGATTGAAATCGGTAACTTAATTCGACAGTTGAAGAATTCACAACCATAGTAAACCAAGTCCATTTTGAAAAAAATAAAAAAAAATGAGATAGACTATTTAGAAGGTGCATAATACCAGTTTTATCCACTCCCACAGTGAACCAAGTCTTTTTTCACAGACTTGATTATATACGTAATCTGTTTACAGACTTAGTTTACTGTGGGAGTGGATAAAACAGATTTTATGCACGTTCTAAATTGACTATCTCATTTTTTTTTTTCAAAATGGACGTGGTCTACTATGGTTGTGAGCCCCTCAATTATAACCTTAAGGTGTCTTCAGGTCAGATTGGCTGTAATATTTTGCTGTGAATCTGGTTCAGATTAGAACCCTGCGTGAGTCGGGTTATACCGGATCCGAACCCAAAAATTCTATTTCAAATCAATCCGCAACACGACCAGAATACGACAAAAAAAATTCCCTCAATACAAACCCGAACCCGAAATATTTAGACTCCGAACAAGAAATGGAAAAAAATCAATCCATATTTCAATACGATTATTATAAAATAGTCTACAATTATACCGCTAACATAAAATTCATCTTTTATGCAGAAAATAAACTTATTTCATTAATGTTAAAATATATAGCTTTTATCATCTAAAAAGTATTCTATAGTCTTTCTTTTGAAAAATCAGGTCAACCCGAACCGACCCACAAGACTCGAATCCTAACCCGAAAATATTAAAGTTCGTCATTCCCGAACCCGACACGCAAAGAAAACAATTAGCGCTCGAAAAGCGTCCCTGATCAGAAAATGATCTGGGTATCCCTGATCTGGGAATCCCTGATCTGGGTCTCGCAGTATAGAATCGGTTTACCCGATCCGATGAACAACTATAAAAGATTATTAGAATAGGTTGAGTCAGCTTTACTTTTTTCCTGCTGGTACGTTTTCGCGTTAAGTTCTGGTTCTTGAGGACATGGAGGAAAATTTTGCTTAAACTTAAACCGAAATCCGACCTGAACCCAAAATTTTCAAACTCGAACCCGAAGTTAAACAGAATTATTCTGCATTTACAAGACCACTACTACCATATTACACTACTTTTACGCATTTTAATACAATTATGGAAAAGTAGCCTGCAATTATATGTCTAATATCAATTTTGTCTTTTTTGTATAAAATGGAACACATGTACATTTATTAACCTTTAACTGATGTCACAGAAATTGTCACATATGTGAAGTGGTCTGTGAGACCGCTGCAACGAAAGATGAATAAAAGGCACGATTAACTTATAGGATGGTGTTTTTGTACTAAACTTTTTGCACAGGACTGTTATAATTAAATTTCACCTATTCAAAAGTTTCTGGTGATAGTACTAAAGTTCCACACGGAACAAAATTTCGGTAGTGTTTGTAGTAAAACTGAAAATTGCAAGTTAAACTATAAAAATTGAAAAAAGCCGCGGTCTGAGACACCGGTAACATCAGTTAAAGATTAATATTCAAATATATGTTTTTTCATTTAAAAAAATGTTTAGAACTGATCCATTTGACTATATATAAACATTTTCGTATCGATTTTTGTGTTGTAATTTAGGATTATGGAAACCTCGAAATTTGCAGGAATGTGATCCAATGGGGAAAAAAGATTATCTTTCAGAGATATTTTTAACTGTAGATTTATTTAGATATTTTAAAATCGAAAAAAAATTCAGAAAATGAAAACTGATTATTTATTACCAAGGTTTTTTTTTTATTGGCGCTTCGTTAATTATGGTACCTTTAAAAATTAGAGGTGGTGAGGTGAAAGGCGAATTTATTGCTTAATTAGTGACATATGCTCTTTACATGTAAACGATGTCACATGTAAAGCTTAGTATCCATTTAAAATTATTTGCTAAACATTTTTACATAGATTTTCATACATTATTTATTAAATTTTATAGAAACCGGCCTTGTGGGAGATTGTACGTTAAAAGCGTGTTAAACTTACGTATTTGCGAATGATAAATTCTGTGGAAATCCCACCATTTTATGTAACTGCTATAAAGTGCTAATATTTTCTATATAAAAACCGGCTAATGATTTAAAATATGACAACGCTTTTAACAGGTTATTTTTTCCTACAGAATGATACTTGTCGAGATAAAAAAAAAAAGAAATATTCTTTCACTTCATGAATCATGCAAAAATGTGCATTTTAATTTATTTAAAACATGAAATCGCTTAATGGACTTTAATATAATTGTACATTTAGAAAAAAAAAAACATTGAAACATTAATTTTATTAATTACTAAATTTCAAGTAAGAAATTGTTTTTAAAATGTAAGCTAAAATTGCATTTTGAAATTATGCAACTTTTGATGTAAAACATTATTTCTGAAAAGTGTACTGTTATTTTAAGATTTCGTTTCTAATTTCGAAGTTGGTGCAATGAAAATGACGTCACTTTGACGAAATTAAAGTAAATATATATATATTTTTTAATTAAAATATACATACGCGTCGATTAGATAAACTCCCTTTTTTAAGTCGTTAAAAAATGGATGCTTTACATGAAAAAAATATTACATAATTTTTACCAGATAAACCTTTTTACTAAAAATTAATTGTGAAACGTTTTAACTGCCATCTTATAAAATTAATTAATTAAAATAGTATATGATATTAAAAAAATCGTGTGAACAGGGAGCAATATATCCACTTAAATGTACTGAAATTATATTTATATACTTTGTTGTACATGTTAATATGTTGGCAGGTGATCTTCGCTTCTGTGAAATAAATTGATTCATGAAGTTTCAATGTGTGAAAATATATTTTTAGTTTTTGGAACATTTACTTTAATCGTATTTTCCCCACCATCTATTCATATTGAAATTAAATTATTTTCCCATCATCTATTCATATTGAAATTAAATTATTTTCCCACCATCTATTGATATTGAAATCAAATTATTTTTTCATTTGAGAAAATAGCATAATCATATTTTAATCCGTTTTATTTCCCCCCTTTTTCGACAGAAATGTCTTATCCTGATAACATGAAATTTGAATGAAAACTCACATTTGTATGTAAAGCATACATTCAAACGTATTAATCAGTATTATAAAAAGCATTTACGTTACTAATTTTAAATATGACGTCATTATTTATCAATTTTCATTCGTTGCTGATATTCATGCTCATTGTATTTTCAATGAATACTTGAAAATGAAACTTTTATTTCAATTATGAGGTCATATTTTTCCAAGCGAAATATTTTCTTAATAATATAATTCTTTTTCATTCTTTAACATTCTAATTACTACGTCATTTTTGATAGAAAACGTCTTATTAACGTATCAGATATATATTTTTTTTTCGTTTCAAATATGACGTCATAGTAATTTTCTTTTGAATTCTTTTTACTTTCATTTTTCAATTGGAAATTGTCCAATTGTAAATTAATTAAAATTTATATAAAAAGCACGATTAAAATGTTCTAAAATTACTTGCAAGTACATACATATAATATAAAATTATTTAAAATACATAAAAAAATATATTAAAAACCAATGTACAACCTTGGTTTTAAATGTCTATATGTTGACAGACGATTTTCGTTTCTATGAAGTAAATTGATTCATGAAGTTTTAAAATTTTTTTTATAGTATTTGCAATGTATTTTACATAACTTTATATTATAGATGTACACCTGCAAGCAATTTCAGTACATTTGGTTTGTGCTTTTTATATTAATTTTAATTATTTACTCAAGATTAATTTAGCTCTAGAATTTTAACTTTCCTTTATTGAAAATTAATTGCCGAATAGAAATTATTTTCCGGGTTTTGATTTTCTTGGCAACGGCTAAGAAAAATTGTCAAATTTGTTAGGAAAAAATGTCTATTTATTCTATATGAAAATAATGTAATTTTGAATTATTAAGAAAACTATTTGTGTAAAATAAATAAAACAGAGCATATGTTCTTTTCCGGGTTATTTGCCATCTATACGCAACCATACAAAGACATTAATTCATCCGTTTTGATGTTGACTTAAGTCAAACTTTCGGACACATATTCGAATTTATAATATTAGGGGCTGTACTTATATAACGTTATCAACTTTTTGGTAATTTTGGACTCCCTTTCCCTATTACGATATCATACATTATCATCCCTCGAACCCCCCCCCCCCCCCCCGTAATGATATCGTTATGAATGTCTAAAATTTTTTTTGATTTTTGGAATTTTTTTTTTTATTTGGAATGATATTCAAACATGGTTACATTTATTTTTCGCATAATTTATCGATTCAAAATGAAGAGAAGTCAATAAAATATCACTTTATAGATGAAATACCTTTATACCAAACTAGCTAAAGTACCCGACGTTGCCCGGAATTTTAAGAACGTTTATTTTGAAAAATCAATTTTTAAAAATCAAAGATTGTGTGTTAATTTACTTAATTTTCACTCTTTTTTTTTTCCCTTTAATCCGGCCGACAGATTACCTACTTACTTATTAAATATAGTCTGTGATCTGGATTGAGACCGAGATTGAAACCTTTCGATGAAAAGTTGTTTCCGAGTTTTTTTATTTTTTATTTAAATAACTTTTTCATGATTGAAGAAAAATTACAAGTGCAAAAATTCTAAGATTAAAAAAAAAAAAAAATCTGAAATCTTTATTTCACTTTTCACTAAAAATGAGCTCTAGGGACCTAAACCTTTGTGGAAATTCTAATATACACGCATAAACACAAGTATATATATAGAATAGATTAAAAATGGCGACAACAAATTCAGAGAACCTCAAAATGTTAAAATATGTCAATATTTCTATAATCCTGTTGTTGTCATGTTTCAATACGTTTTTTCAAACTCATATGACGTTATATATTCACCTGCTGATGTCCATGATATTTCTAATATGACGTTATAATCACTCTCTTTTACATTCGTGAAACTATTTATTTCAGTTTCATTTTTCACGTGGAAATCGTGCAGTAGAAAAGTTATGGCGTAGTATTCCTTTTTTTTTTATTATTCGTCAAACTCTTTATTTCATTTTTCACGTGGGAAATCTTGCAATAGAAAAGTAATTGTTGCGGTAAGAATTTTATAGTATATTTATAATTGTTGTCAACATGTATAACGAAAAATGTTCAAACTTGTTAGGCAATTGCTGTTAAACTGGTGTTTTTTTTTTTTTTTTTTTTTTTTTTTTTTTTTTTTTTTTTTTTTTTTTTTTTTAAACAATTACAACTTATTTCAATTCCGGATTACTGTAGTTGCCTCGACCGTTTTAATAAACATGTACGTAACATTTCACAATTCTGGATTCCAAACTGTGGATTTGTATAGAATTACAGACAGACAGACTAATTTTCATTTTTATATATTAGATAACACTTAAAAGAAAGTCTTTACATTTAAAAGAATTTAGTAATAGCTTTTTGTTACATAATGCATCCAACAGTAATAATGTCTTCTTGCACTTGCCCCTCAAGGGTGGGGGGGGGGGAGGGTGTAAACATAATTTTTTATCAATAAAACAGATGGACAACATTATTTCTCTTTTATTTTACTAACTAGTAAACACAAGTATCATTTCAAACATTCTTCGCATATGGTTTCTATAACAGCGGATTATATATGAATACACGTATAACAGAAGAATAGGAATACTAAACCTAGCTATTCCATATTTTGAAATTAAATAATTTTACTAGATGGTATCCGTCAAGATTTGACGGTAAATAGCTTGAATGTTTTAGTAGAAAAATTCTTGAATTTTTAATTAGTTGTTTTTAATTAATAATTGAAATTGCGACAAATTTGTATATTGCATAATTGATTCCTATTTCTTTAAGACGATAGAGGATGCTGTCAGCCAAACTTATTCAATGAAGTCAAAGAAATTTAAGTTTATAATTTACAACCAATTTCGCTTGCTTTTTATCAGAAATTTAACTAAAAATAATGGGTAGAGCATTTATTTTTACATACTACGGTCTCGTTTTTTTTTTTCCGAATAAAAAACAGCATTTATTAATTATTTATTTTATCTTTTTTAACAACATGACCATTAAAAGCTGCCATGAATTTTATTTTTATCAGTCCCATTCTCTAAAACCCCAAATTTGAAACTTGATGCAGCTAACAATGTATAATATATATTCTATTACTTGAATTTTATTTTACATTTTTATGCATTTTTAAATATTAAACCATGGATATCAAGGTAATTTCTTTATAGTTCTTATATGAATATTTTTCTTTCTTTCCCTTTTATTTTTTACGTAAAAGAAAGGCAAACTTTTCTTTCTGACACGCACACATCTATATATTCTTGATAATGTGCAGAAAATATAAGAAAAATTGTAGATCTGCTCAGTTTATTTAATTGACAATATCATGCAAAATATTTTATTATCGTTATTATTTCTTTTAGTATTGTTCAGTGTTAAATTTTATTAATTATAAAGCATTTAAATAATACTAATAATAAAATAAAAATCAAGTAATTTCTCCTACTTAATAAAATATGTCATTATCGAAATGAATTATCGCCAAAAATGGTACAGAAACCATTTTGCCAGGCGTTGGGTTCGAACCTACGTCGTCTACAAAAGTTCAGAGCTTTAAACTGGTGCTTTAGACCACTCTGCTAACCAGAACTTCTCTTTCTTTCCCTAAATGGAAGACCTAGTAAATTTAAATTCACGCATGCGCAAATGCGTGAATTTTTTTTGACTGAACTTACAGAATCATGTTTACGTTTTAATATATATGATAATCATTTAAAGATTTTAATAATAACTTTGTATTCTCATAAAAATAGATAACAGACTAAAAAGAGATAACATACTATTTATTTTGATGTAAAGACCAAGTTGAAAATATAAAACAAGAAAGAAAAAATCATGCTTTCAGCATAGATTATGAAACACTTTCCAACACATTCAGAATAGTGTAACAAAACTGCACCGTTTAAAAAATTATAGCATTAAGTCTAATTCAGCCATATGGAAACGCATAACACATTTCAAAACCTAATTTCAGCTGTTCTCATCTACAATCGGAAAATTATCTGAATTGTTTCAGCAGCTCTGTATAGGATTTATAGATTTGTATCTATTAACTACATACATGCCAAAAATTTGTTCACTTAAGAAATACATATACTTCAATTGAAAATTCCCCTTCAGCAAGTTCCTCTAATAACGAGAATGGTACCTGATACTTTTGTGCAGCCCTATATATGGGGTATAGAATTGATATATAACGAGTAACGTGCAAAAGATTATCTAAATTTAAAAGCGCATACCGAATTTGAAACTGCACACTCTAGCAATTATTACTCAAAGACAGTACTGTAACCGATTTCTTTTGTGTGCCCCTGTAAATGAATAAAGAATGCTTGTTCACGCCATGTTCTAACGGGATCGTAGTGAAATTTAGTGATTTATATCAGTTTAAATACATTTGAAACAGCGTAATGTCATTAAAATACTCTGCAAACGATTTTTCCCCATGTACCATAATGTAATGGAATTCTTTTGGGTAGACCTGTAAATGAAATATTAATCCCACATACTTCATATGCAATACCAAACATGGTTAAGTGACCCTAAATATGGATTATCAATTGCATGAAAATCCGAGTATATTTGCGGGAGTTAGAGCGTGGACAGACGGCCAGACAAAGCGAATGCATAAACACTTTTCAACTTTGTTGGAAAGTGTTAAAAAGAAAAGTTTGGTTGGATCAAAAAGGATAACGACATCAAAAGACAAATACCCCCTCCCTCTATCTTACGATATCATGTGCCAGACCCCGCCTCCCCCCTAAAATGATAACGTGATACACGCACAGCCCCTTATAAGGATATCTACGTATTTCACTAGCTTTTAGACAAACTACAAAAACATGTATATTTCTTTATGTACTTTATATGTATGTATCTATATGTACTTTAATACATGTATGATAATTTAATCTACATTAATTTTCATAAACACTTCGCATTTCTTCGGAGGGGTGGGGGAACTATAATCTTTAGGTGTCATAGCTGAATATCCTAAAAGTAAATATGGAGTGGATAGCAATACAGTGTTGCCACAAAAATCACTCTGGGCATGCAATAAATAAATGTCATTGCAATAAGGTTAGAAACAAACTCTTGAAGTGGATTTTACTTTTTTCTTAAAAATAACTTATCTTCATAAAAGATAAAATTAATATTCAATGCGTAAGTCAGGACTACTTTTGTGTCAAAATATGGGAATAATTTTCCATCCAATAAGTAAATATCAATGCAATAAGGTAAGAAACATTGTGATGGGCATAATAAATGATTTTTATTCGAAAATGAACGATTTTTTAAAAACTTTCATATTATTTTTTTCAATTTAAACCATACATTTTATTTTAAAAAATTATAATAAATGTGGCTCTTAATTTAATTACTTTTCGTTTCATTACAAAATTCTTGGTATCAATTCATTTTTAACACTTTCCAACAAAGTTGAAAAGTGTTTATGACTTCGGTTTTTCTGGCCGTCTCTCCGCGCTCTAACTCTCGTAAATATACTTGGATTGACCTGAAATTTTTTGATGTTATTGACGTTTACCATAGCACGTTCTCTATTTCAAATGAAGTTTGTAGCATGTTTAGTTCATTTACAGGGACAGTCATAAGTATTCCGTTACATTACGGCCAATGGGAAAATCGTTTCAAAGGATTACATAATGATATAGGGGTGGAAGGAATTGTTTACGGCGTATTTTAATTATGTTAAACTAGTATTTCATACATAATGAAATTGATATGCGTCACTGAAGTTTATAAAACTTATATGTAATAACATGTATAATACGAAGTGCATAGTATTTATAGTGACACACAAAAGATTTCAGATACTACCGAAGTATTGCACATTAGCGATGATTGCTGGAAATGCATTTTTAATTATGATATGCGCTTTTATGTTCCACTATATTTATGCATACTATATGGTGTATATAAATGCTACATACAGGGTTACACAAAAGAATTCGTAAGGGTTACTGGGTATGAGCGTAAATTTCTTAAAGGTGGTTTTTAAATGAGTTATGCATTTTTACGCTGAACTGCATTTAGTTTACTAAGCAATGTTTGTAGAATATAGATAAAATGATATACAGAGTCACGCAAAGAACTGGATACATGGCGGTCTGTAAATGATAATTTCTTGAAATGTGATTTCAGTAGTTTTAAGAGTGTTTTAGTTTGAATTAAATTTTAGCTAAATAGTGGCGTGAAATAAAGGTTCTATGTAAACTACAGAACTGTACAAAAGTATTCGAGTATGTTTCCATCTATTAGTATAAATTGCTGAAAGGGAAATTTCAACCTATTATGCGTTTTCTTGCTAAGCTAAATATTTCTATTATACAGTATATACACTGGTTATCAAAAATTAAGGAAAAGTCACAAAATGCTAATTTTCAAATACGCGAAAAGGGAATAATATAATTCAAGTAATTACTATCTCTACAACACAGCTAGCCCATATAACAGCTTATTCATGTCACACGTGGTCACAAGTGTCACAGTCACTACGATGAAGCAAAAAAATAGGAAATTCCATACATCTCATTATGAGTCTCAAATGATCACTATATGTGACTCCACTGAGAAGTCAATGTGACTGCTGCTTTGTGACGAGTCACCAGGTGACTTTACAATGTATTTAAATCGTGACTCTCATGTGGCTGTCATTTTGAGACTCAATTTCATGGTCATCATGAACGTTGCATTATGATAAGTCACAAAATAATATCATATTATAGTCACATGGAGACTTTTCTTAAAAGAGCACAATGGTGACTTCACAGTTGTCTCTTTGTCACCTGAAAGTCATCATGTGACTTTAATGTGACATTATTTGGTAACCTATCACAATGCAGCGTTCACGATGACTTTGAAATTGAGTCCACCAATGACAGTCACATGAGAGTCACAATGTAACTACATTGTAAAGTCACATGGTGACTCATCACAAAGCAGCAGTCACAGTAACGTCTCAGTGGAGTCACATATAGTGATCATTTGAGACTCATAATGAGATGTATGGAATTTCCTATTTTTTTGCTTCACCGTAGTGACTGTGAGACTTGTGACCATGTGTGACATGAATGAGATGTTATATGGACTAGCTGTGTTGTAGAGATAGTAATTACTCGAATTATATTATTTCCTTTTGAGTGTTCGCGTATTTGAAAATTAGCATTTTGTGACTTTTCCTTAATTCATTCTACAGATAAAATACAGGGCTATTCAAAAGAATTGGAATACATATTTGGCTATGGACGATAACTGCTGAAATCAGTTTTTCCAATGTTTCATGCGTTTTCTAAAATGTTTACTTATTTATCTTATTTACCTTATTTCCCAAAATAACGAAGTTTTGTTAAAGCATTCAGGAAGTATTGGAAAGTGTTTCATAATCTATGCTTAACGCGTGATTTTTCTTTCTTGTTTAAAAAATACGAAGGCTGACAGCTATGCTATTACGCATGCCCGAATGATTCATTCGAATATCAAAATCCTCCATTGCCCATCACCAAAGAAACAATCTCTTGAAGTCGATTTTTATTAGTTACTTGTCGTCATAAAAGATAAAATTAATATTCTAGACATAAATGTAGATTATTCTTGCATCAAAATGTGAGAATAATTTTCTTTCATTGGGGATTTCCAGTTGGTTTCGTGTTCGAAATGTACCAGATTCGGAATGGCGAAAATTGTTTTCTTGAATTTGGATTGAGAGTCCTGCCAACGAAAATTAATTTATCGAGTTGATTCCCGATGTAATTTACGGAGTCAATTAAGATACAACTTAACTTGCGTATACAGGGGCGTGTTGGGGGTATACCTTTCAGATTTTTTTAAAGAAACTCCATATACTTTCTGTTTCTCAAATAAAACTATAGCGTATTACTCCCTGGGTGCAGTATTATCTAGCGTATACTGCCTGGTGTTTTTATGACTGCAGCACTGCCTTAGTAGGACTCCAATCAGAAATGAATAACTTATTTTAAACACTTCCCACTAAAAATAACATGAATATTATCAGAAGAAATTGCCCCTTTCATCAGAAATTCTACAGAAATCTGAGAAAATTTTGTAGATTTAGCTTTACCTTCAGAATATCTGCAGGGTTTTTTGGCAGACAATCGCTGACATTTTGAAGATTTGATTTACCTTTAAAATATCTGCAGAATTTTTTAAAGAGATTTCTCATACATTTTACAGATTTGATTTACCTTTAAAATATTTTCTGAATTTTTTAGCCATTTTGAATAGTATAAGGTAAACGAAAGTTGTCTTCAGATATTTCACAGAAATGAGAAAATCTTTTAAATATAAAGATCTCCAAAATTTTTCGAGACATTTTTTAATATTATATGATACACAATATTTAACTCCTAAAATGCTACAGAATATTCGAGCTTTAGTAAATAATTTTAGAATTGTTAATTGTCTTCAGAAATCTTGCAGTTAGAAGATTTTTAATGTCAGTAGAATGTAAATAAGTGATTTTTTTTCTTAATTTATTTCCCTAACAGGAGCGTCATTTCGGATTTTGCTTTAAACGCACTTTATACTTCTTTCTTTATACTTCTTGTTACACACTCTCTCCTTAAACCTTTTTTGTTTTGTTTTCAATAACTTCGAATAGTTGTTTTTAAAACTAAAATTAATGTAATACAAATGGAGAGGGAAAAAGTTACCTGTTGAGCAAATCTTTTTAACCTTTAGTGCAGGTCTATGTCTTCTAACTGCATTAGATACCTTATTATATCGACTGTAGAGGAGAATCAGTGCACTCAGACTAATTAAAAAAAGGATTCTTAGCCACTTCAAATTCAACATGGAATAGAGATATCACTCTTTGGAGATTTCACAATAATCTGTAAAAATTCGATTATTTTCCATCAAGATGATGAAGCGCATGTAAAATATTCTGTTAACAATAATTTAAGGCCATGTTTACTAATAGTTCCCCGAAAAATAGGTCAACTTTGGGATTATTATTTATTATTATTATTATTTGAGACAACAGACAACACCTTTGAACATTCTGGTTGTTTGTATTTTTTATAAATGTTTATTATTTTTTTAAGAATTGAGTGATTTTTTTTTACCAAATAAAACAAAATCAAATCAAGGTGTCGTCCAACATGGCGGTCTCGAGTATTTCTCGTTTGAAAAACATGACCGATATGCGTAGGTTTCAGCTAATTTTAAACATGGTCTGAAATTAGAAATGCATTTCTTTATATTAGTTAACATAATTTCTTATTAAATAAAGCTAAAAAAGCAATTAGAAAATTACGAAATAGTGGGCTTTTCAAATTAATGTTGATTTTTTTACGCATTTTTTTCCCTTTGACGTTATGTAAAAGATGATTAATATGGACAAATGTAACATGTTATAGGTTCATTCCATAATCACAAGTATACTAACTCAGCTGGGAAATATTTAAAGTCAATTAGTTCAATGATTGAGTTGCAAGAACCTACGCAGATTTTAAAGTTTCGATAGAAAGCCCTTTAAAGCTTCCGTAATCTCTTTGACCCATGGAACTATGAATAAAGAGCAATTGATATATCTTCAAAATGATGAAGCTTCAAAGTTTACTGAATTCAGTTTCGCAGGGCCTGATTACTGCCACCAATAAATTGATATAGAAATTTCCTCCTTATTCATGCAAAATTTTTACATATTGCATTTTTACATATTTGTCATTAAATTTGGTGTCATAATTAAAACAAAACTATATATTCGTTTTCACTGGTGGAAGTTTGCATAGGCAGTAGTCAGTCCCTGCGGCCATATTGTAACAACAAATAATCTTCCTGCCAATGTCAGTAAATTTGATTGCCGTAAATTTGATTGCCGGGCAAACTTCCACCAGTAAATTTCAATCGAAATTTTCATCTTTTTCAAGCACCATTTTTCATGCAGAATTTCTGTCATAAATAAGGTAAACATTTCTTTTCGTTTTTATTGGTGGAAATTTGCTCCGGCTTTAATCAGGCCCTGATCCAATGAAAACACACAACAGCCTCCATCTTCTCACTAGATCTTCAGTTACTTCACTTGCAATCAGTATATATACGCTACTTGTCTCTTTATCCATTGCTCCATTCCCATAAAATCTTTCCCACTCTTCCATTTTGCACATAAACTTTTTTTTATGTGTGTGTAGGGGCGGAGGGTTACCGAGCACGAATTTGAGGTCACATTTTCAAAATTCAAAAGGGGCAAAGGATAAGAAGAAATATATTTTTTAAATATGTTAACTTAGACTTAATTGGCTATTCCTGGGCCATACAAGAGTCTTTCCTCTGTGTCATAATTTTGCATATCAGCGGCGTGTTGTTCTCATCTAGCTACTATAAGAGGTCTTTTCGCACATGCCGCATTTTCCCTTCTGCACACGAAATTTATCTGTAATCCTAGCGCAACTCCTGATTTCCAGTCCATCAGAAATTCTCAAAACGTTCATAGTTCTTATTAACGAAATTATTTCGTCATTAAACAAATTTGACGCTATATATTTTGCGACTTGCACAGTTTTATAACCTGGTCGTCCTTTTCCGGCCAGAATGCCACTATTTTCGACAGGCAACGTAATTAATGAATGAATTAAAAAACCCTTTCAGCAGCACATTCTATGCACTTATAGCTTTAAAAAATTCAAAAACAATAAATCGATTTTTTTTTTTAATGATAAAGTAAACATGACCTTAAGGAAGGAAAGGAAAGCATTGTCAAAGAAAATACAAAAAACAAATGACTTGATGATAAATTTTATTTAAGCATCAAAGTTACTAAGATTAATAAATATTTTAATTTTTAATGCACTTCCATAATATTTTTATCTCCGTAGATAATTATCCATATTTAATATAAATATTTTAATTTTTAATGTACTTCCATAATATTTTTATCTCCGTAATTGATTATCCATATTTAATAATTACCTCCTAACTTACCTACATCGTTAAACACACACACGCTTCAATAGATACAACTTAAAATATGTACTACTTACAATCGATATTTTGAAATTTCCTGGAGGTGGGGAAGACTTTTTCTCCTGTGCAATCTTCTGAATTCTCGCCGCTTACTAAAAGCGGGAGGGAAAAAATTTCTCTGTTCCCATTAGTGATGCTTTTGCGTAACAAGTGTTTCCTTATCCAAGAATTTTTGGACAGAAAAAAATATGCATTATATAACTTCAATATTTTAAAGTAACAATTGAAAATTTATATATTAATTTACACTTTTACTAATAGTATCGTTAATAAAATAGTTTGCTGTCAAAACCCACAGTGAAATGTTTCCTACAAAAATCCACGTCATCAAATATTTCCTTGAAGTCAGTTTTTTATCCGACTGCCAAGAAGGTTTATGTGTTTCACGCGTATCTGGGTATGTGGATTTCTTTATACTCTCGAAACATCCCAACGGCTGGGTGGGTTTTAATGAATGGGGTCTCTATCGATTCGTCTTAACCGTCCGATGGTTATGGGCTAAGTTTTACTTTTATAAATTCAAACTGGCCGCCGCAAAATACAAAATGGCGGTAGAGACGAAAAAAATTTACGCACCCTACTGAGTGGCATATCATTGGATAGGTCTTTCAAAATGAAGACGATGTTTCATTGACTATTTTAGAGTCAGAAGCTCCGTCTAAATATTACACAACCTGGAAGTTGTGTAGGTAGGATCTCTAGCTTAACTGCAACTCTAAACTTCATAGACATCTATAGGCCTCATCAAAACAGTGTTTATAGATAGGAACTAACAATTAAACACAACTTAAAAGTCATCAATACAAGTAAATAAAAAAATATCTAAGTAATATAAAAAAAAAAGCTTCACATTGATAAGAAATAATTAATTAGTTCGCTTTTTAAGAAGCCGGGTTTTTTTTTTTTTATTTAATTTTTACTTGTTGTTTCACCTTGTTTCTTCACGCCATTTACAGTAGTAAAAATATTTAAAAATACTTAAGGTGAGTTTATTTAGTTTTAAACTAATTTAATCTAATAATACAGAATTTTGGCAAAACACAGTCTTCATTTACACATATTTCCTTGTTACTTGTTATAATGCAACTTGTTGGAATGATGTATATCAATTTTTAAATGTTTTGATGTTAAACCATTAATAATGTGAATAAAATGCCTTTTTCAGCTGATTTTGCCATGTGTGACTCAACTGATTTTCTTTAAAGAACGAGGTAATATATATATATGCTGTATTTTAAAAACCCCACATTAAAAAAAAATAATAATAATAAACGATTAAATAGGCAAAATTTATTTTAAAAATTTAATTGAATTATGCATATTTAATATGTATTTCAATAATATAGAGGATTTTTTATTTTATTTATTTATTTTATGCAGGGAGTCATAAAAAGAAAACCAGTTTTGCAGTAAGTTCAATTTCATCATGAATAGCATCTTTGGACTTTATTGTCACTCATGAATATAATTAAATTTAAAAGGTCAAAAAACCCTACTGCGTAAAAAGCAAACTAATTAATTATTTATCATCAATGTTAAACGATTTTTTATATTACTTACCTATTTTTTTATTTACCTGTATTGATGACTTTTAAGTTGTGTTTAATTGTTAGTTCTTATCTATAAACACTATTTTGATGAGGCTTATAGATGTCCGTGATTGTTAGAGTTTCAGTAAAGCTAGAGATCCTACCTACACAACTTTCAAGTTGTGCAATATTTAAACGGAGCTTCTGACTATAAAATAGTTAATGGAACATCGTCTTCATTTTGAAAGACCTATCCAATGATATGCCACTCAATAGGGTGCGTAATTTTTTTTCATCTCTACCGCCATTTTGTATTTTACGGCCACCATTTTGAATTTATAAAAACAAAACCTAGCCTATAACCATTGAACGGTTAAGACGAATCGATAGAGACCTCATTCATTAAAATCCATCGAGCCGTTGGGATGTTTCGAGGGTATAAAGAAATCCACATTACCCAGATACGCGTGAAACACATAACCCTTCTTGGCAGTCGGGTAAAGATAAAACCCACCCACCTTTTTTACACACCAAAATATCATTCACTGATATAAAAAATATAATGAAATTTAAACAAATTTCTATGCGGAATAGTGGCTCAAAAATAAATGATAATGAAAAAATGATCTGTTATTTAACGTTTTTCTGAGTATTTCTACATGCGAGTTTTCTTTTAGGTGACAGGGGTTGTTTTTTAGAAAAAAGTCGCTTAACCCTTCACTGCACGACGTGCCACATCTGGCACATACCTGAATACACTGTAATTCTTATTATGTGCCATGAATTTGGCCAATATGATCACTATCCCTGATCAAGAACAGTCCAAAGAATGGAATAACACTTATTTCGTCCATGTCAGATGGCTGCATTTGACAAAAAATCAGAATTTGTTCTTCGGAAACAAAACAAATTTCCATCAAGCTCTTAAGGTAAAATTTACTTTCATTATTTTTACTGAATACTTAAAAATATTAACACAAAATAAGTTGCTGAGTGTTAAGCAGATAAAATTAATTTAAGCTCATTTAGTTGTAAAATGTAGCAATACAATATTTTAAAACCCTAATTGTGTACATAGGGTACACGCCATAAAATATCAAATTTAAGCTGAAGATTTGAAAATTTAATTTTTTTTTACTATTTTTCCCATTATTAAACCGATATGTAGATTTCAAATAATTGTTTTCATAAAAATAGAAAAAATCGTGCAGTGAAGGGTTAATTGGTTGTCACTTTGTAATACAGCGATAAAATAAAAAATGCTCAATATTAAAATCCTAATCAACAAGCTGTAAAAATTTAACTATGGTTTTTTTTCACTCTACATTAGACATTATACAAAGAAAAGTTTTTAAAAATGAGATTTTTTTATAGGATAACACATATTTGATGATTCATAGAGTTTAAATAAGAATTAAAAATTGACTTAGTTTATTAAAAATCTTAACCGTTAACTAATAACTTATGACAAATATTTTAAGAAAGTTTGAAAATCTATCATAATAAATGATAATAAATTCATTGTAATAAAAAATTCCTTCTCAAATAATCACTTGAAGTTGACCCCGGAAAACTGTGCAAGGAAAAAAAAGTGATGACACTATTTCTTTGACACAAATTTAACAGCAGCCGGTCATTTGAACGGTACCAAATTAAAATATGTGGATTCGAATCAGAAATTTCTTCATAAAATAAGTAAAATATAAATTGCATAAAAACTAAGTAAGCAACTAAGTAGTCTTAAATAACAATTCTGGTGTCAAATATTTTTATCAAATTTGAGAAAAATCCCTTGGGTGTTTAATGTTAAAATTTAGGATAAAAAAATTTACCACAAGACTTTTCATCCCTTAAATAACTTAAATTAATAAACTTTAATTTAAATAACTTAAATTAATAAAATTAATTTAATAAACTTAAATAGTTTTTAAATAATTACAAATTCATAAATACTACAGGGTTTCAAAACTCACCTTTATGAAGCACGAACTCGTACGAATGAAAACCGATTTTATGTGGAACATGAGAACTGCATTTGTTTCGACTGACAAATCGCAAATGACTGGAATGAAAACTCGGACTCGAATGGCTGAGTGCTGTAATAGATCGATGCTTCACTTTTGGTCGCCATATTTTTATTTTTAGCGCACTCAGCGTAATCATTGTGTATGCATAGAATTTTCCCTCTGAAAAATCAGTATTCATAGTTCACACTCTAATCCTATTCCTTCCCGGTAATGAAATATATATATATATATATATATACTAGTCCTAGTGTAAACGCTCGTCCTAGGACGGTGGGTAGAAATCGGGGTTTTCCCTTAAAATTTGAAATATTTGATAAAATATCCATATAATATTATTCGTAACCCAGCTATTTGATTTAAAAATCATAAGAAGTCAGTAAATTGAAATACAGTTTTCAAACATCTTACATTTGAAAGTACAGCCTCGCTATTCAACGGTGTAAAATTTAAAATATGCGATGTTCAGAAGTAATGTCTGAAAAAAAAATTGGAAATTGGACGTCAAACATGGCAAATGAGGTTCGTTTGTGCTACAACTAGTTTTATAAATATTTTTTGCACCACATATTGTACTTCATGTATATTTTAGTGCATTTCATAAGTGCATATCAATTTCATTCTGTTCGAAAGGCTGTAACATCATTAAAATGCACTTGAAATAATTTTTTCCCATTGGCCGAAATGTAACAGAAAACTTTTGACTGTCTCAGTAATTAAACTATACATCCGATTTTTATAAAATTTGAAATGACTGGACAAAATTATGCAACAATTATATATTTTAAATTTCAAACGATTCGGTTGGGTAGCTTTTGCGCTGTTATATGCGGAAGGACGGACAGACAGACAGACGGACTGAACAACGACTATAAGTGCTACGTATTTATATAATTACGAACGCACCTAAAAAAAGGAAGAAAACGGATTAATGATTCATCAAATCAATTTTTCCCGAATAAATTAAACATACAAACCTGAAACAAACTAAAGACTATGTTAATTACATTAAATACTCAGAAAATAGAGTACTTTCATGTTATCCCAGCGATGTGACAAATCGCCAAATATCATCATATACTCCATACCAATACATCATTCATATTATATAAATTTCACTTAAAATATAAACCTTTAACACATTTCCTTTAAAAAGCATAACTTTTATTTAAAATACAAACCATTCAAAATACATATACTGCATAAAATTAAAATGCATGCCTTTCACGCTTTCCTTTAAAATATATAGCAATAATAATAATAATGAATACCATAGCATTTTAATTCAACTTCAAAGCATCGTTTCTAAATCACACACGTGAAAAAATAACTACTTTGGCGAAAAAAAACCGTTATTGGCGAGATTAGCCCTCGGATAACATAGAAGTACCGAAAATAGAGTTGAGTTTTCTAAGACTTTGCTTTTAAATTAAAAACTATTTTCATTGTTTCATAGGCGAATGACGACAAGGGCATACTAATACTACAGGAGTTAAAATATTCAATGAGTAAAAGTTTTTTAATTTTTATCAATGAATTTTCAAAAATGAATGAATATATAATTAAATTAAGTTAAATAATGCTATAAAAAGTGATAGAATATCTTTATTAAGACTTACGATCGTTTCATCGCACAATCGGCGACATTTTCAAAATCAATCATAATAGAAAATATTTTCACATAACTTAAAAACAATAATATAGTAAACAATGTTTGCTATATTATTGTTTTTAAGTTATGTGAAAATATTTTCTATTATGATTGATTTTGAAAATGTCGCCGATTGTGCGATGAAACGATCGTAAGTCTTAATAAAGATATTCTATCACTTTTTATAGCATTATTTAACTTAATTTGTTTATAAGTGATTATTATACATGTTTTTATAGAATATATAATTGTTTACATTTGTAAAATTAATCGCAATTTCTGAATGTTCGTTTGTTTATATCGGTAATCTGTTGTTGGTAGACGGTTATTTTTAATTTAGAACTTAAAACATTATAATTGTATAGTTTTTGAAGGTTTTAGAGAAAATGAAGAATAGATGTGATACAACGTAGATTATTTCCTTAAATCGAACAATTAATTGCCTTATTTACGCCATCGGAAAGAGGGGTACGATATACAGGGTGATCAATTTAAAAGAGTACACGTTGGTTTTTATTATTACCCTTAATCCCTTGGGGACGAGCGACCAGGTATACGTGCCGCATGAGGTGCTCAGAATCCGTGATTATTCTCACCATTAATTTTTTACTGTAAAGTTTGCCTTATTTAATCCGAACATTTTCCCGATTCAATTAGCCAAAAATTTCTGTTTTGAAAAACCGGTGATAAAAGATTAAAAATTCTGCATAAGACACTCGTCCCGAAGGGGTTAAATCTGACGGATGTGACAACTATTCTAGCACTGAAGTATAATTGTTTAAACCTTGTTAAAGTGTGGGAAACAATTTCCAACACCTATGGACTGTTACAACTTTATTTGTGAGGTAAAACAGAAATGGAGACGCGCAATATTATTTAATCCTGTGATAATTTTATTTTTAAAAAACATAATTTAATTCAAATTTTTTACATAATCATTCCGTACAGCAAACGTTGAAAATGTTCACCACCATTTTGAATGCAAACATAAACACGTCGAACCAATTTTTTTGACACACTTCGGAACATTGGTGGTGTTACTGACGACATTTCTTCAGTTCTTCCATTCATAATCTTACGAAATGAGTTTTCAAAAATAAAAAAATAAATAAAAACGTTGAAAGAAGGAGACGATTTACTCAAATCATTTACGCAGAATCAGATTAAAAATTACTAATGATGTTCACGCGAATTTATGTTTAAAAAACGAGTTTTCGCATTTAGAATGTGAAAAAAACGATACCCGAACATTAAATATACAGATATTAAATAAGTAATGATGTTAAAATTGTTGCTACATATATTATAGGTATGGATAATACAAAAAACTAACGGGTAATCTTTTAAACTGACCATCCTGTGTTTTATTTCTGAGGATAAGCGCGACCCGGTATCGTCACTTTAGCGTATTATATAAATAGATAATTATGGTTATAATCGATAACATATTCACAGATGAGTGAAAATGCAACGTGGCTAAGACGGGATTAGTGTTGCCAGGTTCGGTATCACAAAAAGCGGGACAAACAGACAAAATAAAAAAGAAAAGTGCCCAGCTTAACTGATGGCATTGAGCTCACAGACTATTCACACTAATTGTATATTATACTCTTATTTTAAAGAATAATGCCACTCAAAAAAATAAGTGAAGGGGAATTAGCCCCCGTTTCCCCCTTTATACTTAACCAGTGAACCTCCAAATCTAATCAGGGAAGCTCCTTATCATAATAAACCGGTATACCAAATTTGGAGCAAATCGAATAATCTTGCAAAAAAAAACATTTATCTAAATTAAGGGGGTGGACTAACCCCCCTTTATCCTTAACCAATGAATTGCCAAAACGAATCACGGAAGCTCCTTAACATAATAAACCGGTATACCAACTTCGGAGCAAATCGAAATCATTCTGCATAAAAAACCCATTTATCTAAATTAAGAGGGGCAGGCTAACCTCCCTTTTCCCCCTTTACCCTCAACCAATGAACCCCAAAACTAATCAGTGAAGTTCCTTAACATAATAAACCGGTATACCAAATTCGGAGCAAATCGAATCATTCTGCATGAAAAACACATTTATCTGAATTAAGGGGGTGGACTAACCCTGTTTTTTCCCCCTTTATCCTTAACCAATGAACCCCCAAAACTAATCAGGGAAGTTCCTTAACATAATAAACCGGTATACCAAATTCGGAGCAAATCGAATCATTCTGCATGAAAAACACATTTATCTGAATTAAGGGGGGTGGACTAACCCCGTTTTTTCCCCTTTATCCTTAACCAATGAACTCCCAAAACTAATCAGGGAAGTTCCTTAACATAATAAACCGGTATACCAAATTCGGAGCAAATCGAATCATTCTGCATGAAAAACCCATTTATCTGAATTAAGGGGGGTGGACTAACCCCGTTTTCCCCCTTTATCCTTAACCAATGAACTCCCAAAACTAATCAGGGAAGTTCCTTAACATAATAAACCGGTATACCAAATTCGGAGCAAATCGAATGATTCTGCATGAAAAACCCATTTATCTGAATTAAGGGGGTGGACTAACCCATCTTTTCCCCCTTTATCCTTAACCAATGAACCCCCAAAACTAATCAGGGAAGTTCCTTAACATAATAAACCGGTATACCAAATTCAGAGCAAATTGAATGATTCTGCATGAAAAACCCATTTATCTGAATTAAGGGGGGTGGACTAACCCCGTTTTTCCCCCTTTACCCTTAACCAATGAACCCCCAAAACTAATCAGGGAAGTTCCTTAACATAATAAACCGCTATACCAAATTCCGAGCAAATGGAATCATTCTGCATGAAAAACACATTTATCTAAATTAAGGGGGGGAGGGGGGGGGGGTGGACTAACCCCGTTTTCCCCGCTTTATCCTTAACCAATGAACTCCCAAAACTAATCAGGGAAGCGCCTTATCACAGTGAACCTAGGAAAAAATTTTGAAGCAAATCGGATGTTTCTATCAAGAGTTATCGCGTTACGTACATACATACATACAGAACGGGCGGGCACATTAACTCTCAGGCTTTGATAGCCTGTGAGCTAAAAAGCGAACAGCGGTTTGTAAATCGGGACATAAAAATATAGTATAGTAATGTCTGTGAAAACGGAACCTGCCTATAACGGAATCGTGTCTTAAATATTTCATTGTCCCTACGGTAAGAATACTGTACAATTATACCTGACAAGACGAAAATCTGTTTAAAACGGAATATTTCTACTGTACCTTGCGATTTTATCGTAGCAGGTTGGACCTCTCTATTCTAAAAAAGAAAGTAATTAACGATGTCACCGCTGCCGTTGTCAACGAATTTTTTGTGACCGGAGGTCTTTTTTCGCTAATATTAAGAAACCTACTTGCATACAAAAATATTTAATTGATTAATATTGTAGAGGAATGTTTGACAAACGCGTTGAAGCAGACAGTTTTTAAATCGAAGAATTATTTTAAGAGATATTTCATGTTAAAGTGGGTCAAAATCCTTCCATTAAAAAAGTTTTATAGGAGCAAAAGCTATACAGAGGAATTTCCCAATTAACTAGGAGATCTTTATTGTACACTGAATTAAGTGAATCAAGCATAATCCAATTCAGCGACAGAACAATGTCATGTGTTATCACATCACTTCGTGTATAACTGATAAGGGATCCGCATTTTCTTTCAGTCAGGTGAAGGAAGAAGACGTCTTTGAAGCACGCGGATTTAGATGTTTAATTTTTCTCGTTGTTTGTAAAACGTATAAGTAAAATAATGTTTCTAATTGCATTATATGGTGGGCAGGTTCGTTGGTCTTGTCGCGTGTCATATGTTGCCAGTGATTAGATATATCACCGCATATGAAATTGCAAAAACAATC
Source organism: Maratus speciosus (assembly GCA_963932465.1). NCBI lineage: Eukaryota > Metazoa > Arthropoda > Arachnida > Araneae > Salticidae > Maratus > Maratus speciosus. The sequence goes on from OZ010792.1 coordinate 38,617,317, forward strand.
AATTCTCTTTTACTTTAAATAAATATAATAACAATAAAGTAAAACGCATTCACTTCATCGAAAAAAATTATTAAAGAAGATATTGAAAATAATTAAAATAGGAAAAATTCATTCTCATCTTGGATTATCTAAGATATTCGCAATGTTGTAAGTAGTGTATGAAACCTAGTTAAACTGTTACAAATACTTTATAAAAGCTAGTTTATAAGTTTTCAACAAATCAAAAGTCCAAGCACTCACATTTTAGAGTATCCAACATATTCAAATGCTACTAAGTAAGTTGTGTGACATGATTAAAGTAAAGCATGAAAGATTGTAAGATGTCTATTACGTGAATTGAAAAAAAAAAATTACTAACTCTAAGCTTTTTGAGTGAGAAAAAAAAATATTTATTTTTAATAGTTACAAAATCAAGTACATAAGTAAACAGAGTTTAAACAAGGTGTTAAATTTTTATGCTATGCGAAATTTAACTGAAGGCAGTTCTAAATTCAAAATTTTATCTAATCTTTAACCAGAACACTTGCCGCGTTAAAAGGTTCACTCACTTACATTTTAGGGTTTCCAACAAATATAATTGCTACTAAGTAAGTTGTGTGATTTATGATGAAAGTAAATCATGAAAGATTGTAAGATGTCTAATATGAGATATGAAAATAAAATACAATCACTAAGCTTTCTCATTCACACACAAAAAAAATATATATTTATTTTCAATAGTTACAAAATCAAGTACAAAAGTAAACAGAGTTTAAAAAGGTATTAAAATTTTAGGCTATGACCAATTTAACTGAAGACACTTCTAAATTAATAATTTTTGTCTATGTCTGTGCGATTTGTAAAATTCTCAAAGAAATAAAAACTTATATAATTTTATGTGAGTAACATAATAATTGAAATTTATGCAAACATAATTGAAGAATAATTATAAGTTTAAAAAACGCAAGTGAATCAATTTTATATACTAAATCAGCATTATATTCGATCGGCCATTGTTAATTAATAATTAATTAATATATTTTTTAATTGTTGTCTGGACTCCATACAACAATCTTACGAAAGATAAACGAGCGCATGCGCAAACCTGCTTATCTATGATGAAAAGCAGATGTTGTTAGATTAGATAAGATCTTTGGAAATTTTAGCATTTGACTGTGGGAATTCCACAAGGTAACATGTTCTAACAAATCTTTTCGCTTTTTAATTCTCTAAAGAGGAATTTCAAAGTTTGTATATGAAAATTAATAAATAAAATTCCTTCCGAAAATACTTGTTGCTGAATATTGCATAATTCAAATAAGTTTATGATAAAAGCTTAAAAGTTCGATGTGTTAATAACAGGTTCAACGAGTCAAAAAATTTATTTTAATGAAACTATTTCAATTAAGTTATACAAAAATCTTTAAACTTAGGTTTTTTCCTTACACAATCGTGTAGAATAACATGGATTTAGATTAAAGTAGGTAAAACTCGTTAGGTAAAGTCATTTACTACACTGTTACACTTTTCTTAAATCAAATATTGTATGTCTTATATTTTCCGTTAACTAATCGTTCGGATGATTTTTTTTTCTTCTACCCTGTTAATCGCAATATTTTTTAAACTTAACTAAGTTTCAGTAAATATAAGACGATATGAAGTTTAAGAAAAGGGGTAGACGAAAGAATTTTCATACAGTATTGCGACTCAACATCCATCCATCCGCATTAATTGTAGAAAAGGAATTTTTACACTTATTACTTAAGTGTTTATTCAGAAAAAGTAGCTTAAATGTTTTAATGTTGATAAAATTGTTTGTGAAGTTCGCGCATGTCTTCTCCGCTCTCGCAGCGATCCCTTTTTGTAGAAAGAGAAAAAACTAAGAAGGGCTAAGAAGGTGAGCTATAAGTGGCGAGAACGACTTTGGCCACTGCCAGCCGTAAAGATAAAACGAAACTATATAAGTATGTTTGATATTTATTAGTGTTATCTCTTACTGTTTGTGCTAGTATGTGTCTCAGTGATGTCCTCCTCGTTTAAAAATAAAGTGTATCAAAACAGGCCAATTTTCATTAGACACCCACACGCCTCGACCATCCGGTCGTTACATTGTTAAACTATCTTTTATGAAAGAAACTTCAAATGATTCTTTTACAAGAAAAAATCTCACACACAAACATTATGCTTTAATATTCAAAAAATCAAGTTAATTTTCTAAAAAGTTCTTAACACATTATCAACTATGCAAAAATATACTAAGTCAAAAGACAAACTTTCTTAATTTATTTTTCATCTCACCGTTTTCATTATTGTTATTTCAATGTTATTACTATTATTATTATTATTATTATTTCAATGTTACTATTGTAAATTTTGTAATACAATGTAAATTTTTCAAACTCTTATTTAATTCATTTCCAAAAATAAAATTTTATACTCATCAATGTCTGAATTTTTAAAATAAACTAAAAGTTTTCCTACAAAAACCTTAAACTCCCGTTATATTCATTTTCAAAAATAAAAATAAAATAAAATTTTCCTAAAAATAATTCAGCAAACATTTTTTACTTAAGTTAAAAAATAATTTAAATTCCCAAAATAAATTATCTAACAAGTGATAATTAGAAAAAAAATTAACTTCCCAAAATAAAAAGTTTAAAAAGAAAAATTTTAGCTGCCGGATGATTGCTACGCTCCGATGGGTTGATCAATGGAGCCAGAACAGCCTGATTTAGTCTAACCCATGCTGAATATGATGAAAAAGAGAAATTTTTCTATCCCTTAGTATTTTTAAAAGAAAAATTTTTAAGAAAGAAAAATTAATTTCCTAAATGAAAAACTTGTAAAGAGAAAAAAATTCTCAAAATTTTTTCTATCACCCGGGGAAAAAAAAAGTTCACAAGAGAAAAAATTTTATATTACGCAAAAAAAAAAAAAAAAAAAAAAAAAAAAAAAAAAAAAAATACTCCCAAAATTTTTATATCCTGCGAAAACAAAATCTTTAACAAAAATTTTAACTCTTGATCATTTTTTTAAAAATTCTTCTCAAAATAAAATTTTCTATCTCCCAATCAGTAAATATCAGCGTACTTATAAGACGCTTATCTATCCACTTCAATTAAAATATTGTTATCTAACAACACTTCCGCTACGGATTTCCATCCCGAAACCCTCTTATCAGCCTGGTACTCCAAGATTAAAAAAAAAAAAACTTCCGAATGACATTCATTTGCCCTTGAGAGCGTGCCGAGTACCGCAGGTCGCAGAACTCTCATTCTCACACTATTGAGAACTATATATATATACCGGGTGTCCCAAAAAGGACTGACTGATTTTAAAATTCAATAACTTGCAAACGGTGACAGATATTTAAAAAATTCTTGCAGGAGGGTTATACATAAGGTCAAAAGTTTTTTTACAGTGATTTTCAATTTTAGTTCGAATTACAAACAATAGATGGCGCTGCGATCAATAGACGCTGAATTCAGGCTCGATTTTTGGTTCTTCGTGGCCCGGATAATACATTTCCATCTCCTTTTTCAGCATGGAACAAGAGAAAGGACTAGAAATCGAGCCTGTATTTAGCGACTATTGCTTACAGCGCCATCTATTGTTTGTAAATCGAACTAAAATTGAAAATCACTGTAATAAAACTTTTGACCTTATGCATAACCCTCCTGCAAGAATTTTTTTAATATCTGTCACCGTTTGCAAGTTATTGAATTTTAAAATCAGTCAGTCCTTTTTGGGACACCCGGTATATATATATATATATGTATATATATATAAAGTGTTTTTCAATAATGTCTACTGGTTTGATTTCATACTGTTATTTTAATCATCAAATAAAATCCTACGTTGTATTTTACAATATGATTTACATGGTCTGGTCTCAAACAATTTAAGATTTTGATGGCTTTTAAAGTTATTATAAACTTGTCCTCTGTTTCTTGTACTTAAATCGGGGTTTTTATTTTGTTTGTTTCATGCACTTAAATTTATGATTTGGTAAAATAATAATTGGGCAACTTTGCATTATGACCTGTGATATTTCACAAAATCCCTCAAATGAAGCGCCTCCAATTCAATAAGTAAAATAGCTTCATGCACCACGAAACTTCATTTTAATATTCAAAATAGGCTCGCTGTGTTTATATGAGCGTTACACAATTTTCAAATGACTTACCCAAACTAAAATTCTGCATTAAACAATCTCTTATTAGAAACCCTTTCTAACATGTTCTTAAAAATTCATGATACTCTGCGTAAACTAATTACGAAAATGATATGCGATCCGATATACCTATAAATATTCATCGTACGTTCTAGAAACTATTTTGGTATATTCATATATAAAGACACGCTTGAATATCAATTTTCAGAAAGCACTCGCGCTCATACTTATGACCACACTGTGTATCTGTTCACATGTTAATAAATGCCACATCTCCAATAAATGTAGGTATGTTTAATTATATACTGTTTATGTTGAAGAAAAGTATACATAATGAAACGATATTATTAGATTTCAATGTTCATTAAAATAAGCGAATAAAATTTCTTCATCAGCCATCTTTAATTAGGATTGTCAACTTAAAAATTTACTTTGATTGGACATACTAATCATAAAAAAAAAGATGACGACCGTTAACCCCCCATTTCCCAATGCACCTTTCAGATTGCGTTACTATTGGAATGTTATTCCATATGGAAAGCATGAATACGAAATTCCTCAATAGTAAACAATAAAAAGGTTAAAAGTTTTACTTTTATGTTTTGATGTATCACATTCAGTAGAAATATATTCTTCTTAAGATGAACAAAAAACATTTATTTGAAGATTAAATACACTAGAATAGTATGCTGTACACAATACTGATAACACTTCACAATATAAAAAAAAACAGATGAATATTCTTGAGACTTTTTACAAAACACAAATATAAAGAAATACTTTGAATTATGTATTAAATATTAGTTTGTTGCATTTTTTAATGTATAATATTATTCCTTTGGAATATTATTGGATTTTCAATCCAGCAGCATTTTGCTGCACACTGCTGTAAGCCATGGAGGAGCACTAACAGTTCTGAGTCTCTGTGCCAGTCAAACAACAAAGAGGATTGTCTGATGCTGCCATCTGGTGGAATGTTCTTGAAACAAAAGAGCAATTCTCTAACATCTTTCCCGTTTTGTGATAGAATCTAACACCAGGTGGATAAGGTTTCTACAAAGTTCAAATTTGGCCTTTGGCAGCGGCTTCTTCATTATGCCTGCTATTATTTCATTTTTTGATAGATATTTGACATCTATAACATTTTTCGTTTTCAAATCTCGTATGTAATGATACTTTGTATCAATGTGCTTAGTGCGAGATTTAAATTTTTCACTTTCAACCAATTTAATTGTAGATTGGTTATCCTCAAAAATTCTAATTGGAAAATGTTGTACTAAGTTGAGATCTTTACATAATTTTAAAATCCATAACACCTCTTGAGTTCCTTGTGACAGTGCCTCATATTCAGCTTCTGCTGACGATAACGTCACACATGTTTGTTTTCTCGAGAACCAAGAAATGCAGTACATTCCCTGATGTGGATTTTCTGTCTGTAGCATCTTGACCGCGGTCTGGATCAGAGTATGCAACTATATTAGGATATTCTTTTGAAGAAATGTGGAGATCAAAGTTTTTCGTGGTTTTTAAGTATCTTATTACCCTCTTAACAGCATTCCAGTCATTTTGTCTTGGATTATTGCATCTTCGACTTAGTATGTGTGTAGGAGTGGTAATATCAGGTCTTGTGCAGGAGGAAATATATAAAAAACTTCCTACAGCATGTCTATAATTATCATTTGATGATAAAATATTTTCTTCTTTATCTAAACTATAACAATTAGTTTCCATTGAGGTATAAGTTGGTTTGGCTTCTTCAAGCTGAAAATTGATTTATTTTACTTTTTTGTGAAAGTAGATAACTTCCATCTTCTTTTCTATAAATTTTTATACCTAAGAAGTATTTTGCTTCTATTAGCGATGTTATGGGATAAGATTTCTTTAAATAATTTATTACTTCATTAACTTCCTTTTCATCTTCTGAGCTTATCAGCATATCATCTACATACAGTATGAGATGAATTGTCTTCTTTGATTTTTCTTTTATGAACATACATGGATCAGCTTCACTTCGTTTAAATCCATATGCCTTTAGAGTATTCTCTATTTCTTCATTCCAGCACTTGGCGGCTTGTTTAAGACCATATATAGCCTTTTTTTAATTTATAGACCTTTGTCTATAAATTAAATTTTATTTTCTTCATCATGAAAGCCTTCTGGTTGATGCATGTATCATTCTTCATTATCAAGTTTACCATGTAGAAACGCTGTTTTAACATCTATTTGAAATACTTTGGCTTTATGATAAGATGCCCAGGTCAAAAAAGCTCTAATGGTTATATGTTTGACGACAGGAGAGAAGGTTTCATCATAATCAGTGCCTAATTTTTGAGTGAAACCTTTGGCAACTAATCGCACTTTACATTTTATTTCTTCTCCATTTTCATCATGTTTTGTTTTGTAAACCCATTTACACCCAATGGCGTACTTGCCTTTGGGTAAAGTAACAAGCTCAAATACTTCATTTTCCTTTAAAGAGTTAAAGTCTTCCTTCATAGCTTGAAACTATTTCTGTTGCTCTTTTACTGGTAATTTTAAAACATCTTTAAAAGTTTCAGGATCTTGATTTTTGGAACAACTGTCTTCAGTTTTGTAAGAATATCTTTCTGGTGGAATTCCTTTAGTCTCTCTGTTAGATATTCTTCTCTGGGAATTATCTTCACTTTCTTCTGCTGTTGGGCTATTTACTGATTTTTCATCCGTTTTTATTTCTTCTGTAGATTATGGTCTATTGGGATAGCTTCACAATCATTTTCAAGATTTTCTTCTGAAAAATTGAAATGCATTAAATCTGAGGTTCGCTCTTCAGGATTTTCTTGAAAGACATTTTCACAGTTCATATTTTCAAAAAACTTCACTGTTCTGCTTATTTCTATTTTTCTACCGCCTGTGTAAATTCGGTATCCCTTGCTTCTTAAATCGTAACCAACAAAAACTCCTTCAGTGGCTCTTTCGTCAAATTTTTGTCTCTTCTGTTTATGAACATACACATATACGTTGCATCCAAATACTTTAAAGTGACTCAAATTTGGCTTATTCCCATTCCACAGTTCATATGGTGTCTTTTCAGTTGATTTTTTAGGTAATCTATTTTGTAAGTAGGCTGCTGAAGCAATGGCTTCTGCCGAGAATGTTTTTGGCAATTTAGCATTTATAAGCATGGCTTTACACATTTCAATAAGCGAGTTATTCTTTCTTTCTGCGACTCCATTTTAGGATTGAGAATATGGCGTCGTTGTTTCATGATTTATTCCTAAGTTCTTAAGGTAGTCTCTGACAGATTCGTTGCAATATTCTATTCCATTATCACTACGCAAGGATTTAATCTTCAATCGAAATTTGTTTGTTGTTGATGCAACATACTCTTTTAATTTATCAAATACTTCATCTTTAGAGGAAATAAAATATACTTGTGTATAACGAGAGTAATCATCAATACATGTAACGAAATATCTTTTTGATCCCATACTTTTTTGTTTCAGCAGGACCGCACACGTCGCTGTATATCATATCAAGTGGTTTCCTACTTCTGTATTGAGTTTCTTTTGGAAATATTTTTTTCTGTTAGATTAGCTTTTATGCAACTTGAACATTCAGTATTATGAGAACAATTATTCACAGTAATACCTAAAGCTAAATCATCCTTTTGAATTTTCTTGATGGATTCTAAGTTTCTATGGCCCAGCCTTTGATGCCATTTTAGAATGCAGTTGACATTAGAACAAGCAGGTAATATTTCTGAAGCACCATATACCTTTTCATTTGTGAGTATTATTTTTAATCTGTGTAACCCCTCATCAACTTTTGCATCTGCAACTAATATGTTGCCCATTTTAATTAAACATACATCATCTTTAAATGTTACAACAAAACCTTTCTCAGTACAAGTCTGAACAGACAATAAATTACCATAGCTGCCAACTTGTACGGATTTTTGTTACCACTAAAATTTAATAGTAAATTTTGCCTAATTCGATCGCCGAATTGCACTCATTGTTTATAATTAAATAAGGCAGAAATTTCTATTAAATTTTAGTGGTAGCAAAAATCCGTACAAGTTGGCAACTATGAATTACTATCCAACTCGGGAACATAAAGCACATTATCTAATGTAACTATTTGTTTGACCATTAAGTGTTTCAATATTAAAAGTACCTTTACATTTTGTAGTTAATTTAGTTCCATTAGCAATTGTAATTGTATCTTTATTCGAATTCTTTAATTCTGAGAACAGTTCCAAAGAATTAGCTAAATGAACTGACGCACTTGAATCAATAACAAAGGTCAAATTTTTGTTTTTATTTCTATTTTATTGAGATTTCATAACAAAACTTGAAGAATTTAATTCTTTCATTAATTCATGATAGTTTTGAGAATCTGACAGATTTTCATTTTGACTAGCAGTAGAGGCAGAGAAATTGTTTGGTTTTTTTTTAACTGTTAACGTGACATATCTTGAGTAAAATTTGGTTTTGTTTTGTTAGTATTATTAACCTTTAAGTGAAAACAATCTTCACGGTTGTGATTATTCCTTTTGCAATAAGAACAAAATTTTTGTTTATTCAAATTCTTTGGTTTATCCCTATTACCCTTAAAAGCAATAGATTCAAATTTTGTTGAAATTTGTTTAGTTTCAACTCTTCTAAGATACTCATCAATTAATTTGTTTTGAACATATTTTAATGATAAATCTGTTTCATATTTACTTTCAATAGCAGTTATAAAGGTACTACAAGAATTTGGTAAGGAACAGAGCAAAATAGCTATTAAATTATCATTTTGTATTACTTCACCTACACTTCTTAATTTTTCTGCCAATTCTAAGATAGAATTAATATGTTCCTGCTTTTTTCCATTTTTATTATATTTAATGGAATACAGCTTCCTAAGAAGATAAAGTTTATTTGTTAAATTTACTCTTTCATGAACAGATTTTAATTGATCATATGTTTCTTTAGCACTTTTAGCATGTCTGACATGACATGAAGAATTTGTGAATATGAGGTATTTACACAGATTAATGCCTTAGCATTTCTATCATTTTTTACCCAATTGTCATCATTTTCCTTTTTAGGTTCAAATACAACATCATACAGACCTTCTTTCATTGACAATTGTTCTATTTTTAACTTCCATACTGGATAATTACCATCAGTTAACTTATCAACCTAATGAGATTCTTTAAAACTAGACATTACGATATAATAATATTTGCTTATTTCACAGAAAATAAAACTTTTTATCTTATTAATATATCAAAACAATAATTATAAATTCAGATATAATGCTAATGATGAGATAAGAACATAATAAAATTCTTGAGAACAATTTTTTAAGTTACTTTTTTTGATTTCAGAAAAAAAACTGTTCTTAAATATTCAAATTCTTTGTTTAAAACATAAATTTACATTTTCAACTTGCATAATAAAATTTCAATAAGAAACTGGCAAAATGAATTTCAAAATAATTTTTCTTATCAATATACAATACTTTTGATTTCAAAATAAGAACAAATCTTTGAATTTTCTTTTATATCATTTACTTGTGAAAAATACAACATTCAGAAAATAATTATTTCTTTGAATTTAATTATATTATATTTTCTTCTTTCATATTATTATATTTAAAATTGAGATAAGTTCAGTCTCATAATCGACTGTTGGAATGTTATTCCATATGGAAGGCATGAATACGAAATTCCTCAATAGTAAACAATAAAAAGGTTAAAAGTTTTACCTTTATGTTTTGATGTATTATTCAGTAGAAATATATTCTTCTTAGGATGAACAAAAACATTTATTTGAAGATTAAATACACTAGAATAATATGCTGAACACAATACTGATAACACTTCACAATATAAAACTAGTATTTTGTGGCCATCACAAAACTTTCTTCTATATAAATCAATCAATTAAATCATGCAAATAGTATAAGAAATTACATCAATTTAGCACCAATTTATATCAAAGTGTATCTGAATTTGAAGTTTGATAAAAATTCGTGCCTTAGTCCTCGAGATAGAGCTATAGCGGAAATTCTGAAAAATGTAGCGTAGCAGCCCCACCTGTTGAGTGATTTACACCAATACATAAACAGCAATAATTGATATCCAGGTATACATGGATCTGAAGTTCGTTGAAAATCCAAGCATTAGTTCTTGAGATAGAGCTATTGCGGAAATCACAAAAAACAGCATAGCAGCGCCACCTATTGAGCGATTTATACCAAACTGTATAAAATGTCAATTCATGTCAAGGGCTAACTGACTCTAAAGTTTGATGAAAATTCGTGCATTAGTTCTTGAGATACACCCATAGAGGAAATTCTGAAAAATACAGCATAGCAGCGCCACCTGTAGAGCGATTTACACCAAAATGTACAAAATGACAATTCATGTCAAGTATTAACTGATTCTGAAGTTTGGTGAAAATTATTGCATTAGTTCTTGAGATACAGCTATAACGGAAATTCTGAAAAGTGCAGCATAGCAGCGCCACCTGTTGAGCCATTTGCACCAAAACACAAACAGCCTTAATTCATATCAAAGTATACTTGAATCTGAAGTTTTATGAAAATCCAAGCATTAGTTGTTGAGATAGAGCTATTGCGGAAATCGTAAAAAATGAAGTATAGCAGCGCCATCTGTTGAGCGATTTACACCAAAATGTACAAAACTTCAATTCATGTCAAGGACTAACTGAATCTAAAGTTTGATGAAAATCCCTGCATTAGTTCTGGAGATTGAGCTATTGCGAAAATCGAGAAAAAGGTTGCATAGCAGCGCCACCTGTTGAGCGATTTATACCAAAAACTAATCATCACCAACTTATATCAGGGACTAACTGAATATTAATTTTTATTAAATTCCGTGCATTAGTTCTTGAGATAGAGCGCCCACAAAATTTGTGTCACATACAGACAGACTCACAGATGCACCGACTCACAGACAGACATTTTGTAAAAACATGTTTTTCGGAATCTCTGACCCCCAAAACGTTTAAATCCGTCGAAAACCGAAAGTTGAAAATTTTCACGAATCCAATACTTTCTTCTTGTAAAGATAGAAGAAAGTAAAAAACAGATGAATATTCTTGAGACTATTTACAAAACACAAATATAAAGAAATACTTTGAATTATGTGTTAAATATTAATTTGTTGCAGTTTTTAATGCAACAATTTAATGCAGCAATTATAATATTATTCCTTTGGAATATTATTGGATTTTCAATCCAGCAGCATTTTGCTGTACATTGCTGTAAGCTATGGAGGAACACTAACAGTTCTGAGTCTCTGTGCCAGTCAAACAATAAAGAGGGTTGTCATCTGGTGGAATGTTCTTGAAACAAAAGAGCAATTCTCTAACAGTTACTTTTTTGCTCCTTGAAAAAAATTTAAAACAAGTAATATAAAAATTTTGTTTTTAAAGTCAATTCCTACTTTAAAAGAAAAATTTAATATAATCAAGCTAATATGAGTTTTTGTTGCATTAAAATATCTCAATTTGTTGATTTTCTATAAGCAAGTAGATTATACAATGGAACTCTATGGGAATTTGGCGAAATATTACAGATATCGCCAAGTTGGCGTCACTTTTGGCGACTCATTTTGGCCGCCAAATTTGGCGATATATCGCCAAGTTGGCGACGAACTTGGCTGTATTTGGCGACAGAACAGGGTCCCCCCCTATGGTAACCCTTATTGAAAATACTTTCATTGAAATTCAATAACCAATGACGGCCATTTTGTTTCCCATGCAAAACTAAAATTAATTAATTAAAGTTTAATTAATTAATTAATATTTGAAAAAACTTTACTAACATCAATTGTCATCCAGTACAAGTTTAAAAAAATTTATTTCAACCTGATAGGATGAATAATGAGTATTTTATTAACGATTGAAAATTTGTACAAGATAAATATATAAATAAATATAGGGAGAGTGTGAGCTAATAGTAGGAATTGAAAAAAAAATCGCCACAGGCAAGTTCAAGCCCATCTATTGATTTCTTGAAGAACTAATGAAGGTTTTTACTGGCTGTTTATAACTTTCTGCTGTAAAAATATAAGTTAAAACTGGTGTGAAATGTAAGCATTTGGCGAACTTTCACTTAATATAAACAGTAAACAGAATATAGATTATATAATACTTGTTTAAACAAATGAAGTTCATGCTTACTTTTCTCAGTCGCGCAGGATTGGGTTGTAGTAAAACTAAAGGCTAATGACCATCAAATGAATAATGCAGCAACACCTTTCTCATAATATTTACACATTTATAGGGACAAAACGGCAGACACTGTTACAAAACACAATCAACACTCAACTAAAAAGAACATCATAGAACATCTTAGAATGTCTATATACTATCAAAGCCTATTTCCATGGAAACACGATAAGCCTTCTAGCGGCAGAAAAGAAAAGAGATATACGAATCGTTAAATTACATAAATAAAATGAAAGGAGTATTTTACAACATCCCCCCTTAATCTAGCGGTTCGAAAAAGAAATTAAATTTAGTTTTTCCCTTAATTTTAAAAATTGGGGTCTGGGAAGAGGCTTTGTTAATATATCTGCATCAGTGGCGTGGCGTGAAAATTTTCGGTGGTCATCGCAATTATTTAAGTTTGTGGTGAAAAATTATTAACTCTAAAATTCAATGGTTGAATGTTCAAAAAAGAAACTTTAAATCTTACCTTCACTTATACATGAACTCCAAATGTTCTGCTAAAACTGGATCGTAGAGTTTTAAAAGCTTATTAAGAGTTTTAAAATATTGCTTGGTCATCGCTGCATCCAGCGATGACCGGACGCCACGCCACTGATCTGCATCATTTCCTTTGAACTACAGTAATCAACAAGCACTATATTTTGTTCTTGTAAATGTCTAATATAATGATATTTGACATCAATGTGCTTGGTTCTAGCACTATGTTTCCCAGTTTGTGTCAGTACTATACAAGATTTATTATCTTCATATAGCATAATTGGTAAGGATTGTTTGAGACCTAAGTCTTCTAGTAGAGTCAGCAACCACTGTATTTCTTGTGCAGCATTTGCAGCAGCTATATATTCTGATTCTGCAGTGGACAGAGCAATACAATTTTGGCGTTTTGAGAACCATGATATTGGATTGTCTCCTAAAAGAAAGATGTTACCACTTGTAGACTTTCTGGTTGCTTTATCTCCAGCCCAATCTGCATCAGAGTAGCAAGTGAGAATTGGGTCAATTTGGCTGCTTATGACAAGATTCGGGTTCTTTGTTGTGTTTAGATACATGATAATCTTTTGAACTGATTTCCAGTCTTTTTCTGATGGTTTTTCAATTTTTCGGCTAAGTATATTAACTGCTAGGGCAATGTCCGGTCGTGACACTGTTGCTATGTAAAGAAGAGCTCCAATGGCTTGTCTATATTCATTATTATCGTCTAGAAAATTACTGTCATCTTCAGTTTTTGGGTATGAAGTTTCCATTGGTATGTATGTGGGCTTCTTCTCTTCTATGTTAAACTTCTTAAGTAATTCTTCAATTTTATTTTTCTGATTCAATTCAAAGCTTCCATCAATATTTCTTTGGATGTTTATTCCAAGATAATGTTTCACTTCACCTAAATTTTTAACTTCGAAGTTTTCTTTCAGACTATTAACCACTTTGTTGATTTTTGTTTAATCTTTACAAGGAATAAGAAGATCATCTACGTACAGAATAATTAGTATATTTTCATTTTCATCTGCTTTTCTAAATAAACATGCATCTGCCATACTTTGCTTGAAATTGTTTTTCAGCAAAACTTCTGCTAGCTTTTTATTCCACGCATATGCAGCTTGTTTAAGCCCATATATAGATTTTCTTAATTTACAAACTTTCTTCTCATGATTAACTTCAGGTTCAACATATCCCTCTGGCTGTACCATATAGATATCTTTCTTGAGGTCTCCATGTAAGAATGCTGTTGTGATATCTACATGTTTGACATGCATATTCTTCTGAGCTGCAGCTGTTAAAAATGCTCTTATGGTTGTGTGCTTGACTACGGGGGCAAAAGTTTGATCGTAATCTGTTCCGAACTTTTGGTTGAAACCTTTTGCTACGAGTCTTGCTTTATATCTTTCAACTGTGCCATTTTCGTTCAACTTGGCTTTAAACGTCCATTTACAGCCTATTGCCTTTTTATCTTTGGGTACCTTTACAAGATCCCACGTACGATTCTTTTTGAGAGATTGCATCTCTTCTTCGATTGCTTGGAACCATTTCTTCTTTTCATCAGGATTAAGAGAATTCAGTTCTTTGAAACTAGCAGGTTCTTTCACTTCTTCTCCTGTAAAATAAGTTAATCTTTCTGGCGGTTTTCCTTTATTTATTCTATGCGATCTTCTTGGTTCCATTGGTGTCGGAGATTGTTTCTTCATAATATTCGAATCTTCTTGAGATGTTTCTTCATTCACTTCTTCTTCTTCATTTTTTGTTTGTTTGTTTTGGTGGAACTACTGTAATTTCCTTGTCGGAGGTTGCGTCTTCAATGAATCTGACTGTTCTACTTATAATTACATTATGATCAGATATTGAAATCCGATATCCTTTACTTCTGTAATCATAGCCAATCATAATTCCTTCTACAGCCTTCTCGTCCAGTTTTCCTCTTTTACTTTTGTGAATGTGTGCGAATGCTTTAGATCCAAAAACTCTGATGTTTGATAAATCTGGTTTCCGACCATTCCATAACTCATACGGTGTTTTAATTTTGGCTTTAGTGGGCAATCTATTCTGAAAATAGTTTGCTGTCATTATGGCTTCTCCCCAATATTTGTGTGGCAGCTTGGCTTCAGACAGAAGGCATCTTGTCATCTCCATTAAGCTTCTATTCTCCTTTCCGCAATTCCATTCTGTTGTGGTGAATGTGGCACTGTGAACTGGTGTTTAGTTCCATGATTTCTCATGAATTATTCCATTTCATTGCTTATATATTCCCCTCCATTGTCGCTTCTAAGCGTTTTTAGCTTCTTATTGAATTTATTCGTAGTTACAGCGACGTATTCCTTTAGTTTAGAGTAAACTTCATTTTTGTTTGCTATTAGATAAATCATAGTGAAACGTGAAAAATCGTCAACGAAAGTAAGGAAGTAACGCTTCCCGCTGACGCTGGTTGTTTTCATGGCGCCGCATAGGTCACTATGCACAAGCTCAAGCGGACTCTTTGCTTTGAACTTTGATTCGTTCGGATAGGGAAATTCTGAAAGTTTATTTTTAATACAATTTTCGCAATTATTAACCTTTTCGCAGTTATCAACTTCGATGCCATCAGCGAGATTTTCTCTCACAAGTTGCTTAATAGCATCTGAATTTCGGTGCCCAAGGCGTTTATGCCATAAATTAATGCAGTTTACATTTCTGCATTTCAAAGCGAACGTTTTGTTTTTGCTGTTCCCAGTATATTCATTTTGTGTTACCTTATAAAGACTATTATTACTTGAAACTGCTTCTAAGTACGTAATTTCATTCTTTGTAACAAAGCATTTGCTTTCGTTAAATGTAACTGTAAATCCCTTTTCAGTAATTCTTTTTACCGATATTAAATTACACTCTAATTCAGGTAAGAAATATACATTCATTAGAATAACATCATGACTAGTTCCGTCAGACAATTTTGTTGAAATGTGAACGTTACCGATTCCTTGCGAAAATAAACTTTTCCCATCTGCAATAATAATTTTCACAGGTTCCGCGTTCGAATTAAAATCTGTAAACATATTTATGTCATTAGCTAAGTGTTGCATTGCACCGCTATCTATATAGAAATCCCCTTTAAAATTTTGCGTTAAATTACAGTTAAGTTTTAAAGTGTATTCTTCAGTATTTTTATTTTCATTCTTCAAGACAGAATTAGCTTCTCGATTCATTTGATTATTTTTATTTAATGGATTTTTATCGCGAGTTGTATCCGGAGTTTTTATTTCTTTTATTTTTCTCTCACTAGATCGTCTGCAATCTTGGTTAGAATTAGAATTTAATTTTGTCCGA
The DNA here is from genome assembly GCA_963932465.1 of Maratus speciosus. Classification (NCBI taxonomy): domain Eukaryota; kingdom Metazoa; phylum Arthropoda; class Arachnida; order Araneae; family Salticidae; genus Maratus; species Maratus speciosus. The sequence continues at coordinate 38,633,490 of OZ010792.1, forward strand.
TGCTTTGCATACATACTTTATTCTGATTCATATTTTTATCGTTCGTTGTCATGGAGATAAAATTGGATCTTCTGAGATCAACGTTTTGTTTCTTATTATTTTTACTTTGTAATGGATAATAAGATTTATTCCAATTGCGATTTGGAAAAGGCTTGTTGTTCAAATGATAACATTTGTTTCGGCAATGATTTGTTTTTTTGCAATGCGCACAGAATTTGTCATTTTTAGGCCGATTTTGTTTAAAAACGTTCGTTTTAAAGACTTGTGAAACTCCACGATCATTATTCATTTCCATTCTACGATTGTACTCGTCTGTCAGTTTATTTCTTATTAATTGGGAATTTATTTCTATTTCAGGTCGTGCCTCCATGGCATCAATTAAGTTATCGTAAGATTTAGGAACTGAGACTAAAAGCAATGCCGCTATATGATCATCTTTTATTTCCTCACCAACGGCTTTTAACCTATCCACTAATTCGAACATTTGAGCGATATGCTCATTCATGTTACCGTCTTCTGGCATTTTTGTAGCGTATAATTTTCGTAATAAGAAAAGCTTACTAGATAAGTTAGATCGTTCGTGAATAGCTTTAAGCTTATTCCAAGTGGCTTTTGCCGTGATTTCATATTTGACATGAATAATTTGAGAATCTTCGATGCATAAATTAATTAACGCTCTTGCTTGTCTGTCGCGTTTTAAATATTTATCATCCGGATTTTCTGGAGATTCATCCTCAATTACATCAAATAAATCTTCTTTTATAAGAATCATTTGCATTTTAAATTTCCAAATGGGAAAATTGTCATTACTTAATTTCGTAATATTATTCTCTTTCAAGGATGCCATTTTGTTTGTTTAATAATTTGTCATGCGTTTTTGTTTTACTACAGCTAATAAATGTTATTTAATGTTTTATTTTATTTTAAACAATTCAAATCAGTATTAATAATATATTTGAGCTTCAGTCTCATGATCTGTAAGTATTTGGCGAACTTTCACTTAATATAAACAGTAAACAGAATATAGATTATATAATATTTGTTTAAACAAATGATTTCATGCTTACTTTTCTCAGTAGCGCAGGATTGGGTTGTAGTAAAACTAAAGGCTAATGACCATCAAATGAATAATGCAGCAACACCTTTCTCATAATATTTACACATTTATTGGGACAAAACGGCAGACATAACTGTTACAAAACACAATCAACACTCAACTAAAAAGAACATCATAGAACATCTTAGAATGTCTATATACTATCAAAGCCTATTTCCATGGAAACACGATAAGCCTTCTAGCGGCAGAAAGGAAAAGAGATATACGAATCGTTAGATTACATAAATAAAATAAAAGGAGTATTTTAATTTAAAGTTTGTAATATGTATTAAATATTAATTTGTTGCAGTTTTTAATGTATAATATTATTCCTTTGGAATATTATTAGATTTTCAATCCAGCAGCATTTTGCTGCACATTGCTGTAAGCCATGGAGGAACACTAACAGTTCTGAGTCTCTGTGCCAGTCAAACAACAAAGAGGGTTGTCATCTGGTGGAATGTTCTTGAAACAAAAGAGCAATTCTCTAACAGTTACTTTTCTGCTCCTTGAAAAAAAATCTAAAAAAATCGCCACAGGCAAGTTGAAGCCCATCTATTGATTTCTTGAAGAACTAATGAAGGTGTTTACTGGCTGTTTATAACTTTCTGCTGTAAAAATATAAGTTAAAACTGATGTGAAATAGTAAGAACTAAAAGATCTACTTAAAACACCACAAAAAATTTAAAATGCGCTAGTCTTTCGAAAGAACTAAGTCTTTCTTCGTCAGGCGCAAAGAAAACGTGCTTCTACTATGAAAGCAGAGTCTTTCTTCGTCAGGCGCAAAGAAGACGTACTTCTACTATGAAAGCAGAAGCAAAACTGAAATGAAAGATAAAAGAAAGGAAACAAGCTGAAGAAACAGACAATGGGACAGTGAGAAATCAACAGCAATAGGAAAGCAGAAAACAACACCCAATCACAGAAGAGTATTACCCAAACAAAAGAACACAGAATAAAAGGGGAATTAGGTAGCAAATTGAAAATAAATAAATGAATAAAAATCAAATAAATTTAAAAATAAATTATAATAAAAGAAAAACACACACACATGAAATATATGGAAAGACATGAAATAAAAAAAAATGAAAAAAAAATCTCAAACTAATATTAATTAATACAAAAAATATATTATATGGTATGGCTGAAAAGATTTTTCCAAGCTGCGGAGAGCATGGTGGGATCAGATTTATAATTAACAATAACTTCATTACATGCTAATGCTAAGGTAAATAGCTAAATTTTCAATAAAGTTTAATTCAGAGATACCGTTGGCAATAAAGATAATTTTAGCATTTTAAAAATTAAGACTATGACCGGAATTCCAAGAATGCTTGGCGATACAAGATTTAGAAATTTCTTGATTATTTACGTAAGAATGTTCTGTTAGCGAATTTCGAGATTTCTTTTAGTTTGACCAATATAAAATAAATGACAGACATTACAAGGAGCATCAGAAATTCCCCATTTACGAAGATGAGGAACTGGAGATTTAGTGGAAGGATATTTGAATTTATTGATTGGCTTAAAGATAAGATTAAAATTAAAACGTCTTAAAACTCTAGGCTATTTCCATGCGAACTTGTTATGTCTGTTACATACTACGATTTTTGTCTACCAGTATTTTAGAACGGAAAAATGCGACTTATTTTGTCGGAGATATCTCATCAATTGAATAAGGCGAAGCAAACTTTTCGAAAATAACGGTGGCCAACAAGCATAGCGATTTTCAGCTGTGTAACAGACTAACAAGTTCGCATGGAAATAGCCTCTAGCTAATTTGAAACATAAAAGAGGATAAAAAGGGAAGAAAAATCATATTGTATCAGGTTTGCTTTTCTCATATTTGGAAAGAGCAGATTTACATTTTATTGAAACGTTTGGACCGGCAACAGACGAAACATATTAAGCGAGTGACATGGTCCTATTGGCAAGAAATAATACATTAATAGAAGTGACAGCCATTCTGTAGCATTTCACCAATCGAGTACCCAACTTCAATTTGGATACAGCCTCTAAAATAAGCTCATTTTAAAATAATTAATTTATCCGAAACTAATTGCACAAATTTCATGAAAATTTGTTTTAGTTTACTTGAAGGATGTAGAATTTATTTATGGTCTCAAACTTGGTATTGCTACTGAAAAAACAAACAAAGTTTGGGTTCGTTTTAATATGTAGATGGCTCCCTCCCTAAGCAAATTTTATATACATCATTTAAAAGCAGACTTCATTTCCAATCTTTTCGTGCCAGTAACTTTCTTCTTCAGTAATTTGTTGCAGAGTTAGTAGGAGTGATTACTTTGTTTGTTTGTTTTTTGTCCACGATTGCACATTTCAGATTTCTAATTGTACATTCTTATATTAACTGCGCTAAAATTCGTAACTGGCACTTCTTTTGCTTATATAGATTTACGGTTAACTGTAACTTGCCAACTGTCTTTTCTCATCTGTTTCTTGTTAAATACTTAATTATATTTTGTGAACACCTCAGTCTCTGTGCGAAAAGTTTAAGGACTTTGCTCCTTGCCTGTGTTTGGTTATGTTGTAAAAACTTTATACTCATCTTCAGCAATATGCTTGCGTATAATCTTTGAACCTGGTTTTATAATAAAATGAAGTAAGTACTCTTAACCGGTAACCCAACGGGATGGGATAAATCTCAGACAATTGCACTTTTTCTTAAAAAAAAAAAAAAAGACACATTTTTTGAGGACGCTTTTGAGATGCCTTGTACCTTTCAAGGTCGGGAAGGGGTGGGTGAAGCAATGTCTTTTCTTTGTCCGCTATGAGGGGAGAAATATACCTCTTGGGATTAAATAATCCCGCGCGTGTACAAACGTTTCATTTCGATACGTTCATTTCTTACGGGATAACAAACATTAAAATAATTTTAATGAAAGGCTAACATAAAAGGTACTTGTATATACTGATGAAAGGGTATTAAATGCAATTAATATCAATTTTGTGAAATAATTAATCTTTTAAGGTGTAAAACAAATCGTTTACGTATTTTCTAAATTAAAAAAAAGAGAGAGAGAGAGAGATTTTTATAGAAACTGCTACAAAATCTGAAACTAAATATGAAAAGCATTATTTTTAGAAAAGGCTACTTCTACGCTAAAAGTAGTAATACTGATGCATTTTACAATACAGAGAGTAGATTTGTTTTTAAAATGCATTTAGCCAAAAATATAATGGGAGACAAAAAGGGGCGAGATTTATCCCTCGCGTGTAGTAACGTAATGGAAAGGGGCGCGCGTGCTGACAGTCTAAAAAAAAATTTCATTTCTTTTCCGAGTGAAAATTAGTTTTGACCGCTGATGGTCAAAATATATTTAGAGCGGGACGGTTAAAATCAATAAAGCCCTTATTTTAACATCGCATAAATTCTTTGAAAAAATTAATTAATGATGTTAAATTTAAATACAACAATAAGTTAAATAGTTTCTGTACAAACACGGAAAGTTAATGATAGTTTCTAAAAAGATTCATTCATTCTTTTTCTACGCAGTTGTGTTTAATTTGAATTAGTCTTAAAGTGTGTTTATGTTAAATATAATTTTCTAGTTTATACACGTGTGTGTATTAAATTGAAACATTTAGGAAATATACATTTTTGCACACAATTTGCAATTGATTCTCGAGCGGTAATAACGGTACGTCAAAGTCGTTAAAAAGTCAGTAGTATTAGCTTGTCTTCTGTAATCAGGTCCACAACCAAGATTAGTGTCGAACTTGAAAGATGCTGGAACAATGTGGTTCAAAATGCAAGATATGTATTACAATGGTTGTAATGAAATTAATTTTGCGACAAACGCAGTGCACTTCTGGTTCTGAAGGGGTTAAAACAAAAAAAATTAAGAATGTTACATTTTAATGCTAAATCATTTTTATAATAAAATATTCATATTAAATTTCATATTTTAATGCTAAATCATTATTATTATTATAAAATATTCTTATTAAATTTCACTTTCCTACAAAATACGTCGTTATGAATGTGTTTTCGGTTTCCTTTCTTATTGTTGACCATACTTAATTCTTAAACCATTATTTTTAGATGTACAGTTCCAATCGTAAAAATGTCGCAAATGTTGTTCTTTATCACATGAAAATAGATTTACGTCAAAATAATTTCTTTCTAATTGGTACGAAATACTAAAAAATATATATGATGTCTTGGAGCTGTAATTTTATTTAGAAAAGGTTTCTAAATGTTCCAACAAGTAAAACGGTAAAAATTCATTCTTCTAAAACAATAACTTCACAGTTATTTTATTATGTTTAGAATTTTAGGAATTTTCGGCGTTTCATAGATATGGTTAGGTGAGGGGGGGGGGATGAAGTCGGGTATCAAATTTCATCTTTCGACAAATAAGGTTGCTAAAATTGTTTTTATTTTTGTATAGGTTGTCCTCATCGTTGAGAAATAGCTTACTCCCAAACCGTAAGTTTCACAGGTATAGTAAAAATGTCTTAAACATTTTTCTCCATCATATGATTCAAAAACATTTTATGCGATGCCTGTGTCGTATAATTTTTCTTAGGAAAAAGTTTCTCTATCCTTTTCCTAAAAAGGAAATTTTCAAATAGTTAAAAAAAATTAAACGATACCCGAGTCGTATAATTTTTCTTTGTAAAAGTTTCTCCTTTCCTTTTCCTAAAAATAACTTAATAGTTTAAAAAAAAATTATATATATATATATATATATATATATATATATATGCGATGCCTGGGTCGTATTTCTTTAAAAATGTTTCTCCTTTCCTAAAAAGTAGCTTTTTAAATAGTTAAAAAATTTTAAAGATGACTGGGTCGTATAATTTTTGTTACAAAAAAGTTTAAGCTTTCCTTTTTCTAAAAAGTAATTTTTTAAATTCTTTTCCTAAAAAATAACTTTGTAAATAGTTTTTCAAAAATTTTATATGATGCCTGGATCGAATATTTTTTCTTCGAAAAAGTTTCTTCTTTCCTTTACCTAAAAAGTAATTTTTTAAATAGTTAAAAAAAAACTTATACGATGCCTGGGTCGTATAATTTTTCTTGGAAAAACGTTTCTTCTTTCCTTTTCCTAAAAAGTAACTTTTTAAAAAGTTTAAAAAAAAAATTTATACGATGCCTGGGTCGTAGAATTTTTCTCAGAAAAACGTTTCTTCTTTCCTTTTCCTAAAAAGTATAAATTTTCCTAGAAAAAAGTTTTCCTTTGCTTTACCTGAAAAGTAACTTTTTAAATAGTTTTAAAAAAATTATACGATGCTTGGGTCGTATAATTTTTCTTAGAAAAACATTTCTTTCCTTTTCTTAAAAAAGTAAATTTTTAAGTAGTTTAAAAAAAAAATTTATACGATGCCTACGGTCGTATAATTTTTCTTAGAAAAAAGTTTATCTATCTTTTTCCTAAAAAGCAAATTTTCAAATAGTTAAAAAAATTTAAGCTGGGTCGTATTATTATTATACGTATTATTATAATTAATATCTGGGTCGTATAACTTTTCTTCGAAAAGGTTTTACCTTTCCTTTTCCTAAAAAGTAACTTAATAGCTTCAAATAAATTTTTACGATGCCTGGGGTCGTATAAGTTTTCTTTCAAAAAAGTTTCTCCTTTCCTAAAAAGCCAACTTTTTAAATAGTTTAAAAATATATATACGATTCCTGGGTCGTATAATTTTTCTTAGAAAAAAGTTTAAAAGTTCCCGTTTCTTTTTCCAAAAGAGTAACTTTTAAAGTTTGAAAAAAAAATCATACGATGCCTGGTTCGTATAATTTTTCTTCGAAAAAGTTTCTTCTTTTTTTTCCTAAGTTTCAAAAAAATTTTGTACGATGCCTGGGTCGTATAATTTTTCTTTGGAAAATGCTTTGTCTTTTCCTAAAAAGCAATTTTTTAAGTAGTTTCGCAAAAAAAATTTTTATACGATGGCTGAGTCGTATAATTTTTCTTAGAAAAACATTTCTTCTTTCCTAAAAAGTAAATTTTGAAATAGTTAAAAAAAAATATTATACGATGCCTGGGGGTCGTATAATTTTTCTTAGAAAAAAGTTTCTCATTCCTTTTCTAAAAAGTAACTTTTTAAATAGTTAAAAAAAATTTAAGCGATATCTGGGTCGTATAATTTTTCTTCGAAAAAGTTTCTTCTTTCCTTTTCCTAAGTTTCAAAAAAATTTTATACGATGCCTGGGTCGTATAATTTTTCTTTGGAAAATGTTTCATCTTTCCTTTTCCTAAAAAGAAACTTTTTAAATAGTTTCGCAAAAAAAAAATTATACGATGCCTGCGTCGTATAATTTTTCTTAGAAAAACATTTCTTCTTTTCTTTTCCTAAAAAGTAAATTTTGAAATAGTTTTAAAAAATATTATACGATGCCTGGGGGTCGTATAATTTTTCTTAGAAAAAAGTTTCTCTTTCCTTTTCCTAAAAAGTAACTTTTTAAATAGTTAAAAAAAATTAAACGATACTGGGTTGTGTAATTTTTCTTCGAAAAAGTTTCTGCTTTCTTTTTCCTAAAAAGTAACTTAATAGTTTCAAAAAATATATATACGATGACTGGGTTGTATAAGTTTTCTTAAAAAAAGTTTCTGCTTTCCTAAAAAGTAACTTAAATAGTTTAAAAAAATTATACGATGCCTGGGTCGTATAATTTTTCTTAGAAAAAAAGTTTAAAAGTCTCCCCTTTCCTTTTCCCTAAAAATAACTTTTCAAATTATTTTCCTAAGAAGTAACTTTTTAAATAGTTTTAAAAAATTATACGATGCATGGGTCGTATAATTTTTCTTCGAGAAAGTTCTTTTTCTATTTTCCTAAAAAGTAACTTTTTAAATAGTTTACAAAAAAAAAATATACGATGCCTCGGTCGTATAATTTTTCTTAGAAAAACGTTTCTTCTTTCCTTTTCCTACAAAGTAACTTTTTAAATAGTTTTTAAAAAAAATTATACGATGCTTGGGTCGTATATTTTTTCTTATAAAAACGTTTCTTTTATCCTTTTCCTAACTAGTAACAATCGTTTCAAAAAAATTTTATTGTCGTAAGAGATCGTCGTAAAGAGGTCGTACAACTTTTCTTAGAAAAGGGTTTCTCCTTTCCTAATCCTAAAAAATAAAACAGTAAAAATTCATTCTTCTATGATAAAAACTTTGCGAGTTATAATTAGAGATGGGAATGCTCGAAAAAAACCCGGAAACTTTTGGAAAAAACCGTTTTTTTTTCATTTTTTTCTGAAGGGCTATTTTTCAATTTTTCCGAATTGGAAAAATTGAAATTTCATTTATAAAATAATGTAGTGTCAAAATTTTATAACTTCTACGTTCTGATACTTTTATTTATTTATTTATTTATTTCATATTTAGTGTTCTTCATTTAAACATTAACATGGAAAATCCCATCTATAAGCAGGGAAGTGCTTTAGAAAGAACTGTCCCTTAGAGGATCGATCCTTCACCATTTTTTTACCTTAAAACAAAATTCTTTTTTCTTTTAAAAATTGATATTTCATAAAATTTTGCCAATCTCCAAATTAAATCCTTCACAAATGTAATGATTTTAGAATTTAAAAAAAACTTGTTGCATAACTTGGTGATATAGCTACAATCACCAATGAATCTATTATCTAGCTGTATATATGCACAAAGGACAATCTCAATAATGTCTAAATAAGAATTTAAATATGATAATTTCTAATTTAAAAAATTCCGATTACATTTTTTACAAATTCACACTTGTTTGCATTTCATTCACATTTTTTACATGTTTTTACAAAAGTTTACAATTTTGCAAAAGCAAGATCATGTAAAAAAAAAAAAAAAAAAAAAAAAAAAAAACAATCAAATCCCTGATAAGATAATTAAATGCAACTTCTCTTGTTAAAAATGAAAATTCAAGTGCAAAATTATTTCAATATTATACCAATTAATAAAAATAGTAAGGTGGAAAATTTAATGTAAAATTTGAAACATGCATTTCTTTTTATTCGCATAGCTGTAATTTTTCACTATTGTCAGAAAAATTTCTTTTGATAATAATATGCAGTTGAAACTATTTTTTTTCTTATCCTGAAATATAAATTCTTAGAGTTGTCTAAAATGTATTTTTTTAAATATAAATCCATACAAACTTTGCAAAAAAATTGTAAGCAAATCTCTGTGAAAAATCTAGTTACGAAAACTATTTTTAAACATGAAAAATCCACCTGTTTTAAAAGTTTCGTTAAAAAAAAAAAAAAAAAAAAAAAAAAATACACTTTCAATATTAAGAATCTAAAACTTACAAAAACATATAGCTTGGGGTTTAGACTGGACTTATCAAAAATAAATATACATGAAATGAAAATTATAAATGTAAGGGGAAAAAATGTAATATTGTAAAATACTAATTTTTAAACAATGAAAAATGTTAAAATGATTAATAGTATTTTATAATAATACCAGAACTACAAAAATTTCTTTTAAACTGGCATCCTTTATACATTTGAAAACCAGTACTATGTAGATGGGATGTACAATACAGTTTAAAATTGCTTTCAAACTGCAGTGATATTGGTTGAAACTTAACATTTTTTTGTTGTTATTTTTTAAATTAGTTCTACTGATATAATTAAACAAGTGCTACTGAAAAATCATTTCAACAGATACATGATATATTACAAACACTGGTGTTAAATTAAGCAAGAAAAGCTACTGTCAGAATTCTGAGACTGAAACGATAAACTTTTAAAAGCTGGCTTTTTTTTTTTTCTCTCTTTTCTTTAAATAATATATTCATGTAAAGGTAAAATAATTTTTTTTAGTGAGCATAAATATTTAAAAAAGTTTATTATTTTATATTTTTTAAGAAAATATAACTTATTTTTGAGAAACATTTATGAGAAATCAATTTTTCCAGAAAAAAAACTGGAAGAAAACAGTTTTTTTCCACCACTTCATGAATAATGTTTTTAGTGCCAGAAAGCCCTTACATATCATATCTATCATGAAGTTCAAAGTCTCATAAACATCTAAAGTTTTGTCACACAAATACTGAATTTTTACCATGTAAACAGATTTTAATGGTATAGCGATATCAGAAAAGAGTCCGATAGTTATTTCAAACATTTGTTTAAACAACTCTGAATTAAAACGTCCATTGGCAGCATACATAGCGAATGGTTATACGTTACGAAAACAATAGTACACTGTTGGAAAATATTCAATGCTAACTGTGGAACAATGTAAACAGGGGCGTAGCCACAGGCATTTTTTCCGGGGGGGGGGGGGGGGGGGAGAATTCGAAAATTTCCCAACTTGAAATAAATTAATCCAATTTTCGACTAAAATGATATGCACAACGTGTGTAATAATTATAATGATACTTTTGCATAAAAAATTCCTTTCCAAAGAAAAATTCTGAAACTGAAAACATAAAAATTCTAATTATGGGTTTGTTTACTAAAAAAATAAATACGCTTTTTACTTTCTTCTATCTTTACAAGAAGAAAGTATTGGATTCGTGAAAAAAATTCGACTTCCGGTTTTAGACTGATTTATACGTTTATTAAGTCCTGAACACGATTCGACTGTTTTTAGAAAATATCTGTCTGTCTATATGTGATACAAATTTTGTGGGCGCTCTAACACAAGAACTAATGCACGAAATTTAATAAAACTTTAGAGATTCACTTATACAATCGAACCTCGTTAACGCGAACACTCAAGGGGAAACTTTTGTGTTCGTATTAAAAGTTGTTCCTGTTATCGGAACTTAACTACATTACATACAACTGGACGAGGCAATTGGAAACAGTTCGTGTTAACGAGGTTTGACCGTACCTTTATAAAAATTGGTGCTGATTTGTTTTTGATGTAAATCGTCCAACAGGTGGCACTGCTATGCAGAATTTTTCACGATTTACATGATTTTAGCGATAATTATATTTCAAAAACTATTGCATGGAATTCGATCAAACGTCATATTCTGTTAAACCTTGACATAATTTGATGCAGATTAGTTTTTTATGTATATCATATAGCAGGTGGCGCTGCTATGCAGCATTTTTCACGATTTTGCGATAGCTGTATCGCGAAAACTAATGCACGGAATTTAGTCAAACTTCATATTCCACATAAGTAGCACTTCCACATAAATAGATCCTTATTAGGCTTGGGTCTATACTGTCCAAAGCTATCGCTTTTGTGCACTTTGAGTAAGGAATTTTGGTTGCAGACATCTAAGAGGCTGGGTGCCAAAATTCAATGATTTGTTTGAAAAATGCTATGCTTATATCTCCTTTTTAAATGCACACAATTCAACAAATCTATACCTTCAGAGTTTGTTATTATAGGCAAAGAATTGTCATTTAATTTTTGCACTGTGATTGCAAATTTTGAGGCATTAACATGTATGGAGTAGAAGAAAATTTTGGGATTGACACATTCGACTAGTTTTCACTTAATATTAATTCTTGTGATTTTCAAAGAAGCCCACCTGTTAATAACATCGCTTAGTTTAATAAAATTCCCTATTTCACTTTCATATTTTAAAAGCATTAGGCTGTCAAGTCTGTCATCCCTCATTGTAGGTTGCAATATATATTTTTAAAATTTTTATTTGACTAAAGATTCTTTCATTAGATGCAACGCCATAAAGATAAGCTGATGTGAATGTTAAGGTACGAGTATATAGTTTGACGGCGTGACCCATATAGTCTTTGAATTTCATGGCATGAGTAAAAGGTTTTTAAGTGAGTTGGGATTTGGTTTATTTCTATTTGACTCTGCATGTACATCCGGTTTCTCATATCCAGGTGGAAACATTATTAACTTTTCCCTTGCACAATTGTAATTTAAATATGGAATGCATTGCTGCAATATTCTCTTGATATAGGGAACATTGTCATTTAAGCCCATTACTAAATTCCCGAAATTTTCTTGTATTTCTTATAATTATTTACTGTAAAACTTATGTGTATCAATGTCCATTGCTGTGCTATTATTTTTATCTATTGCCTTTGGTGAAACCGTTTTTCTACGGTGCTTTCGGAACTCAGCTTCTCCAGTCACCTAATATTTATAATTGTTTGTGATCTTGTCTGTAAGGAAATCTTTATTTCTTCAAAATTTTATTCAAGTGCAGCGTGTCAGTGTTACAGTGCATGTCGATTTTTTCTTCAGTTGATAGACTGCTTTCATGGTCATATTTCTGTTTCAAATTAAAATCGTCCATTTTTTACCTTTTCCATCCTCGAATGGATTTTTAGATGCTCCAAAATCTTGCACGAAAACACTTTTCCTATTATGAAGGGTTTCTTCGTGCTGAGATTTATAGTAACTTTTTAGAACAGCTTTAAGCACAGAACACTGGACTTTTGGTTTAAAATTTTATAAACACATATGAATGTAAACGAACAGGACTGATATATATTTCCGCACACAAATAAAAGTAAAATCTGACAAATTTATCTAAACTAACGACTTCTTATATGCGCATTTGCTCATATAACGCTTTTTACTTGACAGCGAAGGGTTAACTAATTTTTGCGGCAAAAAAAATCATGAGAATGAGTAAAATATTCTCCAAAAATCGCAAAATTAGTCAAAAAAGTTGTGAAAACTCTGGTAGATGTACAATATTTTTGTAGAATTGGAAAATACAATGATAGATTGAGTGTGGCTGATTTCTTTTTGTATTTCTTTTGATAATTTAACTTGTTTACTGTTGCAGTACTCAAAATAATCACCAAAACAATAAAAATTTCGAAATTTTTTCACTATTACTTTTAAAAAAGAAAATGCCTCAACAATCTAGAATTTCCCAACTCTAAGCTCAAATTTCCCAACTTCACATATATTGGGAGGGGGAGGCTCCCCCCCATGGCGACGCCCCTGAATGTAAACTGTTAACCTAAAGTAACTAACTGTATTTCCCATCTCTAATACTTTCCAACTTTTATGAAAGGGTTTACGATATATTATAAAGCTTTGTTTTTAGATGCATTCGTAATTATATAAATATGTAGCAACAGCAACTATAGTCATCGTTTGGTCCGTCTGTCTGTCCGTCCGCATATAACAGAGTAAAATCTATCCAAAACGAATGGTCTGAAATTTTAAATATATAATTGTTGAAAAATTCTGTCGAGTCATTTCAAATTTTATGACAATCGGATGTATAGCTTAATTACAGGGACAGTCAAAAGTTTTCCGTTACATTACGCTTTTGAACAGAAATGAAATTGATACAGGCTCGGACTGGCCCGCCGGCCCATCGGCCCGAGGGCCGGTGCGCCCTCGTCCAGAGAAAACTTTGCGCCCCTAAGTACGCTAAGCAGCTCCAATAATTTTCACTCGTTGTACACATACATTCTAATTATTGCACAAAATTTCGAGAATTCGTCTAGGAATAACCATCAATTAATAGACATACAGCACAAGAGAGGGATTTTTTATTGCCACAATGAAATTAAACATGTATATCACAGCAATTTCCGGATCGGAACCCAAAGGGGACATATTTGCATTAAATAAAAGGGAAAACATGCATCCAACGAGAACTTTAGTAGCCATGAAGCCTTGAAGAATTTTTTTTCATCTCTTCATTGAGTGATATCTTTTAGATTTTAACCAAATATTTTGCATATTTTTAGTCCTTTTGCAAGCCCATCTTTATAGAAGTTCCTGAACGCAGCTATAACCGTGTTTTTTTAAAAAACAACTTGAGAAAAAAACTAGTCGGATGTGGTAGTCCCAAAACTTTCTTTTATCTCATACATATTGTACTTCAAAATTTGCTATTACAAGGCTACCACAGACGACTGACTACTTTTATATTCTGTTCGCACCAGTATTTTTCTAATATAAATTTTGAAGTATATTTCTCTTACAAAAATTGTCAAAATGTGTGTTAAGAATTTTTCTTTGAGAAAGTAGTGCGAGTTAGAATTAAAAACAGTCACCTGTGGCAGCTTTGCTATTACAGTGCCAAACTTAAATGCAATCTCACCATCATAAAGATTTTAAAAATATAGGTTCATTGAATTGTGTGCATGAGGGTTAAACCTCGAAATGGTTTGCCCGTCTTTTTCCGTTCCCTAAAACAACTTAAATCGATTGTAGGAAAAACATTTTTAACAAAATTGTATTTTAAGATGTGTGCCAAGTAAAAACGCATGAAGTGTATATTAGAAGAAAACAAGGAAAGAAAATCTAAATTAATATTAGTTTTATAAGCATTTTTATGAAAATGCAGGAAAACCCTCAAAACGCTTAGAGGGTTAAAAGGAGATATAAGCATAGCATCTTACAAACAAATAATTGAATTTCGGCATCCACCCTCTTAGATGTCTGCAACCAAAATTCTCAGCCCAAAGAGAATAAAAGTGACACCTGCCACGCTATATACATCCAAGCCGAATAAAGATCTATTTATATGAAAGTGAAACAGAATATGAAGTTTTATTAAATTCCATGCATTAGTATTTGAGGTAGAGCTATAGCGAAAATCGTGAAAATTGCAGCATAGCGGCGCCACGATATGATTTACATGAAAACCTTATCAGCACAAACTTACGTCAAGGTCCAACATATTATGAAGTTTGATGAAATTCCGTGCATTAGTTCTTGAGATATGAGTAACATTAAGGCAATTCTCAAGTCCACTGCTCAGCAAGCACGAAAATTTCTGAGACATTTACTTAAATCATTTTTAAACGTAAAGGCACAAAATTAGCAAGACCAACTATAGAAGCGATTTGGAATCGAAAGACGTTTTTTATTTTTTGATAAATAAACTATTTATCAAGTTATGAGCGATTTTGGGTCACGAAACAACGTGTTTTCTCTCTGAGTGGTGTTTGCTCTTTCAGTCGAAAATTTGGCTCAAAACACCAACTTTGACAGTATTTTTTGAAAGATCTTTTGCGTTTACCAAAAAATGTAAAACGGTCTCTTGGTCACATAGTTTTTGAATAACAACACATGCCAATTTCCTGCGTTTCCAAACAAAAATGAATAAAACTTGTGACATAAAGTTGCACCTTTGGATTTGAGAACAGCCTTAAAATCGTGTAAATCCGAAAAAATGTAGCATAGCAGCGCAACTTGTAGGGAGATTCATACAAAAACCTAATCAACAACAATTTATGCCAACATCTAATTGAGTTTGAAGCTTGGTGAAAATCCATGCATTTGCTCTTGAGATAGAGCTATTGCGGAAATCGTGAAAAATGCAGCATAGCAGCGTTACCTGTTGGGCGATTTACATCAAAACCTAATCAGCACCAAATTATGTCAAGAACTAACTGAATCTGTAGTTTTATGAAAATCCCTGCATTAGTTCTTGAGATTGCGGAAATCGTAAAGAAATGCAGCATAGCACGCCACATATTCTGTAATTTAGACTGAAAACTAATCAACACCAATTTATAACAGGGACCTGAATAGATCCAAATTTATTCCAGATTTTTTTTCTATTCAAAAATTTGTTTTTATCATGAAAACTATTAATATAGTCATTATAAAAAATATATATTAAGAAAGAAACCACATATGTTTAAAACATCGATGCAAACGGCTAATTTGAATAATTAGTTTTGGAAAATTTATGAAAAGCCATTTAATTTTAAATATTATTCCAAATCAACTGGTACTTACATCTTTTTTATACGGTCATTGTCAGGAAAATTGTTAGGGGTGATCACTTTTTTTTCCCTTCAAGATTAGGGATTACAATCCCGAGACTAATTTCCAATCCCGGGATTTCGGGATTGCTTAGATTCAATCCCGGGATTAGGAAAATTAGAATTTCTGTAATGTCATCAATTTTTACAATAGCTAAATATTATAATATTATAGAAAAGACAAAGCAACATTTCAGTCTAATTTACATATGAAAATATACCAAATTAAAAATAAATTAACTTCAATTATCAAAACTTATAGGGTAAATTAGAACAATTGAAAATTAAAAGAAATACGCTGTTGATGTTTGAAAATGTAACAAAAAACATGAAATGTCTATGCTTCATCTTCTAGATAATTTCTTTTATTTCCTGTTAAACAAATTTTTGAATAGCTTAATATTTACAATATTAAAAACTAATTAATATCACGAATTAAATTATGAATTATTCTCATACCCACGTAATTAACGTTTATAATTCTAGGATATTGCAAATACAAGATTTTCCCTAACATAAAGATTTTTTTCTTGAAATAAAAGAACTTAGCACACACACACATAGAATAAAATAATATATAGATGTATAGTTTAAATTTCTAAATAGCCGATAGCTGTTAAAATTCGAAAACGTTGCACAATATAAAAAAATATTACGTACCTCGTGAAAAAAAATGACTATTTTGAATAGTTCACTGTTTCCTAACTAATCGGTATTCCTTTGAAAATATGTTCTAAGAAATATGACGGCATCTAAAGTTTCATCTCCAAGTCCCAGTTATGATAGTAACATTGTCTGTTTTTAGTGAAATGTCATATTGGTTTAAGTGCTATGTTAGCATTTCAATGCAGTTTTTTGCTGTAAAAGATCCATATATGCGCATAAGACCTAAATTCCTGAATTTCTTCAAATTTAAATTTCTTGAATGGACATTAATATTCATAAATCGCTTGCTTGCAGTAAATATCCATTCGTCAAAAGTCAAACAAAAATTTTTTCCTGAATTTTTAAAAGTTTGTATTTCACTTGTAATTAACTTTTTTATTATAGTTCACTACACGATTTCGAATTGATACTGCAGATTTTGGCAAATCATTATAGCCTTTAGCTATCAGTAAGTTTCTTAAATCAGTTGTAGTTAAATGAAAAACAGTCTTTAGCTGTCATTCGCAATAAAATTAAATCCAGTGATTCCTTATCACTACTAAAAGAATCTTCTATTTTCCGCTTTTTAGAAAGCAATGCATCCTCTATGCAATCTTGACGTGTGGAAGGAAGAGATGATGTTATAATGTATTAAATTCTTTCTAAACTTTAGTACCATGTTTCGTCGATAAATAAGCATGGAACCCTTAGTCGATCCACTTAACGTTTTAAGCACTTGGCTACATCTTTTACGTTTAGCGATTTTTTCATCTTTTGACCTTAAATAGCAGTGCCATACTGAAGATGTATCATTTTCTTTTCTATGAGCTACAAAATCCTTTTCATTAGACATCTTTAAAGCAAAATAAGTATAAACGCCCGAAAAGCAAAGAAGTTAGCACATAATAATGACTATGAAACTCAAATGCGACGCTTATCAGTAAACTCTAATTCGAAATTTTGCGATTCCCAGTTGCTGAAACGACCGGCTTTCTAAACGAGGCGAAATCGAAATAAAGAAATGATTTCATTGTTCCCGAATAATAGCCGAGCGGGTTACATCTGTTTGCAAGTCAAAAGATTTCCATGTTAAAAGATTTAATCGCTTTGAAATATGTAAAAAATACTTGAAATATGTATATATTTTCAAGGATATATAAATTTCATAAAAATTAATTCTTTTTCTTTCCAAAAGAGAAAGTCTATAAATATATTTTTTTTTATTTCAGCTGAATATTGTTCCATTTAAAAAAAAAAAGGACAATCCCGAAAATCCCGGGACTTGGCAGACAAGATCCCGGGATTTTCGGGATTAAAAATGATGCGGGATCTCGGGATACGAGATCCCGGGATTGTAATCCCTATTCAAGATATCTATCGATAAAAGAAAATAAGAAAACCCTACAGTCATCTATACTTACAGGTACTGTGTAACTTCCTGAAGCTTTTAGATATTATATGATTTGTTTTAAAAAAATTACGTAGTATTGTGTAGGTTTGATGGAACTTTGAGTATGCACGGAGATATATATAGCGTAGCCTTCTACCTAGAGTTCGAAATGGAGATATAATTTAAGCTATTATTATTACTTGGTGCTATGCGAGTGTGTTAAACCTTGTCAAGGGACACAACACAAGGAAGTAAAATTGACTTCAGTTCGTTAAAATTTTTGCGCCCTTTGGAAATCCAAGGTCTGCGCCCTTTACACTGACCCAGTCCGACCCTGAATTGATATGCACTAAATAAACATTCAGTACAATATACAGTGTAAAAAATATTTATAAAACTAGTTATAGTACGAAAGCACGTCATTTGCCACGTTTGACGAACAATTACCAACTTGATATTATTACGAAGGATAATAATTGCTATGGAGATGCAGTAAGGTGGCTGGGGGTCTAATAACCTTGACTAATAACCTTGGCTGGGGGTGACGCCAAAACAGTAACCCTAAAATCCGCTACAGAAGGCCCAAACAAAACCACGTGCTTTGACACGCCTATCAGTTCAAACCTGTATTTCTTTGCTTTCGTTTTTTACTGTCGGAAATTGTTATTCAAGATATGATTAAAATTTCGATAAAAAATGACCATATGGGCTGTCATAGGATGTACTACCATATAAGAATTTATCAAAGATACTAATATATCACTTCACTTTATTTATTTATCATATGTATTTTAAGTATCAATATCAGAAGCGTCTTTTAAGATTTTTCTTGAAAAGGTAACATTCTTTCGTTATTGGCACTTCAAGCGCTCGAATACGCCATCTGGTGGAGAAAAGATGTAACTTCTCGCTTCAGGATAGTGCAGTGCAAGCGCATTGCGTTACATGTATTTTAAATTTGTTCAGAATGATTATTATTTTGCATAATTTCAGATTCCCTGTGACATTTGTGTTTTGTCGTATGTGACAAAGTAAAAATTACTCGAATATGAATATCTAAAACTTTCAAATGCCTTTACAATAAAAAATTATTTCAATGGCTCTTTAGCATTAGTTAAAGGGAAATTAAAGGGACGATTTTCCTGTACCAAAGTCTGCGAGCAGCGCCTCTATAGCCCATTTTAATTCCCAATTGTGCTAAAATCGTTTGCACTCGAAAATCTATAGCACAAAATTAGCACTCGCCACTCGCGAGGCGTCAAGTAACACTTAAAATGTGGCGATTAACTTTATTGTCCTCACTCGCCAAACTCAATGGGCACCACTCGCCAAACGCGATGGTTGAAAGATCGATGCAGGGAGGAAAGGGGTGAAAATCGTTCGGAATTTGCGGCGTCCAGATCGGCGATTCTCCCGAACGTAAGAAAAGAAAGTAGCAGGGGTGATTCTGTCTCGAATTTTCCGAAAATTTAAAACGATCCGGAGAAAAACGGTCATCAGTCCGAAAATTCGGACATAAAAATATCGCTAATTTCGATATGGTCGCCGAAAAAAATCAATTTCGTCAATCGTTCGCAGAAAAAAATCACCAATTCCGTCAAAGAATCGTGAAAAAACGTGAATTTCGCCAAGGACCACGTAAAAAACGCAAATTTCGTCAAATAATCGCAAAAAAGAATCACAAAATTCTTCAAAGTATCGCGCAAAAAAGCAAATTGCGTGAAAAGATCGCGGGAAACGCAAATTTCGTGAAAAGATCGCGGAAAAAAACGCAAATTTCGTGAAAAGATCGCGGAGAAAACGCAACTTTCGTGAAAAGATCGCGGATAAAACGCAACTTTCGTGAAAAGATCGCAGAAAAAACGCAAATTTCGTGAAAAGATCGCGGAAAAAATGCAAATTTCATGAAAAGATCGCGGAAGAAAGGCAACTTTCGTGAAAAGATCGCGGAGAAAACGCAACTTTCGTGAAAAGATCGCGGGAAAAACGCAAATTTCATCAAAAGATCGCGGAAAAAACACAAATTTCGTGAAAAGATCGCGGAGAAAACGCCAATTTCGTCAAAGAATCGCGAAAAAGAATCACAAAATTCTTCAAAGTATCGCGGGAAAAAAACGCAAAATTCGTGAAAAGATCGGGGAAAAAACGCAAAACTCGTGAAAAGATCGCGAATAAAATGCAAAATTCGTGAAAAGATCGCGGAAAAAACACAAATTTCGTGAAAAGATCGCGGAAAAACGCAAATTTCGTGAAAACATCGCGGAAAAAACGCAACTTTCGTCAAAAGATCGTGCAAAATGTAAATTTCACGAAAAGATTGCGGAAAAAAACATAAATTTCATCCAAAAAATCGCGAAAATACGCAAATTTCGTCAAAAAATCTCGAAAAAAATGCAAATATTTTCAAAGAATGGCGAAAAAAGCCCACAAATTTCGTTAAAAAATTACGAAAAAAACGCAGATTTCATGAAAAGATCGCGGAAAAAACACAAATTTCGTCAAAAGATCGCGAAAAAACGCAGATTTTGCCAAAAGATCACGAAAAAAACCGCAGATTTTGCAAAAGGTCACGAAGAACCGCGAATTTCGTCAAAAGATCTCGAAATTTGTTAAATGGTCGCAGAAAAATGCTTATTAGTAAGTGCTGGAGGGGGGGGGGTTGTTCCCCCTCTGCTGTAACCTTTCTGAAAATTTCCTGTGAATTTATTTTATTGCAATTAATAATAAAAATAAAATTTTTCAGTTGAGTGTAATCATATCGAATGGTAAGTAATATATATTAGCAAATTACAATGTTGATAGTTAGAAAAAACACAATTTTGTATGGAGCGTACATAACTTTGTTACTGGCCAGTGGTTAAAAAAAAATTGGCCAGTGAAAAATGTCAGTCTACTGACCAGTGGTCAGTGGGTGAAAATGTTAATTTTGACCTGTACGAAAATCTAGATTTTCGATTAATATTTGTAATTTAAGTATTCATACATAATTTTAAAAGAATGCTTTCATCATTATATTTTATCTATTTACATGCAATTATTAATATGTTGTTGAAAACAAATAAAGACATTTAACTAAATTAGCAGCGATTTAGGCAAAAATGGAGGCCTATTTGAAGCGCAATCACAAAATTTCATTCCATCAAAGAAACTCTTCATTAATTAGTTTGAATTAGTTGAGTTTTGAAACGTATTATTATTTGGAAAAAAATAAGTTCACCTGATAGGAAAACTTTAGCTGCAAGAATGAAATTATTATCAATAAATGTTTCGCTCGCATTTGAGTAATTGGACTCGACCTTTCGATACAAAATTTTATTTTTCAGAAAAGTATTATACATTTCACAAGAAAAACATTTTTCTTTCAGAAAATTGACACCAAACGAAAAACAAAACTTGCATCTATCCCCTATAGTAATAATAATAATAAACACTAGTCGGATGTACCAATCCCAAAACTTTCTTCTTTTTCATGCATGTTAATTCCTCAAAATTCGCTATGACACTGTCAAAATTAAATGGCAATATATGCCCCTCATGAGGATTCTAAAAATATGAAATTCCGTGCATTAGTTCTTGAGATATGACTATCGCTGAAATCGTGTAAATCCAGCAAAATACAGTATAGCAGCGCCACCTATTGTGTGATTTATACCAAAACCTAATCAACAACAACTTATGCCACTGTCTGACTGAATCTGAAGTTTGGAGAAAATACGTGCATTAGTTTTTGAGACAGAGCTATTGTGAGAATCGTGAAATTTCCAGCATAGCAGCGCCACCTATTGGGCGATTAACACCAAAATTCTATCAGCAGCAACTTGTGTCAACGTCTAACTAAATCTGAAGTTAGATGAAAATTCGTGCATTAATCTTGAGATAGAGCTATTGAGGTAATCGTGAAAAATGCAGCACAGCAGCGCCACCTGTTGCGCGATTTACACCAATACCTGATCACACTAATTCATATCACGGACTAACGGAATCTGGAGTTTGATGAATATCTGTGCATTAGTTCTTGAGATAGAGCTATTGTGTAAATCCTGCAAAATGCAGCGCCATTTGTTGGGCGATTTACACCAAACCGTTAGCACCAATTCATATCATGGACAATCTGAAGTTTGATGAAAATCCGTGCATTAGTTCTTGAGATAGAGCTATTGTAGAAATCGCAAAAATGCAGTATAGCAGTGCCATCTGTTGGGCGATATACACCAAATACTAATCAGTGCCAATTTAGTTTTTGATTATATTTGGTTCATTCATTGAGTATGTCTTAGCAGCAGACTTTGTTATATTTTCGGGATCGAGGGGGCATAATAAAGTATTTAGCAAGAAAGAAAAATCATTCATCAAGTACAGAATATGAAACACTTTCAGAATTCTTTAACTGCTCTGCTCAACAAGTGTAAAACGTTTTGACACATTTACAAATTAATTTTTTAACGGAATGATATAAAATTGGAAATCCTGACCATGGAAACGAAAAAAAAAAAAAGTAAAAAACAGCTCGATTTCTGTTTCTGAACAACGACAACACTTGCTAATTTCAGGGATTTCCGAACAAAAATAAATTAAAACTTGTGTCAGAAAGTTGCCCTTTTGGATTTGAGAACAGCCTTAACGAAATTTCTCTGTTTATTAAGCTAAAAAAATATCTAAATAAACATTTCAGAAAAGCATCATGACACATTTGAAAATCAAATTTCAGCAGTAGGAAAATCTGAATTAGTATTAATTTAAATACAGTAAAATCCAGCTGAATGTTATAAAATTAAAAAATTGATTTGTAAACTGCTGTTTTTCGATATAAACTCGTAAAAACTTAGAAACATTTTAAAAGAAAATGGAATAAAAACTAATGAATTTTAACTGCGGTTGGATACATTATTGTAATTTTTTTTTTGTCCGACGGTTAAATTACAATAAGAAATTACTTGACGCAATACAATATAAGCAGATAAAAAAACAACATTTATAGCACCAAAAAAATTTCGCTTTTTCAAATTAGTTTTAGTACCCATAGCGCGCCATCGTCAGTGCAAAGAATCATTCTTTGCACTGATGACGGTATGCTACAGCTATCGAAACATGTTTACAACGAATAAAAGTGTTTTGGTGCTATAAACGTTGTTTCATTATCTGCTTATATAATCCGAGCGTTAATCTCTCGATTTGAATTCTACATTGCATGCTAAAACTTAATTTAGTAAGAAATCCATAATAGGAATCCACCTTCAGAAATTTCTACCAATATGTGGAAAATACTTGAATTTTTTGTACAGTCCAGTATATTACTAACAGATTTTCCAGAAATTTCTACCAATATGCGGAAAATGCTTGAATTTTTTGTACAGCCCTGTATATTAGAGATGAGTTCGGGCTCGTTTTTTGGAGCCCGGGACCGCCCGAGCCCGACGATTTTAAATCCGAGCCCGAAAGATTTTTTGTCATCAGAGCCCGAGCCCGATACCACTCTTTACCGATACATCTTTAACTATAATCGATTCCTTTCTCATAACAGTCTTCCGTGATTGACGTGAACCGGGAAATCAACGTAAATTACAAAATTGACACCGTTATCTTAAAGGTCAGATGCCTTTATATTAAAAGAAGAAACACTGACTGATTGCTTCCTATCGGAATAATAAAGTAATTATATTTACTTACGAAGCAAAGTGATCTCGTAAATCTACTACAGAGTCCTTAGCATGAGCAGAGTTCATGACAAACAGATATAATACCCAGTAAAGTTATTTTCATATGAAGAATGATTATGACTCATGCGCAAATATAGTAAACTCTGTCTAAGGCGGAATCGGTCGGGACTGAGAAAAATTTCCGTGGTAGACAATATTCCGGCTTATGCAAAAAAGCTCCCCCCCCCCCCCCCCCCAAAAAAAAAAAAAAAAATCCCTGGAAGATGACGATCTTTTATTGATTCTCCTGACTAGAAAATCGGTTGAAAACTGAAATTCTGAAAGATCCTTTGTCTTTTTAAAGATAAATGAGAAACTTTATTCAATTTCTTAGTACTGCTGTAATACATTCATATTGGAAGTTTATACACACCAAAAAAAAAAAAAAAAACAACTTCGAGAATGAGAAAGAACGCTATAATTTTGAATTTGAGTACAATCTTAAAGTATAATATATTGTACTTTCGAAAATACGTAATCATTTTCATAAATGTTCATTTTACTAGAAATATTAACTTTTAGATGCAATTTTGCATATGAAAAAATGGCATAAGCACAAATTCCTTAAAATTTAAAGTTTCTGTTCTTTTGAATTAACTTTTTTAAAAGCTTAAGGAATTTTAGCTAACATGCTCGACATTGAGTTATTTGACTTATCAGTTTTAAAGTTTAATAAACAAAACTCTTTTCATTTTTAAATTATCCTTTTTCCGCCTTATGCAAAATTTTGGTTTCGGTGGGACCTTAAAATCCTTTCCGTTTCCGCGTCAGACAGATTCCGCCTTATGCAGCATGAATTAATGTAATTTTCTATGGGTTCGCCGGGACTTGAAAAAATTGCCGCGGTAGACCAAAGCCGCCTCAAGACTACAAGCCAAACACGAGGTTTCGTGACGTCACGACGCGGGGCTTAGATCAGCCGTGAAGAGCACATGCGTTATTTAAAACATATTAATTCTTTCCTCTATATACCAACTTATTATCACAACATATGGGGAAAAATAAAAACGTATAGTTTAAAGACGCTAATTAAGTGCTTTTTAATCAATTTCGATCACTCGAAACAATAATAACGATAACACAAAAACAAAAATTATGAAATAATATCACTGTGTCAGTCAAAATGTGCACTTAATTAAAGTTACATTAAAGAAAAATGATTGATTAATGAAAAAAAAATCGAAGTATTAAATTTAATTTAGTGAATAGTTTTCATTATTTATTCTACTTTGAAATTTACAAAAATATCAATTATCTATTTTCTATATATTCTAAAACAAGACATTAATAAATATATATAAGCAAAATCTACAAATATGTATATAATATATATATATATAAACATATATATGTAGTTTTAAACACATAGAGAGAATTACTTTGCTTTCAATTATTTCATTTTCAAAAATAAATAAATAAATACCAATATTCTGTCAATCAAAACCCACATTTAAAATTAAATTAAAGTGGATGAAAAATGATTGTTAAATGAAAACAAATTCAAGTTGTATGCTATTTTTATTATTCATTGTGGCTTGAAATTATACAATAAATATCCTATTAAATATTTAGTGATTTGAAACATGCAAAGGAGTATAATAAATTTAATATAAATAAATACTAGTAAAACTACAGAGTGCATGAAATTAGGTAACAACACTGATAAATTTTTCTTACTTAGCAGAAGTGGGTAATTTTCACATAAAATCGATTAAATTGAAAAAACACAAAGCTCTCATAATAAAACAAAACAAGGTCATGAAACAGAAAATTATTATTTTCTTAATTTTTGTATTATTTTAAGATATTATGCAAGGTACAAGCAATACAGCTTTTAAAAAGTGTACTGAAACCTGGTGAGAACAAAAGAAAGAAAGAAAATACTTTCATCCATTGGAATTGAAATATTCCTAACATATATTTATTTTGTTCAGATATTCAAGAATTAAGATTTTAGACTTTGTACTATATATCATTAGAAAACTAATGATTTAAATTTTATTATAACAACTTAGTATTACATTGTTTTCAAATGAAATTCTTCATACACGTTTTCCTCATAACGAGTCAAGTTGAAATCATTTATTATGGACCAATTGGGGGTATTTTTTTTAGACACCTTATAACATAAATAGAAAAACAAATAAAAATTTGCAAACAAATACTCCTTTGCAACAAATCCATGATTTTTTCTACTATTATTCAACTAATATTTTTTCATAAAGTTGTGACCATCTTTTTGTGATACCCTGTATACAAATGTAAATAGTACCTGGTACGAAATTTATGCATGCATACAATACGCAGGGCCTGTTTACGGAATAGGCCCGTGAAGCCCGTGCTTACCCACTGAAATACAAAAGGGTCCCCAATTTTACTTTTCAAAACTAATTTTTAGAAAAAAAGAAACTCAATCAGGGTAAAAAATGCATTTTTTTCTAATGAAACTTTTTTTTTCTTATTATGTGGCAATTTGTAAATCACAAAAGATATTTTGAAGTTCAGTATTTTCAACTGTAGTTCCATATTTGTCATTAATAAAATAAATCGATTATTTAAAATTAAACGTATAATAATATTAAAAGTGTTGTTTACTCTAAATTTTGATGGTAAAATTTTAAATGATTTAAGCATACGAAAAAGGGATTTAGTAAATAAAAAAGCAATTAGTAGAGTAACAGGGGGCACCCTGTGTGACGTCGGGCTTCCCCTACTTCCAAGAGTTAAGCGGGCCCTGACAATACGTATGAAGTTTAGCACTAACCACTTATGCATTATTCGCGAATAATTTCTACCGATAGATAAAAGGGGGGTCCCAGAATGGTGCTTTCTCCGAGGACCTAGATAAACAAAGTCGGGTCCTGACTACACAGAAAAGTAAATTTATAATTATGTAACAATAATTTTATTTATTGTTATTTTTAATTAAACGTTAAAAGTTATATAAAAACACACAAAATTTTTGCGAATTCGGAAGGGGGGGGGGGGGAATAGTTTACAGTCATTGTAAAAATAAAGAGATTCAGACATATCATTCCCATATCCGTAATTGTCATGTATATGCATGCACTGTGTAACAAATATTATAAAATGAATTTTTATAAAGAGTTTAAGATTAAAAAACACCAATAAATTAGTATGTATATTGATCGGGCTTTAAAAGAAATAAACAAGATAACAATGCTATGCATCCATAGAAATTATGATGAAAGTTTCTAGTACATTTAAATTTTTAAGTATGAAAATATCTATAAAAATACATAAATGTTGGTATCAAATTAAAGCCCAATCAATTCTGCCTACAGAATAATCAGAGTTATACTATTCTCACGACCAGTGTTTTCTAATAAAAGTCGATCATTAAAAGTCACTCTAATGAGAGAAAACAAAACAAATTAAAAAGATAGGAAGGTGTGACAAGTTGTAAATTACATAATAATTAAGCTTGTAACTAAGACTTTTGGCTGAAAATGTTTTAGCATGATTAGTATCCAAGAAACTCAGTCTGACATAAATTTCAGCTATCTGGTGCCAGTATTTCCGAGTAAATAAAGTCAGAAGTTTTAATCGAAATTATTGAATAGCAAGAAAGGTAAAGTTTAAACTAATAATATTTATGCTGTACTTACTGTATACAAAATTTCATCAGTTTTCAGTGGTAAATTTCTGAGTAATAATAATTTTAAAGTTTTTTTTATTAATTTGTTTAAATTAAAAGAACTAACTAAAATTTCCACTTGAAAATATAATAATTGAGGTAGAAAAATATGTCGCATAGGACATTAAAATTTCAAACTGAATTGGCCGTATAGCTTCCAAATTATAAGGAGAAATGTGTTGGCCCGAACAGAGCTGTCTAGCTCTGGCACATATTCAAATGAAGTTATTTTTACATATTTATAAAGAATATAATTAAACAATGAAAACTTTATTAATTAATAACTTTTGTGATAATTCACCGATTCACACCATTCAAGCACCAATTTTTAGCAAATTACGACAGACAGGGAATGATATAAGTCTCGATACGATTTAGTGATTTTTGCCACTTTAAATTACTGCTGTTTTTGAAATGAAACAGAAGTACAATAATATCGTTTTGTTTTGAAACAAGTACACGGGATTGTTGACAATACGATACTGGGATTTAATAGTTAATTTATTTTAAAGAAGTTAAAAATAAAAGATATTCTGAACACAAAAAATAGAGCTAGTACTAATAAAATATAAGTAGTTAATTTGAAAATAAAACTTACCTCCAAAAGAATATGTTCTATTAGTTAAGTAAACAACACGTGCATACGTTACATTTTAATTCTAAACAACCAGATACAAGTTTCAAAATCTCGGCTTTGGCGCCAGCCCCGGGTCGTTACGTCACATATGTGGGGGAATGAAATCGTGTCTGGCTTGATAGTCTTGAGAAGGCTTTGGGTAGACAGATTTCCGGCTTATACAGAGTCCGCCTTAGACAGAATTTACTGTATAAGATTAAATAATTTGCAAACCTCAAGCTAATTCTGGTCTACTAAAAATCGAAGAAAACATTTTCTTTGTGTTAGATAACTAAATAAAAAATATAAACGATCGGATTAAAAAATATCTACTGTCACAAACGAAAATCCTAATAAAAAAAAATTCATTGCTTGTGTTTGTTTTGATTGGCGCCATATTAATTGATCGTCGTCGAAAATGCCGTACACATAAATCTGAAAACATCACAAATTTTCTTTTGAAACAGCAATCAAATACTAAAATAAATAAACACGATTTTTGTTACCCCTTCATTTTAATCTAAATAACATTGAAAAGACTAGAAAAGTAATTTTAAACGGGGAAAAAAGTTATTTCAATCTTTTCTATACATAAATAAATATAGTTTTCCGGTTTCAGAAAAAACGAGCCCGAGCCCGAGCCCGAAGGCTAGAATAAAAATAGAGCCCGTCTCATCTCTACTGTATATTACCAACAGCTTTTTTATAAGCACCACATGAAGCTAAAATTTAATCCAAGCTATTGTTAAGGCATTGTTAAAACTACTCAAAGTAGACTTTCAGATAATATTATCCTTAGTTACTGGAAACTAAGTATCCAATTTTTTAGCGTGGCCGTGTATATGATTTTATTTATATTATGCAAATATCTCTTAGTATACTAAATATAGTTCAACTAGAAAGTGCATAACTTTATTAAAAACCACCCTGCCATTCACGCTGATACTTCTCCATGCTTACTATTTTTTGTGTGTAGCCCTGTATATGATCTACTGCATTTATACACTTCACATAGCAAGTAAAAATTTAGCTAAGCTTAAACACGCATATCATAAGTAATATAGCATTTCCAGCAATTATCAATAATATAGAGTACTTTAGATACGGTACTGTATCCGAATATTTTGTGTGCTTTTGTAAATGAACAACAAATGCTATGCACATCATATTTCACAGCAGGTACATTGTAGTAAATCTGACTAATTTATGTCTATTTCATTATATTTGAGTGACATAATTTCGCTGCAAACAGCCCCCCCCCCCCATATATCATTATATAACGGAATTCTTTTGCGTGGCCCTGTAATCAATAAATAATAAATTCTTTGCAAACTCCATATTCTATAGAATGCATGTTTTACTGCACTTTATAAATGCATATCAATTCCTTTATGTTTTAAATGGTCTGACAACATTAAAATGAACTTGAAACAATTTTTCCCATTGGCCGTTATGTAACAGAATACCTTTGACCGTCCATGCAAATGAACTATAAGTGCTGCACATTTTTTTTAATCAATAGCGATCATGCTATAGTAAACGTCAATAACATATAAAAAATGCAGGGTGATCCGAGTATATTTACAAGAGTTAGATCTCAGCCAGAAGGCCAGACAAACCAAAATCATAAACATTTTTCATCTATGTTGGAAAGTGTTAAAAATTACTGAAAAGAAGAAAACTTTTAATAATACAATTTTTAGTTCATATCAAATGTTTTCAATATTTTATTTTGACATTTTATTATTGCTAATTTTCAAATTCCAATTATTTTAAAAGCAAACATTTATTTTAATAAATAACAATGCAACAAAGACCGTTTAAAAAATGTACCATTTTTTCTTAAAATATACTTCAGTTGTAATTCATCTCTTTGAATTCGTCTTATTAATACAAAATCCCTTCCATGTGCTTGTTTTGTTTGGGCCTTCTTGGACTTTTAAATTTGAGCGATTTACGGCATACTGCATCTCTATCTCTTTCCTCCGTGGGTTTGAACTGATAGGCGCATTGAGCTCTACATACAACGTGAGCTCTACATATGTCGAGCTCAGTGGATAGGCATGTCAAAGCACGTGGTTTTTGTTTGGGCCTTCTGTAGCGGATTTTTGTTTTGGCGTCACCCCCAATGCCCCAGCCACCTTACTGCATCTCCATCGGTACTTTTGTTGCCACGATTAGAAAAATGGTATTAAAAACTACAAAAAAATTAATATCTCAAAAATACATTGAGATACAGCTTTCGAACAAATTGCATTTAAAAAAGCATTTTTTCCTCATACAACGGTGTAAAAATTTAAAATGTGCGATGTTTAGAAATTTAAAAATTTGCAGTAGAGAAAATTGCAAAACCAAAATTTTATTTCAAATTTCAAAGTGCTGCCATTCGCAAAATGACGTATGCGTTACGCACAGATATGTTTGATCTTTATAATATAGATTGGTTATAGAGGAAAAAAAAGTAAATTTTATATTTTAATATGTATAGTGGTCCTTGTAAAAAAATCTCATATCTAAAATTTATACTTGATCTGTACACTTTTTAAAACGGGAAATATGTCTCTATCAGCAGCGATTTGAGGTAATCGCCATAACCTACATTTTGAACTACCTGCCCCGCTCGGCGTTGCCCGGGCCTGTACCATAATAATATTCTTAAATGAACCTGAAATTTGTATTCCAGGTTAGTATAGAGGGGGGGGGGGGCGGTAAGAGACGGTGCCAATTACCAGGGACCGGCACTTTGCTCAGTTGGAAAGTTGTGTAAAGTCAGAGGTTAAGGTTTTGAATTTTTTTTTATTTTTTATCTCATACTTAAAACTTTTTTATTCAAAATTAATTGATTCCATTAAAATTGAATTATGTTTTCAATTTTTATTTAAAATCTTTAGATGAAAGAGGAATTACAAATACGTCATAAAATGTAATACTGAAAAGAAATAATAAAATTGTAAGCAAATACTACTACACAGATTTTTAAAAAAGTTACAATTCAGAAAATTTATTTTCAAATATTACGGAATCCTGCAATAAGCGGAAAAAAATATGCTCCCCCTCCCTCCCAATAAAAAGTAATAATGAACAGAAATAATAAAATTCTATACAAATACTACTATATAGATTTTTAAGAAAGTAACTATCCAGAATTTTTTTTATCTAATAGAATAAATCATGTTTATAACGGAATCCTGCAATAAGCGGAAAAAATATGCTCCAGCTCCCCCCCCCCACCCCCACCCCCAAAAAAAATAATAAATAAAATGCAATGTTACTTTCAGCGTAGGAAAAGTGTCGTCTCCTTGAGTGCGATGTCACCTGCGTTTGTAGGTATTTTTGAAAAGGTTAAAATTCATATTTTTTAAAACCGATTGCACCACTGATTATAATAAGGGCTTAGATGTGTTTTTGGTCTGTAAAATTTCTCGGGGGAAAAAAAAAAAAAAAAATGACGAAACACTAAATTTTTCCCATGTCATCGAAATTTCACTGTTTTGCAGTGCTGCCATCTACAGAGATAAAATGAAACAAATAGCATATCGAATATCTTTAGATATTTAGAATTTATTTATTTTCTTACGGGTGCATATAAGTGTGACCCTTCGAATTAAAAAAATGAAATTTCTTTTATTCATAAACAGAAATGTCAACTTCGGTCTTTCAATAAAATATTTCTTTCACTAATTTGATAAAAATAAATGACACAATTTGTCTGTATTTTTAAGAATTGAATATTTATATATATATTTTATGGATACAATAAAATATTTCTTTCACTAATTTGATAAAAATAAAACACAATTTGTCTGAATACATTTAGAAATTGAAAATTTATTTATTTTTATTTATTTTCCGATGGATTATTTTTACTTATTTATTTTCTTAACACATGAATGTAATCCTTAAAATTTCAGAAAAAACAAAAAGAAATTTCTTTTATTTATAAACAGAAAATTCAATAAAATAATATACGTCTTTCACTAATTTGATAAATATTTTTTCTGAGATGTTTTGATTGTTTTAAAAGAATTTAAGATCTATATTTTCTGACTCTCTGAAGTTGAATATTGCAGGGCTGCTGTAGGCTACTATTTTTATATTCCGTTCTCACTACTATTTAATACATTTTGAAGTGCATTATTTCTTTCACTAATTTGATAAAAATAAATGACACAATTCGTCTGCATATATTTAGAAATTGAAATTTTATTTTCTTATATATAAAAATGAGCTTGCATATAAATGAGACCATAAAATTTCAGAAAAAAAAAATTAAATTTCTTTTATTTATAATTAGAAAATTTCATCTTTGGTCGTGCCGGGTACCGACCCAGGGGCGTTCAGTTTGAAAGCTGACGCTCTAACCAATGTACCAAGATGACTTGTGAAAAACTCTGAAATTTATATTCAATTTCATAGGGATGCGTAGCGCGTTGATGACTGGAGATGAAATAGCTACTTTTTTATGAGAGTGAGTTACGGTTGTTAATTAATAACTCAGCTGTTAATTATAATTTTGAAATTCTGAGAACCAAGTACATCAGGAGAGACTTTGGGCTATTCTCACAAAAATTTTGAGCCTCGTATGTGCAGTAGATTTTGTTAGCCATCGACAACAGACAGACACACACACACACACACAAAGCAATCTGTTCTTTTATTCGTATAGATTGTCCATTACATGCAAAGCATTTAAAACATACATTATTTTATACAAAATCAGATATGTAAGAACGAGCAATGAAAACAGAATTGCATTTAATATTTTCTAAGAAAATTCATGTTTATAAGATTATTATTTACTAGGGGGCTCTGCCTCCTGCAAGCTATGCTTGCCAACCCTCGTTCAGACACCGCAGAATCTAAAATTTCGCTAATTTGATCGGTTTTAAAAAGATTAGAGAAGATTGAATTATAATGAAAAAACCTATAGCGATCTCCCATTTGATTGCGAAAATTTAAGGCCGAATCAGTTGCTGTTAAGACATCCAATGGTTGTTTTCGTGTTTGATTAAAGATCAGTTAAACATTTGAAAAGAAGCTAAAATAAAATGAATTAAGTAAACAGAGTCTTTGCCTCCTGGTATTTTTTAACAGCGTTATAAAACGATAGACATAATACAATTTACTGCTTTTACCCCTTCAAGGACGGTGGTTCATGTTTGGACCACTTAATTTTAATTCTTAGATGCCACATTGACACCAGAATATTGGAATGAAAATTTTCCTTTTATTAAGCAAGTGAACAAAAGCATTTCCGTATTTCGAAATTTGTTTGTAAACTCTGCTGCCATTCACTGATTTCAACATTTTACGAATAGAAGTACCTTGCCGCTGAAAGGGTTAAACACATATTAATGTAGGGGAGTTAGGGAGGTTTGATACATAGGGAGGGTTGATACATTGACAATTTTTCTCAAGAAAAGGCATTAACAGCCATTCTAACACATGTGAAGGCTTCTTTTATTATTGTTTTACAGCAAGAGCTACTGAAATTGGTAAGGAAGAACAAAGAGACTATTCAGAGACATTATGTAGGTTACATAGAAAAGCAGTGCGATGATAGATGGTTAGTTCGCTTTGCTTGTCATGTAGAAGGGAAAAAGTTTAAATGGCCTTAAAGGGAAAATGTTTCTATAATTTACGAAGGGCGAACTGAAAAAACGTTAAATCTACCTGATTTTACTTATCAAAATGATAGAGTTATTAGTTTTTCTTTTAACCATTTCAGGGGTGGTGGTATGTTTATGAAACCACCTAATTTTAATTCCCAAAGGCCACATTGGAACCAGCATTTTGGTAAAATATTTTCCTTTTTGTATGAAATTGAAATATATCCTTTTTCTTATTTCTAATTAAATTTGTTGGTAAATTCCGGTGCCATTCATTTATTTAACACTTTAGCATTGAAAATGCTTTACCCCTAAAAGGGTTAAAGGAATCTTAAATGTGCTAAATTTATGTTAAATTGTTTGCAAATCAGCAATGTTCACTTCATTTTTCCTTGCAGCTAGATCTCTAGGTGGTTTTTTCATTACTTATTTTGTAAAAAGTGTGTTAATAGAATTGTTTAAATAATAGCAATAGTTTAAATATTTTTGTAAAAAACATTTCTGAAACAAAAATATGTCAATGTCATTTCGTTTCAAATTTTACTTAAATATTTCAAGATTTATCATAAAAAATTGTATGACGCATAAATTAATTGTCTGCATTTTTTTTTTTTTTTTTTTTTTTTTCAATTTACATAACAATGCATCAAACCTCCCTTGCTAGTGTATCAATCCTCCCCAGTAATGGGGAGATTTGATACAGTAGTAGCCATTCAAAATAAATGGAATATATTTTTTAAAAGACTATTTTTTAAATTCACAATATTTTTAATAAATGAATAAAAGGTCACTTTATAAGAAAACAGGAAAAATTTGTTTAAAAATAGCTTTCTGAGGGTTGTAAAAAATTAGTAAAAAAAAGTGTATCATACCTCCCCTATTTATTATTTTAAAGTTCCCTTTCTCTTTTAATATTCATGTGTAAATACAATTTTCAATATTTTCCTGCTTTTAACACGTACTCATTTAATAGTAATTTTAAAGGGTTTTTTTGTTTCAAAACTACATAAAAGTTGCCATGATCGCAAAGAATTCTTGGTACTGTTATGTTAGCTGGGTGCAAATCTCGCCAATAGCTTTTTTTTTTTTAACTCGCCAGTTAGCATTTTTTTATTTTTCGAGTGGTAAATTTAAACGGTACTACTTGGTTATCCCATCGACCAAAATTCTATTGTCAGACTATAATATTAAATGCCAATAATGGTTGATTGTAAATGTCACATTCACTTGACTGTAAGAAAGTTACATGTGTTTACGCCATCAAGTAATTTTTATTTCGACGTTTTATTTGTATTTTTATTAATGTTATACTAATTTATTTGTTCTTTCGTTATTTAAAATAAAAATGACGTCAATTTGTATAATTTGGTGAGTGGTTTGGCGATTCATCTAATTTGGCAAAATTGGTGGACGGGATAACTAAGTAGTACCATTAAAACATTACTTTGAATTTGAAATTAAATGTCATGATTTGTTGCATTATTTAATCGGGTTTGGCGTGATTTTTTTTTACGACAATTTGGCGAAAACCTCATTTTTGAATACCAGTTATATATGTATTTTAAAATTATTTTCTGTTATTTTTAAAATGAAACAACAATAAATAAATGAAAAATTAATAACTATAGAACAAAGCAATTTATAACATTTTTTTAATAAAAAGAAAATAAATATAAATAAACATTTATTAATAAATAAACAACAATAGCCGGGTTACCATGTCAGGCAAAATAATGCCATTTTGGCACCAATTAGGTACCCCAGTGGGTACATGACATCTGCACCTAATATTTTTCTTTTCATTTCGTTTAAAAAAAAGAAAGAAGTGAAAGCCATTAATTTTAAATGTTTCAGTTTTAAATGAAAGTTTTGTATTAAATAAAATAACGAAATAAATTTAAAAAAAAAGCATTGTTCCTAGCATAGATTTAAAGGAGGCCAAACTGGTCGCCAAATTAGTTTAAAATAATAACCTTTTCTGAAATATGAAAAAAAATATCTGTTATGATTAAAATTTGAGTTGCCATCATTAGAAAACAGTATTTAACCCTTAAATACCTGATTTTTTCAAAAATTATTGTAATAATGTTTCTCGGCTTTCATTTTTTGAATAAATCATGAGAAAAATACTTTCAGAAATCATATTTTGTTTTAAGTATAGTTTACGGCTAAAAAAGAGTTTGTTACAAATCGGCAATACTGGTGTTTAATTGAAAAAATAATTTCCCTTGAAAAAATTCTATAATATTAAACACACAAGAATTTTAGGGACTATAATAAGAAATAAAATTTACTTGCTCACTGCATTTCAAAATAGGGTAATTCACAAGCTTCCAAACAAAACAAAAAGAACAAGTAGCAACAATTGAAAAAATAAATCTATCTTTATTCTTAAACAGCACAAGTGTTGCCATCTACATGTTGAAAATGGATTTTATAATATTTTCAGAATGTATTTTATTGGCAACATTAGGCATTATAGTTTCAATGTTATTCTAATAGTATTTTAGAGCCTAATTTGGGTATGTTGCCGAAAAGCAACACCAAGCATTTAAGGGTTAAATTAGAAAAAAATTAATATTTCGAAAACTAATTCGAATTTAAAAATTCTAATACCAGTTTTGAGATCTGCGGATCAATATGAATTTTTGGTGTTAATTTCATCGCAAAGTATTCCATATTTTAGAAGAAATTGCCGTGAAACATAATCAGTTGTTTAATCAGTCATTTCAAAGAATCGTTTAATTTCAGTCGTTTCATATATCCGTTTCAGTAGGATTTTATATATATACGGTAGATTTATTTTTGAAAGATTCCATGAGATGATCCTATAGTTGCTATGTCTTCCAGTGTACAATATGATAAACAGTCTATTAAATGAATGTTACTTAAATAATAACATACCATAGCATTAGCCTTTAATGAAGCACTACGTAAATCTCAACACAATAAGGCAAACCTAATCTGTGAAATTATCGAAATAAATAAGTTCATTGCTATAGTGACATTATTAAATAACTCTGTAATGTTTAGTTCAATAAAATAATATGTTTTTAAAGCTTTGAAGCTTAAGAAAAAAGACATGTTCTGACCATAGTTTTTATAAAGACATTTCACACACATACACACACACACACAAACGCACAAAAAAATTAAAACGGAGATGAAAACAGCAAGCAACCAAAAAAAGAGAGGAAAATAAGCAAAGACTTAAAAAATGTTTAAAAAGAGGAAAATAAAAACATAGGACATGTATATTTTTATTTATTAATACAACAGAATAAACATTAGATAATAGCATTTGTCTCATCTCACTACTTTCTGGAATCTTCTGTGTTTGATCTAACTTGACGCACAAAGAGTATTTAGTAAAGAATTTTACCACCCATTTCCAGGGTTCGAAATTTATAGCTGCAAATCGGAACGATATTCCAGTTCATGAAATGAAAAATAATATTCTGGTTCGAGAAATTATGGTAAATATCATTCTGGTCCATGCAATTATTTAAACATATTGTTGCAGTTCCTGAAAAACATTAATATTTCTGTTCCGGTTCATCTGAAAAAAGGAAAGAATGTGTTGTGATACACTTAAAATCACTTTGATAAGCTACCCCCCCCCCCCACACACACACACGCGGCTGTGAAGTGATTGTGATAGTTCCTATTCCAAGCTTATTTAATCTTTTTTTTAATGCAAGTTAAATTATATAACTATGTAGCATCTACAGTCATCGCTCAGTCTGTCTGCATATAACAGAGCAAAAACTACTCAACCGAATACTCTGAAATTTTAAATATATAATTGTTCCCAAATTTTGTCGAGTCATTTCAAATTTTATGAAAATCGGATGTATAGTTTAATTACAGGGACAGTCAAAAGTTTTCCATTACATTACGGCCAATGGGAAAAAATTATTTCAAGTGCATTTTAATGATGTTACAGCCTTTCGAACAGAATGAAATTGATATGCACTTATGAAGTGCACGAAAATATATATTCAGTACAATATGCGGTGCAAAAAATATTTATAAAACTAGTTATAGTATGAACGAACCTCATTTGCCATGTTTGATGTGCAATTTCCAACTTGTTATATATATAGCTATCTGTACCTTTTTTATTATTATTTAGAATCTTGAATGCATTTTTTAAAATTAATTTTTTATGGCTAGAAATAAATTTGTCTATACTTTCAAAAAAGTTTTTTTAGCCAACAATAACTTTGAAATAGCATTCTGGTTCGTGGATTTTTTCATTTCAAGCCCTGCCCATCTCACATTGCAGTAAAAACTAATAATCACTGTAAAAACTATAAAATAAAACTGATACATCCAAAATAACATACTGTTTATTTGTTTACGGTTTTAAAATTTTACTGAAGTAAATATAACACAAACATTCATGTTGTAGATGGGAGAAGGATTGAACAAAGGAAGTCATGGTACAGTTTTTGATGACTGATCCTACACAGTAAAAAAGAAAAAAAAAAAAAAAAAAATCAGAAACGTTACAGTCCATAGCAAAAATGTTTCTGAAAATGTAGTGTTAACTATGAATAAATTCTCTTGAGTGACTGATTAAGTCAGAAATGTTACTCTCATTTCCATGGAAAGTATTTGATGTGAATATTCAGATTTTCTGCACATGCCCAATACGTTCTACAAACGTCATGATCACGTGATTTTTGTTGTTCTGGGGTTGAAAGTAACGAAGATACGTAATGTAGATTTTGAGAAAAGTAAGCATTTATGTTTTATAATTTTTTTTATTTGGGAAAGTAATGCACTTTTTAAAAAGAATTAATATTATTCAATTTAATTTTATTGCATAATAATATTAGAGTTACTGTTAATCGTTTGTTGCAGATACAAAGTTAAGTAACTCGTTCGAAATATATACTCTTGCTCATGAATCTATGACAGATATAAGATACTAGATATTTGATTAACAAATAATGATGTAGTACTAGTGTTAGTGAAGTACAGATAGAACTGTTTATATATGTTTTTTATCATTTTTTCATTTTGAACTTATGTTCAGATTCACAAATTTTGTAATGATGAAATATATCGTTTACATGGCTGAAGAAATTCATGATTTCACTTATACTATACATTTTACCCTATTTGTTTATGAATCATACATTTGTAAAAAGATCTTATTGAATATTTGATTTATAGATCTATAAAAAATTCTTTTTTAAAATGCGGTTTCGTGAGGTCCAATCTGCAAACAGATATACTTTCAAAATTTTAATTTCCCCACAAAAACAGGTGGATTTTTTTTATATTGTTTAATATTTATTTTTTTATCTTATAATTATAGTAGAGTCCACAAGAGATAGCTGAAAATCAAGATTGTGTTGTCAAAGTCAGTAGAGTTGGCATGTGTTCCTGCTATTTCATTTTGCTGGCAAAAATTGTTAGAAAAATTCGAGGAAAACAAAAATATTATCAAAAAAGCAGAAAATCAAGGATCCACTGAAGATTTTTTTATCCCTGTTACAATAAACATTTTAGATGATTAATGCTGAAAATTTAGAAATGAGATATTTTTAAAATAATAAAATATTTTATTTTTACCGAAATGGTATCTCAAAAGATAGTGGCTTGGTAGATGTTTGTACATGTAAAATAAGAAACAGTAAAACAGGCAAGAAAAAAGAAACAATAAGAAATGAAAATTATACAAAAGTGTAAAGAAAAAGTAAAAGAAATAAAAGTTTAAAATAATACAAGCAAGGAAAAGAGATTATTTTTGCAAGAAAAACAGAAATGAGAACTATAGAAAGATGAGCTATCTTACAGATGATTTGCACATGATAGAAGGTTAATGCAATGAAGGTATAAATAAAACATACACAAAATAAAACTAGCTCAATTAACAGTTGATATTTATTAAAGTCAGAAAAGAAATGCAAATACAGCAACAAAGAATTAAAAATTTGTCATATCCATAAACCAACATGGGAGGGAAAAGGAAAAGCCAGGCAAAAAGTTACTTTCTTTAC
Organism: Maratus speciosus; assembly: GCA_963932465.1. Lineage (NCBI taxonomy): Eukaryota > Metazoa > Arthropoda > Arachnida > Araneae > Salticidae > Maratus > Maratus speciosus. The sequence continues at coordinate 38,672,861 of OZ010792.1, forward strand.
CTCTCATTCATCTTTCCTTGTGCTGAAATTTAGAAAATAAATCATGATCATATTAATCATTAGAAAATAAATCATGATCATATACAGTCATCAAACTGATACATAATACATGCCTTTATACTATATTAAGGCAGTATTTATTGTTTCATTGAAAAGAAAAAAAAAAAAAAAAAATTTCTTTTAAATTACTAGGGGGCTCTGCCCCCTACGAGCTACGCTCGCCAACCCCCGTTCAGGGACACCAAAATCCAAAAAGCACACTAATTTGATCGGCTTTAAAAATATTAAATAAAAAAACAAAACAAAAAAAAACAGTAGCGACTCTGTAAACGGGTTTCCATTTGTTTTTCTTGGATTAGGGATTTTTAAGACCATATCTGCTGCTGTTAAAAGATAATGGCTGTTTTCGTATTTAATTAAAAAAATTAGTTAAACATTCGAAAATAAGCTAATGTAAAATGAATTAAGTAAACAGTGTCATTGTCTCCCGGTATTTTTTAACAGCGCTATAAGATAGTTCTTTTAAATAATTCATTTAAAATGTATCGTTTTAAATCTGACGTAATTTACACCAAAGTTTTATTTCTCTTATTAATATTCACGTGAAAAAACCTTTGTTGTTAGAAGGAAATATTATTTGCGCTGTCTTCGAATTCACGATAATAGTTGAAAATATTATCTCAAAATATCAAGTAAATGTCTTGCGCAGATATATTTTTTAATTTAAATTTTTTTGCCATATTTTTTGGCCATTTTAAATATAATTTCCTCCATTTACAGGTTTTCACGCATAGTAATGATTTTTTTATTTTAACATTTTGTTTCTCTTTTAAAATTCCAGTGTAAATATGGTTCTTACGACGCAATTTTCCTGCTTTTAACATGTAATCATTTAATTTTAATTAAAAAAAAATTTTTCTGTTTACAATAGTCCCGTTTAAATATTTTTTTAATTTGAAGTAAACATTATTGTTTGCACTGTTTATACAGTTGGCAACAGTTTAAATTAATAACATTTTTTAAATTTGTAAAAAATATCTCTCGAAATACTGAAAATTTGAATTTAAAATAGAAATAAAACCTCAAAAAATAGTCAAATAAAAAAAAAAATAAATGCAATCTGCACACCGGGAACTTATAACCTATAAAATGATCTAAAAATGATTAAATTCTCATGTATAGTTTTTGCTCCAATAAAACTTTTTTAATGGAACGATTTTGTCCTACTTTAGCATTAAATATCTCTGAAAGTAATTCTTCGATTTGAAAACTGTCTGCATCAGCGTGTTTATCAAATATTTCTTTATAATACCACCGATTTCCATATTTTTGTATACGACAGTTTTTTTAATATTAACGAAGAAAGGCCATGCTCAAGGCATGCTTAGATACTACTACAGGCAGACTGATTTGCGTTTAATGTATGAAGTCGCTTGCCAGAGGACTCTGATACCCTGCCCAAAATTGAAATTTGACTCTGACCGTAACTGAAACAACCTGGGAAGAGTAGATATGTAAACAAACAAAAAAATTACGTCATGTCGCCATGGTTACGTTTACAATTCTGCTGACATTCCAATCAAGCTTAGAAATGACAGCTAATTCGAATACAGCTGTTAAGGGTTATTATAAGCTGTCCATATCAATGTAAATGTAAAGTTCTATTTATTTAAGTGACTAATATAATGTGTTTCTCTTTAAAACTGTTAAACCAACACACATAAAAATATATAAATAAAAAAACACATGCTTAGTTTAAAACATCAATGTCACAAATTTATTTGGTACAACTTAGTTATCCCGTCGACCAGTTTCGCCAAATTATATAAATCGCAAAAGCACTCGCCAAATTATACAAATTGACATAATTTTTATTTTAAATAACGAAAGAACAAATAAATTAGTATAACATTAATAAATATACAAATAAAACGTCGAAATAAAAATCACTTGATGACATAAACATGTGTAACTTGCTTACAGTCAAGTGAATGTGACATTTACGATCAAGCATTATTGGCATTTAATCTTATAGTTTGGCGATAGATTTTTGGTCGACGGGATAACTAAGTACCATTTATTTACTATTTTCACTGCTGAAACAATAAAACTGATGGAAATTTTTTTAATATATTAAAATACTCATAAAATTCCTTGTAATAATTAATAAATGTAATTTATTAAGTAACAAAATACCAATACTTGAAAAATACCGATTTATTATTATATAATGTAGTATTAGCTAATGTTCTGTAATATGTTCCACAGTCAAAGTTGACTGCAAAATCACGATGCTGGAATAATGTGGTATCAAGTATACGGTTTAAAAATAAAATTAATTTTGCGCCAAACTACACTTACGCCAATTGGCTCTAGGTCTGATTAAGGAAGAATACTCAAATTAAGATTTACAAACACCAAAATCGTAGCATGACAAGAATACGGTATTTGCGGAAAGTTGAGGGACATGTATAAATTTAAGTGATTATTAAACTTTTTTTTTCCAATTTTTTAAGTGTTTATGACTTCAATCTGTTTTTTGTGTATCTATGCGTGTTTTAACTTTCCGAAAATACTTTGATACATTTTTAAAAAACTTACATAACATATGCGAGTTAAAACAAGGAAATTAATTAAACACCAAACTATGCCTGCCAAGATATGCCAATTGGCTGTGGAGCCAATTATGAAACTTTCCATAGATTAATACATACAAACTTTATATGAAAAAACAGTGAAGCTTTCATCTAAAGTATGTTAAACTGAAATGATCTCCCATACCTTCAAAAATAAAGCAAATGATAGGCCAATAAATAAATAAATGAGACTGTGCATTGAAACAAATTGAAGGAGCGATGTTAAATTAATACTGTAAGGTGAAATTAATTGTGAAAAGAAAAGAAATAGCAAAAATAAAATAAATCACATATTTGAAAATATAAAAGAGAAAATGAAATATTTTACATTTTCCGGATCTAGATGCTATCCATTTATTTCAATAACTAATATCAATAAGAAATTCATGGTAAAATAATTTTCTTTCCTGATTATTATTACTATTATTATCATCATTTATTTACATAACGAAATACAGCAGTAAACATTTTTTGTTTAACAGTAAAATAAGTTCATTTTTTAAATAAAATGTCTAGAACATATGAAAATTTTAAGATTAACAACTATCATTTGCAAACGACAAAGCACATCGTAAAGAAAATGGTAAAAGACAAATAGAAAACAAATTAAAAAATATTTCTGTTTCTCACGTTAGATGGCGCTAGTCACGGGAAACCATGTGGTTTCTAACCACGTGTACAGCGGACAAAGGAAACTTAGCAATTGCGAGGCCTGTTATTTCGATAAGGAGGCCTTGGCTTAAGCATTTAAATTGGATGAGTTCTACCCGGAATATCTACGCAGATTTTCATTGGTCCATTTCCAAATCAAAACTTTTTTTTTATATATAGAAGGATAAACTGATTAAGACTACCTTAATTGTATTACACATTGTTCTAGTTACAACAAAACTTTCATGCAAATAAGACAGAATTTGAGTACACAACTTTTCCCTGTTTTATAAGTAAAGCACTGACCACAAAATTATAACTTTTGTAACTTTTATAAAATATTTTTTTTATGGATAAATTTATAAAAGCTTGACAAATCCAAAAAAAAATGGGTGAATTGGAATGTCACTGATGAACCCTGACCTAATTGCCGAAACATCAGTGAGGTTTACTGTGGAGACAGAAAAAGTTTGTGTGTATGTGTGTCAGTATGTTATGTGATAACTCGAAAAGCATCAGATTTAATCTGTAATGAGGTAGTATGTTGGCTGAAATTAGCTGTACAGTTTTTGGTTCATTCATTCAAAAAATGTGGAACTTTTTCTTTTATGTCGTACTACTTTTCTATGATAATTCAGACGATTTTAAAATTTTACCATTCATTGAAAAGAAAACTGTGCATTTAGATAATCAATTTAAATGTTAAATTACGGATGATAAAATTTTCCAATGGAAGTCTTAAATTACTCTGATTAGTTTAAATTGTTGCCAACATATATGTCAGACATTCTAAATTATCTATACATTATTTGATGAAATTTTATGCATCTGTTCAAAAAATATAAAACATTTTAACTTTTCAATTTTACGTATTTCCTATCGTAAGTAAATATTCTTTCTATTTTACTTTAACAGTTGCCTAGCAGCTCTATTTCATAACATATCAGAAAAAAAAAATTCATTAAAATAATGCATTCATTGTAGCTTTCCAGATTACGCAAGATTTGGAAAAAAAAAAAAAAAAAAAAAAAAAAACATAAAATAGTAAAACTTCCGTCACTTGACAACAATGGTTCTTTCAAAGAACTGAAATTAATTGATTCTAGATCAGTTTCTTGCGCTGATTCGTAATACGCTTTCCATTTTTGCCAGGTAGTCCAGTTTTTGGAAATTTGCATATTTAATTTTTATGCAAATTTTAGGTACAATAAATGCCAGATTGAATTAAATTTTCTAGATAATGACAAATGGACTATTTGCTTCAGATAAATGTCGCAATGTGCATATTCTTAACATTTATCTATCAGTTATTAAGCCTAATTTGCATATTTTCAATGGTGTAATGTTTACATTATTTTCAACTTTAAAGTAGTTGCCACAGAATTGGCATAGTGTTTTCCTATACTAGATTTTATGCTGATTTCAAATCTGCAATCCGTTTCGGTATATCACATCCAGTTTTTGAGTAAATTAATTTCTACTTTTGTATGGTATTGACACAAATTTGATATAAAGTGCATTTTAGGCAGTGGCGGCTCGTCTGTTGGCACACATGAGCATGTCAACCCCCCAAAGAAAATTAGAGAAATAATTTAACAAATTAAATAAAATAATTATAAAAATAATTATAATTTTTTGTCATTTTCCAATACGAGTATCATCCACTCACGCCCCTCCCCCCCCCCCTCCCTTTCTTTAGATACATCCATAACAAACCCTTACTAAAGAAAATTTGAAAGTTTTCAACATCGAGCGCATCCAGTCTTTTCTTGATAGCATGTGCGAGTGGAGAAATGTTTTTCAAAATAAGCCTATGCGAACAGGAATGGGAGAGACGAAGGCTAGGGAGGCTCCTCACTTTTGGCTTTCCTTTTGCACAATCTCCCATGTGTGGTAGCATTACATTTTTAGCAGTAATTTTCTTGCACTTTTTGATTTCTCTTGTGATTTGAATATTAAGTTGGATATTTATTTTAATAATTCTTAATCTGTCCGTTTCTATTTTTCTTAGTTTTATTATTATATGTAAGAAGTAGTTACAAACAGTTAACATGGAAGTTAGAAAAAAATAATATTTTGGAACTGAAGATACTACTAATTTACAAAAATCGTATTTGAATAACATTCAAAGGTAAGTTTTCAGCAATATTGCGATTCTGCGCTCTTTACTAGAAAATAAAATGGTACCAGTTTTCCATCTATGGAGGCTTTTTTATTTCTTTTAGTTGCAAATTTTTAAACTTGGGAAAACAAAAATTCACTGATGAATTCAGGGATACCAAGGGGGAAACCCGTCGGAAAAATGGAATTCCCTCTTGAAAGCCCCCTTCACCCCGAAATCCATATTGTCTCTCTCGGAACAGCAAAATTTCCTCCAGAGAAAAACAATACTGAATTCAATATTGCGCAAATGTATTTTAACTTTTATGTTATTCCTTCCTACAAATTATATTTTTGTATTTTTTATATTATGATTATGAACCCCTTTAACCCTTTGATGGTCACGACCGCATATCCGCGGTCAAAATAAAGTCCTTCTAAAGCGTTATGGCCGCGAATAGGCGCCCAGAAATTTCTACTTTAAAAGCGTTATGAACGCGTATAGACGGTCGGCATTTGTTATCTCTAAATGGTCAACGACGCGTATACGCGTTTGTGCTTCCCCCCATTTTTGGAGACTGGGAGTTAAAGAAGGCGTTTTTCAACCACCCCTTCCTTCCACTACATAATAGGCGTAGACTATTTGTCAAGTAGTTTATTGTAGTCGAATGCTTTAGAGATTTGGTTGAAAAATGCCTTAGAGAATTAAGTTTTTGGTAAATGATTGTGAATGGCATTACATTTCAAAACAGATACTAAGGTGAATTCAAAGAATATATACAGTAAATGAGTTATAGTTTCTTTGAGTGGAACTAGACAAATTCGCAGAATATTAGTGTTTACATGTTTTATTTTATTATATTTTCCATAAAATTATATTTCACTATAATTATTATTATTATTTTAAAACATTTACCATGTTGCATTTATTATTTGAATGAATACATGCGTTCTTTTCTTTTTATTTTCTTTTTTAAAAGTATTTCAATGTTTTTCATTTACTAAATACTTAAAAGTGTTTTTTTAATTTCTTATTTTTTATTTGCATCACTTTTGCAGCGCAATAATAATTAAAATATCAAAAACCCAAATTCATATTACACTTAAAAAAATATTTTCTAATTTATAATTGCTGCTCAAATTTCATTCAAATTCAAGTGTAACTTTAAAACTATACCGTGAAACCTGTCTATAACGATTCTGAAGGGATCAGAAAAGGCATCGATATGGACAAGTTATCATTATACACTGCTTCAAGACTGTTAATTGATTTAAAGTACGTAATAGAATGATTATTATATAGAGAGGGATTTTTAGTTTTACTTTTTAAAGTTATCTAATTAAATAATGAAATTTAATTATTTTATTATCCATAATAGAAATTATAAACCCATAATAGGATTTTTTAATTAATATGTAAAGAATGTACAATATAAATAAATCTAATAGAAACATGTTTTTTTTTTTTTTTTTTTTTTTAACCAGATTTGTAAAAATACGTGAACTCGCAATTAAAAAAAAAGAATGGGATTTATAATTTTCACTATTAAAAAGGAAAAATAAATTGTAGATAGTATTTATTAGTATATGAATTAAAGAAAAATACTTCATGTAAAAAAAATGTAATTAATTGGACGTATAAATGTCGAAGATAAGAAATGAAATATTACTTTTTTTTATTGACAGACATTAGTTGACATTCATAGCATTTTTGTAATGGAAGAAGAAATAAGTATTTTCTCAATTAATTCAAACGCATGTATAGCTGCGATCAAAATTTTACTTTAGTGTAATAACAGGGTGTCTTTATCAGCATTTTCACCGAATACCAATAAAATTAATTAACTAAATTTTAATGCTCTTCAATATTTATAGGGTACTTAACTATATCTTGATATAAGAAAAATGTGCACATATTCCTCTTTTTTAAAAACATTCAGTTAATCACTACGTTTAAAATTGTCATTATAACTGTTGGAAATAGATTAAAAACTTCAAGCAGTTAAATATAGTAGAAAGCTTTATTAACCCTTTGGGGACGAGCAACCGGTATACGTGCCGCGTAAGGTGATCAGAATCCGTGATTATTCTTACCAGTAAATTTTTATTGTAAATTTTGCCTTATTTAATCCGAGTATTTTTCCCTATTCAATTAGGCAAAAATTTCTGTTTTGAAAAACCGTAGATAAAAGGTTAAAAATTCTGTAAAAGACGCTCGTCCTGAAGGTGTTAAATCCAATTGCTCGCAATAATCTGCAGTGCTTATTTAACATTTTTCTGGGTAGTGATAGATAATCTTTATGATAGCGACTCTTCCTTGTTTTTACTTATATTAATAAATAAATAAATAAAAATTTGTGCACTTCTTTATGTATGTTGTTTTAATTGCATCCAACCTTTTTATATTTTTGAATAACTTGATACTTGTACTGTGCATTGGTGTCTTTATAAGCAGTATATAATCGCAGGTTTAGCATTATTGCAGCGAATATTTCTTAATATGAAAAAGAGTTTTTTTCCCCCCTTTGAAAGAGTTGGGGAGTAATCGAAAAAACATTCTCATGGTGTGGGTTCAATATAACGAACTCCTGGGGAGTAATCGAAAAACAATTCTCATGGTGTGGGTTCAATATAACGAACTCCTGTATGGAGCTCTTACATTATACCAACTAACTAAAAGAGTCCCAAATCATGTTTATTCTCACAGTTCCACTCAAAAGAAGCTGGGAACGTATCCCTAAATATTCTTTTGAAGCTACATCCCCCCCGCCCTCCTCACAGTCTGATATCTGCAGATATCAGTATTTTTTACCTAATCATTTTACTAAATCATTATAGTCTCTATTGTTACAATTTTGAGACGGTAATGACTAAATACATTCGAGTCGAACAAACATTTACATTTGAAAGTTTCTATGGATTTTCTTTGATGGATTTCCTATTGTTATCTACTTTCATTTTCCTATTTTTTTCACAAGTCATCGGATGTGAAAGGAGAGAGGTGGGGTGTAGAGAATTCCAAACTTGAACAGAGACTGTATGGCCCTAACTTTTGCAATCTGTGGGTGACATCGAACTATTACTTGTAAGTGAAACTGGAATTCTCGGAAAGTTATAATTGACAGAACTACCCCTACTTTGTAAAGATTATTTGTAAAAATGATTTGTAAAGAAAACAAGTTCAGAGGAATAATACAACTTCCAAATGATGGACATTTATAAGAGGCTGCGTATTGTTTTCAATGTCACATATTTATTCAAAAGATTACCTTAGTCTTAAAAAAAATAGTATTTTTTCATAAATAATTATTATTCAGATTTTTTAAATTATCAATCTTAAACAGTGTAACATAAAAAATTGATGATATAAAAATAAAGAAAGACATATTGTTTTTTCGTTATCTTTTTGGTTTCATATCAGAGATCTGACAATATTGCCCCTCCCCCTTCCCCCACCCCCGCCTTAAAAAATTTGTAGCCTATGAATAATTAATATTATGCTTATTTTTATAGTAAAAATTTCATTGCTCCTTTCTGTAGATTTTCGATTTCTACTCCATTCCGCAAACGTGCTTTTACATTAATTTAAAAAAATTTCTATTTTACCAGAATACATTTAACTAATCTCTTTCAATGATTTAGTTGGAAAAAAAAAAGTAAAAAAAAAAAAGATGCTTGATATTTTTTATATGCTTGATAGCTCCGATACCTTGAAATCTAGAAATAATTTCTCCGGGTAAGTATCACGCTAATGATAATTTGTAATTCTAAATTATAACGAATAATTTAGATAATAACTTTTTTGAACTAATGCACTTCATTTTTTATGCTGGAGAAAAATTTACAGAGATTCCACATGGACATATATATATGGAAAAATAATACTATTTGTTTAAAAATTAAAATTAAAAATATCTTGACAAGGAATATAAAAATTGGTTTCATCAAAGTATTCCAAATCTTTAAAAAATGAAAAGAAGAACAAACGATAAAACGTAAAAATGATATAAAGAGACGAAGTGACAGTTGATTTTTTTTCTTTTTACAAATTTTTTTCTTTTTCCTTTTTTTTTTTTTTTTTTTTTTTTTATTTCTCTAGAGAACTTTGAAAAAATCATTGAATCTTACGGTTTTTAACATAAGAAATAAACGTATAAGAAATGTTAAATGAGCAGTTTCCGAATTTATTAAAAATGGAACTTAATTTCAGTCTAGTCGAATGATTTGTTATCAGATTGGAATGGCAATGTCGTCAAAATGGCGTTTTATTTAAGGTAGTTCTCTAATTCCCTAGTTCAACAACGAGACGCCACACCAGTGGTCAAGAGGTTCTGCTCTCAAAGCTGGTAGAGGGCCCCACCAGTGGCCGAGAGGTTCTGCTCTCGAAGCTGGTAGACGGGAGGTGCTGGGTTCGATCCCAATCGCGCCCGTCGGCCTAATCGTTCGGAGTTTTCGTGGTTTACTTCGAGCCGTGGATTTTCCATGCGTAAATACGGATTAGGTTCCCTTAGAAAGACCCCCACGGAGGGCATCCCCCCGGGCCTATATCCCTCGTGAAGATAATCGGCCGTCAAAAATCAACCCAACCCAAAGATGGTAGACGGGAGGTGCTGGGTTCGAACCCAATTGCGCTCGTCTGCTTAATCGTTTGGAGTTTTCCGCGATTTTCTTCGAACCCTGCATTTCCTTGCGTAAATATGGGTTAGGTTTCCTTAGAAAATCTCCCACTGAGGGCAGCTCCCCATTCGGGCCTATCCTTCCTCGTCATGTAGATAATTAACCATCAACATCGAGACATTTTCGGACTCCTTTTTAAACGTAAAGGCAAAAAAATGACAGACTAGACTATTGAAGTGGTTTGAAATCAAATAAAGTTTTCCCTTTAATTCGAGTTTTTTACTTGAATGAATACTAATTCAATGATAACTTTCATGTAAAAGTCTTTTATTTATTTTTTTTTTTCTACTTACCCATCTTCACACACACACATAAAAAAAAAAAACTGTAAAAGTAGTTTTGGGTGAAAAACAAATTAATTTTTTAAACTTTAATGTATGATTTTTTCAGGGCCGAAACTAGCCTTTTTTGCACCCGGGGCAAGCATGGATTTTGCGCCTCCCCCTCTTCCGCAAAGTATATTTACAAAGAGAATTTTACTAATTTTCTAATAGCCGATTTATTCTAAAATTTAAAATATGTAATACTCAACTACGTAATCTACAATGGCGGATCCAACGGAGGAGGTCACGGGAGTCATGAGTCCTCTCTGAACACCAACAAAAATATTCTAAAGATCTTTTTAAAAATGAAATATACAGTTAGAGTCCCGATTATCCGAGTCCTGTTTAACCGAGTTTCCGCTTTCACCGAGTTATTTTCTTCTGATGGACTGATGTCTTCTATTATTATGAAACAGTCATTATAAATGAAGTGTTAGGTGAAGATGAAAGAGCAGCCGTAAGTATAATTTTTTTTGAAAAAAAAAATTATGGCCATTTTTTTCTTTCCATTCCGACTAGAAAATCAGAGTTCTAACTTTTTACGGCTGCTCTTTCATCTTCACCTAACACTTCATTTATAATGACTGTTTCATAATAAGAGAAGCCATCAGTCCATCAGAAGAAAATGATCCATTCCAAAGGTATAATCCTTCATTTGGCGCCCCTTCGTTCTGGTGCCCGGGGCACACGCCCCCTTAGTTTCGGCCCTGGATTTTTTAATCAATAAATTACTTATCGAGTTGTCAGCGAATTTTGCGTGTGACAAGTTTTTTTCCCTTTACCGCGTTGCCGCCACGGAAATTCGGTTCAAAACGCACACTTTCACAGTATTTTCTGAAAGATCCTTTAACAAACAATAGAAAACGCAATTTAATGACATGATTTCTGAATAGGAACATGTCCATTTCATGCGTTTCCAAACATGAATAAATTTAGGAATGTGTCAGGAAGTAGCTCTTTTGAATTTGAGGAGGTTTTGCTCTCAAAAAGAGTGATGTCAACACAGATTGAATTTAATACTCACAAAAAATTTCTCCTAGTGAAAGTGACATTTCAAAATCAAATGTTCAAAGCATAAATATTTTATTTTGATTGTGCTATAAGTGGCATTATTTTTTCTCATTATCGCTGCTGCCAGTATATTTAAATGTCATATAATTTTAAAATGCAATTCTTATGTGAAAATGCATTTTTATCGTCAGTGATATTTTTGTAAGATTAAAATAGCAGGAATTTAATCTATTCAATGCACTTCAATTATTTACCTCAATATAATTTATTTCACGTATATGACTGAAAAGGAAAAAAAAATTGTGAAATAATGCCACTTTTCTAAACCTACACAATTAAATAAATGATTTATTTGTGTATATTTCTGACCAATTCGAAAGATGGGGATTTGGGTGAGGGATTTAAAATTCTTCTCAAAACAGTTAAAATCCATAAGATATGTACAAATTTGGTTTTGTTAAGACGAATAAATAGTGAATAAGACAAATGTAAAGACAAACGCAAACAGGCAAAATCATTTCAGCTTGCATCTGTTTCAACGATTCCTTGTTTTGTGCAAAATGAATAAGAAATAGAGCGAGGAACAATAGCAGTAAATTACATACACATGTATTATGCTTCAATATATATATATATATATATATATATATATATATATATGACTGAAGAAGGAAATCCTTTTATGAAGCATTGGAAAATCTACGTGCTAAATTGGTTGATATTGTTCATTTTACGAGTAAAAATGACTGAAAACCTTTCGCAGGAGAAGATCCTGGCTGCGTCACTGTGTAAATGTCGCTATTATATGGTTAGATTCTATTTTCAGTCAAAAAACCCATTCCATTACCACAACGTGTAAAAAAGTAATAAAGTATTTCTCAAAATTCTTAAATGAAATTTAGTATAAAAAAGCAAGCAAAAGAAAAGTATTCGGAAAAAAAGGCAAAAAAAAATTATGCACTTAAATTATTGTTGAAGAGATTATTTGCATGACTAATTTTATATGGATGGAATTCAAAAACAAGATAGTTTTTTTTTTTCTCTTTACTAATGCAATCATTTTTCTATTTTTTTTATGCTTGCTCTTTTCTAGCTCGTCCGCCAGGGGTTGCCGGGGGCCGTCGAAAAGTAGCACAATACGAGAAGAAGCCCTTTAAAAATCGTATTAAAAAATAGGAACATTTTTAAAAACGATGTTAGAATTCCGAATAAACTTTTTTGAAACTACAAAACTTAACATAATGGACCAAGATATGTTAACCGGAATTTTTTCACATAGGTAAAAAACTCCCCGTAAAACGTAAAAAAAAAGCAGGGGATATAAATTACTAAAATATTGTGATCGTAATTCTTTTATGACAGTCAAAAAATTTAACTCCGACTTCGAGGTGCATAACTACATATAGAGAGGTACCTTCTTACCAAATTTTGCAGTTCTGCGTTCAGCGGTCTCTTCAGAACACATTCGAGAGACACACGCACAAACTTTTTTCCTTATTTATAAATTGTGTAATTTTAGTTAAATATATATTGTAAGATATCTAAAATAAGCCCCTCCGAAAACGCCCACCCCCCTCATATATGAGAATTTTTTGAAAGACCCACCATTGGCCGAGATTTTCTGCTCTCAAAGCTGGTAGAAGGGAGGTGGTGGGTTCGAACCCAATCGCGCTCGTCGGTCTAATCGTTCGGAGTTTGCCGTGGTTTTCTTCGAATCTTGAATTTCCTTGCGTGAATACGGTTTAGGATCCTTTAGAAAAACGCCACACGGAGGATACTCCCCCCCCCCCTTCGGGCCTATATCCCTCGTGTTGATAATTGACCGTCATAAACAACACCTTTTTTGAAAAAGTGCCATATATAAGATCTCCCTTCAAGTTTTATTTTCTAACGCTGTCAGTCCTTCTTCTTCTTCTTCTTTTTTTTTTTTTAAATACTGGAAATACTTTAAGTTTTTTGTTTTCTTATCTCCAAATTGAATATATCTTATGCAATTTATTTTTATCTAATCTTTTTACATATAACTGTATCATAGAATGGTCACTAAAATTTAACTCATTTGTGTCGTGAGTCTTTCATTTGGTGAGGAACTATCACAATAGCTTCATCGCCGTGGTGGCGTATGTATGGGTGGTGGTTTATCACAGTGATGTTAAATGTATCGCTGCACATTCTATCCACTTTTTTTTTCGAATGAACATTAATTGGTGCGGGAATATCAGTCACGAACCGGAAGAATATTAATCATAATTTCACGAGTCGGAATATCATTCCCGTTTGCTTAGGTACATTTCGCGCCCTGACTTTGTGTTGCTTAACCCTTTGAGGGGCAAGGAATTGCGTTTCTGCAATGTCGAATTTACACCGGAATCTTCAAAAAAGTTTACTGCAAAATAAGGAAAATCAATTTTACGACTTTTTCAACCAAAGTTAGAAAAGTAAAATTTAATTAAAAAAATAATTAATAAAATTTAATGAGTATTAAATAATTTAATAAAATGGTATTGTTGATGAGGTTTTCATGTAGGGTGGAATTTAGAAAATATCTATTAAATGTAAAGGGTTCAAAAATAATATTGTGCTTCTCCTAGAATCAGACGTTAAGCTGACTTTCAGGTTGGTATCCTTGGAGAGGTATATCATCCCGAAGCTACAAAATAAATTGTTTAAAAAGAAAAAAAAAGAAGAAAAGAAAGAAAAAAATTAAAGTAAATTTAAAGAATATATAACCATCATTTGTTCTAAAATTATTTTACAAATCACATTTTAAAGACAAAAATTTCTATTTTATAAGATATCATAATTAAAAAAAATGAATTTAACTTTATTTTAATATTGAGTTTGAAACTTCTGCATACGAACATCCGTATCTGATCTTAATTAATATCAAATACCATATCGAAAGTCTTAATTAAAAAGGTTAATTTTAGCTTTTTTCTATGATATCAGATCAGTTTATATATATATAATTGACAGTTTATAAATGTTTAGATCTGAAAATTACAATATTTAAATACTAATTTTGGGGCATTCTTTGTGTCATACTTTTATAAGCAAAACATTCTTTTGTTGTTTAAGTAAAAAATAACCATATTTTCCATACATTTTGTTAATGTAAATTTCTTTAGACAGTCTAGTTTTTATGGCACCTCACCTAATTTAAGGATCTGTCTTTTACAGGTATTATTTGATCTGAAATTAAGTTCATTTGATGTCAAGTAAAAAATGTCTCTCATTTTAACTTATAAGTTTTTAGATCTGAAGATTACAATATTTAAAAATTATTTTTCTTTCTTTCTACTTGAGTATCGATAAAATAGCATTGGAATCGCGCTCCTTGCTTTTAAATAATTATATTTTCTTATCTTTAAAATTGTCGTATTTAGAAAGTTCTCAATCTAATACATCTTGCATAACTAATTATTCCTTGTAGGTTTGATTTAATAATAATAATAATAATACTAATGAATCTATATCTGTATTTAACTGATTTAATAATAATAATAATAATAAAATTAATAATAATAATGAATTTATATCTGTATTTAACTGTTTCTGATATCATATTAAAAGATTTTGCTTTAATTAATTTATGATTATAGTGATGATGTATAGTTAATAATTAATTTAATGTATCAACACCTTGGATTATAACTCATTTATATAATGCAAGTTCTTAACGTTTATAGTTTAGAATTTTTGTTTGATAACTTTTAAAAATCGCCTCAGAAATATGTTTCCTTTTCTTATTCGAGTGTAAACAGAAAGATGCCTGAAGAATGAGTTCGAAAGCGGGTTAGTTCTGGGGTAGAGGTGGTAATCAATCACTGTCGAAATGAATGTGGGAAGTCTACCCTTTGGAAGCACATTACAATGGACTTTAGTAGGTTACTGTTTGCTAGCATGTACTGAAGGGGGGGGAAGGCAGTTTTCGCAGATTCATTGCTAAACGTTTGCCAAACTAAATCATTGACCACTTACAAACATACAAAGCATTTCCCCGTGAAACCATTTTCGAAGACAAAAATTGCACGCAGCTTAACCGCGAAAGGGTTAAATATAATCCACGAGCCACCAGTAGTTTTTAGGGGTGTGTACCTCATCGTCAAAAGGGTGAACAGTGTCAGAATCCTATCAGAGACATAATAAACAAAGGGTATAATAAAACAATTGAAAAAAGTAGTAGAATATATCCTAACTAGCAGAAGTACATCACAAAGTAGCATAAAAAGCATTTTCTGGCCTTTTTTTGACGAAACAATAAAATTTTACTTTTTTCAAAAACTAGACATGATAGAAGAAAACACACCAGATTTGAAATCAGCGAAAAAATCTGTTTAAAAACATATTAGTCTACCCATGTGGCAGAAATATTTGGATGTCAAGAAACATTATTAGAAAAATATGCAAGTTAGGCACAATATTTCACGATCACATGTAACTAATAATCTCAGAAACATTTTTGTAAAGTAAATAAGGTAGTTATCATAGCATAATGCTTTATGCCTTAGATTTGCATATAGTTGCACAAAAATTCCAAAATTTGCATAAATCGAAATATGCTAATATCTCAAAAACTAGGCCTGCTGGAAAAAATTTAAAACAAGATTTCGAATCAACACAAAAAATCGAATAAGATAGCTAATTTCAGTTTTGTGAAAGAGCAAAAGTTCCATTTTGTTGACTAGTGTAATCGAATGAACAAATAATAGTGTCAAACAACAATTCTAGCATTAATGTACAGTTTAAAATGAGTTTAGGTACTATTAAAGAACAGCCAGAAAAAGTGAAAATCACACTTGCTAAAATATACAAGTTGGCGGCGGACCTAATCGCGGAAGATTATGCTATACCTAAATACCTAAACAGAAGTGAATGTGTTGAACTAAATTGCAAACAAATGTTTTTGAGAATCATTGAAGAAGTGAATAAGTAAGTACAGTAGAACCTCAATTATCCGAAACTCTCCGTTAACCAAAGTCGCTTTCTTCTGCATTTTTTTTTTTTTTTTTTCACTATCTACTATCATCCAAAATTTTCTCTTAACAAACATGCATTTTTAAGGGGGGTTTTTTCCCACATTCCTTCTGTATGCAAGCCATCCTTTTCAAGCTAAGAGTGCAGATAAATATTTTGGAATTCCCTTTTTTAGAATTCCTTCTCGCAAGCTTAATTGTCGGTATGAGTGTACTCTTCCCCACTTTCAAACGTCCCTGTTTTAAACAAAAATACACCACATTTCGAAATTTGGAAGGTCATACTGCCGAGTCCCAGAACAATCGAATGTTATTGCACCCTCTGATTGTAAGCAAGTGCAAAGAACCTAACCTCTTTTGACATCTCAAGAACAGAGAAATTTTCATTGCAACAGAATTTGAAAAGGGAGAGGAGTCACTTTGTGTCACTTATCTTTTGTGGACAATTCTATTCCAGAAAAGGGAAAAGGAAGAAAAAACCCGTTTGCTATTCTCTTTCTACCCTTACTAGGACGATCTTTTAGGTATGGTCAATTTTGGCAGCTGGCCAGAATTCCTGTTTGTTCTCTTTTTCCACTTTTACATTTCCGATCAGAATTTTCTTGAGTGCTATGATAGAGAGCTTACGCCTCGTCTTTCTTATTTTTTTATACTCAAGTTTTCTTTTTTATCATGGCTTCCATTAAGAGAAAAAGAATCGTATTAACAATACAGGAAAAATATGATATTGTTATGTGACTAGAATCGGGAGAAGCTGTGACAAAACTTGCAAAGGAGTTTCACGTTGGCGTGTCAACTGTCAGTGAGATGAAAAGGAACTCTGAAAAAACTAAGAAGTGTTTTGCTGAATTTGATGTTGGGTAAGGCGCCAAATTCCGAAAAACAATGAAATTAGCAGATCATACAGATTTAGATGCGGCTTTGTACAAATGGTTTGTGCAGAAAAGATGTGAAGGAATACCCTATCTGGACCAATGATTCAAGAAAAAGCTTTGATTCTCAACTCGAAGTGGATGGTTCTGATGACTTCAAAGCCAGTAGTGGCTGGCTAGAAAAATTCAAAATTCGCTATGGTATAAGACAACTCAAAATCGAGGGTAAAAGAATGTCTGGAAATGTCGCAGCAGTTGATTCATTTGTCGCAAAAATTGAAAAATTGATGAAAGATAAGAATTTAACCCCAGAGCAAATTTACAACTGTGACGAAACCGGACTATATTGGAAGGCCCTTCCTGAAAAAACTTTAGCTGCGGTAAATGAAACTTCTGCTCCCGGAAGGAAAAGAATGAAAGATAGGGTCACTGTATTAGCCTGTTCCAATGTATCCGGTTCCCACAAGCTTGAACTAGCTGTTGTTGGGAAAAGTAAAAATCCGAGATGTCTTAAGAATGTAAACAAATCTGCTCTTCCTGTACACTATTTAAATCAAAGAAATGCTTGGATGGATTCCAATTTGTTTTCAAAGTGGTTTTTTGATATTTTTGTGCCTGCAGTAAAATCTTGGCAAGAAAAAGAATATTTAAATGGAGCGCTTTTGTTATTCGTCAACTGTCCGGCTCATCCTGAAGATAACTGTCTAAAATCTGGAAACATCCGGTGTTTATTTTTCCCCCCAATACAACGTCTCTGCTGCAACTTTTGGATAAGGGCGTCTTGGAGTCTTTAAAACAGCGTTACCAAAAGAAATTAATCAGAAAATTACTTTTTGAAGGAGATTCTGAATCTGGTGCAGTTTCAATAATTGAGTTTTGGAAAACTTTCAACATCAAAGACTGCATTCATATGATCAGTGATGCATGGGAATCTATGCTGAAATCGACACTAAGACTAAGTTGGTGAAAACTTTTGCCGAATTTTTCAACTGGCACAGATAAAAATGCTACAGACATTGTGAAAGATAGTGTTACTGAGTTTTCAAGCCTTTTTAGCACAATGAAAAGTTTTGAAAATTGTGGGGATAAAGAAATCATAGATTGGTTGAATTGTGACGTGGAAGATGCAGGTTTCCAGGTGCTCAATGATGAGGAATTAATAGCAGAAGTCCGAAATTCTCCAGAAGAAGAAGATGAGAATGATTCCGGAGTAAATAAGATCAGTAACGATGATGCTTTTGAGTGTTTCTCAAAAGGCCTTGCTTGGTTGGAGCAACAGGAACAGTGTGATTCCTCTAAATTCATACTTTTAAGAAAACTTCGGGATAGAGCTGCACGGCAAAGGATGGCCCATTTATACCAGATGAAGCTTGCATTTAAACCATTGTAAGTTTTTGTTTCAGAAATAAATTTATTTTCATTTATAATTTTAATTTAGTATTTAACAGTTAAAATAAGTCCTAATAACAGTTCAATGACAATACTACATATTAAACTAGATGATTATTGATGAATTCTTGATTATCTGAAGTAGGGTCGGTCCCAATTACTTCGGATAATCGAGGTTCTACTGTATATAATAATACAGAATGTATGAAATGCTTCCATGATGGACAAGTATGCCCTTTTATATAAACTTGAAACAACAGAATTATTGGCAATTGTAAACATAAATTCAATGAGCAATGGATGTCAGGGGGCACAGCCCTTCCTCCCCCTGAAGAGATATGCATGCTTATTCTGAAGAATTCTATCAATATGCAGTTGAAGAGTACAAATGCATGAAATCATGTTTAATATTACAGTTACTAAAATTTACATTTTCTGAATATTTGGGAAATCTTATGTACTTAGAAACAATAAAATTAATGTAACATTATTAAATTGCAGATTTCAGGATGTTAATAGATTGTGTGAAGTGAGATGAAAGTTAAAATAACTTGCAAAATTTATGTTGAGGTTGCTGATCTGAAACTTTACTAGTTTAGTTTATAACATGTTATCAATGTCTTGCTTGCATGACAGTAAGACAGTAATTTTATTAATATATACATATATATATATATGCATATCATCATCATCAACCGTTTTCAATCCACTGCTGGATGTAGGTCTCCCACAGATTTTTCCAATGTTTCCTGTCTAGTGCTTTAGTCACCCAATTAACACTGGCTACTTTTCTGATTTCATCACTCCATCTTACTTGAGGTCGTCTTCTTGGCCGTTTTAATTATATATACATATATATAGTATGGAACCATTTATCCAGAAACCAGTTAACCGGAAAACCAGTTATCTGGAATGATACTTCTGATAGATTGATTTCAGAATCTTTGCAGAAAGAGGTGTCATACACTGCCAGTTTGACATAGGCTTTGCCTGAAACAATTGTATAATTTGATGACAACAATGGTATTTGAAATGAAAATATATTTAGTTGTATTTTAGATGTTTTAATTTTTATGCAGAGGAAACAGGAGAATTTTTGTTCCTAAGGCATTCCCATAAATTACCTTCTTTTAAACTCTGGTTAACTTTAGATCTTTCTTACATTGATTTTTAATCCAAGTAATCTAATAATTTAAAATCAGAAATTATGTCACAACAACACATATTCCACAAAACTTATCAAATGGATGCTGCTTTAATGCACAACCAGTTAACCGGAAACACCAGTTATCCGAAATACATCTGACCCCAAGCATTCCGGATAAATGGTTCTGTACTATATGTATATATATATATATATATATATATATATGTATATTGTTCTTTTTTACTTTTTTCATTTTTTTTTTTTTTTAAATCCAGAGCACTTTTTTAAAATAAGGAACGTTTTAAAAATCTCTATTTTTATTTTGATGAAATCAGTAAAAAACTGAGTGTTTTATCGTGGTTTCGCCCCCCAAGGGCACAATTTTAGAAGTACCAACAAACCAAACATATGTCCTTGAAGCAGTAACCTTCTAATCAATGGTGCAATTGGTTTTAAAAAATATGAATTTTAACCCTTTCAAATGCAAACGCAGGTCACTTTGCACCTCAAGGAGACCATATTTTTTCAATGCTAAAAGTTACTAAATGCCCACATTTTAACACAATCTTTTTAGAGCACCTGAATAGACCAGATTTACATCACCTACAAAAATTTTGAAGCGTTTGGTTGGGTAGAAATATTTTTTAGAAAATAAAATGTGTGAAATTTCGACAAAATCAGTAAACATCCCGAGTATTTTGTCTCTGTTTCACTCACCTTCGGTACACATAGGCTTCAAAAAACAAATTATGCAGAAAATAAAATACCAAATAGCACACATACACTTTTAATTCAATATTTTTTCCTTTAAAAATATAAATTCAAATAAAATGGATTTAAAGATTAAAGATGGATTTAAAGATGGATTAATCATACAAATTTGAGGTTCATTTAAGGGTTATTCATTATGGGTCCGGGCAATGATGGGCGGGCCAGTTAGTTCATAATAATTCCTTTGTAGTACCACCATACACAAAGTAGTACTTTTTTAGGGTACAGCACCTCCCATCCCTCTTGACGTTACTGGGGGAGGTTTATTTAACTTACCCCATGATCTTTTCCTTGTAACATTATTGTATAGTATCTATTTCTCACCTCCAGTAATGAGCTGTTTGAAAAAAGGAGCTTCTTCCTTTCTTTTCAGCAAAGAATCGCTTGCCAAATATGAGCAAACATATTCTGCAATGTTAAAGTATGGGGTAACCCAGACCTGCCAACTTTTGAAAATGAGAAATCGTAGCACACAAAATTAAAATTAATCTGGAGGTTGGTTGGTTGGTTGGTTTTTTGTGTTTCGCAGTCATCTTTTGACATTTGTAAAAGGAATAAGGTTTCAGTTTTTTAACTCAATATAGTAAATTTTTTCCTCTGAAAATTTTTATACACTTTTCAGAGTTTCTTCTCATTTCGAAGCATTTTTTTTTATATTAGTAAAAGGAGCCTGGTTCCAATTTTTTAGCCCAAGGCAGTAAATTTTGACAAAATTCACGATTTTTTCCTGTGATCATTTCAGGATATTTACAATTTTTCCCCCACAATCGTAATTTACATTTTTCTATCATGATTCTTTGCTGAAATCCACACTTTTTACCACAAACTTTTGACGAAATTTGCATTTTTTACCACGACCCTTTGACAAATTTTGAGTTTTTTACCACGATCCCTTGACGAAATTAGTGTTTTTTTTCGCAATTTTTCGGTGAAATTTGCGTTTTCTTACTGATCTTTCGATGAAATTTACATTTTCTTACTGTTCTTTTGACGAAATTCGTGTTTTCTTTCGGCGATATTTTGACAAAATTCACATTTCTACCAAGATTTTTTGACGAAAATTATTTTCTTTGATAATTAATGGACGAAACTGATTTTTATTACACAGTCATTTGTCAAAATTTGCAATAGTTTATTGCGCCAATCAGCAAAATTTTCAATATCTTTTCGCAACCAATTAACAAAATTCACTAATCATTTCCATGACCTTTTGACGAAATTTGCAATATTTTTCCCTTGATAGTTTATCGAAATTCGTGATTTTTTGCGCAATCTTTTGACAAAATTCGCAATTTCTTTCTGAACTCTAAACGAAATTAGAGATTTTATTCAGCGACCAATTGAAAGTAATCACTATTTGTTTCTGAGATCTTTGATGAAATACCTGATATTTTTAAAAGATCATTTGAAGAAATTCTCAATTTTTTTCTGTGATCGATTCACGAATTAATTTGGAGAAATTCCATAAAAGAAAAAAAAAATTGCAGATTTTCAAGAAATTTCAAAATATAGTACTCGCAAAAGAATCATAGGTCTGTGGAAGAATTTGCAGAGGAAAATACTGTACAGCATTTTTCATTATGCAGCACTTTATTTTTCCATGTGCAAATCGTGCGATTTTACACACTATTTCAAACCTTGCCCCTCAAAGAACCACCTCCCCCCTCCAGAAATTCCTGAAATGGCACTCCTGTTTTTAAGGAAGGGAATTCCTGAATAAATATTTACTGAAACACGATTCACTCGTGGTTAATACACATAAAGAGGGTTTTATGTTACGAAGTTTGTTTTGCAGCCCAGATTTTTTTCCCATGAGCATTTTTTAATGTCCGAATTTTCGTACTAATGACTAATTTTTTAAAACTTTCAGAAATGAATACTTTGAAATTTTGGAACAGAATCACTCCTGAAAAAAATGCTGCACGAGATAAAAATCGCAACTAGAAACAAAAAGTGCATTCATGTTTTTTGCAAAAAATTGTAGTTTAAGACCGATTTCCGTAGCATCATAGTTTATAGGTCCAAATCGTAGCAACTATGATTTTTTCGTAACCCACACACCACAGTGGCTTGCATACCCAATTCTCTTCAAATGATCATGCACTGTACTTTTTATAATATTTGGTCTGTGTAATAGCTCCTGAACTGAGTAATATCAAATTTCAACGATAGCTTCCTTTAAGAGGTCTTCCTTTACAGATGATGGTTGTCCAGAGTCAAAATCATATCATCATCTTCAAGGCTGAAATTTCTGTGCATAAACTTCTCAAACCACCTCCGAACTGTGTCATTTGAAATAATACTTTGTCCATATACAGCACAAATTTTATGAGCAGTCTGACTAGTATTTTTACCTTTATTGAAATACAAGAGCATAGTGACAAAAATGAACTTTTTGATTCTCTATTCATAGCACTGTACTGAAACAAAAATTACGCCACAACACAAACGAGAATTATACGCACAAGCAGCAAAGACCGAATGTACATATCTGGAGATCATTCAAGGACTTTCTTTATAAGCAATAACAGAATAACTAGATGATTGTTTTAAAAACTGCAGAACTTTCTGGATGACCCAATATAATATTACATGTTTAAAAATTTATAAAATGTTATTAAGCATATGATATTTTAAAATGTTTTTTGCCTCACATACTGTACAAAGTGTAGAAAGAACTAGAACATAAAGGCATCTCAGTTATGCATGCTTTTAAATACTTATAAGCGAGAGGTCGCTGTATTTTAAAGAATAAATCTAGTATATATTTTTTTTCTTTTATCATGTATAAATATCTTTTATTTTAAAAATAATCCTTATTGACAATATGGTAAAAAATCATATTTATTACATTAATTTAAGCAAAATAGGTTTAAGCAATCAAAATCATATAACATTTCTTTGAATTCACATAGAGTTTCAGATTTGAAATACTTTAAAGTAATTTTAATAAACTTACTGGAAAATTCTTAAGATTTGAAGAATATTTTTTGTTCAAAAGTTGAAATTCTTGTCTTAGTTGCGAAAGTTCCTGACAAATTATAGTATCCTCATACTCAAATGTGTCTAATGACTTCAATGCATTAATTTCCGAAGCCTACAAGAAAAAGAATAAAAATACAGAAAAAAATACATGAATAAATTAAATATAACATGATTAGCAAATGAATTTCCTCTATACAAAAGGAAACATTGCAATTTTTAATAAATATCAGATGAGTGATGACCCTTTAAGTTAAATTTGCACTGCATGAGATCTTTCCATTTTTCAGGGGGAAAAAGATAACCAATTTTTTATTTTACTTTTTAAGATTTGTAATATTATTTTCATTGAAATAGAATAATAAGTAGTAAATTATATTGAAAAAGTGAGTTAAAGGAAAATTACACATGACGTTTTGAAAATTTGATACAATTATATTTTGCAGTTTCTTAAATGAAAATGCAATTAAATTACATCAATTTCACATAAAAATTGTGTCATTTTCAACTGTGAAAGCAACCACTTTTAAGATCTTTGAGAACAGTCTTAAATATCATTTATTAAAAAAAAATTTTCCTTTAAAATTTTAATGAGAAAATGGCATCAATAAACTCACAGAATCTATATGAATAATTATTTGTTTAAATTTCTATATCGCCGTATTCTAGAATATATAGATGCAAAATATATAAACATACAACAAGAATTTAATACAGTCACCTCTCACTTATACGCGTTTAAAGGAATTGATTTAAAATCGCGCATAACTGAGAGAATGTTGATGTAGTATTTCTTTATACACATTATGGGGAAAAAAAGCATTTTGCAATATAAGAATTATGATTAATAACATTTTATAAAATAAAAAAGGTTTAATATTAGTATATCGTACTTTTAAAAAAATTCTTACACTTTCACTATAAAAATTAGTTTAAAAAAATACAATAAACGTAAAATTTAATTTTACGTAGAAAGAGATATAGTACTTACAAAAGAAAAAAAATGCTAATTAGTCCTCTTTAAAGAAGTCATCAATGGTCGTTTGTTTTTGCTTAAGTCGTGTTTGTACAACGACATTTTCTAATGCATTAAAGTGCGTCATTGTATTTGATGCTACATCAGCATTTTGAAGGAAACATCTCAAAGTGTCCAGGGCTCCTAAAGCAGCAGCATAAGATGGGACAATCACAGTATCAGTTTCATCATTATCATCCTCTTCTACTTCTTTTTCAGCATTCATGTCATCAAAAACAGTTTCAATATCTCTTATTGCCATTGATGTTAAGTTTTCATCAACATTGACGAAATCTTGAAAAGAAAGAGAATCTTGGCTTATGCTGTTCCATTCTTCCACGTCTACGTTAAAATCATTGCTGTCGTTTTCATTTTCCTGTAATGGAATAATTTCAACATCATTTGAAGGAAAAAAGCCTGCTTTTCTAAAGCAGTTAGAAATTGTTGTGGCTGTTACGTTATTCCAAGAGGAAACCAACATATGCATAGCATCCAGAATCCAAATTTTCTTGAATTCCTTTTTCTGCTCTAGTGATATGAACATTCTTCTCACCAAATCTTTCCTATATTGCGCTTTAACTGACCTTATTATACCGAGATCTAATGGCTGAAGTCTACTAGTACAATATGCAGGGAAAAACATAACTCGTGTATGTGTCAGCAATGGGAGATCTGGAGGATGGGCAGGACACTGGTCTTTAAATAGCAGAACGTTTCTTTCTTTTTTTGTCATCTTCATATTAAATTCTTTCAAAAAGTCTAAAAAAATTTTCGATTTCATCCAGGCTTTGATGCTACTTGCATAAGAACATGGCAATTTCTTCACATTTTTTAAACACTGTGGTTTCTTTGATTTACCAATCACTATTGGCGGTAACTTTTCTGATCCGTCCGCATTGCAACATAAAAGCACAGTCACTCTTTCTTTGCTGTGTTTGCCACCATGACATGTTTCTCCCATAAAATCCAGGGTTTTGTTTGGTAAAAGATGGTAAAATAAACCTGTTTCGTCGCAGTTAAAAATATTCTTAACATCAAAGTTTTGAATTAAATTTGGAAGATCTGCAATCCATTCATTAACAGTTGAATCTGAAACTGCTGCGCTTTCACCACTCAGGCAATGATTTGTTAAACCGTGTCTTTTCTTAAGTTTTTCTAGCCATCCCAAGAAGCAGAAAAATTTTCGATTCCCAATTTTGTTGACAAAGTGAGTGCCTTTTCTTTGAATAACTCACCACTAATGGGTAAATTAGAAGCTCTCATTTCTCTAAACCACTGAATTAAAGTGATTTCTAAAATCTCAAATTTTCCTTTCTGAATTCTTGTTCGTTTCTTCGCTTGTGTAGAATACTCACTGTTCATTTTTTTGATCGAGTCCTTGTTCTTTAAAATCCCTCTGAGCGTTGATTCTGGCAAATCGAATTTTCGAGCTAAACTTATTTTTGACAGTTTAGGATCCTTTTCTGCTGCTCGTATAATCTCCATTTTGAACGATATTGTTAACTTTCTTTTATTCATTTTTATTGCACAAAGAAAACAAAAATAAAATCCCGGTGCTACCGTAATAGCAAAGACGGAAAGAAACACGCGAGTAGATTGATAAAAATAAAAGAGAAAAAAAGAAAAGAAACCATTAGAACTGAGGGGAGAGGGTGAAATGTCTAATTGTAACAACCTATCCACCCTTTCAGGCACCGCGGAACGGTCTTTTGACCTTGACACCTGCAGAAAAATTTTTATAGATAAAAAAAAACATTCGAATGTAATTCATAGTTTGTGAAATGTGTTTTATTTTCACTTATAACTGAGAGAGACAATTCAAAGTTCCACTTATAAGTGAGAGATGTATAGCATTATTTTCCTATTCCTCGTGACGGGACCTTATGAAATTAGCGTATAACTGAGAGACGCGTATAACTGAGAGGCGCATAAGTGAGAGGTCACTGTAGTATAGATTTTATGAAATAAAAAAGAGAAAGTGAGGAAAAAAATCATGCTGAAAATACACAACTAATACAATATTTCTTATAGAATAGAATGTTTTATAATCTCCGCATCATAATTAATTGATGCCATATTAACATTTGAAATTGAATAATATTGTAATAAAGTTATTTTTATATAAATGTTTATTGTGAAAGACAAACTGATAAAGACTGAATATACTAAAATAGCTGAAAATTTTTTAAACAATAATATGTAAATAAATCTAGTTCATAGATATTGATTTCAAAGCTACAGGAGTATGGCTTAGAAATTATTATAATAAAATGTTAAGTCTCTTATATACCTGCCAGAACAATTAATTACAATTAATCATTTTCAGGGGTGGGGAATTTCTA
Source organism: Maratus speciosus (assembly GCA_963932465.1). Lineage (NCBI taxonomy): Eukaryota > Metazoa > Arthropoda > Arachnida > Araneae > Salticidae > Maratus > Maratus speciosus. The sequence continues at coordinate 38,699,753 of OZ010792.1, forward strand.
GAAAATCTTACCCAGCAAGCTACAAAGGTTGCAAAAAGTGTCCTTTGGAACCTCAATTTTGTAAGAGTTACACAGAAATAGCGAAACCTAAAATCGAAAAAGCTAAAAAAGAAGTTATACAAAATCTTCCAACTAAAAAGAAAATCTTGCAGGCTGAGCCAAAGATGGTACCACCTGCCCCGGTACACCAATACCAGTTGAACGAATTTGAAAATGGTGTGTTCTCAAAATCTCAGAAACTTTAGACAGAATAAAAATTGAGCTAAAAATTGAATCTTTCCTTAGTTTGGGCAAAATATTTGGAAAAGCTTCATGAGAACATTCTAGCTCAACAAGATATTGCATGGAAAACGTTAGCTTTTATGGTCAAAATCTCTAAGATTCCCCATAATATTAGTTAGGATATCTTCTGTTAGGAAAATTTAACTTGTAAATATTTTGTATATATTCTCTTTTGTATTTTTATTTTAAGTTCTTATAACGTTAAGAAAATTTCATTGTTTAATTGTAATTGTAAAAAAAATATGTGGACCTGACGAGGACCTTTTTTCGCTCTGTGTCTATCGCCTTTTAGTAACCTTAATCTTAACATTGCCTGAATGACTGACATTTTGTCTTATACTCTCCAGGTGTTCACACCAATCGTGTGTTCAGCGGTGTGGACCGGCCCTTTTCAGGGCCTGGCAGGTGATGCACCAACGGTTGCTACCGGCACTCGACTGTTTGTGGGCATCGGCAAGGGCAGAGGACAAAGTCGCTTCAACACTCTGCATGAGCTGTCTACCAGAGGGCGGGGCTTAACAGCTCCAACCAATGGGAAATCAGTTCCATATGCATTTTGTTACCACCATGAAATGCACATTACTTTATGTTACTTGCTCAGTGGATCTGTGGCCCCCATTTTCATTGGAGATACATGGAGGGGCTTCACTCTTCCACAGGTGCTCTGCAAGCCTAGTGTTGGCTTGACAGCTGAAAAAATATTAATATTTACTATTTCAAAAATCATTTTTACTGGACCTCAATTTGCATTAATTTTCAAGATTTCTGCAATTTAAAACTGTCACATTCGCTTCCAGAACGAAAATTAAAAAGAAAGACAACATATCCACTTACCTGGGGTACTTTCCCCATCCAAACAGCATATTAAAAAAAAATTAAATTAAAATTTAGTTTAAATGTATATATTATATATATATATATATTATACAGTAAAACTTACATAATGGATACTCCCGAATAGCGGACACCTCTATTTAATAGACAGTTTTCCAATTCCCACTTCCAAAATCTAAATGTTTGTATATTTAACCTCTGAATAACGGACATTCTGAATAGTGAACAGTAATTTTGGCGATAAAGGATGAAAAATTACTTTTTAACAAGAAAAAAAAAAGAAAAAAGCATCTAAATTTATCAGGGCAATGTGTCAAGTGTCAAGAAATCAAGAAAAATAAAAAATTCATTTAGTAGGGCTCGTTCGTACTAATTTGAAAAGTAATTAAATAGATTGCATCATTGCATAACTTAGCAAAGAGAAATCAGAGACGTCACATGGAGTCATATAATCTGAGCAAAAGAAAAATAATCACTAAAAACCTAACATATGATTTTATTTATTTATTTTAACTCTTTTATAAAAGAAAGAAAAAGAGTTACTCTTATTTTATTTTATTTTATTTGGAAAATTGCGTACTGATTTTTTGGAAGGAAGAATTAAAGGCGCCAAGAATGTGAAGAGAACAGGGAAAAAAACTATTTTGCAATGTCGATTACTGTTTGATTCTTGTTTGTGATTAATACTTCGAAATGGCCTCAAAAAGAAAACAGTTAACTTTAAAAGAAAAATTAAAAATTGTAAGTGTATCTGAAAAAGAGAAATTTAGTTTACAGATACTTGCTGAGTGTTTAAAAATAGGTAAAGCACAAGAGAGAGAGATTTTATGAAATAAAGAAGAAATAAGAAATTTGTGGATTACTAAGTCTAACGAGAACACCAAAAATGTGAAATTAAAGAAGACTAATTCCATTGAAATTGATTCTATAATTCTGAATTGGTTTTCTTCAAAAAACATCATTCCTATCAGTGGACTTTTGATTCAGGAAAAGGCTTTAGAAGTCTCTAAAGAACTCGGGTTACACGATTTTAAGGCTTCCAGTAGGTGGGTGGTAAAGTTTTGATCTCGACACAACATCTCTTTCAAAACAATAAGTGAAGAAGCAAAATCTGTAGATCTGAGAGAAGTGGAGGATTGGCATGAACGATTGCAATCAATTTGTGAAGGTTATGAAGAGGGAAAATTTTAATGAAGATGAAACCGGACTCTTGTTCAGAATTTTTCCGAATAAGACTGTGCTTTAAAAAGGACTGCATCGGTGGAAAAATGTCAAAAAAGTGACTGACTATTTTATTATGTTACAATGTGTTAGGAGAATTTGAAATCCCTCTTATTATTCAAAAATCTCTGAAACCCAGGTGTTTCACAAAGAACATTCAGTTTAATAAATTTGGCATTGTGTGGAGAGCAAATAAGAAAGCGTGGATGACCAGTACTTTAATGATCGAATGGTTAACTTCCTTTGCTGATAGGATGAAAAAACAATAAAGAAAAGTTCTCTTGTTTTTGGACAATGCAAGTTCTCATCCAAAACATTTGAAATTCGACAATGTTAAAATTGTGTTTTTTCACTCAAACACAACTTCAATATACCAGAAACTTGATCAAGGTGTAAAGCACATTTTTAAAGCTTGCTACAAAAAGCTTTTATTACGCCACATTCTTTCAAAGTTAGATTCTATGAATACACTTGTGAACTGACTAAAATTAGTTAATGCTCTTGATGTTATATTTTGGATTTCCTCAGCTGCAAAAACATAAAACCGAAAAGCGTACGACAATGTTTCAGAAAAGCAGGCTTTATATTAAAAGAAAATTAAACACACATTTCTGACACAAATGAAGACTTAAGTGAAATAAGTGAATTAATGAAATGTATCAGGAGTGAAGAAACTGCCAAAAATTTCATTAATATTGATGATGAGTTACCTACTGAAGATGAATAAGTTGATGTATGCGATTATATTCCTACAGAATTTTCGACAAAAGCTGACCCTATTAGTGAAGATTAAACAGATACTGAAACTGGGGATGCTTTCCTGCAATATCGAGAATTTCTAAGAAGCGGCAAAATACAGTGAGCAGTTACACAGCTTTTTTTGTAAAAAAAAATATGATTCAGAAGGAATAAAACTACTGACAGAATTAAAACTTTACACTGAAAAACAAATTACATGTAATCGCAAGCAAAAGCAAACTTTTGTAACAGATTTTTTGGTAAGAATGTAATAAACAGTGGATAAAGGTGTGCACAATTTTATTGCTTAAAAAATAATTTTAATTTCTGATTAATCATATAATAGAGGTTTTAGGATATATAAAAGTCAAATAATGAAATATTAAGCCTTTCTTAGCAATTTTTGAATCTCTGAGGTTTTTCCAATAGCGGACACTAGAGAGGAGACGGGCTCGGGCTCGATTTTCATACCAGCCTTCGGGCTCGGGCTCATTTTTTTTTACCTGAAAATTTTATTTATTCCCGTATGGAAATTTTTTTTTTTTTTTAAATATAAGAAGTAATATATTAATATATAATCATCAAAATTTCTTGTGTTCCCTATATTATTCTGTTAATGCTTTTTAAGGTGTGTTAATATCTAAAATTTATTTATGTTTTTAAAATAAATTCAGTATTCCTTATTTTTATCTCTGTTAAAAAGCTGTTATTCTTGTAAAAGTAATTTAATTACTCCTTTTATAATAATCATTAAACTTTCAGTTTTCTGTGGTTTCAATAAATAAATGAGGCATCTGTCTGTTATCGCCAATTTCTCTATCGCCTGGACTGAAAATTGCTGTGATGTAGTAATCACATTTATTATTTATTTTTTAAATTGTAATGCAGCATTATTATCTCACGTTTTAAACTATTCATTTTCAACTCAAACATCGTTCAAATCACTTTTTTTCTTTCTTTTTTACCGCAAGTAACAGAACATTTTATTTCAGATTTTTCCCTTTTTCTTGTGTGTGTGTGTGTGGGGGGGGGGGGGGGGGGGGAAGATTGCTTGCCCCTCCCACGTGACAATTCAGCAGAGTGACTTGACAAATTAGTTTAAGTTAGATATGAAACTTTGAAAATATTGTTGAAATAATAACTTTGAATAAGAATATGTTGAAATATATGCAACTTCATGAATCCTATATATATTATATGATGTTTCAGTGATAAGGTAAGTGTAAAATGTACTTACAGTAATATGCCAAAATAATGAACAGAAGGTTTCCTTTATTGGAGCTTGAAATACATGAACGTGACTTCGTTCCAGGATTAAATTAATGGACACTTGCGACGATAGTCTACCCGAACTCGAGAGCACTGCATTATTCGACGACATAAGTAATATTTAAGCAACTTGAAATATATTATACACAACTCTATCGCCGATTTAATTAACAATTTTCGATGAAACGTCTTCTTCCTAAACCATTATGTTTAATAAACTTTAAGTTCTTACAATTATATCGGTATTTAGCCATATACCATAGATAATCGCTGAAAACTTCATAAAAACATACCAGATAGTACCATAAGTCAGCCATCAGACATCGCACACCTTGCACACCGAAAACATGAAATCGCTGTCCCTTTAAATCAGGACGAAAACCTATCGGCCAATCAGAATCGACTACGCAATTTGCATAAGTCGGAAGATACTTAACATTTACTTATAATTTGAATAACATTTAATAAATATTACGATGACTTTAGAAAAATTACTTTAATATAAAAATGACTTAAAAAGATTTTATATGTTAATTAAATTTAAATACTTATCTTTAAAAAAAATGAATACGAGCGAATGCGATCGCAAGTAAAATTGCCATATACGGTCCACGACCGAAACGCGATACGCAACCATCCAGCCGTGGCGGTAAAAACGTAAACAAACACCGAAAGGCGGCAATGAAAAGAAAATATCGTGTTGTAGAGTTCAGGTAGACTTTACAAATTGTTTAATGAAAAAATAGAAATGAAAAATGCTTGGGAATACTTTTCCACAGAATGCCCCTCTTTCCCATTCATTTTGATTTTCTGCAATGAAGTTCATTACAAAAGTTCTTGTAATAATGGCAGGATCAAAAGAAAGTTTTTTTTTTTTTTTTTCGTGGAAAGTTCATCACCATAAAAAAACTTCTCTGAATCTAAGAAAGGAGTCCTTTACGAGGGATTTAGTCAAAATATCTGCATAGTTCTCTTTTGACATAACATGCTTAATGTCGAAGAGGCCATTGTTATACCAGTCTCTTATAAACTTGTATTTTAAATCAATATAACGATTCTTTATGGTATAAGCTTTATGTTTGGTGAAGGAAATGGCAGCAGTATTATCACAAAAGAGCATTGGACGTTGAATAGTAATGATGTCCAAGTTAAGACTTTTCTGAATTTCAATTAGAGACATGTTTAAGAACTTCAGATCTTTTACAGCTTCTGTCGCTGCTATTATTTCTGCTTCCATTGGACTCAAGGCAATATACTGTAGACATCCTAGTAAGTTTCGGTACGGCAGGTTCTCGGGAAATTCGTCATCTTCAGCAACTGGAACAGGATTATATCCAGGAGGAGAAGGAAGAGATATATTAGTAAAATCAGGGACATCAAACTTCTTTAAACACTTTTCAATATAATGTTCACAGTTAATATTAACTATTGCATCCTCTTCTCTTTTAAAATTGATACCTAGTAACATTGAAATAGGACCTAAATTTTTAACTTCATAAATGGATTCAATTAACTGTACTACCTCTTTTAAAACTTCATCATTCTTCGCAAAAATAGGCAAATCATCCACATACACTATAACTATTGCTTCATTTTTATAAGAGTATACACAAGTTAACCCTTGTACTTCACTGAATCCATTTGCAATTAACTTATTATGCAAATCATGGTACCAACATCTTCCAGCTTGGTGGAGCCCATAGATTGCTTTCTTTAACTTCAAAACACAGTGTTCTTTCCCTGGAATTGTATAATCTTCGGGTTGTTTAATGCAAATTTCTTTATCAATATCCCCATATAAGTATGCACATTTAACATCAAGAAGACAATGCACCCAATTCAATATTCTAATAAAAAAAGCTATGAAAAGACGAATGAGTGTAAAATTTATTACTGGACTACATGTGTCGTTGTAATCTAAACCTTCTCTCTGATTATTACCTACCGCAACTAAACGTGCTTTAAATATGCAATTCTTCCCTTCACTATTTTCTTTTACGGTATAAACCCATTTGGTTCCTATAACTTTTTGATCAACTTTTGGGACAGGTGTCCAAACGTGTCTATCTAACATGGTTTGGATTTCTTGATCCATTGCCTCCTTCCATTTTTGTGCCTCTGGAAGTTGTTTTGCTTGTGTCGCATTTTGTGGTACAATTATTTCAGTTAGGAGCGCTTCTTCAGCTAATTCACTCTCTAGTTCCTTATCTAGCTTAATTGGGCCTTCATATGTATTCCCTAATGAAAAATTTGCCACAGTATCATTCAATATGATTTTATGCATTTTACAATATTCACGTAAATCTTGTTGCGATCTTAATCTGGAACCAGTAGGAGATAAGATATAAATGTCAATTTTACCTTTAGTTCTTCCTTTCTTTCTTTTCTTCATAAATCGATAAAATGTTGCTTCTGTTTCTTCTTGTTCCTTCAGAATATTCTCTTCTAATTCATCTTCAGATGTTGATACATCATCTTCCATTTTCTCTTCGGATCTAGATTCATCTTGCTGCATTACTTTCTCAACTTCTGTCGGAGTTGTAGAGCTACTCGGATGATGGACAGTCAAGTCATCTTCCATTGTCGGTGAATTGTTAGGACCTGTAAAGAATTCATTATCATCATTTGAAAAATCAACAAACGTGCAATGTATTATTTTCCGTTCAGGAGAACCGTTCAGTTGAGCTTCGTCAAATGTCACATGCTTTGACTCAACTACTTTATTTTCTTTAGAGAAATAAATGCGATATCCACAGGATCCTATACCATATCCTACAAAAACTCCTCTTTTTGCTCTTGATTGAAACTTATTTCATTTTTCTTTAGGTTGATGTACATACGCAATGCATCCATAACGTTTCAAATGACGAATGGATGGTTTAGCTCCGTACCATCGTTGAAACGGTATTGCTTCTATGCCTGTGTGAAATATTCGGTTGCGAATGTAATTTATTGCCATAACTGCCTCAACCCATAGATTAGGCGGCAGATTAGCTGCTTGCATAAACGTTCTAGTTCCTTCAAATAAAACTCTGTTATATCGCTCGGCAACGCCGTTCATCTGGGGACTATATATTGTGGTCCTCTCATGCTTGATTCCCATTTTTTCTAACATATCTTTTATTTGCTTATTGCAATATTCTAACCCGTTATCAGTTCTCATGACTTTGACTTTTCTGTTAGTTTGGCATTCCACAAACGTGATGAAGTGCTTTAATTTCAGGAAAACTTCATCTTTAGAGCGTAGCGGGTAGCAAAAGGCTCTTCGACTAAAATCGTCAATAAAAGTAAGTATGTACCGTTGCCCATTCCTTGATGTAACTGGAGCCGGGCCCCATACATCGCTATGTATCAATTCTAACATTTCTTTTGAGCGAACTTTCTTTAATCTAGGATATGTTGACCTAGTATTTTTAGCTAGAATACACGGTTCACACGGAGTCTCTCTTCCCTGTAATTGTCCACAATTTTGAACTAAATTTTCACGAAACATTTTCTTAATTATATCAACATTACTATGTCCTAGTCTTTCATGCCAGAGCATGATGTTGTTACGCTCACTGGCAAATGTAACATTGTAATTTTGATTTGCCTCTTGTATATTAGCTACTTCCCTGACATTATCTTGTATTACATGAGCACTTCTTGAATTAATGTTATAGGCTTGATTTAAGGATTTAGTACAAGTAGAAACTTTTAATTTATTCTTATCAGAAAAAGATGGTTGATCAGCAAGCTCTAAATATTGGTTCTTAACATTAGATTTAGTTTTGTCATAACTTTTAATGGCTTTAAGAACGTAAAAATTATCTTTTAGAGTGGCAGTATATAAGTACTTCCAATGCTTATCAAATACTTTAAACCCATTGTCCATTGTGGCATGGAGACCAGCTTTATCCATCTTTGACATGGAAATTAAATTTTTATGAATGTAGGAACATACAACACATTATGTAAATTTACAATAGATACTTTATCCTTTTCCTTTAATTTAAAACTTACTTTTCCTATTCCTCTAACTTTATGAGGTGTTGTTCCCATCCTAACAACTGCACCCTCTGGTGGCTCACTTAAATAATGCTTATTTTGGCAGACGTGAGATGTGGACGCTGAATCCAATGTCCACTCCCAGCAAGGGGGGGAAACATTGCACAAATCATTACTTTTACATTTTAATTCTGCGACGTATGAATCTAAATTTACTTCGTCCCTTTTATCACCACTTTTCTGTTTCCTACAATTTTTATCCCAATGGCCATATTTACCACAAACTTCACACTTTAAATTTATTTTATTTCGAGAATGAGACTTAGGGGAAACTTTTTCAGACATTTGAGTGGTTCTATCAGCCATGAGGGTTTCATTTCGTAATCTTTCTCTCAAATCCCTTCTTGAACATTCCTTTAGAATCTCCTCTTTAACATCCTTAAATTTAAAATCTTTTTCTGGCAAACGGTCTAATTCCCTAATTAAATAATCATAATTTTCTGGTAGGCTTTCTATTAATTGGTAACAACGATGCTTTTCTGCAACTTCCTCCCCGGAATCAACTACGCGACGATAAGCTTCTTCAAACCTAGCAATATAAGTTGGGATATCTTCATCTACATTAATTTTTAAATTCCTAAATTCATTTACATAAAACGATTTTAATGCTCTTCCTGGGATTTCCAGATTTAATTTTAGTGTTTCCCATATTTCCGACGGATCATCCAAATGACCTATTGTTAACCCAATTTCAGGACTAACATACATTTTGATAATTCCGGCTGCCCTTTGCTTTGACTGATTTAGCTTAAACTTATCAAGGGGCTTCAAATCTGTATAATCCGGCCATTCAGTTTTATTCACCCAGGTATACAAACCTTCAGTTTGCAATGTGCATTTTATAAAACGAGTCCAACTTTGATAGTTATCTCTACTTAATACTACTATATCTAGTGCAGTAGCCATTTATTGCCGAAACGTCAGTGAAGGCTTACTGTGGAGACACGAAAAGTTTTGGTTTCTGTTAGTCTGTCTGTCTGTTCCGCGATAACTGCCGCAAAAAGCATCCGATCGGCTTGAAATTCACAGGGCATGTTGATGAGGTACCCGGACTTAGCTGTATAGTTTTTGGTTAAATTTGGTTCATTCGTTCGGGAAATATGGAACATTTTATTTTGCTCTATAATGCTTTTCAATGGCAAGTCAGATGATTTTCAGATTTTCATCTGTTGAAAGAAATGGCTCATATGAAAAATGGATTTAAATGGTAAAATTTTGATGCTGAAATTTTTAAATAACATTATTAAATTATTCCAATAAATTATGTCAATATATTTGCGAGATTTTTTTAATTAGATTTATAATATTGGGGGGAATTTTATGCATGTTTTCCAATAATATAAAGGATTTTGTTTTATCAGATTGACATAATGCATATTTCATTTTTTTTCCTTTTCTTTCTCTGTTGCCTAGCAACATATTTGGTCCTAATAATATTAGTATAATTGCGTGTATAATGCTTGAGTAAAGCCAACGTCAAAACAGATGAATTAATGCATTTGTATCTTTGCATATAGAAGGATTTTAGCCCAGAAATAAAAATAGGCAATATTTCATTTATTTTATTTATTTTATTGAAATATTTTGCTTAAAAATACAAAAGTTCATTATTTTCATAGAGAATAACGTAACATTTTCCCATAACATTTACCAATATTTCTTTAATTGTTGCCAAGAAAATAAAAACCCGGAATAATATTTTCTTTTAAACAATTTTCAATTGAAATGTTTTGTCGTGAAACAGGAAAATGAAAAATAAAATTAAGAATAGAAAAATTAATATGGCGGCATATTAAAAATAAAAAGAAAACTCTCGAGTATTTCTTAATATAACAAGATGAAAAGTTTTGAGTAAGTACGCATAGCAGATGAATTAGACGTCATTTATCGAAAACAAAGATGCTGGAATAAAAAGATCTTGGCTAAAATAAAATTAACTATTATTCACGGAGGAAAGAGGTAGATGGAGATGCAGTATGCCGTAAAAACAGTTTGCAATACGATATGCGTTATCGCTCAGATTTAAATGCCCTCATTCGGCCCAAACAAAACAAGCACGTGGAACAGGGACCAAATTCTTTGACTTCATCGGTTACATTTTTGGCGTCACTTCAAGATTTATTGTCTGTGTACGGTTAACATGAATATTTTATTTTAAATTTAAATTTTATTAATTTATAAAAAAAAAAACTTATGCTTATCCTTATAAATCACAGCGTAAAAAAAAATCTAAGATATACTATAACCATCCGCACAATCAATAAAAAATTACGAATGTAAATTTAAATAGACTACGGGGGGTTCAGGGGGGCAGAGCCCCCTGAAGAAATGCAATTTTTGATTTAAAAAGTTACCAGAATAAGTAGCTCATCAGAATTTCAGAACATCAATGTACAACCACTTGTTTAACACTTTTAATTTCTGAAACTTTACGAAGTATCTTGTATGCTCATAAATATTTATGTAATTTGAAAACTTTAAAAAGCGATTTGTAGGAAGCTGAATATTATGCAATGAGTGTTAAAAAACAATGACTTGCAAAGATGACGTTGAGGCTCCTGATCTGCAGATTTACTAGTATACTTTTACTTAAAACAATAAATAGATATAAAATATAAATAGTAATGGTACTAAAACTTGCATGCACATATATATAAACATTAAAATATTTCATACACTAGATACTTGAAAAAAAAAACACTTCATTAATTAGCTTCAACATTTTCATTTCAAAATACTTTTCTCTAGCTTTACCGCAGTTGAAGTGCTTCTGGGTACCATAACCTCTGTGGGGGGGTGTGAGTTGCTTGCCCCTCCCACGTAAAAATTCAGCAGAGTGACTTGACAAATTAGTTTAAGTTAGATATGAAACTTTGAAAATATTGTTGAAATAATAACTTTGAATAAGAATATGTTGAAATATATGCAACTTCATGAATCCTATATATATTATATGATGTTTCAGTGATAAGGTAAGTGTAAAATGTACTTACAGTAATATGCCAAAATAATGAACAGAAGAAGGTTTCCTTTATTGGAGCTTGAAATACATGAACGTGACTTCGTTCCAGGATTAAATTAATGGACACTTGCGACGATAGTCTACCCGAACTCGAGAGCACTGCATTATTCGACGACATAAGTAATATTTAAGCAACTTGAAATATATTATACACAACTCTATCGCCGATTTAATTAACAATTTTCGATGAAACGTCTTCTTCCTAAACCATTATGTTTAATAAACTTTAAGTTCTTACAATTATATCGGTATTTAGCCATATACCATAGATAATCGCTGAAAACTTCATAAAAACATACCAGATAGTACCATAAGTCAGCCATCAGACATCGCACACCTTGCACACCGAAAACATGAAATCGCTGTCCCTTTAAATCAGGACGAAAACCTATCGGCCAATCAGAATCGACTACGCAATTTGCATAAGTCGGAAGATACTTAACATTTACTTATAATTTGAATAACATTTAATAAATATTACGATGACTTTAGAAAAATTACTTTAATATAAAAATGACTTAAAAAGATTTTATATGTTAATTAAATTTAAATACTTATCTTTAAAAAAAATGAATACGAGCGAATGCGATTGCAAGTAAAATTGCCGTATACGGTCCACGACCGAAACGCGATACGCAACCATCCAACCATGGCGGTAAAAACGTAAACAAACGCCGAAAGGCGGCAATGAAAAGAAAATATCGTGTTATCGAGTTCAGGTAGACTTTACAAATTGTTTAATGAAAAAATAGAAATGAAAAATGCTCGGGAATACTTTTCCACACCTCTGTTCTATTTTTAGAATCAGCGTGACGTCGCTCGCGTCATATTGGAGGTGTGTCTTCGCTTCATAGTTTCGTTTTCTCCCAGCTGCTATTCGTTCTACAGTTCATAATACGTAAATTTAATTTAACGAATAGATTTAAATCATTTCTGGAGGTAGTTTTGTAAACCCCTTTTATGTAGTATATATATCAATGCAGCCAGTTTTTTAACAGATTTTAAGATTTTTAAGATTTACGAAAGTTTTAATATGTATTATTTTTGACAATGCGATTTGTCGTTTGAATTTCGGGCCTTTGCGCCTAAATTCAATGAGCGATGTTTTTCAATAGCTATATCTCGATATCTAAAAGTTTATCTTCGGTCTCTGTTTTTTTTAATTTAACGCATGTTTGATTTCGGATTTTTATTATCAAGACCTTCTTTAAAAAGTGATTTAAGCCTGCATTTATTTTATCATGGAATTACTTCAAGTTCTTAATAATGCTTCGTGGAACGTTTTTTTTATTAAATGTGTACGGTGACCTACTTATCCTAATTGCCTTCCACCTCTCCAGTAAATCAACGAATAAAGAAGATTTTTTATAACTGCTGTCTCTTCAATGTGTTCTCATTATTAAGTAAGAACGTTATATTTACTAATTCATCCTTCTTTTATTTTTACTGCAAGTCAATCTTATCATCTTTGCTATACGATCACTCTATTTACAGCACTCCAGATTGTTTATTTTATCCAATAGCAAATTAAACTCTTTTTATTTACTTAATTCTCCTCAACAACATTATTAAATCGTCACAATTGCATTTTCCATAAGAAATCATTTTGATGTTATTTTCATAAGAATGATGAAAGCGAAGTATCAGTAACTGTTTAGGTTATTGCACAAAATAAAAGAAAATGATAAAAAAATAGTTTCATTTATTGGTGAACGGAAATAAAAGCATTTAACTTTACTGTTCGTTAACGAGGGTGAGAAAGTTGATTTTTTTTTCCCTTGCTTTATTTTGTTAACAGTTGATAATTTGGTAAACATTGAAAGGTATATTTATTAGCTGTATAAGAGATAAAGCGGATATTAACATGTTATGAGAATGCTTTTGATTGATTAATGTTACAACATCACAGCTATTTTAAAAGAAATTTGCAATATTTGCAGATTTATATCATTGACGCTAAGGCGCCAAAATAGTAGAATATTTTAAAATTGGATCGTTTATTTTATTTTATTATTTGACAATCTAGGCGAAATATGGCAAAATATGAGAATCTTTTTAGGGACATCTTTTCATGAGATTAAATGTAAATGTCATAAAACTAATTATGTGCTAGGGATGAGATATTTCATTTAGAACAACTTTTATGCAATTTTTATTAAACTTTTTTTTCGGTTTACATTTTCGGTATCGGGCTCGGGCTCTAATGACGAAAAAATGTTTCAGGCTCGGATTAAAAATCGTCGGGCTTGGGCTTCGAAAAGTGAGCCCGAACTCATCTGTAGCGGACACCTCCGAATATCAGACAGTTTCCATGCTCCCGAGGTGTCCGATATTTAGAGTTTTTACTGTATATAATTAATGAAAAATTATTGCATAACTGGTGCCAAAAGCAGCTCATATCAAATGCTACAAAATGTATTTCATCAATAATTAAAAATGCAAAATCACCATAACCTTGGAAAAAAGGTGTAATAAGGCTAGAGACTTGTTTTGTGCACAGCACTCCTAGTGCGTGATCAAAGGCAGTAGAACCCTGAACTCTAGGTTTGTTTGGATAGAATTTTGTTTAAAAGTATAAAATCATAAAATTTTGAGCATGTATGCTGCTGAAAGCAGTGGTCCCCCAACATTTGGAAAGATTTTAGTCTTTCCATGTAAAGAAATCCATGGAGAAATAATAAGAATTAAGGTTAATCTAAACAATATAAAAAAGGCATGTGTCACTTTCTAACACATTCAGAATACTATAACAAAGCTTGTCTGTTTAATAAGATAAAAGGTGCTTAAATAAACAATTTCAAAAAAAAAAAAAAAAAACCACATTTGAAAACCAGATTTCAGCAATTCCCAACTATAAATCTATAATCGGAAAAATATCTGAAATCTTTTGTGCAGACCTGTATATGATCTTGTATATATACTACATCATCATCAGCTTCTTCATGCAAAAATATATCAGTTAGGAAACACATAACACAGCTGATAATTCCCTTTCAACAATTTCCTTTAATAAGTGGAAATGTACTCTAATTCTTTTGTGCACCCTGTATATGATCTATGTCATTTATACACACTAAGTAATATGCAAAAAATTAGTTGAATTTAAAAATGCATACCATAATTGAAAAAAAAACTTTTGGTAATTATTGCTTATAGAAAGTACTGTAACCAAATTCTTTTGTCCGTTCCTCTAAATGAACAATAAATACTGTGCACATCATACTCTATAGTAAGCAACTTGTAATGTACCTCAGTGATGTATAACAATTTTAATCTGTTTGAAATAGTGTGACATCATTAAAACACATTGCAAATGATTTTTCCGAATAGACCAATGTCACAAAATTCTTTTGCGTCTTCCTGTAAACAAACTATAAATGCTACATATTTCATTTTCAATACTGAATATGCCATGGTAAACTTCAATAACACAAAGTCTCTTTAGAATTTCAAGATGTTATTACAAACACAAATGAACAGATATGTATATGGAATATAGCACAATATTAGGAGTATATACTATTAATGTTTTATGAATTAATGCTATGAACATGCTAAGGCGATAGTTATCAACATTTTCTTCTGATACACTCTTTTGTTCACAAGGGCGGCGCCAGAGGGGGGTCCGGGGGGGGGCATATGCCCCCCCGTCGGGAAAAATTTTTTGACTTGAGTGTTGAGTCCTGCATCGGGTCGGATAATCTGATTTTCCCTGCACACGACCCGAGTCGTGACAAGTCGGGTGTAGTTTAATTTTTTTTTAAAATATCTTAGGTTAGTTTATAGAAAATGCGACCCATGGAATAGCAGGGCACTGATTTTTTTTCTTCGGAAGCGGATTGGCTTGAACCACATGTCGGTTAAAGGCTGTCGTATTTATACAACGGCCGGATGTTACCGAAAACTTGTCTAGAGCTCATTCATGTGCACTCCTGTTGGATGTTTATTCGATTGACCGCAAACTTACGCGCCTATGAGAAATATGATTTCAAGAGGAGACAGGGCGTATTCATCTGCTCGCTTCGATCTTCTCATTAAAAAGCGTAGGGTAAGTATTTTTTTTATAAATGAATGAGAAAATAAAAAGAGAGTTTTGTATAATTATTCAAGCAAACTTAGTATTGAATTAAAAATTCATTCTGTGTTCATTAATTTCAATATACAGTGAGTAGAGTCTCATTTTATAGATATTAATCTCTATTTCATATACAGAAGAGAAATGGAAAGTATAAATAAGAAAATAATTATATACATACATAACTTCATTGTAAACTACGGGAAGATGTATATATAACAACTTCTAAAATCTTGCATCGGGTCAGTTAACCCGATTCTACCCGATCGTGTTGGCCATTGGCTCTAAAACTTTTTGCTATGGATTGGGTTGACTAGTGTTTCCATTTTCGGATCATCTCAGATTAGAGTTTTTGTTTCTTGGGAGTCGATTCGAGTACGCTAATTTTTTCCAAAGAAAAGTCCGTCCCACCAGTGGCCGAGAGGTTCTGTGCTCTCGAAGCTAGTAGACAGGAGGTGCTGGGTTCGAACCCAATCGCGCCCGTCAGCCAAATCGTTCAGAATTTTCGTGGTTTTCTTCGAACCTTGGATTTCCATGTGTAAATACGGATTACGTTCCCTTAGAAAGCCCCTCCCTCTTATGGAGGACACCTTGGGCCTATATCCCTCGAGTAGATAATCGGCCATCAAAAATCAACCCAACCCAAAGAAAAGTCCAGATTATTGTTTCAAATGATAAAAAAAATACTTGTATATGAATAAGTAAATGTATGCATTTTTTTGAAATATAAAATTGATTTTAGAGATATGATTGCAAACTATTTTTCAGAATTGTTTTACATTTAGGATTGATATATATATATTTTTTTTCATTTCATGCTTAGGATCAAGTTGCAGGTTCGAAAAAAATATTTTGTCGATTTCGGGTCGGGCATAACTCGAACAGTGCAGGGTTGTAATTAACAATTCTTATTTAGGGTCGTAAGTTCGTATTTAGAAATTTTTTTAACAAAAAAAATCGTGTAAAACAGAATATTGGCTTACTTGATAATTTAAACTTGATTGTATTGCTAGACTGAATAATTTTAATTAATAACTTAGTTATACTTTGTAGAGTTCTGTATGGGCCGAAATTTCCAGGTACGGGCTCAGCCCGACTCATAGAAAGAAAAGTTCGGCCTGGCCCGGTATAAAAGTTAAAACTTCGGCCCAGCCTGGTCCGTACAAAAAACAATAATGGGCCGATATAAAAATTGAAAGTTCAGTCCGAGCCCGGCCTGGAAAAAAGTTAAAATCTCGGCCCAAGTCCGACGGAATTTTACGTCGATTTTGTTAAAAGGAGTTCTGACCAAAAATACATATTTTGGCACTTTTTCATGTTTATAATTTTAATTTTTAAAGAAGATTGTGATATACATTTTTTTAATGAATCTCTATTTGCATGTTAATGTTTCACTATAATTAATATCGTTAATCAAAAAATTATGTATTGGAGACTTAAAAATCTGAAAAATGCTATACAGTAAAATCTTCTAAGACATCGCATAGGAAAGAAAAAAAAAAAAAAGCGTTATAAACAAGTTCTCTTCTTAGCAGGTGTGAATGCATTATATTCTTTTGTCACGTATTATTATATTCATTTTGCATGGATCAATAAATTTTTCCATATAAGACAGGATTCCACCATAGCTGGCTCTTTTTCACACGTTTTACTGTATTTTAATATTATTGCCTAGAAATCTACTATTCTTTAAAACGAATAAATTTTAATGTTTAATTGTAGAATAATGTCGATTTAAAAATATATACACTTTTTGCAAAAATTTTTGTCCTGGGTCAAATTTTACTGATTTTTGCATGGACTAGGCCATGCCGAGACAATGATTTCATACAGGCTGGATCGAGACGGGACTGAAAATATCGGCTTATGAAGACCTAGGAAGAATGAAACCTGCCTTATCTCGGTACGAAAAAAAGAAGTTAGGCCCGACCCGGCCCGAGTGCCATGAATGAAAATAGGCCCGAGCCCGGCCCCTGCAGACCTTTAAACTTTGGCTGTTTCAAAATAAGCATGAATTTAAAGATTTTTTTAGCATCAACAAGACTTTGTTTTATGATTGAGCTGATAGTAATGAACTTTTACATTCAAAGCTATTTTACAAGTTTTCCTTTAACTTACATTTTTCTTCGGAATTTTGTATTTCAGTTTTAATCTCAGATTTAAATTCTGTATCTTATCAGAAGTTAGAGCATCATACTGTCTGGTTTCGATGCAAATACATTTTAAAAAATATACGTGAGTTGAAGGTGTTTCTTCAATTGCTTTTATTATTATTAAAACATGAAAATTCCTGTTTTGATTTGGCCATTTCCCCCCAAAATACAGAAAATTCATTATTTTAAGGTTGTTCTCAAATCCAAAAGGGCAACTTTCTGACATAAGTTTTAATTTATTTTTGTTCGGAAATGCATGAAACTAGCAGGTGTTGATGTTCAGAAACTATGTCATCGAGCTGTTTTATCCGGTTTTTTGCAAATGCAATAGATCTTTCAGAAAAGAGTGTCAAAGTGAGTGTTTTGAACCGAATTTCCACGCGAAACGAGAAAAACCAGTCAAGAAAGATTGAAGAACGTGTTTGTCACGTGATCCAAATCGCTTCTAACTCAATAGGTAATTGATGGATCCAAAAAATGGAAAACACAGTTCGATTCCAAATCGCTTCCCTGGTCAGTCTTTTCCAATTTAATAGCTTTTCATTAGAAAATGAATTTGTAAATGTGTCAAAACGTTTTGCACTTGTTGAGCAAAACAGTTCAAAACAGCCTTAACACAAAAATTATCTGAAGTTGCATTTTTGTCAAATCACAGGGGTGTTCCCGTAACTGTGCTGCATGTTACTTTTTTGTACCAGAAACTGATTTTTTTACGTATGTCTCTTTTCCTCCAAAACACAAAAAATTCGCGAACATTTTTTTTTTTAAATTCTCCGGTCAAAACACTGAATTTTCTTCAAATAATGAAAAAATCCATTCCAACCACAGGCGCGTTCCGGCAACTTACTGCCTGTGCTTTTTACGTTTGACGAAATGTTTTCTTGAGAATGAACGTAATAATTGCACTTTTTCTTAAACGTCTGAAAGGCAAAATAATGAAAAAAAAAAATAAAACACAGTATTTGTAAAGTGAGCATTATTGTCATAAAATTACTGTTATTTATTTAGAAAGCTCTAGTTCGACTAATTAATTTTACACCATTCCTTTATGGATAAAGTATAATTCACTTATATTCAATACGATGAAAGGAAGCTATTTAATACAGCAACCTGTTAAGATAGAACGACAAAGAATTGAAAGAATATTCCCATTTAGACAATCTTAGCCTGTTTTAGCCGATATTGCGAAAATTTTCAGGTTAAAGCGTTATTCCATCATTCTGGTTCCGTTTTAACAGGTTTTAGTGTAGTGCTTAAAATGTCTCGATTTTCAAGCGTCTGTCCGGCTTTTTTTACCCGACTGCCAAGAAGGGTTATGTGTTTCATACGTATCTGGGTATGTGGATTTCTTTATACCCTTGAAACATCCCAACAGCTGGATGGATTTTAATGAATGAGGTCTCTATCGATTCGTCTTAACCGTCCGATGGTTATAGGCTAGATTTGATTTTACAAATTCAAAATGGCGGTAGACACGAATTTTTTTTACACACCCTATTGAGTGGCATATCATTGGATAGGTCTTTCAAAATGAAGACGATGTTTCATTGACTATTTTACAGTCAGAAGCTCCGTTTAAACTAGCAAAAAAAAAAAAGGCCTACCTACACAACGTTAGGTAGGATCTCTAGTTTTACTGCAACTCTAACCATCATAGACATTTATAGGCCTCATCAAAATAGTGTTTATAGATAGGAACTAACAATCAAACACAACTTGAAAGTCCCCAATACAAGTAAATAAAAAATAAAATAAAATAGGTAAGTAATATAAAAAAAAAAATAGTTTAATATTGATGAGAAATAATTAGTTCGCTTTTTTAGCCCAGTGGTTAGGGAGTTGAATTTGGAAATAATAAGTGGAAAGCTGGAAATTGTTTTAACCCCTTCAGTTTAGATCTAGAATGAATATGCTACGTTTTCCCCCTCGTACTAGGTGAGCGTTAGGAATTATACATTGATTTATAGTCAAAAAACACGTTTTTTTTTAAATACCATAACACTATCTCGAAATCTCTAACTTTTTCAAAAACATTGTCAGTACAAAAGTTGTAGAGCTTAAAATTCTGAATAAAATGAGTACCTACACTTAATACTTTAGTTGAATATTAAGGTCACAATCCTACTTTAAAGTTTTAGCACTGTGGTCAGAGGGTTGAACTCAGAATTAATTAGGGGAGAACTGGAAATCGTTTTAATCCCTTCAGATTAGGTCTAAAATGAATATTCTATGTTTTCCCCCTAGTACCAAGTGAGCGTTAGGAAATATGTAGTTATTTATATTCGAAAAACATGTTTTTCCTTAATATTTTAAACAATATCTCAAAATAGTTAATTCTATCAAAAACTTTGTCAATACAAATGTTGTAGAGCTTAAAATTCTGAATAAAATGAGCACCCACATTAGAATTTTTGTTAAAAATTAAGATTGCAATTCTAATTTCAAAATTTTGCTTTAATCGCTAATCAAGAGCTTGAAGTCCGGAGAGACCAAGTTACCTGAGAATATCTCAAAACACCTAAGTCTATCAAAAACATTGTCAATACAAATGTTGTAGAGCATAAAATTCTGAATAAAATGAATACTCACATTAATAATTTTGTTCAAATTTAAGGTCGCAATTCTATTTCAAAATTTTGCCTTAATCACTAATCAAGAGCTTCAAGATAGGAGAGACCAAATTACCTTAACAATATCTCAAAACAGCAAACTATATCAAAAAATTGCCAATACAGATGTTTTAGAGCTTAAAATTTTGAATAAAATGAATACTCATATTAATATTTTTGTACAAAATTAAGGTCGCAATTTAAGATATTGTTAAAAATATTAAAGAAAAATGTGTTTTTCGAATGTAAATGTGTACATATTTCCTAACGCTCACTTAGTACGAAGGGGAAAACATAGAATACGCATTTTAGACCTAATCTGAAGGGATTAAAACGATTTCCAGGTTTCCCCTAATCAATTCTGAGTTCAACCCTATGACCACGGGGCTAAAACTTTAAAGTAGAATTGTGACCTTAATATTCAACAAAAGTATTAACTGTAGGTACTCATTTTACTCAGAATTTTAAGCTCTACAACATTTGTATTGACAATGTTTTTGAAAAAGTTAGTGATTTCGAGATAGTGTTGTGGTATTTAAAAAGAAAGTGTTTTTTGACTATAAATCAATATATATAATTTCTAACGCTCACCTAGTACGAGGGGGGGAAACGTAGCATATTCATTCTAGACATAAACTGAAGGGATTAAAACAATTTCCAGCTTTCCCCTAATTATTTCCGAATTGGGCCTTTTTTTTTTTTGCTCCCCTACCACTGGGCTATTTATGCAGTCGGGTTTTTTTGATTTTTTAAATTTAATTCTCTCTCTGCCCTGTTGTTTGACCTGACAACACTAACTTACGAGCCAAGCTGGATTTAGCTCAATTTTACAAAAAGAATGTCTAAGTTATTGTTTTACATGAAAAATTATATATTTAAATTTGAATGAGTCGCTTTACGTGTTTATTTTCTTCATAAAAGATCGAATTGATATTACGGATATGATTGCTGACTATTTTTTCATAACTGTATTCAATTATAGATCTTCTTGTGTCGAGTTGTGTTCGGGTTGAAGTGAAGTATTTCGGTTTAGGGTCAATAGAAAAATTGTTGTCGTGTTTTTCGTCAGCAAAAATTTTTTGTTAGGTTTCGGATTGACTTTAAGTTGAACATTTGGGTTGGGTATAACCCAACACGCACAGGAATCTATTTCAGATGATAAACTATGTATTTGAATATGAATGACTCCTTGCATGTTTATTTTTCCACATAAAAGATAATATTAATATTAGAGATATGATTGCAGACTATATTTTTTTATAATTACATTATATTGTGGATCAATTTTCTCTGATTCCGGGTTTCAGGTTGAGATTGGAATTAAGTATTTCAGGTTTGATCGGGTTGCGGGTAGACAGAATATTTTTGGTTGGGTTCGATTCGGGTTGCAGCTTTGTTTTAAATAAAATTTGCAGGGCTTCAAATTTTATTTATTACCCGGGAAGGACCCTAGTTAGGTGTAACGTTTAATTGCTAGTCTTCACGATGACACTGTCACTGACAAATTTAAATAATTTTATTTAAAAATAATTTTTGATCACTTTATGCGTTTTTGATAGGGATTTGTCAGCTAATTATTTTCAGTTACCTCCGGCATTAAAATAAATGGTCAAACCGGCCGGAACATGAACCGCGTTTCGAAAAAAATTGGTTACCTATCTTATCTGATGCGCGACTCTTTGGTTTGACTCATAAGCGGAGAACTGCTCCATACTTTGTCTTTCACACACTGCTGCGTAAATGCCTTATATGTGCACGTAAAATCTATAATATTGAATGACTGCTTATTGGGAGGTTGCTGTTTGGAAGAAGAGTACAAAGCAGAGTTTTTCCTTTCAGGTAATGCTCAAAAGTGTGGAAACTCTTTCTGTTGTGAATTCATCCGCCTATAAAGATTAGGTGACTAGTGAGGTGTTTCAAAAATAACCTTAATCGTAAGAGCTTCTTTTTCACTTTATTTATCTACAATATTCTTTGACAAGCTTCGAAATATATGTTTCAAGTAAAAATCGTTTGGCCCTCTGCAATTTATCTCTAATTTAAATAGCAGTGTGAGTGCTAGAGATCTGCGTGTTTCGGGTTATGCCAAATCCGGACGCGAAAATTTCATGTTTTTCACGTGATTGATCAACATATTCCACCTGTTATTTAAAAAAGGGGGGAAAGAGAAACAAAGAAATGTTTTATTGTTCATTTGCTCCAAAAAAATTCTGAAGTATAAATACAGTCCCGGTTCGGCCCGGACCTACAGAAAAAATGCAAGACCCGGACGTGTCCCATGGATAATGAAGTTCAGGCCTGGACCAACTTTTCAAAAGCTAAAATTTAGTCCGAGCCCGTACCAAGTTTTCAGATAAAATTAAGCCAATCCCGAGTTTAATGAAAGAAACTTTTACCGAGTTCGGGCTTCGGAACAGGGCAGGGCTCGTGGAAACCTCTAATATATATTTTGAATTCGGCCCCCCTGTCGGGGATTAATTATTATTGTCGGGGAAAAATTATATATTTAAATTTGAATGAGTCGCTTTACATGTTTATTTTCTTCATAAAAGATCGAATTGATATTACGGATATGATTGCTGACTATTTTTTCATAACTGTATTCAATTATAGATCTTCTTGTGTCGAGTTGTGTTCGTGTTGAAGTGAAGTATTTCGGTTTAGGGTCAATAGAAAAATTGTTGTCGTGTTTTTCGTCAGCAAAAATTTTTTGTTAGGTTTCGGATTGACTTTAAGTTGAACATTTGGGTTGGGTATAAACCAACACGCACAGGAATCTATTTCAGATGATAAACTATGTATTTGAATATGAATGACTCCTTGCATGTTTATTTTTCCACATAAAAGATAATATTAATATTAGAGATATGATTGCAGACTATATTTTTTTATAATTACATTATATTGTGGATCAATTTTCTCTGATTCCGGGTTTCAGGTTGAGATTGGAATTAAGTATTTCAGGTTCGATCGGGTTGCGGGTAGACAGAATATTTTTGGTTGGGTTCGATTCGGGTTGCAGCTTTGTTTTAAATAAAATTTGCAGGGCTTCAAATTTTATTTATTACCCAGGAAGGACCCTAGTTAAGTGTAACGTTTAATTGCTAGTCTTCATGATGACACTGTCACTGACAAATTTAAATAATTTTATTTTAAAATAATTTTTGGTCACTTTATGCGTTTTTGATAGGGATTTGTCAACTAATTATTTTCAGTTACCTCCGGCATTAAAATAAATGGTCAAACCGGCCGGAACATGAACCGTGTTTCGAAAAAAATTGGTTACCTATCTTATCTGATGCGCGACTCTTTGGTTCGACTCATAAGCGGAGAACTGCTCCATACTTTGTCTTTCACACACTGCTGTGTACATGCCATATATGTGCACGTAAAATCTATAATATTAAATGACCGCTTATTGGGAGGTTGCTGTATGGAAGAAGAGTACAAAGCAGAGTTTTTCCTTTCGGGTAATGCTCAAAAGTGTGGACTTCACTCTTTCTGTTGTGAATTCATCTGCCTATAAAGATTAGGTGACTAGTGAGGTGTTTCAAAAATAACCTTAACCTTAAGAGCTTTTTTTTCACTTTATTTATCTACAATATTCTTTGACAAGCTTCGAAATATATGTTTCGAGTAAAAATCGTTTGGCCCTCTGCAATTTATCTCTAATTTAAATAGTAGTGTGAGTGCTAGAGATCTGCGCGTTTCGGGTTATGCCAAATCCGGACGCGAAAATTTCATGTTTTTCCCGTGATTGATCAACATATTCCACCTGTTATTTAAAAAAGGGGGGAAAGAGAAACAAAGAAATGTTTTATTGTTCATTTGCTCCAAAAAAATTCTGAAGTATAAATACAGTCCTGGTTCAGCCCGGACCTACAGAAAAAATGCAAGACCCGGACGTGTCCCGGGGATAATGAAGTTCAGGCCTGGATCAACTTTTCAAAAGCTAAAATTTAGTCCGAGCCCGTACCAAGTTTTCAGATAAAATTAAGCCAATCCCGAGTTTAATGAAAGAAACTTTTACCGAGTTCGGGCTACGGAACACGGCAGGGCTCATGGAAACCTCTAATATATATTTTGAATTCGGCCCCCTGTCGGGATACTGTGCCCCCCCCCCCGTTCGGGCAAGTTCTGGCGCCGCCCCTGTTTGTTCAGTCCTTGCTTTATCTAATATTGAATTGGTCTCAATGAATTTCTTGTTCCCACATCCATCAATTCATGAAAGGCACAACAAATTTATGGAGACTGGCCCAGTATTGAATAAAGCAAGGAGTGGATGAAAAAGAGAATCAGAGGAAAGCATTATTATTATTGGCTTGCTCTGCTTCATGCAATCAATGGTGCACATACAGAGATTTATTAATTGATGCAAAAAGAATTCAACATATACTCCTAATATTGTACTACTTTCAATACATTATATGTGTTCATTTGTGTTTGCAATACAAACTTGAAATTGCAAAGAGATCTTGTACACAGCCTGTATATAAAATACATGGCAATCAGAGTATATTTACAAAAGTTAGAGCATGAACAGACAAACCAAATTTATAAACATTTTTCAACTATGTTGGAAAGTGTTAAAAAGCAGAAGTACAGCAGAATACAGAAAATTGAAAAAAAAAAAAAAAAAAAAAAAAACAGAAATACAGAATTAAAACATCGGACTGTATATTAGTGAAATTGAAAATTACCCTTAGTTTTCTCAAATCTTTTTTCAATGAATCTAACTTTCTTTCACTTTCATATTTTCTTATGCGTAAATGAGGATTTTCAATGATATCTTGAAGAAGATGTAAATCCATGATGCAACCAAATTTTTTATTCATTTCTTCAGTTTTTTCACGCGAGATAGCAACCAATTCTTGTTCTACATTTACACTCTTACGTTTGGCTTTTGATAATTTCTTTTCCAATAATCTAAGAGAAAGATACTGAATTAAACCTCATTTTTCATAAAAAGATAACATTATAACATTGTGCAGATTAAATATTACTCACATTTAATAAAACTATTACTTATTTACACATAAATTTAACAACTTAAGCAAATACTTTTATATTTCTTGATGTATGATGAAGATGACAGCATTAAATATGCATAATTAATTAAAATTAAATATTTCACCTTTTTGGTATAAAATATAAAAATTATGCAAGAAATAAACCTACTTAAAAAAAAAAAAGAAAAACTTAAGAGACATTTTTATTAGAAAGAGAGGATTTATTATTATTTTTTTTTAATAAACTAGGAGGGCTCCGCCCCCCCGCTCACTACGCTCACCCATCCTCCGCATAATCGCGAAGCAAACCTTATTTTCTAGCCAACCCTAGAAGAAATTGTTTCGCGATTCCTCATTTTCTATGCATTCAAATTTTACATTCCACTTGGTATAAACGTGCTCCTCCTGAACTCCTGACGACTTTATTTCCTTATCTCCAAGCAGGTAATCATTAGAGGTTACAAAGTTTCATAATTAAAAGAATTATTAAATATAAAATTATTGAAAAAAGGTAAAATTTATAATTTATTTGAATAATTACAAATGAAATAAAAACTATATGTATAGTATTACGAATGTTGTTAACAGTTAGTATTTGTGCTTAAAAATAATGTAAATGGTTCAATTAAGCTCTATTCATAAGCTAATATTAGTTTTTGTTGCATTGAAATATCTCAATTTGTTGATTTTCTGCAAGCAAGTAAACCCTATCGGATTTCAATGGGAGTCTATGGAAATTTGGCGAAATACTGAAAATAGCGCCAAGTTGGCATCACTTTTGGTGACTAATTTTGGTTGCCAAATTTGGCAATATATCGCCAAGTTGGTGACAAACTTGGCAACGTTTGGTGACAGAGCCGGGATCCCTCCCTTGGTAAACCCCCTTATAACGTCAGAGAGCTCTGACCAATCAGATGCTTTTCACGGTATCTACGCAGATTTTCATTGGTCCCTTTCCAAAGCATTACTTTTTTTTAGATATAGAAGGACAAAAACTCGAGCATTAAACTTTGGCTTTTTTTATTCTCCAGGAGATATATAAAGCAGTTACTTGCATATTTTTTATCTTGTAGACAGGGGTGCCATTTGGGAGAGAGTAGGGAGGAGGCAGTTGCCCTTCTCAAAAAATTTAATACCTTAGAACAGCGGTTACCAAACTATGAGTTGCAGAATAATCAAGGTTTGCCACAAAAATATATCTCTTATTTCATCTCTTTAAAAATATATAACAAATACAACACTTTACAGCAATAATCATAAAAGCTATTAGCTTAAACTAAAACTTCGTGAGGAAACAAAGTTTTCATAAACACTTAGTCGGTATTATGTTATGACCTCGTTGTGAGATATGGCAACTCTGGACCCTTGCTCTCATGCTTGTGGATAAGTCCTTTTGAAGAAGAACATTTGAAGAGCCTAAAACTCTCAAATCCTGAAGAAGAC
The DNA here is from genome assembly GCA_963932465.1 of Maratus speciosus. Lineage (NCBI taxonomy): Eukaryota > Metazoa > Arthropoda > Arachnida > Araneae > Salticidae > Maratus > Maratus speciosus. The sequence continues at coordinate 38,726,455 of OZ010792.1, forward strand.
TTCTTAATTGACCTATCTTGCGATTTCTGTTTAAGGCAGTTTTCAAGGATAAATCCTTAATTTCCTTGTGGATGAATGTATAAGCACAATAACCAGAAATATCTGAATCAGTTTTGAGGTCCTTGGTGTAGTTCAACACAAAATACTTATGTGAATGTGCTTTTTCTATTTTTGAAAAACAAGTACAGAAACAAACTGCGTGTAGAAAGTGACTTAAGGGGACTCGGTACCAAAAAAATTTATTTTGTAACTAAAACCTATATTATATTTTTAGGTTCATGTTTGAATAAAGCATAGTCATAATAGACCATAAAAAGTGTTAAATTCTCAATATAGCAATAACTTTAAAAAAAAATTGAATAAAAAAATAAATAAATAATTTTTAAATTCCTTCTTTTTTATTTTTCATATTTGGAAATAGATTTTTTATCCTTTAGTTAGAGTACTTTTTCTGTAAATCTAAGTATTGGATTTAGTCCATTGTTTATTGATTAGTCCATTAGGTAAGCAGAAAAAGAAATGGTGAATGTATATGTAAAAAACATTGAAAAACAGCATATTTTCAGTTCATAAGCTTTTTTTTTTTTTTTTTTTTTTTAAATTTACAAACATATCAAAAATTTGATATTTTGTTGTCTCACACAGGGTCTAAAGAAACTTTTTAAAAAATTGCAGGCAATTTGCTTAATTATTGTAGAAGCCTTAGCATTTCGATTAAAATGAAAATATAAAAAATATCAAACTGAGAAAAATGAGTTTAAACATTTCACTTACAGGGATGTTGAATGGGAAATCTTAGGGAAATTAAGTATATCTCCTTTATTATTTATCTAATCATTCCAAAATTTGGACAGAATGTTCAAAGAATACTAAGGCACATTTTAAAATAAAAATCTGAAATTCAACATTTTTGTAATTTTTTTTATCAAAATGACAGTTACTGAGTCCCCTTAAAGGTTAAAAATAAACTCTATAGATGCCCTCATGGGTAAACACCAGTACCAGAAATTTCACTGATTGTAAAGTTGTGTTTTGATAATAATTAAATGTATTTTTCCTTATCTTTATAATACGTGTGTTGTTTTAATTATTTTTCCACTTACACACATTGGGATTACTGATTCTTTGGTTTGTTGATAGTTCATCCTTCGTACGAAAATTTGCCTTTTCCTGGGATAGGATAGTCGATAGCTTATAGAGGTCATAAAATAATTTCCATACTGATATTAGTACATTCTCATGTTACATGGGTTGCGAAATTTTTTTTAACTTCAAGGCGGGTCATGTACAAATAAAGGTTGGGAACCACTGTTTTAGAAAATATCATATTCAGTCATCATATGTCTGACTTAAAAGGGAAAAAATAAAAAATAAATAAAAAATAAACAGAAATAGCACAAATGCTAAAAAACTTGTCAGAGTTGACTAAAATAGAATCATTATCATTAAATAAACACTTTAAGAACATATATAAATGAATATCAATAATATTTGATGAAGCTTTGGTATTGTGACACTTTAAAAGTGACACACATTTATCTTTAATAAGTACTTTGGCTACTTTAATAAATATATATATTATATGAGAATAACACCAGGGCAGGCCACACAGATTGCTTCTAATTGTGTCCCACACTAGAGTGTCTACTCTCAGCTTTTCAAGTGTCTGTGGTAATTGGAGGAAAGAGTTTTTTCTAAGATCTAAGCTTACATGAAATAACCAATCCAGAAAGTATGTTTGGAAAGCAGGGCATTTATGTTCATTGAATATCTAATTAGCAAAATTTTAAACTTCAACAAAATTCTAAAGAATTTTCAGAAAAAAAAGCAAGGAAACAAACTTTCTCATTATAAAAAATAATATTAATGGCTCATTTTTCTTTCATATTTTTGTAATGTTAAGTAATTTTTAGAAATCCATTAAAGGTAATTTATTTCCAACAGAGTACTTAAATTCTAATTTTTTATTTTTCCCAAACAAAAATAAATTAATATTTTAAATGAATCACTTCATGGTCACTAAGAACATGTAGTATTATAACTATAACTTTTCAGAGGTAGTAGAAAATTTTTACTTCCCATTTGGAGGCTTACATGTATATTGTTTTCCATTCTACTACCAAAATATAATGTAATAATGGACTTTAATTATTTTTTTAATGATTATATGGACATTGATGTATGTTGGTTGGTGACCTCAGGGCAAACAGAAGTGCTTAATTTAGAGTACTACTATTTTCGAATAGTAATCTTCACAGAATTATCTGATTAAATAAGATGTACCCTACTTACATAAAATTACAATTCAAACACAGAAGTTCCAAAAAATAAACACTTCTATGCATCCTGTAGCTGGTGCTGACCAAAATTGTTTGCCCCTCTTACAGCCTGCCATGAATAAAACTATATTAATGATTTCTCTGATATGCACAACAAGATCAAATACAACGTCTGCCCCCCCCCCCCTCCTCCCCGGCCACATCACAAGAAAGTTTTGAAATGGAATCTCTGGTTGCAGATAAGTTACAAGAAATTTAATTTAAGGCATATAATTACTTTTTTTTTTTTTTAATCTCTTTTAGGATAGTTCACATTTTTTTAATCAATTTTTTAACTTAAAATTATCTTTACTGTCATTAACAGAAATGTAAAGGAAAATATAGTTTATGCAACTTTGTTTTTTAACTTTAAATTCTTTCTCTTATTAGAAATATACAATTCTACAGTGTTTTAACACTGAAGCAAAATCTAAGTTTAGTAGAGAAAAAACAATTTATTAACAAGAAAACTGTTTGTTAAGAACAAACAGAATTTAAAGCATCAAATTAAAGTTTTCAATCTCTAGTAAACAAAATAAGCATTTTCCACAGAAATACTATTCATATAAGGTGAATGTGACAATTAAAAATACTTTATTAAGTACTTGCAGTAATGAGAAAATCTTCATTCCAACTTATTTGCAAGCATCCCCTTGAAAAAAATGAATAAAATGTATTCTATTTGGGAATTCTGTCAATCGCATATCTTACAGTGTAAGGATTTTTATTAGTTCTGTTACTCCTAAGATTACTTTTTACAAACAAACAGATACTATTTTTTTTTAATATTAGTATACCTTGATTAACCACAAAAATCAAAACCATTAAATACAGTAGACTCCCTCAAATCCACAACCCTAAAATCCGCACATCTTTACAGATGTAAACAATGAAACTTTCATCTCAGATATAGGGGCAAAATTACAGAATTTTTTATTATTATTTTATCCCATATGTATTTTAATATGTAATTCTTAATAATATGACTGAACTCGTAGTCATTGAATAATTCAAGGAAAATGTATATCTCATCGTTTTTATGCATATTCAAATATTAATATACATTATTAATTATTTATTTGACCTTGACCTTTACTTTTAATATTTTAATCAGTTTTTAAATTATCATATTTTTTATCCTTTTAGTTTATTACTTTGCTTAATTATTTTAATATTTTACTATATTACAATCATTCATTACAATTTTGATTGCATTATTGCATTCAAATTACTGTTTTAAAAAATATAAACAAAGCAATGACCAGAAATCCGCAAAATTCTAAAATCCGCACAACCTCTGGTCCCAAGCTGTGCAGATTTGACGGAATCTACTGTAATAAGTTGGAAAACATAAGTTTAGTATCTAGTTTAGTATCAGTTTAGTACTTAATCCTAATTTTTTTTATGGCAGAAGGTTAAATTTTAAGTAATTCTTTACACAGTTGGCAATCATTTTTCTTTATTGCTAGTTTTAAAATTAATTATAACAGGTACTGATACTTGCATTTTATCCCATTGCTCGGAAAAGTTGGTATGAATTTTGGCAAGGTTGTATATAACACAGTCATGACAAAAATTGATTTTTCTTTCTTTACAATTTCCCAAAATTTTAATTTAAAAAAATGTTTGTGTGTATCTACAACTTAGAAGTTATTTCATGCCAAATTTGAAGTTTCAAGGCCGGAAAGTTTCAGAGAAATCATTGTGAAAATAAAATTGCAGAACACTTTCCTCCCATTTGAGAGAAATTGGATTTTTTTAAAAACTCTTCTTTAGGAGCATCATATTTTTAATAATAATTTGCATATCAAGTTTACAGTTTCTTGCCTTGATAGTTTGAGTAATCATGATTATAGACCATTTTTTAATCATGTGTATCACTTGAAATTTCAAATTTTTTAACAAACTTTCCTAGGGCTATTTCTTTTTAAAAATAACCTCAATGTTAAATTTCATGTTTTTAGCCTCAACAATTTCAAAGAAATCATAATTTTAGAATGTTTTTTTGGCTTGTACCCACTTAAGAGAAGCAGTACAGAGGTAAAAAGTGGTCTACTCTTAAGTAGAGGCTATTATTCTGAAACAAGTTCAGTAGTTCTATCTCATTGTGATTTTAGAAAGTTTTCTGCTTTCCCACTTTACAATTTCAAATTTTTTAAAAACTATTCTGATCGAACATTTACGTCTTAAAAGTAACTACCATTTTCCATTTCAAGTTACTGGCCTTAACTTTTCCAAAAATAAAAATAATTATCTAAATTGTAAAATGATTTTTGCTCTTGAGCTCTCCTGGTGGCAGCAGTACCAAGATAATAATAAAAAAAGCCTATTTTTAAGTATATATGAGCACCTTTACTTATACTAAAAGAAGTTTTGTAATCAGTTTGTGTTTCAGCAGATTTTCATCCCTCCACTCCCAAAATTTTCGCTTCCCTCCCTTTAGGTCCATTACTAATTGTCACTTCTTATAAAATCTTGTAAATAAGCTTGACTGCTAATGCTATAGCCAAAGATATAAATAATTAAACCAGAAGCAATATTTTTAATCTTGCAATCATTTAATACTGCAACTCTTTGCCAACAATGAAATAATGTCAAAATGATTAAAAATTATAAAGGAATATTTTTAATACTTTCTATGACAATGCTTTAAACAGTATTTCAGACCTTTTCTGATAATTTAAAACATACCAGATACAAAACAACCTCTTTTAATATGCTAACATCTAAATGCTGTATACTTTTAGGGAGAAGGATTATAAAAAAAAAAAAAAATCAACAGCTATATCATTTCAATTCAAATGACATTTTCTTAAAATAAAAAAAAATAATAAAACTAAGTGCTGTTTAAATTGTTTAAGATCCTTAATTTATATTTACAATTTTTAAACATCAAATAAATTTTTATAACTGATTGAATAAAATTTATTAAGTTTAAAAAAATAATTAATACCCGAGTTGTTCTTCACATTCAGAAGTAGAAATCTTAATTTTATTGTAAGCTTTTAATTCTTCTAGGATGTCATTGATGCTCAACAGAATAAAATCATCTATAAGTACTGAAGATAATTCATACTTTAAAACTATTTCCTTATAATGGGGTACTACATGAACTTGTTCAGGTAACTCAAACTTCTCTTCAACATCTGCAATTTCTTGATAAAAATTAGTGTAAGGAAACTTATCTGGATCTTCTTTTTCCATTTCAATGAGAACATTTTTAGTCAAAAAGAGACCACCACCAGGGTAAGTAGGAAAACTGCTATCACTTAACAGATTTTCAGTCTTTGTAAATTCCTCTTCCTCAACAACTCTTCTAACTATATCTTGAAGAACATCAGACACATCTAACTGAAATAACATTTTTTCAAAATCTGCATAAGCTAAATTGGTTTGTCCTGTTAGTTTCTTCTCAAACTCTTCTGTCTTTTCAAAACTTAAAGGCAGCATATAATAATCTTTTTCTGATAAACATTTATCTTCAACGAACAATGAACTGTCTAAAATAGGCACTGCATCAAAGATGAAACTGCTAATATCAATACCTTTTATGTCAATTTTTGAGGAAGAAGCATTGTCATTAATATCGCATACATCTCTCCAGGATTTAAAAATATGTTTTTTCTTATCAAGTGAAATATCAGAATCTGATTTAATTGATATTTTACTTCGAGAGACCTCCAAGGCTGAATAATTCAAATAATCCCCTTTGACAGTTTCAGAACTAATAGTTTCTTTTGAAATGTCTTCCTCGAAAGCTATATCATCAACAACAGGTGAAGAAACTTTTTCAGATTTCATTTTCATTTCTGAATCTTTTTTCAGCTGAGACTCTTTTGTAGAAGCAGCAGCAGACAGTATTTCTTCTATTATATTAACAGGCTTTTTTTCTGAATCAACTACTTTCCTCAATGTTTCAGATGAATCAGGGCAACCAATTCTCAAAAGATATTCATCTACATCTTTAGCAACATTATCTAAGAGAGGAAAAAATACACAAGCAATATCAATTAAATCCGTCAATTCAGCTTTAACAACTTTATCAATAAGTTTGATTAAAGTCAATCTAATTAGTTTATCAATAGGCTTTAATTCTTTTAACACAGTTTCATTAATCTGTGACATTTTTTCATGAATAAGTGCTTTTTCTTCTTCAGTAATGTTAATTCTTTTTTCGAAAAAGTCCTTATGAACGTTTTCAGGATATAAAACCACAGGCCAAATCATATTTTCAATTTCTAACTTTCTATTAGCCTGCAAATAGAAAAAAAAAAGGATATTTAATTTAATCACTATGCATGATGTATGAATTTGCATAGAAAGAAATGCCAAGTGAGATGTTAAACTAGTTTATAAACAGGACACCATCTGCCACCCATTCTGGGGACCACTATAAAGTTTAAAATTAAGATAATCCTAATTTTTATTGTTACTGAAAGGGAGACAGTCTTTCAGCACCACACATCCGTCCTTTCTAACAATCAGCCAACAAGAAGTCTTTCCATACCACAAATTTTATGCATATGCATGGCATATACCGTGTGTCCTAAAAGTTCCCATACTCAAAGTTAAAGAACTCATTGCCCATGTTTTTTTTTTATATATTAAATTTTATTGTCTGCTTATCATTGCATCAATTCTTGAGTTTTTATTGTTTGATTCTTTTTGTACTCAATAGGTGTGATTCTATGTTATTTTGTTCTTCATAGTGAAATGAGTTTATCATGCATTTGGTGAATTGCACTGTTTGAAACTTATTTTGGATGTAAATTCTATGAAAGATGCAAAGATGTTTGTCGAAATAAATATCCAAATGATGCAATATCGAGTAAAGATACGCTATATCAACGCGTTTGACGATTTTGTAATACAGGTTTGGTGGAAGACAAACACAGGAGTGGAAAGCTGAAAGTTGTTACACTAACCTTTTTGCAAAACACTCAACGGAAAACATTTCAAACTCCTCAAAAATCCGTGAGGCATTTCACGCAAGAAATGGGTGCATCTCATGGATTGATGCATAAGGCTTTAAGAGCATTGTATTTTCATGCTTATCATATAAAAATGGTACAGCAGATAAAGTCACCGGACATTGAGAAGTGGATTTATTACTGCCGGTGGTTGTGGAGATTTATTTGCACCTAATATTTGACCACCTCGATCTCCTGATCTGAGGATGACGGCCTTTTTTCTGTGGGGATATTTAAAGAAAAGAATTTATGCAAATAATCCTCAAACAAAAGATGATCTGAAAATTGCTGTTACTCAGAGGATACAAGAAATCACTCCCAGCATGTTAAAATGCATTTCTACAAACATGCGCAAACGAGTTCAGCTTTGCCTGCTAGAAAGGGGTGGACATTTTGAACATTTATTATAAAAGTGAGTTCAGTATTTTTTTCCTACCTGATGTTAAAAGTCCTTTTTATCATTACCATAAAAGTAATCATTTTAAGGCTTGTTGTTTTGTGAATAATAAATACATATGTCATCAGTACGCGAACTTTTAGGACACTCTGTATAAGACAGTGCTTGAATGTTCAAGAATCAAACTGAAGCTTCATAGCTGTGAACTTGATACTCTAACTATTTGGCCAAAGCAGACTGCTTACAAGACAACAGTCCCAATTAAGTACTAACCTGCCAAATCTAGTAAACTTGTTAGTTCACAACAACAACAACAATAGTGGTAACCCATTTATTTCCCATCATTGTGAAGAAAGTTCACATTATTTCTTCTTTCACAATACAGTTATTTTTATTATGTATATTAACACCCCTACAGGATAAGTGTCACGTAGATAATTCCCACCAGTTTTTTTTTTTTGCCTAATTTAATTGAAGCATTTTTCCAATTAAATTAGGCAAAAAATTTCAGTTTTGAAAAACCGGTGACAAAAGATTAAAAAGTCTGTAAAAGACGCTCGTCATGAAGGGGTTAAACAAACATTTATCTGACTAAAATGACAGCAGATGTAAACAAATATTTATTTGCCAATATCACTGTGAAATCTGCATAATTTGAGACTGAAGGTTTTAGAAATTACAGAAAGTGACAGATCACTGTTTTTTCAGACAAATTCTGTAATCCTTAACTATAAATTAGCAATATTTGTCTGAAAAGTGTAAAATTTTCAATCTATTTTAATCCAAAGATCATCTATTTTAATATTTAGGCACAAAATTGGCGATTCAGTTCAAGATTTTGATACATGAAAAAATACTTATGAAAAAAATTAGTAAAAAAAACCTTATATCTATAGAATCCTGTCAACTACAACTCAGAATGAACATTTTTACAGCTATTGATTGGAATGGTTACCGTATTTTCGGGAATACCCGCCGCACTGATGAAAATGTGTTTAAAAAAAAAAAAAAATTCTCGTAAGCGCCACCCCGTCGTAAGCGTCGCACCCAAAAACTCAAACTTGCGGATTCGTCCGGAGTCCGCCATCTTGTTTCTTTGTTGATCATCGCCGATTTTAAATTTCTTTATTTGGATTTATTTTATTATTTTTTTTTTTGCTATTTATTTTTGTTGTTAAATTAAGCATAAAGTGATTATAAATGACCAACAAAGAACAAAGATGGCGGACTCCGCGCGAATTCGCAAGTTTTTCCAAATTTATATATAAATATTTTCACTTAAACGCAGGGAAAATAAATAAATAAATAAACTAGTAATTAAATATAAAGAAATACTGTAATATTATTACAGTACAGTTTTTAAAATTCAGAATCGTTACGGACACAACTTTTCCAGATATTATCTTGCAATATCAACTTAAAATTATAAGCAAAAATTATAAATAATCACGAAATATCATAAGTAACATATAAAATGATTCAAAAGCAAAATAAGACTTAATTTAATCGGTACTACTTGCGGATTCGCCCGGAATCCGCCATCTTGTTTCGTTGTTGATCATCGCCGATTTTAAATTTCTTAATTTGGATTTCTTTATTTATTTTTGTTTATGTTGTTAAATTAAGCATAAAGTGGTTATATTGTTTATGTTTGTTGTTGTTTATGTTGTTAAATTAAGCTATAAAGTGTTTATAAATGACCAACAAAGAAACAAGATGGCGGACTCCGGGCGAATTCGCAAGTTGTTCCTTTTAATCTTATACAATTAAATATAAACAGAACATTTCTTATGATTACGATTTTATTTAAACATGTCAGTGTACTGAACGTTCAATAAACATATAAAATCATGAATTAAATAAGCTTCTCTCTAAAAAAGAAATTCGGAAAATCTCTGGTATGGCCATCTATCGGCAAAAGGAGGTAATATAAACTATAATAAACAAAAATAAGAAAATTATTTGATGCTGCCATCTGTCGACAGAATCAGAAAACAAAATAAAAAAAACTAGAGTTATGCAGTCCGGATTTAAGATGACCGGACGTTCCTGTTTTTTTTTCTCTGTTTAAATGTGAGAGGGGGTGTATTCCGTTTGAGAAAGGAGACGTTAAATTCAACGTATGCAAATGCCGAAAAAACTTAAACAAACGAAATATTACTGAAAAATATGATGTAATAAAGCATGTAGTTATATGAAAACATTTTAAAAATACAGAGTTGTACGTTAACTCCTTAGACTACTGCTGAAAACAGCTTTTCATCACTGAAAAAATAACTAACAGATAAAAATACAGTATTAAACTTACTTGTAAAAATTGTAGAATCTTTTTTTCCTTGAATGTTGATTTTTTATTATTGTTTCTTTTTTAATTTAATAACACTTTCTATCATTGATCGACTATGAGTAGGCATATAATTTTAAAAGATTAAAGTTTAGATTCATTTCAAATTTTTGCAAATATTAATAAAAGTTACTGAAAAATATACTGGATTACGTTTAGTAATAAAACAGTACTTCCAATTATCAAAAAATATTAAAAGAATAAAGAATTTGAAAAATTATTATTCCCACAATTAAAAAATACAAAAAATCTATTTACAAATACAAGATTGTACAACATAATCTTTTTAAATATCTTTGAATCCTTCAAAATCTGAATATTCACTGTCCGAATTAAATAATTCCAAAATGTTTTGATCGGTGATTAGTTCATTACTTTCATCACCACTGTCATCAGATGTGGCATCAGCACTTGTTGTGGAATTTTGTGAAATTTCGGCTGCTTTGAAGCCCGCCATAACAGTTTGAGAGCTAACGTCTTTCCACGCTAGCGACACCCAAGACGCAACGTCTTCATAAGTAGCTTTGCGCATCTTACCTGATTTTGTGTAAGAATGCAGCCCCTCAACCATCCACGTTTCCCAATGCTTTCTCACTTTTGATTTAAATGATTTATTTACAGTCAAGTCAAGGGGCTGCAGAATTTTAGTTAATCCGCCTGGGATTACCGCTAGCGTGGCAGAAACTTTTTTAGCAGCAACTTTGACAGATTCCACTAAGTGCGCTCGCATAGAATCCATAATAAGAAGTCCGCTAGCTTGAAAAAAAGAATTTTTTCTCTTTCGCCAAACTTCCTCCAGCCACTGTAACATTATTTCCTCGGACATCCAGCCTTTTTCATTACATCGAATTACGATGTCCGAAGGAAATTTTGCTTTTGGTATAGTTTTACGCCTAAATATCAGTAATGGTTTTAATTTTTCTCCATTAGCGGCGCAAGCTAATACACAGGTAAAAGACGTCTTTTCATTACCTGTTGTAACTATATTTATGGTTTTTTCCCCAGTAGTGTTTACTGTTCTACTGGGTGGGCAGTCAAAAGTAAGTGGAACTTCATCCATATTTATAATTTGTGCAGTAGAAAATTTTTTTTCACTAATTATGTCATTGACATATTTTAAGAAAGCAGATTTCTTTTCTTTCCAATCTAGGGGCAATTCTTGTCCGACAGTAGTCCGAATTCGCATGGACAAATCGTTCCGCGACATAAATCTGAAACACCAATTGGGACCACCTTTGAAATTAACTAGTCCCATATTAGCGGCCAAACTTCTAGCATGTAATCGAATCTGAACTGTCGAAATTGGAATGCCTTTATTGCGTTGTTCCTTCACCCACTTGGCTAAATTACTTTCAAGAATTGGCCAGGCAACAACGCCACTCCTTCGTGCTCTCTGAGCTTTGGGCATTTTCTCCAGCACAGATTTATCAGATCTCCATCGTCGAACACAACGTTCATCCACTCCAAATTCTCTCCCTGCAGCACGATTACCGATGCTCTCGGCCTTATGGATAACTGAAAGCTTAAATGCAGCGGTGTAACTTTTCAGCTTCTTGGGAGCCATTTTTACTATTTAAAAAATATCAAAATTTGTAAATTGCAGATCAGACGTAGAGGAGAACACTTAATAGTATAATAAAATGATTCTAGTTTCTAAGAGCAAAAATGAAACGTTTAAGAACTGTGCAATCAGAGGCAGGCGCAACTGTATTCGGCCAATAGGAACAAGGCACAGCCTGAGGTCAGCTTCCTCCCTTCTTCTGGGAGACGAGAGAGTTCTCGCGTATTCTAGTTCTTTCCAGTGATGACTCGAAATCATGCACGGTTTCTTTCTGCATAACGTAACACATTATCCATCAAAAGCTGATTATACACAAACATCTGGATTTCGGAGACTATTTCTAATATTTTGGAATCAACCCGAGAGCATGTAACAGTTGATCAAAGGCGATATAATGGTGCAACAATAATAATAATAGAAAAAACAGGTGTCATAAAATATTGCTATTATGGGAAAAAAATTGGAACAACTTACGTATTCGCCCAGAGTCCGCCATCTTGTTTCTTTGCGATCCTTGCCTATTTTAAATTTCTTCATTTGGATTTATTTATTTATTTATTTTTGTTGTTTATATTTAATCTCTAAATTTTCAAAAATTAAGCATAAAATGGTTATAAATGACCAACAAATAAACAAGATGGCGGACTCCGGGCGAATACGCACGTTGTTCCGTAAAGAAAAAAAAATCATCGTACCCGCCGCCCTGCCGTAAGAGTCGGACTTATGATATTTAATACTTTTAAAGTCGTATGCGCCGCGGCTCATACGTTCGGAAATACGGTAAATATATTTGAGAAGTATGAGCAAATTTATCACTTTATTAGCATTCAGTAACATCAAACTATTCTAACAAAATTGTTGAAATGGAAATTCGTTGAAATTCGTTATAGGCAAGTTCCCTTCTTAGCAGGTGTAAATATATTATATGTTCTTTTTTTATGTATTACTATATTCATTTTGCATGGATCAACACATCTTTCAGTATAAGACAGGATTCCGTCATAGGCAGATTCGTTTACACACGTTTTACTATATTTTAATAAGCCTGGAAATCTACTATTCTTTAAAAAGAATAAATTTTAATGTTTAATTGTAGCAGGGGTGGATCCAGACTCGTTTTGAGGGGGGTGATACCGAGTGACATATCATCAACATAGTCATAATTTCTATTGGTCAAATCATTCCTTGCAGTTAATTATTAAATGAATATGACATAATTAATGTGATTTGAAAATATTATAGACTCTCGATTATCCGACATGCGATTAATTGATACACTCGGTTAACTAACACTCTTATTATGTAATTCTCCCTTCTCCTCAAAATATGGTTTATTGTTACTTATTAGGTCGAAAAATTAAAAACATTATAACATAATTCATTTATTAAATGTCTTATTTTTTTCTTTTTCTTTTTACTCTTGTACTTTGGTAATTATTTATCTTAAAAAGCAGAAAAACCAACGTTTAAAATGCACAAATAATATATGAAAAGCAGCAAACAGCTGTTTCGAATCTACTAGCGAGATTCTTCTTCAGTGCAAATGGAACAGCTTGCTAGAAAAAGCAAGGCTGAGCAAAATCATAGACAGAGACGCGCTGGCTTTTATACCCTATGCAGGTGGCGAAGGCGCCGAAACAACCAATGAGAGAGAAGCAGTGGAAACGACTGGGTGGACAAGTAGTGACATCTACCGGAGAAGTAGAGAAAAGAAACCAAAAAAGGGGAATTAAATTAACGCTTTCCAAATACTTGGAAAATCTGGAGTACTAGATAAGTCATTGACTAAAGAGTGAGAATTTTTAATGATATGGTAAGCTTCCCAAAAATCAAGATCAAGGTTAGAAGAACATTTTTGGATAATGATGGCTGAGGAAAAATCGAACCTATGTTGAGAAGACCAAGAATGTTGAGCAATAGAAGAACGTTTGAGCTCCTGATTTTTAACATAACCTTCATGCTCTTTTAAACGAAATCTAAGAGTACGTTTAGTCTGACCAATATAAGAAAGACCACACTGACAAGAGATCTGGTAAATGCCCCAATTATCTAGGCGATCAACGGGGTGTTTGAGATTTGAAAAAGGGATTTTATTAACAGGAGAAAAAATAATTTTAAAATCAAACCTTCTTAGGATTTTAGCAACTTGCTAGCTTACTTTAGCAAGTTGCTAAAATCCTAAGAAGGTTTGATTTTAAAATTATTTTTTCTCCTGTTAATAAAATCCCTTTTTCAAATCTCAAACACCCCGTTGATTGCCTAGATAATTGGGGCATTTACCAGATCTCTTGTCAGTGTGGTCTTTCTTATATTGGTCAGACTAAACGTGCTCTTAGATTTCGTTTAAAAGAGCATGAAGGTTATGTTAAAAATCAGGAGCTCAAACGTTCTTCTATTGCTCAACATTCTTGGTCTTCTCAACATAGGTTCGATTTTTCCTCAGCCATCATTATCCAAAAATGTTCTTCTAACCTTGATCTTGATTTTTGGGAAGCTTACCATATCATTAAAAATTCTCACTCTTTAGTCAATGACTTATCTAGTACTCCAGATTTTCCAAGTATTTGGAAAGCGTTAATTTAATTCCCCTTTTTTGGTTTCTTTTCTCTACTTCTCCGGTAGATGTCGCTACTTGTCCACCCAGTCGTTTCCACTGCTTCTCTCTCATTGGTTGTTTCGGCGCCTTCGCCACCCGCATAGGGTATAAAAGCCAGCGCGTCTCTGTCTATGATTTTGCTCAGCCTTGCTTTTTCTAGCAAGCTGTTCCATTTGCACTGAAGAAGAATCTCGCTAGTAGATTCGAAACAGCTGTTTGCTGCTTTTCATATATTATTTGTGCATTTTAAACGTTAGTTTTTCTGCTTTTTAATATTGTTGCACAAAGGCTTTATTTGCTATTTTTAATTATTTATCTTATTCTTTGTTTTTTTAGTTATCGTGAAGTTTTAACAACGTTAATAACACAAGTTTGCAATGATTGTGTTTTTTAACTTTTGATAATTCCTTTTTATGCATTTTTTAGCTCTGAACTCGAAAATGACCTTCATTTGTAACCATATGTCAGGATTTTTCTCAAATTGTACATTTCAAAGATTAAAAGTAAAAAAATACCGAAAATCTGATACTGTAAAATAGATGTGATGGGTGTATTTTTTTAACTTTTGATAAATGATTTCTATGTATTTTTTAGTGCTGAATCAGAAAATGACTTTTATTTTTAACCACCACGTCAGGATTTTTGCAAATAGTAAATTTCAAAGTTAAAAGTAAAAAGATAGCGAAAATCTCTTAAAGCAATTTGTCAAAGCCTTAACAAAAGATGGTGAATATTTTAAATATATCTGCGACAAATTTCCTAGCCTTATCAACTGCCAAAATAAAAGAGGATACCGAGATGAACCCCATAGAGAAGATAAAAGGAACAGCGCGAAGCAGAGCATGAGCGGTTCAAAGAAACTTCCGCACATGGAATAAAATCGCAAGGATTTTAAACACATAATATTTTACATGTTTAACTGTAAAAATGCATAGTATAAGGAAAAAAATGAATAAATTATATATTATGAAAAAATAGTTACTTCTTTTTTATAGTAGCAGATTTTCTCAATATTTCGACTTTTTAAGCATTTGCGATTTGTGAAAAATCCTGATGTGATGATATGGTAAAAAATGAAGGTCATTTTTGGATTCAGCAATAAAAAATACATAAGAACCAATTATCGAAAGCTAAAAAAATAACCATCACATCTATTTTTTAATATCAGATTTCTGAAAGAAGATCCCCTTCAGAAATCTGATGGGGCCTTAATATCCTCGAAAGCCAAAATGTGTCATCTTAGTGGTGTGTATACTTCTTCATAATCTACTCATTATTAGACCATTAAAGTTAACATTTGTCACTGAGGCTAAGGTCTTTTTCGACAGCTTCGCTGCAAGAGACAGAAAGAAAGCGAAAAATGATAAACCAAACAATGAATTGTGAATGACAGTATTTTCAGTTCAAAACACCAAGAAGGGCTTTCATTAAGTAAATACATAAGGTAAGAGCAAATTTACCAAGTTGCCTTTTAAGAAATCAACACACCATTATGCATTTTAGCTTTTGGCGGACTAGGCTTAGGACATAATCCTTTTTTATTCATTCATCAAATACCCTTGAAATTTACCAATGTGGGTGGCAATAACAGTACATTTTTTACACATTAGCGGCTTTCTTCAGATAACATCAAGATGCTTGAATTTTTCAAAGGACCTTTCTTTCTTTGGAAATTTCTACGAAACCCATTCTTTTCTCAAATAATAGAGCACTCCTCAAAAATATCATTATACAGAAATTAGAATTGCAGCTTCTTTGAAAGAATGAAAAAGTTTCAACTATTTAAAAAGATCTGCATAACGGGTCAATTTTCTGTTGTAGAGATTCAACAAAAGGTACATGAAGTGGCATCATCCCCCACCTCAACCCATAGTGTCAAAAATTATGGCACCATATGCCTTTTGACAGGACATAATCCTTTTTTGTTCATTAATTGCCGAAACTTCAGTGAGGTTTACCATTGACACCCAAAAAGTGTTTGGTGTTCGTTTGCTTGTCTGTCTGTTCTGCGGAAACTGCCATTAAAAGCATTGGATTTATATATGTTGGGGGATCGGCCGGATCCTCCCAAAAACTATGTCTATGTCTGCTTCTAGTGGAGGAGTAGGGAATTTTTATAAAACACATCTGAGATATAGTATTAAACATAACTTTGTGTTTCTGAAGTTGTTCCACTAGATGCAAACACAGTTTCTCATAGCAGTAAGTCAGACATCTCATTTTTTATTATTACTGGATGTCCTACAGTTGCTCTGAGGTGATGATATAGAAATTGCAACAAACACACATTTGCAATACTAACATTTAATTCCAACATCATATTTTGCCTTCAGATACCAAAGGGAAGTCATTTAGTCAGTTAGTTTAGATAGGAATTATGCAGGTTTAAAGATTAATAATTCTTAATGTTAAATCAATTTTTAATCGTTGCAAAACAAATTGCAATGCAAGTAGTTTTCTATGCATAATTCAAAAACTACTGGGCAAAAAAAATGAGCTGTAATTTTGGATTTGCACATTTAAGACTTCTAAAAATAAATTTCTGTAAAAAAAAATAAATAGAATTCATATACTTTTTAATTAATCAAAAAAAATACATTTTGAAATTAACTAATATATATAGCAAAAAAAAAAAAAAAAAAAAAATTAACAGAAATAAATTTCTAGAAGCTTCAAATATGCAAATCCAAAAATGCAGCTCATTCCACCGAGTAATTTTTGAGTTATTTAAGGGATAAAAAAAAAAAAAAAATGTTCCACATTGCAATCAGTTTTGCAATAATATAAAATTCATTTTACGTTAGGAATTTCAAACTTTTCACTTGCATAATTCCTGAACTATGTGACCAAAGGAATTAATTCTCTTGTGGCATCTGAAACTAAAATTTATCCAAAAAATTAAAATATGTCAAAATTAGGTGTTAGAATTGAAAATTTTAAAGTTTTTCACAATTTCTAAATATAGGTGAGCCCCTAAGCAAATGTAAAATATAGCATTAATTATAAGACATTATTACTATTTGATTTGTATCAATAAGTGTTCAACCAAAACCGAATTTCAGTTAACTTCCTAGCTTTGGTTGAAAACTAAAATGAAAATGTCTTAAAAATAAATTTAGAGTAACTGACATACAGTATGCATATATGCATGTTATCTGAATAATATTTTGCATTGAAGCGACAATATATAATTATTAATTAAGGCACCACACTAGTCATGGGAAGAAACAAAAATGCTAATATTAAAGCCTACGAGATCGTTATTTTCAAATATCTCACTTGCATTTTAATATGTTTAAATGATTTTTTTTTTTTTTTTTTTTTTTTTTTTTTTTTTTTTTTGCATAGGAAAGCTGAGGTCTATCTCTAACAGGGTTAGTTTTTACTTTTTTTATTTTGGTTATAGTCTTTTTATGTTAGGATAGTTTCAATTTCAGAACGGGTTCCGAAAGTGAAAGCGATTTTTTTTTTTTTTTTTTTTTATATATAACCTGAAATCAAAATCAAAAAAGTAAAAACTAGCCCTGTTATAGACCATCCTCGGCTGTTCTATGCAAAAAAAATCATTCGAAAATATTAAAATCCAAGAAAGAAATTTGAAAATAACGGCCCCCATAGGATTAATATTAGCGTGTCTGTTTATTCACAAGACTACAGTGCGTTAAGAAATTATAAGGCCACTTTGATTTTGAAAATTATGAAGTAAATAAAGGTAATTCGAACCATTATTTGCTTCATAATTTTCAAATGTATAGTTTAAACACATGAGATATCAAAATACAACATATTTATTAAAATTAGTTTGCAATAATTTTGAATAAAGCAATAAATAGGTATGTTAACAAAAGTATAAGCAATGATTGAAAAATACACTGCCAACAAATTATAAGACCACTTGTTTAAAAACAAAAACAATATCTAAATTAATATGATATTGGTCCTCCATTTTTCCTTATAACCTCAAACACTCTGTTTTTCATAGAAGTGACCAGGTGATTAAGTACAGATTCAGAAATATTGTGCCATTCTTTTACAATGGCTACTTCTAGTTCATTGGCAGATAAAAACTGTTTATTATTAGCATAAACTTTGCGACCTACTATGTCCCAAAGATTTTTCATAGGGTTCAAGTCTGGACCTCAACTTGGCCATGACAAAACATGAATTTTTTCTTTTTTAAACCATTGCTGGGTGGATTTAGATACATGGCAAGAAGCATTGTCCTGCTGAAATATCCAATTAGCACGGTGTCGCGTCAATTCGTCGCGCACAATTCATCGCAGCATCGATTCGTCAAAATTTAGCAAAAATTTTTTAAAAGGCAATCAGGATTTTTTTTTCAAATATAGCGAATTATAACTAATATGTTACTGGCTGGTTTTAAATACAAGTATATTTTTTATAATTATTATTTATTACATAGATTTTTTTTTTAAATTGCTTTTGTTCAGAAATATCAATCGTTAAAATAGAGCGGAATTTTTTTATATGTGGTTTTTGAGAAATTCCCAATCGCGAATATGTAAGTTTAATAGATAATGGAACTCACTTCTAACTTAAATTAGTGATAAAAGCGATATAGCTTCGATGACCAGAACAAATAATGAATAAAAACTCTAGAAAAATTGTAACAAAAAGAATATATGTATATATATTGGCATGTGCGTACGGAAGTAGGACATTTCGATCCCGATGCCATTCGATTGGGGGGGGGGGGGGGGATCTGTTGATTTGTTATAGAAATCTCCCATATTTTAGTATATCATAAGTATAACATCCTGATAAATTAAAATCTCAAGCTATAATTATCGCAAAACACTTACATTCTGTCTGGTAAACGTAATCTTTATCCCAACAAAAAGTTTTCTCTGTAAAAAAAAAAAAAGCGCCAAGTTCTCCTTAATGTTTTGGCCAGAAAAAGTAGTGATATCTGAAGTTCGCACAAGTTAAAAGCCAAACATCCCAAATCTTTCATTGAAAATGGCTTCCTGCGACTTGGCCGTTAATGCCTTCTATAGCATTTCCAAATTAATGATTGGAAATTACGCATTTATGAATTATTTAAATATTAAAAGTGGTATTAGAATGCAAAGAGGCAAATTCACATGAAGACATTTTAAGTAAAAGATTTCTGATGAATACCATTCAGTTTCAACAAACATTAATTTTGATTAAAAATCATTTAGTCCACTTGTGGTTTAATTGCCATTTTGTACGGTCTAAAGCTAAAGTCATTAACCAAAAACTCAAGAAATGAAACAAAATTTACTTACTTCAAATCTCGCAATATGTTACATTATATTTTAATGTATAATATTGAAATCTTGTGCATTGACGAAAGAGATATTTTCGTTTGAACATTTATTATAGTTTGTTTGCATACATTAAGAGGTATTCGCTTTAAACTGTTAAAATCTGATACTAATTATGTCTTAGCAATTAGGGATATTATCTTCTGAATACAAGTGTTTTGTTATTTTTAACTTCTAAGCATTTAAAGACTGAAGGGGTTTAAATGCTTTTTTTAAATGTGTATTTTTTTCCGTACTTTGTGCCACAAAATGCCTAAAAACCTCAAAAAATGTAGTTGGCATGCAGCTCATTTGTACATACTTTAGAATTTGAAAAACACTCTCGAAGGCATTAACGGCCAAGTCGCAGGAAGCCATTTTCAATGAAAGATTTGGGATGTTTGGCTTTTAACTTGTGCAAACTTCAGATATCACTACTTTTTCTGGCCAAAACATTAAGGAGAACTTGGCGCTTTTTTTTTTTTTACAGAGAAAACTTTTTGTTGGGATATCACTACTTTTTGTATGTTTTTCAAGTTTGTTTTTCTAAACTATATTAATATAGTATATATATATATTTTAATTTCGGCAGTTTTATGTTAGCCGGGCTCATATCTCCTCATTAGCATTGTGTTTTTCCACCAATAGCAGTTTTCATTTTTCACAAGTGTAAATTAGAAACAATGTTTTGATTTTCAAATAAAATATTTTGGTTTATGTTATTATTTCTTATTTATTTATTTATTTATTTCTATGTTAAATATTCTATTAAATAAAATGAGGGTAATGCATCTATTTTAAATGAGATGACTGAAAAGTATATATCTTTAAATGAAATGAATGCAATATGAACAATGAAAAGTTGGGAACAGTATTCGGCGATTTGCTACTTGCGCCCGGCTAACATAAAAATACCTAAATTTATTTTAATTGAGCTTTACAAATTTATACTTTATTTCTTTTTATATTAAAGTACTAGCCACATCTAGCAAGCAGTATTTACCGTATTAATTCCATGTTAAAAGTTGCATCATGTTACTGTTATTTATAATTTAATTTACTTGCCCATTCTTTCGCAAGGTCGGAAGCTTTTGATAGAAAAATCAAGAATCTTTACGATAGAAGGTCTACCGGCTCACTGCCATGATCCATTTGAAAATCTATCATTCTTCTCATCTGAGCGTGTTGAAGAATTAGTTAATGTGCCATGGTTTTAAGATTTTAGCTAATTTTATTCGAAACCTGAAAACTAAAATGCGAGGAACCGGATTATAGAAGATTCATTCTAACGTGCATATCGATTAACAGGTTACATATTATAGAATTATAATAATCATAAGGAGAACTGGCAGTTTCAATGCTTTAATAGTTTCCGTAAATTCTCTTTATATAATACAGAAGTTTTAGCGGTGTAAAGATTAACAACATAGTCACAGTAAGTATAATAACAGTACAATATAATAACAATAGCAGAGGTTTTGGGCAGTGACGAAACTATCAGCACTTTGGAAATATTAGTACGTTATATCATTAACTATTCAGATGATATGCGGAAAAATAAAAATAGATGGCTCGCATTAATAATTAACTCATTGAAAAATAGCCACTAGCGTCAAATATTCGCCAAGCTTGGCAACATTTAGCAAAGTTTCGCCAAATTTGGTAATATATCATGTCAATTCTCAAATTTGGCGACAAAAAATGTTTTGTTTATTCTGAAGTCATAATGATGCATATGTATTATGTATTATACACATACCTATAATATGTATGATGCAAATGTATTACGTATTATATGCATATGTAAAACATGTATGATGCATATGCATAAGTTCATTAACATCAGTAAAACGCACTTAAAGGAATAGTGTTCCATAAATAGTAGGGATAATTGCCAGATTGACCAGAGTGCTGTTGAGATTAGAATTCCGACTTTTATAATAGACCTGGAGGCGTGTGCACACACCGTCACCTCATCGAGTTTACAGCTGAAATTTTAGGATTAGTTAAAACTAGATTAGCATATTTAAATTCAACTGGTCTGTTAAGTCATATCTTGGTAGAAACCACCTGAAGACCTAATTTTAGTGGTTAACTGATAGGTTTACTATTGTATTTTCCTGCATACAAAAGTTTGGAAACATGGAGGAATGGGTGCAGGGAAACACAATGGAAAATCCACCAATTAACTCGTAAAATCGGGTCTGTAGGTGGTTTCCTCAAAGATATGACTTGGCAGACCAGTTACATTTCAATATGCGAATCTATATTTAACTAATACTAAAATTTCAGCCGTCAACTCGATGAGGTGATGATCTGTGCAGACGCCTCCCGGTCTTTAATAAAATTTGTTTCAAGGAAGTAAAAGATAGAAAGATGGACAGATAAACAGAAAGATTTGCCTTATTAAGATTTTTGTAAAAGCACATAAAAATTCATTCAGCTTGAAATCATGTAACACCTTTATAACTCAGGCTAATTTTCTGTAATTGGGTTTTGGCGACCAACATATCTTATCTATAACTATAATCTTTATTTTACATATTTAAAATTAACAATAAATTAACAGTAAGTATGCTAATAATACAATATAATAACATTAGCAGCGGACTTTGGACGCCGCATCTGTCGCACATCGTTAAAGACAGTTTATTAGTTACACATTTCATTTAATTAAAAGGAGATTTTTAAACTTTCATATGGAATTAGGATATTTTCCACTATAGGGACCTTGGCATTTTTTTAAAATCTTGGCGCAATTCGGACTTCAGAAACTGAGATATGTTGCCAAATGATATAAACAACTATGAAAACAAACCTGATGAACTTGTATTTTATTTATATATGTATTTATATACATATAAACATTTACACATGCATAAAATATTATTTTTATATACAAATTATTTATGTTGGTATATAAAAATAAATAAACGGGTTCCTTACATTAAATAAATTGTACACATATGGAAAAAAATTGCTTGTGTATATGACACAGTAAATAGGTTGCCAGAAAATACGTTATTATAAATTTCTTTTCTCGTCAAGGCTATTTTCTCTATTTCGCCAAGGCTACTATATCAGAAACGTACCGAATTGCTGTTATATTTTGTTAAATGTTTTATTGTTTTAATATCGTAAATATATCATAACCTATACTGATTAAAATTTTTAGGTATATTCATTTTTTCTATTTAACAAACATCTTTGAAAAAGCATATATATAAAATGTTATTCCGCTTGAAATCACGTGATCCCCTTCAAAACTCTGTAATCGAGTTTTGGCGACCAACATTGGCACAATTGAATGTGTTAAGGAACTGTTTACGGCCAAATGAACACCCCCTGTTTGAAGGGTTTAGAGGCGGAAATTCTGTGTTTTCAGATTTTTCTGGTTAATTGTGCTAGAAACCCGACTTACTTGTGAAATTTCATGATTCTACGACTTTTAGAAGTACCTTAGTTATTTGATGATGCGAAGTGAGTCAGTGACAAAAAAGCGCTTTTTTGGAATTTAATATTTCGAAAACTACTAAATATAGAAACATGAAATTGTGGAACCTTAGTTCAGTTTGACCATACGAACATGTGTATGAAAGAAAAATTTCTATATCTCTCACTAAAACGACGTTATGAGGGGGTGAAAAGTACGCCGAAATGGTTCAGGAAAAGGTAGCTTATGGCTTGTGCGAACTTGGCGGACGCACTGCCGTGCTCCCAGATAAAGGAAGGACATTATTGGTTTTTTAACCGAAGCCCCCTAAATTTTAGTAAAGTGTAAATATAGGGACGCAAAAACAGACATGCTTATAACTTGAATCTTAACTGTAGCACTCCATGCAAATTTCGAATGGTAGAAGTAATCGTTTTCAGGAGGGTGAGAAAAGGGGCTCTGTAATTTTTTTAAAGCACTCCACATTTTAGTGTATCATAAATATAGAGTCCTAGCAGCTTGAAACTCTTATAATCTGAGCTGTAATTATCATTATAATAATCATATATTGTATGGTAAAAGTAATCTTTAAAAATGAGGACTTTAACGGGTTTTTTAACTGAAGCTCACCTTGAAAAATAAAAGAAAAAATAGTTACTAATTTTAATTAAAAGAAAAAAAAAGAAGAAAAAGAGAAAACTAAAAACAGTTTTGACGAGTGGTAATATTATAAAAAGAAAATACTAATTTAAACAAGAAAGAGAATATTCGTAATGCGTAAAAATTTATTAAAAAAAAAAAAGATTGCAGTTTTAAACAACATTTGGCGATTTATCTATTGTGCCAGGTTAAGAAAAGTGCACCAGAAATTTTGATAAGACAATATTAGACTGACAATTTTGTTTTTGTTTTGGATTCTTTTTTTATTTACTTTTTATTTTTATCAAATGCATCCATCATTAGACTTAAAATAATGGTACTTGTGAGTTAGATGTTGTATGTTTATTTAAGATATAGATTTTATCGCCAAAAAGGCATAAGCGTAACATTGGTTTGAACGGCGTTTACAATATTGGTGATTTTTCAAGCGGATGGTATCCTTTTTGGAGTAATCTAATTCTACTACTACACACATACACACACACATATATATGTATATATATAATACAAATGGAATTATATATATATATATATATATATATATATACATATAATACAAATGGAAATTTCGCTACGGTTGCTTATAACTCGAGTTCTGCTGAACTTGCACTGTTAAATAGGTAATTTTATTGGAAGGTTTTAGTATATAACAAATCATTACGTTGTCTACGTTGCTCAGGTATTGAATTCTGGTTTAAAGTTCTTTAATGAGATGAACTAGATTATGAAAATATAATCTTTTGAAAAGATTCTGCCGAATGTTTTTCGATAGAACTTGCACTTTTAATCAGATAATTTTAAAGGGAGGGTTTAGGTATCTAACATATCTTTATACCTTGCTCAGCTATACAGCTATGGGGAGAATTGTGTAATCTGGTGACCCCAATTATCAAAAATTTACCTTTTTAAAAAGTTCTAATATACTGTTTTTTCTAGGTTTGCATTGTTAGTTTGGTAATTTTTCAAAGACAATTTTAGCATATAATATATTGTTCTACATTGCTTAGTTATATATCAATGGGGGAAATTTATGTAATTTTCCAATATCCTTGGCGATCCTTGGCAATCCCTTGGCGAGATGCAGAAAATGAGTATTTTTTGTTCAATAATTATAGAATTTATTAACAATAAAGAAGTCATTTATCTCTTTTTATTTAAAAACAGAATTAAATTGAATATTAATAACAATAGTAATAATATATTTCATTGAAAAGTTTATTATATGAATACATAGGTAAAAAAGCATAAAAGTTCATCATATTTATTTTTATAGCTGTTTATATCATTTGTCCACAAATCTCACTTTTTGAAGTCCAAATTGCTCCATGCTTTAAAAAAAAAAAAACCCGACAAGGCCCCTATACTGGAAAAGTATAGAAAATTATGTAATCAGATGAACCCGTTTATGACAGATCTCAAATGACAGCATTGCTATTTGGCTAACCATCGTCGATTTGGGAAGAAATATTCGTTAAATGGGTTTAATCAAACAATTCCTGACTGATATTTGACATCAAACTTGATTGTTCACTAATATAGGCGTCAGAGCGGTCTCTGTTTTGACTAACACAATTTCCTTACAAAATTTTTCGTTTGAGATTTCACTTACAAATTTCGTAGAAACCAGCTACGCGAGAATGTTTTTTACGGTCTTTTAAGTTAGCCGGGCACAAATCTCACCAATATCATTTTTTTTTTTTTTTTTTTCAGGGCAGTAGCATATTTTATTTTTCACAAGTGTAAATTAGAAACAATACATTGATGATGAAGTAGAATATTTTTGTTTATAGCATTATTTGTTATTTTTATCCTTTTGAATTTTTTATGAAATGGGTGAAAAGCAACTATTTTAAATGTATGTAATATGTATATTTAACATGTGTGTATTTTAAATTAAAAGAGTGAAAGCTTTATATTTTAAATGAATGGCAATGGGAACAGTGCTTTGTTGTTTATCAAATGTGGCCGGCTAACATAAAAGTACCGTTTTTCCTTGAGATTTTTGAGGCAACCTATCACAGAAATAATTTTAAAAAAGATTGGTGACCAAAAAAAAGACCGCTTCTATGACTGTTAATACTATCAGAAATAGTGCTAATATTGAATATTATAATAATATTTCGCAGATCAAACTAAAATACCGTGACAGCGATAAACATATATACATCTAACTGTAACCATTGATAAAAAAAAAAAAAAAAAAAAAAAAAAAAAAAAAATCAGGAAAATTGGAAAGTAGGTTTAGTTTGTAAAGTATGCATTAATTAAGGAAATAAATTACATAATCGAGTCTACAGACAATTGAAATATTTGGTACAAATAAAGTATATAATCCAGTCTACAAACAAATGACATATGTTATCGGTCGTGGTTTGATGATAATTAACTTTATAAAACAAGTTAAACGGATTCTTTGTTTTTAAAGCGGACCTATTGCATAATCGAGTTTTAAAGAGAATTGGAGTAATTTGGGACAATTTTTTGCAGACATTTTGCAACATTTACATTACACCAACACTATACCAAAATGTTTGCTATTGTGTCATTTATTTCAAACCTGAACATGCAAAGATTTTTTGGTACTTTTTCAATATCGGTACCTTGGCAAAATAGGAAAAATAGCCTTGGCGGAAAAGGAAATTTGGCAATATATTTTCTGACAACCTATTCACTGTTTCATTTCATATACACAAGCATTTTTTTTTTTTAAATTTTTTTGCATTTTATTTAACGTAATAATGCCAATTATCCAATTTTATATCGAAACCCACTTAATATGCATGAAAAAACATTAATAATATACATACATTTAAAATAAATATATTAAAGCAAAATAGTCCATCAAGTTTGTTTTCATAAATGATTATACCATTTGGCAACAAATCTCACTTTCTGATGCCCTAATTGCGCCAAACACTGTAACTTGCTATTTATTGAACGTGAATCACTTTTGGCTTCAATTATTATTTAGTCGTAACCATGCATTTTTTCATTTACTATTTTTCCAGTCGAAAATATTTTTTATTATTAAGTAAAATTAAGTTATAATTTCATTTTTTGCTGATTCAAAAATGGAAATGTTTACAGCATTGCTAAGAGACACAATTTTATTGTGTAGTTTAAATTGCTATTTAAAATAAAATATTTTATTGTATAATATTTGTTTCTGTTTTTATTTTCAGTATATATTTGTATTCATTTAATAAAATAGTTGTCGAAACTCTGTAATTTTGAAATATTTTTTAAATGATAACTTTCGCGCCAACAATGTTTTTTATTTCTTTGTTTTTTTTTGTTTTTTTTTTTGCAAATGCTTCGTTTGATGCCAACAATTGCGCTTGGCGACAATGGTGTTGAAATACCAGAAAAGTACCAAGCATTTAGATTGCACATTGCAACATGGAGGCTATAATATATAACATGGACAATACACAATAAAAAAACTGGTTTAAAGCTTCAGGTTGGCACTGAGACATTAAAATACATTTTCTTTAAATAATATAAAAATATAGATGAGGAAAATTCTGTGATCGGAACTCTCACCATATTGGCTCTTTTTAACGAGAATGCTCTGATACAAAATGAAATATTGTATATTGTACTACCATTCTTTACCAAATCCTACTGCGAGGGATAATCTAAAAGAGTTAAACCGTGACAGCTGAAATTTTGTCTGCACATTAGAAAATATAATAGCACAATGGCGTTCATATCGATTCAGCACTGCGGAAGGACATTCAGTTAAAGGTCTTATTTCTTTAAATCACAAGATCAAACACATCATTTCATTTGATTCAAGGTTCGCTTGGAAAAATGGACCAGCGCAGCGGGCATAGCCTGCTAGTTTATAAATATAAAAGGTCCTGACAATTCAAACACTTACAAGTTGAGATTTAATTTTCGTCACCTGGTTTTGCACATGCCCATATTCAATTGCATA
The DNA here is from genome assembly GCA_963932465.1 of Maratus speciosus. Taxonomy (NCBI): domain Eukaryota; kingdom Metazoa; phylum Arthropoda; class Arachnida; order Araneae; family Salticidae; genus Maratus; species Maratus speciosus. The sequence continues at coordinate 38,753,965 of OZ010792.1, forward strand.
TAATTGAACACTATGTGATAAATAATGAAATATTATCTTTTAAATTGTGTATTAAAGCAGGCTAAAACTTTTTATTTTATTTTAATAATTATTTTATATCTATCTTTAAAAATGCAACAAAATGAAAATGAAATTTGCATTAATAATGTACTGTCAGTTAAAAATGAAACATTTTGTCTAAAAAAGTTACTTAAGAAGATACTTTTCTCTTTCCTTTGATCAACTTCTCTTATATTTTTTAAACAATAGCTAAATTTCGAAAGGGAAAATAACTGTGTTATTGTAAAGAAAATATTAACAAATGCCTTAAAATTATCTTTTGCAATTTCTGTGGGACTTTTTGAAAATCATTTCTCAATATTCTCTAACACGTTTCAGAAGTGATCCTAATACATGTGCTAAATTTATGCAGAATGACATTTCAGTTACTTCTGAAATTAAGATAGCAGAATGATAAAAGTCAAAGACATGAAGAAATGCTGTTCTTTTCAAAACGTTCATATTTATTCACTGAATGAAAACAATTAAGTAGGGGGTCCCCGTATGAACTAGTGGGAATGAAAAGGCTATTGTATGAAATAAGGGATTTGTATAAAGATGATCAATTGTTAACATGGACGTTGACAACTGATTGGCATGCAGAATTTTCACTAGGAAGGGGATAATAGTATTTAGCTAATACTTTATTATTAGTATTTCAAATTACATACCGGCATCAACACCAAAAATGCTTTAAAAAGTCCTGGCACCGGGTTTCCATTTATTATTTGTTCAATATCGTACAGTATTTTATTGAATGAATAATATCATATTAGACAAATTGAAAACATTCATTGTTTATGGCGAACAGTCTTAGTGAATGAAAAGGGTAAAACTAAACTAAATTATATGGAGTTTACACTTGTAATGAAATATAAAGAAAAGAGCAAAATAAAACTTTGAATAATAATAATAATAATAATAACATTAAATAAAACAAATAAAAAATAATAACTTTAAAACAAATAAAAAACAGTTTATTAAAAATTAAAAATTCTATTTTTATATTGTTAAATACAAAAATACTCGAGAATTAAATTGTTTTACCGTATTTTATGGAAGAAACGCCGCAGCATTTACGAATTTGAAAGTTTTTTTTTTTTTTTCAACTGCGGCGTTTACACCATGTGTGGCGTTTATGATTTTTTTATTTTTTCACACGCGTAAAATTGGGATAAAGTAAAAATTACTTAAGACTTTTCGCAAGTCCCCTGCTCAGCAATGCGAAACTTTCTGACTTTGCCGATAATGAAAACTGTGACACTTTCGATGGTGATACCGAACCCATAGACTTGAAATAATCTCATCTCGATGACTGAACCATACAGGTAGACAAAGAAAATTCTATGGCGTTTACGACGGGCGCGGCGTTTCTTCCATAAAATACGGTACTTAAATGTATGTATTAATAACAATTCAAAATTATTTCAATTATGCACTGTTTATATAATAAATTTATATACAGTCGAACCTCTATTTAACGAAGTCGCTAAATCCTGGAAAAAAGTTCGTTATATGGAAAATTCGTTAAATAGAGATTCACCTTTTAAAATACTTTAAACTACATAAGACAGATTTAAATTCATAAACACTAAATATTTTTACTGAAAGTAATTAATCACATTTTTTTAATAAATTATATCGATTTGTTTTATTTATTTTACCCACCAATATCCATCATCAATTCATTTTTTGTATGTGTTTAAATCTTTGAAATCTGCTAGGAAAACAAAACATTGTCCGGGAATACACTGTATTTTCTGTTTAAAATAAATAGTTTTACATTAAAATTAACGAATTTTAATGACATTATCGTATTTATTATTATTATAACAAATAATTTTAACCATATATTATCATATGCGTCCTTAAATTTAATTTCTGAAAAACTCTGTTAATTTTGCCTGAGTTTTTTATTTTAAAAAGGGATTTCTCTCATAATACGTCTCGCATCTTTGTAATGCACCAAAAATTCCTTCATGCGTATTTTCTTCTAACTACAATCCGCGTCAGATTATTTTAAATGATTTTAACATTTCATCATATGAAGTTTTGTTAATTCCTGCATAATAATCATTTCCATCATCATCATCATATTCGTCTTCATCGCAATTCATTGCTGTATTGTTTTTATTTTTCACACTGTTGAAAATATCCAATTCCGATAGTGTTTCCGAGGTCTTATTTCAGAATTAAGTGAAATACAATTATCAATCAGCACATCATGGTTAATTTCTTCTTTTTTTCTCACTATATCCACATTTTTTTAAGTTACTCTAATGGATTATCGCCTTCGTCCTCCGTACTTACCTAATTCTCACTGCTGACAAAGAAGGCGCCTGGCAAAACCAGTTCAAGGCCATTGAACATCATAAAATGTGTTTAAAGAAAGAATAAATTTGAAATGTCCAGAAATAGTTCGAGAAATGGGGAGAAAAAAAATTTTTGATCACAAGAAAAAGTTCGTTAAATAGAGAATGCACTTCGCTATTTGGAGGTTATTTTACGAAGAAATTCGCAAAATGTTCTTGGTTCAAAGGAAAAGTTTGCAAAATAGAGAAATTCGCAAAATAGAGGTTCGTTAAATAGAGGTTCGACTGTATTACTTGTTTAAAAACTATCACATGAACTATATAACAGTTATTAGAGGGTAAATGCAAATATATATATATATATTTTTTTTTTATTTATATCTGAGAACTATAATGTTATTAACTTCATTATGATGTATAAAAATGATGATGTTTGTTTATTTATTAATTCCTTTATAATATTTTTCTTGCTCTTTAAATATAATTAAATAATAATACTTTGCTCTTTGGGAATTGTAAACTATAACTGTGCTTACAAAAATAAAAATCTACAACTGGACAACAATATCACCTAACACTACTATTATTATTATTTTTGTACATATTTTTATAATGCATTATTATTATTATTATTATTATTATTATTAAATAATAATCACAGAGACTTTATATTTTTGACTGATTTTTTAAAAAATTGCTTTTTTTATTTTTGGGGAAAAATAAATCAAAAACTTTGAATATAAAAAAAAAATATGAATAATTGCTATTAATTATTAAAATAGTCAGTAATTTTAGTATAAAAATTAAATTAATATTTTATTAAGTATATTTTTAATTTAATATGTTCTTAGTTTGTTAAATTAATAACATTAATATAAATTATATATTTTTAATTTAAAATAAGCTCAATGCATTATATATTATATATTCAGCTTATCAAATTTTATAGTAGCTATAAACTGAAATCTACCCTTTATCTGTTTATTTTTTATATATATTTAAAGTTAGTGAAATTTAAAATTATTAATATAATTAATAATAAACGTAAAATAAAAATTTACTAAACTTACTTTCTGGGAATGAGGTAGGAAAAAGGTAGTGAAAACAAAAAAAATGAAAAAACGACATATTTAAAAAAAGGTAGTTTTGCCCGTCAAAAAATAAAAATAAAATCAATTGAAATATTAGTAACATTGTCACATAAAATTAAAAATGATCTTTTTATTAAAAAGAAATATTCCAATAAAATTTGATCATAAAAATCTGCCTTATTAGGTGGGAGGACTTTAAAAAACTGCAAGCAACAAATATTAAGGGAAAAAAAGAGGAGAAAGGGGGGAATCTGAAAAATTTTCCTGAAAAAAAAAAAAAAAATATTTTTCATAGCACGCCTAGTAAGCAAATCACTATTGCTTTTCCAGTGCTGATAATGGTATTTACCATTATGAAAACAAATTCATAAAGTGCATCATAATACTATAAAAATAATAAAAAAGGTTAAGTATTTGTGTTTCAATAAATATATTTCAATTCTGATTAATTAAAGAAGGTTGTGTAGAGGAAGGATTTGAGGAAATATTTGCATATAATAGAAGGAAAAAAATTAAGCACAGTTTTTGTTTAGAATTGAATTGGTGATAATTTAGAGGTTCTGAGCAATGCCCGAAATCCACAAGAAAATGACATATGTATTTAAGGTAGTTTATAGTATAGATAAAATACCTGATAATAATAAATTAAAACATCAATTCTCTTTTTTAATTGTCCCCTGTAAAATTATGTCACATTGTTCAATCACACAAAATTTCAATGCACTAGGGTTTCATTATCATGAATTATAATGCAGTTTAAATTTCTCGGACCCTTGTATTCAGATTTTAATAAAATTTGAGAGAATTATGATAATGGTCCCAAACGGTGTTGAGCCATACAATGTTTGGCGGGCCTACGGCAATTAAAGTTTGAATTATAAGGTGGTGGGTATCGAAATAGCAAGAGACCGAAATGGCTAAGGACCGAAATAGCAAGAGACCGAAATGGCTTAGGACCAAAATGACAAGGGGCTGAGATGGTAAGGGAAAGGAATTGCTAGGGACCCGAATTGCATCGGAACCGAAACGGCAGGACCAAAACTCCAGGACTGAAATGTTGTGTGCTCTGATAAGATACATAAGAAAAGTGGGTTGAATGCATTCAATTTTCTATATAAGTTAACGCCGTTAAACAATAACATACAGTAGGAAAAAAAAACTTACTAATTGTGTTAATTAGAATTAGTGAAAAAAATAATCAAGTTGTAATTCATTTTACTTTTATAATGAGATAAATGAAAGAAAAAACTTAAAAACAAAACTATCAATTCATTTGACTTTTATAATGAGATAAATGAAAGAAAAAACTTAAAAACAAAACTATCATACAATGACAGTCAATCATGCTATGTCAAATCAGTCAATATTCAAACAAAATCACAAATAGCATTTTATTAGCCCCCAATACACTATTTCTTTCAGGCAACAATTAACGTGCAGTTCCTAAAAAATAACATTACGTTACAAAAGCCAGCCATAAAATGAAGCAGATGAATAATTCTACAGTTTAATACTAATAATCTCTACTGCAATTTTTTTTAACTTCTAAGCATAGCACATTTTCACTTTTTACACCTTCAAAATAGAGAAAAAATACTTTTAAGAGTAATTTGTTTGAAAACTACATCTAAATTTATTTTTTATATACCGGGGGGAGGGGTGTGGGGGGGGGGGGTCAACTTATACACAAGGCAAAAAAAAAAAAAAAAAAAAAATCGCAAATAATTGGCAAATGGGAAAGTCTTTTGAGTAATCACATGAGAGAGAAAAGCGGACAATGGTCATTTCCCTGTGATTGACAAAAAAAAAAAAAAAAAAAGCTCAACAATAATGTCCTGTAATTGTTCTGCACCCATTTTCTCTTGGGTTGGGTTGGGTTGATTTTTGATGGCCAATTATCTACACGAGGGATATAGGCCCGGGGGGGGGTGCCCTCCGTGGGGGTCTTTCTAAGGGAACCTAATCCGTATTAACGCATGGAACATCCACGGCTCGAAGAAAACCACGAAAACTCCGAACGATTAGGCCGACGGGCGCGATTGGGATCGAACCCAGCACCTCCCGTCTACCAGCTTCGAGAGCAGAACCTCTCGGCCACTGGTGGGGCCATTTTCTCTTGGGACCAAATTCCCTTCAATACAGGGGCATTCCTTTTAGCATTTTAATCTGCTTTTTAAAAAGAGCTCAACTTGAGAATGCTTCTAAATATCTCTCCTAAAAATCCTACAATACAAAGAAGCACTACATTTGAGCAGTCTAAAAAGTTGTTTACACTTGTAAATAAGGCTTAAATAGATTCTTGAATACATTTTTTTTTCTTTTTAAATATCATTGAATTGATGTGAATAGGTTTCAAAATAGTTTAAGCTTCTTCAGTTTTACATAATTTTACAGTTTTAAAACGTTGAATTAAAAAAAAATGTCTGATTAGATACGTAAAAATGTTTACTAATTTAATGAAAATTTTTTATTATTATTATTTTTTTTATCCTTGATTACAAATCATTTTACTACCAAATGTGGTTCGACTTATACACGAAAATTCAATTTTTTTTTTCAAACTTTTGCTTAAGAATTGAGGGGGGGAACTTATACACGAGTATATACGGTATTAATTTTTTTTATAGATTTAATGCCATTTCTGTAATGATGGCAACTAAAGAACTCAATTTGTGTAGAAAGTAAAGGGAAAATAGTAGACATTTTTTTGTTGCCATTTTCTCATAACAACTGAAAAAATGTAATGAAAATACTTTCTATTTTGAAAAAATATTAATCAATGATTTCTGATTAAACATAGAGCTATTATAAACTATATTTAATTTTAAGTATCCAAATAGTTGTTATAAACATATGAAAGCATGTGAATCATTAGATAGCCTTTTTTTTTTTTTTTTTGCCGTGTTTCGGCATCACTTTTTGCTGCACATGTATACTGTGTACCTTGTCTGGGTCCATTTTTTCTGAAATAGTGACGTCATATACCATATCGTCAGTTAGAACAAACCCGAAAATAACACATATATCCAAAGCATTATGCGACGTTACGGCATACCACTACTGAAGCAATCTTTTTGAATACAGAAATGAGAACAGGCGTATAAATGAAAACTTACAGTAAACATAAACATATGGCATTATATGGTAGAATTGATTGAAAATTAAAAACGAAAAAAGGTTGTTGTTTCTATTGCTTATATATAGTGTTAAAAAAAAAAAAAAAGCTAAAAATTAAATATATTTTAAAGGTGTTTTTTTCTCATCAGGCACGGCACTTAATTCTGAAAAGCAGAATTCCTGCTTTCTGCTTGTGTTTATATTGTGTTTGTACTTTTCTTTTCTTAATTTTACATATGTTCGAGGAAGCTCACTCCCCCCTCCCCTTTCCTCCCTTTTGTACGCCAATGTCAACTGATAATTTGATATAATTTTTCTAGCATTATTATTTGTCCTGTCTTTTCTTTCATGATCGATGTACTTATGCCTTAAATCTCACACTATTTTCCCGGTTATCGAAAGCAATATCTATTCTATTCTTAAAATAAGAAATGACTTTCTCTAGCACATCAAGCATTCACAATTGGAAATTTCCCAAAAATTACAATATTTTTTTTTCTTTATTTTTATTATTTCTAATATAACACAACACTGAAGCAGTAGAAAATGAAGTAATGCATAATGATAATTTAAAATGTACCTGCATCTAAAATCGTCTTAATAGTTATCGCAATTCACCTATCTGAAAAATAAAATAAAATAAATTATCATTAAATAATTTTACAAAATTATCTTTACTTTTACCATTCTCGCCTAAAAAAGACATTTTCTATATTTTTGCTACTTGCAATTCCTTTTCACAGTGTGCACACACACCAACTGTTTTTTTTTTCCTGAATTTTTAAAAACTTTTATTTATTATTTGCTCTGGTCAGCAAAACAATATATATTTTATCATTAATTTAAATAAGAAATCAATTGTACTAATTCATTAAACTTTCATGTTCTGGACTGGAAATTTCATTAAAATCACATACAAAAAAATTCACTCCATTTTAATGATTGATATTTTTAGACAAAAGCAATAAAACAGTATGTATACTATATATTTTTTTAATGTATACCTGTATCTGGAATCGGCCTGTAAAATGTTAGTTATCATAATTCACTATACCTGGAAAAAAAATAGTAATGAACGCCTTAGATTTATTTTTGCTACGGCAAATTGAAACCACGACGAATTGACGCTGCGATGAATTGTGCGCGACGAATTGATGCAGAACCAATTAGCACCACCTAAATAAGGTCTAAACACGCGGTCGGCAACAGGCGGATCACAGTCCACATCTGGACCACAGAAGATAGAAGCCTGAACCGCTTGAAAAGATATTGCAAATGAAGAATTTATTCATTTTCCAACAGTTCTTGAATATCAAAAAAAGAATTCCGAATTACTGCAATTTTCCTAAGTTTTATGTCAGATCTTGTGCAGGAATTTGAGCAAGATTCCAAGACTTTGCAGAGATAAGTAAGTTGCCTCAATTCTTTAAATCGCTTTATGAAGTTGCTCCATCTGCAGAATGGACTGATGTGACAGCGAAGTTGTCAAGTCTTGAAAAACCTTTACTTCAAATGGAGATAATTGACTTGTAAGAAGATATTTCCTTGCAATATATAAAACTGCATCGCCTGAAAAATTTTGGGGTAAACATGTCCCAGAAAGGTATGGAAATTGCAAAAAACTAGCTATTAACCTGGCTAATATGTTTAGCCCTCCATATACACATGAAATAACTTTCTCCAAAATGAACTTTTTGAGTACAAATATCATTCGAGATTTACGGATGCACAGCACACCTCGAAGATACTACTCACATTAGCTATTCACCATGTGAACCAAACTGCAAAAAACTGGCTCAAGACTGCAAGTGTAATTTTTCGCATTAATTTTTCAACGAATACTTTATGGTTTTGGTTATGGGAGTGCCTTTTCTATTTTATTATGTGTATGTAAAAATTTTCAGAACAAATACCAGACTTTCTATTTTATACAGTAGAAGATCTTTATAACGCAAACTAAAAACACAAGGTTGTGCGTTACATAGAATTTTGCGTTATATGGATCACATTTCATACATCATTAAATTTACCTTGTAAACATGACCAAATATGACCAAAACATATCAAAATACATTCGAGTATGTCTATACTGCATTCTTGTTACCATGAGTTATTCAGATAATAAATTTTTGCATGATATAGCATTGATTTGCATGATTCTACACAATGTTAAATTTATTTTAGAAACAGGATCCAATCCAAATATACCTGTATCAAATCAGTCATTATATTACTCATTTTCAAAAATGTTTATTTTAATAATAACAATTTTTTCATTAAAAAGTTCTGAATTAAGGATAGAAAGTTGAGCTAATGTATCAAATTTAGTTTTTTAAAAAGTAGCAATTTTTTACAGTATGGAAATGCAGGTGCTTCTTAACTGAAAAATTCATTGTTTACATCTGAGAAGTTGTGCGTTATATGGAGAATTGCATTATAAAGATTTTCTACTGTATTATATGTATGTGTATGTAAAAGAACAATTTAAAAGTAATATTTTCTTACATTACTTATGTGGGGGTTTTTTTTCTGGACCTCGATAAAAATTTTCAAAAGTATTCGGACCCCACTTAAAATTACTTGCCAACCCTTGGTCTAAACAGTATCAAATGATTATATAACATAGCCTGATATTGCGCAGAGTTCATATATCCTGAAATTCGGGTTAAATCGCATAATCCACCATGACTAAAAGCTCCCCAAGCCATTACTAATCCTCCTCCCATTTGTTGACTGAAGCATTGTTTTGGTTCCTTCCTCAAATCATGCCAATAATGTTTATAACCATCCGGACCGTCAAGATTAATTTTTTTTCCTCTGAAAATAGCACTTGTTTCCATTTCTTGTCCCATGGCATGACATTTTTAGCCCATTTCAGTCTTTCTTCTTTATGAAGTTTCATTAACCTCGATTTTTTCAATAGTTTCATACATTTTGCATTACTATATGATTTCAGACTCTTCCAAACTGTTATGTGTGAGATTCTTTTGCTGAAATGGTTCAAAATTTCCAGAGTTGAAAGCCTTTTTGAGTCGATAATCGAAATATTTGTCGATCATTACATGCTGTGAAAATCCTTTTTTGTCTAGATATTTTAATTTTATTTGAATCCGTTTTTCTAATTATTTCATTGTGAATGGCAGTTTTAGAACACTTCATTAACCAAGCTATTTCTCGTTCAGATTTACCAGCACCCTGATAAAACCAAATTTTTCTTACTTCGGTCACAGACAACTTTTTACTCAGTGGCATCTTCAAACATATCGTAAATAACACTATCTAAATCTGCACCTTTGCTTCTCGGGAATACTTTCATGATATACAAACGTGTACGTTTTATAATGATTCTGAAGTAACGTATAATATGCTAATTTCCTCAAGTGGTCTTATAATTTCTTAATAGTCACCTTATTTACATTTTAAAAATATAAGAAGATTTTAATAAAATGTAACTTAAATTTTAAATTAGCAATTAAATCAATTTTAAATACACACGCTAAAAATTTGCATATTGTGTCTTCTTCAGAAGTGCACCAATTCGTTAGTGGTCTTATAATTTCTTAACGCAATGTAGTGTAAGCTCTTAAAGGTTAATTTGATTTTAAATTAAATTAATAATAAAAAAAAACAGTGCTATAAACATATAAAATAATTAAAAAATAATTTAATTTAAAAATGATGAATTTAATCAATATTATTAATCACTTTTAGATTTATCCCCTTTTATGTGAATACATAGTATGTGCAGTTCTTTTGAAATAGGAGGGCCATTTGGGGAGGCCACGGGGCAGTTATCCCCAGTGTTCAATTCAGGCCTTTTTCTCCAGGAGGGATTTCTATGGCTCCAGGGGTGGGGGGAAATAACACAATCGTCCATTAAATACCATAAAATTTCAAACCTTCCGGGGGGAATGTCCCCCCCCCCCACCCCAGGTCACCTCCTAAATTCAACACTGGTTATCCTCTCAATGAATGGGATATCTTGTATTGTAATATGAGCAAAAATTGTGTGTATGTAAATTTTATCTTAAAAACGGCTCTAACAATTTTCATTAAATTTTGTATCCTACCGTTTTCAAGCAAGAGAAGACCAATGGACTAGGTCACATGTTTCGCATGTTCGAGAAATTCAATTAGTGGGTCATTTTGGCTAATTATGAGTCAGATTATAGTTCAGACCAAATGATTTTGACTAAATTTTGTATCCAATCCGTTTTGGTCACAAGGAGACTATTGGGCTAGGTCACATGTTTGAGAAATTTTGATTAGTGAGTCATTTTTGGGTCACTATGGGTCAAGATAAATTTATTTAAAAAATGGCTCTAATGATTTTGACTAAATTTTATATTCTATTGTTTTGGATTATGAGAAGATCATTGAACTTAAGTCACATATTTGAGGAAATTCGATTAGTGGCTCATTTTTGGGTCACTGTGGGTCAGCTAATTTTATCTAAAAAAATGGCTTTAAAGACTTCGACTAATTTTTTTATTTTACCATTTTGGGTTACCAGAAGACCATTGGGCTAGGTCACAAGTTCGAGAAAATTCGATTAGTGGGTCATTTTGGGTCAGGGTCTTTTTATTTTACCATTTTGGGTTACCAGAAGACCACTGGGCTGGGTCACATGTTCGAGGAAATTCGATTAGTGGGTCATTTTGGGTCGGGGTCAAACTAATTTTATCTAGAAAACGGCTCAAATGATTTTGACTAAATTTTGCACTTTATAATTCTAGATTATGAAAAAACCGCTGGGCTAAGTCATATGTTTGAGAAAATTCAATTAGTGGGTCATTTTCGGGTCAAACTAATTTTATCTAAAAAGTGGCTCTAACGATTTTGGCTAAATTTTGTATCCTACCGTTTTTGATTATGAGAAGACATTGAGCTAGGTCACATGTTCGAGAAAATTTGATGTGTGTCATTTTGGGGTCAGTATAGGTTAGTGCATTTCAATGGGAATAAAGGTTGAAACAGTTATTCAATTTTTGAACAGTTGGCAGAATACGAAATTGCAAAGCAGGCAACATTTCACCAAAATTGGTGATATTTGACAAAATGTTGGCGATATTGGCGAGATTTGGGTGGAAAAATTGACTTTTTACCAATGTCAAAATACATGCTTGGTAAAAATTAAAGAAAGTTGCCAAGTTTACAAGTTTTTGCCAAATTTTGACATTTGCGAAAAAGTTGGCTTTCACAGGGCTCCAAACACATTTCAGCCCTCAAAAAGGGGGAAAGGGGACCATTTTTATTTAAAAAGGGGGCTTTGGGGGACTAAAAAAGGATCATGAGTAAAAACATTGCACCAATTTTTCTAAATATGCAAGTAAATTTTAAAAATTACCCCAGAAAATATGTTAGACTGTTATCTTTATAAGATATCATTAAACAATGTACACAATTTTAAAGTAACACATTTAAATATCCTACTGTAAGAATATAGAAAGTATTCAATATTTCAGCAATTGACGTTGATATTCTCTTTAAAGGTAAAAAATAACAGTGATCAGTGAAGAAAAAGAGCACAGCATAATAGCGATTCTTGTTAAATATTAAAATTAGATTAATATATTATTAGTTATTTTCCTCAAACATAAAATTTAGTTTTTTTTCTACACAATAGAAGCTAGGATAAGCTATATTATCGAAAGTTATCGTTTATATAGTTTATCGAATAAAGCCTAGTATGGCAAAGCCCCGTGGGGAGTGATCAAAACGAATAATGAATCATCAGTTATTCATAATTATCTTACATATCAAATCTGGTGAAATTTAATCCCAAACATGTTGCGATCTTGCTTTCACAGAAATCATTAAAATTGCAACCCACAAGTACCTGTCATGAAATACACCAATATCTAATCAGTACCAATTTATGTCAAGGATTAAATGAATGTGAAGTTTGATGGAATTTCACCCTAACGATGCTAAGGTATAATTATCATGTAAATTGTGAAAAATGTAACATAGCAATGCCACCTGTTGGGCCATATACACCAAAACCTAATAAGCACCTATCTGTGCTAATGTCTAATTAAACATGGAATTTGATGAAATTCCATGCTTTAGTTTTGAGATAGAGTAGCTACAAATTTTGTTTCACAAATAGAGAGAGATTTTTAAAAAATAGTCAAATCGTATTGAGGTCAACCTAAAACATGTAAATCCATCAAAAAATAGAAATTATTTTCATGATTCCAATACTTTCTTCTAATAAACTAGGGGGCTCTACCCCCTACGAACTACGCTCGACAAATCCCGTTCAGACACCGCACTCTAAAAACACGCTCACTTGATCCACTTTAAAAAGATTATGGAAGATTTGAATAATAATAATTAAACAACCAGTGATGATCTCACTGTAAACAGATTTCCATTCATTTCCACTTCACTGAGGGATTTTAAGGTATAATCAGCTGCTGTTCAGACATTTAATGGCTGTTTTCGTGACTAGTTAAATAAGTAAACAATAGACATAAGTAAACAATATTTGAAAATTAGCCTACATAAAAAGAACAAATCAAACAGAGTCATTGACTTTTGGAATTTTTTAAACACGCTATAAGAAAATTGTCTTAAATAACACATTTTAAATCGGATGCAATTTTCACCAAAATTTTATTTCTCTCTTTAACGTTCACGTGAAAATACATTTGTTGTTTGAAAGGAATTATTATTTGCGCTGTCTTAGAATTGACAACAATAGTTAAAAAGATTGCCACAAAATACGAAATAAATCTCTTGTGTAAATATATTTTTTAATTTAAACTGTTTGGCAATATTATTATTTGTGCATTTTAAATATGATGTAATTTCTCCTATTTACTGCTTTTAACTAGCACATATTATATTAATGTTCATTTTTAAAACTTTCTTTTTTTTTTAATATTCTTGTGTAAATACAATTTTTGTGATGGAATTTTATATATTTTCCCGCTTTTAAAACGTGATCATTGAATTCTTATTTTAAAGTTTTATTTCTCTTTTTAATAGTCACATGACGGATATATTTTTAATTAAAAGGAAATACAGTAGAAGATCTTTATAACGCAAACCTAAAAACGCAAGGTTGTGCGTTATATAGAACTAGAAAGGCAGCCCGTCAAAAATGACGGAAATTTAGATATAAAGATATATACAACTCATGTGCAAGAATATGAGTTTTCTCGCTTGTTCCGCAGTGATAGATGAAAATAACACATTTTAAGAACGAAACACATTTATGAAAAATTGTGTACAGTAGAAGACCACTAATCTGCACAGTTTGGTTCCAAGTGTTATGCAGATTTGAGGCTTTTTGCGGTCATGTCAATTCAATCTTTGTTTACATTTTTTTAAATTCATATATTGGACAATTTAGATTGTTAAGCCTTAAAAATAAATAAATTACACACTTGAAGTAAGGTAAAAACTATTAAATTATTATTATACGATTTCATGAAATGATATTATATGTGTGTGCTTCACGATCTTTGTTACGACGTTGGCGAAATTGGCTACAACTTGTCATAATCCTAATAGTGTGGGCTGCTATAACAGAAAAGTAACCAGTTTTTAGTAAAATTTCTGATATAAAGTAGTTTTCAAAAACTTGTGTAAAATTGCAGGCCGTTCTCATGTTATGTCAGTCCTAAGAATAATATTTCTAACACTGAAGAGTTTCCATGTATATGTGGAATTTATAAAAGCTTCTCCAAAGGAAAAGTCCTGAAATGACTCTGTAATTTCTCTAATTTCAAAGTTTAATCGGGCCCTGATGTTGTTTACTGAAATCTAATAAATACAGTTATTTTGAATATTACAACAGAATTAAACAAAACTTAAACCCGCTGTTACTTCCCGATGTTATTTTTTACTATTAAGAAAGAAAATTAGGTACTTCTTGGTTATCCCGTCGACCAATTTCGCCAAATTATATAAATCGCCAAACCACTCGCCAAATTATACACATTGACATAATTTTTTATTTTAAATCACGAAAGAACAAATAAATTAGCAAAACATTAATAAAAATACAAATAAAACGTCGAATTAATGGTTTTATTGGCCATTATTGGCATTTAATCTTACAATTAATTAATTAATGGCAACCATTATTGGAAATTAATCTTGCAATTTGGCGACAGTAATTTGGTCGACGGGATAACTAAGAAGTACCGAAAATTATTTAAATTTTTCAAATCATGCATTTATAATTTTTTTCCGTCTTTAATAACTAAATAATGAAAAAATATGCTTTTGTTCTGAGCTCATAAATATGACAATAAAATAATGTAACTAAGAGACATTGCAAAATTAAATCTTTGTGATTTCAAACCATAAACAAACGATACCGCCACCATTTTACCTACTATGACGTCATTAGAATATTGTCCATTGATTGTTGGAGAACTTACTTTGTGTATGATTACCTCAATGATTTAATATTTTTTACGTTTCACGATGAATGAATCACTTGTGTTTGTATAGGTTTATGGAATGAGATATTAAGCTGTGAACCTAATTTCAACTGAAATTATCCAAGGATATATGTATTTTTAATTGAAATTAAAAACAATGCTTTGATCTCGAAATAAAAAATTTTAGTTTGTATAATTGGTTATGTCTGTTAATTATTTATTTAGGTACTTTCCCATTATAGAGCATTTTTAAAAAAAGCTTGACGCAATTCGGGCATCAGAAAGTGATATATGTTGCCAAAATATATAAACAGCTATGAAAACAAATCTAATTAACTTTTATTTTTGTTTATATATGCACTTATATACATAGAAAAAATCGTTTCTAAATATATATAGTATTTTTTTATATACAAATTACGGCACAGATTTCAGATATGAACCGGGATACCTAACTGGCGCCAATATGGTGTTATTTTGCCTGCTATGGTAACCCGGCTATTGTTTTTTACTTATCAATAAATTGTTTATTTACTTTCATTTTCTGTTTTTAATTATATAAACTGTTTTGTTTTATAGTTATTATTCAAACTTTTATTTATTTATAGTTATTTCCTTTTCAAAATGATAGCAAATAATTTAAAAATATATAAGTAACTGGTATTCGAAAGCGATATTTCTGCCAAATTGGCGTCAGAGAAAAACATGCCAACTCCGATGCGTATATGACATCTGTGCAAAAATTACTTCTGTTTCTTTATAAAAATGGGTAAATAGCTTTTTTATATTAAATAAATTGTATACATATGGAAAAAATTGATTGTTAGTATGAAGCAGTAAATAGGTTGTCAGAAAATACGTTGGCAAACTTCTTTCTCGCCAAGAAACTTTTCTCCGAAGTATTGTACATAAGCAATGATTGCTAGAAATGCATTTTTAATTATGATACGCGCTTTTATGTTTCACTACATTTATGCATATACTATACTGTGTGTATAAATGCTACAGTTCATATGCAGGGCTACACGAAAGAATTCGTAAGGGTTACTGAGTATGAGAGTAAATTGCTTAAAGGTGATTTTTAAAGGAGTTACGCATTTTTACGCTGAACTGCATTTAGTTTACTAAGAAATGTTTGTAGAATATAGATAAAATGATATACAGGTTCACGCAAAAAATTGGATACATAACCGTTTATGGATGATAATATCTGGAAATGTGATTTCAGTAGTTTTAAGAGTAGTTTAAATTAAATTTTGGCTAAATAGTGGTATGTAATAACGATACTATTGGCTATAGACGGTAACTGCTGAAATCAATTTTTAAAATTTTTTATGCGTCTTCTAAAATGTTTACTTAGTTATCTTCCCCAAATAACGAAGTTTTGTTAAAGCATTCAGGATGTGTTAGAAAGTGTTTCATATTCTATGCTTAACGCATGATTTTTCTTTCTTCTTTAGTCTGATTTTGAATTTATTTTATTCTTAATTTTTTAGTCTTATACTTCTTTATAGAAACTTTGGCGCAGTTGTCATATACGTTATCATATATTGGCGCGCTTTTTTTCCGATGCCAATTTGGCGAAAACATCAACAGCATAAACAACAACATCCGGGTTACCATATCAAGCAAAATAACGACACTTTGGCGCTAGTTAAGTACCCGTTGTGTATATGGCATTGGCGTCAGAAAAATATCGCGCCAATATGGGGCGTATATGACATCTGTGCCGAAACTTTAATATTTAATGTTTAAACTCTTCGCTCCAACCCCCTTGCATATAGTACAAACTATAACACAGCTAGTGCAAAACAATAGACAGTTTGGTACTTTTCCACTGTAGGGGCTTTGGCGTTTTTTATTTTTAAAGCTTGGTGTAATTTGGGCATCAGAAAGTGAGATTTGGGTACTATTCCGTTATACGGATACCATTGTCGCCAAACGTAATAGTGGGCGCAAAATGAAAATCACGTGAATTGAAGCATTTGAAAAATAAAAGAAAAAACATGTCGATACTAAAGTGAGCATTTAAAAAATATAACATTTGAAAATTCCAGACTTTTACGAACTATTTCATTAAATCACAAATATATACTTAAAATAAGTGAACAAATAAGTGTTATAAAATAAAGCAATAAAATAAAACTCATATTAAACTGCTAGCATAAAATTACAAATATCTTTTAGCATTTTGAAATAATTGGCGCATTAGCATACATTTTGGCATGGTGTCCGTATAACGGGAAAATATCGAGATTTGTTATCAAATCATATAAACAGCTGTGAAAACAAACTTGATGAGCGTTTTTGTTTGTTTTATATGTTTATTTTATATGTTTAGTTTATATGCATATTATTGTTGTTTTTATGTACAAATTACATCTGTTTTTGTATAAAATTAGAGAAACGGCTTTTTTATGTTAAATAAATCGCATAAATATCGAAAAAAATGCGTGTGTATATAAAATGAAACAGTGGATAGGTTCCCGGAAAATATGTTGCCAAATTTCCTTTTTCGCCAAGGCACCTATACTGGAAAAGTACCTAAAGCGCATTAAAATCGCACAGTTAGGAGATCACACAGTACAGCGTCGTCTATTGGCGGTTATTTTATTAGTAGCATCGGGAGGATGATGTAAAGATGTACTTTAAATTCTCACTCATAGATTTTGAAAAAATATCTTAAAAGAGCGGAGTTTAAATTAAATTTCGGAGACCTCCTTTATGAAAGGTTAATGGTTTTAAATGGGAATTTCGCCAAATTAGCCAGCTGTCACAAAGTTGGCTAACATTTTAGCGCTACTCTGGTAACCCTGCATTAGTATTTTTTAACAATTACTCATTTCAATGAGGCGGTCCTACCGGAATCGTGAGGGACACACAGAGACTTGGATTTTATATAAATAGATTTTGCGTTATATGGATCACATCATTAAATTCACCTTGTAAACATGGCCAAATAAGTCTGAAACATATCAAAATGCATTAGAATATCTTTATGCTGCATTCCTTGTTATCAAGAGTTATCCAAATTATAAATTTTTGCATAATATAGGTCAGACATTGTTAACTACTTTATAAACATGATCCAAATATAACTGACACAACCATCCCTTATATTAGACATTTTCAAAAATGTTTATTGTAATAATAGCATTTTTTTTCAGTAAAAAGGTCTTAAATTAGAAGATAAAGTTGAACTAATGTATCAAATTCAGTCCTCTAGAGAGTAGCAATATTTTACAATGTAAAAATGCAGGTGCTTTTTAACTGCAAAATTCATTGTTTACATCTGAGAAGTTGTGCGTTATATGGAGAATTGCATTATATAGAATTGCGTTATAAAGATCCTCTACTGTAGTACTTTTTGCACTGTTTTTACACTTGGCAACAATTTAAAATAATAACTTTTCCTAAATGTGAATAAAAATATCTATTAAAATGAAAATTTAAACGAAAAATAAAAAAAATCAGTCAAAAAATGATATAAAATAAATGCAGTATGCATACCACAGGTTTGTAATGTATATCCTTAGAAAAAAGGATTAAATTCCTATGCATAGCTTTTGTTCAGCTATAAATTGTTTTTAATAGAATTATTTTGACCAACTTTAACACTGAAACCAACTTTAATATTGAATATCTCTTAAAAGGATTCTTCAATTTAAAAACTGTCTGCATCAGCATGTTTATCAATCCTTTCTGTATAATATGAGTACTACCAATGCTCATAAGTGCAGTGGCGGTGGCAGAGTTAGTTACTTTTTTAAGAATATAGATATATATACTGAAGAGAGCCTAAGGGGAAAAAAAAACAAGAAGACATTGTAATTAAGCGTTCCTTTAATACACTGGCCTCCAAAAGTTAAGGTACAGAGACTGGATGTTTTCGATTGCACACGCAGACTTAGATAAAATGTAAAACTGTCTGCAAACTCAAATAGTTTCTTAAAAATTTTCTGCAGAAAAACGCCACGCCCCTCCTAAGTCCTATATCGCCGCTAACAGCAAAAGTGAAAAAGTCCTCTTTCCAATCCCTCACATTACATTACATGCTCTAACCCCCTCCCACTCCAGTTTTCTGAATTACACTTTATTGAAAAGAGGATAATGTTTACTAAGATATTAAAACCAAATTCCCCTTTCGAATGTAAAAAAGTCACTGCAAATCGCAGAGAAATGCTAAACAAGCGCATAAACATTCGCTAAAATTTCCAACCAAATAAACTTTATTTAAAAGAGATCAACATTTAACATTTACTTTTCAACACAAAATTTATTTTTAATCTGTTAAATTAATCTGCAAAGCCTAAAATAATCTGCAGCACCTGCTTCGGTGCTGCACTGTTTCTGCTACCAGCCCTGGCAAAAAAAAAAAAAAGTATGGTACCTGCCGTTCCGGCATAAGCCCCGCACTTCCAATATTTTTAAGTTTTCTATTATATATATAAAATCCAAACGGAAATTTCGTTCCGAACGCCGAGATTTCGAGTTCTACCGCATGGATTTTTACGGAACTTATACCGTTAGATAGGTATCGTTCCAGGGAAGGTTTTAAGCTATAACACATCATTCTATCTAGATTAGTTATAGAATTATTACGGAAAATTCTATTATTTTGAACTTTGTTACTTCATATTTCCTTAAATATCTGGGCTCCTATTGGTCGTAGAGCTTAGATCTCGCGCCAAAAGTAGCTCCGAGGCACCCAAGCAAACTTTTCCCCGCTATTATTTTGCCGTCTTCCGATTTCCTCTAACTCTATTAGGGGCCCGAGTAGAGCCCCTTTAAAATATTTTTCGTAGTAATTTCAGCAATTATCTTAAATTATTGGTTAAGACCGCCACCCTCCCGATTCATGTATCTACGGAAAGGTTGCATGAAGGAGTTTCGTTCAGATACGCTTTCGTTAAGAATAGAGTGCACTCCCTGGTGGTGGAATGTGGAACTAACATAACGCGACATTGTTAAAATTAGGAAATCTAACAATGCGATCTGTTTTAAACTTTGAGATAGTTCATAACGCATAATCTATTATCTATTCTATCTATTCTATCTATTATATATATAAAATCCAAACGAAAATTTCGATCCGAACGCCTAGATTTCGAATTCTACTGCATGGATTATGATGGAACTTATACTGTTAGATAGGTATTGTTTCAGGGAAGGTTTTAAGCTATAACACATCGTTTTACGTAGGTTAGTTATAGAATTATGACGGAAAGTTCTGTTATTTTGGGCGAAAGTGTTACCATTATTTTATTGGCGATGAATCTTTTGATAAATGAATTGAAATGGCTGTACATCACGGAAAAAAACTGTTACTAATTTTATTTAAAAGGAAAAAAAAAAGAAAAGAAGAGAGAAAATGAAAAAAAAATCGACGAGTGGTAATATTGGAAAACGAAAATATCGAATTTAAACATGAAAGAGAATGTTCGTTATGCTTAAAAATTTATTCAATATGAAAGATTGCAGTTTTAAACTATATTTGGCAATTTATCTCTTGCATCCGGTTAAATAAAATGCATCAGAAGATTTTATAAAATAATATCTGAGTGATAATTTTGTTTTTGTTTTTGATTTCTTTTAAATTTACTTTTTATTTTTATTTAACTCGACCATCAGGTGACATACAGAAGAAACTAGCAGATGTAATTATAAAAATGACGATACTTGTGAGTTACATATTGTATGTTTTTTGCGATTTCATTTTATCGCCAAACGATTTAATTTTAAGCCAAAAATGCATGGGCGTGCCATCGGTTTGAGCGACGTTCACAATATTGGTTATTTCTCAATAAACGACAGCATTTTCTGGAAATACCTAATTCTACTTATATATATATATAATTCAAATGGAAATTTCATTCCCGCTGCTTATAACTCGAGTTCTGCTGAACGTACACTGTTAGATAGGTAATTTTTCGGGGAATTTTTTAGTACATAACACGTCGTTCTATGTTTCTTGGTATTGAATTATGGTTTAAAGATCTTTAATGAGATGAACCTGATAATGGAAAATTAGCCCCTTTAAATGATTCTGCCCAATGTATTTCGATGGAACTTGGACTGTTAATTAGATAACTTTCCAGGGGCGTTTTCAGTATACAACATGCCCTTCTATATTGTTCAGCCATACCGTTTTTGGGAAAATTCTGTAGTCTGGTGTACGCAATTATCACAATAGCCTTTTTAAAAATTAAAATAAACGGTTTTTGATAGAATTTGCATTATTAGTTTGACAATTTTTCAGAGATAGTTTTAGTATATAATATATTGTTCGACACTGTTTAGTCATAGAGCAATGGGTTAAATTCTGTAATTTTCCAATATAGCCGCGAGTTGGAAAAAATGGGCTTGGCGAGACAAGGAAAGTTTTCATCGATATTTTCTGTTCAGTAATTAGATAATTTATTTACTATAAAGAATACATTTATCTCTTTTTTATATAAAAACAGAAGTAAATTGTATATAAATAACAAAAATATTAATATTCAAAAATAAAAATTTATATAGGAATATATATATATGAATACATATTTTAAAAAGCTTAAAGTTCATTTTATTTGTTTTTATAGCTGTTCATATCATTTGGCCACAAATCTCACTTTCTTAAGCCCGAATTGCGCCAAGCTTTTTAACATCTAACAGTACCCATTGATCTTAAAATCAGGAAAATTGGAAAGTAGATGTAGTTTGTAAAGTATGCATAAATTATGGAGATAAATTACGTTATCGAATCCATAGACAAATGGCATATTTGGTACCGATAAGTTACATAATTGAGTCGACTGACAATTGGCGTATGTTACCTCGCGTGGTTTGGCACATAATTAACTTAGGAAAAGGTTTAAACTGATTCTGTGTTTTTAAAGCGGAGCTATTCTATAACCGAATTAACACAGAATTGGCGTGATTTGAAAGAAAACTTTTTGGCGACCTTTTCCTATTTTTACGTTATACCAACACCATACGAAATTGTATGCTATTGCGCCATTTATTTCAATCCTAAATGTGCAAATTTTTTTGGTAATTTACAGTATAGGGATCTTGGCGAAACAGAGAAAATAGCCTTGGCGGAGAGAAAATTTGGAAACATATTTTCTGGCAACCTATTCACTGTTTCATTTCATATAAACAAGCATTTTTTTCTGTTTATACAATTTATTTAACATAAAGATGCAATTTATCTAATTTTAATTAGAAACAGAAGTAATTTGTATATAAAAAACATTTATAATATACGTATATAAACAAACAAAAAAATTCATCAAGTTTGTTTTCTTAACTGTTTATATCAATTGGCAATAAATCTCACTATGCCCGAATAGCGCCAAGCTTTTAAAAAAACGCCAAGGCGCCTGTAGTGGAAAAGAAAAGTACCAAATTTTATTGCAAACGATGCCAAACTTTGGGGCTTGATACAGTGGTGTAGTCGAGGGGGGACGCGGGGGGACGGCGTCCCCTCACTTTTTTATTTTTTCTCGAGCGTCCCCTTACTTTATATTTTCAAGGGGGACGCTAGAGATGCGGGAGGACGCAGATTTTCCAAACTTATTATTATTATTTTTTTTAAATAAACTCACAAATAAATTAATAATTTTAGAAATAAGGTATTGATTTTCAATACTTTTCAACAAAGTTGAAAGTGTTTACTGTGCTGTTTCGCCTATTCACATTTTAACTTTCATAAGTTTGTATTGCGGCAAAATTTTATGTATATTTTTGAGGTTCAATGTAGTACATCACTATTGTAAATGATGTGTATATCATCAGTATTTCGTTTACGCGAAAACAAAAAGAGCGTTCTTTCATATTACGCTTTATTGGCAGAAATTGTTTGAAATAGACATTAATGAAGTTATAATATTTTAAATATAACAAAAATGACATTAGAAATTCGTTACATGTTCCCTATCGGAAATAGCATTTATCATTCGTTTACAGGGACATTAAAAAATATTTCCAAACACCACGATAATTATTTGAATTGCATGGAAAACTATGGAAAACGATGCAACGAAACATTTATAAGTACAATTCCAAGGCCAGACAAAAAAAACCATCACATTGTCATCTATGGGTTAAGTCTGAAACGTGTTCCGATTATATTATAAAGCTCCCAACACAATTTAGTCCCCCAAAAGTATGAATGGTGCCATTTTATTTAAAAAAGGGACTTCAAGGAACCATTTGGGTACATTAAAAAAGGGGGACTAAAAGAGGCCAATTGTCAAAAAATGCTGCATCGAGTTTTTCTAAATATGTAAGCAATTATTTTAAAAATACCCTAGAAAATATGTCAATTCGTTATCTTTACATAGATAGTTATTAAGCAATGTACACAGCTTTATTTAAACATACTTAAATATTCTATTGCAAGAAGATAGAAAGTGTTCAATATTGAGCGCTCACTTTCATAATTGTCGTTAAAGAAGTACGAACTTTTAATTCAAATTGTTGGATATTAAATTTTTAAATTAATTTAACATATATATTGTTAAGTATTAACCTTAAACATTAAAAATTTTAATTTAAATTTTAGTTACTTTCTACACAAAATCTGAGATAAGCTATGATGTTCATCAGAAAAAGCATAGTATGGCAACGCACTCTGTAGAGTGATCAAAACCAATATTGAATAAACAGTTATTCATAATCAACTTTCATATTAAATTTGATGACATTCCATCCCAAACATGCGGAAATCAAACTATGATGGAAATCGTTAAAAATGCGACACAGTAGCACCACCTGTTGGGCGAAATACACCAAAATCTAATCAGCATCAATTTATGTCGAGGGTTAAGTGAATGTGAAATTTGGTGAAATTTCATACCATAGATGCTGAGATATAGATATGTAAATTGTGAAAATTACAACATAGCAATGCCACCTGTTGGGCCATATACACTAAAACCTGATTAGTACTTATATGTGTTGAGGTCTAATTAAATATTATATTTGATTAAATTCTATGCTTCAGTTTTTGGAATAGAGTGGCTAGGCTACAAAATATGTATCCAGCGAGGAATTTTCAAAAAATTGTCAAATTATATTCAGATCAACCTAAAACGTGTAAATCCATCAAAAAGATTCCAATACTTTCTTCTGATAAAAAATATTTAAAAAGTATAACAAAAACAAGAATAAATTTTAACTAAGATTTCCTTTAATAGAGGGATATGCTTCTACATCAAAATCGAAAACAAAACTAAATCTATAATAATAAAGACAGTGTTTGGTCTGTGTGGTCTATGTGCTGAAAAGACTACTGCACGTACAGCTACAAGATGGAGGCGATGTACATTTATGCCTAAAATTATGCACTTCGAAGCCAGTTTTCGGATTTTTTTAATTTGATTATTTTGCGATTTTTAACTTTTTTTTTCTTTACCGTACACAGTGATTTTTTTCACATTAATAAAAGGAATTCAGTTTCAATTTTTTAGTCCAATAGTAGCCAATTTTGTCTTCAAACTTTTTCAATAAAGTTTATTTAGAATTTGTACAGCAATTTATTTTTGGAGAATTATTTATGCGAATTTCAGCTTTTTTTTTTCGCGTTTCGTTTCAATTTTATGACATTCGAAAAAGGAATTTCGTTTCAAATTCTTAGCCCTAATGTAATAGATTTCGTCCATTCACGATTGCGTCCTCAGATTGTAATTTCTGCTGATTTTTACCGTTTTTTTTTTTTTTTTTTTTTTTTCATTTCGCGACACAATGTTTTAGCCCACTTTAATAAATTTTGTCTTTTGTGATTTTTATGAATTTTTAGCGATTTTTATACATTTCGCCGTGATTTTTCCACATTAGTAAAAGGAATCCTGTTTAAATTTTTTAGTCCCATTATAGTAAATGTTTTCCACTTTTCAATAAAATTTATTCGGAATTCGATTAGTGATTTTTGAATCTCTCACAATTTTTTATGCGAATTTTAAAGTTTTTTTTACCTGTTCCAATCTTTTACTGCAGTTTAACGTATTTCGTCCTCTTTTCAATAAATTTCTTTCGGAATTCATACCGTGATTTTTGATTTTTTTTTTTTTTTTTTTTTTTTTTGTTAATTATTAATACAACTTTTGAGTTTTTTGGGTTTTCAGGCGATTTTTTGTCATTCGGTTTCAATTTTCTGGTAGTTTAATGTAGTAAATTTTTTCTCTGCGATTTCTGAATTTTTAGTGATTTTTAATGCGATTTTCATTGAGTTTAACTTT
The DNA here is from genome assembly GCA_963932465.1 of Maratus speciosus. NCBI lineage: Eukaryota > Metazoa > Arthropoda > Arachnida > Araneae > Salticidae > Maratus > Maratus speciosus. Next base: position 38,779,152 of record OZ010792.1, read on the forward strand.
TTTCCTCATTCCATGGCGATTTTTTGAGCAAAAAAGACGCCCGTCTGACATTGGTCTAATTAAAAAAAAAAGTTTTAAGCCAGTAGTCCTGAAAATATATAAGTGCTATGTTTTACGTTTCTTGAGTTTCGTGATAAACTAAAATTTTAGAATCTTCTTTCCGCGTTTCACACCGTTAAAATTCTAATTTTTGAAAGAAAAAAAATTTCAAGTATTGCATTTACACATTAGAAGTAACATATAGTTACTAATTTAAAGTTTCTATTTCAAGTTTTTTTTTTTTTTTTAAATCTTGATGAAACGCAATTTTTGGACATGTTCTGTAAAAGGATATTTATCTATTTCCACTCTTTAAAATCCATATATTTTTTTAAAAATTCGATTTGGGTCAGCATTTGAGTACTAAGCGTATTCTTCGGGCAAATAAAAAGCATTATTTATTGATTATCTTCGGCCTTGGTCACATTTTTAGATATTTTTTCTCACGTAAACAGTACTTATTTGTTATTTCTGGTCAAAAGTTCGTTTAAAAATTACCTAGATGCAAAAACCGCGTTGAATTTCTTCCAAATTCGAGTTCGGACAGTGGCATATAGTCTCAGAATATTAAATAGTCTATTCATCATGTATAACTTGAAAAATTTGAGCCCTGTCGAAAACACCGTTTGAGCGCTATTACGTTCAAACACACATGAGAAAAAAAGGCTAAGGAAATACCAACATACACACATGTATACGCACATGCATAGTTGTAAAAATAGGCAAAATGGATTCAGGGGGCTTCAAAAAGTAAAGATGTACCAAAATTTCACAGCCTTATTTTTCTTTTCCATGATTACAATAAATTCCTTACACTAACCATAAAGTAAAAATGCAATAATTTTTAATGTTCTCAGTGGAAAACAGTTATTTTATAACTATTTCCAAAATAAATAATGCAACACAAATTCTAATAAAAATTTCGTTGTCTGAATCAGTGTTACTGAATTACGAATTCTATTCCAAAAAATTTCAGCCATGAAATAAGGTTTTAAATTTTTGAATTCTATAGCAAGCTAATTAGTGTCCAAAAGAAACTAATTAAATTAATTTTAATTTAATTTTTAAATTTAAATTTTTCAATTACTTTTCCTTGCAATTGAAAATGAAAAGAAAGATTCAAAATAAATTTGCCTTGCGTTTGATATAGACCCTAATGTCCGAAACTATGAGCGTCGCCCCACTTTTTTTTCCAGGACTACACCACTGGCTTGATATTTATTGAACGCGAATTTCTTTTGGCTTTAATTATTATTTATTCGTAACACTGCAAAAAATTTTAATTTACTATTTTTTGAAGGTGGAAGTATTTTTTATTATCAAGTAAAATTAAGTTATAACTTCATTTTTAGCTGAATAAAACATGGAAATGTTTACTGCAGTGCCAAGAGACACTTAAAATGTCATGCGCGTAGTTGGCGATTTTGAAAGAAAAAATATTTTATAATATCGGAACCCACAGCAAATTGGCTCATTTTAACGACAATGTTTTGGTACAAAATGAAATACATTTGTTGTAGACATAATAGTAAATCTCAATACTCGCCGATTGAAAAGCCTTTAAAATTATTCAGCAGAGACAACGAGAAATAACTTGCAGTTTCATAAATTTTAATAATCAGTATTCTTATCTATCTATCTATCTACTTCTGCTTCTACTATATATACTAGTACAGTGGTGTGGCGTGAAAATTTTCGGTGGTCATCGCAATTATTTAAATTCGTGGTGAAAAATTATTAACTCTAAAATTCAATGGTTGAATGTTCAAAAAAGAAACTTTAAATCTTACCTTCACTTATACATGAACTCCAAATGTTCTGCTAAAACTGGATTGTAGAGTTTTAAAAGCTTATTAAGAGTTTTAAAATATTGCTTGGTCATCGCTGCATCCAGCGATGACCGGACGCCACACCACTGATACTAGAGTAAAATGGAAATGGGAAATTCGTCCGGGTTGCATATAACTTGAGCTCACCTGAATGGATTTTGATCATAATGATAGTTAGAAAATTTTCCAGGGAAGATTTTAGTATATAAAATATCGTTCTACGTTGCTTATACATACAATTATGTTTTAAAGTTATATAATCAGACGAACCCGATCATGAAAGATTAACCTTTTTAAAAGATTCAGCCGAATTGATTACGATTGAATTTTCACTGTTAGATAAATAATTTTTCAGGCAGAGTTTTAGTATATACTATACCCTTCTGCACTGCTTAATAATAGAGGTGTGGTGGAAAGTTCTATAATCAGTTGAACCCGATTATGAAAGTTTAACATTTTTTAAAGTTCTACAGAACGGATTTTGATAGGAATTTCATTTTAGTTAGATATCTATTCAGACATGGTTTTAGTATTTTGCATATTGTTCTACATTGCTTAGTCATAAAGTAATGGCGGAACGTTCCATAATCATATGAAACCGATTATGAAAGATTAGACTTTTCAAAAAGTTCTAGATGGCGGATAATGGTAATACTTTCATTGTTGATAAGACAATGTTTGCGGAGGTTTTAGTTTATTGCGTATCATTCTACGTTGCTTAGTTACAGAATTATGGGAGAAATTTCTATAATCAGATGAACCCCTTATGAAAGATCAACCTTTAAAAAAAGTTTTGCTGGATGGATTTTGTCCGTTTGTTTGTTTACATTATTACAAGTAGTTATATAATTTTTCAGGGTTTGTTTTATTGTATTGCGTATTGTACTATCTTTCTTTACCAATCCTAGTGTTATTGATCAACTAAAAGGGTTAAGACCTTAATAACTGAAAATGTGTCTACACATTAGAAAATATAATAGCACATTGTCGTTCTTATCGTTTTCAGCAGTGCGAAAGGACATTCCAGGTAAGGTTCCATATTGCTTTAAATCACAATGTCAAATTCAATGATACATTTTGTTTAATTCAAGGTTCATTTGGATAAGCAGACCAGCGTAGCGGGCATAGCCTGCTAGTAAAAATATATATGCCACGGCGCTTCTTCCATGGTACATGGCAAATAATTTCTATATAGCTTTTTTTATCTGCAGACCTTCTCACAAGTCTGCGACGGGCCTCGCACAGATACTCCGCTTGGGGTCTTAATAATTTTTTTATGAAAAATTTGTAAAAAACCATCAGAACTGTCTGCAAACTTTGAAAATTTTCTGCGAACGGCGTTCGCGTGTTCGTCTATATTATCTGACTCTGTGTACACGTTTTGTCGAATATCTGCCAAAATTATTGACGAATTGTTCTTGAACTTCTGGGATGTAAAGAACATGTTTGATTTCATATTTCTCGGTGAAGATTTAGCCGGGAGGACAATTAGGGGGCTAATAATAAATTTAATAATAAAATAATATTTGCGATCACCTATGTAATGGAAAATGCTGGGAATGGTTTTTCACTGTGTTAAATAACTATTTGGGCCCTGTTCAACGTGTGAGTGCATTTGTGTAAGCATAGCACTCATATTCGAGAAGATGTTATTGTGTCTGTGAAAAATTTAACACACCAAATTTAACACAACTTTCCGAAAACTTGCCAAAGAATAGTAGCAACAGTATACAGCAATTAAAACATGAATATATTGAATATTTGATGAAATATGGGCATTTTTATGAGATAATTTTTAACTGTGCATGCACAGAAGATTTCAAAGTTTTTATTTCATAATTTGGTAGTCAGTATTTTGGAGCAACTTCTATAAAAAGTCCAGTCAAATATCGCAAAAATTCACAAAGATAGGGTCGATATAGCGAGTTGCTTCCTAAAAATAGCTTTATTATAAGGGATTTTCCACAACTTTTCAATCAGCTCACTATATCTTTCTAAGTTTTCACAACATTTTTTTCTGCAGCGATTTTTTCCACATTAGTAAAAGGAATCCGGTTTCAATGTTTTAGCCCAATATAGTAAACGTTGTCCTCCTTTTAATGAAGTTTATGCAGAATTTGTACAGCAATTTTCGAATTTTTATGCGATTTTTTAATTTTCGAAGTAAGAAATATTTTAATTCTTGATTCAACAGAAAGTTTTCTGTAGAGGTATATCGTCTTGTTTGAAAGAAATTGCATTTGAATAATTAAAAATATGCAAAAAGGCATTTTACTCTATCCATTTCCTTTGAAATGATTCAGAGTTGTGAGCTTTAAATTCATTTTTTTTAGTTTGAATCTTTTGTCTCCTCCTAATTCAATGCTTCTCTCCATTTGACATGTTCTTTTGAAGACTGGTCAAGCAGTAGCTTAATATAGTAACTTTTGTGTTCTGTGATTTTTTAATTTTTACGATTTTAATGAGATTTCTTAAAATTTGCCCATATTCCATGGTGATTTTTTAACACTTGTGGAAAAATTCCAGTTACAACACTTTAACCCACTGTAACAAATTTTGTCCCTTATGATTTTTAGAATTTTTTTTAGTTTGCGGTGATTTTTTCAGTCACTGAAAAGGGGACTAAGGGGACCAAAATGCATAAAAGGGGCCTTTGGGGGACCTTTTTTTAAAAAGGGGACTTTGGAGGAAAAAAGGGGACCACTTGGGAGCCCTGCTTTCAGAATCTGAAGGAATTTTCCAGAAATTCTCAATAGGAGCCGATATACATGATTCAACCAACCAGAGTCCATAGAAAGTTCTTGAATAGTCTTGATCAGTCTTTCGCAATATTTTCAAAAAGATGCAGATGGTATGAGTTTTTAATATTTAACGCAAATTAAGGTGATCAAAAGTCCTCATTTTCTGTATATAGTGCTTATATTGAAGGCAATTTACCCATTTTTAAAAAATTTAAATGATATATTAGCATAACCTGACCAGGTGGCCAGCTTAATCCAATTAGCTATCCCATGAGATGTAGATAAGTCTTAGAATTGAATATTTTTCAGAAAATGAGGAAATTTTCTGGTCACCATATATCCATTGACCACTATATGAAGTTGTTGGACTAAGTTTTGAGTTTGGATTTATAAAACTGTCAACCAATACTTAATGGATATTAGGTGATTTTTATGTTTTCTTTTGTTTTTTCTCCCAAATGAGATATTAGCAAGCTGGATAAGTGTGTTATATGAGGAATCGGCATACATGAAAAAATACCGTATATGTATTGTTAATAATTGAAATCAGGGAAGTCTGATAAAGATAATCAGGAAAATCATGGAAAAATCACGGAACTTTTTTTACAATTTTGTAGACACCCTGAATGATCATCGGCTGTTTGATTCTCTACTGGAATTGTAAACCTCTCTTAGAGCACATTTGAAATAACTTTGCAGTATTCAAACTAAAATATTTCAATCACTATGATGCTTGCAGATTTTAATGATCATATGGAAAGGGTTTTCAAAGTTTAGTCATATATGCACTACTTATAATTTGCACTTACATCTTGAGTCAGTGATAACTGATAAATATAAACAGTGAAGTTCACAGCAATAAATAAACAGGTCTCATTTCAGCCAATACGCTCAAATCGTTAAGCAGCATCGAAAATTACTGAAGAAAGAAACGAGATTTTAAGAGTTTCGGTTTTGACAAAAAATCAGCAATATTTTTTCAAAAATGAATGTTCAACGAAACAAAGATATTAGGCCAAAAATGAAACTGAATATTCAGTCAAACTCTAGTACAATCATATTTTTACACAATGATTCGTGGCAGATTTAGTATAAGGTGGTGCTTTTTTTTCCTAGTACTGTACAATTTTCAATGAGCAGAAATAACTACAACAATTAGGAATAAAAAATAAATAAATACTGATGTCTATTTTAAAATGGCATGTCATAGAAGCGTGTTAATATGTGCAAAAGGCTCTTATTCTTTAGCCATAATGAAAACCAATTTCATAAGGATATGTTTGAAATATGATGTAAATTGCACTATAATTTTAACTGCTGTTCTAACATACTACTGAACTAAGATCAACACCAAAAGTTATCTAAAATATTTATAATTAAAAAAAAATATTGTTTATTTATTTTGGTACTAGATGCCTGCTTGGCGTTGTCCCAGCATGGGTTAATAACTATAAATATACCCTAAAAAGTATTGAATTTGGACATTTTTCTTTGAGAGGGATTTAGTGTTGGGGGCCCAACTGCCTTCGGCAGTATATACTTGGGCATGCTATGCACGCCCCGGTTTGTTTTTGCAAATGACACTTCAATTTGTATGATTTTATATTTTTAAACAAAAATCTTTCTAAATCAACCTAATGTTGATGGTCCCACTGTTTTCAGTAACATACATTCTCAAACTTGTATGATTTTAAATTCTTTACTGAAAATCCATCCAAGTGAACCTAGAGTTGGGGACCCTAATGCCTTTGGCAGCATAGGTCTGCTTTTGAAAACAAATGTCGAATTTGTATGATTTTGTATTTATTACACAGGCATGAGAGTGGGTAAAGAACAGAAAGTCTAAAAATAGGCGTAAGCTAAAATTTGGTAAAAAACTAAAAGACCGCATGCGAAATCCTATTTTGCACAAAACAAGCAAAAAACACAAATTTTGTCAAAGGGCTCGAAAAAAATGTGGATTTCGTCAAATGGTCGCTGGAAAAACACGAATTCTATCAAAAGATCGCGGAAAAAAACGCAAATTTTGTCAAAAGATCGCGGAAAAAATTCAAATTTCATCAAAAGATCGTGGAAAAAAGGCGAATTACGTCAAAAGATCGAGGAAAATACGCGAATTCCATCATACTGAGGAAAATACGTGAATTCTGTCAAAAGATCACGAAAAAAAAAACGCGAATTACGCCAAAGAACTGCGGAGAAAATGCGATGTAATTCTGCCGCGATATGTCTCGTCTGGCACATTTTTTCGCTGTCAGAAAGAAAAAAACGGCAAAATTTCTCAAAAATTTACGAAAAGTCGGAAGAATTTCATCCCTGATTACATGAAAATCTTTCAAAAGGAACAAAGAGGCTTCATTATAATAATTACCGATTTAATTTCTGACATTTAAATACTATATTAAACTTTCAATTCTGATAAAAAATTCCAAAGAAAACCTAAATAATAAAAAATGCACCTCCATCCCTTATTCTTTAAAATGCGAAATAATCTCTTTCAATATTCACAACCATCTGCAAAAGCACAACTATCTTAAAACAAGAAATGATACCTCAAAAGGCACCAAGAAGGGCAAAAAGGGCTCTAGTGATTTTGTGAAACAACTTCCAGATAATATTTTTGAAATAATAAATATATATGTATATATTTTTTTTTAACCAAAGGTATATTAGAATTGGAAAGGTACCCTGAAGAAGTGGGAATTTTTTTTATTTCCATTCAGAAAAAGCATGTTAAAATTGCAGGAAAAACATGAAAGATGAAAATAAATATGAAATTGACATCTAAAGAACATATTAATTTTAAATTGTAAATATTAATATTTAAAAAAAAAACAAAACAAAGATACCATTAGAAGCAGAAAAGTGCTCTGAATATGTGCGTACTTTTTTCTTATTTGTATTTCTATCCAAGAAACCAGGATGGCAATTTCAAAGTGCAGAAAAAATGGAAAATGTGAAAATGAATAAAAAAACATGAACAACATGAAATCAAACTTTAGATATCGCTAGAAATGAAAAAATGTCCTGAATAAGAGTGTAGGTTAAGTTTTTTGTATTTTTAACCCCAACTCACAGATGACAGTTTAAAACTGCATAAAAGATGGAAAAAATGAAAACAGACATGCAATCGAGCTTCAGAAAAAAGTTTTTTAAACAGAAAGCATTGATATTCTTTTAAACAAAAGATACCATTAGGACCGTAAAAATACAGCAAAAATTTTCGTAATTTTCTTTTTGTAATTCTCTGGTGAACCCAGCAATTGGGATTTCAAAATATAGAAAATAAATGGAACCATTTTCTTTTGTGTGTTTGAAGAAGCAAGAAAAAAACAGACAGTCACAGACACAATGAACAGCAAGATGGAAGTTTACTAATTTGCAATGTTCATTAGGGTTTTAAATTAATATCTTGGATAATTATGAAAAAATCCCAAAACTGGCTTCAAGGTGCTTAACTCTATGCAGGTACCTTTTTGCCAAATCTGTGTGTAGAAGTCTCTTCAAAACATAGGACACACACATAGGGAGGCACACAGACAAACAGACTATCTCTTTATTATTATATTTAATGCCTCTTTGTTTATTTTAATCCATCATCGATTCACCCCACTTTTAAAATTCCATTTAATATATGTATGGTTCGCAGACATCTTACTTTTCTTAGTGAATCTTCATTAGAATATAAATGCCCAAATCAATTTTTACTTTCTTCTATCTTTACAAGAAGTACTGGATTCATGAAAAATTTCGACATCCAGTTTTTGATGGATCTATACATTTTAGAAGGTCCTGAACATGATTTGACTGTTTTTAGAAAATGTCTGTCTGTAAGTCTGTATGTGACACAAATTTTGTGGTGCTGTATCTCAAGAACTGATGCACAGAATTTAACAAAACTTTAGATTCAGTTAGACCTGGATATGAATTGGTGCAGATGTGCAAATTGCCCAACAGGTCCAATGCTGCATTTTTCACGATTTATGTAATAGCTCTATCTCAAGCACTAATGCATGAATTTTCATCAGATTCAGGTATACTTTGATATGAATTAGTGCTTATTAGTTACCTTTTGGTACAAATCGTCCAAAAGGTGACGATGCTATGCCGCATTTCTCACGATTTCTGCAATAGATCTATCTCAAGAACTAATGCACAAATTTTCGCCTAACTATAGATTTGGGTATACCTTATGAATTGGTGCTGATTAGGTTTTAGTGTAAATCGCCCAACAGGCGGTGCTGTTATGCTGCGTTTTCCATGATTACAACAAAGCTCTATCTCAAGAACTAATGCACAGAAAAATTAAAGTTTTAAAGATATTAAATTTTGTTTGCTTGGTATAAGGCTGGGGCAAAGGGAAAAACAAGAATTTTGGTTGTGGGGAAGGAAAATTTAGATGATTATTTACTGTTATGATAAAATAACAAATAGACCAGAAACAGTTTGTACAAAAAAATGAAAGCACTTTAAAGATAGATGAATATAGATATTTTGATATTCAAAGACTGTGGCACTCTGGAGAAAGGGGAAGCAAAGGGTGAAAGTAGAATTTGGAGGGGAGAAAATTTCAATTTTTTAGAAAAGTAGAAATCTGTCAAAATGCAGATTTTTCCCCCTTATTAAAAAATAAGAGATCAAAATTAAGTACTTTTATGGAATTTTTGAAGATTTTGGATAAAAATGAGGACTTTTAAGGACCATACAAACCCTGATATAAACCTCCTTTTTGTATGTGTGTGTGTGAAAAAACCATGCCTATTTTTTTTATAGTCTAAGAATATCATTCAAAGGGGGAAAAAACTATAAGCAAACTATAAAAAGAAAACGGCAGACCTAGCAAAACAAAAAATAAATGAATAAGAAATAAATAAAATAAAAATTACAAGAGATTTAATTCAGAATGTATTTTCCTCATCTCCACAATTATTTATAATAAAAATTGCATGAAATGAAAAAAGTTCAAAATAAATTGAAAGGAAAATGCATTATACTTTAAATACTTAGAAACTAAGGATAAAAACATAAATAATTGGAAGATTTTTTTACCGGTATAGTGCTTAAAGCTCTCCAAGCTTCTTCTAAAGCATCTTTAGTTTTTTGAAATCTTTTTTGTAAAGCTAATAGTTTTGTGTTGTGAGAAATCAAATCTCTTTTATATTCTTTCATATTCTTTTCAACTTCATGCCGTTTTAACCGAAAATGCATGACTTCTCTCAACAAATCTTTATCAATGTCGCTAAGATTAATATCATATGAGTCATCCTCACTCGTTATATCCTGTTCACTTTCAGAACTTTCACTGCTTGGATGTCCTAAACAAAAAAAACAAGAAAAGGTTACATAAAAATAATGTTGCATTATTTAGTTTACACATTAATGATGGGAGTATTTGTTTTGAAATTTTGTTTTATTTTGTTTAACTGTATCATCAATTCAACTGAGCTACACAGATATGTATTTTCAATTAAATCGATCATATGAATTTTAATTTAAGAAAACAATTCTAATGAATAAAATTGTTAGTTTTTATATAAACATAATAAATATAAAATTTTAATTATTAAAAAAATGATCAAAATTACTCATAATGGAGAATAACGTTGCACATTAAAAAATTCTTGATTATAGTAATTAAAGACAAATTGCTTACTTTCATGAGAGTATGAAAGGGAAGGCTGAGTCTTTTGAAATATAAGATATAACTTTAAATATAAAGAGACTTGGGCATTGACAGAATTAAATCTAGGAAGAGGGAAGATTTTGGAATACATGTGCCAATGGCACACAGTCTAATTAATCTGTTTTTAAAAAATGCAGAATATGAACATGAAATAATCTAAACTAAGATTTTTTTGTCAGAACTCCTCATGCAAGACAATTTTTAAACATATCAACATAAAAAGCAAAACAAGAATTTAACAATTAAGAAAAATTATATATAAAAGTCTTTTTACAAATATTTTTGTGTCAAGAGGGCTCTGTTATCCGGAATCCCCTCTTTAAGACAAGTTTGAAACGTATGCACCTTAAAAGTAAAACAAAATTGTAATTTGCCTTATCTGGTAGAGGAGTGGAATGTAGGGTTCAGAGGGATAGAACACTTCTGATGAAAAATTCTTAGTTCTTTTTTATCATGTGTTAATTTATTCTAAAATTTCGTGGAAGAATTAATTTATCATTTTCTTTAAATAATCAAAAAGGAAATTTATTTAATTCAATTTTAAAATCTTAGGAGAAGAAATGACTATCTCTGCCCACTTGCCAGCGCTTACGATAAGAGAATGTACCAATGAGGTATCACCCACTCTCCCCCTAACAAAACACCCAAGTACAGTCACACTAATGTTATTAAGTAAAAATTTTATCAAGTGTTAAACATCAAAATACATTATACATTATCACCATGTGTCCCTGAATTTCAGTGTTACTATTTCTGAATAGTAATGATCCTCTTATTTAATTGCAGAATTTGTCATTGAATAAGGAAAATATTACTATTCAGAAAAAGTAGTATTGAAATTCAGGTTAGTAGAATTTCCACAGAATTTTAAATCTTTTTTGCACATCTGACAAGTAACAAAGTTACCACTGTCTCCTTTTTGGAAGTAATTCCAAACTTCTGATATTTTGCTGCATGGTTTCATTTTTTCTGCTATAAAAATTTGAATGGAATAAATAAAGTTTATATTAAATGCAACTTAAAGTAGCTTAAGATGAAATTTACCATTTAAATTTCTAAAGAATTTATCAACATTCAAAAAATTTATGAAAAACAAAGCAATATTTATGAAAACGCAAAAACATTAAACAAAAATCAATGGTTTTCAGAGCTATGGATTATAACATGTTATCATTAACAAAAGAGAAGCAGTTGTGCGGAAAATAAATATTTGATCAACGGAAAGAAACGCTATTCGTCCGGACCCTATAGCAGCTTGATTTGAATATGACACGTTATCATTGAAAAACGCAAATGATTTTATGTAGACATTAGTGAAACGGAGCCCCTCATCTCTATTTTGATCTGAATGAAGCATGTTGCGGTTCTCAATACTACAGCATTTGGGTACAAAGAATTCTGATTTAGATTCTTATCAGTTTTCAAAAACTTAGGTATCGATTTTTAAAAGATCTCGAATCGGCCCATCACTATTACACATGTAAGCTACAGAAAAATATTATATTGTAATTTATTAACCATTTTCAGCATTTGTAATGCTATTTTGGAAAAGTAATATTTATCTTATTTAATGACAGAAATTTACAATAAAGTAAGATGAAGATTATTTTAAAATAGTGGTACTCAAAAGTTTAAACTGGATGAATCCTGCCTTTTTTGCATATAGGTGAGATACACAGAGTAAAAAAGTAACACCAAATCATTTTTCCATTTATTTTTTTAAATATCTTAAAACATTTAACTATTGTTAATTTGTAACTAATCTGCTATTACACTTAATTTTTGTCTTCTGCATAAAGTCTAATTGCTAGATTTAGTATTGTCCATGAGCTTTCACTTAATTTTACTGTGCTGTTTCTCGCTGACATGTTTTCTTGCCAAGCAGAAAACAACTTATAATTCAACAATAAATACCAGTTATGTTCTCAGGCATTAATATTATATGGCAAAGGAAAGAGTTATGTGTTGTTTAAAGTGTGAAAAAAAGAAATCTTAAGAAAAAATCAAAATATTTCAAAAAGTTATTTGGATAATAATTCTGGTATATAATCTATTTTAAACCTTTGAACAGGAAATTTTTTAACATTCAATAAAAAATAACTGATATTTAAAATTTTGCTTGTAATCATTTATTTTTATTCTCCAACATAAAAAAAAAAAAAGGACATAGGACACATAGCGAATGGAAGAGTAAGAAATTTGGAATTGCCCCCCAAACAATGATGCAGTTGTAAAAAAAGCAGAGGTTATACATTCTAAGCAGAGGGTATACGCTCAAGGAGAGGGTATACCCTAGTATATATATAATATAGCTTTCTTGAGAAACAGAAGGTATGCAGTGTTCCTTAAAAAAATCCAGAGGGTATATGGCGTATACCCTTCACTACATCCCTGCCCCTAAAAAGTCAAATTGCCCATGGGTGAGGCATATGCCCCATATTGGGAACCACTGAAAACCAATGTTTTTTGAGCCATTTTAAAAGAAAAAGTTGTACAGTGCTTGTTTTTTTTTACTGAGGCAATTGCTATAGGCAGTATATATTTAGATATGTTACAGATCTGGTTTGTGCCACAACTTGATACAGATGCAGTGTATTACCATTAATTATTACAAAAAGGCTTTAAAATGTCTGGTATAAAAAGCACTGCTGATTGGATGTTGTCCGTTGACTAAGGGAAGTTGCATAGAACAGTCATAAGGTACACAAATGGATTTTTGAATTTCCTTATGTATTGTGTTAAAATGTTTTCTTCCTATCATTATTTACAACAATATATATATATATAACAACAACTCCAAACAACATTTATTCAGGCATATTAATTAACACTAAATGCCGTCGGTCAACAAACATCTTTCATAGAGAAAAGTTGCTTCCACATTGGCAACTTTATTTCTTTACATAAAGTCTCCCTACAGAATGAAAAGCAAAGGATCACATTTAAAACTATTAATTAAGTAAAAACTTTACAATCTCAGGTTGTATCCAGCACTTCACATCTCATTGTATAACTCAGCAAGTGTAAACATTAGTGACATTCTGCTGTCGATATGTACACAGGTACTTCTCAAATGAAACGAAGCTATCAGTAAACTTTCACCAGCGATATAAATAGCTCACTCCCTCCGCCAACAACGCCCCCCCCCCCCCACCCCTCATGTGACTCCTGATCGCCAAGTCAAATGCCCTTCTGACATTTAGAACGATCTCGGGAAAAGCGGACTAGTAGCGATCGCTGATGAGAGATAGTCACGTGACAACAGACAAGCAACGCCATCTATCAATGACCATCGTAACTCCTCAGTTCAGGAGACTGTCTTATCGATGTTTGTTGACAAGCTGGTCGACTGAAAAATGAAACCTTTAATGCCATCAGACTATGTAATGTTGAAAAACATGGCACATGGGTAAATACAGATGCCTCAGGAAATTAATTATGCAGAAGTGATTCAAGGTAAAATAAATATATATTATATTTAATATAAACTAATATTTAAACACTGAAATAAAGATAATGGAAGTGTTTAAATTAGAAACTTGGATTACTTAAATTTAAATACGTGAAAGCAAATGAAGTAACTAAACCATAGTTTATTTAAAGATAACTAGTTAAAGGAAGATTATATGGAATAGGTTGAATGGAAAGATAAGAAATAGATGGAGAAATATAAATATATTTCCTAACAACCATATTACTTGAATTTATTGGAGAACTGTTCTAACACCTTCCAGTCACTTTCATTTCTTTCCACTTTCTTCCTACTATCAAGGGTGACCAACAACCACTTAGATAAGAAAGAAATAACTGTATTTCTAAGGATGGAACTACACTTACTGTCCCACAATTGATTACAATTCCTGTTTTCGGAAATTTTTCTTCCACATGTGTAAATTGTTTTAGTTGGGGAATAGAGGTAGTAATCTTAAACATATTATAGAACCTTTCTAGCCTCTCCAGTTACTTCCACTTCTTACCACTTTCTTTCTAAGAAGAGAATAATTGTACTTCAATATTGAAATTGATTACAATTCCTGTTTTCAAAATTTGTTCTTCCAGATGTATAAATTTTCTTTGTGGTAAGGGTGGGGAAATAGGGGTAGTAACAGTGTAAAATTAAATGCCTTATACAAATTTTGTATGTAAAAAGTAACTTACTTTGTAATTTTACATTTAAAATAAAATAATTTTTTAATTATTTATTACTACTAATATACCCTTTCTTTATGGGTGCCTGACGGCGTCCTTAAACCTTCTTTGGTGCCCTACTACTAAAACATATTAGGAAGGGAGCCCCCCCCCCCCCCCCCCCCTAAAGCTACATCCCTGTTGAGCACCAGAAAGTGAGATTTGTTGGCAAATGATATAAACAGCTAAGAAAACAAATTTGATGAAATTTTTTGTTTGTTTATATATATGTATTTTAATTAAATGTATATTATTGTTGTTTTTTATGTACAAATTACTTCTGATTCTGAATAAAGTTAGATAGATGACTTCTTTATATTAAATAAATTGCATAAATATTGACAAAAAATGTATGTGTACATGAAATTAAACAATGAATAGGTTGCCAAATTTGCCAAGGCAGTTTTCTCTAATTTGCAAAGGCCCCTATACTGGAAAAGTACCGAGAATTTAATTTCTGCATCTGGCTACGTAAAGCACATTAAAATCAGATAGTTAGGAGCTCAGATAGTACAGCGCTGCCTAGTAGTGTTTATTTTATTAGTAGCATCGGGATGAAGATATAAAGACGTACATTTTTGTATATTACTCTTAAAATTCTGACCCATAGATTTTGAAAAAACCCTTAAATGCGCTGAGTTTAAATTAAAATGTGCTTAGCTTGATTATAAAGATTAATGGGTTTCAATGGCAGTTTCGATAAATTAGCCAGCTATCGCCAAGTTGTCTTCATATATGGCAACTTATTTTTGTTACCAAATTTGGTGATATTTTGCCCTGTTGGTCAAAATTTCGTGCTATTGTAGTAACCATGAATTAGTACTTTTTCACTAGATTAATATTAACACAATTATTCTAATTGGTAAACAAATCATCAAGGTTAGCTGGGTGAAAAAGTTCGACCAGAATCGTCCGGTATAGCTCAGATGGCAGAGCACTGGCGGCTTCAGCCAGGAGGTTCCGGGTTCGAATCCTGGTCCGGACATTTTTCGCCCAGTTGGAAATTTACATCTAATATTAGTACTTTTTAACAATTGCTCATCGTTGAAGCTGATACCAATTTCTCCATAGGAGCTCTAACATGGTCGCGATTCATGAGGTGATCCAACCGGAATTGTGAGGGACACACAGAGACTTGGATTTTATATAAACAAGGTGGAACCCGTTGAATTTCGACGAAAGAAAATGTTTACAAAGGAACTGTAGCATCAAATTTATAATACATCAACAACAATAATTACAATAAAATATCCATCTTACACTTGAACTCTCCAAAGACATATATTAACCTAAGATTAACAAAATACTTTTTTCATAAACTTCAACTGTTAAAATGATTGAAAATTTAAACTTTATTCATATACGTAATCAGTAAGTAACATATAATCAAGATAAGTAATTTTGGGCACAGATGTCATATACTCCCCATATTGGCGCATTTTTTTCTGACCAGTGTTGATTTCAGGGGGTGGCCCGGGGGGGGGACATTCCCCCCCGGAGCAATGAGATGTCCCCCCCGGAAGATTTGAGATTTTGGGTTTTCAATGGTCAAAAAGTGCAATTTCCCTTCCCCGGAACTCTATAATGTCCCCTCCCGGAGCCACAGAAATCCCTCCCGGAGAAAAGTGTCTGAATTCAACACTGTTTCTGACGCCAATGTCATATACACAACGGGTACTTAACTGGCGCCAAAGTGTCGTTATTTTGCTTGATATGGTAAGCCGGATGTTGTTGTTTATGCTGTTGATGTTTTCGCCAAATTGGCATCAGAAAAAAATCGTGCCAATATGATGCATATATGACATCTGTGCCGTGATTTTGATTAAGTTATCAATTGATGCTTGGTATTACGGAATTAAAAATCAGCAAAAATGATTTCACCTTGACATAATCATAGAATTTTTCCCCTTTAAATCTAAACCGAATCAAGTCTTTTTCCACCTTTCACATCCATATTAACCATTTTAAAATATTTTAACGCGCAATAGGTTATTAATAAATATATTTTCAAGCTTGAAGTCACGTTTGTCAACTATTTCAACTTTCCATGTTAAAATTCCCACTCGTGATTTGAGGTCTTAGTATAATCTCTGTACCTGCGCGTAAAAATTCCAGAAATTTATAACTTTTAGACGTATTCAAGGGGAAATATCTCATTTTATCAAATAAAATTATCGTTTTCTTTTAAATATGACGTCATTTTCAGTCGTTGAAATATTTAGCTTATTGTCTCAAACTCAATATCAGCGAAATGAAAAAATAGTGAAATATAACAGCATCATCAGGGAAATTGTGTCTTTTTTAAAGTGTAATGTCATTTTCTGTACAAATAATAATAATAAAAAAATATTTTTAACTGTAATGAGAAAATGGCATCAGTAAGAATATAATCAATAAAGATAACTAAACCACTTTTAAAAGAAATGAAGTATTTCAGTTGCCACGATTAGAAAATTGGTATTAAAAACTATAAAAAAATTAATATCTCAAAAATAAATTGAGATACAGCTTTCAAACAAATTGCATTTAAAAGTGCATTTTTTTCTGCATACGACGGTGTAAATCTTTAAAATGTGGAATGTTTAGAAGTTTAAAAATTTGCAATAGCGAAAATTGCAAAACCGAAATTTCATTTCAAATTTCAAAGTGTTGCCATTTGCAGAATGACGTATGCGTTACGCACAGATATGTTTGTCCTTTATAATATAGATAGATTCATAAAAACCTATTAATTAGAGATACAGATTTTTAGCCGTTCTAATTTCATATATTCATAAGAATAAATTTGCTTGATTCATTTACACATAGTTTCAACTTATAATGACATATGCTTGTTCTAACAAAAAAAAGTTAAATATTGACACCAGTAATAACAAAATGTAATAACTTACATTCATTTTTCTATTGGTAAACACAAATCTTAAATTTTAAATTACAGAAAAATAAAATCATACGTTTATATGAATCTTTCTGATCTTCAGATCTAATTTTTTTCTTGAAAACCTTCTTAAAGTAGCCTTTATGTTTATTTTGTAAGCCAATGGCTTTGCAAAATTTATTATACAGATTCATCCATTCATTCTTTTCAGCCTGTCTTTTGTTCCTTAATACAAGCATTCTTTCTTCAAGAACTGAAAGCTAAATAGTAAATAGGCAAGTACTATATTAATCTCACTTTGGTTATAAAAAAATCTCTTAAAATATGTTTATTACCAATTTAATTAGTCGCTAACACTATAAAAATGACCTCTACAAGATTTATGTAAATTTTAAAGTACATCATAAAGCAACCCTTAACTAACAATTTGCAATTAAAATTATTTAAAAACGGCTAAGTAAATGATATATAATTTCTATTAAAAATGATTTGATGCAAATTGATTCTACTGCAAAATAATTCTACTGCAAAATAATTTGTTTATGAATACTACAGAAATACAGTTTATTTATTAAAGAAATAATTTAACAAATATATGAAAATAATGCTTCAAAATTTGCTACTGCAGCTCCAAAATTAAATGGTAATCTATTCACATCAAGATGATTCTAAAGGCATAGGTTCGTTGAATTGTGTGCATTTAAAAAGGAGATATAAGCATTGTATTTTTCAAACAAATCATTGAATTTTGGCACCCACCCTTATGATGTCTGCAAACAAAATTCCCAACACAAAGAACATAAAAGCACTGTTGGGCAGTATACACCCAAGCCTAATAAGGATCTATTTATGCGAAAATGTAATAGAATATGAAGTTTGATTAAATTCCGTGCATTAGTTTTTGAGATATACCTATTGCGGAAATCGTGAAAAATGCAGCAGCACCACCTGTAATATGATTTACACAAAAACCTAATCAACACCAACTTAAGTCATTGTCTAACAGAATATGCTAGGGTTGCCAGATTGTATGTTTTTCCCGTTTCTTTTTTCGAGGTGTAACAGCCCTATCAATTCTTTTATCAATGATAAAGGTTGCCAAAAAATAACCCAAGATAACTTTCTTCCAAAATAACAAAAATTTCCATCATAATTGCATAAATAATCTACATAGAATAATGTGCTATATACTAAAACCTTCTCAGAAATAATATCTACCTAACAGTGCAAGTTTCATCAAAATCTATTTAGTAGAACTCAAGCTAAAAGCAGCTGGAACAAAATTTTCGTTTGTATTTTATAATTTATAAATAGATATATCTTTCGTAATTGCATTCACCTTTCTCCATCACATCTCCAATAGCTCTGTAACTAAGCAACATATAATGAAATGTTACCTACCAAAACCATTCCTGAAAAGTTATGTAACAGTGCCACTTGCATCAAAATCTGTTCAGTAGAATTTTTTTAAAAGGCTAAACTCTAATAATCGGGTTCACTTAATTTTTTTTTATTGGCCTATAACTAAACTGCATAGAACAATGTGTATACACTAAAACCTTTCCAAAAACATTATCTAATAGAATGAAATGAATCGAATGAAATGTAAATTTCCATTTTAAATATATAGTAGATGATGATGATACAATTTTCTGTAATAGAATTCCTCATGAAGTTTTCGCTTCAAATGTAAACAATGCTTTCAACATTATAGCTAATACACAGATTGGCGAGGTATCAGATTACGAAAAATTAACCCAGAAATCCATGAACCCAAAGAAAGGTGAATATATGGCTTTTGTGATACTTTTATGTTAGTCACATGCATGTAATAAATCAAGAAAGATTGTTTCCATACCATATTCTTATTTTATTATTTTCATTTAAAATATCAACCTTTCACTCATTTCATTTAAAATACATGCCTTACACTAATTTCATTTAAAAAACTGAAAAGAAAAACAATAATAGGAAATAATGCCATAACTCAAAACAAAGAATTATTTTTAATTTACACATGCAAAATGTGACTACTGCTATTGGCAATTTAAAAAATGCTATTGGCGAGATTTACACACGGCTGACATAAAAGTACCCATTTTTTCTGCTTATTCAGGAGCAAATGTTAAATCGGCAAATATTATTTCAAATCCAATTTCTTCCACTGAAATTTTTTTTTAAGTCGTACAAATATCGCTTTTCCATTTAAATATTTTCGTTTTATAATGTTAATTTCTCGATGAATCTTTTCCTTGTATTTTAAATAAAATGAGTAACATTTTGTTTTCTTTTTATCAAGGTATTTGTATTTATTTTTTCAAACTCATATAGCCATTTTAATTCTTTAATCAAGAGAATTAACAAAAAGATTTAATTTGAATTTCTTCCATTGCTACAGTAACGGATGTACTACATGAATGAGTTATCATTTGTAATGCTAAATATTTTGAGGTTTTAGAGCATTTGAGGTTTCAGAGAAAAGACACCATCAAATTAAAAAAATATAAAATATCTCATTAACTATTGGACTTACAAGAATTTACTTCATACCATTCGATTCAGCATACAAAAATACACCAAAATATGTTATTATTTGACACATAATTATAATATCTGATTTAAAGAATTTATTTTAAGCTTGTTCCGCTTTTTATCCACCTTAGGGGTGGAATTTTAGAAAAGCCTTTCTTAGCAGCAGTCAATGTCATAAGAAGTATGTTGGGGGGGGGGGGCAGGTTGCTTGCCCCTCCCACGTAAAAATTCAGCAGAGTGACTTGACAAATTAGTTTAAGTTATATATGAAACTTTGAAAATATTGTTGAAATAATAACTTTGAATAAGAATATGTTAAAATATATGCAACTTCATGAATCCTATATATATTATATGATGTTTCAGTGATAAGGTAAGTGTAAAATGTACTTACAGTAATGTGCCAAAATGATGAACAGAAGAAGGTTTCCTTTATTGGAGCTTGAAATACATGAACGTTACTTCGTTCCAGGATTAAATTAATGGACACTTGCGACGATAGTCTACCCGAACTCGACAGCACTTCATTATTCGACGACATAAGTAATCTTTAAGTGATTAGCAACTTGAAATATATTATACACAACTCTATCGCCGATTTAATTAACAATTTTTCAATGAAACGTCTTCATACTAAACCATTATGCTTAATAAACTTTAAGTTCTTACAATTATATCGGTATTTAGCCATATACCATAGATATTCGCTGAAACTTCTTAAAAACATAC
This sequence comes from Maratus speciosus, assembly GCA_963932465.1. Classification (NCBI taxonomy): domain Eukaryota; kingdom Metazoa; phylum Arthropoda; class Arachnida; order Araneae; family Salticidae; genus Maratus; species Maratus speciosus. Next base: position 38,799,771 of record OZ010792.1, read on the forward strand.
CAGATAGTACCATAAGTCAGCCATCAGACATCGCACACCGAAAACATGAAATCGCTGTCCCTTTAAATCAGGACGAAAACCTATTGGCCAATCAGAATCGACTACGCAATTTGCATAAGTCGGAAGATACTTAACATTTACTTATAATTTGAATAACATTTAATAAATATTACGATGACTTTAGAAAAATTACTTTAATATAAAAATGACTTAAAAAGATTTTATATGTTAATTAAATTTAAATACTTATCTTAAAAAAAAAATAAATATGAGTGAATGCGATCGCAAGTAAAATTGCCGTATACGGTCCACGACCGAAACGCGATACGCAACCATCCAACCGTGGCGGTAAAAACGTAAACAAACGCCGAAAGGCGGCAATGAAAAGAAAATATCGTATTGTCGAGTTCAGGTAGACTTTACAAATTGTTTAATGGAAAAAATAGAAATAAAAAATGCTTGGGAATACTTTTCCACAGAATGCCCCTCTTTACCATTCATTTTGATTTTCTGCAATAAAGTTCATTACAAAAGTTCTTGTAATAATGGCAGGATCAAAAGAAAGGTTTTTTTTTTTTTTTTTCATGAAAGTTCATCACCATAAAAAAACTTCTCTGAATCTAAGAAAGGAGTCCTTTACGAGGGATTTAGTCAAAATATCTGCATAGTTCTCTTTTGCCATAACATGCTTAATGTCGAAGAGGCCATTGTTATACCAGTCTCTTATAAACTTGTATTTTAAATCAATATAACGATTCTTTATGGTATCAGCTTTATGTTTGGTGAAGGAAATGGCAGCAGTATTATCACAAAAGAGCATTGGACGCTGAATAGTAATGATGTCCAAATTAAGTCTTTTCTGAATTTCAATTAGAGACATGTTTAAGAACTTCAGATCTTTTACAGCTTCTGTCGCTGCTATTATTTCTGCTTCCATTGGACTCAAGGCTACGCAATTTTGTTTAGTTACTCTCCAGGTTACTGGAATATGATTTAAGAAAGCAATATAGCCGCTCGAGGATTTTCGATCAGTAGTGTCACTTGCCCAAGAAGCGTCGACGTAGACAGCTAGCTGGATTGGAGGGTCAGATTGTGCCAACTTCAATCCCAAGGATTTTGTCGAAGAGAGATACATCAGGATTCGCAGGAGTGCTTTGTAGTGCAACAGGTTGTGGCTCTCAGTAAATTGTGAAAGTGCAGCAACAGGCCAAGCAATGTCTGGACGGCATCGATGAGCAATGTACTGTAGACATCCCAGTAAGTTTCGGTACGGCAGGTTCTTGGGAAATTCGTCATCTTCAGCAACTGGAACAGGATTATATCCAGGAGGAGAAGGAAGAGATATATTAGTAAAATCAGGGACATCAAACTTCTTTAAACACTTTTCAATATAATGTTCACAGTTAATATTAACTATTGCATCCTCTTCTCTTTTAAAATTGATACCTAGTAACATTGAAATAGGACCTAAATTTTTAACTTCATAAATGGATTCAATTAACTGTACTACCTCTTTTAAAACTTCACCATTCTTCGCAAAAATAGGCAAATCATCCACATACACTATAACTATTGCTTCACTTTTATAAGAGTATACACAAGTTAACCCGTGTACCTCACTGAATGCATTTGCAATTAACTTATTATGCAAATCATGGTACCAACATCTTCCAGCTTGGTGAAGCCCATAGATTGCTTTCTTTAACTTTAAAACACAGTGTTCTTTCCCTGGAATTGTATAATCTTCGGGTTGTTTGATGCAAATTTCTTTATCAATATCCCCATATAAGTATGCACATTTAACATCAAGAAGACAATGCACCCAATTCAATATTCTAATAAAAAAAGCTATGAAAAGACGAATGAGTGTAAAATTTATTACTGGACTAAATGTGTCGTTGTAATCTAAACCTTCTCTCTGATTATTACCTAGTGCAACTAAACGTGCTTTAAATATGCAATTCTTCCCTTCACTATTTTCTTTTACGGTATAAACCCATTTGGTTCCTATAACTTTTTGATCAACTTTTGGGACAGGTGTCCAAACGTGTCTATCTAACATGGTTTGGATCTCTTGATCCATTGCCTCCTTCCATTTTTGTGCCTCTGGAAGTTGTTTTGCTTGTGTCGCATTTTGTGGTACAATTATTTCAGTTAGGAGCGCTTCTTCAGCTAATTCACTTTCCAGTTCCTTATCTAGCTTAATTGGGCCTTCATATGTATTCCCTAATGAAAAATTTGCCACAGTATCATTCAATATGATTTTATGCATTTTACAATATTCAAGTAAATCTTGTTGCGATCTTAATCTGGAACCAGTAGGAGATAAGATATAAATATCAATTTTACCTTTAGTTTTTCCTTTCTTTCTTTTCTTCATAAATCGGTAAAATGTTGCTTCTGCTTCTTTCTGTTCCTTCAGAATATTCTCTTCTAATTCATCTTCAGATGTTGATACATCATCTTCCATTTTCTCTTCGGATCTAGATTCATCTTGCTGCATTACTTTCTCAACTTCTGTCGGAGTTGTAGAGCTACTCGGTTGATGGACAATCAAGTCATCTTCCATTGTCGGTGAATTGTTAGGACCTGTAAAGAATTCATTATCATCATTTGAAAAATCAACAAACGTGCAATGTATTATTTTCCGTTCAGGAGAACCGTTCAGTTGAGCTTCGTCAAATGTCACATGCTTTGACTCAACTACTTTATTTTCTTTAGGGAAATAAATGTGATATCCACAGGATCCTATACCATATCCTACAAAAACTCCTCTTTTTGCTCTTGATTGAAACTTATTTCATTTTTCTTTAGGTTGATGTACATACGCAATGCATCCATAACGTTTCAAATGACGAATAGATGGTTTAGCTCCGTACCATCGTTGAAACGGTATTGCTTCTATGCCTGTGTGAAATATTCGGTTGCGAATGTAATTTATTGCCATAACTGCCTCAACCCATAGATTAGGCGGCAGATTAGCTGCTTGCATAAACGTTCTCATTCCTTCAAATAAAACTCTGTTATATCGCTCGGCAACGCCATTTATCTGGGGACTATATATCGTGGTCCTCTCATGCTTGATTCCCATCTTTTCTAACATATCTTTTATTTGCTTATTGCAATATTCTAACCCGTTATCAGTTCTCATGACTTTGACTTTTCTGTTAGTTTGGCGTTCCACAAACGTGATGAAGTGCTTTAATTTCAGGAAAACTTCATCTTTAGAGCGTAGCGGGTAGCAAAAGGCTCTTCGACTAAAATCGTCAATAAAAGTAAGTATGTACCGTTGCCCATTCCTTGATGTCACTGGAGCCGGGCCCCATACATCGCTATGTATCAATTCCAACATTTCTTTTGAGCGAACTTTCTTTAATCTAGGATATGTTGTACGAATTGAATATTTCCAAGTGAGCGAAAAAATGCCCAGGCTGGGAATCGAACCCAGATCCTTGGCTTACAAGGCCAATGCTTTTCCATTTAAGCTAACTGGGCCGACAACCAGCCAGCATATTTCGCTCAGAAAACCTTATCGCTCACCTTTTTCGCTCACTTGGAAATATTCAATTCGTATGATATCTTTACCAATCAGTTTGATTGTGTTAAAATAATAGTTCATCTAGGATATGTTGACCTAGTATTTTTAGCTAGAATACACGGTTCACACAGAGTCTCTCTTCCCTGTAATTGTCCACAATTTTGAACTAAATTTTCTCGAAACATTTTCTTAATTATATCAACATTACTATGTCCTAGCCTTTCATGCCAGAGCATGATGTTGTTACGCTCACTGGCAAATGTAACATTGTAATTTTGATTTGACTCTTGTATATTAGTTACCTCCTTGACATTATCTTGTATTACATGAGCACTTCTTGAATTAATGTTATAGGCTTGATTTAAGGATTTAGTACAAGTAGAAACTTTTAATTTATTCTTATCAGAAAAAGATTGTTGATCAGCAAGCTCTAAATATTGGTTCTAAACATTAGATTTAGTTTTGTCATAACTTTTAATGGCTTTAAGAACGTAAAAATTATCTTTTAGAGTGGCAGTATATAAGTACTTCCAATGCTTATCAAATACTTTAAACCCATTGTCCATTGTGGCATGGAGACCAGCTTTATCCATCTTTGACATGGAAATTAAATTTTTATGAATGGTAAAAACATACAACACATTATGTAAATTTACAATAGATATTTTATCCTTTTCCTTTAATTTAAAACTTACTTTTCCTATTCCTCTAACTTTATGAGGTGTTGTTCCCATCCTAACAACTGCACCCTCTGGTGGCTCACTTAGATAAGTAAAGAAATGCTTATTTTGGCAGACATGAGATGTGGACGCTGAATCCAATGTCCATTCCCAGCAAGGGGGGGAAACATTGCACAAATCATTACTTTTACATTTTAATTCTGCGACGTATGAATCTAAATTTACTTCGTCCCTTTTATCACCACTTTTCTGTTTCCTACAATTTTTATCCCAATGGCCATATTTACCACAAACTTCACACTTTAAATTTATTTTATTTTGAGAATGAGACTTAGGGGAAACTTTTTCAGACATTTGAGTGGTTCTATCAGCCATGAGGGTTTCATTTCGTAATCTTTCTCTCAAATCCCTTCTTGAACATTCCTTTAGAATCTCCTCTTTAACATCCTTAAATTTAAAATCTTTTTCTGGCAAACGGTCTAATTCCCTAATTAAATAATCATAATTTTCTGGTAGGCTTTCTACTAATTGGTAACAACGATGCTTTTCTGCAACTTCCTCCCCGGAATCAACTACGCGACGATAAGCTTCTTCAAACCTAGCAATATAAGTTGGGATATCTTCATCTACATTAATTTTTAAATTCCTTAATTCATTTACATGAAACGATTTTAATGCTCTTCCTGGGATTTCCAGATTTAATTTTAGTGTTTCCCATATTTCCGACGGATCATCCAAATGACCTATTGTTAACCCAATTTCAGGACTAACATACGTTTTGATAATTCCGGCTGCCCTTTGCTTTGACTGATTTAGCTTAAACTTATCAAGGGGCTTCAAATCTGTATAATCCGGCCATTCAGTTTTATTCACCCAGGTATACAAACCTTCAGTTTGCAATGTGCATTTTATAAAACGAGTCCAACTTTGATAGTTATCCCTACTTAATACTACTATATCTGGTGCAGTAGCCATTTATATACTTTTACTTAAAACAATAAATAGAGATAAAATATAAATAGTAATGGTAATAAAACTTGCATGCACATATATATAAACATTAAAATATTTCATACACTAGATACTTGAAAAAAAAACACTTCATTAATTAGCTTCAACATTTTCATTTTAAAATACTTTTCTCTAGCTTTACCGCAGTTGAAGTGCTTCTGGGTACCATGAACTCTGTTGGGGGGGGTGGGGGGGGGGGGGGGGTGCAGGTTGCTTGCCCCTCCCACGTAAAAATTCAGCAGAGTGACTTGACAAATTAGTTTAAGTTATATATGAAACTTTGAAAATATTGTTGAAATAATAACTTTGAATAAGAATATGTTGAAATATATGCAACTTCATGAATCCTATATATATTATATGATGTTTCAGTGATAAGGTAAGTGTAAAATGTACTTCCAGTAATGTGCCAAAATGATGAACAGAAGAAGGTTTCCTTTATTGGAGCTTGAAATACATGAACGTTACTTCGTTCCAGGATTAAATTAATGGACACTTGCGATGATAGTCTACCCGAACTCGAGAGCACTTCATTATTCGACGACATAAGTAATCTTTAAGTGATTAGCAACTTGAAATATATTATACACAACTCTATCGCCGACTTAATTAACAATTTTTCGATGAAACGTCTTCATACTAAACCATTATGCTTAATAAACTTTAAGTTCTTACAATTATATCGGTATTTAGCCATATACCATAGATATTCGCTGAAACTTCTTAAAAACATACCAGATAGTACCATAAGTCAGCCATCAGACATCGCACACCGAAAACATGAAATCGCTGTCCCTTTAAATCAGGATGAAAACCTATCGGCCAATCAGAATCGACTACGCAATTTGCATAAGTCGGAAGATACTTGACATTTACTTATAATTTGAATAACATTTAATAAATATTACGATGACTTTAGAAAAATTACTTTAATATAAAAATGACTTAAAAAGATGATTTTATATGTTAATTAAATTTAAATACTTATCTTTAAAAAAAATAAATACGAGCGAATGCGATCGCAAGTAAAATTGCCGTATACGGTCCACGACCGAAACGCGATACGCAACCATCCAACCGTGGCGGTAAAAACGTAAACAAACGCCGAAAGGTGGCAATGAAAAGAAAATATCGTGTTGTCGAGTTCAGGTAGACTTTACAAATTGTTTAATGGAAAAAATAGAAATAAAAAATGCTTGGGAATACTTTTCCACAAAGTATTTTTACCACAATTTTCCAGATTTTAGGTTCAGTAGTTTGGGCTGTGTGTTGATTAGCCCCCCAAACCAGACTTTCTTTTATATATATGAAATGATAAAAGCTAAGCCCCTTTTTAAAATTCCCTTTTTTTGTCCCTTTTTAAAATTTAAATTTAGAAATTAAAATTAAAACTTTTAAAATGCTTTTGTAATTGCGTCTCAGTTGATTGAATGAGGTTGCCCCTGTTAAGTCAGTTTTCCCGCATCGCATTTTATAACTTTTAAAGATCGTTTTGGCACATCTCATAAGAATACTTTTGTTGAATAAGTGCAATTTGTAAGTCTTGCTGCATTCGATCGGCCAAACTCAAACCACAGCCTTTATCCCGGGCAGTCAATCATTCAGCTAACGACCAATTATAGTTTAAAGACGCCTCCTTTGACTTCAACGGCCCCTAGCAGGAATAATGCGAAATACAGCATATTTATACCGATACACGGGTCCCCGGACAGAGCTTTTTACCATCAAAAGAATGCACTAACTCCACGACACTCGGCTCTCTAAGTATCGCTTGGCGGTACACCTAATTCCTAAGCCCGATGTCCATAAAGTAAAGTAGCAGCTCTCAAGCCAAAAGGGGCCTGATTTCTCACAAGGATGTAACCAAAGAACAATAAATCAGGTCCCCAGAAAAACTGTGTCTTTATTGGAACAACGACTATCTTAATCTGACTTTGATTTCCCGGACACCACTTACGGCCTGCGACTACCTGACTATGCTAGAAGTTCCGAGGGTTCGCTCAGAAATCGGCATGCATGCATCCGCAGCCCTGCCCCCATCGGTCGGGCACTGACTGACGCCACGACAGACGATCCATAACTGGAGTAGTGGTGAATTCGTTACATTGAAAAGTTGGCACGACGATGCAGTTACGCGGGTCAAATCCCAGAGTTCCAGCAATTAATTCCAGCAAGAACAACAACAAGGTGTGTAATGAAGTCCTAAAAAATTCTGGTCATTAAAAAAAAAAAGAACGGGAAAAACAACTTGCATTTGCCCTAGTAATTAATAAGAAGAGAAGAAGAAAAAAAAAAAAAAAAAACTTCCTGAAAACAAGCCCTTTTTCCAACCACGAACGTTACTATCTTTTCAAGAAAGGAAAAAGAAACACCCATCATTTCATCCCTGCCTTGGACTTCATCGAAATGAAGAACCCTATCACAGGAAAAAGTAGGTCAGCAGTGAGTCATTCATCCAAGAGAGGTGTTATCTAGATCAAAGTGAACATCTGTGTTTAGTTTTGGTTTCTAAAGCAGTAGAAGAAGAAAAAAGAAAAGACATAATGAGACTGTTTTACATTCCATGTGTAAAAGGATTTCTTTTTAGTATTATTAGTGCGTTGAAATTTTTATGAAGATCGTTTTTTTTGTTGTTGTTGTTGTTTTGTTTGTGGAGATGTAAGACTGTGCTTGAATAGATTTGTTGAAGGTAAGACCATTTAATCTATTCTTGAATTAAAAAAGAGAAAAAGAATACAGTTTTAAAAAGTAATTATTTTAATTGTTTGTCATTGTAATAGCAAAAATTAGAATAAGACAACGTTTATTTTATTTATTTTTGTTATAAGAGAGTAATTTTCTGAAATTTAGACAGTAGTTAAATCTTTGGAATTTTAAAATTTTATTTCAAAGCTCGTTTTTTTTTTTTTTTGTCTCAATTTGGAAAAAAAAAAATGATGCATCAAATTTGAATTTTATTTAGTTTTAAGCCCATTTTTGTTACAAATCTTGTGTTGCAATTTTTGAAAAATTTTCCATTTTTATTTTTATTTGTTTTAAATTGTGCCTTATATTTTTGTGTAATCCTGTGATATTTTGTATTTCAACATGAGTACCCCAACCTCTGCCAACGAAGTGAATGACTTAGAAAATAAGTCAAGTGACTCTGGAAATGAGAAAAATCCGCTCCCGAGTAACGATAAGAGTGCAGATCTTAACCCTGAAGAGAAAGATAGTCAGAAGTCTGGGGTTGCCACACAGACACATAATGTAACAACATTAGGTGAACAGACCCTGTCAGCTCAAGCTGGGTCTGGTCACAGCTCAGTAACCGCTAGCCCGAAAATGTCCATAGAACCTGATATTATTGCATTTTCGCCTACATCAGGTATGAATTGGTTACCGTGGCTCGCCTATTTCGAGAGTGTCTGTATAGAACAGGAAAAAGACGACTTCGGGAAAATTAGGCACATACAGAAATACTTAAAAGAAAGTGCACTTACGTTGTACATTAATAATTGTTTAAATGTGCTGCATTGGTCCAAATTTGTCCCTTTGTTCAATGAAGATTACGAAATTCCTGACACTCTTTCGTTAACTGATTTTTCCCGTATTAGATACAAAATTGGAGAGGACCTGAACGAATACTATCAGAAAAAGACTAAAATAGGGAGAACCTTAGGGTTAGACCAGAAGCTTATCTTGGAAGGATTAACGGAGGGCTTGCCGTTAGAAATGCAAAAGTTAGTTATTGCAAGCAACCCCTCAACTACACATTCATGGCGTGAATTAGTATTCAGAATTTGCAAACTGCAACTGGACAGAAAAGGAAATGAGAGCAAAGTTCATGCAAGCCCACAAAACCCCAATCAATACCGACAATGGCGACCATTTCGACCCCCATATGAGACACAGACCTGCCAACTTTTGAAAATGAGAAATCGTAGCAAAAAATATCAAAATTAATCTGGAGGTTGGTTGGTTGGTTTTTCGTGTTTCGGAGCCATCTTTTGACATTCGTAAAAGGAATAAGGTTTCAGTCTTTCAACTCAATATAGCAAATTTTTTCCTCTGAAAATTTTTATACGATATTTAAAGTTTCTTCTCGTTTTGCAGCATTTTTTTTTACATTTGTGAAAGAAGCCTGGTTCCACTTTTTTAGCCCAGTGCAGTAAATTTTGTCGAAATTATCGAATTTTTTTTTTCCCGCGACCATTTCAGGATATTCACAATTTTTTCCCCACAATCGTAATTCACATTTTTCTATCACGATTCTTTGTTGAAATCTGCACTTTTTACCATGAACTTTTGACGAATTTTGTGTTTTTTACCACACAAAATTAAAATGTTTAATAATAATTCGTAAATTGAAATGTTTAATAATAAATAGTACAAATCGTGCAATTTTGCACACTTTTTCAAATCTTGCCCCTCAAAGATCCCCCCCCCCCCCCCTCCAGAAATTCTTAAAATGGCATCCCTGTTTCTAAGGAAGGAAATTCCTGTATAAATATTTACAGAAACACGATTCACTTGTGGTTGATATACATAAGAGGGTTTTATGTTAAGAAGTTTGTTTTGCAGTCCAGATTTTTTTTCCCATGAGCATTTTTTAATGTCCAAATTTTCGGATTAATGACAAATTTTTTAAAACTTTCAGAAATGAATACTTTGAAATTTTGAAACAGAATCACTCCTGAAAAATATGCTGCGCTGGATAAAAATCGCAATTAGAAACAAAAAATGAGTTTTTTTGTTTTTTGCAAAAAATCGTAGTTTAAGACCGATTTTCGTAGCATCGTAGTTTATAGGTCCAAATCGTAGCAACTACGATTTTTTCGTAGCAGTTGGCAGGTCTGGAGACAGGACAGAATTTTAACAGACAGTGGAACTACAGAGTTCCCTATCAAACACCCAACATTCGACCTTTTGCATCTAATCAAACACGAAATCCTCAAAATACATTTAGAACGACGTCAAATGTTCAACCGAGACCGAATGTACATCACCAGACCACTTTGCCACCCTCCCCATGCAAAGTTTGTCTTAATATAGGAATACCAAATGCGTATCATTGGGTGGAATACTGCCCTTTTCGACAACAAGTCTTAGCAGTTGCAAACCCTAGTCCCAATATGAACTTTGCGAACCTCAACCCAGATCAGAGAGCTAATGAGTCATCCGAAAATATATCTAGTAATCAATGACGGTTTCTTATGTCCAGACATATACAAAAAGAAAAAGCTAGCTATAAACAATCAAATAGAAATTGTCAAAAAATTACTGATGTAAAAAGTGAGGACTCACTACCTTGTTTGATCGATACAGGGAGTTCAATCAGTGTGATTCCTGGTCATTTAGCCCACAAACTTAACCTAAAAATATGTAACGTTCAGCAGAGTATATCAGTCACCCAAACACAAGGTGTTCTAGCTTTGAAAGAAAAATGCCTTGTTAGTTTGAAATTAGGACGTATCTCTAAGAATGTTGAACTTTTTATAATTAATAATCACTTACCTTATGCTTTGATTGGGCTACCCCACTGTAAACTGTTTAAATTGAATATTGACTGTGTTAAAATGCAAATCACGCAAGAGAAAAAGAAAGTACCTCTCATGGACAATATTTCAACAAATTCATACCATCATACCTTACATTTATCAGAAACATATACTAACCAGCCAGAAATGGAAAATACAGTTAAAAATGCAGAGATATTCGAAGAAAATTTTGAGCCGGAGTTGTTCGAGACCACTGAACATGTGCCAAATGTTCAGACTGTCAAGGAACAATTACCTGCTCTTCTAGCCAAATATGTCTGTATTTTTGCTAAAGATAAATATGATGTAGGCTGTGTAAACATTGAACCCCAGAGAATACAGTTAACATCAGACCTCCCTGTTTCTTTAAGAGCATATCGCACTTCCCCTAAGGAAGAAGAAGAAATTAAAGACCAAATTCAGAATTTATTGCGAGCCGGTATCATTAAAGAAAGTTATTCCCCTTATTCATTACCTGTAACTTTGGTGTATAAACGTGAAGAAGGGAAGAAAACCCGGTTATGTATTGACTTTCGAAAATTGAATGCCATTACAAAAACAGATGCAGAACCCTTACCTAGAATAGACTCCCTGTTAGATAAATTGGCTCATGCTAAAGTTTCTTCCACTCTTGATTTGGCCAGTGGATATTGGCACATCCCTATCCCCCTCGAGATACGGAGAAGCTGGCGTTTGCCACTACCTTTGGATTATATGAGTGGAATTGTTTACCATTCGGATGGAAAAACGCACCTGCTTGGTTTAACCGTACCCTCAGAAGAATCCTTAATAAATACAAAATTGACTTTGCCTGTAGTTACTTTGATGATGTTATTGTATTCTCCCAAAATGAAGAAGAACATTTGTGTCATTTAGAGACCTTATTTAATATCTGTGTCCAAGAAAACCTTAAACTGAAATTGTCAAAGTGTAATTTTGTTAAATCCAAAATTAATTTCCTAGGATAAGAAGTCTTGAATGGTTGTATCACACCTGACAACCCTAATATAGAGACAATTAAGAAATTAACACCACCTACGAATGTAAAGGAATTACAACATTTTTTGGGATCTATAAATGTTTATCACAAATTTATTCCAAAATATGCTAACATTCGATACCCTCTCAACAATTTGTTGAAGAAAAATGTCCCCTATGTATGGGACCAAAATTGCCAAAATTCTTTCGAAAAGTTAAAAAATGCTTTAATTGAAAAACCTATATTAAAGTTGTTTGATCCCAAAACACCTTGTTATTTGTTTGTAGATGCATCAAGTCATGGAGTGGGATGTGTTGTGAAACAAGTTGATGAAAAAGGAACATTACATCCTATAGCATATCACTCTAGAAATGTTCACGATTATGAAAAAAATTATGCAATTACTGAGTTAGAATGTTTGGCGATTGTGGATGCTTTAGATAAATTTTATCATTATTTACACAGTCAAAAATTTGTCATACATACAGACCATGCGGCACTTACCTGGCTCAAAAGTGTTAAAAATTTAAGAGGACGTCTTTTCCGCTGGTCCCTAAAACTTAGTATGTTTGACTATGAAATTAAATACCAAAAAATCCCTGCCGGCCCGGCCTACAGGCAGAGGTAGATTTCGAAGTTAAGTATACTAATTTCACCAACAAAAACTAAGTCATTATTAGATATAAATCCACTTTAACAGTTTTATCTGTCTGCTTTTGACGAGTTTTTATTTCCTTTTTATAAAATAGCTGGTTTTATCAGAATCATGTTAAGGCAATATTAAAAAAAATATTTTTCCATGCTCAACAACTCGAAATTTTCTGGCACATTTTCAGATTCATTTTTAATTAAAAAAAAATATGAAACATGCTGATGTGATTTTTGAAAAGATTTATAAGCGACCTGTGTTTTTATTTTTCTTTCAATTAATTAAAACTTGATTAGTAAACAATTATTTTCTCAGTAGGGTAATATTTTTCGTTTCTAACACAATCGCTTCGGGAAATTCTGTTCAAAATGCCTACTTTGACATCATTTTTTGAAATATATTCTGCCTCTATCAAAAAATCGATCATTACTGTACATTATATAGTTTCTGAATAAGAGAATCTAGCAATTGGATGCATTTGAGAGCAAAAATGAATTTAAAAAGGAGTAAGAAAATAAGCAGTTTGGATTTGAATGCACCTTTAATAAGATGATTTTTTTCTTCAACCGCTATGTATTTTTAATTTGTTTTTGCTGTAAAAAATGGCCCTATCAAAAACTTGTCTATATAGATGTTGTAGACAATATTAAGAAGATATATGATAAATTCATGGGGATTTTATATCTTTTGAATTGACGGAGTTAAGGATTTTTTACTTCTTCAAACCCCCTTTCTGTTTTCGTTTTTAATTTTTTTTGCGGTACGAATTGATCCTATCAAAAACTTGTGAATATAAAAGTTGTAGTTAATATTAAGGAGATTTATAATAAAATTAATTGGAATTGATATCATGAGAATTGACGAAGTTATGAATTTTTTTCTCCCAAAAACCCTATTTTTTGCACCCCTTGAGCCCATTTTTAACTTTATCAAAAATCTGTGATACATAAAATTTTAGCCCTATTTTTAGAGGTAATAAAAAATTTAAACTGATTTGATATGTACAAAAATTAAGAAGTTATGGGGGGTTTTCGGTTTTCACAAAACCCCTCCCTATTTCCATCCCCTTGGTCCGATTTTTACCATTAACGAACTTGACCGAGATTTTATGCTCATTGATTTTATGTATCAGTTTGGAAGAGATTGGTGCAGAATTACGAAAGTTATCGTGTCCAGAAGAAAGTGATATATATAGATAGACAGACAGACAGATAGATAGATAGATAGATAGATATATAAAGTTTTTTACTGAGGGTGGTTTTGGGTTCTAGGGGTCATGATCGGTGTAGATCTGCAAAAATTTTTCAGAAATTCCAATATAGGAACAATCCCAGTAGGTAGTATTTCATACGAAATCTACCTAAAAGGCTCCACTAATGTTGAAGCTGATATGCTATCTAGACAGCCTGTTTCAGAAAATTTACCCCATATTATACATCTCCTTGACTTGAATGAAGTAAGAGACAATCAGAAAAAAGAAAATGTAACAGTTGATGGTAAAAAGTACACTGAGATAAATGATGTTGTTGTAATTAAAAAGAAAAGTTTGTATAAGATTGTGGTCTCCATGTCTTTACGTCTACCCCTCTTAGAAAAAACCCACACACAATTTGGCCATCCTGGAATTTATAAGATGATAAATTTAATCTCTCCGCAGTATTATTGGCCTAACATTAATCAGGACATTGAAAATTTTGTAAAACACTGTCACACTTGTCAGATAAACAAAAAATGTAGGCAAAAAAGATTTGGCTTATTGCAATTAATGCCCCCAACAGATATACCTTTTGAATGTTTAGCAGTAGACTCTGTTGGTGGATTTAATTATTACAATTCTACAAAAAAATATTTGCATTTAGTCGTTGACCATGCAACTCGCTATGTGTGGGGTTTTCCTTCAAAAAGTGTAACTACTGAAACTTATACAAACATTTTGAAGCAATTATTTCAGATACAAGTACCAGATAGATTGTTAACCGACAGAAATGGAACATTTACAGCTTCCAGGTTTAAAAGATTTCTTCGTACTTACAATGTAAAACACAGATTGACAAGGAGCCATCACCCAGAAACGAATGGGAAAATTGAACGCCTAAATCAGACTATTGTCACTAGATTAAAATGTAAAGTCAATTCCACAACCAAGAAAATACCCTGGACTAAGCTTTTAGATGAAGTCTTATATGAATATAATAATACTCCCCATTCTGTAACCCAGTTCACCCCTAGTTATTTATTGTTAGGAAAATTACCATATGATCCTCCTTTACCAAATGATAGTTATTATCCCCCTGTGGAGGAAGCTAGAAAATTGGCTAAAGAGAGAACAATTGCTTACCATAAAAAGAATAAAGTCTGTTATGATGCTCGGTTCCTTCCTGTAAAATTTAAAGTTGGTGACATTGTAATGTATGAAGAATTTCATAATCCTAATACCCGTAAACTGACTTCGCCATACTCTGGCCCATACACCATTTTAAAACAACTTTCTGATGTATCCTTTGAAATTGATAAACCCAGTCCACATTTTAAGAGAAATTCTGAAATTGTCCATTCCTTCAAGTTAAGATACTACCACCCACCTCAAAACCTTAAACTCAACCATGAATAAACCCCATCTATCTCTTTTATCTTTCAATTTTTTATTTTTGCTTTCCTGTCGTCCCCCTTGCTCGTAGCATTTGGACGAGGACCCAGCTGGGCGTGTAACCCAACCCCCCAGTGACGTAGAACGATGGTGACAGTTTAAAAGCACTGTTAGAATTTTTGTTTTTTTTTTATAACTCTATTACTATGATGATTTTGTAACATATGAAGGGGTCATCCGCTCCGTGGCCACCCATCTTTAGCCGGACTGTTTTCCCAGATTCTCTTTCCAGGTTGAACGGAGAATCTGGCAAAAGTGCTTCGCTTCCCATCTGCAGGTAAATATTGGTTTACCCACCTTCGGTCATGCAAGTGGCACATTTTTGGGATGATATTCACCTCAGAGTATTAAAATCCATGTCACCCTGGGCATGGTGAAAATTATAGCAAATGCATATTTATAATTTTTTAAGCTATAGTTTTCCTTTTAAGACAACTTAGTTTGTTTTTGATAAAGATAACCCTTGGTTGCATCAAAGAAGTAGTAAAGTCCCTACCAAAACAGAAAGGTAGAATAAGAAGAAATCTAATGTGTTTGTTGTTATTAGTATTACAGTTATTTTATCTCAGTGTGAAAATTCATTATTTTAGAAATGCAAACTTGCCAAATTGCATTTTGGTAGCCCATATATTTGTGTTGATAGCATTAGTGCATATTTTATATTTTTGGACATTTTGTAGTATTGAATATTTTATATTTTTGAATATTTTATATTTTTGAATATTTTATATTTTTGAATATTTTATATTTTTGAACATTTTGTATTAATGAATATTTTATAATTTTGAATATTTTGTATTTGTAAATATTTTTTACATTTGAATATGTTATATAGTTTTCAGTATGTTTATCTTTGAGTATTTTAGTATATGTTATATATTCTGTATATGTTAATGTTACAATTTTACACCAAAAAAGGATGTTTCTCAATGGACAATACCCAGAGACATTTACAAAAAACATCCAAAAGACTTGCTTTAGAGACAGTTTGGTGTAATTAAAGGTCCCATGTCTCGAGACTGTCCCCTTATTATTTTGCTGCAGCACCATTTAAAGAATTCCAATGTTTTAGTGTAACCAATATTTTTATGTAAACTTGATACATGAATGTAAAAATAGGTCCAATTGACTTGAGAGCTGGAGCAAATAAAAATCGAAAAACAAAACAAAAACACCCTGGGTTAAATTTACGAGATAAGACATGAAACGATAAAAGCTAAGCCCCTTTTTAAAATTTAAATTTAGAAATTAAAATTAAAACTTTTAAAATGCTTTTGTAATTGTGTCTCAGTTGATTGAATGAGGTTGCCCCTGTTAAGTCAGTTTTCCCGTATCGCATTTTATAACTTTTAAAGATTGTTTTGGCACATCTCATAAGAATACTTTTGCTGAATAAGTGCAATTTGTAAGTCTTGCTGCATTCGATCGGCCAAACTCAAACAACAGCCTTTATCCCGGACAGTCAATCATTCAGCTAACGACCAATTATAGTTTAAAGACGCCTCCTTTAACTTCAACGGCCCCTAGCAGGAATAATGCGAAATACAGCATATTTATACCGATGCACGGGTCCCCGGACAGAGCTTTTTACCATCAAAAGAATGCACTAACTCCACGACACTCGGCTCTCTAAGTATCGCTTGGCGGTACACCTAGTTCCCAAGCCGATGTCCATAAAGTAAAGTAGCAGCTCTCAAGCCAAAAGGGGCCTGATTTCTCACAAGGATGTAACCAAAGAACAATAAATCAGGTCCCCAGAAAAACTGTGTCTTTATTGGAACAACGACTATCGTAATCTGACTTTGATTTCCTGGACACCACTTACGGCCTGCGACTACCTGACTATGCTAGAAGTTCCAAGGGTTCGCTCAGAAATCGGCATGCACGCGTCCGCGATTCGCGCCCCTGCCCCCATCGGTCGGGCACTGGACGATGCCACGACAGATGATCCATAACTGGAGTAGCGGTGAATTCGTTACATATATAGATAAAGTTTATCTTGTAAAAAAGGAAAGTTTTTTTTTTTTTCAAGTATGACTGAATCAAGTTTCCAATTTTACTGTCATGTTTTAGGAATTCTTATACCCCTAACATAAACATATTATATATCGAAATTAAATGGTACCTTCATTCACTTTACGTGAAATAAATAGGTAAAATATTTTTTAAAAATAGTAAAATTATTAGAAATAGCCAAGTTTGGCCCTAAAAATAGTCTGTTCAAATAATTATAGTGCACATAAATATTATATAGTTATAGTCTCAAATATATATTTTAAAAAGATATCAAATCCACAACCCTAAAATCCAGCAGATGTAAACACTGAAACTTACAGTTGAGATATAGAGGGGAAGCTCAAGATTTTTTCAGTTTTATATTATTGCATACACATTTTAATTTATAATTCTGATTAATATCCCTGAACTGATACTTTGTCATGAAGGAAATATAAATTTATTTCAGAAAAATTGACTGATACCAGTGGTGATGATCGTGATCTTTTTATGAAATACATTTATGTATTAATTAATCAAGCTTTTTTTAATATTAAGTCATGCAATAAAAATTCGTTATTTTATAATTTTGATGTAAATTTTTAGTGTACTGTTATGAGGCAAGTTTAAATGAATAATCATAAAAAAGAAATTATCTCATCATTATTACGAATTATTAATTATTTACTTGACCTTTACTTTTAATATTTTAATATTTTTTCTTAATTTCTTAATTTTACTTAATTTTCTTAATTATTTTAACATTTTACTTTATTGTAAGCATTCTTTATAATTTTGAATGCATTATTACATTCAAATTACCGTTTAAAAAATATAAACAAAACAGTGATCAGAAATGCGCAAAATTCTAAAATCAGCACAACCTCTGGTCCCAAGCTGTGCAGATTTGGGGGAGTCTACTGATATAATAAAACATTTTATAAGAAACTTTTATGTTCACTAGTGAAAGGGAACACTTTTCTTAGTCTTATTGACTCTAGTCAATTAAAGAAACAATACTAATGAAATATCAAACTATTAAAAAAACTAGAAGGGATCAGAAGGGAAATTTTACAGTCATATAGTGTTTACTTGCCAAGAAAAGACTAAAGTGAATAAAAATAATATATTGAAATGGTAGCAACTCAGCAAAAATAACTTTTTTGCACTTGTTGATTTAACAAGGAAGTATTTATGTATACCAACAAGAATGAGCTATTTTTTTAGGAGGTTAAAAATATAACTGTATTTCTAAGAATTTGACAGACTTTTAGGGTCAGGGGTGGCAACAATTTATGTGCAGGAAACCAGCATCGTAATTCATAAGTCAAAAATACAAGGTGTCTCACTGCAAACTGAACCCCGTTTTTTGTTCACAATCTTAACAATAATGAAGATATTTTAGCGAGATTTTCATCAGAATAACTTTACTTTGTATGAAATGTGATGACATTAAAGCAATGAATTTCACCCAGTAATACAGTATGTACTGCCCCCTGCGTTATGAATAATGGAGCGTCAGTGTGAGGGGTGTCATTTCAGAACTTTCTTTGGGGATAGTGATGTAGCTGAAGGTAGAGAGAGAGGGCTTTCCGAGCAAGGAATGCTTACCAAATCATGGATAAAAAACACAACTTCTAATGCAGAATCATAAAGGAGTCGTGAAAAATTAGGTTTATGTCTTAGCAAGTATAATTTCAAGATATTCCTTTGGCCTGGACTATCAAATTTTTTCTTTTAAGATAGGATTCAGTTATAGACAAGTTATGTTTCCACAGATATCCTCTAAGACTGTTGAAAACTCCCCTCTATAGTACACCTCTGAATAACATATAATTATTACAGTAAAACTTTCAAAAACAAAACCTGCCTATAAATAAATCCTTTCTCAAATGGAAAGAAAATCAAGTTTCAACGAAAAAACACCGTACAACTATACTTGCTAAGATGGAGACTTGTCTAAAATGGAACTTATTTTTCGCCTTTTTTGACTCCTTCTTAGTAAATTTTACTGTATGACAGTAAAAAACCTGCTAAAACAGCATAAGTTTTTAAACAGAAACATTTCATGGTCCTGATAACGAAAGGATAACCATACAAGTATATCAATTAAGATGGAAACCTGTCTAAAATGGAATTTGCTTCTGATCTTTAGCAATTTTACTGTAACTCAATACAGTGTAAAACATCTTCACAGACCTTTATGGTGCTAGAACTTATGGAAAAAAATGAGTTTACATGAATGCAACAATGGCATATTTATTACAGCTTGGCAAATCTTATCTTTGTTCATTTTATAATTTCACATAGAGAAATATTATCAACTGCTTTAAATCTTCTAGCTGGAATTGAAAAAAGTAACTTTATTGTTGGGTTGGTTATTTGTGAATTTTTCATTACATTGCCACTTTCAAAATACCTACAAAAACCTGAATATGATTTTCCTTTTGCACTAAAACATCTTGGTAATGTCATTTCAACTTCACGAAATTTGTGTCAATTAGCAAGCAAAGAATTTCTTAATCATTCTGAATTAGTATCTTTATTTATTGACACTTAAAAAAAGCAGCTATATGTAATTATTATTTTTTTAAAGGTTTTTTACGTATTTGGTTTGGCCAAGTATAAAAATATTCAACACACCAAATATTTTGATATTCAGCCTGACTGAATACTCTGTAATATGACCATATATCAAATATTTGGTGGATCCCTAGTTGTCACTAATTTTTAAATTTAGCGTTAAGTGGATGGAGGGTATTTAGACAGTTAAAATGATTCATAAAAAGATCGATGTAACAGACAGTTCTGTGAAGCTGCTAGAAAACAGAATCAAAATATATTTTACTGCATTATAATGCACCAGGAAAATCCTTGTTTTTAAACATTTAGGATAATGTGACTTACACCACTATGACTTTAGACACTTCAATTAAGAGGCTACAATAGTAACATGAAAACACTCTTAAGCTAATGCTAATGTTATGAGAGCAATTTTTTTAAATTTCTTGTTTGCATTTCAATATTTTTATTTTATTATTTTATTGTATAGGATAGCTGGAGTTCATTTCAAAATGGGCCCTTTTTACTTTTTTAAAAATTATTATTGTAGAATTGTTTTATGAGGTCACTTTCCCTTTGTAACCAATTCTAAAGTGATTCAAGCTCCATACATTATTATCTACTTTCATAATCCTTAACGAAAATTGATTGCAGATGACTCTGATGATCTATCGGATCCTGCCTGATTGAAAATGCATCGCGTGTACAGTAGGACATCCACCCAGGCAACTCGAGTCATGTCACCAATTTCTAATTAAAAATATTTTTAAGCTGGGAGGACGCGCTTAGCCTGATAGACCCGGAGTGCATATGGTTTTTACAATTATCACCACTATCTTTTTAAAAGTAATCTTCAACTTACTTTATCTTTTTCGAGGGCGGTGTCCTTAAAAAAGGACACCTAATTTTAATTCCAAAACTGACAACCGGCACCAAGAATATTTAATTAAAATTTTCCTATTATAATGTATGTGAAAATAAGCAAGTTCATATTTTCTAATAAATTCGTTTATAAATTCCAGTGCCAGTCCATTATTTCATCAGTTTATAAACAGAATTACTCCACGCCGGTAAGAATTAACGCAAAATTTTTAACAGTTGTCTCCGACTAAATAAGGTGATGATTATTATTTGTATTTATTGGTGACAAAATAAAAACCATTCATATCCTGGATGTGTGCGCGTTCTCCTGGGTTAAATGTTCTTCAAATCATAATAAATAACATGCAAAAATCTTCATTCCTATTGCAGAAAAAAACATGCTAAAAAACACCCTTTTTTGGCCTTCTATAGGTAAATCTCCCATAAACTGCTTACAGATCATATTTTCCATGTTAACATTTTAATGTGGGACATTGAACATAAAAGCAATATAAAGAAAATGTATCAAAATGTAGCAATTATAAAAATTTTTTAAATATTAATGTATAAATGAAATTTAAAATTTTTCCAATTTGGAAAAATTAAAAATAACTCCTTTGGAGAAAAAAAAAAAGAATGGTTTTGAAATGACATTTGATGATTTATCACCTGTGCTTGACTAACAGAAAAATACCAATATATACGATGCATAGTCAATTGACAAATTTTATATAACTAGGGGGTTCTGCCCCCTATGAGCTACGCTTGCCAACCCCTGCTCAGACACCTCTAGTTTAAAATCTAAAAGCACGCTAATTTGATTGGCTTTAAAAATTTTTTGGAAGAATGAATTATAATTAAAAAAAACAGTGGCGACCTTCCTGTTAACGGGTTGTTTTTGTCTTTGATTAAATCAGATCAGTGAAACATGTGAAAATAAGCTAATATAGAATGAATTAAGTAAACAGAGTCTTTGTCTCCTGGTATTTTTAAACAATGCTATCAGAAAGTTTTTTAAATAAGACATTTTAAATGTATCATTTTACATCTGATGTTTTCACCAAAGTTTTCTTTCTCTTTTTAAAAATCACATGAAAATACTTTTGTTGTTAGAAAGGAAGTATTATTTGCGTTTTCTTAGAATACTCAACAATAGTTTAAAAAGATTATTTCAAAATATGAAATAAATGTCTCGAGCAAATATATTTTAAAATTTAAACTGCTTGGCCATTTTAAATATGACGTAATTGCCTCCATTTATGATTTTTAACGCATATTAATGAATTTATTATTTTCCAATTTTCTTTCTCTTTTAAAATTCATGTGTAAATATAATTTTTATGACCTAATTATCAATATTTTCCTGCTTTTAATACGTAATCATTTAATTCTCATTTGAAATTTTTTTTTCTGTTTATAATAGTCACATGTAAATAATTTTTTTATTTGAAGGAAATATTCTTTGCATTGTTTTTAAATTTGACAACAATTTAAAATAATACCCTTTTCTAAAAGTTGTAAAAAATATCTCTCGAAATGCTGAAAATTTTAATTTAAAATAGAAATAAAACCTCAAAAAATGAGTCAAATAAAAAAAATAAATGCAGTCTGTACACCGGGAACTTCCAATGTATAAAATGATCTAAAAATGATTAAATTCCTATGTATAGTTTTTGCTTCTATAAAACTTTTTTAATGTAACGATTTTGACCAATTTCAACATTAAATACCTCTTTAAATAATTCTTCGATTTGAAAACTGTCTTCATCAGCGTGTTTATCAAACATTTCTCTATTATACCACCGATTTTCATATTTTTTGTATGCAATATTTTTCTTAATATTAACGAAGAAAGACCTCTGGTCACAAAAAATTCAAAAATAGCGGCGATGACAGCGTTAGTTACTTTTTTTTAGAATAGAGATACTAAGATTTCAATGTACTCACTTTAAGATTTTCTTCATGTAACAAGTTTCCTAATTCACTTATGGCCCTAAGGCACTTTTTCTCTTTCATAAGATCAAGTTTAAATAAATTTAATTCAATGCATTTCAAAATAAATCTGAAAAGAAAGTGTGATACATAAGATTTAAAAAGCAATAAGGTAGAATCTGCCGAATTCAACAGATGAATTTACAATATCCAAGAAAAATAACTGTCGGAGAACAGCAACCTTACTTTGGATATTTTAATGTAATTTAATGTTAAATAAAATTATTAGAAGATTAAATAATGGGGATTATTTTATCTTTATCTATGCCATTTTCTCATTGCAAAAAAATAGTTTAAATTTCAATAGATGGTGCTTAAGATCATAAAGGTCCCCAAATGTGAATTTGCATCATTTTTAGGGTTTCGTTCATCTGACGCAACCCTATTCGTCTCACTCCTCTGTCTGTCTGTCCGTCTGCACAGAACCCGTTCTCAAAAACTATATATGTTGAAGAATTGAAATTTCAGATTCTTATAGCTGAACACCTCACATCAAATGACAAATCATAAAATTTTAAAAAAGTCTTATATTTACCTTTCTGGCTCTAACTTGTGTATCTTAAGCTTTTATTTCTAACTGAGCCCCTAATTAAGTTGAAGACTTGAAATTTTGGATTCTTATAGCTGAACACCTCACATCAAACGACAAATCATAAAACTTTGAAAAAGTCTTATATTTACCCCTCCGGGTTCTAACTTCTGCATTTTTAGCAATTTTTCTAACCTCCACCCTTTTCACCCGGGGGGTGCACTCTTCTAACTTTTGCTGACACTCCTTTGAACACTCTTTCATATTATACATCATAGCTGCACATATTTTAAAACCAATTTTTACTGCCATGGGGCACCTACCTATCTCGGGTGCTATGGGCCCGATCCCCTTGATTAATATACCTATGAATAGTTTGTAAAACGGAGTTTCGTTCAGAGTACAGATTTGTTTAGAATAGAGTGCACCCACTGGTTGCAAAATGTGGAACTAACAGATTTTGCAAAAGGATAAAGTGTTTTGAAAGGAATATTAAACGAAACCTTCTGTGCGATCTGTGATCACTCTTATCCACTTGTTTACTTCATAAATTCGTTCACTTATGTCGATCTATAAAACTAATATTTTTCTCTAATTGTTTGAAAATCACATTATCTTTGGAGATTCTTCCTTTTGCGGCTCTGAAATTAAAAATTAAATCTTTAATGGAAGATATGCTTTCACCTGTGAAAAACATGTAATTTTTAAAAAGCATTCAACTGAAAGTGGTATTAAACACAGCTGCAGAATTTTGTCAAAATTCCATTTTTTTCCCCACATAATAATGAAATTCTAGAAATTTGTAATGAATTTTCAAAGCTGCAGCTGTTTTTAAGAATTAGAAATGTAAATACAAGTTGTGAATCAAGAATAATTCTACCTATCTGAAACATTAAATTTTTTTACCTGGTATCAAAGAACTTTTTTTCACAATCCACTTTAGGTTTTGCAGTCATCAAAACTGACATGAAAAAATGGTGAATGTTTCCTTGGAATTCTATTTTTCCATTTTTCAATTCTAATATGTCATCTTCTCTAGGAAATGCATAACAGAGGTTAATATAATCTGATAATGACAATGAAAAAAGTGAAATTTTGATTTAATCATGAGTTAAACAATCTGAAAAAATTATAACTTACTTTATATTTTCTCCAAATGGCATATTATTAATATTTAAAGATTCCCCACACAGAATCTAATTTTTAAAAAGAAAAATTTCATTAATAAATCAAAAGTAAGAAAAAAAAAATTGCTATGTTAAAGATCATACATGCATGCATGCATGCATAAATAAATAAATAAATAATAATGTACTTAAAAAAAGGCATTGTCACATATTTTTAAAGCTTATCTACTAATATAATAATTATACACTTAAGCAACTCATTTGGTGTGGGTGTAAAACATCTTATTGACACCATCAGTGCATCAATAATGTTAACTGACAGTGCTATTGAAGCCTGACTGTGCCTACCATAATTGATGGCGTCTGGCACGAGGGCACTGCCCACACTACTGTTTAATATTTATTGAAAAAATAGTAGGTTCTGGATGCTTTTTGTCTATATTCATTTGTGACTTTCATACATCTTAGCATAAAACACTAAAAGTCATCTGTATATTTTCATCATTTGGCAACATATGATAAAATCACTTCAGAAAAACCAATGCATCTTTCATTAGCTACAGGTGTTTTGGAAAAACTAACACTTTTTCTGTCATTATTACCTTGCTTTTCTACAAATGATACCTAGTAAAATTTTTCCTTAGTTAAAAGTTCAATTATTTCATTTTCATTGTCTTTGATAAGAAAGCCGTTAAAAAGGACAACATTGATAGGAATTAATGTACTTAGGACATGCACTTAGTTTCAAAAGTACGCACTCCATAACTCAAATAATAAAGTCTAAATTTTTTAATTAAAAACAAGCAAATATTTCCTTAGGCAACACTCCCACTTTGAAATTAAGCGTTAAAAATAAATAAAAATTTACATATTACTTCCTCTGTAATTTTTAGAGCTTATTTCTTTACTAAACACCAAAAATTTGCATCTCTAAAGTAAGACTATATAAACTCTGAAAGTTTCAAAGCATATGAGCTGTTAGAAAGATTAAATTTAGCTTTTTTTTACATTTCCTTTAATTTATTGATAGTTTTGGAGATTTTTCTGTAATTTTTGAAAGTTAGCCCATAAATAATTTGAGCTTTTATTTATGTATCTACAAGGAATATAATGTCACAAAACTTCATGGATTTTATACGAAAATTCTGTAAGAAGAGCATGAATTCAACCTAAATTACCAAAATAATCAGCAAAAGTCTCATAGCAATGCAGGAAATTGCCAAAAAGCTCCAATGTAGGAAAAATTCTGAAAAAAGAGACAGGAATAGGGCAGTATTGCTCATTCCCAGATCAAGAAATTTAGATTTTTGCTTAAATTTTAAAATGATTATCGAATAATTATGCACTAAATTTTATAACTGGTCTGAAAAACAACTTTTGGAAATTCATGCAATCCTTAAAAAGTATGCAGATTGTTTTATAAAGGATGGGATATAGTGTCAGGTTGGGTTACCTGTTTTTACCCGAACCTTACCCGACCCACGGTACAGGTCGGGGCTATATTTTCCGGTTGTGGGTTGGGTTCGGGTTGGCTTTTTGACTTTTGCGGGTTGACCAGATTTTTTAAAAGAATGTCCAAAATATTTTTTCATGTTAAAAGTCTAATAAACCACAGATCAAAGTTTCACAAAAGCAAAATGCATGCCTGTCCATTTTTGCCTAGTCTTAGAATTTGTTTCTGGAATTTATTATAAACATACTTTCTCAATTATTGGTACGATAAGGATTATAATGAATGCTGCTGCATTGCTAAAGCATTTTTGCTGAATATTTACAATTCTAATGTTCTAAATTTGATACTTCTACTGTTGTCTTGACAAAAATCTACAGTGTGATAGACAGGAAGGATCATTTAGCATTTTGTATTTTGAAAGTATGATAAGGCAGATTGCCAATTTTGTAATACAAGTTGTACTGTTAAAAGTAGAACTTTTGAAGCCACAACTAATTTTAAAGCATATTTAAAGATTAGATTTTTAATTCTATACCATTACATATCGATTAAAACATTATTTTTCTACTTTGTTTGTTTTCATTGTATCAAATTTCAAGTATAATTTATCATATCTGTTACATTCATTTAATTGAGCTGTATGTGGGGCACGGGTTGGGTACAACTCGACTCGCGCAGGACTCTAATTCAAATACATATTTCTTTTCATCTGAAACATAGTTGTGTTCAAACTTTGTGAAAATCCCAACAATCTGAATGGCAAAAAACTTATATATGAGCCCCATGATTTTTTCTAGAGTAAACCCAATCTGAAAAAAAAATAAAAAAAAATTGAGATTTATTCCGAGCCGAAAAAACAAAATTTGGGATAACCCGATCTGATGTTTGATTCTATTCAAAGATCCTGAAATGTCCACTATTCAGAGGTTTTACTGTATTTGAATATAAAAGAATATAGATTTGTTCATTCTTCTATGAAAAATATGAAAATGGTATTACAGATACCACTTTAGATTTTTTTTTCCTAATGGCATTGAAACATGATTCATTTTCTTTCATTGCGGGTTCGGGTTGGTTAGCAGGTTGAAATACCTTGGGTTCGGGTCGGGTTGCCAAAAATTATTTTTGTGGGTTCAGGTCAGGTTGTGGGTGAAGGAATTCTTTTGTCGGGTTCGGGTCTGGTTGCAGGTTGACTTAAAATGGAATTTGGGGGTTCGTTTTGGGTACAACCTGACATGCACAGGACCCTAATGGGATATTACAAAGGAAATATGCAAAAGAACTCTTTATAAGCAAACTTAACAGTAAGAAGGGACTTGATATTGCAAAAGAATATGAAAATCATGTTTGAATTTCTTGAAAGGCCTTGTTCTTTCATTTGAAAGAATACTTAACCTCTACGGATCAGATGGACACAGAAAAATATCAAGAAATGGTAAAGAAAATGTGTTAAACAAATAATATTAAAGAATCCATAAAACATAAAGGTGCTATGATTTTGGTTTGTAATTGCCAGGCAGTATAGCAATAACTGTCAAAATAAAGATTAATCACAGATATCTGAATATTATGACAGGTTATTAATATCAATAAGGGCCACTTCAGAGACTTTGTATCTTTCAACAAGATAATTGTTTGAAACATATTGCTTGGGTTGAATATGAATGGCTTTGATACAATGCTCAGAAATAGCTAAAAAAACAGTTACAAAATCTCGGCAAATTAAAAAATAAAATATTAAATCCTTACAATAGAACTATTGAAAGAGTGAAAGAAAATAACATCTTCTTTATTAAAAATTTTGTGAATGCAAAGACATTAACAGAAAAAAAAAGTGATAAAATACAGTGGTTATTGTAAAAATTGCTAATTTTCAGTTTTTGTAAAGCAAATTTGTAAAATTTACCATTTTGCCCCTTTTCTCATTCTCTGCATACTTACTTTTGTGATTTGATTTTCATGTTGTTTTAAGTTGTTCTTGCTTCTCACATTAAATATTTATATTATTTGTTTAAAAATAAATTTAAGATTATCTTTAACTGAAATAAATTGTAATTTTGAATATAAGTAGTGACTGACCAAAACAAGTTTTTCAGAGCAAAACTGAACAAATATTCAATTATAGTCCTTCCTCCAGTTTTGACTGAAAATTAAACTATTTCAAATGAAATTTTATTATACGAGTCTTTCTAAATCGTATCGTAATTATGTTCTCTAATCTTTTAATGGGTAGGGAGGGGGGTGGAGGTGGCTCTTTTAAGAATACACATTAAAGCGGGACAGATGCTGTCCGGGCCTTCATGCAGAGGTTAATATATATATTTATTTATATACATACAAATATATTAATTAATTAGTCACAAACATACATATCTGTCCAAAGATACATTTTTACTTATGCATATGCATGAACACACAGGTGATTTGAAATATACATACATTTAATGTCTAAATTTTAAACTTTTAAAAGACGAAATAAAATAAATAAAGTAATACAGACTTGAATACAGTTTAAAATGAAATTTGTAAAAAGTTTAAAATACTAAAAACATTAAAAATACATTTAGACACTTTGCCAAGCAACCACAAGGCCTCATTAGTACAATTTAACCATTGTAAAAAAAACAACAGAACAAATCAAGTACAGTTAGTTATTTTTTTAGAAACAAACAATATTCACCAGGAATGGAACAGGCTTCATTCAATGTTGGTGATCGTAATTGAGTAAACCAGACTTCTAGGAACAATCTACCATGATAACTGTTACAACCAGATTTCAAAATATAAGTGTTCACAAATAGTGGTATGAGATCCATTTCAAGAGAATGCTGGATTATTTTTGAATTTAGATTTCCTTTTTTGAAAGCACTAATATGTTCCCTCAGGCGAATTTCCATTGATCTACTTGTTTCACCAATGTAAACGCTACCACAATCTTTACAGGGAATGGTATAAACAACACTGGTTAATTTTGACTTATCATATTTAAATTTATGCTTATTAAAAAAGGAACTCACTTTATTAATTGGTTTAAAAGAAATTTTAACATTGAATAATCTTAGAATCCCAGAAATTTGATCAGAAATGTTATTATAATAAGAGATGCAGATAAATTTGGTAAAGATGTACTTTTGTTGTTCCTAGCAGGTTGGTTTACTCAATTACGATTGTCAACATTGAATGAAGCCTGTTCAATTCCTGGTGAATATTGTTTGTTTCTAAAGAAATAATTTTAACTTTAACTCTACTTGATTTGTTCTGTTGTTTGTTTTATAATGGTTAAATTGTACAGATGAGGCCTTGTGGTTGCTTGGCGAAACATCTAAATATATTTTTAATGTTTTTAGTATTTTAAACTTTTATAAATATTATTTTAAACTGTATTCAAGTCTGTCTTACTTTATTTATTTTATTTAGTTTTTTAACGCATGTGATTGTTTTCAATAAAAGCAAAAATATTAGAGATCATTATTTTTTAAAGATTTATTAATAAAAGTCTGAGGAATTTATTCATTATTAACTTTATAATCATTCATATAGTAAAAAGGTTGCACAAAGAATTAAAAAATGTTTAATGTTTAGACTTTAACTTGATCAAAAAGAAATATTTAAATATATATATATACACAGTTGTATCTCAGTTTTCGAACATAATTCATTCCAAATAACTGGTCGAGAGCATAATGAAATTTTATCACAAGAAATAATGAAAATACAATTAATTCATTCACACCTCTCAAGTTATTCACCTGTATTTACTTGTTTTAAGAAATACAGTACAATATAAAAATACATTACAGTACTGTGCATTACATGTAGGGATGGGCATTATTTAACGTATTAGGATAAAAAACCCTGTTACTATGCTGGAACCTAATATTGAATTAATATGTTACCGAAAAGTCCCTGTTAATTAAATAACATATGGTTTTAAATAGCAGCGTCTTTATTCATTTGCCTTAATCAAGAAATCAATTTTGTGGCTTTAAAATAGAACAATATTCACAAAAAACATCCCCCATCATTTCTTTTCAGACGTGCGCCCCTAGTTTGGCCAGTCTTCACCCTCTAGTTATGGGCAACTCACAGGTGTGTGGTGCTAAAAATTTATTGTGCAGTTCATCAATCTCTAATGCATGAATAGTAATGACTTGCAGCACTAATTAAACGCTTTTTTTGGCTTGGTGCCTGGTGCTGGATCATCAGCATCATCACATACTTTCACCGATTATGATTGCGCAAAGTAGGGCATAAACCAAACACTTGCAGAAATAGTAAATCAGGAAAACATCTGAAATTTTCTAGGAAAAAAGCTCATGCTTGACATGTTTTGTACTCATGAATCGTTATATATTGTCTTCATTTAGCATTTCCATACCAAAAAGTCAAATTTGACTTATAAAACCCAGCAAAGCTTTGTCTAATTTTTAATCTGAGCAATTTCTTTTTAACTAAAAATATATTTTCGTGCTTTTTTTTTTTTGTCTTGCTTCTAATTTTCAACGAGTGATTTTCGTTGAATTTTGCAATATATTTCATTTATGTTATGTAAATGAAAAGAGCATTGATTCCCCCCGCCCCTTTAAAAAATGCGGCGAAACAGGAGTTCAGATTCATTAAATTTATAAAAAGTACCTTTTTGTAATATTTAAGTAAAATACATTTATTTATAATTTTATCTCTTAAAAATTTTAATTCTCCATTTTGAATAGAAAATCTATTTCCAAAAATAACAAAACATTGTTTAGCTACATTCAAATAAAATCCATGAATTTATAATTTTTTAATTGATTAGCGCATTTAAAAAGGGTACATTAAAACTTCAATTGGTTTCAACTGAAAGCAGCTGAAAACAAACCACATATAATTCCTTAATTCATTCTGAATCACGCCATCAGTAAATGGTTCTTAACATATAAAATTATCTTTTTATCGCTTGGTAAGCATATGAATAAAGAGAGATAATAGAACATGTTTGCAATTATTATGTCTGTTAAAATTTTCTGCGGTCAATATAACATCTGCTTAATTCGAAACATTTGGTACAACATTCTTTTAAATTAAAAAAATACGCTGAAGGATATATTTATCTGAATGCACAATTTTAAACGAGTGAAATGACATTTGATTAAGAATGTTTATTTACTCTTCATGTTTTTGTAAGTAATGGAGCATTTTGCGTTGGCGGTTTATTTGTATATTTAAAGGGTTTTTACTACGTACTCATGGAGTTTTTTTTAGGGGATGGAGGGGGGCGAGAGGGATTCCTGCACTATAAATTTTGTTTTTTGGCAAAGTTTTTTTTATTATTTTTGTTTTGTAATTGTTTTAATTTGCTGAAAAAAGAAAGAAAATAGCCCCCTATAATTTGTGAGAAAACTTAATTTTAGTACAGTTGTAATTAATTTGAAAAACATATTTGTACAAACGAAATTTGTTTGGATGAATTGCATTTGATTAAAAGTATATGAATGATATTTTTGTGTTCTTGTGAAATTAGCTTTGAATATGCATTGATAGACATGGTTGCTATGAAGTCGGGGATCAAATTTCTCTTTTTAGCTCACAGGCTATCAAAGCCTGAGAGTTAATGTGCCCGCCCGTTCTGTATGTATGTATGTATGTACGTAACGCAATAACTCTTGATAGAAACATCTGATTTGCTTCAAAATTTTTTTCTAGGTTCATTGTGATAAGGCGCTTCCCTGATTAGTTTTGGGAGTTCATTGGTTAAGGATAAAGGGGGAAAAACGGGGTTAGTCCAACCCCTTAATTCAGATAAATGGGTTTTTCATGCAGAATCATTCGATTTGCTCTGAATTTGGTATACCGGTTTATTATGTTAAGGAACTTCCCTGATTAGTTTTGGGGGTTCATTGGTTAAGGATAAAGGGGGAAAAGGGAAGGTTAGTCCACCCCCTTAATTCAGATAAATGGGTTTTTCATGCAGAATGATTCGATTTGCTCCGAATTTGGTATACCGGTTTATTATGTTAAGGAACTTCCCTGATTAGTTTTGGGGGTTCATTGGTTAAGGATAAAGGGGGAAAAGGGAAGATTAGTCCACCCCCTTAATTCAGATAAATGGGTTTTTCATGCAGAATGATTCGATTTGCTCCGAATTTGGTATACCGGTTTATTATGTTAAGGAACTTCCCTGATTAGTTTTGGGGGTTCATTGGTTAAGGATAAAGGGGGGTTAGTCAACCCCCTTAATTCAGATAAATGGGTTTTTCATGAAGAATCATTCGATTTGCTCCGAATTTGGTATACCGGTTTATTATGTTAAGGAACTTCCCTGATTAGTTTTGGGGGTTCAGTGGTTAAGGATAAAGGGGGAAAAGGGAGGTTAGCCCGCCCCTCTTAATTTAGATAAATGCGTTTTTCATGCAGAATGATTCGATTTGCTCCAAATTTGGTATACCGGTTTATTATGATAAGGAGCTTCCCTGATTCGATTTGGAGGTTCACTGGTTAAGTATAAAGGGGGAAACGGGAGCTAATTCCCCTTCACTTATTTTTTTTAGGGGCATTATTCTTTAAAATAAGAGTATAATATACAATTAGTGTGAATAGCCTGTGAGCTCAATGCCATCAGTTTAGCTGGGCACTTGGAAGTGTCTATAGCATATTTGATTCATTTATAGGGCCACTCAAAAGAATTCCGTTACATTACGGTATATGGGGAAAATCGCTTGCTGTGTATTTTAATGATATTACAGTATTTAAAACATATTGAAATTGATATAAATCATTGAGGTGTACTACAAGATTATTACTATAGAATAGGGTGTGCATAGAACTTATCGTTTATTTACAGGAACACACACAAAAGTAATTTGATATAGAAGAAAATGAGCAATAATTGAACTTTTGAAGCCACGAAACATTAATTGCTGGAAGAGCGTTTTCAATTGTGGCATTCGTTTTTAAATTTAACTATTTTTTAACTATTACTTGGTGTGTATCAATTCCAGATCATATACAAGGTCGAACAACAGTTCTCAACAACATTCGTTTATTGATTGAAATTGCTGAGCGGAAATTTTAAAATGTATTATGCGTTTAACTGAACTAACTTTTTGCATACTATGTAGTATGCATACGTATCTGTAGATCATATACAGGGTTGCAAAAAAAAAAAAAAAAATCGTATATTTTAATGACTATTCATGGTAATGGCAGAAATCGTGTTTTCAAATGCATTATGCGTTTTCCGAATTGTTCATCAAAGACGTCATCTTCCACCTTTGACAATTGTGATGTTTTGTTATCGTATTCTGAATGTGTTAGAAAGTGCTTCATAATCTATGCTGTATGCATGATTCTCTTTTTTTTTTTGGGGGGGGGGGCATTAGAAATCGTGTTGTTAAAACTATGTTAATTATTACAGAGGGTATCTCTTATCGTTTACCAATAACTAATTTCTAAACCGTTAGTTTTAAAGGTATAGGATTTACATTACAATGATTACTTTTTAAATAGATAAGAAATTACAAATTTTATACAATGCTGCTGTCCTATAAGTTTGATTTAGAAAATGTTTTTCCATGTTCTAACAAGTAAAACAGCAAAAATGTATTCTTTTATGGTCAAAACTTACTGAGTTATGATACTTAGAATTTTATGAATTTTCAATGTTTTAATCACCATAAATGGAAAAACACGTTTTTAGTGTCAGAAAACACTAAAAATGCGCGAAATTCAAAGTATGATAACTAGGTAAGTTTTTGTCTTGCAAAAATTAAGTTTTTAACCAAAAACTAATTTTGATTCATCTCAATAGAAAACAACATTTATAATTATGTCAAAAAATTATTTCAAACATTTTGTTTAAAATGCCTTCTAATTAAAACATCCATTGACTGCATACACAGTGATTAGTTATATGTTATAAAAATAACAGGTTGTTGGAACCTGTTATCTGTACAAGTGTGCAACAATGTAACCTGTTAACCAAAAGTAACTATATTTCCCATCTCTAATTACATGAGATAATGAAAATCTGATAGCATTTAAATAAAAGTTTAACAAAAATTGTACTTATAGTTTTGATAGTAAAATGTTGATGAGATTGCAGAGAAGGAGGAGGATTTCTACATTTATTTTATACATCATTAGGAGACTAAGTTAACTCACTGTCTTTGAATTTAAAAATGCATAAAATTTATTAGCACCAGAATCACTGTATGACATGCATATATGCTTCATGTCTATGTAAAAAAAATAAAATGACATATCAACAAATAATAATAATGATGATAAAGAGAAAAAAGGAATAAAAATCAGTAGATTTAGCAACTTTACTGTATAAGAATCTCAACATGCTCTAATTTTGATTAAGCTACGATCAATGTACTTCATGTATGTATATTTTGCATAAAAAAAGTCTAGTTGATTTGGCCACAACACTCTAAACTGTTCGAGAAAAAAATTAAATTTTGCTTGAATCTCTTGTTCAAATACCTGATTATTTGATGAGTAGGGCTATCGATAATCAAGGTTCTACTTTATATGTTTTTACACTTTTACACTATAAATGCTGAAGAAATTAAATTTTTTATCGGTGTTTCTACTAATCTTAATACAGTGACCTCTCACTTATAGCCTGGGAGGCAGTGTCACATTTTTTGCAACCAACTTCAGCGTCAATGATTTTGACATATTTATATGTTATGATTATTCATAACATTCTGACAAAATTGAAGACGTAATCGTAATTCACTTTTATAAACGAATTAGATTTCTCCTTGAAACCAACTTACAATTCTAATTTAGTAATTTCACCCGTAGAATACCACTATTTCTTTAGTTGATACATGCTGAAGTACAGATTTTTACAACAGCTGATTGCAGTCGAGTAGTCGCTCTGATATGGATTCGAAAATCATTAGGACTTCTGCAAAAAGAGAGAACAAATAGCTCATTGAAAGCATTTTATTAAATATCAGTGAAATCTAACACAGATAAACATCCTCCACTGTTGAAAAATTAGTTGGACACTTTCACTGTTAAATAGCAGTCATGTCATCGTACTTGCAGTACATTTTTTTAAATGTTCGACATCGCATTATAACTCTGACGTCTCACTTTCTCGCAGCAATAATAGTATTTTTTAGAATTTTTTAGACAACAGATAAGATGAAAAATTCTGAGCTCTGCACTCTTGTTTCAGGTTAAATAGTGAGAAGGGGAAGGTTGTGTATGCCAATGCAGCTGCAAAGGGACAGCCAGTCACAGCCTCGAAGCAGTGGAGAACTATATTCTAGTGGTGTAAGAAATTAAGACGCATGTGGTGCTGCCAGGAAAAGGGTGTGAAATTGACTTTTGGAACAAAATAAGAAAAAAGAAAATGGTATAAAACTGACAAAATTGAAAAAAAATTATTATGGAAAATGTTTTTGATGATGAAAATGAAATTAGGATTGTAGAATAAATTTAGAAGAGAAATTTTTATGGAATAAATTTAATTAAGTGCAGAAATTTAATTTTTGTAATATATATATATATATATATATCAATATATATATATGTTACCGGCCAAACCCGATTTTAGGCCAAACTAGTTTATCCTAACGCGCATAGGATAAATTAGTTTTTCCTAGGCCAAACTAGTTTATCCTAACGCCCATAGGATAAACTAGTTTTTCCTAGGCCAAACTAGTTTATCCTAACGCCCATAGGATAAACTAGTTTTTCCTAGGCCAAACTAGTTTATCCTGACGTCCATAGGATAAACTAGTTTTTCCTAGGCCAAACTAGTTTACCCTGACGCCCATAGGATAAACTAGTTTTTCCTAGGCCAAACTAGTTTGGCCTAACGCTCATAGGATAAACTAGTTTAGCCTGCTATTCATTGGTCTGAAATAGTTTATCCTAGGCCAATTCAAATTGGCGTGCTTTTATTGATCCCAAAGACCGCTTCGGCGCCAACCTTCTAGTTTATCCTAGGCCAATTCAAACGCAAATTCAATTTCTCAAAAATGAGTCACGCTCAAATTCAAAATTTTTCAAACGAATCCGCTCAACTCAAACACATCTATGAAAGTGAGCAAAGCTCACTAAAAACTCGTTTAAAAAAAATATATATAATAGAAGTTTACCGTCCAAATTTGCAAAATTTTGTGAGCTAGTATTTTGGTTATTCGATTTAAGGTCTTTACGGGCCCGCCCAATTTTCCGCCCAATCGGTCCGGGCTTGGTTTGAGGATTAATTTTTCTAGAGGTTCGAACCGTGATGGACCGGGGCTCTTTTGCGGCTTAAGTCGGGACTGGACTGCATTCTTCTTGAGGTCTGCACAGGCAGAAATTTTCAGTCCAATTTCCAAACCAGTTCATTCGAAAATCATTTGGACCGGCAGGATCTCTGGTCTGTTCAGTAAAAATATCAGTAACATTTGTCCTGGCCCAACTTTTTTTTTAATGCACGTATTTTTAAATGGCTATTATTCCAAAATTAAAATTTATAAATTTATTATTATTTTATTTTTTTTTAAAGATGAGTAGATGCATTTTTAGGTAATAAATACGGTATAACCTGAGAAAAATAACCTGCCTATGACGGCATTCCGAACAAAGACAAACAAAACAAACTAACAAAAGTTCAACAACAAAAAAAAAACTATGTTGATCTATGTAAAATGATGATATTATTACAATAAACATCTCTAATCCGGCACGTTCGGGACTTGCAGCATGCCGGATTACGAAATTTTCCGGATTACAGGATGAATGTCAGGGAAAACGTGCAGAAGTTAGAATTAAACAGAAAATGCCAGTGAAGCATGTTTTTTATTCTTTAAACAGCTTGAATAGAATATTAAAAATACTCAATAATGTAAGTTTTGTACAACATATGTACATGAGCATAAAATGAAAACGTGCACTATAGGCCTATTCGTAGAAGCCATCTTAAACAAATCTCGAATATCCGTTCGTTTTGTAGTCGTCTTTTCTCTTCATTTTATTAGGAAGTCATTTCTTATGATGTGAAATTTCATAATTTCTGCATGGTTGAACGAACGGCTGCGCACAGAAAACCTGATAAATGTATTCGAGGCATCAGCTGCTTGATTTCAACTGATGTTATTTGACTTGTGCACATCATATTCATTTGAGCCAACGTCTTTGGGGCAGTTAAGTTGATAACACTCTGAATGATGCCCTCATCAGTCAAAATTTCAACTGTCGGTTCATCAGAATCTTCTTCAACTCACCCCTTTATTTCTTCTCGATTCAGTTGTGTTTCCGAAAGTCGTGCCGGATTATCCAGCATGCCGGACCTTAGGATGCCGGATTAGAGGATGTTTACTGTACTTGTAAAAATAATATAATGCATTTACAACAGATGATTAACCTTCTAATAAGGGAGCCTGCCTGTAACGGTTGGTTGGTTAGGTTTATGACGGCCAATTATCAGCACGAGGGATATAGGCCCAAAGGGGGGGGTTGGTCTTTATAAAGGAACCTAACCCGCATTTACGCTTGGAAAACCAAGGTTCGAGGAAAACCACGAAAACTCCGAACGATTAGGCCGACAGGCGCGATTGGTTTCGAACCCAGCACTTCTCGTCTACCAGCTTCGAGAGAAGAACCTCTCGGCCACTGGTGGGGCCTACCTATAACGGATTTTTCTTCTTTCCTATGCAATTCTGACTTAGAAGATTTTATTGTATAGAATTTTTTTAATTTTTAAATTTCTAAATCATAAAATGGAGATTAAAGATATTAATGATTCTATAGTAAAATATATTGAGTTTTTAATGAACCTCTATTTGTATGTAAATATCTGAATACCAATTAATTTTTTTACACTGCTTGGAGACTTGAAAATCTGAAAATTTTTATGTAGAAAAACCTTCTAAGACGGAATCACACAGGAGAGAAAAAAAATTTGTTATAGTTAATTTCCTTTTTCAGTAGGTTCGTCGTCTCTAGCAAGTGCATTATGAATTTTTCAAACGGATTATTATATCCAATTTGCATCGTTAAAAAAATATCTGTTTAAAACAGGATTTCGTCATACACAGATTCTTCTAATAGGTTTTGCAGTTCTGTATCCCTATCCGTATAAATGTATATGTACTTTTCTTTAAAGAGAGTTTTAATCGTAAAATAATGGTAGCTTAAAAATCTATGTATTTTAGGCCAAACTGGGACCGGGACTTCGCCGGATTTTTAAAAATTCCAGATTATTGAAAGAATATCAAATGCACTTCTGATATTCTTAATGGTGCATTTATTCATAATTAATTCAAAGCCAAGTGATATTTATATGAGAAAAAAAAAAAAAAAAAAATGTTTTTTTTTTTTTTTTCCTCACATAAATATCACTTGGCTTTGAATTAATTATGAATAAATGCACCATTAGGAATATCAAAAGTACACTTGATATTCTTTCAGAAATCTGCAATTTTCAAAAATCCGGCGAAGTCCCGGTCTTGACGATGCTGGATTTTCGAGATTATACTGTACGTTATTAACCAATCCTCTAAATTCTTTCTCTCCTAAATTTTATAATAACCTCTCATCCCATTCTTTGGTCCTCCAGCACACAATTTGTCATATGGAACATATTTTGTAACCACCGGCGGTGGTGAAATGGGGAAGATAGGAGAACAGTATCCCACTCCCCATCGATTAAAATATATTAGTTGGTATCAATAAAAGCACGTGAAATTGCATTTGCCTAGGATAAACTAGATCAGCCTAGGATAAACTAGAAGGTTGGCGGCGGGGCAGTCTTTGGGATCAATAAAATTACGCCAAATGGAATTGACCTAGGAGAAACTAGATCGGCCTAGGATAAACTAGTTCGGACTAATGAATAGCAGGCTAAACTAGTTTATCCTATGAGCATTAGGCCAAACTAGTTTGGCCTAGGAAAAACTAGTTTATCCTATGCGCGTTAGGATAAACTAGTTTGGCCTAAAATCAGGTTTGGCCGGTAACATATATATGTATAAAATAGATCAGATGGTACAGATAATGAAACTTACCAGTTAGCTGCAAGTTAAAGGGGGTGTAGCCATAACAACATCCACACTGAGTGGTGCTTTGTATTACAGCTTGTTGCTTTGTAAAATGAATGGCAACCTAATTACTGATGTTACTTTGGCTCGAAGACATCATCTGTAATCAGTTGCCATCCATTTCACATTGTAGCACATTGTGCGATGTTGCCAGCTGACTGGTAATTATGTTATTTGTACCATATAATCTATTATATATATATCAAAATCATCGATGCTAAAATTGGTTGCATGTGATGCTGCCTTACAGACAATTAAGAGCAACTGAAAAGGTATATTTAAAACAAGTGCAGCACATAATTGAGAACAATGCATAAAGGAAAGACTCTTGTTTCTTAATTTAAAAAATATATATATATAAATCACATAAAAAGGCAGAAATGAAATTTTTAGAACATAAAATTCTGCATGATAAATATTTTTAGTGAAAAGGCTGTAATAGTAACTTGCTACTTCAAATCTTTATATAACTTTATCTTTAAGAAACACTATTTGTTTTACTTGTATAAGAGTAAGCCACTTAAACTTTTAGGTAATAGTTGTTAATAATTTGCTTTTCTGAAACCATGTTTATAAAATGAGATTTCCTAATTTATTAAAATGACTGGCTGAATTTGATAATACATCAGCATTTCAGTAGTTAAGAATCTGCGTGAAAACTTGGTACAAGAACCCATCATCATAAATTTCTTTTCATAATCTTTCTTAGGTATAAAATCTTAACCAATTGACTGTTTTGCCTAAACTTTGCTTGCTTCATTACTAAAAGCTTTTAGAAACTATTAATTTGTAACTGTAATCTTCTCTTTATTAATTGGTCAGACATTTTTCGATTATACAAGGTAAACATTTTTAGTATGGAAAAAAAGGTGTTTTGCCCCTATTTTTAAACTGAAATAGCTAACAGATTAAAAAGTAACAATGTGCTTCTTAGCAACAAAAACACATTCGACTTAGATAAAGGTTCAAATTTGTATGTGCACAATGCGGTGCGCATGGATCAACGTGGAGCTTATTCCAAAAATATACAGTGCTGTTTTCTCATTCCTCATACCAGGACATTGAAAGAGGCACATACGACTAAGTGATAAGTAATCGAAAAATATATTAGTGAGAAGTCACTGCAGTAGTAAAATTTACATTAAAATAGAGAATATCATAAAATATAATTTTTACTTTTATAAAAATCGACATTAAACATAAAATACAAACATATTATTCAAAAGAAGTCAAGTAGCATTTTCTTGTTAAATAAGAATATAAGAGTATAAACAGTAATTGTAATAAGTAGTTGATTATATTTTGTTCTTGCTGAAAGAAGTGCAAGTATCAAAAGGAACATTAAATAAAAGAAATAATAATAAGTTCTTTCACATTGTTTGGAATTCAGATCCAGTACAACTTTCAGTAAACTTATTTATGCATCTCATTTTTTTAAAAATTTATTATTATTACAAAGAATAAACAATTATTGCTATAACTGATCTTTCATTTATAGCCAGGTTTTGTACACATTTCTTTAAATAAAAATCAAGGACTTTCAAGGACCAACTAAAAAAATTTAAGGACCTATAAAATATGGAATTATAATATGCATTTTTTAATACAGGGTTTCATTTTATAAATATAGCTTTTAACCCTTTATGCACTGACGGTACTTTTAACTACCACTGAAGAAAATTTAATATAAAATTTATTTACTCTGACTATTAATAAAAGTTTCTTTTCCTTTTCACACAATATACTCTGCTCAATCAAATTTAGATAGTGTAGAGAAACAGTCGAAGATAAATATTTTTAAAAAGCGGTAATTTTCTTAATCATTTTAATAGGTATAGCTTTTCTTTTGTTAAAAAAAGTTATTTGAAACATTTTCAACTGCAAAACCTTTCCAATTACAGAGAGAAACATAATATATTTAAATACATTGCTTTTATAAGAATTGTGATATTTCCATAAGAGTATTTTTGGTTAAGTAATCTGATTACTTTTGTAAGTATTTTACAAAAAAAAAAAAAAGTTATAACTAACGATATATTTAATCCATTTTAATGAAAAAACATACCTAAATTTCACATTATTTTTATTTAAAAATTCCAGTATATCTTCAGATTAGAGATCTACACGGGCCGGCCCGTGGCCCGAAGCCCGAGCCATACTTTTTTCTGAAGGCTCGGGCCGGGCCTAACTTAATTTTTCTGTACAGAGGTTTCATTCCTAGTCTTCATGGCCCAAAATTTTCAGTCCTAGTTTTGAGACAGCTCGTATGAAAATCATTGTCTCAGCGTGGCCTGGTCCATTTAAAGGTAAGTTGAATTAAGCGTGGCCCAAAAGTTTTTGCAAAAAATGCATACATTTTTGAATCGCCATTATTCTACACTTAAACATTAAAATTTATTATTTTTAAAGAATAGTAGATTTCTACGCATATTAAAATATAACTAAATTATAATACAGTAAAATGTGTGAAAAGGAATCTGCCTATGATGGAACCTTGTTTTAAACTGAAAAACGTGTTGATCCATGCAAAATTAATATATTAATAAGTAAGAAAAGAATATAAAATACATTTACACTTGCTAAGAAGGGAACCTGTCTATAACGCATTTTTTTCCCCTTTTCTATGCAATTCCATCTTAGAAGATTTTACTGTATAGCATTTCTCTGATTTTTAACACTTCTATACATGGAATATGGATTAACAATATTAATGATAACTGAAACATTTACATACAAGAAATAGAGATTCATTAAAAAAATAAATATCGCAGCCTGCTGCACGTCTATAAAAATAAAGATTAT
The DNA here is from genome assembly GCA_963932465.1 of Maratus speciosus. NCBI lineage: Eukaryota > Metazoa > Arthropoda > Arachnida > Araneae > Salticidae > Maratus > Maratus speciosus. The sequence continues at coordinate 38,841,146 of OZ010792.1, forward strand.
AAACATGAAAAAAAAAGTTAATATAAATATTTTTGGTCAGAACTCCTCGTACGAGACAAATTTTTAACCAATTCGACGTAAAAATTAATGTTTTGTAGAAGTTCACTCGGGCCGAGCCGGGGCCGAACTTTTAATTTTTTTATCGGGCCGGGCCAATATTATTTTTTCTACGGGCCCGGGCCAACTTTTAATTTTTTTTATTGGGTCGGGCCCGGGCCTGGAAATGTCGGCCCATGCAGATCTTTACTTCAGATATTAAATATAATTATTGAGGTGAAGCAATTTCTTGATAAATAATTCCCCAGATAAAGAGTTAAACTTTCAAATATATGTGTGTGTGTGGGGGGGGGGGGGGGGGGGGGAATTTCAGCATGTGGCAGTGTATAAATTTAGAATACTATTACCTATAGTTATTTTATAATAACAAATACAGCATCGTAAATTTAGTGTGCAGGAGGAAAAGGAAAGGAAGCAGGTGGATCCAAAATTTTAGAAAGGGGAATTAAGATGATTATTTAACTATATTGTCACTGCACAGTGTAAAGAGGGTAATGGGGGGGGTTAAAGATTTTTCTTTTGTGTGCATGTCGAGGGGAGAGTTTCTATTAGATGACTATTTATCATTATTATAGAGTTACAAATAGACCAGGGAAATCATTAAATAATTAAGAGCTTCAACATTTTAACTTTGTGAACTTTGTACAGGGAAGGGAAAAGTGGAAAATTTTTGAGGAGGGGGGTAGGGAAGAGGAAGAATTTAGATGAGATATTATTTATTGTTACAATAAAGAAACAAACTAGTTATTTATCATTACAAAACACTTACATTTGGGAAGGAAAAAAAAAGAGTTTTAAAGAGTTTTGTGCGGTAGAAAAGAGGAGGATTTTAAATGATTATTGTTATTGTTGCAATAAAGTACAAATAGAGAAAATAAAGTATAAAAAAAATTAAGAAAGTTTGAAGATTTTCAACATCGCGAGCTTGGGGGGTGGAGAGGTCAAATGTGGAGAAGAAGAAATTTTATGAGGGGAATAGGAAGTTTATTAGGTAAATTATTTCTCATTAATAAAAATATATAAATAGGACAGAAAAATATATAAATTAAACAGTTTTTAGTTTTTAAAGACTTTAAATTTTGAATGCTAAGAAAAAAAAAAGTGGGAAGGGGTTAAGGGAGCAGAAATTTCAAATGGGAGGAGGATTTTTATGGTTAATTATTCATTGTTACAATAAAGTAACAAATAGAGTAGAAAAAAAAAAAAACAAGACTTTAAAGATTTTAAACTTTGTAGCTGGTGGGAGGGGAAGCAGATTGTTTTTTTTAGGGGGGGGGGGGGGGAGGGTTTATTTGGTGGCTATTATTTACCTTACTAAAGATTCACAAATAGGATACAAAAATTTAAATAAAAAATGTTTAAGGACTTTACAGTTTGTGTGCTTGGTAAGAGGGGAAAGGGGGCAAATAAGAAACGTCTACTTTGGATGCAGGTGGGGGAAATATGATTGTTTATTAATTGTTACAATAAAGTAACAGATAGAGCAGAAAAAGTAAAAAAAAACCCCCAAAACAAAGGCTTTTTAATATTTTAAACTTGGTGAGCTGTAAGAGCAAAAAAGAAGCAGATTTTTTTTTCTTCGGATTGGAGGGGGACAAAGTTTATTAGATGGCTTATTATTATTATTGATTATTTATTTACCTTACTATACAATATAAAAATATAGTTTAACTATAATTTCTGGAGCGTAATGTTCACCTTGATATTGTGTAAAATAGTTAATATCAAAATTTATGATTTATTTTACTAAAAAGGTGCAAAAAAATATATGAAAGAGATTTTTCTAAAACATAAAAAACCGTCAAACATGTTAAAACTTGACACGCAAGTGCTTTCAACTGTTTCAAACAGTCACCATCATCGGAAATTTTTAAGGTGTGAGTGATTAAGATTGACCGTTGTTTAAATATCTAGAGACGAGTTTATTGCAAAGGAGGAGAGTTCAATGGTTAGGTTCAAAATTTGCCAGAGACATTTAGTGCATTGTACCAGATCCGGGGTATATTGTAGGAGAGCATATCATTACAAGTGTTTTTTACTTGAGCTAATAATCACTGGACATTTGTCCAGTGATTATCTGAATATGGATGGGTTGTAATGCGAAGTACAGGCTGTGATTTTTGAGTTTCTGAAGTCTACGTCAATGTCTTGTTTCTTGTTTAAGCTTGATAAAGCTGTAGAAGGTTTATTATACTTTATGTTTGTAATATGTTCCTTAAACCTGTCTTTAAATTTCCCAGTTGTCACAACTACATAATTGAGTTTTTTCCGATTTACTTTATTTGTAAAAGTATTATATATACACCTGAATTTTTGTCATTAGGTATTGGGTCTATTTTCCTGTGTGCAAGCTTTTTTAATCTGGCAGATGGTGAACACAGGAAAATAGACCCAATACCTAATGACAAAAATTCAAGCGTATATATGATACTTTAACAGATAAAGTAAATCTGAAAAAAACTCAATTATGTAGGTATGACAACTAGGAAATTTAAAGACCGGTTTAAGGAAGATATTACAGACATAAAGTATAGTAAACCTTCTTCAGCATTATCAAGCTTAAACAAGAAACAAGACATTGATATAGACTTCAGAAACTCAAAAATCATAGCCTGTACTTCACATTACTACCCATCCATATTCAGAGAATCACTGAACATTTTAGCTCAAGGAAGAAACACTTGCAACGATATGCTCCCCTACAATATACCCTAGATCTGGTATAACGTACTAAATGTCTCAGGTGAATTTGGAACCTAAACATTGAACCCCCTCCTTTGAAATAGACTCGTCTTCAGATATTTAACCAATGGTCATTCCAGAACAATCACACCTCAGAAATTTCCTGCGATGATGACTGTTTGAAACAGTTGAAAGCACTTGAGTGTCGAATTTTAACATCTTTGAAGGTTTTTTATTCTTTGAAAAGCCTTTATCATTAATTTTTTAGCACTTTTTTAGTCAAATAAATCATAAATTGTTATTTTAAATATTTTATATCTTACTAAAGATTTACAAAAAGGGCAAATATATTAAAATTAAGAAATTTTGTGGGAGAAAAAATTATATGATCGAATATTTATTATTACAATAAAGTAGACGAAAAAGTTAAAAAGACTTTAAAGAAACTTTTAAGTTCATATTATGTAGTTTGTGACATTAAAGGTTTTAAACTTTATGAATTGAAGGAGCAAGAGGAGAAAATCATTTTTTCTAGGGGGGGGGGGGGAGGAAGGATTATTAGTTTATTAGATAAATTATTATTTATTTACAACAGACTTATAAATAGGACAAAAAAATTAAATTAACCATTTTTAAAGATTTTAAACTTTGCAAGTTAAAGTTGTTGCGAAGTACTTGGCAAGAGGGGAGGGGGGGGGGGGGCAAAAGAAAAATTGTAATTTTGGTTGGGAGGGGGAAGGAGAAATTCTTATGATTGATTATTTATTGTTACAAAAATATAATAGAATGAGCAAAAAAAAAAAAAAAAAAAAATTAATTAAAACCACAAAAGAATTTTAAAGACCTTAAACTTTGAGTACAGTCAGGGCTTAATTTGCGCTGGATCCCACCGGAGCCCAGCTCCGGCACTTCTCTGTTTTTACTAAAATTTTAAATTTTGGTTGGAAATCACCGGGGCTCATAAATACAGGGCTCCGGAGCCTAGTGCAATAGCGCTTCCGAAAAAACGAAGCCTAAATTACCTTTTCCTTTCCTTCCCATCTCCAAACATTTGCATTCTTTTTTATCAAAACACTTATATGTGACATAATTTAGAGGAGGTGAATATAAAACGGACTCAATTTTTATATCAGTTTTTGGGCTTGGACTGACTCAAGCTCAATCTGTCTTACATTCGAAATTTTGAAATTGAAAAACATTGTTCCATTCTTCAGCATATAAATATTAATTTCTGTAAATTTCATTCATTTTATTTTCATAAAAATACGTAGCTGTGAATTATCTCTAACACCTTTTCCTGTATCATATTACTTACCATATTTAATCGCAGAATTCTGCAATTAATTAACATTAAAATTTGGCAAAGATTACTATTCGGAAGGAGTGATAACTAAAAAGTGGAATTGTTGACAGCTGATAGATATGCTCATAGATTTAAAATTTTTATTTTCCTATAGAAAAAAAAATGCTTTAAATTTTGCAAATAATGTACGAAATAAAAATATAAATATATCCAGATTGCAGTGACGGGGTAGGGGGGTGTACAGATGTTAGTACCAGTATCGCAAAATATCAGGGCTCCGGTACTTTTTTTTCTAGAAATTAAGCCCTGGGTACAGTGTGTGTGTGTGTGTGGGGGGGGGGGGGAGCAAAAGGAAGAAGCACAATTTTGGGAGGGGAGAATTTAGATAAAAATTTTAATGAAATTTATATGATCAATTATTTATTGTTACAATAAAATAACAAATAGAAAAGAAAAGTTTTTAAAAAGTTAAAGAGTTTTAAAGATTTTAAACAACTTTGGGTACAGCAGGGAGGAGGGGAAGCAAAAGGAAAAGGTAAAATTTTGAGTCGGCAAATTTATATAAAATTTAGGAAATTTATATGATCATATATTTATTGGTACAATAAAGTAACAAATAGTGAAGAAACAGTTAAAAATAATACACTGGTTATCAAAAATTAAGGAAAAGTCACAAAATGCTAATTTTCAAATACGCGAACACAAAAAAGGAAATAATATAATTCGAGTAATTATTATCTCTACAACACAGCTAGCACATATAACATCTCATTCATGTCACACATGGTCAAAAGTGTCACAGTCACTACGGTTAAGCAAAAAAAATAGGAAATTCCATACATCTCATTATCAGTCTCAAATGATCATTATATGTGACTCCACTGAGAAGTCAATGTGACTGTTGCTTTGTGACTAGTGACCAGGTGACTTTACAATGTAGTTAAATTGTGACTCTCATTTTTAGATTCAATTTCATAGTCATCATGAACATTGCATTATGATAAGTCACCAAATAATATCATATTACAGTCACATGGAGACTTTTCCTAAAAGAGCACAATGGTGACTTCGCAGTAGTCTCTCTGTCACCTCAAAGCCATCATGTGACTTTAATGTTGTGACGATTTTAATATATATATTGATGAGATGCCGTGAATAACATAGATTGAGTTGCAATAAAAATAAAAGAATGATGAATATGTATATATATAACGTTCTTACTTAATGATGAGACAGCAGTTATAAAAAATCTTCTTTATTCGTTGTTTCACTTGAGAGGTGGAAGGCAATTAGGAGAAGTAGGTCACTGTACACATTCGAAGAACGTTCCACGTAGAATTATTAAAAACTTGAAGTAATTCCATGGCTACAAAGAATACTGGCTAAAGTTGGTTAAAATCCTTTCTCAGAGAATGTCTTGAAGATAACAAAGTCCAAATTCGAAAAAGTATTGAATTAAATTCCATCAGCGATCTGCGACAAACTTTTATTTATTAAATGAGCACCTTAGAATAATATGATCGCTGAACGGTGTTCACAATCCTTCAAACAGGCACTAAGGCCCGATTTGAAAAAGAAAATTCACGTTGTCAAAAATACATCTTTAAAATCTTAAAATCTGTTAAAAAACTGTCTGCATTGATATATATACTACATAAAAGGGGTTTACAAAACTACCTCCAGAAATGATTTAAATCTATTTGTTAAATTAAAATTTGCGTATGAACTGTAGAACGAATGACAGCACAGGAAAAACGAAACTACAGTCAAAAGGCAAGAGGGGAGACACACCTCCAATATGACGCGGTCGACGTCACGCTGTTTCTAAAAATAGATCAGGAAGAGGAGGAAAATCTGAAATCAAAAGTTCTGTTACTTGAGGTAAAAAGGAAAGAAAAAAAGCGATTTGAACGATGTTTTGCGTCAAAAATAAATAGTTTAAAACGTGAGATAATAATGCTGCATTACAATTTAAAAAATAAATAATAAATGTGATTGCTACATCACATTACCCCCATTTGCCGAACAAAATTTTGGATGACCAAAATGTGAAAAAGGTAAATCTTGAAAGAGCTTTTTCAACAAAGGGAAAACAAAATTTTAAAAGCCAAGGAGCAAAAAATGTAGAATAAAATTTAAGTTAAAATTTAAAAGTCATAATAAAAATTTTAAGTGCATGTGCACATTTTGGGAATGTACATGTACAGTGACCTAAAGAGAAAGAAAAAGAATATACATCAAGTAGTACATTCAAATTTCAATAGTATACATAACATAGTATACAATAATAATAATAAGCCCCATTGCAATCACAGGCAAAGAAAGGCACCTTCCTGTGTAAAATGATCTCTATAAATTAAAATATTACTCTTTTAATATTTTAAAATTTTATAAATCCAAAAGCTAAATAATTTTTTTAGCCGAAAGAGACCACAAAAAAAATTTGAATTCAATAAGTTAGAAATAAGGTACACTTATGAATCAAAATTTACAAAGTTGCAAAAGTAAAGCAACAAAAAGTCAGAAGTACCCTCTCTAAATATTCTGACTGCCTAGGAAAATAAATCATAAATTGAAACATTCGAAATGAAAAATCATTTCTAATAATCAATTTTCTCATAATATTGAAACATTCAAAATGAACAAGTCATTTCTACTAATCAATTTCCTCATATATTGAAACATTCAAAATGAATAAATAAATCATTTCTACTAATCAATTTTCTCATATATTGAAACATTCAAAATGAACAAGTCATTTCTACTAATCAATTTTCTCATAAATATTGAAACATTCAAAATGAATAAATAAATCATTTCTACTAATCAATTTTCTGCATATTTATAAAAATAAATTGCAATGAGAAAGTCGAGAATATTTTACTTTTATATTCCGACAACCTAGGACTTAAATTTCATTAATCATAATAATAGTTTTAAAAAAAATTGTCATAATCAGGAAAAATTTTAAATTACCAAGCAAGTGTATCATAAAAATATTTAGTTTAATTCCTTCGATAATTTAATAGTAAAATTTAAATTTCTATGCTTGTAAAGAAAAATTAAATTATTTTAAATTAACTTTAAACAACAGTTGAAATTAGATTAAAGAGCTGCAAAAATTTAAAAAATATTGTAGAATAAACAGACAATCCTTCATGATACCTTGATCAGTGGACACATTCAGGAACTCTGTAAACATATTCATATCAAAACACAAAACTACAGCTGGATCCGATCTCCATAAGAGACTTCTGAGATTTTGTGCAAGATAATTGATTAAATAATTCAGCATAGAAAAAGAAAAAAAAATAGTGTATTTTACAGATGTAAAGAAGCTCTTGGTATAAATCACAAATGGTTGGATATGAATAGTACTGTGAACTATTCAAACACTTCTATTTTGTTGAAAAAAAAAAAAGCACAGTTAGCACAACAACACTATCACCAATTATGAACATTTAGCAGAATATGGTGATATACTTTGAAGGAAAAATCGGTAGACACTGCTGGCAAAAAGAAGACAATGCATGGTGGTACATTTAGGAGTAACACTTCACTTAAGGATGATATAAACACATACACCATGATGAGTAGAGGAGAAGATCGGTAGTCAAAATCGGTAGTAAAGAAGCACTTTTTAAAAAATATATAATTTCTTAGAGAATTGTTGAAGATTCACTACAAATACTTCATAAAAAGATGCGCTGGTAAATATGTCCACTAAGAACTTTGTGCTTTTCTTCGTATAAAAGGTGCAAATAAAAATTTTCTTCATTAAAAAAAATATCTTCATAATCAAATTTAAAATAATTTCTTGCATAAATTGAAAAAGTGAGGCATATGGCAGATTAAAAAATTTTTGAAGCAATTGGGTTATGAAATAAAGAAAAGGCACTATAATAATAATTGACATATAAAAATCTTCAGAAATAAGTAAATAAACAAACATTCTTGAGCTTAAACATTTTCTGTAGTTCAAATAACAGTAAATTTTATAAATAGTTGTAGAATATGGTATGATGTAGAAGTCAAACACTTCCAATGCGAGGATGAAACTTTGCCGCTTACTCCTACGTAAGGATGATAATTTTCCACTCACAAGTAAACGTTGACTGGGAAATTCTATTGTTTATGAAAAAATAATATGTATATATACTGATTTAGCTTCAAAACCAACTTCAAAAACACACTGGAGAAGATCAGAAATAAATGGATTTTTTACTACATAAATTACTGAGAATTCACCAGGAACATCAAAGCCGAAAATGGAGCACAAATCTTTATTGGTTGCTGTAAATGAGGAACAGAAAATTTTTTTTGCAGGTATGTATGCAGGTATTTTCAGTACTTTCAGAACAACATTTCCACACCCCAGAGAAGCGTTTCAAAAAATGGATTAACAACAACACTCTTGAAGGCAACTTCAGCAGGTAAGTAAATGTGAATGGGAAAGTTTTGAATCAGACATGTACAGAATAATATTTTATCAAACTATTTCAGCCATGAGGATGATACAGGAGAATGAATTTTTTAATTTCTTCTTTAAGCAAAAAAAAAAAAAAAAAAAATATGTTATTAAATTTTGATGAAACCACATAATTCTGGAAAATTGAAGCACTGAGAGTTACGATGAGAACAGTTTGTAGAAAGCAAACAGAGTTCTTGAAATTTAACTTAGTAAAAGAACATTGCACTCACCAAACACCAAAATCGATATTAGCAGTCAAATCGTGCACTAAATGACAAAAATATCTTGAGAATAAAAGTGGAAGGTGGTACAAGAACACGTTATACATATATTTTTTTTTTATAAAAAGTTATTGAAGGTATTTTTGGAATAAAATTATAAATTGATACATTTAAAAGCAGAGAAGACTCAATTTCAGTAAAATAATTTAAATTTCAATAATTATCAAGATTCCAAGGAAAAAAATTATTTGCTTCAATAAATATCTTAATTTTCATAATATATCTTCAAATTCATTAAATATTTCATTGTATAAGTGCCATAAAATAAAATTAAAAAAACCCAGTATAAGAATAAGTATAAAAACCATAGCCTCTTGTTAAATAAATTTGTTCTTAAAATCAGAGAACAATTGTTGGAATTCATTTCAGAATTTCAAAATTCATTAAAGATTTTCTATGATAAATATATTTTAATGCACCATAAGAATAAATAAATTAGAGAATAAATAAATAAATTTCTTGATTTTTAAAATAATATTTCATTCTTCAAAAATTTAAAAACAGCAATAATTTTGTCAAGACATATCTCAAAATGAAAACCAGTAAAGGAATTTTTTTTTTTTTAATTATATTATGCTCAAAAATTTAAAATCATGGAATAAGTATTGCAAATAAAACTTGAGAACAAAATTTTCATTACGATGTTTGATTGATCTTCAGCCGTTAAAAAAGCAAAATGTTCCATCTGAGAACAACAGAATATTATAATTTTCTTAAAATTCCATTAAAAAATAATAATTTTAAAACAATTTATTTGAATTTCTTTCATTATATTTCAATAAAGCAAATCTTCAAACTTTTATGCAAAAGAAAATTCAGTTAAGAATAATTTTCAGGAACAGAATTTCTTCTAAGATTGAAAAAGATTACGTTTTCTTTTTATAAGAACAGAAAACATTGCAAAAAAAGAATAACAGATATTATAATGCTAAAACATTTTCAGAATTCCATTTAAAAAAAGCAGTTCTATTTGAGAACAAAAATTTTCTTTAAAAAGAATGCATCAATCGTCAAAAATACGGCGAAAAAATACAGTCATTAAGTTATTTTTTAAGGCATTGCGTTGTATAAATAAAGCAAAAACGCCGACTGTTCTTTTTTGTCACGGAAACCAAATGTGACGATTTTAATATATATATTGATGAGATGCCGTGAATAACATAGATTGAGTTGCAATAAAAATAAAAGAATGATGAATATGTATATATAACGTTCTTACTTAATGATGAGAACAGTAGACACATTGATGAGACAGCAGTTATAAAAAATCTTCTTTATTCGTTGTTTCACTTGAGAGGTGGAAGGCAATTAGGAGAAGTAGGTCACTGTACACATTCGAAGAACGTTCCACGTAGAATTATTAAAAACTTGAAGTAATTCCATGGCTACAAAGAATACTGGCTAAAGTTGGTTAAAATCCTTTCTCAGAGAATGTCTTGAAGATAACAAAGTCCAAATTCGAAAAAGTATTGAATTAAATTCCATCAGCGATCTGCGACAAACTTTTATTTATTAAATGAGCACCTTAGAATAATATGATCGCTGAACGGTGTTCACAATCCTTCAAACAGGCACTAAGGCCCGATTTGAAAAAGAAAATTCACGTTGTCAAAAATACATCTTTAAAATCTTAAAATCTGTTAAAAAACTGTCTGCATTGATATATATACTACATAAAAGGGGTTTACAAAACTACCTCCAGAAATGATTTAAATCTATTTGTTAAATTAAAATTTGCGTATGAACTGTAGAACGAATGACAGCACAGGAAAAACGAAACTACAGTCAAAAGGCAAGAGGGGAGACACACCTCCAATATGACGCGGTCGACGTCACGCTGTTTCTAAAAATAGATTAGGAAGAGGAGGAAAATCTGAAATCAAAAGTTCTGTTACTTGAGGTAAAAAGGAAAGAAATAAAGCGATTTGAACGATGTTTTGCGTCAAAAATAAATAGTTTAAAACGTGAGATAATAATGCTGCATTACAATTTAAAAAATAAATAATAAATGTGATTGCTACATCACAAATGTGACATTATTTGGTAACTTATCACAATGCAGCGTTCATGATGACTTTGAAATTGAGTCTACAAATGACAGTCACATGAGAGTCACAATGTAACTACATTGTAAAGTCACATGGTGACTCGTCACAATGCAGCAGTCACAGTGATATCTCAGTGGATTCACATATAATGATCATTTGAGACTCATAATGAGATGTATGGAATTTCCTATTTTTTTGTTTCACCGTAGTGACTGTGACACTTGTGACCATGTGTGACATGAATGAGATGTTATATGGACTAGCTGTGTTGTAGAGATAGTAATTACTCGAATTATATTATTTCCTTTTGAGTGTTCGCATATTTGAAAATTAGCATTTTGTGACTTTTCCTTAATTTTTGCACACCAGTGTAATAATAAAAGAGTTTTAAAATTTGAGTACAGTGTGTGTGTGGGAGGGGAGGGAGGGGGGAAGCAAAAGGGTGGAAGTGAAATTTTGAGAAAAGGGAATTAGATTTTTTTTTTTTTTAATCAGAAATTCACTAAAGCACAGAAGAGTTTCATCCCAGATTAAGAAATAATAGGACAATAAAATTAAGGACTTTCAAGGACCTTACAAACATTGTAGTAAAATATTAAAATAAGTAAAGTAATAAAGTAAAATAATAAAAATTAAGAAAATTAAAAAAATGATTAAAATATTAAAAGTAAAGGTCAAGTAAATAATTATTAATGCATAACTAAATATGCAGGATAATGATAAGATAATTTTTTCTTGAATTATTCAGTGAAACTAGCCTCATAAAAGTGCACTAATAATTTATATTAAAATTGTAAAATAATGTTATTTTACTTCATGTTTAGCCAGACTTAATAAACAAAAAAGTCTGATTAATCCATAAACGTATTTGGTAAAAAGATCGTGATTGCCATTGATATCAGCACTATCTTGAATTTTTTTTTATAAATTTATACTTCCTTCAGGAGAAAGCATGAATTCAGTCATATTAACCAGAATTAAATATTAAAATGTGTACGAAATGATAAAAAACGTGCATTTCCTCTTTACATTTTATCTGAAAGTTTCATTGTTTATGTCTGCAATGATGTGCAGATTTTAGTGTTATGAATTTGAGGGAGTCAAGTGTATTTCAAATCTTAAAATTATGCTCCTCAAATTTATACACAAACGCCAATTACCTTAAAGACATCTTTGAAAACTTTGAAGTTCTTCTCCTTTTTATAATAAATATGAGAATTTATGATCTGCAACAGAAAAAAAAAAAAAAAAAGAAAGAAAATAGACATATGTAAAAAGTAGAAACTCTAAGGCACTGAATTAAAATAAAACAAGTGGAGATTATAAGAAAATTCTTAATTATTCAATTTTAATAACCAGTTTCAGAAATTTATATGAAATGATTTTTTTTTTCAAACAAAAAACACATAGTTTTATGTATTCTTCAATTAGGATATCCTACTGTATTTCAATAGCTAATTTCAGACAAATATCACAATTTTTTATCGTTTAATTTGAAAGACTGTACAATTAGCTACCCTAAACAGTTTTCTTCTTTTTACAATCATTTGAAGTGTAGTTGTAGTTGTTTTTGTTTCAGTTCTCAAATAGAAAGTAACAAAGTAATAAAAGGAAATTAATATTTAAGGACATTACTAAAGAAAAGTATCTTTTATACTGAGATTAAGGAAGGTATAAAATAAAAATTAAGACAGTTTTAAGAACTTGAGGGAGGTAAATATGTCTAATAGTTTTTAAGAAATAAAAACGTTCAATGTGTTTTCTAAAAAACATGATTTTCATGAACAAGTTACAAAAAATGCACAATCTCCAAAAAATTATGATTGTATTTACATAAAACTGATTTCCTACAATTTAATTCACGTTCTGAATGTAATGAACTATCAGTTTAAATATTTGAGAATTTCTAGAAATTTTAAAACTAGAAATTTTAATTGTTTTTATAAATTGAGATACAGAAAACATAAATAATCACCAAAGTGATAATTTAAATACATCTAATGAGGGTTTTATGTTATGACCAGACCTGCCAACCTTTGAAAATGAGAAGTAGTAGCACCAAAAGCTCAAATTAATCTAGGGGTCGGTTGGTTGGTGTTTTTTATGCTGAAAATCAGGTTAACTCTGGTTGCTTTCAGTTTGGACAACGTTTAGATTCCTGCAGGTTGGGTACCGGATAATCCAATTTTTTAAAAGTTAGTTCTGTATATTCTTTCAGATTAAAAATTATATGTATCATAATAATAAACATAGATTTTTGTCTGTGTGTGATGTTTCATTAAGTGAGTACAGAGCAGGGGTGATTAGAGTAAAAAAAAAAAAAAAAAAAAAAAAAAAAATTCAAGGAAAATTTTCGGAAAAGTGGGAAGAAGGGGGAGGGATTTCTTCATGGCGCTCATTATGTGTATTTTCCGCGGCCCTTTCACGAAATTTGCATTTTTTCCGCGATGTGTTGGTGAAATTCGCCTTTTTCTGCGATCCTTTGATGAAATTCGTGTTTTTTAGCGATCTTTTGATGAAATTCATATTTTTCCTGCGATCCTTTGACCAAATTTGTGTTTTTCCCGCGATCCTTTGACCAAATTTGTGTTTTCTCCGCAATTCTTTGACGAAATTTGTTTTCTTTTTCACGATCCTTTGAGGAAAGTTGGGTTTTTTCCCCGTTCCTTAACAAATTAGCATTTTTTTGCGATCCTTTGACGGAATTCAGATTATTTTCCTGCGATCCTTTGACGAAATTCACACTTTTTTCACGATCCTTTGACGAAATTCGTGTTTTGTTTGCGCTCCCTTGACGAAATTTGCATTTTTTGCGATCCTTTGGAACAATTTGCATTTTTTTCATGATCCTTTGACGAAATTCGCGTTTTTTCTTCGATTCTTTGACGAGATTTGCATTTTTTCTGCAATCCTTTGATGAAATTCGCGGGTTTTTTTGTGATTCTTTGACGAATTTTGCGTCTTTTTCGCGATCCGTTCAACAAATTTGCGGGGGTTTTGACGATTCTTTCACAAAATACGTGCTTCTTTGCAATCCTTTGACGAAATTGACTTTTCTTCTGTGAAAAAATGATGAAATTGATTTATTTTTGCAGAAATTCGTAGTTTAAGACTGATTTTCATAGCATCGTAGTTTTTAGGTCCAAATCATAGAAACTACAATTTTTTCGTAGCAGGTGGCAGGTCTGTATGACTTAGATTGTAGTTCACTACATTCTTGGGACATAAGGTAGTATGTTATCTTTTTTAAAAAAGAGTAGGTAGTACGTTATCTTTTTTTAAAAAGAGTAAACTATCATAATTTTTGTTGAGGAAGGGTTTTTTTAACCATTTGCAAAAATGGTTATTGTCCTCATTAGGGTAGGAAATCAAAAGCATATCTGAAGGTTTTTATTGGTTTAATCATCATTTTATTCGTTTTCTGATTGGTCTATACAGTAATCTGTATTTCCCTTTACTTTCAACAGAGATGGACAACAGTGTTGCCACTGACAAAAAAGTAATAAAAACTACAAAAAAATTAATAACACAGAAACAAATTGAGATACAGCTTTCAAACAAATTGCATTTAAAAGTACATTTTTTTCTCTATACTAGGGGGCTCTGCCCCCTACGAGCTACGCTCGTTAACCCCCGTTCAGACACCGCAGACTCTAACAGCATGATAATTTGATCGGCTTTAAAAAGATTTCGGAAGATTGAATTATAATTTGAATCTGAGAAATATAATCTGACGTAATTTTCACCAAACTTTTCTTTTTCTTTTTAATATTCACGTAAAAATACTTTTGCTAGAAATGAAATATTATGATCATCTTAAAATATTAAATAAATGTCTCGAGCAATTTTTAAATTTAAACTGTTTAGCAATAGTATTTTTTGCTCATTTTATATAATAAGTGTAATGTGACGTAAATTCTCCTATTTAAGACTTCTAACGCATGTTTATGAATTTATTATTTTACAATATTCTGTCTCTTTTAAAATTCACGTGTAATTATAATTTTTATGACGTAATTTTCAATGAGTTCCTGCTTTTTATATATTCTGTTGATAATAGTCACGTGTAAAATAAAATTTTTAATTTGAAGTAAACATTATTGTTTGCACTGTTTATACAAATGGCAACAGTTTAAATTAATAACATTTTCTAAAATTTGTAAAAAATATCTCTCGAAATGCTGAAAATTTGAATTTAAAACTGAAATAAAACCTCAAAAAATGAGTCAAATAAGAAAAATAAATACAATCTGCACACCGGGAATTTATAACGTATAAAATGATCTAAAGATGATTAAATTCTCATGTATAGTGTTTGCTCCAATAAAACTTTTTTAATGGAACGATTTTGTCTAACTTTAGCATTAAATATCTCTTAAAATAATTCTTCGATTTGAAAACTGTCTGCATCAGCGTGTTTATCAAACATTTCTCTATAATACCACCAATTTTCATATTTTTGTATGCAACAGTTTTTTTAATATTAACGATGAAAGGTCATGCTTAAGCATTCAAATTAGATGTGGATCTACCTGGAGTATCTACACAGATTGTCATTGGTCCATTTCCAAATCAAAACTTTTTTTTATATATAGAAGGATGACGATATAAAAAGTAATATTGTGGGATGTTTAGGAGTTTAAGAAATAAATTTCATTTAAAATTGGCTGTCAGATTTCTTGGAAATCTGACGATGAAAAAGCCTTTTCCTGAACAGCCAATGAAATGCTTGGATTATACGTAAGTTTCAGGTGGATAATACGTACGAGTCACAGGCGATTTCTGTCACTTTCAATTTTTACGTGTAATAACACTATTAATGTTTAATTCATGGCGTACGTAATGTATGATCAACTCCATGCTATTTTTTATGTTAGATGTACATTTCCAACTGGGCGAAAAATGTCCGGACCAGGATTCGAACCCAGGACCTCCTAGCTGAAGCCACCAGTGCTCTGCCATCTGAGCTATCCCGGACGATTCTGGTCGAACTTTTTCACCCAGCTAACCCTGATGATTACAGCATCTGGTCTGAAACCTGGTTCAGCTCAACAGAATAAATCTCAGGTAATGGAACTCCAAAAATCGCTGGATACGAAATACACTAGATTAATATTAACACAATTATTCTAATTGGTAAACAAATCATATTAGATGTAAATTTCCAACTGGGCGGAAAATGTCTGGACCAGGATTCGAACCCGGGACCTCCTGGCTGAAGCCGCCAGTGCTCTGCCATCTGAGCTATCCCGGACGATTCTGGTCGATTTCTGGAGTTCCATTACCTGAGATTTATTCTATTGAGCTGAACCAGGTTTTAGACCAGATGCTGTAATCATCAAGGTTAGCTGGGTGAAAAAGTTCGATCAGAATCGTCCGGGATAGCTCAGATGGCAGAGCACTGGCGGCTTCAGCCAGGAGGTCCCAGGTTCGAATCCTGGTCCGGACATTTTTCACCCAGTTGGAATTTTACATCTAATATGATTTGTTTACCAATTAGAATAATTGTGTTAATATTAATCTAGTATTTTTTATGTCTTAAATTATAGTTTTTGAAAAAATCATTTTCCAAATGGTCGTTGTAATTTGTTAAATTGCATTTTTTTTTTTTTTTTTTTTTTTTTTTTTTTGTAACTATCAAATTTTGCATGGTTTTTTCTTAAAATTCTAAAAATGAGTGTCAACCCATTAACATAAGAATACAATAGCAAGTAAGGTAAGTTGGGGTAACTGGACCATAGGCTATTTTATAAAAAAAACATTGATGTTTTTTAAGTTTTAGCTTTTGTCAACATTGCACTTCTATCTCTACTTCTTAAAACAACACGTGTCAACTCAATCATAACTCTGCCTAAGTGTGCCAAAAATTTAAAAAACAACATCCATTTGGTTGAACTTTCTTGGCTTTTTATTAAAATATGGTAAGTACTTTTATTAAACAATCTTTTTGTTTAAAGATTAGACACATAAATAAATTAATATTATAAGGTAATTATACATATTTACTCCATGTTTCAAATGTAAGGTCGGTGTTCCAGTTACCCCATAAATTTTTCGAGAATGGGGTGACTCTGACATGTATCAGGGGCAACTGGACCATATGGGATCCAGTTACCACAAGTTATAAATATCTTTTTGAGTTTCTCTTACTACGGGAAATTAATTTCTCCATTGTTTTCAGCTTGCAATAAAGAAAATTACATAATACCTTATTAAAATTAAAAAAAAAAACATGTTGGGGTATCAAACCAAATTTCTTAAGTGTGATAGCTATAGCTCAAAATTTTACGATACAGATGAAGAGGTGTACATAAGTTAAAGTGAGATTATTAGAAAATTATCGAAACAAATAAAAAATAGTTCTCTTCAATATAAAAATATGGTTACATTCTCCACAGGTTTATTGGATATATCGAACTTCCATTGTGGTAAATAAAAAAGAGAATGGGATACTTAAGTACTTACGTAGCCATTTGTTCATAGATTTATCTTGTTATTTTTTTCCTTAAAATACCCATGTAACTTTTATACTTATTACCTATACTAAAGTAGATAAGTACTTACTTAATTTTTATGTTTTTTGTATAAATAACTGTAATATTTCCACTTTTAGTACTTTTTTTTAGACACAATGACAATTAAGCTTTCCCTTACAACGCCTTTTAGTTGATATATAATGTATATGATCTGCCTGGTTTAAATTTTTTTAAATTGTTTTTAAAACAACAACAACAACAAAAAAAAATCCCTACTGGCTCGGGCCTACAGGCGGAGGTAGATTTCGAAGTTAAGTACTAAATTCACCAACAAAACTTAAATCAAGATTAGAGATAAACCCAGTTCCTTCACTAAGAATGAGCTCTAGGGAGCTAAACATTTTGTGAAAATTCTAATATGCACGAATACACACACGCATGTATACAGAATAGGTTTAAAAATGGCTAAAGCAAATTTAGAGAACCTCAACGTGTTAAAATATGTTAATATTTCCATAGTCGGGTTTTTATTATGTTTTAATAAGTTTCTTCAAACTCACATGACGTTACATATTCACCTGCTGAGGTCCATTATATTTCTAATATGATGCAATGTTTTATTATTTTTTTTTTAATTCGTCAAACTATTTATTTCATTTTGAGTTTTCATGCGGAAATCTTGCTCTAAAAAACTTATGACGTAATGTTCAATTTGTTTTCAATTCATCAAACTGTTTATTTAATTTAATTTGTCTCGTGAAATCTTGCAATAGAAAAGCAATGTTGTGGTGAGAATTTTATTGCTTTTTTTTTAATTGTTGGCAACTGCTATAACGAAAAATATTTACTTTTTCCTGTCATTGCTGCGTAAGAGCTGGTTTTATCAGAATCATGTTAAGACGGTATTCAAAATTTTGAGCCCTCCCCATTTCCACTCCCTTGGGCCGTTTTGCCCATTTTCAAACCCCGCAGAGATATTAACTATATCAAAGTTGTTGGCGAGTTTGAAGAAGATCCGTGCATAATTGCGACTTTTATCGTGCGGACAAAATTTAGTACATACATATATATATCCAAAAACCAAACCAAAAATTCGAAAGTACGGAACTCATCCAACAATAAATAAACTAAACCAAATGACAACAACAAAATAACTAAAAACAACTAACTTAAAAAACAACATACTTTAAAAACGGCAAACTTTAAAAACATTCAAACTAAAACCAGAAGAAATTGAATCCATGGAGACAGGCGGCATCCACTTGCGACATGCAACTGCGGGGTTAAAACCAGTTTTTATGTGCACAACGCTCCCCCAACAACCTGTCAAGACCAAAAAGAAAAAACTAACAAATCGAATGAGCTGCCTAGACCCATCGAAAACCAACAACTGAACGTGAAACCTCAAACAATCGTGCACGCAAACCCTGAACAGTCAAAGCCACAGTTACTCCTCTCTTCGCATCCACATTACCTCTAAATCTCTGCGATAAGTCTTACACTTTACGAAATTTCACAGCAGTCTCTTCAAAAATCTCTCAGGATAGCCATGGTGCAATGCCAGAATATACCATTTGTAAAGTTCTTCAATTTTTTCCCCAGTATTTGATGTCAATCTATCTATACGGTTTAACCCGTTAATAAAAATATTTCTATATATTGAGATATGCACATTTGATCCAAAATTTAAGATTTTTATAGTTTCAAAGTTAAAGCTTTTTCGTTTGTCATATATATCTGTTTTTATCTCACCATTTTTTATCTCGATATTAATGTCTAAATAATTGACCATGTTTTTACTTTTTGACTCCGATTTCAAATTTAAACCTTTAGGATAGCAATCAAATTTTTCTTTTTTCACATCATTGCATCTGACTATTAAAACGTCATCAATGTAACGAAAGCACCTCATATCCTCATTTATACCAATTTGTTCCTCGTACATATATAAGTAGATATCGGCTAAAATCGAACTACAACTTCCCCCCATTGGAATACCTCTAACTTGTTTGTAAACAATTTTCCCGTCATATAAGTAGTTCTCACTCACTACAAAGTTAAACAAATTAGTAAACCATTCCTGTCCGATAGTTGAGGAATTATATTTACTGAAAAACTCCATAATTTTTATTTTAAGATTGTCCAAATCTATACTATTATACAAATCTTCAAAATCATACGCTGTTAAACTTGAAATGTTTTTCATTAGATTTAAATGTTTAATTAACTTAAAGCTGTTTTTTATTATACAAGCCGGTTTATCTTTCAATACTTCATCAAAAATCTCTTTTAATAATTTCAACAATTTTTTATTACAATTTTCCAAATATGAACCGAAACCATATGTAATAGCTCTAAAAACAACCGGATCTTTATGAAACTTTGGAACCATTACCAAATATGGAAAACTAGTACTATTTTGCTTTATTTTAATTTTTTTATAATATGCTTTTACTCTATTACTAATAACTTGTTTACTTGATTTGACAATTTCATAGTTTATTTCATTACCATAAGCCTCCCTGAGTAATTTACCATATAATGTTTTACAAATAATTGCGTAGTTTGTGTTAGCTTTATCTATATACGTAATTATAAATTTATTCTGCAATTCTGTTATAGATTCTTTCAAATCCTTATAATATTTTACCGAAACCCCCTCAGAGTTACTCTCAAAATTTCTACACAAATCTTTTAAAATACAATACTTCCATTCCTCGAAAACGCTAGCAAGCAAATTGTATTTATAAACTAATTTTTTAATAAAAATATCCAAATTCATATTCAAGCGTTTTTTTGCCATTTCTTGTTAATACTCTCTTAATCCTGTATCTCGTCCCGTATCTCATGATTTCACTCAATTTCTTATTATGAACAATATCCAAACATATATATTACATATATATATATATAAACTTTTTAGGTGGGGGTGGTTTTGGGTTCCTGGGGTCATATAATGAAAAGTTATGAAGGAATTTTTCAAAAGTCGCACCATGGTAACGACTGCAATAGGTAGTATTTCTTACGAAATCTACCTAAAATGCATGTGGAACATAGACCCAACCTCCTGGTCCACTTGCCCCATTTTTATGGGGAAACTGGACCAATGAGGAAAGAAAGATGAAATACATACTTTTTTTTTTTAGATATTAAAATGTAATTTTGAACATTTCTGTATGATAGAGAGAACCTAACTGAGTGCATTTACAAAAGTTCAGACTTTAATTCTAATGAATATTAGCCTTTTAAAGCTGAATTTCCAGAATCTCCAGAGTCACATTGTAAAATCATGGCCCAGTTGCCCCGTGTAACCTTGTGCCAATTAAGTTCTTGTACTAATGATACAAATTAACAATTAAATTTAACACTTAATCTTAAACTAATTTAACTTCATGATATATTTCATCCATTACTTATTTAAAGTTAATCTTAATCAAACAATTCACATATTAACTAAGATGAGAAAAATTTATTTGCCTGTGATGACTCTTTTATAGTCTTGCTATAGTCTTGCACATCTAGATCGTTCACAATAATCTCACCATCTTGTTTTTCGCACTTCAAAGCAGTAAGAAAAAGAGAAGTAAAGTTATTCCAAAATCTATGTATCTGAAAGTAAATTTCATAAAAAAAGTAATGAAAAAAAAAATCTTACAAAAACAGCTTTCTAAATGTAATAAAATGACTTTTTGGTAATATATATTTCTTTTCAATATTTTTACATCCAGTAGCTGCAATTTAAACTTTTTTCCCCTAAAGACTACTAACAGAAAAAAGCTGGCAGGTTATTTCCTATTAATTAGCTAAACATTCCATTTAGCCATCTTTTTATCATTGACATGAATATATTTATACTTTTACTTAAGTCAAATCTAAATGTCACCTTTAATCTTTTTGTAATTTTACTAGGTATTTTAAAGAATATCACTGCCCTCTTCGAAAAGGGTGGGGGGGAACACCTAACAGAATATTCGATTTAACACAAGTAAAATTCTTTTAAATAATATTTACTGTAATGAAAAATAAATCCTTAGTAATCCATAAAAAGAATAATTTAAAGAAATATGATAATCTGTAGAGATGCAATGACTCTCAATGGTTAGATACTGGATGCTAGGATATCCAGAAAATTAACAGCCAGATATTTGGACAAAGTATGTTTCTTCTTTCTTCCTTTTTATTTTTAAAGAAATGGTATCTAACGCAAACTTTGGATAGGATGCAAGAAAATTGATTCGAATTTACAGGTGTGTGTTTGTTTGGTGGAGATTTTTAAACACAAGCAGAGAACTGTAAATTTTATTATCACACTATTTAATTTTGAATTTACAAGAAATTGCTGAGGGACTACAATACTCACTCATTGAATTGCACAAGCTCAACTGGTGAAAATAGAAAAAGTCAACATCATCCCCACACAAGGAAGGGGTATAGATAGACAGATGAATTTGACAGTTTCTTATGTTCTTGCTTCATTATTCTTTCTACGAATTATTACACTTTTTAATGAAGTTTATTGCATTTTTAAATAACATATCTCATGAAGTCATCTTTGCAAAGAAAGAGATGCAAGTAACATATCTAACATTAGAAAAATATAGTCTTAAATTTTAGGTGTGATCTACAAACTGGAGCATGTCATAGGCTGGAATATACAGTATATTTTGTTTGTTTGATCCTCTAAAGCATTTGGACAATTTTTCCCATTACTCTAGCACAGGGCGTGAAATTTCCACTTGCCAGCGACGAGCAAATATTTAAGGTTGGTGAGTAAGTTTCATATTTTAAAATCTTGAGCTTCAAAACAAACTATATACTCTCAGAATATCGTTCGCTGCCATATGCATTCATTGCCGTGCACACCGTTTGCAGTTAACTATTTTGGATGCATGTGATGAAGTTTAATATATTAAGGATTTGATTCAGAGGTTAGGAGTATTTTTTAATTTTACCATGTCTCTGTTAAAAGACTTCATATGCTAAAAGAAACAGCAGAAATTCTAGGAGAAGAAATTATTAAACTGATTGATATTCACATTATTAGATGGTTATCCAGCAAAGAAAGTGCTGTAAAAGCTCTCTTGCATAGATGGTTATCCAGCAAAGAAAGTGTTGTAAAAGCTCTCTTGCATAGATGGTTATCCAGCAAAGAAAGTGCTGTAAAAGCTCTCTTGCAAACTTGGAATACTGTTGTAAGCCATCTTGAACAGGTAGGTGGCCCATGGAAAAGACAATGACAGTGCTGAAGCTAAGGGTTTGCTGAAAAGTTTGAAGGATTATAAATTTAAAGTTCTGTACTTCCTCTTGGATTTCTACAGGAAATTGAACCCTTTAAGTGTGGCATTACAAAACAAGGAACTTGTCATCTCATCTTTGAAAATAAAATTGAACAATGCATCTCAGTTCTGACAGATCTCGAATCTAGTGTTGGACCAAGCAAACAGGAACTTTTTGGACCAACTAACCACAGGGTTCCTACGCAATTCTGATAAAAAAATTCCCTGACTTTCCCTCAGTAAAAATTCAGCCTACATATTGTTGTAAAACCCTCCACAATGGACTTTAATTTAGATAAATGCTAAAAAAAAGTATGTGCTGTATGAATTTCCGATTTTTTAATTATTTTTCATATTGTTATATAGTTTGCACAAATTTCATATAAAAATTTTTGATTGGATGAATAATTAATTCAAAATTTCTTCATTTACGACGATAATAGAAATTCCAATGTAAGTAGTACATAAAAAATTCCCTGACTTTTTGCCTAAATTTTCGAATTCCCTGACTTTTCCCTGACCCGTAGGAACCCTGAACCATCTCAGGGATAATCAAGGATATGCAGATAGGGAGCAAGAGTTTCACACTTTAAGAGGAAGATCAATTAAACATGCAAAAATATATGGGCGATTCTCAAAAGGTGGGCACTGGACACACGTCATAACTTTAAGCCTTTCAAACATAACTTTAATTATCATTGACTTTTTTTTTTTTAGACTGATTTTTAATTCGATTCAGAAACAGAAAATGACACAATTTATTGTAAAAGCTTTGTATAAATATCTTAAAATTTTATTATTTTATGCTAAAGAGGCCAATTTCTGCTTTAATGTACCATCAAGAAAAAGAGTTTAACTTTTTTCCAGGTGGTTCTAATGGTAAACAACGAATGCATAAAGGAAACGGATGATTTTCTGATAATTTCGTTAAGAGATGGCAGGCTGATTTATTGCTTTTTCGAAGATAGAAGGACTTTTCTATAAAGAATTTTTCTGTATTTTGTTATGTCCAAAAGTAACGTACGTAACAAAGCATTTGATTACTACTATTAGTAGTTATTATTACTACTGGATAACAAAAAGTTAATTATACATATATATATGTATACACATACAATTATAGGACACATTTACAACATTCTTAGTCTTAAGAATTTTTTAAATACTAAGAGCAACATCCAAAATCTGTAACGTACGTGCGAAAAAATGTCCAAAATTTGTAACGTACACAGCTGCTAATTAAATGCTTTAATAATTAATTTTCCAGAATAGTTGCTGTCTTTAATGTTTGTGTATAATTTTGTAGACATACTATTAAAAATATTTATATATTATATTTATAGACAAAATACTATACTATTAAAAAAAATTGGCCTTAAATTTGAAAATTAAAAAAATTACATATAGTTAACGTTTAATGATCCCACCTTTTGAAAATCTCCCATACATCACTGAAAGACTGCAATCTAAGTCAACAGATGTGTAAACATCTCTGCATATTTTTAAAACTTTGGGTTAACCTCACAAAGAAAACATCCTTGAATTTGGGATAGAAGAAATAAAGAAGCTCTTCATGTATTTGAACGCAAGTCTCTTTAATGAAAAAGTGGATATTATATTGGCAGAGCGAGCAGAATTCAAGTTTATGTTCCTTTCACAAACACTGAAAGATATGCTGGAGAAGTTTTACAGTGAAAAGTGTGGAGCAAGATTCCCCAATTTGCTCTAAATTCCAACATTTTGTGCTGTTCTACCAGTGAAAGAGAGTGTGAGAAAGGCTTCAGCTGTCACAATAGACTCAAGACTGCATACAGCAAGAATGAGACACTGGACGATTTGCTCAAAATTTCTATTAATGGATTCACCCTGAGAGTTTGACCTTACAGCTGCCATTGACAAGTGGTATTTCAGTGCAGAAAGGCAGCGCTACACAAATATGAAGTAGAAAAAGTACAGGATTTTTTTCTTTGATGACGTTTTAATGGTATGTGACAATTTCTGTAACCATTGAAATCTTATGGTAACCTTATTTTGAGTTAATATTTTTTTCTTTTTCAGTAAATATGTTTAGAATTTTCGATTTTTACATTTTTTTATGATTTCGGTCACCAGAAAGTTCTCCATACTACATCTGTTAACATTTTAAAAATTGTTCATATTTTTCATGACTGTAAAATATTATGGATTTAACAGACAGCTCCCTCTAACAATGGTCAATTTAAATTCAGTTTGTCAGAAATAGTTCATTTTTTGGGCAGGTGTGATGGCCGACGTTGCTGTCTGAATGAATATAAAATAGTGGCGAGCAAGAATTTTCGTAGGGCTAGTATCTTTTCAACTGAAATTTCATGCCCTGCACTAGCATAAAGCATCATATACTCTGGCATATATTTTGCTTAAACTTTCTAATAATTAAATATTTAAATTAAATTCAAAATTATCCCTTTCTTTTATTGATCAACATTTTGTCTGTATAGGAAAAAAGAAATAATTAAAAAAAAAATCAATTAATTTCTTTTTTCTCCTTGGTAGCTAAAAAATAAACAATAAAAATCCTTCAAAATAAATAGAACATTTCTTTTCTTCTTTCACTGAAAATTAATGGAAATGGCCACCAGACATGTACAAACCATGAACCAGGAACTCCATATTTCAGATACAGAATAACTCCTAACAGCACATGAGGACAAATTACTGTGTACTTTCATTACGCATGATGTCACATTTCATGCAAAGCAAAGTAAGCTTGTTGAAAATATCATTACAATTAGGGATGCAGCAAATATTCGCTTTCTATTCGGTATTCGGCCTATTCAGTCATACTAATGTCTATTTGGTTAGGCCAAATATTGAAATATTCAGCCAAATCATACTTAACAAATCTGTTAAAAAATATTTTTGATGACCTTCATTGAAATTAATTATGCACAAATGCATGTTCCTGAATATTGTCTGGTTAAATAAGCTTTTCTCACTTTTTCACAAAGAGAGTGCTTGAAAACAAAATGGAAAAAAAAAAAGGTCAGGGTGATAATAGACATCAAGACAGATAATTTTTGTCCAGGAAACACATGATGGCAATCCACTAATTCAGTCAAAAAATACAGTGTATCTCACTCCAGGTCAAACTTGGACTTTTGTTTGTTATTTTAACAATAATGCAGCAGTAGTAACTATATTTTCAACAGAATTACTTTGATTTCTGTGAAATATGATGGCATGGAATGAAGTTCTAGAAATTGCCACCATTAATGTATAAACAACACTGTTAACCTACAGGCCACTTCCTGTTGACCTAGAATCATGTAATTTGGCACAAAGGAAGGTCTTACAAGCACATGTAAAAGAAAAATTTTTGGGGCGATTTCTCTATTCAGTTCCTATCCCATTTCTACATTTCAGTTAAGACCCTGGGCAACCTTGTGGCCTGGTGCAGGGCCCCTTAAAGTTTTAGTGCACTAAATTGCTAATAAATTGCTTCCTTTTAATCCAATCTTCATTTTTGGGATCCTTTTCCCATTTAGTTATTCACCCGTTTCTACATTCCAGTTGAGACCCTGGGCCCATTTAGGGTCCTGGTCAAGGGCCCCTTGAACTTTTTGTATGGCATGCATTTTTCACCTTCTCAGTACATAATTTTAAAGTTGAGCCTTAGATCCCTAGGCCAACACCCATATATTTTTATTGGGACCCCAGGGCTATTTTTTAGGTATTTCCCAAGTTTTTTCCACATTTCTTTAAAATTATATTCTAATGTTTATTTCATACTCTATGCTTAATTTTCACTAATCGAAGATCTAAAATGCTAAGTACTAAAACGTTTTAACATGTTTTCATGTTAGGGCCTTGTTCTCAACTATTTGTTAGCCCCTTTTGGGTTCCATATTATAGCCCCCTTAAAAATACTAAGATTCAATAGCTTTTTTTTTCTAAAAACTTCTTAAGTTCTCCAGCTACAACCAATTTTGAATATTAATCGCCTTCTTGGGGCCCTTGGTGCAGCTTCTTTAAGAATGATCCAAACTGTTTGCAATTTTCTTTAACATAGTTCTATCGTCCTTTGATTACTTTAAAAACTACTAAAAAGTATCTTTATACCCAACTACCTGCCACTTAAGTCCCTGGCCCCTTCGAGCCTGGTACAGGTCCCCTTGAAGTTTTTGCACCATAAATTGTTAATAAATTGCCCCCTCTTAATCCGATCTTCATTTTTGGAACCCTTTTTCCATTTAGTTATTCTCTCGTTTTTATATTCCAGTTAAAATCCTGGGGCACCCTAGGGTTCCACATGGCCTCCTGAACTTTTTGTGCGGTATGCATTTTTCACGATCTAATTTTCTCGCATTCTCAATGCAAAATTTAAAAATTGAATCTTGCACTCTTCTCCCCGGACCAACACCCTCTTATTTTTACTGGACCCTAGGGCCCTGTTTTAAGAATTTCTCCCTTTTTAGTGTATTTCTTATTTTATTCTAATGATTAATTCATATCATATGCTTAATTTTGACTAATTGAAGGTCTAAAGTGTTAAGAACTTAGACCTTTTAACAAGTTTTCATGTTAGGGCCCTACTCTTTACTATCAGTTGGCCGTTTGTTATAGGTCCCTTAAAAATGGTCCAATCCGATTCACTAGCTTTTCTTTTTTAACGACTTCTTAAGTCTTCCTGCCACTACATGAATGACAAAAAATTTTCTCAAACTTCAGCTACCACCAATTTTCAATATTAATCTCCTTCTTAGGGACTTTGTTGCAGCTTCTTTAAAAATTATCCAATTATGTTACAATTTTCGCTAACATAGTTTCAGTGTCCTCCAGCTACTTTAAAACTACTAAAAAATTTTCTTATACCCAATTACATTCCAGTTAAGACCCTGGCCCCCAGGACCCGGTCTTTCATTACACCTCAGCTACCACTTTTTTCGAACATTAATCTCCTTTCAGCATCAACTTACGTTTACTCACTACAGCCATAAATTAAAATTGCGTTACTTTAAAGGTAACTTTAGAAAAGGGATTTCATCAGTTTATTAAATATTGTGTTAATATTAAAAGTAATTCATGAAATTTACAAGGGAAGGGCATTTTCCACCGCTTGGGGGCGGACTCTTTCCTGCGATTCTAAGGACCCAATTTCACCAGGATTTGGTTTATTCAACTTAGATTGCAATTCATCTACTTTCTGTATTATGAAATTTTATCTTAGACTTTAGTTACCAACATTTTCTAACATTAATGATGTATTCTTTTTCTGAATTCTATGGGCTTGATTACTACGAAGTTTAGCTCACTCAACTTGGTTTTCGATTGTCTCCGGCACGTGCGGAGCACTTCCGATACAGGTTACCTTAGGTAGCAGAGCAAGGACCCAGGTTACAGGTTCATTCGGAAAGATGTTTGTAGGGAACACACTAGACGCTGTGGAAGGCAATGGGGGCCATCGAAGTTAGGTTCATTTAAAAGAATTTCAAAAGATATAAAATCATACAAACTTC
Source organism: Maratus speciosus (assembly GCA_963932465.1). Classification (NCBI taxonomy): domain Eukaryota; kingdom Metazoa; phylum Arthropoda; class Arachnida; order Araneae; family Salticidae; genus Maratus; species Maratus speciosus. Next base: position 38,869,235 of record OZ010792.1, read on the forward strand.
AATTTTATTTAAGGTTATTATTTACGGAACCTGGGCAACGCCAGGCAGGTCTGCTAGGCTAGTATATATATAAATTACCTTTGAATCAAATTTATCTTACAAGTTCATATAACGATGTTAACCAAAATTGTAAATGAGGATGGCATGTAAAAATATAATACATTAAACATCATAAAAAATATTATAGTAAAGTCAATCGGCATACAGAACCCATAAAGAAAACTCAAAATATTGAAAAAACTAAATAGTTTAATATTATAATATCGCATAAATCTTATAAATTATTTGAATAAAACAAAAGAGGGAAAATGTAGTTTAAAAAAGTGGAGGAGCAATATTAGAGCAAAAATTTACGAAAGGAATGCAAAGGAAAATAAATATCAAGAATAGGAATAACACTTATAATGTGGAACTTTTCATCAGGTGCAATGTCCCACAAATACAAGCAAGACAAAATTGGTTTCTAATTGACAAAAGAATGCATTGCATGTAAGAGCTATTTCTCAAATTGTCCAATCAACTATGCAACCACATTTACAAGTAAATTAAAATGGAAAAAAAAAATAAATAAAAGCAAAACAAAACAATTAAATTCGATGAAATATAATGAAAAAAATAATAAAATTGTGAAACAAATTATAGGATTAATAATTAAACAGAAAGAATGTAACAGGCTGTATATTGACTATGTGAAATAATTTTAAAAGAAATTTTGTTTAAAATGACATTGAAATAAATTTTAATGTATTTAAATTATATGAGTTAAATAATGCAAAAACATATTTTGCAAGATCAGCATTCCCAATTATCAAATTCATGAGCCACATAATAAGTTGAAGGAAAAGATCAAAAACATAAAATAAAGAAATCTGAAAATTATTAATTTATAATTCTATGTTGATTTATTATGTGATTTTCCATAATTGCGATTCTCACAATCGTATTAAGGCCATAACTTTTACTTCATTAAGTTAATTCCAACTTGATACCATCGGCCCTTCCTGGGAAAGACAATATTTACAGACAAATGGACAACAAAGCAAGACTATACAGGTTCTGCTTTTCCCCCTTTTGTACAGAATCTTAAAAAATGATCAGAAAATCCAAAAACAGGTCCAGTAACCAATTTAAAAGGATGTAAAAACCAGATAGCAGACTGGGCACAAAACTACATTAATCAGGTCCTATGGATACATATTAGATCAACAGTTAATAATATCTTATAAGAAAATAACTTTCCTCAGATTCAGATTTTAGTAACATCAGTGCAGTACTTACCTTTCTGAAGTATAGAGCAGCCACAGCTTTTTTTTCTGAAAATGCACACCAATATTCAGAAGAGGAATGATCAGCATTTCCTTTAAATTTAAACTGGCAGTCTTTGATTTCTTGAAGGATTTCATTATATTTTTTACCATCAATGACTGTACTTTCAAGAATTTCATATTCAGCAATATACTAAATAAATAGATATTTTAAAATTTACAAATACTATATTTAAGTTAAAAGTATCACATTACAAAGTAATTAAGTTAATTATTAAGTTAAAAGTATTAGATTTTATAAATCATAATTTAAGAAAATCTCTTCTGGTTTTTACAATTACTTAAGTACTGAATTTTAAGAACTAAGAACTAAAAGATCTTCTTAAAACACCATCAAAAACTTTCAAATGTGCTAGGCCTTTTGAAAAAACTTTCTTTCTTCGTCAGGAGCAAAGAAGACGTGCTTCTACTATGAAAGCAACAGCAAGACAAGAATGAAAGATAAGGGAAAGGAAAGAAGTTGAAGAAACAGCCAATAGTAAAGTAGAAATCAACAGCCAATGGGGAAGTAGAAAACAACAGAGGAGCATAACCCAAACAGAAGAACACATAGAAGTGGAATTAGGTAGCAAATAATAATAAAAAAAAAGAATAATTTTTTTTTAAATAAATTTTAATAAAAGGAAAACACACACATATATAAAATATATGGAAACACATGAAATAAAAAGAAAATATATGGCTGAATCCATATCAACTCAGGCAGGGGGGTTACATTCATAGTCTCAGAAGTTTTTGAATTGAACATGTGTTAAAATTTAAGAAAAAGTAAGATACTTGTATATTTTCATTTTGCCCAAAAAAATTCCTGCCCCGAGATACAGGCCGCCAAAGATGACATCCCCGGCATCCTTTCTCATTCGCGATTTTCGATAAAAATTTTAAAGTGCTCTATCTCTAGAACGGTGCAAGATATTTTGTTGCGGTTTATTTTATTTTAAAGATAATAGTCTTCTGTTTAAAATGATATACCAATTTTGAAAAATGTATTCAACTTTTCTTGTGGCAGCCTTTTGAAAAAAAAAATTTTTTTTTTTTTTTTTTTGGAAATGCCAATCCCAAAAATTTTGATTTTTTTGCTGTTGATCAATACCATTGGGAACTACCTTCACTGTAAAGGAGAACTTCCACTTTTGAGTTTAACAAATTTTAGAAACGTTTAAAAAATTCAGAGAAGTTTACAGGAACTGTATATATACAGTTCCAGTAAAAGTCACTGAATTTTTGCTTATTTGTATCATATTTGTAAGGATAAGCCTACTATATATCCTAAACAAGTTAGAAATTGCAATATCAAATGTGGCAAATGAGGTGCGTGTGATCGCGTACTATAACTAGTTTTATAAATACTCAGATCTTGGTGCAATAAGTTACGCTCTTGGGCAAAAAGAGCATGAATACAAAATTTATTATGATTCTACATATTAAATTCAGTAATACGGAAGTAATATGAATTCATCTTAAAAGGACTTAATCGCCATGGCAACCTAGAATCATTACCTATCATGGTATATCATTGAATCAATTATGTATTATAGGATTTTTAAATAGAATGAAGAAAACTTTTATTAATGTGTTTTATGTTTTAATTTGATTTTCATAGCATTTGAAGTGATACATACATTATTTTCAATATTGAACATAGTAAAACAATCTCAATAACATATATCAATTACACAGCAATACAAATTATATTAATACAAGTTAGAGTTCAGACAGATGGGCAGACAAATTGAATCCATAAAGACTTTCAACTATGTTGGAAGTTGTTAAAAGCACATAAATAGGTCGGAATTTGACTTTTAGAAATTTATGTCAATAGACGGAAGCATACTTGAATACTTTCATACAACCCTGTATTTTACCTACTATCTTTATATACATGCCATTATTTAGCTAATATTTAATTAAGATTAAAACATCCTTAAAACCAGTGAAATCACACTTCCAGAGATTATCATCCATAGGCGGCCATGTATCCAATTCTTTGCGTGGACCTGTATATCATTTTATCTATATTCTCCAAACATATCTTAGTATACTAAATGTAGTTCAGTGTAAAAATGCATAACTCATTTAAAAATCACCTTTAAGCTACTTTCATTCATACTCAGTAAACCCTTAAGATTTCTTTTGTGTAGCCCTGTATATGATCTACAGCATTTATGCACACAACGTAATATGGAAAAATTTAGTTAAACTTAAAAACTCAAACACAACTAAAAATGCACTTCCAGCAATACCCTTACAATTTCTTTTGTGTAGCCCTGTATATGATCTACAGCCTTTATACACACAATGTAATATGGAAAATTTAATTAAACTTAAAAACTCATATCACAACTAAAAATGCACCTCTAGCAATCATTGCTAATGTACAGTGTTTCCAATAAGGTAAAGTATACAAAATCTTTTGTGTGTCCCTGTAAACACTATGCACTTTCTATGACACAGGAAGTAATTTTTTGTAAACCTCTGCAATGAAGTATGTATCACTTCAAATGCTATGAAAATCAAATTAAAACATAAAAGACATTAATAAAAGTTTTCTTCATTCTATTTAAAAATCCTATAATACATAATTGATTCAATGATATACCATGGTAGGCAATGATTCTAGGCTGCCATGGCGATTAAGTCTTTTTAAGATGGATTCATATTACTTCCGTATTACTGAATTTAATATATGGAATTGCAGTAAATTTTGTATTCATGCCTTTTTGTCCAAGAGTGTAACACTTATTGCACCAAGATCTGAATATTTATAAAACTAGTTAATACTATGCACGCACCTCATTTGCCACATTTGATATTGCAATTTCTAACTTGTTTAGGATATATAGTAGGCTTATCCTTACAAATATGATACAAATAAGCAAAAATTCAGTGACTTTTACTGGAACTGTATATATACAGTTCCTGTAAACTTCTCTGAATTTTTTAAACGTTTCTAAAATTTGTTAAACTCAAAAGTGGAAGTTCTCCTTTACAGTGAAGGTAGTTCCCAATGGTATTGATCAACAGCAAAAAAATCCAAATTTTTGGGATTGGCATTTCCAAAAAAAAAAATAATTTTTTTTTTCAAAAGGCTGCCACAAGAAAAGTTGAATACATTTTTCAAAATTGGGTATATCATTTTAAACAGAAGAATATTATCTTTAAAATAAAAAAAACCACAACAAAATATCTTGCACCGTTCTAGAGATAGAGCACTTTAAAATTTTTATCGAAAAGGGCGAATTGGAAATGGCGCCCGAGATGCCATCTTTGGCGGCCTGTATCTCGGGCCAGGAATTTTTTTGGGCAAAACCAAAATATACAAGTATCTTATTTTTTATTGAATTTTAACATATGTTCAATTCAAAAACTTCTGAGACTATGAAGGTAAGATTTTTTCTTTGGCTGCCTGAATTGACATGGATCATACCATATATATATACGTCAAACTAATATTAATTAATACAAAAAAATATATGGAAGGACTGAAAAGGTTTTTCCAGAAACACATGTTTTGAAAAAAGAATCACATTAGGTAACTAAATGTGGGTCGATAATATTGACAGTTTGAACAATAGTGGATATATCAAAAGGATTATAAACTAGAACAAAAGTATCGTCATCATAACACATCCAACATTTAAAATTTACCATATTTAATAATTATTCCTCAAAATAATGCATATAATTTTTTCTCAAAATAATGCTTTATTTTGAGGAAAAATTATTAAATCTGGTAAATTTTAAATGTTGGAAGCGTTATGTTGACGATACTTTTGTTTTAATCTAGTTTATAATCCTTTTGATTTCCGCCATTCTTCAAACTGTCAATGGCTATTGACCCACATATTCAGTTTACTTTTGAGTTAGAAAATTATAATAAACTTCCTTTCCTTGATGTTTTAGTAACCAAATGCGATTCCTTTTTCAAAACATGTGTTTATAGAAAACCCTTTTCTATCTTTAACCCACCTCATGCTCTCTCAAATCATCCTGTTAACCAGAAAATCGGTGTTTTTTACACATATGTAAATCATGCTCTCAAAATTTATTCCGACTCTGCATATCTTAAGGCTGTTCTTAACTGCTCTGCTCAACAAGCACAGAACGTTTTGACACATTTACAAATTCATTTTTTAAAGGAAAGGTATAAAATTGGAAAGCCTGGCCATGGATGCGATTTTGAATTGAACTGTTTATTCAATTTTTTGATCAATCAATTACCTATTGAGTTATAAGCAATTTTGATCACATGACAAACATGTTTTTCGCCTGCTCTTGAGTGCTCTTTCTTCCTTCGCACGGAAATTTGATTCAAAACTCGTACTTTGACATTGTTTTCTGAAAGATCTATTGCGTTTGCAAAAAAAGGGGTAAAAACAGCTCAATTACATAGTTTCTGAACAGCACACCAGCTCATTTCATGCATTTTCGAACAAAAATAAATTAAAACTTGCGTCAGAAAGTTGTTGTTTAGGATTTGAGAACATGTTTAAGGATGAACTTAATTACTTAAAAACTGTTGCTTTCAAAACAGGTTTCAATCCTACTGTTATCAACAATGCTGTGAAGAAATTCAATAGACCATCTAGTAAATATACTCTTTCCAAATCTGTGAAAAGCAAACCTGATAATTTGATTGGTCTCTCCTTTTATTCTCCTATATGTTTCAAATTAGCTAAAGTTTTAAGACGTTTCAATTTCAACATTATCTTTAAATCTGACTATTCCCTTCCACTAAAGCTCCAGTTCCTCATCTACGTAAATGGAGAATTTATAATGTTCCTTGTAATGGCTGTCATTTATTTTACATTGGTCAAAGTAAAAGAAATCTCGAAATCTGCTTAAAAGAACACTTTTGTTATGTAAATAATCCAATTTCTAAATTGTAAAATTGCCAAGCATTTTTGAGATTCCAGCCATAGTTTTAATTTCCAAAATGCTAAAATTATCTTTAATGCCAATAATATCTCTGAATTGGACTCTCTTGAAAATTTAGCTATCTTATATTATAATACGAACAAAAATTGTGTGTGTAAATTTTATCTTGAAAATGGCTCTAACGATTTTGACTAAATTTTGTAATTTATCATTTTCGTGAATGAGAAGACTATTGGGCTAGGTCACATGTTCGAGAAAATTCGTTTAGTAAGTCATTTTGGGTCATAATGGGTCAGTGTCAAGCTAATTATATCTAAAATATGGCTCAATCGATTTTCACTAACTTTTGTATCCAACCGTTTTCAGACACGAGAAGACTGTTGGGCTAGGTCACAAGTTCGAGAAATTTCAATTAGTGGGTCATTTTTGGGTCACTATATGTCAAGCCAATTTTATCTAAAAAAAAACGGCTCTAACGAATTTGACTAACTTTTGTATTCTATCGTTTTGGTATACGAGAAGACCATTGGACAAAGTCACATGTTAGAGAAAATTCGATTAATGGGTCATTTTTGGGTCACTACGGGTCAAGCTAATTTTATCTAGAAAATGGCTTCAACGATTTTGAATAAATTTTGTTTAAAATCGTTTTCGGGATCGAGAAGACCATTGTGTTAGATCGCATGTTCGACAAAATTGGATTAGTGGGTAATTTTGGGTCACTATGCCTGGGTCAAGCTAATTATATCTAAAAAAAGTCTCAAATGATATTGACAAAATTTTGCATTATACCGTTTTGGGCACGAGAATATAATTTGAATAGATCACATGTTTGAGAAATTTCGATTAATGGGTCATTTTTGGGTCAATATGGGTCAAGCTAAATTTATCTAAAAAACAGTACTAACGATTTTGGCTGAATTTTGTATTCTACCATTTTGGGTCTTAAGAAGACCACTGGGTTGGGTCACATGTTCGAGAGAATTAGGTTAATGGGTCATTTTTGGGTCACTCTGGGTCACGTAATTTTATCTATAAAATGACTAAATTTTGAATAAATTTTCTATTCTATCGTTTTCAGGCTATAGAAAACCATTGGGCTAGGTCGCATATTCAAGAAAATTCGATTAACGGGTCATTTTGGGTCACAATGGGTTAGAGTCAAGTTAATTGTATCTGAAAAAATTCTCAAACGATTTTGACAAAATTTTGTATTTCCGGGCACGAGAAGATCACTGGTATAGGTCACATGTTCAAAAAATTTCCATTAATGGGTCATTTTTGGGTCACTACTAGGGATGTACCGAATAGTGATTTTGGCCGAATACCGAATATTCGGCCTACAGGCAAACCGAATACCGAATATTTGGCTAGCCGAATAGTAACTACTAGGCCGAATACCGAATATTCGGCTTTTCGAATACTTTTATATTTCAAACTTTAAAGGCACTAAAATGTTACATTTTACAACAATTTTATATAATATTTAAAACAAACTTTTATTCTAATAAACCAGAGCTTTTTTCAAGTAAACTTTATGCTGAAAAAAATCTGCTTTGAGTTATTTAAGAAGAGGATAGTTATAAAACTTTTTTAATTAATAAAATTTTAAATTTTATGGCTTCTTCTGAGAATTATAACAGATGAATAAAATTTTCTTAAATTCTAAAAGAAACATTTTAAAATCAAAGAGAAATTGTGAAAAAATTGGAAGAAAAATTGTACAGGATCATATATTATTTGTTTGACAGGCAAAGACTAAAGTAAAAGTAAATAAATAATACAATCTATTCAAATTTTATATGGTGGCAACTTAGCAAGAATAACTGTTCTACTCCCTTTGATTAAGCAAGGAAGTTTTTAAATGCATCCTAGATCAGTGTCTGGAGTGGGCAATCATTTTCAGAGATTGTAAACATTGTTCTGAAAATCTTAGCAAGAAACAGATTATTTACTGGATATTGTTCAGGAATTTGCATTTGTACATAATTAATTCCAATAAAAATCCTCGCGATTGGTTAACTTTCTTAAATAATACTTAACAAACAGCAAATAAATAATGTAAAAACATTCTCTTTTATTTAAATATGATTTTGTTACTAATTATTCTGAATAGCTTTATAAGTTGACTTTTAAACGAAGAAGTTGTATAAGGTTTTTAAAAATATGTTTAAAAATTTTTTTTAAGTATTCGGCTCGGCCGAATATTTTGATATTCGTCTAAGCCGAATATTCGGCATACCAAATAGTTTGCTATTCGGCCAAACCGAATATTCGGTAACATGGCCAAATAGGCCCAAAATAGAATACCGAATAGATACCGAATATTCGGTGCACCCCTAGTCACTACTGGTGACGCTAATTTGATCTAGAAAACGGCTCTAACGATTTTGATTAAATTTTGTATTCTATTGTTTTCGGGTTCGAGAGACCTTTGGGTTAGGTTGAATGTTTGAAAAAATTCCATTAGGGACTATGCATATATAACGTTATCATTTTAGGGGGGAGAAAAGTTTGGCACATGATATCGTAAGATATCTCTGGGGGAGGGGGTTGCTTTTCGATATCATTATCATTTTTATCCAACCAGACTTTTCTTTTTCCAGTAACTTTTTCTTTACATACAAATAGTCAGTTCCTATTTTTATTTTTATATGTTTGTTTGAAAATAAAAAGCTATTATTAAAGCTATTAAATATTTATAAAATCATTTCATTCCGAAATTTGGAATACCCCAACGTTTGGCATTCCTGTTCTTCTGTCGTATGTGCATGTAATTCACTGTTAGAGAAGTTAAGAGCACAATATGTAGCAAATTATACGTGAGTTATCAGTAAAGAAAGACAAAGGATGTTGTCCACTGTTTTGTGCCTAAGTTCTACTTTTAACCTCTCCAGGAAAGGGGGCGAATGCAAGAACACAATATGACTTTTGAATGCATTATGTAACAATAAGCTGTTATTAAATACTTTTAAATAGTATCTAACTCTTTTAGATGTTATTTGATATAAATTTATTTCATGTATTGATATTTTATTGACTTCTTAGCTAATAAATGCATAATCATACCTGTATACCACTGCAAGTGTATAAAAAGAATCTAAAAAATCAAAGAATTTTTAGTCATTGATAACGTTATCATTGGATGGGTGGTGGGTGTGTGTGTGTACGCATGGAGCAACGAATGATATCGTATGATATAGTAAGGGGGTCCAATATTAGCAAAATGTTGATAACATTATATGTGTATAGCCCCTTAGTGGGTCATTTTGGATCACTATGTGTCCGGATCCATCTAATTGTACCTAAAAAATAGCTCAAACGATGTTGATTACATTTTGTATTCTACCGTTTTCTGTCTTGAGAAGATCACTTGGCTGGGTCACATGTTCGAAAAACTTAGATTAGTGGGTCTTTTGGGTCACTGCAGGTCAAGCTAATTTTATCTGTAAAACGGCTTAAACGATTTTGACTAAATTTTGTATCCAACCGTTTTTGATTACCAGAAATCCATTAAGCTAAGTCACATGTTCGAGCAGATCTGAATAGAGGGGCACTACAGTTCAGGTTCACGAAGCCACGAAGTTGGCAATATTTGGTGAAGTATTGACGACATTTGGCCGAAAAATCACCTTTCAAGATTACGAATGCCAAAACACATACTTGGTGCCTAATGCAGGGCTCCCAACACATTTTAGTCTCCTAAAAGGGGGAAAGGGGACCATTTTTATTTTAAAAGGGGACTTTGGGGGACCATTTATATTAAAAAGGGGGACTTTGGGGGACCATGTCTAAAAATATTGCACTGAGTTTTCCTAAATATGCAAGCAAATTTTTAAAAATTACCCCCAAAAATATGTTAATTAGTTATCTTTATAAAGATGGGTCACAAAAAAGTACACTCAGCTAAATATTCTACTGCAAGAAGATAGGAAATATTCCAATATTCAGTACTCACATTGATAATTCTCCTTAAAGGAGCTTTTAATTTAAATTGATGCTTTATTAAGGGAAGACAAGACTGGGTGCAATCCTATGGGAAACATGCAAACTTTAAGATCTGCTTTCTCGGAAACTACCAGACCGATTTTGATGAAATTTGGAATCCACATTCACTGGATTATGCTCAAGACTTGTGGCAAGCGGTTTTTTTCTGCGAATAAAACTTTTTATTTTAGAGCAATGGCAATTTTTCAGAAATTTTATTAAATTTTTTAAAAAATGTCTGTCACATATGTATGTTGTTATCTTATATTTATACCCTACCACAAAAAAATATATATATCAAAATCGCTCGAGAACTTTATGAGATAATGGGATTTTTACCTGAAAAATATGACAAATTGATTTTTCTGATTACGTATCGACAGAACAGACATTGGGAGTGTCGATAGTCGGTCAAATGTTTGTACACCTTTTTAAAAACTTCTTATTGTTCAGTCAAAAGATGCCAACTTTTTGTATTTTGTTTAGACTTAAACAATGAACCTTAAAATCTAATTAGGGAAGTTCGTTATCAGAATTAACCGGTATACCAAAATTTGAAGAAAATCTGATAATTCTGCAGGAAAAATCTGTCAAAGTTAAGGGGGGGTTGCCCCCATTCCCCCCTTTATACTTAATCAATGAACCCCCAAAACTAATCAGGGAAGCTCCTTATCAGAATGAACTTAGAAAAAAATTTGAAGCAAATCGGATATTTCTATCAACAGGGATGAGAATTGCAAAAAAGCAAAAAGACTGAAACCACGCGCAAACAAAAAATTGTACCACATTTTATCCATGAAAGATACTTTAAGAAATAAAACCAGGGTCTGATTTCCGGGCAAATGGAGACAAGCGCACAAGCCTGTATACTACATTACAGGAGTGAAAATAGCCAAATTACACACAGCTCTTAAAACATTGAGTGTAGGTCATATGAAATGCTCGACTTATCAAAATCATCACCACTCCTGAAAATGAAATAATTTAATTAAGAATAGAGTTTTTGTGTGTCATAATTTTAATAATTTTTTTAGAAAAAAAATATGAAAAACTTAGTGAAATTCACAATGGTTAATTATTTTTGGTCACACGGGCTAATTGGAACAGGACCTACAGCCAGCTTAATGTGAATTCTGAATCAGGAGCGATTCTGAGTAAAAAAAAAAAAAAAAAAAATTGAAATTCACAGCAAATTTTCTGAAAGGTTACAAAAGAGGGGGGAAGGAGAGGATACACTTAAAGCACTAAATACATGTATTTTTCGTGCCATTTTGACGAAATTTGCCGCTTTTTCGCGATCTTTTGACGAAATGTACAGCTTTTTCGCGATCTACTGACGAAATTTACCGTTTTTTCGTGAACTTTGGACGAAATTTGGCCTTTATTCGCGATCTTCTGATTATATTTGTACTTTTTTCGCTATCTTTTGACAAAATTTGCTGCTTTTTCGCAGGGTTGCTGGCTTTTAGCCAGGCCAAAAAAAGCCGGCCGGCTTTTTTTGGTTTTAACCACTTAAAAAAAGCCGGCTTTTTTTTTTTAAAGTTGGTTTACAGTTAATTTGTTTTAAATTTGGATCAATTAATTTTTAATACACTTATAAATATTTTCTACTAAAAAAATTGGTACAGATGTCATATTCACCCCATATTGGCGCCATTTTTTTCGGTTGTCAATTTGGCGAAAACATAAACAACACAATCCGGGTTACCACATCAAGCAAAATAACGACACTTTGGCGCAAGTTAAGTACCCTTTGCCTATATGATTTGGCATCAGAAAAAAATCGCACCAATATGGGGCGAATATGACATCTGTTCCAAAAAATTATACATTTCTACTATATTTTGTCAAATAAATAAGTCTATAACTTCTAGAAGGCAAATGTGAAGGCATTAAGTCTGAATATATATATATATATATATATATATATATATAAACATTGAAAATAATATAAGTTAGGCTCCAAACTGGTATTTTGAATTTCTATATTACATAGCTCCACATATACTACACATTTTAAAGATTATATTTAATTAATGACAAAATGTAGCACATCAAAATGGAAACATTCTTGTGTGTCCATATGGAGGGATTAAGTTATAAATGTTAAAAGAGAAATTAGAAAGGATATAATATTTGAGGAGAGTTGTTCGTAAGTGTATAAAAAAATAGAGCATTTAAACAGGAAGAAAACATATAAATAAAATTTTGAAAAGCTTGTTGTTAAGCATATTAATGCATATGCTGTTCACAATGTTTTTATTAATATGACTATGCATAATTTTAAATGTTTACTAGAAATAAAATAAGACTTGTACATTAATAGCTCTTAAAATTAAGTAATAAAACATGTAACTAAGTAACCATTGTCCTCTTTAATTTTATAAAGCAGTAAAAATAAAAAAAATTGGCAGTTGGTATGGGCCTTTTAAAATTTAGATTTGATATTTGCAATTCTGACTACAAATCACTAGCAAAACCATCTAAGTTTTATTCCAGTATTAATGTCCTCATTATTGAGAAATTGGGTTACTTATTAAACTCTAAATCAATTAAATGTCATTAAAACTAATTAAAAACGCTTTAAAATGTGTAGTTTATAATTACAATGCTTCATTGTATAAAAGCCAATTATGGCCAAAAAAGGCCAATTTTGGCCAAAAAAAGCCGGTTAAAACCAACAAAAGCCACCGGCCTGGCTTTTTTTAATTTTAGCCGGCTTTTTTGCAACCCTGCTTTTTCGCGATCTTTTGACAAAATTTTGCTTTTTTCACGATCTTTTGACAAAATTTTCTGCTTTTTCGCGATCTTTTGACGAAATTTTCTGCTTTTTCGCGATCTTTTGACGAAATTTTCTGCTTTTTCGCGATTTTTTGACGAAATTTTCTGCTTTTTCGCGATCTTTTGACGAAATGTACCGCTTTTTCGCGAACTTTGGACGAAATTTACCGTTTTTTCGCGAACTTTGGACGAAATTTGCCATTTATTTGCAATTTCCTGATGATATTTGTAGTTTTTTTCGCGATCTGTTGACAAAATTTTCTGCTTTTCGCGATTTTTTGACGAAATTTTCTGCTTTTTCGCGATCTTTTGACGTAATTTGCCGCTTTTTCGCGATCTTTTGACGAAATTTGCCGTTTATTCGAGATCTTCTGACGATATTTGTAGTTTTTTTGCGATCTTTTGGTGACATTTACCGCTTTTTCGCGATCTTTTGACAAATTTTGCCGCTTTTTCGCGATCTTTTGACAAAATTTGCCGCATTTCCCGATCTTTTGATGAAATTTCCCGTTTATTCAAGATCTTCTGACGAAATTTAGTTTTTTCGCGATCTTTTGATGAAATTTGCCGTTTTTTCAGCACCTTTAAATGTTCTTTCGAAATCGGAAGAAAAGCGGAATCGATAGGAAAGTGAAAATTTCGGAAAATAACAAAATTTTGCAGGAGAAAAAATACGGAATCCTCGGAAAAAAGGCGGAATTTCGAGGGAAAAAAAAAAGCGGAAATTCTTTGAAATAACAAAAAAGCGGAAATCCGCCAAAAGACGGAAAATTCTCATCCCTGTATCAAGAGTTATCGCGTTACCAGACCTGCCAACCTTTGAAAATGAGAAATCGTAGCGCCCAAAATTCAAATTAATCTAGAGGTTGGTTGGTTGGTTTCTGTTTTTTTACGCTGCAAATCGGGAGCTGATTGCTTTTGGTTCAGGCCGAATTTAGATTCCTGCAGGTTGGGTTAACCCAATTTTTCAAAAGTTAGTTCTTTATATTCTTTCAGATTAAAAACTCTATATATTATAACAATAAACATAAAGATTTTTGTCTGCATGCAATGTTTTCTGAAGAGAGCAAAGAGCTGGGTGACTCTGAGTAAAAAAAAATCAGAAATTGACAGAAAATTTTCTGTAAGGAGTGTGTGTGTGTGGGCGGAGGGGGGGGGGGGATTACAATCTAATTATGCATTTTTTTGTAATTATGCATCTTTGACGAATTTTTTTTTTTTCTTTTCGAGATTCTTTGAGGAAACTTGGATTTTTTTCCGCATTCCTTTGACAAAATTTGAGTTTTTCCACAATCCTTTGAAGAAATTAGCATTTTTTCGCGATCCTTTGACGAAATTCGTGTTCTTTCCGCGATCCTTTGATGAAATTTGGATATTTTTTCTGTGAGCCTTTGACGAAATTTGGATGTTTTTTACCATGATCCTTTGACGAAAGTTGCGTTTTTCTCGTGATCCTTTGACGAAAGTTGCGTTTTTCCGCCAATCCTTTGACGAAAGTTGCGTTTTTTCCGGCGATCCTTTGACGAGATTTGCGTTTTTTGCAATCCCTTGGAACAATGTGTTTTTTCGCGTTCCTTTGACGAAATTCGGGTTTTTTTCGCGATTCTTTGAAGAAATTTGCGTTTTTTCGCGATCCTTTGAAGAAATTTGCTTTTTTCTGCGATTTATTCACGAAATTTTCGCTTTATCACGATCCTCTGACGAAATTTGCGTTTTTCTGCGATCCTTTGATGAAATTGGCATTTTTTTCTGCGAACGATTCACGAAATTGGCTATTTTCGGCGTGTGTTTTATTTAAAGAAAATCGTAGTTTTAGATCGATTTTCGTAGCATCATAGTTGTTAGCTCCAAATCGTAGTCACTAAGATTTTTTCGTAGCAGTTGGCAGGTCTGCATTACGTACATACATATAGAACCGGTGGGCACATTAGCTCTCAGGCTTTGATAGCCTGTGAGCTAAAAAAGCATAGCATAATAGCAACTCCTGTTGAGTATTAAAGTTAGATTAACTATTGATTAGGTATTGTTAATTATTAATCTCAAACATAAAATTTAGTTCCTTTGTACTACCCAATAAAAGCTGAAATAAGCTATAATGTTCATCGGAAAAAGCATAGTATGGCAACATTAAGGTTAGCAGGGTGAATTAGTCCTCCAGATTCATCCGGGATGGCTCAGTAGGTAGAGCATTGGCGGCACCAGCCAAGACATCCAGGCCTGGACTTTTTTCCCCCATTTGGAAATTTACAACTGATATGATTTATTTACAAATTGAATAATTGTATTAAAAATTAATCTAATAAAGATAGAGGTTTGTCTACGTATGTGTCTTTCTGCTGATGAGATCGCTGCGCATAAAGCTATATGATTTGGCAAGAAGGTAGCTGTATGTCTAAAGTTATGCACATAGAAATCAATTTTTGGACAGTGAGTAGTTTTTTTTTAATGTAATTTTTAGCCTTTTTTTCATGTTTTATGGCAATTTTTCCTAATTAGTACATGGAATCTGGTTTAAACTTTGTAGAATGTAGTAAATTTTGTCCTAGTTACAATAAAGTTTATTTGAATTTATACAATGATTTTTAAATTTTTTGCAATTATTTCATTATTTTTTGGCATTTTGCAGTGATTTTTTGACATTTATAAAAAAAATTCGGTTTCAAACTTTTAACCTGTAGTAAATTTTGTTGTTCCACGATTGTATCCTCTGGTTTAAAATGTTAGTGATTAAAAAAAAAAAAATTTTTTTTTCACATCCCGTGAGGATTTTTATTTCTTTCCCATTTGTGAAAAAATTCCGGATAGAATGTTTTAGCCTTACTATAGTACATTTTGACTTCTGATTTTCTGAATTTTTAGCAATTTTTATGCTGTGACTTTTTCACACTAGTAAATGGGATACAATTTCAATTTTTTAGCCTAATTCAGTAAATGTTGTCCTCTTTTTAATAAAGATTATTAGAGCAATTTTTGAATTTTTTATGCGATTTTTTGACATTCGTAAAAAGATTCCAGTTTCAATCTTTTCGCAGAACTTATTAAATTTTGTCCTCTTTTCAATAAAATTGAATTCATATAGCAATTTTTGAATTTTTTTTTTTTTATACATTTTATGGCGATATTTTGAAATTCGGTTTCAAAATTCTAGCTTAATGTAGTAAAATTTTGTCCTCTAACTTGAATTTTTAGTGATTCTTAATGAGATTTTCAATGTGTATTTTAACATCTTTTCACATTGTGCAGCAATTTTTTGACATCCATGAAAGAATTCCAGTTACAATGTTTTAGCTTGCTATATAGTAAAACGCAATATTTGATTGTGACTTTTAGAGTTTGAGTTTTGTGGCGATTTTTCCACATTAGTAAATTTTTTCCAGTCACAGAAAGGGAACTAAGGGGGCCAAAATGCATAAAAGGGAACTAAAGGGGACCATTTTCCAAAAAGGGGACTTTGGGGGGAAAAGGGGGACCATTTGGGAGCCCTGCTAATGAAAGAATATCGCCAAATTTGGCAAAAAAAAAAGTTTTTCAGAATGTGAAGGAATTTTTTAGAAATTCTTAATAGGACTCATGATACATGGTTAATCCAATCAGAGTTGATTTAAAAATGTAATTTGGATTGATATTTGTTTCCTCCGTGTATCATAATTGATAGTAAGAGGGTGCTGCAAGCGCTCTGGACTGAAAGGGGCGTGGGCGAGAATTCCCCGCCAGATGATGATGATGATGTGTTCTTAGACGTAAGCGCAGTGCATCAACCGCTGCCAGTCCCTTTTGAATATTTTTGTAAATAAATGTTTTTGTTAAGTTTTGAAAACCTGAATAATTTATCGAGTACGAAGTATAATTTAGTTTAGTATTTTTAAGTATGTTATACAGTCCACACTGAAGCTATCGCAGTCAAAGTTTTTGGCCCTCCAAGCCGCAGCGCTCATTTAGAACACTGTTTGAAGAATCAACGCCCTTGGATATTTTCGAATAACGAAGTTATAGAATTTGTAAAGATATAATGTGTGTTGCTCCTCCAGTGATTTCAGAAACTGTGGTCCTGAATCGAAAACAAGGAAATATACACGGCCAGGTTACAAGAATATCAAATGCAATGAAATCGAAACTCGGCCCTAAAGAACTGGATTTGAAATTAAATTCTCTTCAAATGTTAAAAAAGAAGACTGATGAATTGCGGAACAAAGCCTACTCCATAATATATGATGAGGATTTAGGGGATTTTGAAAATTCCTTGACCGAAATCGAAGAGCAACTAGAAGCTATCGAAGTAAGTCTTCTTGATTTAATAAAGCCTAGTATTTTTAATGTTGAGAGCCAAAATATTAGTAATGATAGAAGCAGTTCTAATGAAGCAAAAATCAAATTGCCATCAATTAATTTACCCCAATTTTTGGGTCGTTACACAGAGTGGATGAATTTTAAGTTGCAATTCACCACTTTAATTGATAATAACGTTGAGCTAAATGATGCGCAAAAGCTGTATTATTTACAATCAGCCTCAACTGGCCCTGTGAAACAATTACAAAATATTGATGATTCTTATGCTTCCTTATTCGAAGCTTTAAAAAATGATTTGAAAACAAAAGCTTATTGGTGAATAGTCATATTTCAGAGTTATTGAGTAGTAACAAAATAGAAATTGAAAACAAGAAGGAAATACTACGCAGTCTGGTAGATAATTTATTGAGCCATTTAAGAGCTTTGAAACAGTTAGGACAGGAACATAACAATTTATCGGAATCCATTTTAATGTATTTTGTTTTACAAAGAATAGATGATGAGCCAAGAAAAGCCTTTGAAATGTCTCTTAAATGTAATGAATTACCTGAATGGAATACTTTGATTTTTTACTGAAAAGAGCTCAAGCTTTAGAAAATGTACAAAAAAAAAAACAACATCGTTATGAAACCTAGGTTTGAAATAACCCATAAGCAAAAAAATTTCATTTTACAGAATGACAAACTTAACTGCACATTTTGTAAACAACCTCACTTGATTTTTCGATGTCAAAAATATTTAGATTTACCTGTTCAAGAAAGATTGAATAAAATACGAAAATTACAGTTATGTTATAATTGTTTATCGAATCATAACGTTAATCAGTGTAATAAATTAAATAAATGCAAAATTTGCTAGTCTAATCACAACAGCTCACTTCATGGTGCTACTTTTCGAAATCTTATGAAAATAAAAAAAATAATTATATTATGAATCAACCTCAGATCAAAAATGAAGATAACGTAAATACTATTTCAGTGGAAATTATTTCAAATGCGAAGACCTTGAACTGTCAAAATAATTACGATCAGAATCTGTCTGTGTCTGGCGCCGGCTATAATGCTTTAATTTCGACAGCTGTGGTTTATTTAAGGGGAAGTAATGATTCTTTTTAGGGTTTCGTTCATCTGACGAAACCCTATTCGTCTCGTTCCTCTGTCTGTCACAGAGCCCGTTCTCAGAAACTATACATGTTGGAGACTTGAAATTTTGCATACTTATAGATGAACACCACACATCATACAACAAATCATAAAATTTTGAAAAAGTCGTACAAAAGTCCCTTTGGGCTCCCACATGTATATTTTAAACAGTTCTTTCTACATGAGCCTCTAATTAGGTTGGCGGCGTGAAATTTTGCCTACTTATAGCTGAATACCTCACATCAAACGACAAATCATAAAATTTTGAAAAAGTCGTACATTTAACCCTTTGGGCTCTCACATGTGTATTATAAACAATTCTTTCTAAGTGAACCCTAATTAGGTTGGAGGAGTGAAATTTTGCATACTTATAGCTGAATACCTCAAATCAAACGACAAATCATAAAATTTTGAAAAAGTTGTACATTTAACCATTTGGGCTCCCACATGTGTATTTTAAACAATTCTTTCTAAGTGAGCCCCTAATTAGGTTGGAGGAGTGAAATTTTGCATACTTATAGCCGAATACCTCACATCAAACGACAAACCATAAAATTTGGAAAAAGTCGTACATTTAACCCTTTGAGCCCCAAATGTGTATTTTAAACAATTCTTTCTAAGTGAGCCCCTAATTAGGTTGGAGGAGTGAAATTTTGCATACTTATAGCTGAATACCTCACATCAAACGGCAAATCATAAAATTTTTAAAAAGTCGTACATTTAACCATTTGAGCTCCCACATGTGTATTTTAAACAATTCTTTCTAAGTGAACCCTAACTAGGGTTGAGGCGTGAAATTTTGCATACTTATAGCTGAACACCTCGCATCAAATGACAAACCATAAAATTTTGAAAAAGCTGTACATTTAACCCTTTGGGCTCGCATATGTGTATTTTAAACAATTCTTTCTAAGTGACACCCTATTTAGGTTGGAGGCGTGAAATTTTGCATACTTATAGCTGAACACCATCATGCAACAAATCATAAAAATTTGAAAAAGTCGTACATTTAACCCTTTGGGCTCTCACATGCATATTTTAAGCAATTCTTTCTAACTGAGCCCCTTATTAAATTGGAGATTAGAAATTTTGCATACTTATAGCAGAACATCTGAGGCCAGGCGACAAATCATAAAATCTTGAAAAAGTCTTATGTTTAATCCTTTGAGCTACCGCATATGTATTTTAAGCAATTCTTAATGTATGTTGATATAATCTGAAATGATTATACACGTTAAAAAGTAATCAAATGGAGCAGATAACGCGTGTGGAAACATTTGCTGGGAAAGGATTATCCTGGGATTGAATATGTAGAGATGTAGAAATGTAGTTTGATCTTTAAGAGTGCTGAGTAAAACATATGCAGGTTGAGTTAAATAAAGACAGTTTATTTTGATTCCAAAAACACATGCTTGACATCAGTAATAAATAGCAGCATTCATTTGAACAGATATAATGGAGAACATGATGACGATGTTTCACATAACAGAACGGACATTTTGTTTGTAGGTATCACAGCTTTAGACTTTAGGATAAAACATAAAAACACAGATAAACTTAAACAAACATTCCAGAACGTGGTCCAGCCATTGTTCAGTAACTTGATATACTTCTTCCATTAAGGGAAGATAAAAGTGCGTCTTAATAAGATTGGAATCGTATATTTATATAAAAAGGAATGGATTGAAAACATCGTTTCAGAAGAACGAACCAATCAGAGAACGGCATCGAATCGATGCAAAGCAAGATTTGATGAAAAAGATTCGATTTGAAACGATATCCTAAGTCGCCATCTGCCTGGAGAAATATCGTTACGGAAGTTGAAACGTAGTCGAAGGAAAGTTTTTGCCGGTGAAGCACGGTAATGAAATGAAATTGGAAACGGCAAAATGGTATAAATTACTATGGATGTTAAAGAAGTCAGAAAACTTTTATTTACAGCTGGATATTGTCTAGAATCAATAGAGAGGGTAAGTAAAAGTTTAAGAAATATTTATTACTGTCATTATTTAATAAATAAATAAAAGTAAATAAAGTAAATGAATGACAATGAACTTAAAAATAAAATGAAGTTTGTGAAATGAGGTTTTATGACAGGAGATAAGAGGCAATGAGAAATACCGTGTTTGTATCTCTATCAATTCTTTCTAAGAGAGCCCCTAATTAAATTGGAGACATGCATTTTTGCATACGTATAGCTGACACCTCAGACCACACGTCAAATCATAAAAATTTCAAAAAGTCTTATATTATTTACTCCTTCGTGCTCTAACTTGTATATTTTAAGCAATTTTTTTAACCTCTGCCCTTTTCACCTGGGGAGCACTTTTCCAACTTTTGCCGACACCCCTTTGACCATTCTTTCATATTATGCACCATAGCCTTACATATTTTAGTTCCACTTTTTACCACCAGGGGCACCTACATATCTCGGGTGCTCTGGGGCTCAATCCCTTCGACTAATATATATACGGATAGTATGTAATACGGAGTTTCTTTCCGATAGAGGTGTGTTTAGAATAGAGTGTGCCCCTGGTTGTGAAATGTGGAACTAACAGATTTTTCAAAAGGATAAAGTGTTTTGAAAGGAATATTAAACGAAACCCTCTGTGCGATCTGTGATCACACTTACCCACTTGTTTTCCTTTTATTGCGATGTTAGATACAGCCAGTAACGTGTCTTTAATTACTTTTTCTGCAGCAGAAATGTTGGGATTAGAAAAATATAAAGTAAAGTCAGTGATTTCTGGATTTAATGATGCAATCTGTAAAATTAAAAACCGAATACATGTCAAAATTTCAAACAAAGATAGAACATTTAAAAAATTCTCTAACATGTTTTTAGTTCCTAAAATAACAGATTTAACCCCTACGAGCGCCGTAGAGAATTCTAATCTGCACCTACCACAGAATTTAATGTATGCGAACCCAAGATGTTTTGAACCTCAGCGAATTCAGGTGTTATTGGGGGCAGATGTATATTGTTAATTGTTATTAGCTGGTCAAATAAAAATTCCTGATACTTCTATAATTTTACAAAACTCTCATTTGGGATAGATTGCAGGTGGAGCAATACATGATAAAAATGAAACTAAATATAATTGCCATTTATTAGAAAATCAAGATGAATTAGATTTGAAGGCCTTTTGGGATTTAGAGACATTAGGAATTAGGGATGACCCAGATAACGTAAAAAATGAAGGTATCCTAGAGGGATTTCGGGAGAAGGTGCGGTTTACAAATAACAGATATGAAATCTGTCTCCCATGGAAACGGGATTCGGAACAACTGGACAATAATTACAAGATAGCTGAAATACGGCTCAGTACTCTCGTAACAAGAATGAAACGTGACATAAGTTTATATGAAAATTATCATAAAATTTTAGATGAATATTTAGAAATGAAAATTACTGAAATTGGTCCTGAGTCAGAAGAAAATTCTAACAACCCGATTTTTTATTTACCCCACCATACAGTATTTAAACAAGACAGTGTATACACGAAATGTCGCATTGTTTTTGATGCGAGTTCCCATGAAGCGGGACAGTTATCATTAAATGACTGTTTGGACGCAGGCAGTAACCTAAATTTGAACATTTTCCACTTATTGATTTTTTAGATTAAATAAAATTGCTGTTTTGGCCAATATAGAGAAGGCCTTTTTACACATTTCGATCAACAAAAAAGATAGGGACGTTTTAAGATTCCTGTTTGTAGATGACAATCCTGTCAACTGTGATGAGTTTAAAGTTATTATGTACAGATTCTTACGCCAAACATTTGGTTTGAACTCAAGTCCATTTTTATTATCAGCCACCATCAAACATCATCTTAATAAATTTAAAAAGGAGTATCCGGTAGCAACCGAGATACTTAACAGTTGTATTTACATGGACGATCTGATAACCGGTACCGACACTGTACAAGATGCACTGAACATTTCACAACAATCATACAGAATTGTGAAGGAAGCTAGTATGATGTCCCAAAAATGGATTTCAAACAATGAATTAGTAATGGAATCTGATATAACTTTAGGGCTTACTAAAGTTGTGGAACAGATGCCGTAATTCTAGGATAAACTAACATAGCTTTATTGGTATAAGAACAACCTCACTACATAGCGACTAGCACACAACTGCGATCACTGGCGATCTCCGATCGCAACAAACGCTCAGTAGAGGTGCCATCTATTGAGAGGAAGATATTACAAACACACAACATTCCCTCCCTTCTTAAAGAAAGTACAAGATGTAAACGTCATTACATATAGACAGATCAAAACAAAAGTCTTTTAAGGAAAACAGTTCAAAAACTAACGAACAGTTTGTCAGTCTATAATTTTAGATGTAACAGTCTTTCACAGAGAATAGTTCAAAAACTAACAAACAGTTTGTCAGTTTATAACTGGAGACGTACTGGTTTTACTCTTACACGTTTTGAACGTCTAATCAATGGAGTACTATTTTCATCACGAGTGAGCACTTGTGGTGATAGCACTGGGGGGGTCTGCAGGCGATTTGTTCACGAAGCCTGGAGAACTTACCTCTGAGGAGAGCACAGGAGGTTTGGGAGCGCAAGTGGATACCTCAATCTGCAAGTCAGCAGATTCTGTTTGTGGTGCAGCAGGAGCTGGTAACTTAAGTGGAGTAGGATTTTCACTAGTCAGCTCTTCCTGTCTGAGCCTTAACTGGTTGATGTGTCGAGTCCAGTTTCCCATGGGGGTTGAGACCTCACACAACTTTTCCCAATGGACGTAAAATATTGCCAGCAACCCATAGTGTGCCACAACCAAATGCACGCACCCAAACTAGAGTGCCCTCTGAAATTTTCTTTTACCCTGTCTCTTCCGTCTCAGATGTCTGGGTCACAGGATCTCGAATTAGGTCCAGCCGTGTTTGAAGAGGCCGACCGAACATTGCCATGGCTGGAGATATTTCCGTCGCTGTCGATGGTGAATTGCGGTAGTTGAAAAGGAATCAAGACAGTCTCTCTGCAAAAGTCCCTCCTATCATTTTCTTCAGGGCTGATTTGACTGTATGGACCGCTCGTTCTGCTAAACCATTTGAGCATGGATGGTATGGTGGTGTTTTAACCTCGGAAATGCCATTGTTAGCTAAAAATTCACCAAATTCTGCACTGCTGAAACCAGGGCCATTGTCGCTGACCAGACTTTTGGGAATGCCGAAACGAGAAAACAGGCTACGTAACACCATTATGGTTACACAAGATGCTGTACTTGAGACTTGTGCCACTTCTAACCACTTTGTTTTGGCATCCACGATTACTAGCAACATGTGGCCTTCCACTGGACCCGCTTGGTCAATGTGGATCCACTCCCATGCTTGTTCTGGCACAGGCCAAGAAGAGTACTTTGCTGGAGGTGCTGAAGCATTTTGCTGGCAAACACAACCCTTCACTCTTGCTTCAAGATCATTATCTAATCCTGGCCACCAAACACTGCAACAAGCATGGGCCTTTATAGCCGTTATGCCTTGGTGAGATGAATGAAACTCATCTAGTATGAATTTCCTAAATTTTGGTGGAATAAATACACGTGAACCCCTGAAAATTATGTCTCCTTCAAAAGATAATTCATCTTTTACAGAAAAGGGTGCAGATTTTGCTCTATTTTCTTCGGAAAACCGTTTAAGATGTAAGATTTTAGCTTGCGTAGATCAGGACATTTGTTAATTTCTGTTGCAATCAGATGCCTCGTCACTGGAGTGTTGTCTAACTGTGTCAACAACAACACTGACTCTGTTGGAACTGGCAGATCAGGATGCTTCGTATTTAAGGGCAGCCGACTGCAAGCATCTGCATTAGCATGCAAACTACCCTTTCTGTATTTGATAGTGTATGAATATGCTGCAAGGGTCAGAGTCCAACATTGAATTTGCGCAGCAGCCACAACTGGAACAGGCTTGTCTGCAGAAAGGAGATTAACTAAGGGACGATGATCAGTAAGTAATGTGAATGTTCGTCCTAACAGGTATTTACGAAATTTTGTTACGCCAAAGACCAGGGATAGAGCTTCCTTTTCTATATGGCTGTAATTCTTTTCAGCGTCAGTTAAGGAACGTGACGCAAAAGCTATTGGGCGATCACCATCTTCGGTAACATGAGATAATACAGCTCAAAGACCATAGGGACTGGCGTCACAAGCCAACACAACTTCCTTCTTATTGTCAAAATGTATCAGCAGTGATGAATTTCGTAAGGTTTCTTTCACTTTAGAGAAAGCTTCTTTCTGTAATTTATCCCATTTCCATTTGGTTTTATCTTTTAAGAGCTCATATAATGGCACTAACAAAGTGGCCATGTTTGGCAGGAACTTAGCATAGTACATAATCAATCCAATGAAAGAATGTAGTTCATCCTTATTCTTCGGATCTGGTGTATTGACAACTGCTTCGACTTTAGACTCTAGCGGATGAAGTCCTTTACTATCAATCCGATGACCAAGATATTCAACTGAAGTCTTCAAAAATTCGCATTTGTCAGGGTTGAGTTTCATACCAGCTTCCTGTAACCGCGTTAGAACAGCCGTCAAGTTCTATAAATGTTCAGTTTTATCTTTTCCGAACACTAAAACATCATCAAGATAGCAAGCAGCCTTCAGACCATACAGAATTTTATCAATTTCTCTCTGGAACACAGCTGGAGCAGAGGCTACTCCGAAAGGTATTCTGGTATACCGGAACAGTCCCTTATGTGTATTAATGATGACTAGATCTTTTGACTCTTCATCCAGTTGTAACTGGCAGTAGGCATCACGGAGGTCCAATTTAGAGAAAACGACTCTGCCTGACAGCTGGGCAAATAAGTCTTCAATGTTAGGAAGTGGATACTGCTCTAATTCAGTCATCTTGTTCGTCGTTAATTTGAAATCTCCGCATATCCTGATGTGGCCGTCACGCTTCAATACAGGTACAATTGGCGCTGCAGACTCAGCGGTCTTCACTGGTTCAAGAATGCCTGCTTGAACCAGCCGAACTATCTCTTGGTCAACTTTGTCTACCAGAGCATACGGTATTGGACGCGGCTTAAAAAATTTTGGAGTTGCAGAAACTTTCTTAATTAAATGCACCTTGACATCTTTCACAAGACCTAACTGCGGTGAAAATAATCTTTAAATCTTTCTAAAAGGTTCTGGAACAACAATTCAGAAGTTGGCAGATTGTTTATGGCATAAGGATGGTTCACATTTTTAAAAACATTTATTAATTGCAATGGATAAATCATGTTACGGCCTGCTAAATTAATACTTCCTTGTCCAACAACCATCAAAGGTAATGAGTGAGACTTTGCTTCATAGGACACTTCAACTTGAGTCATACCAATCACTTCGATAGGATGCTCAGTATAAGAATTTAGCTTAATTGGGGTTTGCTCCAAAGGAGGAAAATACTCTTTTACTTTATTAAATTCATTTAAAGGCATTAGAGAAAAAGGGGCACCTGAATCCACTTCAAGAACGAATGGCTTACCTTGGAGTAGACACTCAACTCTAGCAGGTGGCAAGGTTTCTTCCATCACTGAGATGTTGAATAGTGTGTAAGTTACAGGTACTTTATTTTCAGCCTCCTCCACTTGCACATTATGCACCTGAACTCCAGAATTTTTCTTCTTAGATCGGCAAACTTTAGCGATGTGGCCAATTTTCTTACACGCATGGCAAGTTGAATTTTTGAAACGGCATTCGCTGGACACGTGATTACCTCCACATCTACTGCATTTTTCGGCATTTTGAGTTGAAACACGAGAATTCGGACTTTTGAGTACAATATTCTTCTTTAAATGAATTTTATTTACTTCCGAGCCGGATCCGGACGCCATCCGTAGGTTGCTAGCGTCCCTGGCCGCAGTCTCCATAGTTACCGCGATTTCTGTAGCCCTCGTTAGGCTTAACTGGCTTTCAGATAGGAGTTTTCTCTGGATACTTTCATCTTGGATCCCGCAAACGATCCGATCTCGCAGCATTTCATCAAGAGATCCGCCATAATTACAGTGCTTAGCCAAGCTGCATAACTCCACGATGAAATTGGCAACTGATTCGCCAGCGCGTCGCACTCTGCTATTGAATTTATATCTCTCAACGATCTCGGACGGCGCTGGATCAAAGTGCGAATTCAGAACTTGAATTATTTCCTCCAGAGTCTTCGTATTTGGTGCCGCAGGTGAAAGGAGATTACGTATTAAGGCATAGGTAGTTGGGCCGACGACAGTTAGAAAAATAGCCCTTTTTCGATCTGCTTGATCGATCCCATTAGCTATAAAAAACTGTTCCAGTCTTTCCGCGTACAAAATCCACGATTCTGCTGATGAATCGTACTCTTTAATCTGCCCAAAAGAGCCCATCTTATGCAAAAAATATGCACCAATGCGTTAGGCTTCGTACGGCGGCGTGCGCTGCTACCGGCGACCGTGTGTTAGGGTTAACACGGTGCGGCAAAGATCGGCGGCGTCATTCCAATCAAGGAAGAGAGAGAGAAAAAAAATTCTCTTCTTTTAACATCGAATCCCATCCTCGTCGCCAATGATATAACTTTAGGGCTTACTAAAGTTGTGGAACAGACGCCGTAATTCTAGGATAAACTAACATAGCTTTATTGGTATAAGAACAACCTCACTACATAGTGACTAGCGCACAACTGCGATCACTGGTGATCTCCGATCGCAACAAACGCTCAGTAGAGGCACCATCTATTGAGAGGAAGATATTACAAACACACAACAGAATCGTGGGAAAAGAACGGGTTTAGTACTTTACCTCAGACCTTGAGGAAAATAAAACACATAAGGTATTAGGACTGTTGTGGCAATCTAAACAGGACATGTTGATGATGGAGATTGATAATTTATTAGAATATTTGTGCAAGGCAAAACATACAAAGAGGTTTGTTCTGCAAGTAGCAGGCAGAATTTTTGACCCCTTGGGTCTCATATCGCCATTTACCATATGAATTAAACGGTTGTTTCAAGAACTATGGAGTAGGAATTTAACATGGGATGAAGAATTTTTCCCCGATATTTCAAAGCTGTGGGAACAATGATGTTCCAAGTTACCCCAATTAGCACAACTAAAGATTCCTAGAAATGTGTTTCAGTTCCCTGAAGACTCTGAATATAAATTAATACTGCACACCTTTGCCGATGCCAGTCCCAGGGCATACGGTGCTGTCATATATCTACAAACATATTCCAAGACCCAATCTTCTATTAATTTGCTTACATCAAAAAGCAGAGTGGCACCCTTAAAAAAGGTGTCATTACCCCGATTAGAACTCTTAGGTGCGTTACTAGCAGCGCGTTTTAACTTGTGAGGTGAAGAAGGTACTAGATTGAAAGGAACCATCTTCTATGTTTCTATGGACAGACTCGCAGACTGCCCTTTATTGGATCAAGGGGTCTGCAAATAGGTGGAAATCATTTGTGTCCAATCGTGTAAAAGAGATCTAATCGCTGACAGACCCATCCAGGTGGTTTCACTGTGCAGGGTCCGAGAACCCTGCAGATTTACTGACAAGAGGTGTAAAATGTGAAAGTCTTATTCAGAATCATAAATGGTGGACTGGTCCAAAGTTTCTGAAGGACTCATTAGATATGTGTGACAATGAACAATCACTAGTAGTTCCAGATCAGGCGATTTATATAAATGAACTAAAAAGAGACTCCGTGAACTATAGTAATGACTTTACCACCTTGTCTATTTCAAATGACATTTCTATGGGGTGAGACTCTATACATAAATCACAACTCACTTTTAGGATGAACACTGACATTTATTGAGATGAACACACAAACAAAAATACAGATAAAAACACTCTTCTCGTTCTTTAATTAGCTTAAAAGCTGTAATTCAGGCTTCATTTATAAATGTTGTTGAATATTTCTTGTATTTCTATACGTTGTTTAAACCTTCCATTTAGTTGCGTTGAAAGTATTCTGATTCTTTAAAAAAAATCCATATTGTCGACTTTTTCCTTGTTCCATTACTTCCACTGCGTTTCTACGTCACACAGCTTCGTTGGTTTACGTTCCCTTTTTTAATCTCGAAGCAGAAACACGGAGTTGGAGACATTCGGTCTAATGCAGGTGTTCCTACGAAATTCCCACAAGCGGCCGTCCTGACATCTGGAGCTGCCGCAGCGACATGTGGTAAAATAGAATCTGAAAAAACAGAAAACAAAAACCAGTAACTGTTCTTAGGGGGAAAATAGAAAAAAAAATCTGCACGTCATAGTTGAAGTAACGTAACATCATATGGGTTGACTTATAAAATTGTTACAAACACATAAGAAGAAAAGATTTAAAAAAAAAATGTTTTTGAAGTTTCAGTTTTCGTCAGGCCAAGGTTTCATGTATTCAGCACAGGAGCTAGTATTTATTGGTCCTTCAGTTGATGAGATTTTCGATACGTCGTAGGTGTCGTTAGACTTCACTTTGATTATTTTATACGGACCTAAGAATTTAGATTTCAACTTTAAACCTGGTCCTTGTTGGGTTCTCTTAATTGCTACAAGGTCACCAAGCTTGTACTTCCGGGGTTTCTTATGTCGTAAATTATAGTACTTGCGATTTTCTTGTCGAATTTCCAGAATATTCTTCTTGGCTTCTTTACGGAGCTCTTCTCTTTCTTTCATGAATTGTTCTTCGACTGCACTGTTTAAGAGGTCAATAATTTGTACATCTTCTTTCTGTTTCATTTTTGTACCAAATAATATTTCAAACGGTGTTTTCTTAATGCTTCGTTGGTAAGTTGAATTAATGACTTGTTGAACTTTAGGAACATGTTTAAACCATTTGGTCGGTTCGTCTTTGGACATTTTAGAGATTACAGAAATTATGGTGGAATTAAGTCACTCTACTTGACCATTGGCACGGGGAAGGCCAGTTGTAACTGTCTCGTGCTTTATATTTTCATCTTGACAATAATCAGTAAATTCTTTGCTTGTGAATGCACAACCTTTGTCACTAATGATAGTGGAAGGATTGCCAAAAGTATAACTTTGTTGTCGTAGTTTTGATATAACTTCCGTAGCAGAAGTGGTTTTACAGGGATACAACCAGACGAATTTAGTAAATGCATCTATTAAAGACAAAATATGTTTATAATTTTTGTTGGTTGTTTCAAGAGGGCCTAAATGATCAATGTGGTAAGTTTGGAGAGGAGTCTCTTCTTTAGGTAAGGGATGTAATTCACCTTCTTGTTTTCCTCGTTTGCGATTATACAAAAGGCATGTTACACAATTTGCTATAATTTTATCAATTTTATTTGACATATTAGGGATGAGAAATTCTTCGTTAAGGAGTTCTTCACAGCGTTTACGGCCAAAATGTCCTTTGTCATGAACGTGTTTAATGACATTTAGCTGCATTTCATCCGGCACAACTATCAGATCGATACCTTTATGAGTTTTATAGAGAACGTTATTTTTAAGGAAATAGTTGTCATATGGCTTTGTTTTCAAAATTTCTTTGATGGCCTGTATATGTTCGTCAGTGTTCTGTGATTGTATGATTTTGGAAGTAAAACTATCTTGAATGATCATACATATTGGATTTCTACTTAAAGCATCGACATGGTGCATGCGTGTACCTTGTCTATGTTTGATTGTATAGTTATAGTCAGCTAACATTAAAGCCCATCAAGCAATCTTGGTGCAAAGATCTTTTTTATTCATAGTAAGGGCGAACACGTTGCAATCTGTGACTATCTTGAAAGGAATACCTAGAATGTAAACGCGAAATATTTAAGGGCTTCTATGACAGCTAAAACTTCTAATTCATAACTCGAATATTTACGTTCGGCATCTGTGGTTTTTTTTGCTCATAAAGTAGACAAGGTGAAATTGATTGTCAATAGAAGACTTTTGAAGGAGGACTGCTCCGTAACCGTCAATAGATGCATCACAGTGAACTTCTGTTTCATTACTAGGGTTATAAATGCTTAAAACAGTACCTGAAGAAACGATGTGTTTCAGCTGATTAAATGCATTTCGTTGCTGGTCACCAAAGTGAAATTTAGTGTCCTTTCTAAGGAGATCTGTTAAGGGCTTAGCTATTAAAGAGTAATCTTGAATGAATTTGCGAAAATATGAAGGTAGTCCGACAAATGAATGTACATCTTTTATACTTTTAGGTTCTGGGAAATTAAGGACAGCTTTAGTTTTTAAGGGAGATGGGTGCAGTTGACCATTTTTAATGTGGTAACCCAAAAAATCAATTTCTCACTGTAAAAAGTGGCATTTTTTGAGATTCAACTCTAAACCATATTCGGATGCAGTTGTAAGGACGCGTTGTAATTTCTGGAGTCCTTCGACTTCGTTTTCAGCTGGTATTATGAAGTCATCCATATAGATAATAAGCACTTTTTCATTAATGAGGTCTTGAAAAATGTTATAAATATATCTTTGAAACACTAAGGGTGCATCGCTAAGGCCATAATTCATATATAAGAATTCAAATTGACCAGAATGTGTTACGAAAGAAGTATATTTTCTACTATTTTCTTCTACTTCGACATGAAAAAAAGCATTTTTAAGGTCAAGAGTAGTAAATACTTTTGCAGAATGCAACTGATCAATAATTGTGGGGGGGTGGTGTGTGTTGGTTGCTTGCCCCTCCCACGTAAAAATTCAGCAGAGTGACTTGACAAATTAGTTTAAGTTATATATGAAACTTTGAAAATATAGTTAAAATAATAACTTTGAATAAGAATATGTTGAAGTATATGCAACTTCATGAATCCTATATATATTATATGATGTTTCAGGGATAAGGTAAGTGTAAAATGTACTTACAGTAATGAGCCAAAATGATGAACAGAAGAAGGATTCATTTATTGGTGCTTGCAGTACATGAACTTGACTTCGTTCTTGGATTAAATTAATGGACACTTGCGACGATAGTCTACCCGAACTCGAGAACACTGCATCATTCGACGACATAAGTAACTTGAAATATATTATCCACAACTCTATCGCCGATTTAATTAACAATTTTTCGATGAAACGTCTTCAAACTAAACCATTATGCTTAATAAATTCTCACAATTATATCGGTATTCAGCCATATACCATACATATTTGCTGACACTTCATAAAACATACCAAATAGTACCATAAGTCAGCCTTCAAACATCGCACACCTCACACATCGAAAACATGAAATCGCTGTCCCTTTAAATCAGGACGAAAACCTATCGACCAATCAGAATCGACTATGCAATTTGCATAAGTCGGAAGATATTTAACATTTACTTATAATTTGAATAATATTTAATAAATATTACAATGACTTTAGAAAAATTACTTTAATATAAAAATGACTTAAAAGGATGATTTTACATGTTAATTAAATTTAAATACTTATCTTAAAAAAAAAATGAATACTAGCGAATGCGATCGCAAGTAAAATTGCCGTATACGGTCCACGACTGAAACGCGATACGCAACCATCCAACTGTGGCGGTAAAAACGTAAACAAACGCCGAAAGGCGGCAAAAGAAAAGAAAATATCGTGCTGTCGAGTTCAGGTAGACTTTACAAATTGTTTAATGAAAAAATAGAAATGAAAAATGCTTGGGAATAATTTTCCACAGAATGCCCCTCTTTCCCATTCATTTTGATTTTCTGCAATAAAGTTCATTAAAAAAGTTTTTGTAATAATGGCAGGATCAAAAGAGAGTTTTTTTTTTTTTTTCGTGGAAAGTTCATCACCATAAAAAAACTTCTCTGAATCTAAGAAAGGAGTCCTTTACGAGGGATTTTGTCAAAATATCTGCATAGTTCTCTTTTGACATAACATGCTTAATGTCGAAGAGGCCATTGTTATACCAGTCTCTTATAAACTTGTATTTTAAATCAATATAACGATTCTTTATGGTATCAGCTTTCTGTTTGGTGAAGGAAGTGGCGGCAGTATTATCACAAAAGAGCACTGGACGTTGAATAGTAATGATGTCCAAGTTAAGACTTTTCTGAATTTCAATTAGAGACATGTTTAAGAACTTTAGATCTTTTACAGCTTCTGTCGCTGCTATCATTTCTGCTTCCATTGGACTCAAGGCTACGCAATTTTGTTTAGTTACTCTCCAGGTTACTGGAATATTGTTTACGAAAGCAATGTAGCCGCTCCAGGATTTTCGATCAGTAGTGTCACTTGCCCAAGAAGCGTCGACGTAGACAGCTAGCTGGATTGGAGGGTCAGATTGTGCCAACTTCAATCCCAAGGATTTTGTCGAAGAGAGATACATCAGGATTCTCAGGAGTGCCTTGTAGTGCAACAGGTTGTGGCTCTCTGTAAATTGTGAAAGTGCAGCAACAGCCCAAGCAATGTCTGGACGGCATCGATGAGCAATGTACTGTAGACATCCCAGTAAGTTTCGGTACGGCAGGTTCTCGGGAAATTCGTCATCTTCAGCAACTGGAACAGGATTATATCCAGGAGGAGAAGGAAGAGATATATTAGTAAAATCAGGGACATCAAACTTCTTTAAACACTTTTCAATATAATGTTCACAGTTAACATTAACTATTGCATCCTCTTCTCTTTTAAAATTGATACCTAGTAACATTGAAATAGGACCTAAATTTTTAACTTCATAAATGGATTCAATTAACTGTACTACCTCTTTTAAAACTTCACCATTCTTCGCAAAAATAGGCAAATCATCCACATACACTATAACTATTGCTTCACTTTTATAAGAGTATACACAAGTTAACCCTTGTACTTCACTGAATCCATTTGCAATTAACTTATTATGCAAATCATGGTACCAACATCTTCCAGCTTGGTGGAGCCCATAGATTGCTTTCTTTAACTTCAAAACACAGTGTTCTTTCCCTGGAATTGTATAATCTTCGGGTTGTTTGATGCAAATTTCTTTATCAATATCCCCATATAAGTATGCACATTTAACATCAAGAAGACAATGCACCCAATTCAATATTCTAATAAAAAAAGCTATGAAAAGACGAATGAGTGTAAAATTTATTACTGGACTAAATGTGTCGTTGTAATCTAAACCTTCTCTCTGATTATTACCTAGTGCAACTAAACGCGCTTTAAATATGCAATTCTTTCCTTCACTATTTTCTTTTACAGTATAAACCCATTTGGTTCCTATAACTTTTTTATCAACTTTTGGGACAGGTGTCCAAACGTGTCTATCTAACATGGTTTGGATCTCTTGATCCATTGCCTCCTTCCATTTTTGTGACTCTGGAAGTTGTTTTGCTTGTGTCGCATTTTGTGGTACAATTATTTCAGTTAGGAGCGCTTCTTTAGCTAATTCACTCTCTAGTTCCTTATCTAGCTTAATTGGGCCTTCATATGTATTCCCTAATGAAAAATTTGCCACAGTATCATCTAATATGATTTTATGCATTTTACAATATTCACGTAAATCTTGTTGCGATCTTAATCTGGAACCAGTAGGAGATAAGATATAAACATCAATTTTACCTTTAGTTCTTCCTTTCTTTCTTTTCTTCATAAATCGATAAAATGTTGCTTCTGCTTCTTCCTGTTCCTTCAGAATATTCTCTTCTAATTCATCTTCAGATGCTGATACATCATCTTCCATTTTCTCTTCGGATCTAGATTCATCTTGCTGCATTACTTTCTCAACTTCTGTCGGAGTCGTAGAGCTACTCGGTTGATGGACAGTCAAATCATCTTCCATTGTCGGTGAATTGTTAGGACCTGTAAAGAATTCATTATCATCATTTGAAAAATCAACAAACGTGCGATGTATTATTTTCCGTTCAGGAGAACCGTTCAGTTGAGCTTCGTCAAATGTCACATGCTTTGACTCAATTACTTTATTTTCTTTAGGGAAATAAATGCGATATCCACAGGATCCTATACCATATCCTACAAAAACTCCTCTTTTTGCTCTTGATTGAAACTTATTTCGTTTTTCTTTAGGTTGATGTACATATGCAATGCATCCATAACGTTTTAAATGACGAATGGATGGTTTAGCTCCGTACCATCGTTGAAACGGTATTGCTTCTATGCCTGTGTGAAATATTCGGTTGCGAATGTAATTTACTGCCATAACTGCCTCAACCCATAGATTAGGCGGCAGATTAGCTGCTTGCATAAACGTTCTAGTTCCTTCAAATAAAACTCTGTTATATCGCTCCGCCACGCCGTTCATCTGGGGACTATATATTGTGGTCCTCTCATGCTTGATTCCCATCTTTTCTAGCATATCTCTTATTTGCTTATTGCAATATTCTAACCCGTTATCAGTTCTCATGACTTTGACTTTTCTGTTAGTTTGGCGTCCCACAAACGTGATGAAGTGCTTTAATTTCAGGAAAACTTCATCTTTAGAGCGTAGCGGGTAGCAAAAGGCTCTTCGACTAAAATCGTCAATAAAAGTAAGTATGTACCGTTGCCCATTCCTTGATGTAACTGGAGCCGGGCCCCATACATCGCTATGTATCAATTCTAACATTTCTTTTGAGCGAACTTTCTTTAATCTAGGATATGTTGACCTAGTATTTTTAGCTAGAATACACAGCTCACACGGAGTCTCTCTTCCCTGTAATTGTCCACAATTTTGAACTAAATTTTCACGAAACATTTTCTTAATTATATCAACATTACTATGTCCTAGCCTTTCATGCCAGAGCATGATGTTGTTACGCTCACTGGCAAATGTAACATTGTAATTTTGATTTGACTCTTGTATATTAGTTACTTCCCTGACATTATCTTGTATTACATGAGCACTTCTTGAATTAATGTTATAGGCTTGATTTAAGGATTTAGTACAAGTAGAAACTTTTAATTTATTCTTATCAGAAAGAGATGGTTGATCAGCAAGCTCTAAATATTGGTTCTTAACATTAGATTTAGTTTTGTCATAACTTTTAATGGCTTTAAGAACGTAAAAATTATCTTTTAGAGTGGCAGTATATAAGTACTTCCAATGCTTATCAAATACTTTAAACCCATTGTCCATTGTGGCATGGAGACCAGCTTTATCCATTTTTTGACATGGAAATTAAATTTTTATGAATGGTAGGAACATACAACACATTATGTAAATTTACAATAGATACTTTATCCTTTTCCTTTAATTTAAAACTTACTTTTCCTATTCCTCTAACTTTATGAGGTGTTGTTCCCATCCTAACAACTGCACCCTCTGGTGGCTCACTTAGATAAGTAAAGAAATGCTTATTTTGGCAGACATGAGATGTGGACGCTGAATCCAATGTCCACTCCCAGCAAGGGGGGGGGGGGGGGGCGGGGGGGGGGGGGGGGAACATTGCACAAATCATTACTTTTACATTTTAATTCTGCGACGTATGAATCTAAATTTACTTCATCCCTTTTATCACCACTTTTCTGTTTCCTACAATTTTTATCCCAATGGCCATATTTACCACAAACTTCACACTTTAAATTTATTTTATTTCGAGAATGAGACTTAGGGGAAACTTTTTCAGACATTTGAGTGGTTCTATCAGCCATGAGGGTTTCATTTCGTAATCTTTCTCTCAAATCCCTCCTTGAACATTCCTTTAGAATCTCCTCTTTAACATCCTTAAATTTAAAATCTTTTTCTGGCAAACGGTCTAATTCCCTAATTAAATAATCATAATTTTCTGGTAGGCTTTCTATTAATTGGTAACAACGATGCTTTTCTGCAACTTCCTCCCCGGAATCAACTACGCGACGATAAGCTTCTTCAAACCTAGCAATATAAGTTGGGATATCTTCATCTACATTAATTTTTAAATTCCTAAATTCATTTACATGAAACGATTTTAATGCTCTTCCTGGGATTTCCAGATTTAACTTTAGTGTTTCCCATATTTCCGACGGATCATCCAAATGACCTATTGTTAACCCAATTTCAGGACTGACATACGTTTTGATAATTCCGGCTGCCCTTTGCTTTGACTGATTTAGCTTAAACTTATCAAGGGGCTTCAAATCTGTATAATCTGGCCATTCAGTTTTATTCACCCAGGTATACAAACCTTCTGTTTGCAATGTGCATTTTATAAAACGAGTCCAACTTTGATAGTTATCCCTACTTAATACTACTATATCTGGTGCAGTAGCCATTTTACTTACTTTTACTTAAAACAATAAATAGATATAAAATATAAATAGAAATGGTACTAAAACTTGCATGCACATATATATAAACATTAAAATATTTCATACACTAGATACTTGAAAAAAAACACTTCATTAATTAGCTTCAACATTTTCATTTTTAAAATACTTTTCTCTGGCTTTACCGCAGTTGAAGTGCTACTGGGCCCATAACCTCTGTGGGGGGGTGGTGTGTGTTGGTTGCTTGCCCCTCCCACGTAAAAATTCAGCAGAGTGACTTGACAAATTAGTTTAAGTTATATATGAAACTTTGAAAATATAGTTAAAATAATAACTTTGAATAAGAATATGTTGAAGTATATGCAACTTCATGAATCCTATATATATTATATGATGTTTCAGGGATAAGGTAAGTGTAAAATGTACTTACAGTAATGAGCCAAAATGATGAACAGAAGAAGGATTCATTTATTGGTGCTTGCAGTACATGAACTTGACTTCGTTCTTGGATTAAATTAATGGACACTTGCGACGATAGTCTACCCGAACTCGAGAACACTGCATCATTCGACGACATAAGTAACTTGAAATATATTATCCACAACTCTATCGCCGATTTAATTAACAATTTTTCGATGAAACGTCTTCAAACTAAACCATTATGCTTAATAAATTCTCACAATTATATCGGTATTCAGCCATATACCATACATATTCGCTGACACTTCATAAAACATACCAAATAGTACCATAAGTCAGCCTTCAAACATCGCACACCTCACACATCGAAAACATGAAATCGCTGTCCCTTTAAATCAGGACGAAAACCTATCGACCAATCAGAATCGACTATGCAATTTGCATAAGTCGGAAGATATTTAACATTTACTTATAATTTGAATAATATTTAATAAATATTACAATGACTTTAGAAAAATTACTTTAATATAAAAATGACTTAAAAGGATGATTTTACATGTTAATTAAATTTAAATACTTATCTTAAAAAAAAAATGAATACTAGCGAATGCGATCGCAAGTAAAATTGCCGTATACGGTCCACGACCGAAACGCGATACGCAACCATCCAACCGTGGCGGTAAAAACGTAAACAAACGCCGAAAGGCGGCAAAAGAAAAGAAAATATTGTGCTGTCGAGTTCAGGTAGACTTTACAAATTGTTTAATGAAAAAATAGAAATGAAAAATGCTTGGGAATAATTTTCCACAATAATGTCATCAATTACTGGGAGGGGAAAACATTGTTTATGTGTTTTAGAATTTAACTTCCTGTAGTCAACACACAATCTATATGAGCCATCTTTCTTTTTTACTAGGACAATAGGTGATGAAAAATTACTAGTGCTTTTACGAATAATTCCTTTTTCAAGCCACTCAGAAATTTGTTTATCGACGAAGTTTTTCTCTATTTGCACCAAGCGTCTGGGAGGACTAGTGACAGGTTCTTTGTTTTCCAGATGAATTGATAATTTAACATCAGTTGTTTTTATTTTTCTGGGAGAATAATTTTGAATAAGTTCTGAAATTTTTTAACGTATTGTTTCATCGGTAATATGAGATAAATCAAGATTAAGATCGTCTAACACATGAGCAACATTAATCAAAAATTTATTGGGCGTATCGTCATTTTCCTCGATTTTTTGCATCGAAATATTATTTCCAGAAATTGTTAAAATACTTTGTTGTATGATATCTGTACCAATAATAAGATCAAAAGATATGGAATAATCTGGGACTACATAAACATTAGTTGTATAATTAAAATCATCTATCATAATGTCCGTAGAGAAAAAACCCAGTGGTTTGATTATAGTATTTCCTAATCCAGTTAATGTGATAGTTGAATGTTCAAGGTTCGAGACTGTAGGGAGTTTGCGGTAAATACTTTCCTTTAGCAAACTTCTGTCACTACCTGTGTCTACCAATGATGTAACATTTACAGACGAAACAATGACTTGTTTGGTCATGAAAGTGTTCGACATAACTGTGGAAACATTGGAGGGTTCTGACTTAACTCTAGGCCCCCTGGGTTGATCACATTGAGCCGATTTATGGCCAAAATTCGAACAATTGAAACAACGAGGGCCTTTGTCTTTATGTCTGCATTGGCTA
Organism: Maratus speciosus; assembly: GCA_963932465.1. NCBI lineage: Eukaryota > Metazoa > Arthropoda > Arachnida > Araneae > Salticidae > Maratus > Maratus speciosus. Next base: position 38,907,865 of record OZ010792.1, read on the forward strand.
CTTTTATGATTTGACAAGCCACAATTAAAGCAAAAAAGATCAGATTTTGGTCGAAAGGATTTGTCTTTCACTGGCATTTCAGGTTTGACTTTACGAAATTTACTGTTCTCAAAGTCATGTCGAATTTTGTCATAAATTTTGAGCTTTTGCTTGAATTCTACAATGGATTGGCATCCATATAACATTGATTTTCTGAAAACGGGGTCGGGTATGCCGTTTATGATGTATTGCATTAAATGCGGAATCCTCGATTTTACCACGCGAGCATATTTGTTTCATGATCAGAAAATATTCTTCTATTGATTCATTTTCTTGCAATTTCCGTTTATTTAATATATCATGTAACTCGGCAGAATTATAAGTGGTACTAAATTCTGAGATTAAGAGTTGTTTAAGTTTGTCATATTAATTGATATGAAATTCTGTCTGTACTAATAACTGGGCTTTTCCTCGTAAGGATCTTTTATAAAATATGAATTTATGAAAGTCAGATAAGTTAAACATATTAGTGACATCATCAAAATTATTCATCCAAACATTTATATCACTAAAAGAACTACCATCGAAAGGAGGTATGATACTTTCAATATCAGTGAAATTAATAGACGATGGCACAAAACTTTGAACTGGAAATTGCTTCTGTTTGTCAAAATTTGATAATTCAGTATTGTTACTTGAAACCATATTATTTGAAGGCAATTCGGTTTCCGAGTCAGTGTCACTTTCATTTTGTATAATATCATTTTGTAGTAAGGTCAAGTCTGAAAGGTATGTAACTAATTGGGTTGCGAGATCGTTTAAAGATCCTTCATTATCAATACAAAGCAGATTGCACACTGTAATCAGATCATTTAATGAAAAATCAGTTTGAACTTTAGTTATTTTATTTTTGAATTTGATGCTGTCGGTTTGAAAACCAAAACCAGTAAAATCACATATTCTCTTTCTATTAGATCGATCACCGTCAGCATCAAATAGGAATTTATGTAATAATTTTATTTTATTTGTTCGTTCGTTTTTAAATGCAAGTTCCAGTTCGGATATCTCAACTAACTTCATAATAAAATAATATTAATGAACTCACCGTTAGAATAGTATACGGCTTGAATCTGTATGATGAATAATTCTAATTAATAATATTGGTGGGTTAACTGGGACTTCTGACACCACTTTATGGGGTGAGACTCTATACATAAATCACAACTCACTTTTAGGACGAGCACTGACATTTATTGAGACGAACACACAAACAAAAATACAGATAAAAAACACTCTTCTTGTTCTTTAATTAGCTTAAAAGCTGTAATTCAGGCTTCATTTATAAACGTCGTTGAATATTTCTTGTATTTCTATATGTCGTTTAAACCTTCCGTTTAGTTACGTCGAAAGTATTCTGATTCTTTTTAAAAAATCCATATCGTCGACTTTTTCCTCGTTCCATTACTTCCACTGCGTTTCTACTTAACACAGCTTCGTTGGTTTACGTTCCCTTTTTTAATCTCGAAACAGAAACACGGAGTTGGAGACATTCGGTCTAATGCAGGTGTTCCTACGAAATTCCCACATTTCTATAATAGAAAACATTTTTTCATTAACTAATAATTTTATGAAATTAATACGCATAATTAGTTTTATTTTTAGATTTTATAATAACTGTCGCAATCCCCAGAAAAGAAGAAGCATTAAGCCTTGACGAGGTGAGAAAAGCAGAATTATTTTTAATTCAGTCAGCACAAAAAGGTGAGTTTCGGGATGAAATAAAATGTCTCGAAAAAGGTAAGCCTGTTCAACATAAAAGTAGATTATCTTCTTTAAATGTATTCCTAGGAAATGAAGGGTTAATTAGAGTTGGCGGACGTTTATCGCATGCTGATTTGCCACTTAACTCTAAATTTCCAATTGTGTTGCTTGCCAATCATAAGTTAACGGATATTATCTTAAATTATTTCCATTTGAGGTATTTTCATTTAGGCCCATAAGCCTTGCTTTTCCATGTCAGAGAGAAGTTTTGACCACTTAATGGCAGGAATAATTGCCAGAAAATTGTCCACAAATGTGTAACATGTTTTAAGAATAAGCCTGTTGTCAGCTCCCAGTTGATAGCCGATCTACCAAGGGAACGTGTGACACCAAATTTTGTATTTTCGGTGATAGGCCTGGATTATTGTGGGCCCTTTTCTATTAAATTTAAAAATCAAAGGAAGGGTGTATTGAATAAAGTTTATGTAGTGGTATATATATGTTTATGCACCAAAGCAATACACCTGGACTTTGTTTCAGATCTTACAACTGAGTCTTTTATAGCTTGTCTAAAACGTTTCTTTGGCAGAAGAGGGAAATGTGCAAAAATCTTATCTGATAATTCAAAACGTTCATCGGAGCTGACATCGAGTTGAAAAAATTGCATAAACTGGTCAGTTTCCCAGATGATGAATTGTGTAACTTTTTAACCCTGCAAGGTATTAAATGGGAATTTATTCCCCCCAAATCTCCGAATTTTAGTGGCATCTGGGAGGTAGCAGTAAATTCATTCAAGTTTCATTTGAAAAGGGTAATAGGTGATCAAAAATTAACTTTAGAAGTATTTTTAATGATACTAGCGAAAATTGAGGGAGTTTTGAACTCCCGCCTCCTTACCCCACTGTCCCCAGATTTTGAAAATTTTGAAACCTTGACCCCATCACATTTTTTTATCGGTAGGCCAATCACTTCATCTTTGAACCTCAACTAGATGATATTAATGAAAATCGATTAGCAAAATGGCAGAGAATCACCAAATTTAGCCAACAAATTTGGAAACTTTGGAAGCGCGACTATTTGAATAGTCTCCAACAGAGGGGGAAATGGAAGTTTAAAAAGGATGATGTACAGAAAGGAACTTTGGCACTAATAAAGCAGGAAAATTTAACTTCCACCAAATGGTGGGTTGGTAGAATAGTTGAAGTTTTTAAGGGAAGGGATAATATAATTTGAATGGTGAATTTACGCTTGTCAGATGGGCGAATTTTTTAAAAGAAATGTCTGTATATTACCAGTTGAGTAACAAATTTCCTTTCTTCCCTTAAGCAAACTCTAAAATATATATTATTCTGTATTTAATCTAGTATTATAAAGAATTTATTCTTGTATTATTATTGCATATGCAAGTTGTTTATATCTTATAATTTTTTCTTGTATGATAATTTTTGCAAATTTATAAGTTAATGTATATTGAAAATTGCATTTCAATCCCCAGGGGAGTGTTTCCTCCATGTATCATAGACTGACAGAAAAAAAAATCTCAACACCAAGAAAGACTTGTGTTAGATAAACGAAATTTGGCAGGCGTGTTTATACATCTGAAAGATGACATCGATTGAAATTTCTGGCTTCATGCATAAGTGTGGCGCTAGTAGCACCACTCAGAACTTGCAGATCAGGTTTACTTTAAATGCGTGCTGTAAAGTTCGTGAGCGTTATTTAGCTTCGAAATGTGACGTATTGAGTTGATGTTAGCCAAGAATGCCTGTAACAAGACGAAGAAGCCACTGTCAACAGCTCACTATGTTGGAACGAGGTCGCAAATTCAGGCTACGAGAAGGTGGATTTTCTTCCCGCGATATTGCAGAAAGACTTGGATGGAATGTATCCACTGCGCATAATTGTTGGAAGCAATGGTCAAGGGATGGTACTGCATCAAGAAGGCTGGGTTCCAGGCGACCACGTGGCACCCCTGAGAGGGAAGATCGCCGTATTCGGCGTACGACTGTGGCGCACCGTACTGCGTCTGCAGCAGAAATTGAAGCTGCAGTTTGTAGCACAGTAACACAACGAACTGTTAGAAATTGGTTACTTCAAGGACAGTTCCGAGCTAGGCACTCTGTAGTGCGCATTCCACTGACTCCAAGCCATCGCCGTTTGCGAAGCCATTCGTGTCAAGACATAGCTTATTGGTGGGCGGAGTGGAGATCTGCTGTTTTTTTTTTTTATCGGAAAACACAACAGATCTCCACTCCATTTATTAAGTCAGTTAAAAAAGTTAGTTAAATTAGTAAAAGTTAGTTATTAAGTCAGTTAAAAAAGAAAAACCAAAAACTTCGAATGCTGCAAAATTATGGCTTTTTATGTGTATGAATAAAAAAAAATACATAAAATACACAAATAACAATAATTTATCATTTAAAAAATTTTCAATGATTTGTTTTTGTTTACTTACAACCTTTTCGCATTGGCAAGTGAAATCTTTCATTTGATATTGTGCAAAATTGAAGTAAAAAGTTAAGGGGTCGACTTATACACGGATTTTTGATTTTTTCCAGAATTTGCATTCAAAAGTCAGGGGGTCGACTTATATGTGAGTATATACGGTAATTCCATGACAGGGAAAATAACGCCATTTTGGTGCCAATTAGGTACCCCAGTGCGTATATGACATCTGTGCCTAATATTTTTCTTTTCGTTTTGTTTAAAAAAAATAAAGAAGTGAAAGCCATTAATTTTAAATGTTTCAGTTTTAAATGAAAGTTTTGTATTAAATAAAATGATAATGAAATACAAAAAAAAAAGTAAAATGCGACAAATTGAATTATGAATAAAGTAACATAATACATTTCTTAGCATACATTTATGGGAGGCCAAACTGGTTGCCAAATTAGTTTAAAATAATAAACTTTTCTAAAATATGAAAAAAATATCTGTTATGATTAAAATTTGAGTTGCCATCATTAGAGAAAAGTATTTAATATTAGAAAAAAATTAATATTTCGAAAACTAATTCGAATTTAAAAATTTTAATACCAGTTTTGAGATCTGTGGATCAATACGGATTCTTGGTGTTAATTACATCACAAAATATTCCGTATTTTAGGAGAAATTGCCGTGAAACATAATCAAATGTTTATTCAGTCGTTTCATAAAATCATTTCATAAATTCGTTTCATTTCAGTCGTTTCATAAATTCATTTCATTTCAGTCGTTTCATGAAATCTTTTCATAAATTCGTTTCATTAGGATTTTATATATATCATTCCAATATTCTGGTGCCAATGAGACATTTAAGAATTAAAATTAAGTGGTCCAAAAATGAACCACAGCCCTTGAAGGGGTTAAAGCAGTAAATTGTAGTAAATTGCATTATGTCAATCGTTTTATAACACTGTTAAAAAATACCGGGAGGCAAAGACTCTGTTTACTTAATTAATTTTATTTTAGCTTCTTTTCAGATGTTTAACTGATCTTCTTTAATCAAATATGAAAACAACCATTGGATGTCTTAACAGCAACTGATTCGACCTTAAATTTTTGCAATCAAAGGGAATTGAATGGAAACCCGTTTACAGGGAGATCGCTACAGGTTTTTCCATTATAATTCAATCTTCTCTAATCTTTTTAAAACCGATCAGATTAGAGTGCTTTTAGATTCTGCGGTGTCTAAACGGGGGTTGGCAAGCATAGCTTGCAGGGGGCAGAGGCCCTAGTAAATAAATAAAAGGAAAATGGATTAATGATTCATGAAATCAATTTTTCAGAAAATTGAAAATATAAACCTGAAACAAACTAAAGACTATGTTTATTACATAAATACTCACAGAAAATAGAGTACTTTTATGTTAGCTTGGCGATGGGATTAATCTCCAAACCTTGTTGCCATTGACATTATTCTTACTGCATTAATTTCACTTAAAATAAAAACCTTTAACACATTTCATTTAAAATACAAACATTCAAAATAAATATATTGCATACATTTAAAATACATGCCCTTCACTCTTTTCCTTTAAAATACATAACAATAATAATAATAAATACCATAGCATTTTATTTAAACATCAAAATCACACGCAAAAAAAATAACTACTATTGGCTAAAAAACTCTTTATTGGCGAGATTTGCTGAATGATGGCACAGGGGCGGACTGGCATCGTTTGGCCCACCACGCTAGACTTATGCATTGGCCCACCAATTGACAACCGCATTTTTCAAATGTTTGAATACTGACTATCAGCACGACCCTTTGCTCTAACTTTATGAAAATTGTGTTTTCCTTTTTTTTTCAAAATGCAATAGATTTTTCACAAAATATTGTCAAAGTGGGCGTTTTGAATCGTATTTCCTCGCGAAAGAAGAATAACCACTCAAAGAAGGGTGGAAAACGTATTTGTCATGTGATCAAAATTGCTAATAACCAAATAGGTAATTTATTTATCTAAAAATGGAAAACAAAGTTCGATTCCAAATCACTTCCATAGTGAGGCCTTCTAATTTTATATCTTTACGTTAAAAAATGAATCTGCAAATGTGTCAAAACGTTTTGCGCTTGTTGAACACAGTAGTTGGGAACAGCCGTAACTCCAATTCGATATATATTAGCGTCTTTATAATCGTTTATTTGCAATTAGTAGTAATTTTATTGTGAAAAAAAATCTTGTGTGTGTGTGTGTGTGGGGGGCAGGGGGTAACTTTTAATCAATTTTTATTATTTTTTTAATATGTAAATTTTAAACAATTAAAAGTTATAAAAGTAATAACGTTTGGAATAACAACGTTTAAAATTTCTCAAGGAAATTCCGTTCAGGCATTGTCAGCATATAGATGATGGCTACTCTCAACGGAAGCGGCTCTTAACGGAATAGGGTGTCACTAACTCTAGGAACATCCATGCTCACTCGAAATTTGGACTCACGCCCCTTTGGCATTGATGGCTAACATGCTAACTCCTTACCATAAAAAAAAACCTTAGCACTGCATTGAAAATTGTTTATACTGGAAAGTATTAGTATTGACTGAAAAGAGTTAGTACTATTAAAATTGACGCATATACACTGATTAATTCGTTATTTGAAATATCATTATATTCCTCTGCACATTTTATTTTGTTATTTGAAATTATCAACATATATACACTTTGCACATTGATTAATGTTTGTTTAAAATATCTGTATAGTATCTGAAATTTGAATAGTTTATTTTATACCCTGATAATTAATTAGAATGTCAGAATCTACACAACTCTTTTAAACTTGAGTCAAATCCATCTATTATCTTATCATAATCGTAATCAAAATATCGTTAACACTGAATAGGATAAAATCCTCTATCAGTTCTTGTCCTAGAGATGAACGCAAACAGTTCTTTATAATTTTAAATGTTGAGAACACTTGTTCACATTTGAGTGTATGATAAACTCAATATGTTCTTATAAGCTATGTACAAGGTTGCATAAATACGACCATAGGCATTCAACTCGCACAATAATTCTAACGCACAAGCTAGTCATTTTTTACGTTTTCTTATTAAATCTACAGCGATTCTCATCATTTTTAAGGAGTTCGTCTGAATCGCTCATTTCTTTGCTGTATGCGGCTGAAGGTTTGCTATGTCGAGATTGTTGCAGCAATAGCGACTGATTATAATCAGCATAGTGCCGGGAAAGTTGCAGCAACCCTTTTCTGACACCTTCTTTCTTGACTTTCGTCAAGCCAGACAGAGTACTAAGAGCTTCTTTAGGAAATTCAATTAACAATTTAACCTCACTGAAGAGGCGAGGATCGAGCCAGGCAATGTTTTTTATGAGCAGTTTTTTTTTCAGTAAATCATGTATTCAGCTGCTGAATAGTTGTGTCTAAGATGACATTACCTTAAATATTTCTGATGATGACCCTAGAATATTTCTTACCTCATCGTGATAATATTCACCACATCGATGTTTCGTTATAGATATTCTCATTTTCTGTAGAAATCAATAAATTTCAATGGAGTAATCCTTTTCTAATAGTTGCTTCCGACGATGTTCTACAAATTCAGAAGCATTTTTAGAACCATATCAAAATTATTTCTTTTGTGTCGCAGATTGCATCTCAGAGTTTGCATTTTGTTAGCAGCAGTTAAGTAATCTATGCCGCTTATCTGCAGATACTTCGATGTGCGTTTAGATATACTGAATAGGTCACAGAGAATAGTTCTATCAATACAGGGTATTTCAAAACTATATGTCAAAAATGTAAAGGCAGGTAGAGGGGATCTGAATAAGCAGATTTCATATGGGAATGGGGGTGCGGAAATGTAGCGTTGAGACAGTAAAAGGCGCTGTTGAGTATTGCGGATGAAAATGCTTCGCTGACTTGAATCGACATGCACTGCACAAATTTCAAGTAACATACATCGTTACACCAATGCAGAACTTGCTGATATGCATTTCATGTAAGGGCTGCGCAAGAAAATGGCCCACACCGAACGCATGTCCAACAGCTGTCGAGCTTGTTGATGGACTATCCTTTGCTGTGTGTAATACTGCTTATTCCACTGTAGGAATTCTCCGATATCTTCCAGTGTCCGTATCACGCCTCGAATAATAACACGATACACTCACGCACAACTCCCGATGAAGACACTCAATTGTTCAGTGACACTCCAGATTCCTAACTGGGAATCGTTCCATGTGTATCCTCTGAGCATCCCCATACATTAAATGCATATCGGCAAGCTGCGCTTCGGTTTAATGACACATGTTGCTTGATGCAGAGAACGATGATTCAAGCCAACGAAGTGCTTTTATCCATCGAACTCAACAGCACCCTCTACTGCCTCAACACTGCATTTCCACACCCACATTACTATCGGCTTACTTAGGTACCCTTTCCCTGCCTTTACATTTCTGACATATAGTTTTGGAACACCCTGTATATACGAAATATCGCACCAAATATCAAACAATAATTTTTCCGAAAAAGGTACATGTGACGAGAAATCGTGTATTTTGGTTATATCTCACAATGTTTAAAACTTATGTGGATCTTTAAAGAGCTTTAAAGGTTCCTCAAACATGCTTTTAAGAGCTTGATCCTTACTCCACCACCTAGTAGCGTTTTTTGTAATAGGTATAGGAATTTATATCCACCTACAAACTCCAAATTCACTGGAGTACATATTTGCATTCATTTATATGATTCAGAGATAAACGCGGTTGTAGCTTGCAATAAGTCCTTTGTGAATTTGCAACATTCTGTTGCATCTGTTTTATGCAATTTAACACATATGCATAACAGTACACGTACTATATATTTGTATTGTCCTTTTTCAGTTGTGCCTGCAGACCTTTATATCTTCCACTCATATTTACTGCACCATTAAAAACTGCTAACTATTTGTGAAAAACAGAGAGTTTAAACTTTTTAAGTTCTTTTTTTAGCTGGAGATATACAGGGCTTCTTCTGTTGTTTTGGGGGGTATCAACCAATTTTAAAAGCTAACCTTCAGTTTACCGTGCAGCACATAACGAACACAAAGTGCCAACTGCTCAATTACGGTATATCTTGTGTGGAATCTACTTCAGTACTGAATGAATGTGACTGTTTCATTTCATCAGCAATGTTAATTTTGATTTGAATGGTGAGATGAGCAATTAACTTATTTATAAATGGTTTGAACAGAAATGCAATAAACGACTCTTCCATGCCACTTAGGATTTTTATTTTGTTCTTCTTTCTGCTATATTCTAGCCTTCTTCATACTTTCTGAAAATCTTCTTTCTTGGCTTCTCTTGATGGCCTGCTCTACAGGACCGTGTAAAATTTGATCATATTTACATAGCAGCATTACCAATTAAAAAAAAAAAAATTACTGTGGTTAACATCACTATTGTTCAAGTCTGCAGCTGCCCCCTCTTTGCTCTGTGAGCTAATCCTTGCATCCCAAGAAATAGGGTTGGGTTGATTTTTGACGGCCAATTATCTACTCGAGGGATATAGGCGCAGAGGGGGAGTGCCCTTCGTGGGGGCGTGATGTAGCAATCACATTTATTATTTATTTTTTAAATTGTAATGCAGCATTATTATCTCACATTTTAAACTATTTATTTTCAACGCAAAACATCGTTCAAATCGCCTTTTTTCTTTCCTTTATACCGCATGTAACAGAACGTTTTGATTTCAGATTTTCCCCTTCCTCTGTTCTATTTTTAGAAACAGCGTGACGTCGACCGCGTCATATTGGAGGTGTGTCTCCCCTCTTGCCTTTTGACCATAGTTTCGTTTTTTCCGTGCTGTCATTCGTTCTACAATTTATACGCAATTTAATTTAACGAATAGATTTAAATCATTTCTGAAGGTAGTTTTGTAAACCCCTTTTATGTAGTATATATATCAGTGCAGCCAGTTTTTTTAAGATTTTAAGATTTTACGAAAGTTTAAGATGTATTTTTGACAACGTGTTTTGTCTTTTTCAAATCGGCCCTTAGTGCCTGTTTGAAGGATTGCGAACACCGTTCAGCGATCATATTATTCAAAGGTGCTCATTTAATAAGTAAAAGTTTGTCGCAGATCGCCGATGGAATTTAATTCAATGCTTTTTCGAATTTGGACTTTGTTATCTTCAAGACATTCTCTGAGAAAGGATTTTAACCAACTTTAGCCAGTATTCTTTGTAGCCATGGAATTACTTCAAGTTTTTAATAATTCTACGTGGAACGCTCTTCGAATGTGTACAGTGACCTACTTCTCCTAATTACCTTCCACCTCTCAAAGTGAATCAACGAATAAAGAAGATTTTTATAACTGCTGTCTCTTCAGTGTGTCTACTGTTGTCATTTAAGTAAGATTATTCCTTTTATTTTTACTGCGAGTCAACCTTATCACCTTAGCTATACGATCACTCTATTTACGACATTCCAAAAAATGTTTATTCTCGCCACTTATGTTAATTCTCAACAACATTTTTAAAAACGTCACATTTGGTTTCCGTGACAAAAAAAGAACAGTCGGCGTTTTTGCTTTATTTATACAATGCAATGCCTTAAATAATAACTCAATGACTGTATTTTTTCGCCGTATTTTTGACGATAGATGCATACTTTAAAAAGAAAATTTTTGTTCTCAAATAGAAGAACTGCTTTTTTTAAATGGAATTCTGAAAATGTTTTAGTATTATAATTGCCGTTATTCGTTTTTGCAATAGTTCTGTTCTTACAAAAAGAAAACGTAATCTTTTTTAATCTTAGAAGAAATTTTGTTCCTGAAAATTATTCCTAACTGAATTTTCTTTTGCATGGAATTTTGCAGATTTGTTACTTTTATAGAAAAATACTGACGTAAATTCAAGTAAATTGATTTAAAATTATTATTTTTTAATGGAATTTTAAGAAAATTATAATATTCTGTTGTTCTCAGATGGAACATTTTGCTTTTTTAACGGCTGAAGATCGATCAAACATCGTAATGAAATTTTTGGTCTCTTTATTTGTGATTCCATGATTTTAAATTTTTGAGCATAGTATAATTAAAAAAAAAAAAAATCCGTTACTGGTTTTTATTTTGAGGTATGTCTTGACAAAATTATTGCTGTTTTTAAATTAATGCAGAATGAAATATTATTTTAAAAATCAAGAAATTTATTTATTTATTCTCTAATTTATTTATTCTTATGGTAAATTACAAGATATTTATCATAGAAAATCTTTAATGAATTTTGAAATTCTGAAATGAATTCTAAAAATTGTTCTCTGATTTTAAGAACAAATTTATTTAACAAGAGGCTATGGTTTTTCTATTCTCATTCTCATATTGGGTTTTTTAAATCTGATTTTATGGCACTAATATATTGAAATAAAATATTAAATAAATTTGAAGATATATTATGAAAATTAAGATATTTATTGAAGCAAAATATTTTTTCCCCTTGGAATCTGTGATAATTATTGAAGTTTAAATTATTTTACTGAAGTTGTTCTTATCTATTACTTGCAAAGGAGCTGAAGTTCTTCACGAAATTCATAGCTGTAAAATATATCCTGCATGATTTTTTTGAAGTCTTCTCTGCTTTTAAATATATCAATTTATAATTTTTGTTCCAAAAATACCTTCAATAACTTTTTATAAAAAATATATTTAACTTGCTTGTACCACCTTCCACTTTTATTCTCAAGATATTTTTGTCATCTAGTGCACGATTTGACTGCTAATATCGATTTTGGTGTTTGGTGAGTGCAGTGTTCTTTTACTAAGTTAAATTTCAAGAACTCTGTTTGCTTTCTACAAACTGTTCTCATCGTAACTCTCAGTGCTTCAATTTTCCAGAATTATGTAGCTTCATCAAAATTTAATGACATATTTTTTGCTTAAAGAAGAAATTAAAAAAATTCATTCTCCTGTATCATCCTCATGACTGAAATAATTTGAAAATTTTTTATTCTACATGATTTAAAATGACAATAATTTTACTCATCTTTCTTATTCACATTTGCTTACCTACTGAAGTTGCCTTCAGGAGTGTTGTTATTAATCCATTTTTTTAAAACGCTTCTCTGGTGTATGGAAATGTTGCTCTGAAAGTACTGGAAATATTATAATACATACCTGCAAAAAAAAAAAAATTTCTGTTCCTCATTTACAGCAACCAATAAAGATTTGTGCTCCATTTTCGGCTTTGATGTTCCTGGCGAATTCTCAGTAATTTATGAAGTAAAAAATCCATTTATTTCTGATCTTCTCCAGTGTGTTTTTGAAGTTGGTTTTGAAGCTAAATCTGTATACATACTATTTTTTCATAAACAATAGAATTTCCCAGTCAATGTTTACTTGTGAGCGGAAAATTTTCATCCTTACGTAGGGGTAAGCGGCAAAGTTTCATTCTCGCATTGGAAGTGTTTGACTTCTACATCATACCATATTCCACAACTATTTATAAAATTTACTGTTATTTGAATTACAGAAAATGTTTAAGCTCAAGAATGTTTGTTTATTTACTTATTTCTGAAGATTTTTATATGTCAATTATTATTATAGTGCCTTTTCTTTATTTCATAACCCAATTGCTTCAAAATTTTTTTAATCTGCCATATGCCTCACTTTTTCAATTTATGCAAGAAATTATTTTAAATTTGATTATGAAGATATTTTTTTTAATGAAGAAAATTTTTATTTGCACCTTTTATACGAAGAAAAGCACAAAGTTCTTAGTGAACATATTTACCAGCGCATCTTTTTTTGAAGTATTCGTCAGTGAATCTTCAACAATTCTCTAAGAATCATAATTATATATATATATTTTTAAAAAAAAGTGCTTCTTGACTACCGATTTTGTCCTCTACTCGTCATGGTGTGTGTGTTGTGTTAATATCATCCTTAAGTGCTATGTTACTCCTGAATGTGCCACCATGGTTTGTCCTTTTTTTGTCAGCAGTGTCTACCGATTTTTCCTTCAAAGTATATTTATTCACCATATTCTGCTAAATATTCATAATTGGTGATGTGTTGTTGTGCTAACTGTGCCTTTTTTTCAACAAAATAGAAGTGTTTAATAGTTCACAGTACTATTCATATCCAACCATTTGTGGTTTATACCAAGAGATTCTTTACATCTGTAAAATACACTACTTTTTTTTTCTCTTTTTCTATACTGATTATTTGATTATCTCTTGCACAAGATCTTAGAGGTTTCTTATGCGCATTGGAGTCTGCTGTATTTTTGTGTTTTGTATAAATGTGTTTACAGAGTTCCTGAATGTGTCCACTGATCAAGGAATCATGAAAGATTGCCTGTTTACTCTACAATATTTTTTAATTTTTTGCAGCTCTTTAATTTAATTGCAACTGTTGTTTAAAGTTAATTTAATATAATTTTTCTTTACAAGCATATAAACTTAAATTTAAATTTTACTATTAAATTATTGAAGGAATTAAATATTTTTATGGTACACTTGTTTGGTAATTAAAATTTTTTCCTGATTATGACAATTTTTTAAAAAAACTATTATTATGATTAATGAAATTCAAGTCCTAGGTTGTCGGAATATACAAGTAAAATATTCTCGACTTTCTCATTGCAATTTATTTTTATAAATATGCAGAAAATTGATTAGTAGAAATGATTTATTTATTCATTTTGAATGTTTCAATATTTATGAGAAAATTGATTAGTAGAAATGATTTATTTATTCATTTTGAATGTTTCAATATTTATGAGAAAATTGATTAGTAGAAATGATTTATTTATTCATTTTGAATGTTTCAATATTTATGAGAAAATTGATTAGTAGAAATGACTTGTTCATTTTGAATGTTTCAATATATGAGGAAATTGATTAGTAGAAATGATTTTTCATTTCGAATGTTTCAATTTATGATTTATTTTCCTAGGCAGTCAGAGTATATTTAGAGAGGGTACTTCTGACTTTATGTTGCTTTACTTTTGCAACTTTATAAATTTTGATTCATAAGTGTACCTTATTTTTTAACTTATTGAATTCAAAATTTTTTTGTGGTCTCTTTTGGCTAAAAATTTATTTAGCTTTTGGATTTATAAAATTTTAAAATATTAAAAGAGTAATATTTTAATTTATAGAGATCATTTTAAACAGGAAGGTGCCTTTCTTTGCCTGTCATTGCAATGGGGCTTGATATTATTATTATTGTATACTATCATGTTATGTATACTATTGAAATTTGAATGTACTACTTGATGTAATTCTTTTCTTTCTCTTTAGGTCACTGTACATTTACGTTACCTAAATGTTCACATGCACTTAAACAAATAATTTTTTTCTTATGGCACTTAAACTTAAATTTTATTTTACATTTTTTTTTGCTCCTTGGCTTTTAAAATTTAGTTTTCCCTTTGTTGAAAAAGCTCTTTCAAGATTTACCTTTTTCACCTTTTGGTCATCCAAAATTTTGTTCAGCAAATGGGGGTAATGTGATGTAGCAATCACATTTATTATTTATTTTTTAAATTGTAATGCAGCATTATTATCTCACGTTTTAAACTATTTATTTTCAACGCAAAACATCGTTCAAATCGCTTTTTTTCTTTCCTTTTTACCGCATGTAACAGAACGTTTTGATTTCAGATTTTCCCCTTCCTCTGTTCTATTTTTAGAAACAGCGTGACGTCGACCGCGTCATATTGGAGGTGTGTCTCCCCTCTTGCCATTTGACCATAGTTTCGTTTTTTCCGTGCTGTCATTCGTTCTACAATTTATACGCAATTTAATTTAATGAATAGATTTAAATCATTTCTGAAGGTAGTTTTGTAAACCCCTTTTATGTAGTATATATATCAGTGCAGCCAGTTTTTTTAAGATTTTAAGATTTTACGAAAGTTTAAGATGTATTTTTGACAACGTGTTTTGTCTTTTTTAAATCGGCCCTTAGTGCCTGTTTGAAGGATTGCGAACACCGTTCAGCGATCATATTATTCAAAGGTGCTCATTTAATAAGTAAAAGTTTGTCGCAGATCGCCGATGGAATTTAATTCAATGCTTTTTCGAATTTGGACTTTGTTATCTTCAAGACATTCTCTGAGAAAGGATTTTAACCAACTTTAGCCAGTATTCTTTGTAGCCATGAAATTACTTCAAGTTTTTAATAATTCTACGTGGAACGCTCTTCGAATGTGTACAGTGACCTACTTCTCCTAATTACCTTCCACCTCTCAAAGTGAATCAACGAATAAAGAAGATTTTTATAACTGCTGTCTCTTCAATGTGTCTACTGTTGTCATTTAAGTAAGATTATTCCTTTTATTTTTACTGCGAGTCAACCTTATCATCTTAGCTATACGATCACTCTATTTACGGCATTCCAAAAAATGTTTATTCTCGCCACTTATGTTAATTCTCAACAACATTTTTAAAAACGTCACAGGGGGGTCTTTCTAAGGGAACCTAACCCGTCCCAAGAAATAGGACAGTGTCAATTATGCGAGTTAGAACTTTTCTAAGTATATCAACTTCAGTCTTTCGTTTATGTGTGATGTTCTTATTTATGAAAGTCCCAACATCTGCATTATTCTTGGACATCAGAAAACTTATGGATGTGTTTTCATGCACTTTCGAGATTTCATGAACAGAGATCTAGATCTTTATAAATATTTTTTTCCATCGATTTTATGTCCAAGGACAAATGGATTCAGGTTATCAGCGGTAAAAAGGACAAACTGAACAGAATTTCTTGTTACATTCTAATCAATAAAGCCACTTTCACTGTTCAACGTTGTTACCTTATGAATTGTGATACTACTATGCTTTGAAAGTTTTGAAAGAAGGGTTAATACCCGTGCTTTCACATGACTGAGTGGTATGATGCTTCATAAAGTCAAGTTTTTTCAGAAGTGTAGACATTGGGAGGGTTTCACAAAATGAGAATTTTTTCAGAACATGCTCGTTTCAATGTTGTTAATCTTACTGTCGTCGTCAAGCACTTCCGTATTAACAACGGCAACGTCAAATAATTGCTTTTCCATAAGCTCTTCTTTTCGCGCGTCTCCTAGTATTTTTTTCTATGGAGTTAGAAATATGAGAAATATATATATAAATCTCTCTCTATATATAAATATAGATATATATGAGAAATGTATATATAAAAAAGAAAATATATGGCACTAAGGCCTTTTGTCCTCTCCTTTCCCTCAGCACATTCTACCAGCCCAGTCATTAAGATGTTTTATATATCCATTTTCTGCACAATTCCTATGCACCCAGTCATTCGATTCCTGAATTAAATGGAAGAAAAACAATGGAATAGTGACCACTGTAGAAACTTTGAAATACAGTAGAAGATCTTTATAACGCAAACCTAAAAACACAAGCTTGTGCATTATCGAATTCTGCATTATATGGATAACATCATTAAATTTACCTTGTAAACATGGCCAAATATGTCTGAAACATATCAAAACACTTTAGAATATCTTTATACTGCATTCCTTGTTACCAAGAGTTATCCAAATTATAAATTTTTGCATAATATAGGTCAGACATTGTTAAATTTACCAAATATAATTGATCCAAATATAACTGACACAACCATCCCTTATATATATTAGACATTTTCAAAAATGTTTATTGTAATAATAGCATTTTTTTCCAGTAAAAAGCTCTTAAATTAGAAGATAAAGTTGAACTAATGTATCAAATTTGGTCCTCTAGAGAGTAGCAGTATTTTACAATGTGAAAATGCAGGTGCTTTTTAACTGCAAAAATCATTGTGACATCTGAGAAGTTGTGCAGTACATGGAGAATTGCGTTATAAAGATCTTCCACTGTATTGCATTGGTATCTTTTTTTACTACGCAAATGTCTGCAGGCCGGCACATCCCACCAAACAACTTCCCACCCTTTGCTGATCGCTTGTGTTTTTTACTTTATCTCTTATCTTTCTGTGCTTCTATACAAGATCAGTAATTTGCATAGATCTTCGAAAGATTGCTGACGGGAGAGGGAAAGGAAGGATTAGAAATCAATCAATCAAAAAAGGACAAAAATGAGTATTATAACTTAATTTTTTTCTTTTAATTTTATTGAAAGAAAAATTCAAAATTTTTTTGGCCCACTACACCCGTTTGGCTCACCCCCGCGATCGCGGGGCAGCGGGGTGGGCCAGTCCGCCCCTGTGATAGCATAAAAGTACCGAAAATAGAGTTGAATTTTCTAAGACTTTGCTTTTAAATAAAAACTATTTTCATTGGTTCACAGGCGAATGACGTCAAAGGCATATTAACATTACAAGAATTAAAATATTCAATGCGCGAAAGTTTTTAAGTTTTTATCAATGAATTTTCAAAAATAAATGACTTACTACACATTGTTTACATTTGTAAAATTAATCACAATTTCTGAAATGTTTGTTTTTTTATATTGGTAATATGTTGTTGATAGCTGGTTATTTTATATTTAGTACAGTAGAGGACCTATTATCCGGAATCCTCGGGACCGAAGGCTTTCCGGATTTTGGAATTTTCTGGATTTCGGTCCTCCCAAATTTCATCAAAAAATTGCGGGAAAAACGCAGATTTCGTCAAAGAATCAAGAAAAAACACAAATTTCTTCAAAGGATCGAAAAACTCCCCTGCAATTTCGACAAAAGATCGCAAAAAAATTCTCAAATTTCGTCATAAGATTGCGAAAAAAACAGGAAATTTCGTCAAAAGATCGCAAAAAAAAAATTCGTCAAAAGATAGCAAAAAAAAAAATTTCTTCAAAGAATCGCGAAAAACATGCAAATTTAGTCAATGGATCACGGGGGGGAAAAAGGCAAATTTCGCCAAAATCTCGCGAAAAAAAAAACACAAATTTTGTCAAAAAATAGTGAAAAAAACTTCTTCAAAGGATCACAAAAAAACCCCTTAATTTCACCAAAAGATCGTGTACAAATGAGAATTTTGTTAAAAGATCATGGAAAAAACTCATAATTAGTGCCGAGGAGTCCCCCCCTCTTCTGTAAACTTAAAAATTTGCTGTGAATTTCAGATTTTTTTTTTTTTTTTTTTTTTTTTTTTAAACTTAGAATCATCCTTGATTCAAGTAGTAACACAATTGTGTAGTCATAATATTTTATCGAAGTGAGAGAGGGAGGATGTGAAATATCTGACGATTTTTTTAAATAACGAATCGTAAAATAAATTTTAAACTAAAATTTGACAAAAAAAAAGATTTTTTTTATATTTGGGGGGGGGGGGGGGCAACCGTGTTCCCCCATCACTGATGTAACATATTTTAGTGGTTACACATTGCAACACAATAGACCAAAAAAAATTAGGAATCTGTAGAATTTTTGAAAAATTTCAAAAATCACAAAATTTTTTACAATTTTAAAAAATTTTCAAATTTTTTTCCCCGGATTTCGGGTCCTTCTGGATTTTGGAATTCCGGATAATGGGTCCTGTACTGTACTTAAAACATTATAAGTGTCTAGTGATTGAAGGTTTTAGAGAAAATGAAGAAGAATAGATGTGATACAACGTAGATTATTTCCATAAGTCGAACAATTGCCTTATCACCGTTATCAGAATGATGACTGTGATCAATGAGGCGGTCCATCTGGAATTGTGAGGGACACACAGAGAATTGGATTTTATATAAAATAAAATTCATTAGCTGCATCAAGTTTCAAATTTAGGTTTTTAGAGAATGAGAGAGATAAAAATAAAATTCATGGCAGCTTTT
Source organism: Maratus speciosus (assembly GCA_963932465.1). NCBI lineage: Eukaryota > Metazoa > Arthropoda > Arachnida > Araneae > Salticidae > Maratus > Maratus speciosus. Next base: position 38,926,778 of record OZ010792.1, read on the forward strand.
ATTTGTTGTGTAGTTTAAAAAATAAATAAAAATAAATATTGTTATTAAAAAATAAATAAATAAATAAAATAAATAAATAATAAAAGATGAATATTTTGTAAGTAAAAAAAATCCCTGCCGGCTCGGGCCTACAGGCGGAGGTAGATTTCGATGTTAAGTACTAAATTCTCCAACAAAACTTAAATCAAGATTAGAGATAAAACCCAATTTCTTCACAAAGAGCGAGCTGTAGGGAGCTAAACTTTTTGTGAAAATTGTAATATACACGAATACACACACATATATATATGGAATAGGTTTAAAAAATGGCTACAAAAAATTCAGAGAACCTTAAAGTGTTAAAATATGTTAATATTTCCATAGTCGGGTTTTTATCATGTTTTAATACGTTTCTTCAAACTCACATGGTGTTACATATTCACCTGCTGAGGTCCATTATATTTCCAATATGACGCAATATACATATTTTTTTAATTCGTCAAACTATTTATTTTGAGTTTTCATGCTGAAATCTTGCTCTAGGAAACTTATGACGTAATATTCAATTTGTTTTCAATTTGTCAAACTATTTAATTTTACACGTGAAAATTTTGCAAAAGAAAAGTAATTGTTGTGGTGAGAATTTTATTATTTGTTTTTTTTTAATTGTTGGCAACTGCTATAACGAAAAACTTTTATTTTTTTCCTGCCATTGTTGTGTAAAAGCTGGTTTTATCAGAATCATGTTAAGACAGTATTCAAAATTTTGAACCCTCCCCATTTCCACCCTCTTGGGCCGATTTCGCCCATTTTCAATCCCCGCCGAGATATTAGCCATCTCAAAGTTGTTGGCGAGTTTGAAGATGATTCGTGCATAATTGCGACTTTTATCGTGCGGACAAAATTTAGTACATACATACATACATACATATATATATATAAACTTTTTAGGTGGGGGTGGTTTTGGGTTCCTGGGGTCCTATAATGAAAAGTTATGAAGGAATTTTTCAAAAGTCGCACCATGGTAACGACTGCAATAGGTAGTATTTCTTACGAAATCTACCTAATAAATTCTCTACCCGGCATTTTTAGGTAAATTTCTGATTAAAAGCAAGCATAATTGGTTGTAAATTATAAACTTTAAATTTTTTCACTTTATTGAATAGGTTAGACTAAATTCGTCATTTAATAATTAATTTAAAAGCAACTAATTAAAAATTTTTAAATTTTTCTGATGAAACATTTAAGTTATTTACCGTCAAATCTTGACGGGCACTATCTAGTCAAACTTATAAAACAACTTTAAGTACCAGATTAAAAAAATTATTTACATAGTTGCAATAATTAAAAACTTTTTTTTTAAATCAATTAACAAAAGCATAAAAATGAACTACTATTTCAATTAAGCATGCTAAACAAAAGGAAATTACAAATACTTCTTGTAATCTCTTGATCTGTTCCTCTTTTCTCTTATTGTATCTTGAAATAATCTCTGATATAGGAGTATCACTAGGGTATTCAATTATTGCTTTATGTGTAGCAGCTAGTTGATTTTCTAATTTTATTCTTTCATTCCAAACTTTTCTACTTCTCCTTTTTTCTAAAATTATTCAGAGAATGATGCATGTTTTTTAAAGGAAGAAAAGTTATGAATATCTTCAGTTTAAAAAAAAATCAAAATCACCTTAATTTAAACAACTCTACAAATACCAACAAAATTGTATCACATATTTAGACATACACAGAGAAAAAAAAAATTGATTAATATTGCAGCGATGGAACAGCATATTGGAGTTCAAAAACTGCTTTTTTAGAGCAGCAACATCGCTCTTTTTTGAACAGAAAAACTTTTTGAAAGAAAAAATTAGAAATAAAAATCATGCATTAAGCATAGATTATGAAACACTTTCCAACACTTCCTGAAGGTTTTCACAAAACTTCGTTATTTAGGGAAATAAGGTATATAAGATAACTAAGTAAACATTTTAGAAAATATATAAAACATTTGAAAAACTGATTTCAGCAGTTACCGTCCATAGCCAAATATGTATTCCAATTCTTTTGAACAGCCTTGTATTTGATCTGTAGGTTGATCTATATACTATATAATGGGGAAATTTAGTTTAGCAAGAAAACGCATAACAGGTTGAAACTTCTCTTTCAGCAGTTTATACTAATAGATGGAAACATACTTGAACGCTTTTGTATAACCCTGTAGTTAACCTTGTACCTTTATTACACGCCACTATTTAGCTAAAATTTAATTCAAACTAAAACGCTCTTAAAACTACTGAAATGACATTTCCAGAAATTATCATTTATAGACGGTCGTGTATCCAGTTCTTTGTGTGACCATGTATATCATTTTATCTATATTCTACAAATATTTCTTAATAAACTAAATGCAGTTCAGCATGAAAATGCATAACTCATTTAAAAACCACCTTTAAGCAATTTACAATCATTCCCAGTAACCCTTACGAATTCTTTTGTGTAGCCCTGTATATGAATTATAGCAGTTATATGCACCATATAGTATGTATAAATATAGTGAAACATAAAAGCGCATATCATAATTAAAAATGCATTTCTAGCAACCATCGCTAAAGTACAGTACTTCGGATAGAATATAGTATCTGAAATCTTTTATGTGTCCCTGTAAATGCTGCACTTCGTATTATACATGAAATTATTTAACATAATTAAAAGATGCTGCAAATAATTCCCTCCACCCCTGTATCTTTATGTAACGGAATTCTTTTGTATGGCCCTGTAAATGAATAACTATTCTTTACACCGCATATTCTGCAGAATGCATATTTTAGTGCATGTCGTTAATGCATATCAATTTTATTATGTTGGAAAGCATGTAACACCATTAAAAATCATTTTAAATGATTTTTCCCCCATAGACTGTAAGCTAAACTTTTGACTGTCCCTGTAAATGAACTAAAGCTTGCAATGTTTTCTTAAATCAGATCCTGCTAAATCGATTTAACATCAGCTTGCCATGCATGCAGTAGATACATCAATGTAGATAAATCAGTTTTCCGATGTTAGCTCTGAATTGATATTTTGTTTTAAATCGATTTAAAGCCAATAGATATATAATTTTTTCTGATGTTATTTTTAAATCGATATAAGACTGATGGTTAAATCGGATTTCCGATGTTTGTTTTAAATAGCGATGTAAGACAATGGCTAAATTGCGATTTTCGATGTTAGCTTAAATCGATTTAAGACCAATGATTAAATCGGATTTCCGATGTAAGCTTTAAATCGATTTAAGGACCAGGCCTAGTCTAGAGCAACGATTCTGGCAGACAAAGAGATTTTGGAGATTGTTCGTAGTCCAAATGATTCCACCTATGTAGATTTTGACGACGAATCTGACAACGGAATCAACGATACACTTCCTATCTCCTCTACTTCTGAAATGCAGAAAATGATTAAAAGTATGTGCAGTTATTTAGATGCGCATTCGAATGAAGAGATGAATAAAACAAAGGATGATCTCGAACAATTTGTAGACGATATGGTGCTGAAAAAGACATTTCAGAAACAGATATCAGATACCCCCCCCCCCCCCCCCACACACACAAAAAAAAAAAAAAAAAAAAAAAAAAAAAACCCAATAATTTTTTAACTTGCTTTTTACCCTGATGAATGCATCCTACTAGTAGTTTAACAGGAAATCGAAATAAAATTTGACGACATCGAAAATATTGGGAATTTTGTTCTTTTTTTCGAATCTTTTAACCACTTGAGGGGTGGTGGGATATATTATATCCAACCTAATTTTAATCCATATTTTCACCAGAAAATTTCAAATAAATTTTTCTTTTCTAACTTTGGTGGAAAATAGTTGTAAAATTGCTTTTCCTTACTTTGAAATAAAATTTTTCGATAATTCCAGTGAAAATTCAACAATACAGAAACGCAATTACTTGCCCTTGAAACGGTAAACGCGAAATTCTTTTAACGCAAAAAAATTTTTTGGTCTCCTCAGTTTCTTGTTAAACGTATTTCACTGTAATATTGAAATAGGCCTGTGAGAAACAATTAAACCGAGTTTTCAAATAACCTGACATAATATTTGTTCTCTTTTTGAGGATGAGTTTTTGAAGGTACACTATATTTAAGAAAAAAAATTTTCCCTGCTCAAAAATGAGAAACTTTCTGACACATTTATGGACTAATTTTTAAAAGCATGGCACTTGTAGGCTACTGAAGTGATTTGAAATTGAATAGATTTTTGATTTTCATTTTTTGATAAAGGTTTTATACCTTGTAAGAAAGTTTAAATAGGAGTTTCATAAATTAATGAGATTTTGTAATGATAGTTAACCAAAGATGTTCATATCTTTGCTTTATTTTTTAAAAATACGTACCATTCCATTCTATGAATAATTTTAGAAAAGGTGTAATTCCTTTATATTTTAAGCAACTATTGTTTCATGACAATATTTATTGCTGTTAAGTGAAGAAATTAGCTTAAAAAATGCTGAGTTTTACAGTATTTTCTCAAAGATCCCCTGCTTTTATTAACACGTTAAGCGCCACATCAGTCACCGGTGGCTGACAGCGAACTTTCCATTTAAAACGCATCATTCACCGATGGCTGATATCTAAAATATGATACAAAACTGAAAAAATATACATTATTTTAAATAATTACTGAACAAATATTTAAAATTTACCTACCTTTTATTTATTTATACTTTCTTAAAAATTACTTTAAACATTGTAAATTTTCAGTGCTTCAGTGTCAGTCATCGTGGCACTCAACGTGTTGAAAAATGGAAAACACTAATAAATATATAGTTTCTCAATAAAAGCACCACCAATTTCATGTGTTAAAAAACAAAAATATATTGAGAAATGTGTCACAAAGAAGACAGTTTGAATTTAAGAACAGCCTTAATTTAATAACCACTGATTGATTTAGATATTTTTTCTTAAATAATTGAAAAAATATACAGCACAAAATAAAATTCTGATTCATCAGATATAATGATGAATTTTGAATGTAGCTAAAAGCTTGATATGTTGTGTTTTGTTTTATAGTGTTTATAAAACCACCATTTAAGTCTTCTAAAGAATATGGCCATATTTTAATTTCAATTAATTTAAGTATTGAAAATAAATTTTTATTAAGTAAATGGAAAGAAAACTGTTATGGAAAACAGAAAACAATAATAATAAATAAATAAAATAATAATAATAAGGAATTAACGGTGGTTAAAATTAAAAATAGGAATAAGTGGGGGATATAAGTAAACTAGAAATGCAGATCTAAAAAGAAGAAAAACAGACATTGTGAGGAGGGGGGGGGGGGGGGGGGGGGTCCTGTACGTAGATTCATTTATTTTTTTCATTTACCATTTTTATATAATTTAATCTTGAATAGAATTAATATTTGAAAGTAACAACAGTAATGATATTATACTCTATAAACTATTTTAAAATGAACATTTGATAATAATTATAAAATGTATGCTAAACATAAATGACATCAAAGGTTTTGTGGTCAAAAGCATTATCAAAGGAACACTGAGAAGTTAACTTACAAAAAGAAACCCAAATCTCATGAAAAGGCAGAGTTTCTTACAGAGAAGTCTCCGGTGTGTACACACAAATCAAATAATAAAAAAAGGAAAGTTAAGGTAATTTTATATAAAAAATAACATTGGCACAGATAATAATTCAATTTGGAATTAAAAAGATAAATATAGATGTCAAAGTAATATGAAAATGCAGCTAAATGAAACATTTGTCATTTCAAGAAATTTTTTTATACTACCTAAATAGAAAAAAAAATAATACTAGTACAAAAAATATAATAATAAATGAAATATAACTTTAAAAATATCACTGTTTTTTTTACTCCAGTTAGTTTATTATTTAGAAATAACATTAAAAAAGAATTTTTATTTTATTTTAAAGCATATTACCATGCATAGAATCCTTTTCTTTAGGTTTAATCAGGCATGGATAGGAACCAAGTTCAACAACTTGTAAAACTGAAGGAAGTACACAACTACGAAAGTTCGATAGAAAAATATTCTGTTCATCATTTTTTACAGTCATTACTTCTTGTTTAATCCTTTCTTTAAAGCTAGAATGAATATTTATTTTTATTGCAAAATTCTAGTAATAAAATGTCTATTTTTTTTTTTTTTTTTTTAATAAAATGCATACATTTTTTAAAAACAAGTAATATAAAAATTTTGTTTTTAAAGTCAATTCATACTTAGACCATCAAAGAAAAATTTAATATAATCCCTTAAACTAATATTAGTTTTTGTTGCATTAAAATATCTCAATTTGTTGATTTTCTATAAGCAAGTAGGTTTACAATGGAACTCTATGGGAATTTGGCGAAATATTAGAGATATTGTCAAGTTGGCATCACTTTTGGTGACTTTTGGCGTCACTTTTGGCCGCCAAATTTGGCGATATATTGCCAAGTTGGGGACAAACTTGGCAGTATTTGGCGACAGAACATGGTCCCCCCTATGGTAACCCCTTATTGAAAATACTTTCATTGATCTTCAATAACCAGCCATTTTGTTTCCCATGCAAAACTAAAATTAATTAAAATTTAATTAATTAATTAATTAATATTTGAAAAAACTGTATTAACATCAATTGTCATCCAGTCCAAGTTCAAAAAAATTTATTTCAACTTGATAGGATGAATAATGAGTATTTTATTAACAAATGAAAATTTGAACAAGATCAATATATAAATAAATATAGGGAGAGTGTGAGCTAATAGTAGGAATTGAATAAAATGCTGATGCTTTTATAACACTGAAACAAGATACTTAAATACAGTGGCGCCAACTTATATGAGCTCATGGGGCCCAAGCCCACTCAATAATTTGCTCTTCCAGCCCACCCAATTTTAATTCGCTTTCATTACTTTATTTTTCAATCTCTCCAAAAAAATTCTTTTGTCGATGCTCTCAAAATCATTTTATTTAAAAATATAGTAAGGATAGCAGTAACACAACACCAGATCTTTGAACCCCCTTCCCACATTTTAAAAGACGTACAATTAATTTTCTCTCAAAGAAAAATTTCCTCATATAGTGAGTATCAAGAAGTTGAAGTTTGGTAAATTCCTTGGTGAGTATGTGTCAATGACTAAATATGTTAATTCTTTTTGACATCCATAAAGCACATAGGTGACTGAAATGGGTTGCTCAAAGGCTGTATTTTGGGATTATGTGATATGGGAACTGTTGAAAATGTTCCTTTATATTTATAATTGTAAAAGCACCTTTCTTTTTTTGGAGAATAAAGCTTTTCTACATACAAAAAAGTATGTGCTATATTCCGTTCCATTGAGCATTACTGGATAAAAATAATGCAAATAAAATACACTCAAAACAAGGTGACAAAGAATCGGGGAACAAAATTGGGACACAATATGTAAAAAAGTGCCGCCTCCGGGCAGTATGTTAGGAGGAGTTACAATTCTTTTAATCAGATCCGTCATAATCAGTTTAAATATTACCGTTTCTATCATATAAACATGGTAATGATTTTTTATAGATGTACTGTAAAAAGATATTGTATGTGAATACATTGAAAAATTTGTCCTGAAAATTCGCAATTCAATTTTCATCCTAAATGAACTAAATGTGCAGTTGGTTCTTATCCAACGTTTTTCATTCTTGTGTCATTCAGAAAATGCTGCAAAGCGTCTTAACCCATTCTGGACCATGGGTGCATATATGCACCTTCAAAAAGTGCATACATAATTTGTTTTTGGTGCTAGTAAAAAAAAAAAGTAATAGTATTTGCTTTCTTTAATTAGATTATTTAAGTAAAGGTAACTTTTTTTTAAAAAGTGGTACCAACTGAATAAAATTTATGTGCGAGCCGCCAGTCCCGAAAGGGGTTAACCCATTACCCTCTGGTGTTGCGTTCACGCCAGGGTTGGCACGGTTTAAACAAAGTGGTTTTAACCATGGTTTAAACCAATTGGTTTTTTTGTCAAAAAAACCATTTGGTTTTTTTTAGAAAAAATCTAATATAATATTTTCTCTTTTTTGTAATTTAATTGTTTTAAATTATAAATAGAAGTAATTTCTACTTTTAACACTTCATTTCAGCACTCAACATGAGACATAATGAGCCTAGGTCATGTTTCTATGCATGTAGAATGAAAATTAGCATGTGCTGATGAACATATTTGGTACCCTAAAGATTTTTCTTAAAACATGTGAAATTAGAAAAGATAAAATCGATAAATAATATTCAATATTTAGCATAAAATATTTTCATTTAAAAAATGCAGATTATTTACAGCAGTTAGTAAGAAAATGCAATGATCTTTAAGATTTTGGTTAAGTTGTAAAAGAAAATTTTCTCTATTGGATTGGGGAAGATTATCCTTAAAGAATTTAAAAGAGTAACTTAAGATATCAAATTGAATAACACAGCTTGCAAAAATTGAGTGCTAGTTATAGCATTTCAATAATACCAATCAATCTTTTCTGTTAGTTGCTGAACCTAATGGCCAAAAATGTTGACTTAGACACTTCGAGTTATCACTCAGAAAACAAAATAACCAGAAGTATTTGGATATTAAAAAAATAATAATAACAACCACAGAATAATATATTATATTCATGAAACTGCATCAAATGTTTATTGATTGATTATTATATTATTAATCAAAGGATTCTTCATATGGTTTTCAAGGTATCAATGTTTCACTGTGTAGAGCAGTTTACTTTGAACATAAGACATAGCTGTTACTAATAATGTTTAAATTAGAAATTATTTGAATTTTCTATATAATTGACTGTAATTATTTAATTTAGATATTTTCAAAAGTTATATTACTTATATAATATCCAAAAATGTTTATTTTATCAACAGATATGCATCTGTATGCAATAGGAAATTATATTTAAAAAAACCCGGTTTAAACCAAAAAAACCTGGTTTAAACCAAATAAACCGGTTTTTTTGGTTTTTTACAAAAAAAACCGGGTTTTTTTCCAACCCTGGTTCACGCAACAGTAAAATTAAACGCCAATGCTTAAATTTACTATCAAGCTACCACTATTTTTTAATTGAAAATTTTGCTTTATTTAATAACAGAAACTTTGATCATTAAATAAAGTGAAGATTTTCTTTCAAAATTTGTGGTGGCAAATGTTTTTCTGGAAAAAAGTTGAAGATCTCTATGTTATGGTTCGGCGGTTAATGGGTTAAGGCAATTTTCAACATGCTCATGCATGATTGTTATGAGACAGCAATCTGTTGTAACTGAATACGCAATACATTTTCTGAAAATTAAAAACAATATTTGATTTCATATTACTTTAGAAGTCTTACCTACAAATTTCATGCTTTTTACATAACGTGAATGTGTCAGACAGTTTGCATTGTTAAGTGGAGAAAAATGTTTCTTTTTAGGACAGTTTTAAGTAGCGAATGCAAGTACTTTATATATATGTATGAAAAACTCAGTTCTTCAGTGAAGCTTGCAGAGAATTGCACCGGTTTTCATAGAAATTTTTTTTGAAGTGAAAACTTCTTTAGGTGCGTTGAGCTTTTTTTGAGATGGGGAAAAACCACTGATTTCGAGACACTGTAATGTAACCGACATGCTAGCATTTTGACATATAGACACTAGCGCGCCAAGCGGTGAATGACAGGAACTTTTCCATCTTCAGCTCAATCCGCAAAAGAAGAAAGAAGCTAAAACTCACTTTTTCTCCCGGTGTATTGCTAAAACAAATTATTTTGTTTTTCGTCAGTTAAAATGAATTATACCGTATTCATGACCTACCTATTTCGTGTAATTAAAAACCGATAACGCTGTATTTTATCGTGTTGATGGTCTGGTCAATGACCAACAGTATTGGCAAGAATTTCGATTACGGAAGATAAAATACGGGGCACAGATGTCAGATACGCACTTGGGTACCTAATTGACAGCAAAATGGCGTTACTTTATTTTACAATGAAACCCGGCTACTGTTGCTTATTTATTAATAAATTGTTCATTTACTTTTATTTAATTTTTTTTTAATTGTACAATTGTTTTGTTCTATAGTTATTAATGAAATTACCGTTTATTTGTTGTTGTTTACTTTTTAAAACAATAGAAAATTTTTTCGACTTTTTATCCAAATTTTCCCTTTCATTGTATCCCAAACACTACCTTCATACCAAATTTCAAGATTCTAGGGATACAGGACGTACCTCTGAGTTTTGATGATCGGTGAATCAGTGTCGAAAAGGCGAAAGTTTAAGTTCATATATCTTCTGAAATAAAAAAGATAGAAACATGAAATTTCAGCATTTAGTTCCATTTCCACATTACTTTAGATTTACGAAGTTTCAAGTTTCTGGGAATCATCAACACAAAGATATTGGGTGGTCAAAAGTACCCTGAGTTGCTTCCAGAAAAAGATGCTTACGGCTGTGCTTTCAAGACTTGGCAGGGGCACTGCCGTGTCCCCAGATGCTTTCATTAGTGCTGCTACACAATTCAACGCATAAAACATTTCCTGACGATTAAAAAAACACACACGTAATTATTGAAGTTTTCACTTCTATTGGCACTCCCGGAGTGCCACAGTTTTTTTTTTTCATTAATTTTGGTATCTTAATATAATAGCAAAGTGTATAAATGTTTGCCTCAGCTCTCCTCAGAAAAGACTGAAATATTTTTTGCATTCTGCTACGTCAGAGAAAAGGCTTTATTAAATTAGTATTTCAACTGTGAATATGGACAGAGTTGAAAAATTCACTGTAGGGGATGCTTGTTATGCATAAATTAGAAGATGTACAGTTAGGAGATGTTATTTAGATCTTGCTGTGCTAAATAAAGATAAGTGGGTTCATTTTATTTAAAAAAAAATCGTTAAATACTTATAAATATGGATAAGTGTGCTATGAGTTCCAGAAAACATTGAAGACTCATAGGGTTTAAAGTATCATAACTCCATATGCTTTGAAAATAAAATAATTTTTTTTAAATCTTTTTCTTGGGACTTTCTTCTGACTTTATAAAAAGAAAGTATTGGATTTATGAAAAAATTTGATATCCGGTTTTCGACAGATTTTTATGTTTTAGAAGGTCCTGAACACGATTTGACTGTTTTCAGGAAACGTCAGTCTGTAAATCTGTCTGTGACACATATTTTGTTTGCGCTCTATCTCAAAAACTAATGTACGGAACTTAATAAAACTTTAGGTTATGTTATACATTGGTACAAATGTATGCTGATTAACTTTTGGTGTAAATCGCACAACAGGTGCTGCTGCTATGCTGCATTTTTTACAATTACCGAAATAGCTTTTGACATAGAATCTCAAGAACTTATGGGCGGATTTTCAAACTTCGAGATTCAGTTAGATGTAGATATAAGTTGCTGCTGATTAGAGTTTGGTGGAAACCTACCAACAGGGGGTGCTGATATGCTGAATTTTCCACTATTTCTGCGATAGCTCTATCTCAAGAACTAATGAACAGATTATCATAAAATTCATATTCAGTTAGACGTTGACATAAGTTGTTGCTGATTAAATTTTGGTGTAAATCACCCACTAGGTGACACTGCTATGCTTCATTTTTAATGATTTCTGCAGTGCTTATTTACTTTTTAATTAATTGCAATTTTTATCCAAAAACATGGTTTAAAGAAATGTGAGTGTACTATGTCAGAAGCTGGTTTAAAAACCTTTCCAATGATACCTCCATTCATTGTTGTGTGTTTTGTAAATACATAGAAAAAAGGATTTTGACAACAGAAATATTATATATGATATGTGCACGAAAATGAACAGTTCATCATATTGACTTGAAGAAAAATCAAAATACATAATCAATGTTTTTACGATTTCGCTTGCTAAATAAGTACATAAATGCAAAAAAATAATCTATTAAATCTGATGTATATAAAATGAGATAGGATGTAACAAAATAAAGAGCTAAAATAATAATAATCACATTTAAGTCACAAAACAAATCCCAAACTATGCTGCCTAAAAATGTTGAAAATTTATAACAAACTTAAGTAAGTTTGCATTAATTGGTATTTCTTCAACTAATTATGTTTTTCTAGAAGAAAAATAGCAATATTTTATTATTATTGTGAACTGTATAAACCATGACGGATGGTTAATCTATCTTTAAAAAGGATGTTTGTGTGCCTGTCTGTGCATGAAGGCTAACATAGAGATCAGAAAATTTAAAGAAGATGTGAAGATACGTTTGAATGCACCTGAGACTAAGATTTTTCAGTTTTGACATATAACCAAAATGTTAATTAAAAACTGTTAAGAAATATGCATTCCCCCGATTCTTATCTCTGAACATGCATTTATATTTAATTACATTCCTAATATTTAAGTATTTTTATTTAATTCCTTTAATACTGCTCTCTTACCTTAAACACAATTTATTAATTTTTCCTTTCACTGTCTAAAATCTTTTTTTCAGAGTCAATAGCAATTTCTAAAGTCTTTTCCAGTTGGTATAAATTTAACCATCTTATAGTATTTTTCTCCCATTTAAGGCTCTGGTTAACCTTTTCATCCATGTGATCTTTGCTTTCTCCCTTAAAGCTTTTGTGGCAATTCACGTAATAGCTACGAGATGGTGGTAGCAATCTGCTATGCTCGAGATTTACACATGCAATGAAAGTCACTGTTCAGCTTGTCCAGAGGCATGTTTTTGAAGCCAGAAGAAATGTATCAAGCTGCAAGGTAGTTTGCCTTTTGTACAGCTGCAATATCGTGTTATTTGGATGTTCTTGGTATTTGTCTTTTAGTTTCATCAAGAGATTATCTAAATGGTGTTGTTTAATAGGAAGTTTAGCTGCCTTTCTTTCCATAACTAGGCACCACAATATTTAACAATGGACTCATCACTTCAAAAGGACACGCCACTCTAGGCTTTAGTAGAGAAAAATGTTTAATGAAATGTAGATAAAGATACAAGGTTTTCTCATGGATCACATCTATGTACAATTATAATACATATGTACAAGTTTAAGAACTTCAGAAGAAATCCTCTCGGCAGTGACCCGGAGCCGAACAATTTTTGATGCACCAGCTCCAGCTCCGCTCCTAGAGAAAATACCGTGGCTCCAGCTCCGGCTCCGACTTCACGCTTTTAAGTTGCAGATTTTAATTTACACGTTTAATTTTTTGCTCACAAATACTTTCTATCTTCATTAAAGATCTGACAAAATGCATTTTTCTTCTCATCAAACTTGAAATGCTTGTTCAGAAAATATGACATCTTTTAGCTTTTGCTTTTAAAATAGAAAGTTTGGTAGAATTTTAAACACAAAAATCTTAAATTTCTTCTACACTTTTCGAACAGCCAAAATTGTATGACTACAGATGTAAACAACAGGCGGCCATATTTGTTTTCAAATAGTGTTGTCACTTAGTTCAAGTAGAAAGTAGAAGTAAAGTAGTGTTGCCATTTTTTGAGAAGTTTTCCTTCCCTAATAATAATAATAATAATAATAACCTAAAAAATGATATAATTAAAATACTGAATAATGATGTAATTAAAATATTTTAAGCCTAGAAATTTAAAAGACTGAAAAAAAAAAAAAAAAAAAAAAAAAAAAAAAAAAAAAAGAGAGATTTAAAAGAATATTAAAAACTAAAGGAGCCCTGGAGCTGGGGAAAATTTAGAGCTCCAGCTCCAGGAAAAACACAGCTCCGGAGTGCTCCGGGTCCCTGCCTCTCGGGGAAATAAATTTTCACCCTTCTTCCCACCACTTATAAACAAAAACTATGAGGAAATCTTAATGCAAATGCCTCCATTCCTCTCCAAATCGGGTTTCGTAGAGCTCTGAAAAAACCATCCGCAAGGAATGATAAGAGAAATCTATTTTATAGCTGCTAAAATTAGGGACTGTCATTTAGTGCTGCCAACTAGCGGAATAATCTAAAATATAAGATATATTTGTTACAGAAGTATATTTTACTCAAAATACTTAAATTGTGGATTCAATTGTTTTTACAGTAAAGGTCTCTTTGTCTTGATGTATACTCTTTTACTAACCTAAGTGAATCATTTTAAGACTATTTTTTAAAAAGTTGATTGCAATTTTTTCATCGTCTAATTCCTTATTATGCTTCATAAATAAATCAAAAGTTTTTGGCCTTAGTATAAAAGCTTCCTGAAAAGAACAGTTATCTGGACATGGATTGAGTCTGGTCATTTTCCTGTGATATGAGCATCGACAGAGGTGTATAAACTGACCTTCGTTTTTCTATTCCTAGCTGTGGGATTACAAGATTAAAGTTGGAATGGTGGAATGGCATCGTCTTATATAAGTAAATATTAAAAGGACTTTATCTTTTTTGTTTTCAAAAGGTATTTATACGAATGTGCTATATCAGGGTTGGCGAACCTTTTCACATCCGCATGCCAATTTTTTCCCAAAAATATTTTACATGATCATGGCGTGCCAACAAATTTAGTGGATCAAAGCAGTAAAATGAATTAAAATACTGATTTTAGGATTTAAAATATATGAGTAACATTCTGTAATATACTTAAGTATTTAAAAAAATCCCATTTCTCTTGTTGCATCTTAGATGCCGAATAATTCACATGAGCTTCGAATTTATTTTTCCTTATGAGAATGCCAGCTGAATTAGAGACACCTGACAACAGGTTTCTACTTGAGTTTTTCATACTTTTCATGCCCCCTCCCCCCTCAAAAAAAACTACCAGGAAAAAAAATATCAAAATGGTTTCTTTAAAAAAACTTCCTTCTATGGAATTGAATTTTAAATTCCAACTTATCATAATTTCACCATCGGAATTTTTGCTTTTGATTGTTATTTCCCGATAATCTCCTAATTCTAGCAATATAAAAATTTTTTGATTCAATATTGAGCTTGATAGGGATTTATAAAGTTGCATTAGAGTTGTACAAAAAACTCAGCAAGTCAAAATTCAAAATAGTGCAATTTGTGCATTTTCATTATATGAAAAGCTGAGGTGTAAAGAGCATGAAAACTGACATTTTTTTTGTAAAATTGTTTAACTGCATCGTAACAACTTTCTAGAAGTACAGAGATTTCACACAATATATATTATATTTGCCGAAACGTCAGTGAAGGCTTACTGTGGAGACACAAAAAGTTTTGGTTTCTGTTAGTCTGTCTGTCTGTTCCGCGATAACTGCCGCAAAAGGCATCCGATCGGCTTGAAATTCACTGGGCATGTTGATGAGGTACCCGGACTTAGCTGTATAGTTTTTGGTTAAATTTGGTTCATTCGTTCGGGAAATATGGAACATTTTATTTTGCTCTATAATGCTTTTCAATGGCAAGTCAGACGATTTTCAGATTTTCATTTGTTGAAAGAAATGGCTCATATGAAAAATGGATTTAAATGGTAAATTTTTGATGCTGAAATTTTTAAATAACATTATTAAATTATTCCAATAAATTATGTCAATATATTTGCGAGATTTTTTTAATTAGGTTTATAATATTGGGGGGAATTTTATACATGTTTTCCAATAATATAAAGGATTTTGTTTTATCAAATTGACATAATGCATATTTCATTTCTTTCCTTTTCTTTCTCTGTTGCCTAGCAACGTATTTAGTCCTAATAATATTAGTATAATTCCGTGTATAATGCTTGAGTAAAGCCAACGTCAAAACAGATGAATTAATGCATTTGTATCTTTGCATATAGAAGGATTTTAGCCCAGAAATAAAAATAGGCAATATTTCATTTATTTTATTGAAATATTTTGCTTAAAAATACAAAAGTTCATTATTTTCATAGAGAATAACGTAACATTTTCCCATAACATTTACCAATATTTCTTTAATTGTTGCCAAGAAAATCAAAACCTGGAATAATATTTTCTTTTAAACAATTTTCAATTGAAATGTTTTGTCGTGAAACAGGAAAATGAAAAATAAAATTAAGAATAAAAAAATTAATATGGCGGCATATTAAAAATAAAAAGAAAACTCTCGAGTATTTCTTAATATAACAAGATGAAAAGTTTTGAGTAAGTACGCATAGCAGGTGAATTAGACGTCATTTATCGAAAACAAAGATGCTGGAATAAAAAGATCTTGGGTAAAATAAAATTAACTATTATTCACGGAGGAAAGAGATAGATGGAGATGCAGTATGCCGTAAAAACAGTTTGCAATACGATGTGCGTTATCGCTCAGATTTAAATGCCCTCATTCGGCCCAAACAAAACAAGCACGTGGAACAGGGACCAAATTCTTTGACTTCATCCGTTTTTTTTTTTTTTTTTTTTTTTTTTTTTTTTTTTTTTTTTTTTTTTAAAGCACGTCGTTGTGTTGTGCCGAATGTAGCGGATTTTAGGGTTACATTTTTGGCGTCACTTCAAGAATTATTGTCTGTGTACGGTTAACAGGAATATTTTATTTTAAATTTAAATTTTATTCATTTATAAAATACTTATGCTTATCCTTATAAATCACAGCGTAAAAAAATCTAAGATATACTATAACCATCCGCACAATCAATAAAAAATTATGAATGTAAATTTAAATAGACTACGGGGGGTTCAGGGGGGCAGAGCCCCCCCTGAAGAAATGCAATTTTTGATTTAAAAAGTTACCAGAATAAGTAGCTCATCAGAATTTCAGAACATCAATGTACAACCACTTGTTTAACACTTTTAATTTCTGAAACTTTACGAAGTATCTTGTATGCTCATAAATATTTATGTAATTTGAAAACTTTAAAAAGCGATTTGTAGGGAGTTGAATATTATGCAATGAGTGTTAAAAAACAATGACTTGCAAAGATAACGTTGAGGCTCCTGATCTGCAGATTTACTAGTTATTCAATAATTTTTACATCTGAATTTACAAAATGAAAACTGTTTGCACATAAGTCCTAAAATAAAATCTATCAGGGAAAAAATATTATACATAAGTTAACAGAAGTTCCATTTTTAACAAATCAGCTGTTTTGCAGGAAACAATCATAATAGTTTTGTGTGTGTTTTCTTTAATTTCGAAAATTCCATTTTGTTAATTACCTTGCTTTACACACGAGCCCTGTAATATTTTAATTTAGAACATGAGTCTATACCCTGCCGAAAATAATCTCCAGCATGCCCCCTGATAGAATTTAACATCAGTATTTAGTCTCATTTGCTCGAAACCCCATTCATTTATTCACACATATAATGCTTCTATTCATTTAGTTACGTTCATTCATCTTCATAGTTATTTTAACTTCATAGTTTTAGTTAAAAGATCATTTTACTTTGTTTACATATTACACAATAGTAAAAGCAACTTTTTCTTTTATTAAATACACTTTCGTTATTATATTTAATTGTTAACTTACCATTTAATGGTTTGCTGTCCATGTTTTATATTGCAATAGGTTTTATTTAAGTTTATTTTACTTAAGTTTATTGACGTTTAGTTCTTTCATGGCATGTCAGTCGAACACGATATTGATTATGTCTTAATCGAAGTAATCGATTCAGTCGGTTTGCCGTATGGCACCAGATGGCAGCATATCGCGAATCATCTGATTTGTCGGTATTTGTTAATTATTCATGAAGTTTGTGTTCGCGTCACGCGATAGAACATTCTAGCGAATAAGCATTTTCCCGGCACGTGTCATTGATCAGATAGTATTTATACCGCGGTCGGTTCATTCAACAGCAGACGTACGTCTGAGTTTTAAGCTTGTTTGGATGTATCGAGTGGCGGTAATGTTTAGTATTGCTGGGCATTTAGCTTTTAGCTATTTAAATAAGTTTGTTTTATTTTTCGTTATCTGCATCTCTTTAAATTATGTTTATCGGTGATATTAGCAAGTTTAGTTACGTTTTTCCAAAACAGCTTAACTCAAGTTAATGTATGGTATGTTAGAAATATCTAGTCATTTTTCATACTGTTGTATTTTTATCATCATTTTAACTTCTATCTGTTTTTAAAAAGAAATGTTATGATTCTCAAGCTGAAAGATCAAGTATGTGATTAATTAATTTCAATAAACTGTTCATCTTCACCAGAACTTATGACTCTGTGCTTCTTCTACAAAAATACAATTCCTTATCGTAATGCTGCTTACCTCATATCTTAGTTTAACTCTTTTACTTCCTCATCACTCTGTGTTGCAAGTTAGATTATTTTCTCAGCGAAGCTTTCACTACGTATGTGTAATTATCTTTAAAACTCTGCTCCTTCAAACATGTTAGATGGGTATTTACCCTAATAATATGGCATGCATGCCATAGGTTCGCCATCCCTGCGCTATATGCTTTAAAAGTGATTGCCTTGGAGCATATGAAACATAATCTACAGTTGCCAAGCGTTCTCTTTAGAACAGATAGTGAAGTCTATCAAATCGCAGAAACTTGATAGTAAATCTGGATTACTTATCACCAGATTAATTTCATCCATGACAACAATGAGCTTCAAGTATATCCTTATGCATATTTTTCCTGAAGTAAAAAAGTGTTTGACTTCAGTTGTGAAGTCAGTGATGTAATGAAATTTAAAGGTCTACTATTTTACACATTGTCATGTTAAATTTTATGACATATAGTTCTGACAACATAACCCTTTTTACATTGTCAATAGATATATATATTTTTCTAGAAGAGCTTATATTTTATACAGTAGACTCTCAAATCCGCACAGCTTGGGACCACAGGTTGTGTGGATTTTAGAATTTTGCAGATTTCTGATCATTGTTTTGTTTGCCTTTTTAACCCTTTGAGGAGAAAGCAATAATGTCTCTGTAATATTGAATTCTCAGTGAAATAATTGAAAAATTTGATTTTAAAATAACGAAAAGCAATTTTTCAACATTTGTCCCCCAAAGTTAAAAAAATATAAAACTTAGTTAAAAGTTTCTGGTGTGAATCTTGTTTAAATTAGATGGAATATAATACATCCCACCACCCCTCAAGTGGTTAAACAGTAATTTGATTGTAATAATGCAATCAAAATTATAATGAACTAGATCAAGATTTGACGGGCACTATTTTTCAATCACAATTCTACTTTATTATAAATAAAATTTTAACATTTTTTTGGAAGACATTTAACAACTTTATATTAACAAAGTAAAAATATTTTCAAAAAAAAAAAAAAAAAAAGAAAAAAAAGAAAGAAACATATTATTTTTTGATACTCTATAATTTAGTCAATCTATTCGAAAGTATCCTTAAAAAAAAAAAAACGTATAAATTAAGAATTTATTTTGCATCTTATAAGCAAATATTTTAACACTGGAATATAATGGAATAAAATGCGATTGAAGATTCAAAACATTTAAATAAAAAAATGCATGAAAATTCAATGTATGAAAGGTACTTTACATTATATTTAATTTTTAATTAATGTGTTTATTATAAAACCATTAGGCATCACAGAATTTTTAGACCACATTCGTTTATACTGAGTTTTTCTTTTTTAAAAGCAATTTCTTTTCTAATTTTTAAGGTAAATATTATCGTTAACATCGTTTAAATTATGTATTTATATTTTCTCTCAATTGAAACTGTTTAAGCATAACATATCTACCCCATATACAGGATGCAATATGTTATCTATCGCCGACCTTTAATTTCTCAACCGTTGGCCATAGACACATAGTTCCAATTGCAAAAACATTTCAAATGAGCTAAATATTCATGTTGTGGCATTACTTAAAGTAAAAAATCAATTTTATAAAAATTACAAAATCTAACTTTTTATACGGTCCCCCAGTCCCTATAGTTATATTCAGTAAAAGTTTAACCATATCATAACAGATATAACCAAAAAAGTTTGACATCTGTACTGCAAAAATTGACATAGTTATTAAATTTCAAAGTTTGAGATTTTTGCACATGATTTTGTCTTTCATTGAGGGATTAGATAAAAGATGAATTAAAGTAATTCGAGATCAAAGTCAGGGTGCAATGTCCTTTTTTATGGTGAAACCACCTTTAGCCGATATCGCCAAATCGGAGAATCACCAAAGAGGGTTATTTCATCTAAAAACTTGAGCTAACTTTTATGGGTCGAACAACATTCAAACGTCAAAGTAGGTAGAATCGACAACCGGAAAATATAACATACTAAGGATTAGATAAATGGCAGCGGAATTGAACTCTGATTTTGATCTCGAATTACTTTAATTCATCTTTTAACTGATCCCTCAATGAAAGACAAAATCATGTGCAAAAATCTCAAACTTTGAAATTTAATAACTGTGTCAATTTTTGTAGTACAGATTTCAAACTTTTTGTGTCATATCTGTTATGATATGTGTAAACTTTTACTAAATATAACTATAGGGACTGGGGGACCGTATAAAAAGTTAGATTTCGTAATTTAAAAAAAATTGATTTTTTACTTTAAATAATGCCACAACATGAATATTTACCTCATTTGAAACGTTTTTGTAATTGGAACTATATGTCTATGACCAACGGTTGAGAAATTAAAGGTCATATTGCACCCTGTATATAAAATCCTAATGAAAAGAATTTATGAAAGGACTGATTAAACAACTGATTATGTTTCACAGCAATTACTCCTAAAATGTGGAATATTATGTGATGAAATTAACACCAAAAATCCGTATTGATCTGCAGATCTCAAAACTGGTATTAGAATTTTTAAATTCCAATTCGTTTTTAAGATATTAATTTTTTTCTAATTTTAAATACTTTTCTCTAATGATGGCAACTCAAATTTTAATCATAACAAATATTTTTTTCATATTTTAGAAAAGGCTATTATTTTAAACAAATTTGGCAAACAGTTTGGCCTGCCTTAAATGTATGCTAAGAAATGTATCATGTTACTTTTATTTATAATATGTGTAGATTAAATTTTTTGATAACAAAAAATTTCTTTAAGTTTATATTCTATTTATTTGTTATTAAATTATTTAAAAATGAACCGTTAGTGTAACATATCGAGCTATCATACTGATCTCGAGAAACAAGTACTGCCTTGCAAGTGTGATCCCCATGTCCTGCGGAAAGCAAGGCACAAGCACTGATATTGGGACAAATTTAAATTTCCGTGTCCCCTGGCTAGTGAGCAAAATTGAAATGTTGTTTTTTCTGTATTTTATCTTAAATGCTAAAAAGAATTGATTTTTCTAAAATGAAAAAAATATTGATTACGTATATGAATGTAATCATCAAGAGTATTAATCATTACTCCAGTCATTAATATTGCATCATATCTTTAGAATTATATTACAGTCAAGGATCTATAATCCGCACTCCCGTAATCCGCAATTTCCTATAATTTGCATTGCTTAATGAATGTAAACAATTAAACAAATTTACAAATTCTTGATCAAAAAATGATTTTTTAAAAGAAATATCTGAAAAATTTAAATATAAAAGTGAATACAATCATTTTTTAATACAAGAATTTGAAAAATGCAATTTTTGAGATAGCATATTAAATTAATTATTATATATCATATTTAAAATAGTGTCCAGAAATAAGAAAAAGACATATAATCCATAATACTCCATAATCCGCAATATTCCATAATCTGCACAACCTTTGGTCTCAACTTGTGCGGATTAAAGAACTTTGCCTGTAATTGAAACAATGCTTGTATTGCAGTGAAAACTGGAGCTTAGTGAACGTACTAACATGTGCTTGTCAGTCAGGACTTATAAATGGAAACAACCAGATTGCAAATAATAAAATATATATCTTCATTATTTATTACACTGTTAAAACTTTTATTTCATGTTTGTGAGGTAGTACGTAAGAATACTATTATAAAATTATCAGTAGACTATATTTTACAATTGATTTTCTGTTTAGGGGGTGGGGTCAATGTTAATGTTTGAAGATTTTGTGAAGAGAATTTGCGTCATTGGGTTTTGGGGAGGGGGGGGGGGATGATCACCATTGCCTAGAGGGAAATATACAATGAAAACAAAAAAATATCCATGTCTAGAAGGGTTCATTTTACTCTCAACAGCATCTTTAATAATAATAATATTTACTATTTCAAAAAATATTTTTCTGGAGGTTGTTTTCATATTTTTAATTTTTTTTTTGAAATTTTAAATTACCATCCATTTGGCCTGGTTGGAAACACAAAAATGCATATAGAAGGTTCTTTTGTATTCGCAATGATACTTTTCATTTTTCTAAATATGAATATTTTGTATTTTAAGAAAATTATTATTTTTAGATCATTTTCATATTTTCCTGTTTTTTACAGTTTAAAATTGTCATCCGTGTTGTACAGATAGAAGAACAAAAACTCATGCATAGCATCAGGCATATATTATGAAACACTTTCCAACAGTATCGGAAAGTTATTAAGAAATTTCATTTTTTTCAAACAATGAAATGAAATATCTAAATAAGCAATTTAAAAAACACATAACTCAGTAAAAATATAATTTCAGTAACTGCTATCCATATGGTAATGCGTGTGAATTCTGTTGAGAATCCTTGTATATGATCTACTCTGTAGATGAAGGATAAATGATACACACTCCATAATCTATAGAAAAGGTGTTGTAGTGCACCTCAGTGATCTTTATTAATTCATTATGTTGGAAGCATCACAACATCATTAAAATGAACTGTAACCGATTTCTCCCCCTTTAGATCATAATGTAATGAAATTCTTTTGTGTTACTCTTTAAAAGCTATAAATGCTACTTCTTTTGTACTTCTGAGAAAGCATGTTGTAGGCCTCCAAAGTGATGCATATCAATCTCATTATTTTTTTAAATGTTGTAACATCAATAAAATGAATAGCAAGCAATTTTTCTCTATAGACCATAAAAATGTAATGGAATTCATTTATATGTCTATATTAGGGGTGCACAACCTTTTTTAGAGAAGGGCCACTTACAAAAATGACTGAGTTATCGAGGGCCACATCAGTAATATGGAAAGAATTCTATTTCGGGCAGGTGATCTGTGCCCGATAATCAGATAAAAAACATGGTTTCAGAGGGGAGAGGGGTAGTTTTGCCCTTCTAGGTTCCCTTACGCAGTCAACATATCTAATTCAGTTTGCAAAGGTATATCAGCAGTTTACATTTGTATATATAACACAGATATAGCAAGGATTGTTTTCAAGGAGTGATAATATTCCTTGACTTTATTCGGGGGAGTAAATATTGTTTCGTTATAAGTGCTAAAAAACAAACATAGGCATGAAAATGGCTAGTGCGGAAAAAAAATGTGAACTTTATGAACGAAGAAGAGAGATGGAGCCAATCAACGAAATTTGATATTTTTCTGCGCCTGATCAATAAAATTCCTGATTATTCCGTGCCCGATGGACAAAATTCGCTTTTTTCTGTGCTAGATCGACAAAATTTGCGGATTTTTCCGTCCCTGATCGACAAAATTTGCGATCTGCACCCGAAAAACGAAATTCGCAATTCTGAATTTACTCTGTGGAAATTTGCAATTCTTTCCCGTGGCAAATTGACAAAATTCGGCTTCTTTTTTCTCCGGTTAAGCTGATGAAACTCACGGTTTTTCCGCTGCTGATCAACGAAATTTTCATTTTTAAGGCACATTATCGAAAAAATACGTGATTTTTCCTTGCCTGACTAACGAAATTCGTGATTGTTCCTCGCCTGATCAATGAAATTCGCGATTTTTCCTCGCCCGATCAACGAAATTCGCGATTCTTAACTGACTGAGCAAATTGGAATTTTTTTCCGCGGCAGATTGTCAAAATTCGCGTTATTTCCTCGCGATAAACTGACGAAACTCACAATTTTTCCGCTGCCGATCAACAAAATTTTAATTTTCCGCGCATTATCAACAAAATTCATAGTTTGCCCAATCAATGAAATTTGCGATTTTTTTCGAGCTTGATCAACAAAATTCATAGTTTTTCCGTACCCGACCAAAGAAATTCGCGATTTCTCCGACCCCGATCAACAATTTCGCGAATTTTTCGTGGCCGATCGACAAAATTCGCAATTCTTAAATGGCTGACGAAATTTTCAATTTTATTTGGGGCAAATTGACAAAATTCGTGATTTTTTTCTTGAGACCTAGGGACAAAATTGCATTTTTTTTCAGTTATAAATTGATGAAATTCGTGGGCCACACGCTAACCCATCGCGGGCCAGTTTTGGCCCGCGGGCCACAGGTTGTGCATCCCTAGTCTATATAAACAATCTATAAATACTACACAATTCATTTCTAATACAAAATATTCTATACTAAATCTCAATAATATATAAAAATTAGATGGTAATCTGAGTATATTTACAAGAATTACAGCATAGACAGACAAACCAAACTAAAACATTTTTTTAGCTATGTTGAAAGTGTTAAAAAGAAAGAATAACCACAGATAGATTTTCTGTTTCTATAAGTCCAGGAAACATCAGGTGGTTTTGCCAGTTCTTAGTAAAATTGCAGTTTGAAATTTTTGTGTTCTATAAAGCTTCATTCGTAGCAGGTTTTTGTACCATTGCAGAGTGATAAGATCTTTTTTTTTTTTTCCTACAGGTAATGAGAATATATGAAGTATCCTTGTTCCTGGATTAAAACTATTTTTGAAACGTTACAGGCAAGATAGGACATAACTCAGCTATTTATTATTTAGCTTACTATGGTATTTTATTTCAAGAAAACTTCAGTACAAATATTAACCCTTTAAACTTCCTAACCGCGTTTTTCTGTCACATAATAATTGAATTCAAGGGCTAATTTAACACAAAATTGATATTATGTTATTTTTTTTGCAGTGCATAAGACAAATAAATATGTAAGGTAATCATAAACAAACTCTCATACAAGTACTTTCCAAAGCTATTATTTTATGAATCATCAAACATACATGGAAAATCCTGCAGGACTCTTAAAAAGTTTAGGCCAGTGTGAGCTCTTTATCATGTGAAAGGTTTTCAATTTCTCTAAAATAGTGTATATCAAATTTTTATCAGCTACCCAAGCTATAATATTCTGAGAGAAACTAGTTTTTATTTTCGAATGTTTTTAAAAGCAATTTTCCTTTTTTTATTTCTAATCTTAATTCCATGAATCTAGGTTTTTTAGCACACTTTAGACGCTACACTTTTTACCTCAAAATCACAACATTCCCAGGTATGGGATTCATTCTCCTAAGACACTTCCTCTCTCGTATCATTACTTTAGCTGACCATTGTTCAAAGTGTGTCCTTCACCGATTCATTCATTTCTGTACTACGTCGAGCCCTGTCACCCTCCGCAAGTTCTAACAGAACCAGATGCAATGACTTCGGAGCTCAGATTTCTGTCTTGTTCAAGTGCTTCAAAGTATGTTACCCGGTGCTTAACAATCTTGTAGAATTTGAAATTTGCTTTCAAGATCTTATAGCATGATGCAGCTATTTATGCCCCAGTGTGAAGATTTTACGAATTTTCTCGTAATGTTGTGACGATAATAAAAAAGTGTGTGATCGTAAAAGGGTTAAGTACATTTTGCGAAGTTCCTTTAATAAAACTATTGATCGTTAAAGAAATGATAAAAAAGAGTATTCTTACTTTACAGGAAGACAGCGAAGAAGCAAACTGATGAAATAAATAAATTCTTTATGCTCAGGCGTTAGTAATAGAAGGTTACGAAGATTCATGCTTCTGGTCACCAACTTAAAATAAAAAGGATTCTCTTACAGAAGAGAAAAATAACAGCAAACGTACAATTATTCCATGGGATTCCTTTTAATGAGAACAGCATATCTTTAGTTAAAAATTAAATTTGAGGAAGATCATATCCATATCATGACCCGTACAGACGTGCAAACTTAGCGGCTTTCGAACGACAGGCGAAAGCCTGCATCCGATAAATACTGCGTTAAAAAACTACATCTTTATAACACAACATCAAACCCAATTCTGATTTAAAAATTAATGAGTTTTAGTACTTAAACGATGAATACGGGGTTGACAGAGTAATTAAAAGACAGAATTTAAACTGATTAGCTAAATTGAAAGATACAGTAAATTAATGAAAATCGAAGTACAAGACGCAGAATTCAAAATGTTATCACTGATTGGGAAAACGAAACCAATATCCCCCTGTTAGCTATCGCACAACGAATACGCCAAAAATAGGGAAGCGCTAAGCATTTCAATGACGTCATCATAATGCATGCTGACGAGCGCCAACGATGTGCTCAGAAAATGCCGATTCGCGTGAAAGCTGATGGAAACCACCAAACATTGTGGTTCTCATAGCCTCCTTTATCTATTTATATTATCATTTCATTCCACTTACATCATTTTTATTTCTGAGTTCATATTTCATAAAGTCTTTTATTTATTTTATTATTATATCAGTAATAAACATAAATTAACTTAAACCTACCTTTCTATATTGTTTTCGGATAATATCCAGTTGATTTAAATTCCTCTTTAATCCTTTAGCGTGCGTATTAATGTTTGCCATTTTCCATTTCATTACTTCCATTTCTTGTCATCCTACACTGGCAAAAATCCAACTCCCGATTAAGCTTAATTTTCCGTAACGATATTTTCTCCGGCAGATGGAGACATTGCACATCGCATCTTTAATCGATTTCTTCATCGAATCTCTGCTTGCATCGATTCAATGCCATTTCCGTTTGGTGGGCGTCGCTCCCAAACGATGTTTTTAATCCGAGCCATTTTAGTTAAATACGCGATGCAAATACTATCAGGTTGCACTTTTTAGTCTTCCTAATGGAAGTTATTTATGATGATCTGGATAGCGGCTAGGACTTTATCCTGGAAGTATTGCTTAGGATACTTATTATTACATTTATGTTTCATAGTTTTTAGATGCTTTTAAATAGTGGTTCAAATGCAAATTAAGTATATGTATGAAACGATAAAAGCTAAGCTCCTTTTTAAATTTTAAAATCTCCTTTTTGCCCCTTTTAAAATTTGAAATCCCCGTTTTAAAAAATAGAAATTTAAATTTAGAAATTAACATTAAAACTTTTAAAATGCTTTAGTAATTGTATTTCCATTGATTGAAAATGCCGTTGCCCCTGTTAAATTAGTTTTTCCGCATCGCATCTTATAACTTTCAAAGATCGTTTTGTCACATTCATAAGAATATTTTTGCTGAGGTAAGTGCAATACTAATTTCGTGCTGCATCCAGTCGGCCAAATTTGAGCCAACACCTTGTCCTGGGATATCAATCATTCAGTTAGCGACCAATTAAATTTTAAAGACGCCTCTTTTGACTTCAATGACCCCTAGCAGGAAGAATGCAAAATACCTCATACTTATACTGCTGCACGTGTCTGAAGAAAGGGCTTTTACCATCTAAAGAATGCCTTAAGTTCACGCCATCCTGCTCTCCATGGATCGCTTTGCGATACATCTAAGTCCTGATGTCAAGAATAGATTAAAGTAGCAGCTCTCAAGCCAAAGGGGCCTGATTTCTCAAAAGGATGTAATGAAGACCAATAAATCAGGTCCCCGAAAAAACTGTGTCTTCCTTTAAGCAGCCACGCATATTATCGGACTTTTATTAACTACCGAATAGCGGTCACGGCCTAAGACACCAGAACGGCACTAGAAATTCAGAGGGAGCGATCTATCGGCACAGCAACGATCGAAACCGCAACAGAGGACCAACAACGGGAGTCGCTTATCCTTACATATATATCTGTGCTTTAAATAAAACACCACACTTCCTGATTGTTATGTTCAAGTTTAAATGATGTTTATCACTGTGAAATGTGTTGCTGTCAAGATCACCATTGTGTTTAGACATGCCCATTCTTCCGTAAGTTCACATTGCCAGCTTTAGCTTTTCACAGCGTAATCTGCTTGTTTTAATTTACTCATTTAACGTATATAATTGTTAAATTATATATCGTATATGAAAAGCCAAGAGAAAAAGATCAGTGGGCGAAAACACAGACTCTTGGATTGCAGCCAATAAAAAATAAATATTGCGGTCGATTGCAACGACTGGGACATCGATGCAAAAAAAATTGCTGAAAGAGAATAAAAATAAATACTGTGAGAAGTATTCTCACAAATATGGGACTTGTTTTTACATTTTTATGTTTTGATGAATAAACACATTAAAATGACAATTGGCTCTGTTTTTTATGGAGAAACTACTGGATTGCTAAACCCATTGCCTTGCTACACTTGCATTCTGACCATCGGATTAATAATATGACTGCAAAACGAATATTTGTGTCTCTATTGGAATTAGACGATCTCAGCTATTACCAACAACTTTATGTGAGTTGACTGGATTTGTCGACTGCAAAAATAACATGACCTTTCATCAGCCACCAGTAGTCCATGAATTAATGCATACAACTGCAACTTTTCACTAGTTCGACAAGAATTTTATACAACGTTTCATATATATATATATATATATACATCACATATATTATCTCAATATTATTTTTGTTTATTTTACAAAACACAAAAATTTTTCCTTCAGTAAAATTTCTGCAAGTGTATTTATGCTTACTTTTGCATGCCACAAATGATTTTTCTTAGAAATTATTTCCTGAATAACAAGTAATCATGATTCATGTAGCACTTTCAATTCTTCAAAAAGTGCAAGTGATTCAAAAATTGGAGGCTGGATCATAAGTAAATTTTCTTGCGAAAAAGTTAGGCATAAGTCCAAGAACTGTTTATGACATTGTGTTGGGTCAATGTTTAAAAAAAAATGGAAAATTTGTAATGCATATAATTTATTTTTTTTCCCTTAAATTAACTTAGTTATTAAACAATGTTGCATTATATTTTTCTTTTCCATTGTAACTGTAATGTATGTGGAGTTGTTTCTAATTTATAGTCGGACTTAAAAACATAAAATGTAAACAAAGGGATGATCTATAATCTGCAAAACCCTCGGTCACTAAGTGGCCGATTTCACAGAGTCGACTGTATTTGTTGATATTTGTTTAATATTATTATTATTATTTTTTTTTTTTTTTAAATCAGTTTAACATGAAATGAAAAATGCAGACAGTAAAAAAAGTGAAATGACATTTTTTATTTTATTTTCACTTTTAATATAAGATACATGCAAAACACTTATTTACCTGAATAACTAAAAATAAAAATCACTTTTATTTATTTTTGAGTTTTCACTGAAACTACATAGATAAAACAAACAGCAAATTATTTTTCTAAGTGTCTCTTTCCATTTCCTAAGGAGATGAAGAAAACCCTGTCCTTTTAAAACCAAGTCGTCACCAAATGCACAAATGGATAAAACAAAGAGAAAAAGTAATAAATTTTATGTTTAAACAATTTGTCAAACATTTTAATACTATAGCGAAAAGAATGGATGTAATGATGAATGATGTCTTTTTTTACAAATTTAATCAACCGATTTATATTTTTAAGCATAAGAAATTATTAAAAAAGAATAATACATACAATTTAAAATACTTCTCACACCGCAATGTTAACTTGATTAAATCTTTTTGATAGAGGACATCAATACCTTTCTGTAACTTGTTAGTCGATTTAGAAAATATTTCAACTGCAAGTTGAGAAGAACTCAATTCCTAAAAAAAAAAAAAGGTTTCTAGTAAAATTAAACATCTGAAAATAAAATAAGATAAATCAATAAATGAATATAATAGAAAGAATTACATCAGCCATGATACTCAATACTAACTTTCTTGCTTCAGTTTTCCTACCTTTGTGTTATCACTATTTTTTTTATTATCACCAACATTATTATTATTTATGTATTGCATGACAGTGCAATACTTATTTATTTTCAGTGTCAATTCTCAATGTTAATTTAACATAGTAAAACCTATGGAGCTCATAACTTTTTTTACTTCTTTCCACTATTTTGTCCCTGATACCACAAAATTTTTACTCTATGTTAATTCTAGTAATATTATAAATTTAAAGCATGAAAATGTTTGCCTGACGTCAGGGTCTAAATGGATGATTAAATGCCTTTGCATATAAGTGTACTATAAATCGGAAAGTAAGATAGGCTATGTTTTATTTACTTTATTCAAATATTTTTGTTAAGAATTCAAAATTTTGTTATTTTCATTGAGAATCAATGGACATATATCCCATAAAATTTTACCTTTTTTACATGATTTCCACATGAAAACTGAAATTGATTTTTTTTTCTTTTTTTGAAGAATTAAACAGAACATATACTGGAAAGAAAACAGTTATTTTCAAATATTTGGTACCAATACAAAGAGAATGAATTACAGAAAAGGGACATTTAATAAAAAGGACATTTTCAAGCATTTGTTAAGTTAACAAGAAGCATAAAAGTATAAATACAGAAAGCAGATGAATATGATATCATACTTGAAACAAAAGATTAAAATATATTTTACCGATATTGATTTTTAAGGATGAATATCAGTTACATACAAAAAAGAATAATCTGTCAGACATGATATCATGATTCATTTGAAAAGAAAATGAACATATTATCAAAGAGAGAATTTGCTGAGAAGAAAAGGTAAGTCTTGTTATATTAATAGCTTAGATGGTTATTATGAAATAGGTTGTACTGATTCAACGCAACACCATTTAATTTTGTGCTTATAGCACACACTGTGAGGAAGTAGGATAATCAAATTCACGTAAAAATTGATTTTTTAATATTTGCTGTATGATATATAGCTATACTGCAGTTAACGGTAGTTGAGACAGATTCAATGCAATTTCCTTTTGTGGTTATAGCGTCTACTGGCAGGAAATTGGTTAACTAATTTGAATGAAGTTTATTTTTGTTTTTTAAATAAATTTTCAGAAAAAGCTTCTGCTACAGTGTAATTTATGGTTTGATAATTTTTTTTTACATGAATAGGTCTTTTACGCTGGTAGCGGTAGAGGAAAATTGCATAATTAAACTTTAAAACACATTTTTTTTTTTTTTTAATGTTTTCTTATATGGGAACCATACTCCAAATTAAAATTAGCCAATACAGACTCAACATTTCTTTTTTTGAGTTTATACTGACTGCACTCTGGCCAGAAACAGGATAACTAAATTTAAATTTTTAATCTTCATAATCAGCTTCTGGTGAGGCAATTTAATGTATTGGTTAAATATATATATATATATATGCGTTTTGCTGCATTACTAAATTTTGAAGCACATTTTTTTTTTTTTTTTTTTTTTTTTTAATGTTTTAACCATACTCCAAATTAAAATTAGGTAGGTAAATTTAAACTCAATCGTTGTGCATGCAATATATATAATAGCATATTCCTTTCACCAAAAAACACCTAAAAAAGCATAGCTGGGTCTAGTAACATGGTTTAGCACAAACCCTGCCCAAATCATCATTGAATAAGCTCATTTTACCCAGTTTAATGGTCAGAGTTTTGATCAAGGGTTTGCACAATTGGTCAGAATTTCGATTGTAGTTTGTGTAGGGGGACTAAAACTAAGTAAAACTGATTTGTTATGCTTTTATTACAGATTTATTATGTTCAATTGTCCTGTGCGGGTTGAAAATTCCATTTTGAGTCAACTCACAACCAGACCCAAACTGACAAAAAAAAATTCCTCAATCCGCAAACTAACCCGACCCAAACCCGAAATATTTGAATCTGCAATGAAAGAAAAGTAAATCATGTTTTAATGCCATTCTGAAAAAAGTCTACAATTGTATCCCTAATACCATTTTTATATTTTTCATAGAAGAATGAACAAATCTATATTCTTTAATATTCAAATATAGTAAAACCTCTGAACAGTGGATACCTCAGGATTGTTGAATAGAGTCAAACATCGGGTCGAGTTACCCTGAATTTTGTTTTATTTTTTTGGCTCAGAATAAATCTAATTTTCTTTCTGCAGCTCGGGTTCATACTAAAAAAATTCTTGCAGGTCATATATATAAGTTTTTTGCCATTCAGATTGTTAGGATTTTCACAAAAAGTGAGCATAATTATGTTTTAGATGAAAAGAAATATGTATTTGAATTAGAGTTCTTCATGTACGGCTGAATTAAATTAATATCACAGGTATGATAAATTATACCCAAACTTTGATACAATGAAAACAAAATGTAGAAAAAAAAATGTTTCAATCGATATGTAACGATAAAAAATTAAAAATCCTCTGATCTTTAAATATACTTTAAAATTAGTTTCAGTTTCAAAAGTTCCGCTTATAATGGTACACTTTGTACTACACAATTGGCATTCTGCATTATCGTAAACACAATACGCAGCAAAGCGCTAAAAGATCCTTCCTGTCTATCATACAGTAGATTTTTGTCATAACAGTGTTAGAAGTATCAAGAGTAGAATATTAAGATTGCAACCTTTCAGAAAAAATGCTTCAGCAATACAGAAGCACTCATTATAATGCTTTTGTACCAGTAGTTGAAAAAGTATGTTTATATTAACTTCCAGAAACGAATTCTAAGACTAGACAAAACGGACAGTCATGCATTTTGCTTTGGTGAAACTTTGATCTGCGATTTAATAGACTTTTAACGTGAAAAAATATTTTGGAGAGTCTCTTAAAAAATTGGGTCAACACAAAACCGACCGGCAAGAGTCAAAAAGCTAACCTGGACCCGAAATAATGAAAGCCAACCCGACCCGCAGCAAAAAAGTTTAAGTCAACCCGATCCAGACCAGTAAATATAGTGCCAACCCGACTCGATGCAGGACTCTACTTGAGATATTAAACAAAAACATAGTTTGCAGAACAAATTAAAAAACAAAACAATTTATTTGCTACATTGTTTAAGCCCGAGAAGGGACAGGTATTAAGATATTCAATTCAGTTAGTTCTACATTTAATATAGTACCTGGTAGACCGAGCTTTGCTCGGTAGTTTTGTCAACGTTTTTATTTTTCCTTGCTAGTTTATTTTACTTTTTTCTTTTTTTTTTATTCAGGGAATTTTGCAATAGATTTTTAACCCACTTCCTGACAGGCCTGAATTATACAAATTATGTACAAACGTGTTTTGCCAATGATAATACAACTTTTAAATATTTTTAAAACGTCATTATAAATTATTACATTCAGTTTAAGTCATTTTTCAAGTAGACTGTCACAGGTGATAAATCACCAAATATCTCTGAAACTCGTGCAATTGTATACGAGTTGAAAAGATAAGTTAAGATCGTGGGGATCCCTATGGTCCCGTAGGGCCCGGTCCAGGGTCCTTGAACTTTTTGTGTGCCATGCATACTTCACCTCCTAATTTTATCACATTCTCAGTGCAAAATTTTAAAGCTGAGTCTTGGGCTCTTCTTCCAGGACGAACACCCTCATATTTTTATTGGGGCCCTAGGGCCTTTTTCAAAGCATTTACTCAATTTTTTATGCATTTCTTTAAAATATTATTCTAACGAATAATTCATACCCTACCCTTAATTTTGACTAATTGTAGATCTAAAGCATTCAGTACTAAGAAATTTTAACATGTTCCTATGTTAAGGAGCTACTTTAAACTATCAGTTGACCACTTTTGGGCCCCTATTATAACTCTCTTAAAAATGGTCCGATTAATTAGCTTTTTTTTTTTTCTAACAACTTCTTAGGTCCTCCAGTTACTACATAAAAAATTCAGGCTTTAGCTACCACCAATTTTGAATATTAATCGCCTTCTTGGGCCCTTGGTGTAGCTTTTTAAAAAATGATCCCAATTGCATGCAATTTTCTTTAACCCCTTCTTGCGAGAGGAAATCTTACAGTGTTTAAATCATGTTACTTTTTTTATTTCTTATGACCTTATACATCGATGTTCTTTAAACTTAAATCCATATTTATTTTTGCGCGCGCGATTTCGTTTCGACCGCAGATCGGCAAGTTCTCTGATGTTCCGCAGCGCCTGGCATGGGGTGCTTCTCCTTTGAGTTTTATACGATTGTGATGACGTCATCGGAGCAAGTCTCTCACGGCATATGCATTGAATGGGTGTCTATCTTTTGGAGGTGTGTCTAATCGCCGAGTGTGGAACAAATAAAAATAAAGCTTTTTAAATGTTTTCTTTCGGATTTGTTTATTAAGACATTAGCTAATATTTTAAATTCTCTAATAGATTTAAATCTTTTTTTTCAGTAACTTTTGAAGCCCCCGTATTCTTACTATAAGTTAAAAAATTCCGTTAATTTTAAATCAGAATCTGTTATGATTTAGTTCTTGTTTTAAAGATCGCGGGCCACGAGCTTCGGCTCCGGTTTGCAGGGACCCGGAGCTGGAGCTGGAGCCCGGAGCCGGAGCGCTCCGGAGCTGTGTTTTCCCTGGAGCTGGAGCTCTAAATTTTCCACAGCTCCAGGGCTCCTTTACTTTTTAATATTCTTTTAAATCTTTTTTTTTTCAGTCTTTTAAATTTCTAGGCTTAAAATATTTTAATTACAGTAGAAGATCTTTATAACGCGATTCTATATAATGCAATTCTCCATATAACGCACAACTTCTCAGATGTAAACAATGAATTTTGCAGGTAAGAAGCACCTGAAATCCCACATCGTAAAAATTGCTACTCTCTAGAAAACTACATTTGATACATTAATTCAACCTTATCTCCTTAATTCAAAACTTTTTAATGAAAAAAAATTGCTATTTTTACAATAAATATTATATTTTTGGAAATGAGTAATATAATGAATGATTGGGTCCAGGTATAGTTGGACCATGTTTATAAAATAAACAATATAAAACAGGGGTCGATGCAGGTTTTTATTCTTGGGGCCCATTTTGTGAAAAGTAGAAGTTATTTTTGTGAATTTTATTATATTTTTGTGAAAAATTACATTTTGTAGCGAAAGTTGAAATCCAGTTACTCAAATTCGAACCAAGAATTTATGAACAAAAATATTCTTTAAATCCCCTTGCTAAAGTTTTTGTTTTTCATGACATGGTTTTATTTACAAATTACACATTTTAAAACAGTTTTTATGAAGAAAATGTTACGTAGATAGTATTAAAATTCCTATTTTACTAATAAGAATTTTGTGAAGGGGTCTGTTTTATTAAGTTCATTTTTGTGAAGGGGCCCATTTTATTAAATTTATTTTTGTGAAGGGGCCCATTTTATTAAATTTATTTTTGTGAATGGACCCATTTTATTAAATTTATTTTTGTGAAGGGGCCTATTTTATTAAATAGATTTTTGTGAAAGGGCCCTAAATAGGCCCCAAATTTTGTCTGGATCGACCCCTGTAAAATGATCATATAATGCAAAAATTTATAATTTGGATAATTCCTGGTGACAAGAAGTGCAGTATAAAAATACTCTAATGTATTTTGGTATGTTTCAGATTTATATGGTCGTGTTTATAAGGTAAATTTAATGATGTGTGAAATGTGATCCATATAATGCAAAATTCTATATAACGCACAACCTTGCGTTTTTAGGTTTGCGTTATAAAGATCTTCTACTGTACATCATTATTCAGTATTTTAATTATATCATTTTTTAGGTTTTTATTATTATTATTAGTACCTATGAAACCTTCTCGAAACATGGTAACTTTACTTCTACTTTCTACTTGAACTAAGTGACAACACTATTCGAAAACAAATATGGCCGCCTGTTGTTTGCATGTGTAGTTGTACAATTTTGGCTGTTTGAAAAGTGTAGAAGAAATTTAAGATTTTTGTGTTTAAAATTCCACCAAACTTTCTAATTTAAAAGCAAAAGCTAAAAGATGCCATACTTTCTGAACAAGCATTTGAAGTTTGATGAGAAGAAAAATGCATTTTGTCAGATCTTTAATGAAGGTAGAAAGTATTTGTGAGCAAAAAATTAAACGTGTAAATTAAAATCTGCAACTCAAAAGCGCGAAGTCGGAGCCAAGTTGGAGCCGGAGCTGGAGCCACAGTATTTTCTCTAGGAGCGGAGCTGGAGCTGGAGCATCAAAAATTGTTCGGCTCCGGGTCACTGCCGGTTTGTCTGCCGACGCCGATGGATGTGGAAACCGATAAAATGTTTTTCGAAAACGATGTCTACGATTTTAACAACTCCTGTTAAATTATTTCTTGATACCGTGGAAAAGATTTTAATTACGTTTCTCATCAATACTAAATTTGATTTATGCTGCACTTTAATTTTTAAAAGAAATATCTATCTTCAAGTGGAGTAGATGCTTTTATTGGCAAGAATTAATTTATGAATGGTGACCAACGGGAAGCCTTTTCTTCTCTTCTAAAAAGATGGAATAAACATTTAATTTATATCGTTATCAAGTCTCCTCTTCATTTATTTTACAGACGACATGATCCAAGTAAGAAGTTTCATTTATTTCTATTTTTTTTACAATTGCTGACCTCAAAGAACGGAGGGTTTTATTGCCATACTACACAACGCATGTTAACTAAAAAGAACTTCCAAAATTTAATTATACCTTCAAATTAACGGCACATTATTAGTAATACCACACTTCTCTGCGTTTTTTTTTTTTTTTCCAATTTCCAATCCCAAAAAAACTATTTTTTTATTGCTGAAAATTAATACATGTTCTATCCTGAATTGGAAAAGGTAAAGTATTTTCGTCTGTAATAAATTTTTGTTTGACCAGTGGTAAAAACAAAAAAATAAAAATAAATCAAAATGTCACTGAACCCCTATTTTCCTGCAATGCACTCAAGTTTAAAATTAAAAAAATAGTCTGAAACGATATTTATCAAATTTATTTTAAGTATAAACACAAAGTTGGCAACATTTCGCCAAATTTGGCAAAATCTCGCCAACATTGATTTTCTGAACAGCATTTTACATAAAATTTACACACATAAAAGATTTTCTCATATTATAATATTAGATAAATATCTGCATAAAAAGAATTATTAAAAATTATTATATATAGGTACATACAAAAAAAAATCTTTCAACCTTACCATGAGAACTGCTTTATAATCTTTCTTGACCATCATAAAGAAAAAAACACATTGAAATAATTTATTCCATATTATTTTTTTGCTTACATTGAAATAAAAATTACCAAATATTTTTTATTATACATTCTAACTGATATCACGTTGCGTGTGAAAAAGTAAAAAAAAAAATGACACAGCGCAAAGTCCCACATCATACTGCTCGCAATATTATCTTGTTTCTTTTCATATCCTTTTACCTTTCCTGTCGCGTTTCCGGCAACAGACTGTACATTTTCTTGCTGGTTTTTCTTTTTTTTCAGTAGGTGGAATACATTTTACAAAATGTCTCTCAGTTAGTTGGAATGTTTTTTCCAATGACGGCCTGCCTTTTTTGCTGGACATTGAATGGGAATGGTACTTTATAACCATTTCATTTACTAAATCTAATTGGTACTGAAGCTGTGTAATAGAACCTCCTTTTTTCTTATACAAGACATAAGAATTCCAACTGCACTAATCAAATAAATGAAAAAATATTTTTTTGCAATACTTTTTCCCATGTTTTCTTGGGATGGCATAACATGCCAAATTTTGGTCAGCATGATCGACACCACCCATGGTGTCATTATAGTTAATAACCCTCTTTGGCT
This sequence comes from Maratus speciosus, assembly GCA_963932465.1. Taxonomy (NCBI): domain Eukaryota; kingdom Metazoa; phylum Arthropoda; class Arachnida; order Araneae; family Salticidae; genus Maratus; species Maratus speciosus. Next base: position 38,964,205 of record OZ010792.1, read on the forward strand.
TCTGCTTTTCTTCTGCCTTTGATCTCACTTTACTCATCTCCGAATTATGAATAGTTGAAATAAGTGTCACATCTTTTTTATCTTTCCATTTCAAAATGAGAGCTTTCCCATGTCGAAATGCTATTGTTTCACCTTTTTTGAGTTTTATTAGTTTGATAATAAATTAGCCAAATTTTATTCAGTTTTGGATTGGTATGTGTATCCGGATCATAATTTTCATTATCAGAAAAATGCAGATATTTTTTCAAATTCTGATATCGTCTGTACGACATCAGTTTCCTGAAAAAAGGGGTAGATAATTTTTATCAATACCATTGTTCAACTGTTTTTTTTTACTATGCCCCGCATGATCCAAATACTAAATAAAATTCTTAGCTCTTCTTTATAAGTCGAATGCCATTTCTGCTGCTTTGAATGATTTTTAATTTTCTGAGAATGAAGACATTGTTCTGCATATCTATTAGTTTCATCTACAATCAGTTGTAACAAAGAATCGTTGAAAAAATATTCAAAATACTGAATCAAATTATCTATACTGAAGTTTACCACTATTCCAGGGTTTTCTGTAAACTTGTAATGAGGAGCGGCGGACACACTGTTTTTTCTTCTACCCATATCCTTACAGAGCTCATACCCTCGTCTTCAGCTTCAGATTCACCAGAATCTGAAAAAAATTCATCATTTGATAAGTCAGAGCTCTCATCTTCTGACTGAGAGATATTATATTCACTTCCCTCAGAAGAATCACTATCTGAATCCACCGTATAAGCCATATTGACATGGAACAATAACTAACGAACGCCGATATTACAGTAAATTTGAAAATAATAGAACTAGTTGCATCATCTTTTAGCACTATGCAGAAATACAAAAAACGATCCCAGAATATAGGAACGTGCAAGTTATGACAAATTCACTTTCAAGGATGAAAAGATTCTTCGCATTACATGACATACAAAAAACAATACCAAAATATACCAACATGCAAGTTGCGACAAAGGTTCACTTTCAAGGATGAAAATTTTCTTCTCGTTGCATGACATTAAAAAAACGATCTCAGAATATACTGACGTGCAAGTTGCGACAAATTTACTTTAAAAAATGAAAAAATGAAAATTGTCTTTGTGTCGCATGACATGCGACGATGACCATACTGGAACAAAAACACCAAACGTATGACATGCAACGCCGATAGAGAAGGGGTTAACATAGTTCTAGCGACTGCCAATTATTTTAAAAACTGCTAAAAAATATCTTTATACCCAACTACATGCCAGTTAACTACCTGGCACCTTGGGGCCTGGTACAGGGCTCCTTGAAGTTTTTTCACCATAAATTGTTAATACATTGCCCCCTCTTAATCTGATCTTCATTTTTGGAATGCCTTTTCCATTTAGTTTTTATCCCGTTTGTAGATTACAGTTAAAATCCTGTGGCACTTTAGAATTATATAGGGCCCGATCCGGGGCCCCTTAAACTTTTTGTGCGGCATGAATTTTTCATCTCCTAATTTCCTCGCATTCTGAATGCAAAATTTTAAAGTTGAGTTTCGGATTCCTCTTCACAGACCCACACCTTTATATTTTTACTAAGACCCTAGGGCCCTGTTCTAAGCATTTCCCTCCATTTGTTGCAAATTTCTTTAAAATTTCATTCTTATGATTAATTCATACCTATGCTTAATACTGACTAATTGAAGAACTAAAGTGCTAAGAACTAAGACCATTTAACATGTTTTCATGTTAGGACCCTAATCTTAACTATCAGTTGCCCCCCTTTGGGTCCCTTGTTATAGCTCCCTTAAAAATGGTCTGATTCACTAGCTTTTTTTTTTTTTCTAACAATTTCTTAGGTCCTTCAGCTACTACATGAACTACAAAATATTTCTCAGACTACAGCTACCACCAATTTTGAATATTGATCTCCTTCTTGGGTCCTTTCTTGCAGCTTCTTGAAAAATGATCCAATTTTATTACAATTTTCTGTAACATAGTTTTAGCGTCATTCAGCTACTTTAAAACTACCAACTATATTCCAGTTATGATCCTGGCCCCCAGAATCCAGTCCTTCTTTTTACCTCAGCTACCACCTTTTTCGAACATTCTCATTTCTCAGCAAAAACTCACCATTTACTCACTACAGCCGTAAATTAAAAATCGTGTTACTTTAAAGGTAACTTTAGATAAGGGATTTCATCCGTTTATTAAATATCGTGTTAATATTAAAAGTAATTTGAGAAATTTACAGGAGGGAGCACCTTCCACCGCTTGAGGACGCATTCTTTCCTATAGTTCTAGGGGTCTAATTTCAATGGGATTTGGTTCATTCAACTTAGATGACAATTCGGCTACTTTCTGTATTGCGAAATTTTGTCTTAGACTTTAGTTACCAAAATTTTCAAACATTAATGGTGCATTCTTTTTTCGGGTTCTATGGACTTGATTACTACGAGGTTTGGCTCACTCAGTTTGGTTTTTGATTGTCTCCAGCACATGTGGAGTACTTCCGGTGCATGATGCTTTAGGCAGCGGGGAGGTCCCAAGTTCGTTCGGAAAGAGATTTTTTGGGAACACACTAGACGCTGCGGAAGTCAATGGGGCTTCTGAATCTAGGTTTATTTAAACGATTTTAAAAAGATATAAAACTATACTTGAGTTTTGTTTAAGATTATTATAACAGGCCACAGGCAACGCCTGGCAAGTCAGCTAGTATATATGTGAAAGGATTCCACTTGTACTTCATAGTATGTGAGTGTAGTAGTCATGGCCTTACAAAAAGATGAGGCAGTATGTGCTGAACCTGACTTTATTTACTGTAATACATGATATCATCTGAAGTCGGGTCCAGTGACTTGGAAGATGGTAGGAGCCAAAGTTCTCTAAATTATTCCGGATATTCAACAGAAGACTGCATCATAATCTGACTTTTCTTTCCCTCTGCACCCTGCTTTTTCTCAGCTAATTTTTACTTTTTCCAGCAGAGGGCAGAAGTATCAAAGTGGGAGCTTATTCTTTCATGATTGGTGCATTATCTTTTTTATAACTGTTTTTTATGTGGATACAAGAGTCTGAACTTATGATTGCACAAACAAGAGCTAATTCTAATTTAAATGTTAAATATTATTTATGAGGTACTCATAGTCTGAAGTGTCAAATCAGACAAAAGTTAATCATGATTTACTGCTTATCAATTTTCTACTTTGACACTAATTAAACTAACATATTTACTTTGATTTATTGATCTGAAATTAATCCTTTGTTGTTTACAATTTGATTCTTAAACTATCTAGCATATCCTGAAAAACTCAGTTTGTTTAAGCTATAAATATAATGATGCTTTACTTCCTTGTTCATGAGAGAGTTATTACTTTTATAAGTATTTTAAGATAGTTTAATATGTTTTAGGATGACTGTCTTATGTCAACAAAGGGTAATTTCTTTTCAAACTCTGTTTCATAAATATCAATTAGTGTCAAAGATTTTTATGATGAAGAAAATATTTTTATTTATTTGCTTTAAGAGTCTATGAAAAATAAGTTGGGTTTCCTGATTTAAAAATGAATTTAAATTTTGAATTTTAAAAAGGTTTTATCTTTTAAAAAGGGGTTTATTTTTATTTACTTATTTTTATCCTTTCATATATATAAAATACTTTTGAATCAAAATTTGTCTTACAAGTACATATAAGGGTCAATATCATAAAATACGAAAATTGCAGTCCGCACAATTAAATTTCTATTTAATGTTATATAATGCAATTTTCTTTTTACATTCTAATAAAAAATATTCTTAGAAGTATTTTCAAGAGATATTATATTCATAATAACATAAAAATAGAGCAATTAAAAGACTTAAAATTTCAGATTGTCATTTTCCTGGCATGTCACACTGTGATGTGTGCAAAGGTAAAAGGCTATCATGTACAAATATCTTTTTCTAGTTTTTTTTTTTTTTTTTTTTTTTTTTTTTAATTTCTAATTTCTAATTATATCTTATATAGCACATATATGTGGAAGGTAACAAGTTCTGTATTTTACAAATAATTTTTCATAATTAAAATATGATTGTCACTGAAAATGAATGTCATTGTCCTGGCCTGCTCATTTTAGTTCTTTATAAGGTATGAAGATAGTGCTGCAGAGTTGTTCTTGACATAGTTCAAATCAGAAGTAGTAAAATCATTGCTACAAGCAAAATCTTTCAGATATTTCTTTGAAAATAATGTGTTTAAAGGCTTTGTAAAAATTGAGTAGACTTTTATTATGTCATTTTCCTGACTTCTATAAATTAGAAATGAAACTGAACATTACACTGAATTTGAGGTACTATAGAGGAAACGTTCCTTTAAACAAAATTAAAATGTTAGATCTAAAAATAAAAAAAACAAGAATGTGAAAAATGTTTTAGAATGAAATTGTCATTCAGAAAATGACATATAATTATAATTACATAAAAATGAACTTAATGGATTATCAATCACTTTAAACAATTTTATTTTTTCTTTAAAAATTTAGCACTTGTTTACTTTTTCATCAATCATTTACAATAAACTAAATCTGTCATCTACGCAACATGATTTAACATCAATAATGCTTAAACATTATGCTACATTCATTGTTGTCAACCATGGTGCTGTATGGCACACACAATGTTTTTATTTATTTGGTGAATATCTAGAAAATAAATTAGTAAATTTTTGTAATGAAGAATATAAGTTAATTATTATTTCTGTTTTCCTCTTTCATTTTGAAAAAATAAAACAAAATTTTTGAATCTTTCATCTATGGAACAAGATGAAATGCCGTAATTTCAAGATTATGAGATTCTGCTATTAATAAATGTGAGCCATAATAAACACCACAAGAGATTTTATCTAAGAAAGAAAAACAATGTAATATAAAGTGAAAAATTGTGACAAGCTGATACAGATTTTAAAATTTAGATTTAAAGAAAAACTTTTCAAAGTCTCAATTTAAACAGACAATTCCTGAATATATTTAGCATCTATAAAAATGAAGATACTCTGAATTTTTAATATGGGATAGAATTTTCATAAAAGGAAAAAAAAAAAGAAAAAGAATTCACATACTTCAGGATTTATTTTCAACTCTTCTGGGATGTCTTTTAATGTCTTGAGGGATGATTTACATAAATTCAGGTATTCACTATACTCTACATTTTTTGATGTTGAATACTCATCTTTCAATTTCTCAAGAGCAGATATCCTGCTTTCCTTCATTGTGCAATATTTCTCATTTATCTTATGTTTTATATCCTCTTCCAGTGACAGCATTTCGGCAGGAATATCTTCTGCTTCAGAAACCTAAATAAAAATTTTGCAGCTATTTAAAATAATCTATATATATAAAATGCTAAGGTATGTCGTGACGAAAAAGCAGTTATTTCTTTTTTGCCAATGGCAGCAAGTGGTCTGTATAGAAAATCAAACCTGCTAAATCTAACTTTAGCCAGCTTCGTTATTTATGAATAAAATATTTTGATACGATAAAATGCTAAGGTACATGGTGGCAAAAAACTGGTTATTTCTCTTTTGTTCTTTTCTCTTTCAGATTCTGGACTTGCAACAAATGGTTTGTTTAGAAAATCAAACCTATAAAATATAACTTTAGCCAGCTTTCTTATTTATTATGATGTGAAATATTTTGCCGATTTCTAGTAAAAAATGAGTTACTTATGATTACAATATTTTCATACGATGATTTTTCATGATGTTATAATGATTTTGTTGATGTCGTAAGTCATGATGCGACATTTCATTCATTAATCAGAGGGGGACACACAGTGAAGTGTAAAAATCACTAACTTTTTGCTAATCTTTATTTTTTTTTTTAAATGAGTTTAAAGCGTGAAGTTTATAATTTATGCGGAAGACAACAGCGTGCTGCTGAAACTGTGAATGAAATGATTGAGAGAAGATCCATTCAAAATGAAGCTGATAGGCTTAGGCGAGCCACAGAACATTCCAATCAATGGTAAAATAGACTTATCCAGCAAAGCAGAAAATGTGTGAATTCACAATTTGAAGTAAACAGCCTATAGCATAGCAGTGGAAATATGACTGAGGTGTGCTATTTTTAGTGCAGATGCACTGCACAGGATCAGCTAGTTAATAGATAAAATTTTAAAACAAGTGAAAATCATTACAATTAAATTGAAGGTAGATGATTTCTTAACATTTAAAAATAAATCCAAATAAATAAATGCATACATCACTGAGAATAGGTTTTTCTCCATAATCTTCAATTTCCTTATATTCAAACATAGAAAACTTGAATAGCAGTATATTCCCATCACATCCAGCAGTAATAATAAAACTATAGGGGAAAAAATCAAATGTTTTTCAAATAAGATGTTTAATATTTTAGTTTTATTGAGAAAATTATAATAATTATTATTTTTTTATAAATATCTGATTAAAATTTTATTTGTAACTTTCCTTATATTAATAAAAGAAAGATATTTGTATTCCAGATTAAAATTTTTTTTTTCTTTTAACTGAATGAAAAAAATTGCCTGTTTCTCTAATTTCTAAAGTTCATCAGCAATTTTGAGGCACTATATAGAAAATTTTGCTCTTTTTTTCAATAAAGTTTATTTGGAGTTAGTACAATATATATATATTTTTTTTTTAATGGAGAGTTTGGTTTTTATCACCTGATACAGATTTGATACAATAGTCATCCAATGTTATAATTTACAAGGGTGCTCTGCCCCCTGCAAGCTACGCTCACCAACCCCCATTCAGACACTGTAGAATTTAAAAGCATGCTAATCTCATCAGTTTTAAAAAGATTAGAGAAGATTGAATTATACTGAAAAAACCTGTAGCGATCTCCCTGTAAACGAGTTTCCATTCAATTCCCATTGATTGCAAAAATGTAAGGTAGAATCAGTTGCTGTTAAGACATCTAGTGGTTGTTTTCATATTTGGTTAAAGAAGATCAGTTAATCATTTGAAAAGAAGCTAAAATAAAATGAATTAAGTAAAGAGTGTCTTTGTCTCTCGGTATTTTTTAACAGCGTTATAAAACGATATACATAATACAATTACTAAAATTTGCTGCTTTAACCCCTTCAAGGGCAGTGGTTCATTTTTGGACCACTTAATTTTAATTCTTAAATGCCACATTAGCATCAGAATATTGGGATGAAAATTTCCCTTTTATTAAGTAAGTGAACAAAAGCATTTTTGTATTTTGAAATTTGTTTGTAAATTCTGGTGCCATTCACTGATTTCAAGATTTTACGAATAGAAGTGCCTTGTAGAAAAGTGCCAAATAGAAGTGCCTTGGGTTAAACGCATATTAATGTATTTATTATTTTAAAGTTTCCTTTCCCTTTTAATATTCACGTGTAAATACAATTTTCAGGACATAATTTTCAATATTTTCCTGTCTTTAACACGTACTCATTTAATAGTAATTTAAAAGTTTTTTTTTTCTGTTTTTAACAGTCACGTGAAAATAAATTTTTAATCGTTAGGAAATATTATTCTTTACGCTGTTTTTATAATTGAAAACAATCTCTATAACAATAGTCTAAGTCATGTGACTATCATCAACAGTTCCAGGCGGATCCCTTTGCATTTTATATTCCAGGCGACCATTTTGGTACTTTAATGTTAGCCAGCCACAGGTGTGATAAGTCGCTGAATATTATTCTATCCCCATTATTTCGTTTATATTATAACAGTCCAAGTCATAACTGCCATAAACAACGAGCTGATTCCTTTGCTTTTCATAAGAAAGGTTTCCATTTTGATTAAAGAATCAAAATTATTTTTCGAATAAAAATACATAAAAGATGCCATGATCACAAAGAACTGCTGGTACTTTTATGTTAGCCGGGTGAAAATCTCGCCAATAGCTTTTTTTTTAACTCGCCAGTTAGCATTTTTTTATTTTTCGAGTGGTAAATTAAAACGGTGCTACTTAGTTATCCCATCGACCAAAAATCTGTCGCCAAACTATAAGATTAAATGCCAATAATGGTTGATCGTAAATGTCACATTCACTTGACTTTAAGGAAGTTACACATGTTCACACCATCAAGTGATTTTTATTTCGACGTTTTATTTGTATTTTTATTAATGTTATACTAATTTATTTGTTCTTTTGTTATTTAAAATAAAAAAATATGTCAATTTGTATAATTTGGCTATTTATATAATTTGGCGAAATTGGTCGACGGGAGAAGTAATAACATTAAAACGTTGCTTTGAAGTGGAAATTAAATCTCATGATTTGTTGCATTGTCACATATGCACCGTGTTTGGCATGATTTTTTTTTTACGACAATTTGGCGAAAACCTCGTTTTCAAATACCGGTTACATATGAATTTTTAAATTATTTTCTGTTATTTTTAAAATGAAATAACAATAATAAAAAAAAATTTAATAACTATAGAACAAAACAATTTATAATATTTTTTGTAAATAAATTCAAATAAACATTTATTAATAAATAAGCAACAATAGCCGGGTTACCATGTCAGGCAAAATAACACCATTTTGGCGTCAATTAGGTACCCCATTGCGTACATGACATCTGTGTCTAATATTTTTTTCCCGTTTCGTTTAAAAAAAGAATGAAGTGAAAGCCATTTATTTTAAAGGTTTCAATTTTAAATGAAAGTTTTGTATTAAATAAAATGATAATGAAATACAAATTGAATTCTGAATAAAAGTAACATGATGCATTTCCTTAGCATACATTTAAGGGAGGCCAAACTCGTCGCCAAATTAATTTAAAATAACCTTTTCTAAAATATGAAAAAAAAATATCTGTTATGATTAAAATTTGAGTTGCCATCATTAGAAAAATGTATTTAAAATTAGAAAAAAATTAATATTTCGAAAACTAATTCTAATTTTAAAATTCTAATACCAGTTTTGAGATCTGTGGATCAATACGGATTTTTGGTGTTAATTCATCGCAAAGTATTCCATATTTTAGGAGACATCGCCGTGAAACGTAATCAGTTGTTTAATCAGTCATTTCACAGAATCGTTACATAAATTCGTTTCAATTCGATTCATTAGGATTTTATATATATAGAGTAGATATCCCAATAGATATGGAAAAAATCCTTGAGAATCGCTTTAAAAAATTAAAAAAAATTAACATCTTGAATTTATACAGTTTTTTTAAAAAGATATTAAGAGAATGTGAAATTTTTTATGATTCAAACGAAGATTCAAAGAGACTTTTCCCACACAGGGTTTACTAGAATAACCCTTTTATCTCTAAACTCTGTTGCTATGATGATGAACTTCCCTGAGAAGGTAGAATGCAAAAAGAAAAACAAATTTCATCTTTCTTCATCAACTGTTTTTTTTTTTATTTTCAAAAGATTATTTTGATTTCATGTTTTTAATGATTGTGCATTTTAATGAAATATGCATTTTTTTGAGAAATAATTTATTTTTGTGATTGTTCTGCTAATGATTTATTGGTACAATTTAAATTTTCAGGTTGCGTTTTTTTTTCACCTTCTTGCAGATTGTAAATTGTCATCACAGGGTTGGTCATGTTCTAAATTGAACATAGAACAGCCCGCAGTCCTGTTTTGGGCTCATTTTTTCTCATTAGACTGTGGCCAGGACTGGGCTTAGTTTTCCCCAGCAGATTTAAACCAGGTCAGGGCATAGTGTGGTAAAAACTCTGATCACATTGAAATTTTTTTTTTTAGTAATTATGCAATACATTTCCTTAATTCTTTTGGTTTTGAATAGATATTAAATTGGAAAGTTTGTTTCTTACCAAAGTCTTGGAATGTTGTTAATGAAATGGGAAGAAGTAACAAAAATTTTCTTTATTTACCCAACAAAATAAGTAAATTGGCTTTCCTCTTGGCAATTGAATGTTTGTAGAAAATCTTAATCAATTCCACAGAAATACTTATGAAGTATCACCGAAATAAATTCAGAAAACTGTAAAATCAAAAGTGAAACAAATGAGCTGTGAAAGCAGATATGCTGATAGCACTACAACACCGCATGAAGGGATTATGGACAGTAATCTCAAATAACAGGGTGTTTTACATAAGCAGTGAAAGTTTAAAAAGTGCTGAAAATTATTTGTGAAAATAAATTGTAGATTTACTTTTAAGCTGAAAATTAAAATAAATTCAACACATGTGTATTTAAATAGATAACAAGACTAAATTAAAACAAACATAAAACTTTATTGAGAACTTAAATATAACATGAAATAACGATTAAAAGATTTAAAAACCGAAAATTGGATTTTACAAGACGCACAATGGTTACAGTCCAACTGAACATACGTCTGAAAAGGTAACGACGAATTCTTGGAACATTTCATAAGCATATTAATTTCAACAACCTGAAGAGACTGAAGCAACAAAGAAATAAATTGAATTTGAAAAGCTTTAACCCTCTGAGCGGTTTGCCCATATTTTTCTGTTTCTGAAAAACAGCTTTAATTTGTTGTAGGCAAAAATATCTTGTAAGAATTAGGAATAAATTTATAAGAATAAGTTGATTAAAAAGTGTATTTTAGAAACAAACAGGGAGAGAAAATTTTAATTAAGATTATTTTTATAAGCATTTTTATGAAAATGCAGAAAAATCCTCAAGATGCTCAGAGGGTTAAATGGACCAATAAAAAAAAACTAAATGGGCCAGCCGGGCCAGTAAAAAAATTAATCAGGACAATCGACCCAATATAACAAATTAAAGAGGATCAAACTAAGTCAATAAAATATGAACAATTTTTAATGGTCATGACTGGGATGAGAATAAGTGTAAATGTGCTGCCTAAGCCAATGCTAAGCTCGACAACAACAATACAGAAATATAACATGCCCAGCGTAGAGATTGGCACTTACATCATATCTTAGCCTGTTTGTAATTTTTTTTCAGCACACTCGAGTCAGGCCGGTAACAGGCTCACAATTTATTCTAAATACTTGGACCAGGTTGGAAATGGACTTAATTGTGCACAGGGCAGGTGGGACAAGCAATTTGTTTTATAAAAATAATAATAGCAATAATGAATTTCAGTTAACAGAACTTTTAGAAATATACTGCATTAAATTAGAGAAATATTTTTAAAAATCCACTTTTTTCAGCTTTAATGTGTTTTTAACAGTACCTTTTCTTTTATTCTAAACTTCATTAAATTTTTAAAGAGTCTTTATTTGAATGTAATAGTCTAAGAAATCATTAATCTTACTATTCTGTAGTAATCTATGGCTTGCGAACATATAAACTGGTTTCAAAAAATTAAGGAAAAACAACAAAAATAGCGATTACTCAAAATGCTACATGTAGATTTTAATAAAATTGAGGCACAATATAGAAAACATAGTAAGGCATAAAATAACATTAAAAGAAATTACCGCATGATTGTGGTGTTTTAGAAATTAATACAATTATAAAATAAACAAAATAAATGTGCCAGTTTAGTATAGGAAAAGCGCCTTTAATATGGGATATAATCACCCCTAGAAGCAATACAGCAGCGATGTGTGTTACTGTCAATTATGCGATCAATAAGTTCGCTAGAAGGTGCTCTTATAAAGCAGCTGTAAACGTGACAAGGGTCTAAGGAGGGGTATTGAGAGCAGCAACACATTTTTCTAAAGCAACCCAAACATGGGATTCAAGTCCAGCGATCGAGCTGGACATTCCATGCGCTGAATTGTTTGGTGCAGAAGATAATCTTCCTTGACGCGAACACTGTGTGGTCTAGAGTTTTCATCATGAAACAGGAAATCATTACCTATTGTGCCGACATAAGGGCGCACATAAGCATCCAGAATGTCATCTCTAGACGTGAGCATTCACAGTTCTACATGGAAAGACATGGAGGTCTGTATGTCCACCCAAAGAGATACCACCCCAAACACAGACACTGCCTCCTCCGTATGAATCTCTTTCACGAATGTTTGATGGATGACAGCATGTTTCCTGTTCTCTCCAAATCAAACCACGCGTACTATCGCTTTGGAGGCTAAACCTGAACTCATCCGTGAAGAGAACACGCCTCCATTGATCACCCATCTAGTGGACATATTGATGTACCTACCTTAAATGTTCTCTTCAATGACGTGAGCTGAGATGAGTGGCATCCAAATAGCTGGTCGCCTCGCGTAAAGACCACCTCCGTGAAGCCGTCTGTGTACAGTAGACGTTGATACCAACCTTCCAGTGGCTGCAGCAAGTGAAGCTCTAAGAGGGGGGGGGGGGTTGCAGTTCTATTCCTCCATACACATAACCGTAAATATCAGTCCTTGGTGCTAGTCGTAGCTCTTGCCTGAACCTTCTGGAGGATGAACCAGTGCTTTGAAATTGTTGCCAAAGCCTTTGAACATAAGGGCTCACATTTAGCCATCTCGCCACTTCTGACTGACTTTGACCTGCCTTCAATTTTCAAATAGCTCTATATCGCAGTTCTGCAGACAAATGATACCTCGAGGTCATACTAATGAATTGGCTATCTCAGTTTTCTCATCTCATAATCACAGCGACAACTGCAGCCGTACTCTTTAAGCATGCATTTTTATGTTCCTCACAGATGACACAATACGATTGCTGAGTCATTAATTTGCATTTTGTAATCTTATTCAGCATCTTTTAGTTAAAAACATATGCAAATTTCATACAGATATGTTTCTTTTTGAGTGAGTTATCACTCTTTTTTGTGATTTTTCCTTAATTTTTGGAAACTTGTGTAGTAATCTAAAATGTACCAAACATATGTAACTTACCAGGCCTGGAAATTTCGGCCCCTTCAAACCTCTACAATCAATTTATAAGAAAAAAAACCCTTAAAATTAAAATATTTTCAAAATAAATAAAGAAATAAATTAATTTTTAAAAAATCTACCTTCCTTCTGGTGAAATTCTGATGTGTACAATAGCACCATTCTCAGGATCGTGAAGCTGAAACTTAGCAAAATCAAAGGCAGAAGATGGCATAAATGCTTCATCCAAACAGCATAAATTGAGAGAACCATCTTCCAGACCCATAAATATAAAATTTCCACATGGGCTATAAAAAATAATATCACTCAATACAACAGACATTTAAAGAAAAACACACAACCTGCAAAGTAGTTAAAACATTATAAAATCTCTTTATATTTTACAAAATGGTTATAAAAAAAAAAATGTTGAATGTGTCGTTCTGCATTTCAATTTAAGAGATTCTATACATGGTAACACCTTCACATCATGTAACTTTACTAGTAAATATACTCAATAATTAATCGAAGTTGAATTAAGATTTGGTTACCTGAATTATTTTAGAACTTTGAGGAATGAATAAAGGAAAAATTCTCTTTTAATACGAGTATACAGCCAAACCTCATTAAGACAAAGTCGCAGGGCAGCAAAAATCTTTTTGTATTAACCGATAAAACAACAAAAGGCATTTAGGATGATTTAAAAAATACATCATTAAAACAAAGATATCAAAGAATGTAAATGATATCTGCAGAGAAATATTCTTATAAAAAAATGGTACTTTAGGGCTAGCTGGGCCCTAATGTTATATATATGTGTGTGTGTACATATATATATATATGTGTGCATATGTATGTATATATATATATATATATATGTGTATATATATATGTATATATGTGTGTGTACATATATATATATGTGTGTGTGTGTATATATATATATGTGTGTGTGTATATATATATATATGTGTGTGTGTGTGTATATACATATATATGTGTGTGTGTGTGTATATACATATATATGTGTGTGTGTGTGTATATACATATATGTGTGTATATATATGTGTTACCAAAAAAATAAATGTGTAAGGAGAAATAACATGTAAAAATATATTAACCTCTAAGTTAGACTTAAAAAAAATCTTTTATTGACTTTTTTTTTAAATTTTTGCATTCTACATTTGTTTATAAAGGCGTCCACTTTTTCCAAATTGTCCAAAGCACAATTGGCATTTTCTTGTTGAAGCAGAAACCATTGAACAGATTTTAAAGCTTCTGCAGCTTCACTGAAGGAGTCGGGAGGGATTTTGACCCCTCCACCAGCCTCCATTTTATTCAGCTTTACCTCTTCATTCTCCTTTTCAGTTTAATCAAAATTCCCACCAGAAACTTTTAATTAAATTTTTCTTTTATAACTTTGGTGGAAAAAAATCGGCCAGAATATCTTCATCTGTCATGGGTTGTGAGTCATAACATTTTTATCAATTCGAACGTAATTCTCAAACGCCAGGGGAGAAGTTATTCCTCAATTTTCAGCTTCTATCATATTGTCAATTTCTCTTCATCTGTTTCTATTTGTGCAACATCTTCCTCTGAAAAACCACCATGCCTAAAAATTGATTTTTATAACAGTGGAAGCAACAGAGTTCCATGCACTTCTTAGGAAATATATTGTTTCTAAGAAATCGATAGAAAATGAGCATTCGATAAGTTTTTTGATTATTTCTTTCCTGTAATGAGTTTTCAAATGCTGAATAATACCGTGGTTGCATGGCTGAAGCTTTGCTGTAGTATTTGGAGGGAGGGAAATGCATTTTATTGATTTTAGCCCTATTGCATCTTTGTGGGCTGTACAATTGTCCAACAAAATGCATATTTTTCTCTTTTGATTGGTAAGTCTTGAGTCTAATTCAAATAACCATTTTGAAAAATTTCCTTATTAATCAAAGCATTTTTAGTGAATGTGTACTGAACAGGTACTGTCTTTACATGCTTAAAGCAACATGGTTTTGCAAATTTTCCGATAACATAGATAGGCAATTTTTCACTACAATACATATTGCAGGTCACCAGTATTGCGACTCTTACTTTATTACATTTTACACCAGAACACTTCTCTGCTTTAAAAGTTAATGTAGATGAAGGTTGTGCTTTATAAAAAATTGCAGTTTTATCTGCATTGAATATATCACATGGTGCATAATCTCTTTTAATAGCCGGGCCATTCTTTAGAGAAAAACAAATCTGCATTACCCTGATTAATAGCAGACTCTTCACCACACATCTTTTTGGAGACAATACCATGTCGTTCTTTAAACATTGACAACCATCCATTTAAGCATATAAAATCATCGACATCAAGAGCTTCTACAAATATCTTTGCTTTTTCTAGTAAAACAGCACCAGTTAAAATGATATTCTGGTTCCTAGCCTCTCTTATCCATCTTAATAAAGCAACTTCAATTTCTTCATTCTTGGCATTTTTCATTCGTTTTCTTGCAGGCTCGAGCTGATTGATAACGCAAGCCATTTCAATTGGTTCTCAATTCTTAATAACTGTTGAAAGAGTACTAGCAGGTATTCCATACTTTGCTGCAATCTCTGATTTTTTAAAAATCCCATCACTAATATCACATAAAATCTTCTGCTTGTTTCCAAACTAAGAGCCTTTTTTCTCATTCATTTTCACAAATAGAGCCCCGATACAATTAGAATGCAATCAAAAAAATTTTTCTAGCAAAGAGCTTTATTCATATCAAGTGATCAACAAGGTGCTAGCAACGAAATGAATCGCTCACAAAATAATTTAAACATCAGCAGAGAAAGAATGCAACTTTTTTCTCTTCCTCCACAGTCACCATTACACCCACATTAGTTGCAAGAACCAACGCATATCCCCCTTCGTTCAGCCTCAGAAAAGCGATAAACTCGTTTCAAGGTGAAAGGCTGACGCAAAGGTCGCAACGAGGAAATTTATTTTATTAGGTGCAATATTTACTTCGTCTTAAATAAAGGGAAGTTTGTCTTCTTGTTTGCATTAAACAATGCAATTTATTATTGTTTTCCAAGATAACGTGATGGGGAAATTATTTTCCTTCGTCTTAACGAGGTTTGGCTGTATAAATTCCTTGATATAAATTTTGATTTTTACTTTCTTCTAGATATATAAGAAGAAAGTATAGATATCACAGAAATTTTTTACTTCTATTTTTTGATCGATTCACATATTTACCTATATTGCATGGATAATACAGGGATAACTTCAGCAGTCAATATCTCCAGAGCTCTAATAGGAACTAATTCCAATGGTTCCCTAGAAAACTTTCCTTCAAATGGAAATTCAAAAATGTAACCAAAATCTTCTTTGCCCTGAAAATGAAATACATGGTATAAATTATTCTCAAGCTTTGGCATGTTGCCATCTTACGTTAGAAGAGTTGAGTTTACGATGATATACAGAAAGAAGACAGTTAACGACATAAGATATAAAAAAAAGAAAAAATAAAAGTGACCACTGTCAAGTAAAAACAACAACAACTACAACAAACAGCACTAATTTACAATATATAGTTAACAATTCATAATTAAAAATTTAGTTGCTTAATCATAATAAAACAGTTATGGAAAATTCATGTTTCAAGAATACCATACTAAATATAATGCTTTTCGTTTTCATAATTTTATTAATTTTCATTCCTTCAAGATAAAATATTTCCTCTGTCTCTGAAATTACAATGGTAACGTTTTTTCATTTTTGTACTTTTCTTAATTTTAATGACTATTTTTAAAGATTTCATTATATTATATAGACAACACCAAATAATATTTTTAAAATTATATATAGATTGGAAAGAAAGTAATAACAACACTGTCACAAAAATATGGTTTTACTATTATAGCCCATTATTGACAATGAGGGTGTACATACAAAACATTTTTGTAAACATGTTAAACATTAATGTGAAGACTATTAGATAGCTGTATAATCCGACTAAACACTTATTTGAATGTTGCAGAGACATTTATGACGAATTTTCATAAGGAAATATTTTATTTAACAAATGATAAGCTGAGTTATCTGTAGTTTAAAGTTATTTTCATTTGGAGCAGTTGAGCAGTAGAATTGCACACCAGAGTCCTATGAAGAGGTTAAGTTATTTGATACACCAGAGTTCTATGAAGAGGGTAATTTATTTGCTAACTTTGTACATATCCTTATTGCCCTTTTCATATAGCGCTCAATGTTGAATTCTTATAGGCTAGTTGTGTCACTGTGAACATTATAGAGATAAATTTATACTAATATTATAAAGAAGTAAAGTTTGTTTATTTGTAGGAGGAAAACTCTGGAACTACCGAACCAATTCCAAAAGTAATGGTATCATAATGATGGTGTTAGTCCAACTTAGAACATAGGCTATATCTTATGTCTGTGCCACTGGCCAAAAGGGGGTGCAGGAGCAAAAAAACGTTCTAAAAATGCGATTTTTGTGTTACTGAAGGGCCTAAAACATGAAATTTGCAATGGTAGTTATTTATAAGATATAAATGATCTCTAAGAAGATTTCTTAAAAAATTCAAAATTTAAAATGGGTGAAAATGTGCGAAAACGTTCTAAATTGCGATTTCTACGCAATCTCAGAAAATACTGATTCAATTTTTTAAAAAATAGCGTGAAAACGATGGCGACAGCCCTCGCTCTAATATAGGCCATATTTTATGTCAGTGTGACTAACCCGAAGGGGGTGCAGGAGCAAAAATCGTTCCAAATTGTGTTTTTTGAAATACAGCAGGGGCTAGCAACTTGAAATTAGGCATGGTAGTTACTTATATGATATAAATGATCTCTAAGAACATTCCTTTAAAAATTGGAAATTTAAAAGGGGTGAAAAATGCACGAAAAGCGTTCTAAAGAACATTCTAAATTGCAATTTCTATGCAATCTCAGAAAGTACCCAACCGATTTCAAAAGTAATGGTTGGAAATTAATTATGGTGACAGCCCTTGCTCCAACATAGGCTCTATTTCATGTCAGTGTCACCCCAAAGGGGGTGCAGGAGCAAAAAAAAGTTTTAAATTGTGATTTTTGTGTTACGAAAGGGCCTAGAATCCTGAAATTAGGCAGGGCAGTTATTTATAAGATACAAATGATCTCTAAGAACATTTCCTAAAAAATCGAAATTTAAAAGGGGTTGAAAATGAGCGAAAAGCATTCTAAAAAACTTTCTAAATTGAGATTTCTACACAATCTCAGGAAGTACCAAACTGATTTAAAAAATAATGGTGTGAAAACGATGACGACAGCCCTCGCTCCAACATATGCTGTATTTTATGTCTGTGCCACTACACCAAAGGGGGGTGCGCAGAAGCAAAAAACGATCTAAATTGCATTTTTTGTAGTACTGCAGAGGTTAGCAACTTGATATTAGGCATGGTAGATACTTATAAGATATAAATGATCTCTAAGAACATTTCCTAAATAATTCGAAATTTAAAAAGGGGTGAAAATGGATGAAAAATGTTCTAAATTGTGATTTCTATGCAATCTCAGAAATTACCCAACCGATTTCAAAAGTAATGGTTGGAAATTGATGATGACAGCCTTTGCTCCAATATAGGATCTATTTCATGTCGACGTCACTACCACCTTGCGATTGCATTTTAAACATTCTAAATTGTGATTTTTGTGACATTGAAGGGGCTAGCAACTTAAAATTTGACATGGTAATTACTTATGAGATGTATATGTTCTCTGAGAAGAGTTAATTAAAAATTTGAAATTTAAAAGGGGTGAAAATGAACGAAAATCGTTCAAAAAAAGTTCTAAATTGCGATTTCTACGTAATCTCAGGAAATATAAACCGATTTCAGAAGTAATGGTTTCAAATTGATGGTGACAGTCCCGGCTCCAACAAAGCCTATATTTTACGTTGTTGTCACTACCACCTGGGGGGTTACAGGAGTAAAAAATGCTCTAAATTGCCTTTTTTGTGTTACTGAAGGGGTCTAACATTTTAAATTTGGAATGGTATTTAGTTCAAAGATGCAAATGCTTTCTAAGAATTGTCAAAAGAAAATTCCAAATTTAAAAGGATGAAGTGAGCAAAAAGTGTTCTATAAGCATTCTAAATTATGATTTTTAGGCAATTGTATGAAATACGAAACAGATTTCAAACATAATGGTTGCAAATTGATGGTGATAGAGCCTGTTCAAACATGAGCTATATTTTATGTCAGTGCCACAACCCCTAGAGGGTTGCAGGTGCAAAAAACTTCTAAATTTCGATTTCTGAAGTATAGAAGAGGCTAGAAACTTTAAATATAGCACGGTAGTCATAAAATATAAATGTCCTCTAAGAACAGTCAAAAATAAATTCAAAATTAAAAAGGGGTGCAGCGAAGGGAAGGAGTGAAAAGCATTCTAAAAGAGTTCTAAATTAAGATTCCTATGGAATCTCAGGATATAATAAACCGATTACTAAAGTTATTGGTTGCGACTCAAGGATGATAGTCCCTGATCCTATACGGGCTATATTTTATGCCGGTGTCACTACCACCTGGTTGGCAAGGAACAACAAGAAAGCCTTTAAAAACATCTAAAGTCCGTTTTCTATAGAATATTAGGAAATACCAACCGATTTCAAGGTTAATGCTAGCAAATTAATGGTGACAGTCTCTGTTTCAACATTTTCCGAGACATTTTATTTCATCTCTGTTTCAGCATTTAATGTTGGTGCAACTAACACCAGAGAGGTGATAGATAGACTGTTGGACAAGAATCTTTGAATTTGACATGAGGGTTAATATTAAGATGTAAATGTGTTAAGATGGTTTCTAAAAAGTTTAAATCTTCAAATGAATACTGAAACGAGCATAAAAGTCTCAAAATACTTTTTAAATTATCATTTATTTGGAATTAGTTTTAGTTCTTCTTATTAATTAAAATTTCACTTCTGTCTATTGCACTTTTAGAATGAAGTTTAGTCAAACTGTGGCTTAATTTGTAATTTTTGAATTATTCCAAAAAGTGTTCTTCTAATAAAAAATAGTCATACAAATCACTTGGCATATTTCAACTATTACGCAAGCAAAGTCGTGGGGTTTGCTAGTATCTTATAAATACATATGTAAAATAAAATAACAAGGATAAAGAAAATTAATTACTAAATTTAATAAGAGCATAACATCATATAAAAAATATAAAAAGTATTATAAAAAAAATATCAAATTAAATTAAGTTAAAAAGGAGGAAAGATTTAATTGAATTAAAAACTCCATTAGTTAAAATACTTTGTAGAATATTTAATAATGAGAAAAATAAATATGTACTAAATGATAATTTATGCTTCTCATGCAAAATTTTATCAAAAGACCATAACCTAAAATCTGCTTTTATGTCTAAATAATTAATAATAATAGCACACTTTATTACTTGTAATAAACACAACTAATTTTGACAAGAAATGTGACTACAGTTTAAAAAAAAAAAAGAATTTTTAAATTCCTCGTTAATTTACAACTAGAGAAGGAATGGATGTTAATTTGGCTGTACATTATGTTGCAATAATATTCTCTCCCTCTCCCTTTATTTAATATTTTATTTACTTTTAAAGAATTGATGAGCTCTTTTTTTTTAAGCTTCGACTATTTATTTTATTTTCAAATTTTATATTAGCAATTATTGTGATTTTTACATCCAGTTACAATATAATAACTACATCTTCTTAAACCTTTAGTTATGTCAGCCTTATAATTAGTTTAGTAATAGCAGTGCATTTTCTTCTGGCGAACAGAGGGGTATCTGCACTGCTAAACATTTCATAAATTTAATAAAGAAAATAAAATTTTATAATTTTGTAATTAACGCTAAAGCAGCTCCAAAGGTACTGTGGATATTTATGCAATTTGTTAGGCTTTATGTCTAGTCCTTTGACCAGGGACCCGGAGCTGGAGCTGGAGCCTGGAGCCGGAGCGCTCCGGAGCTGTGTTTTCCCTGGAGCTGGAGCTCTAAATTTTCCCCAGCTCCAGGGCTCCTTTAGTTTTTAATATTCTTTTAAATCTTTTTTTTTTTTTTTTTTTTTTTTTCCAGTCTTTTAAATTTCTAGGCTTAAAATATTTTAATTACAGTAGAAGATCTTTATAACGCGATTCTATATAATGCAATTCTCCATATAACGCACAACTTCTCAGATGTAAACAATGAATTTTGCAGGTAAGAAGCACCTGAAATCCCACATCGTAAAAATTGCTACTCTCTAGAAAACTACATTTGATACATTAATTCAACTTTATCTCCTTAATTCAAAACTTTTTAATGAAAAAAAAAAATTGCTATTATTACAATAAATATTATATTTTTGGAAATGAGTAATATAATGAATGATTGGGTCCAGGTATAGTTGGACCATGTTTATAAAATAAACAATATAAAATGATCATATAATGCAAAAATTTAATATTTGGATAATTCCTGGTGACAAGATGTGCAGTATAAAGATATTCTAATGTATTTTGGTATGTTTCAGATTTATATGGTCGTGTTTATAAGGTAAATTTAATGATGTGTGAAATGTGATCCATATAATGCAAAATTCTATATAACGCACAACCTTGCGTTTTTAGGTTTGCGTTATAAAGATCTTCTACTGTACATCATTATTCAGTATTTTAATTATATCATTTTTTAGGTTTTTATTATTATTATTAGAGAAGGAAACCTTCTCGAAACATGGTAACACTACTTTACTTCTACTTTCTACTTGAACTAAGTGACAACACTATTCGAAAACAAATATGGCTGCCTGTTGTTTGCATGTGTAGTTGTACAATTTTGGCTGTTTGAAAAGTGTAGAAGAAATTTAAGATTTTTGTGTTTAAAATTCCACCAAACTTTCTATTTTAAAAGCAAAAGCTAAAAGATGTCATACTTTCTGAACAAGCATTTGAAGTTTGATGAGAAGAAAAATGCATTTTGTCAGCTCTTTAATGAAGGTAGAAAGTATTTGTGAGCAAAAAATTAAACGTGTAAATTAAAATCTGCAACTCAAAAGCGCGAATTCGGAGCTGAGTTGGAGCCGGAGCCGGAGCTGGAGCCACAGTATTTTCTCTTGGAACGGAGCTGGAGCTGGAGCATCAAAAATTGTTCGGCTCCGGGTCACTGCCTTTGACAATGAAAATGTTTATATTTAAAGTCACTATGAGCATTTTTTTATTTTAATAAACGGAATGCTTTTGAGAATCAAACACGCCTTTGAGGTCTCATGCAGAATCTGCGACTATTTGGATGTAAGCATATACAAGAATAACATACTTTTAAAATAACATTAATTTTGCTATATTTTCAATCGTTGTGAAAGTATAAAATATACAGAAGAAATACATTTTTTTGTTTAATTTCAACACTTTATAAACTGGATCATAAACATAAAATTTTTAAAATCTCCCTAAAAAACAAAACAATTTTAGTTAAAATATATGTTCTAATATTACTGTTAGTAATTAGTTATATTTTTACCTTTTTCTCAGTGTATAATTTCAGGCATGATGTTTGATATGTTGCATAATCATAATATCTGGCTACTGGCAATTATCTGGCTTATTAGTTGGATACCCTGAATGCAGTTAGATAGCCATTGCATCCTTATTTACAACCCTAGAGACCTGGTATCCATATAAAGCTAGAACAAGTTTTATCAACTATCTGAGCCATTGTAAATTTAAATAGACTGATGGGTGATAACCAGAAATATAAATAAAATTTTAATCTTTAATCAAATGTGTAAATCATAAATAAATAGCATAGAAACATAATTAAATTAAAAAGTACCAAAGAAAGCCAAATATGATTTGAAATAGTTGAAGGAAGGTAAGACAGAATTTCAGGAGGTGTAACAGGTCCACTGAAGCCAAGTTCAAGACGACGACTTTCTCTTTTTTCTATTAAAAATAATAAAATAAATTCAAATACATAAATTTTAAAACAAGAATCTTCTTTAATAAAATTTAAAAACTTAAATAATGAAAAGAAGCAGAAAGTATATAGCACAGCAGCAGGCATTGCAGCTTATTTTTTGAACTTGTACATTAATTCAACTGATTAAAAATAAATACTGTATTAAAACACGGATAAGGAATGACTAAAATTACTTTATATCTCAATAAAAGATTTTATCTGAGATTATTGGGGTCACAAATAAATTTTCAGCTTCTGATAGTGCTGCTGCAAATTGATGATAAAAATTCTGTTACTGGAATACATCACCAATACACCTACCTAATTACAAGCTAATCGGATGCTTTTTGCGGCAGTTATCGTGAGACATACACAGAGACTACACAGAGACACCAAGAGTTTTTCATCCCTACAGTAAGCATTTACTTGATGTTTCAGCAGTAAAAAAGTTTTATGTATATTAAAATTTTCATGAGAGAAAGTTTCGATTCAGTTTCGAACTGCAGCATTTGTTTTGGTTTGGACACTAGTTTATATCTTCACTGTTTTAATTGTTTTATCAAAAATATAAACTAAAAGATGAAATGAGTCAAATTGTTTTATTTCGAAGTCACGGTATAAACATTTACCTTCAGTAAGGACCGGCCTGTAAACAAAAATCCAATATTTAATATACTCACCCTTAAGTACAATTAATAAAAATCTACAATCAATAAATAGAACTATTTATGTAATGAAATTCACTCTCAGTTAAATGAATATAACAGGTATGATAAATTATACCTGAACTTTGATAGCATAAATACAAAGGAACTAGAAAAAATAACCTTTCAATCAATGTATAATGGTATAAAAACAAAAATATTTACATTAAATGTTTTTAAAAGTTAGTTGTGGCTTCAAAAGCTCCACTTATAATGGTACAACTTGCTTTACACAATTGGCATTCTGCCTCAATTTAACACCTTTATCAACAGTTATTATTTTGAAAAAAATTCCGTCTAATATAGTGGAACATGTATTATTACAATTAAGTAATTCACTTGATACATTTTCATCAGGAGCTTTAGAAGCATTAGCCAACCTTTCACGAGTCTTCGAAATAACTAACTGCATGATATTTCCAATGTGCTTTAAAAATACAATAAGCAGCAAAACTCTAAATGATTCTTCCTGTTGATTATACACTAGTTTTTGTCATTCTCATAACAATGTTAGAACTATAAAAACTAGAACGTTAGGATTGTATCCATTCAGAAAAAATACTTCAGCAGTGCAGAAGCATTCATTATAATCCTTATCGTACCAGTAGTTGTAAAAGTACGTTTATATTAACTTCAAGAAATGAATTCTAAGACAAGAGAAAACAAATTGGCAGATATTTTGCTTTTGTGCAATTTTGATCTGCGGTTTAAACGCAGCAGCTTGAAATCCGAAAAAAATGAATTTTGGGTATTTTGAAAATACGAAATAGTTGGAAAAATCACTGCAAAATATATTAACAAAATACTTTCATTTTGTCGGTTTAAAGTACAAAATACAAATGTATTTCAAATATATGTATTTTTTATGCTGCCAACTCTGGAAAAATCGATGATTTACAAACTATGATATTATTAAATAGTTTATCTTCAAGTTTTGAAAATTTTCGCTATTCAATAGAACCATGTGACATACTTCAAAAACTTTCAATAAAAGTAGACGAAAGTGATGCCCACCATCATAATGATAGACAAAGCAGAGACTCGGAAATTTTCATGGAGAATCATTTTCAAAAGAAACCTCCATGGAATAATACAAATAAAAAGAACTCAAAAACTTTTGATCCATAACAGAAGGATGATGATAGAAAATCCCTTGTTTCTAAAGCAAATCAATTAGCCATCATGCAACTCAATGCGTAATTATAAGGACTTTTGCATTATAAACAGAATAATCTTAGGTTAAATTATTTGAAAACAACGTTTAAACACACAATAAAAACAAGCAGATTTGACCATACGTATACGTTTCATGAGTACTAGGACTCACATCCTCAGTGTAAAAACTATAAAAACTTTAAAAACAATATCCCCCCAACTGCATGTATGGTGAAAAAACCCAAATGTCAAAACATAATACCAAAAGACCATCAAGTTCTAACAGCCAATGAAATTAATGCAGAAGTGAAGTGTCGTGACACAACAAATCCATCCAGAAAGTTGAGATGTATGGTGTACTAGATAAATCATTAACCAAGGAGTCTTTAAATTTATGGATATGAATAGCCTCAAAAAAGTCTAAATCCAGAGGAGTAATGCATTTCTTAATAATGGTAGCTGAGTCAAAATTAAAATTATGTCCCTCCCCCCCAGCAATGAGAGGCGATAGAGGATTTCTGCAATTCTTTTTTCTTTACATAGTTTCTGTGTTCATTGATTCTGTAACGGAGTTTTCGTTTAGTTTGTCCAATGTAGGACAAACCACATTGGCATTGAATGTTGTAAATGCCCCAATAATTATGTGGAGGAATTTGGTCCTTAAGTTGCGAAAAAGATAATTTATTAACCGGCTTAAAAACCACATTAAAATTATAATGTCTTAAGATATTAGCCATCTTAAAGCTAATGCTATTATAAAATGGTAAAATGATAAGGTTGGAAATGGAAACCGCAGTAACAGGAGAATCAAGATTATTAACATATTTATTAAGACTATGAGAAATTAAATTATTGATATAAGATAAACTGAAACCTCGATCAATAGCCACAGATCTAATGTAATTTAATTCTGTAATGAGTGAATTATTATCTGAACAAATTAAGCGAGCTCTATTAATCAAATAATGATAAGCCGAAGCTTTTTTGGGAAGGGGGGTGACATGAATTGAAGGGGGGGGGGGGGAGTGTGACAGCAAAAGATTTAAGATAAACGCAAGTGTCAAAGGTGTTAGGCTGACGTGTAACCAACACATCCAGAAATGGCAATCTATTATCTATTTCAACTTCATAAGTGAATTGAATGACTGAATCTATTGAGTTTAAAATCGTTAATATATTGTCAACAGAAAATAGAGAAAGGTCCAAGAGTGCAAAAGAATCGTCTACATATCTACAATAAAATGGGAAGTTGATGAGGTTAAACATTTTAACCTCAAAGTAATGCATATATAAATCTGCTAAAAAAGGGCTAAGGGGATTACCCATTGCTAAACCACCCGTCATAGTATAATATTGATTAGAAATTTGAAATGAATTTTGTTTTAAACAAGTACTGAATAACTCAATAATATGGTTGATTTCATAATCTAGATAAATGATAATCATAATCTTTCATAAAGTTAGATTATGAAATCAACCACATTATTGAGTTATTCAGTACTTGTTTAAAACAAACCTTATCATTTTACCATTTTATAATAGCATTAGCTTTAAGATGGCTAATATCTTAAGACATTATGATTTTAATGTGGTTTTTAAGCCGGTTAATAAATTATCTTTTTCGCAACTTAAGGTCCAAATTCCTCCACATAATTATTGGGGTATTTACAACATTCAATGCCAATGTGGTTTGTCCGACATTGGACAAACTAAACGAAAACTCCGTTACAGAATCAATGAATACAGCAACTATGTAAAGAAAAAAGAATTGCAGAAATCCTCTATCGCCTCTCATTGCTGGAGGGAGGGACATAATTTTAATTTTGACTCAGCTACCATTATCCAGAAATGCATTACTCCTCTGGATTTAGACATTTTTGAGGCTATTCATATCCATAAATTTAAAGACTCCTTGGTTAATGATTTATCTAGTACACCATACATCTCAACTTTCTGGATGGATTTGTTGTGTCACATCACTTCACTTCCGCATTAATTTCATTGGCTGTTAGAACTTGATGGTCTTTTGGTATTATGTTTTGACATTTGGGTTTTTTCACCGTACATGCAGTTGGGGGGATATTGTTTTTAAAGTTTTTATAGTTTTTACACTGAGGATGTGAGTCCTAGTACTCACGAAATGTATACGTATGGTCAAATCTGCTTGTTTTTATTGTGTGTTTAAACGTTGTTTTCAAATAATTTATATTTTCACACAAGTTCTGTACTTATTAATCTTGGGTTATTTAACAGTGCAAATGACTCAGCTCAGGCACTCACAATATCAAAACATAAAATGGAAAATTTATATTACATTAATAATGGGTGTATGTGTCAATTTGAAGTTAGTTTGTTAATTTGAAGATAGCAAAATAAAAACTGTTAGTCTCAAAAATAATGGAACTACAGAAATAAACGGCCTTGGAAAAGCTCTCATCAAAGTAGAAGCTCCAAAATTTAGAAGTACATGATGTGTTGTTACTTCCTGAACTGAAAACTACTTTACCGTTCGTCTCTAAAGCATGTGACTGAGAATGGACTGTTACATTCAAAGAATAGTGTGTTGTGATAAAAGATTTCAAGGATAATGTGATACTGATAGCAGATTAGAAAGACCTTTATTATTTATTTTTAAAAAAGTGATAATACAAATTATAGTGCAAAATTTTCAAATAAATCAATAAATAATATAAAAATAAATACATAGAAGTTCAAAAATGGCATTGTGGAATAAGCCACTTATCTGCAGTATTTAATTATGAAGTGTGCACATTAAATAAGTTAACTACTGCATTTTTATTAAATGAATTAGAACATGTGACTAAATTGATAGATTTGATTCATTCTGATCTTTGTGGATGTATAAGGATATCATCAATTGGTAAATTACTTTATTATATTAATTATATTTATTGATGACTATTCTCGTTATTGTGCGGTAAGATTTAAAAAAGTAAAAATAAAGCTTTAAAAGCATTTACAGAGATTGGAAATCTCTTGGGGGGAAAAAAAAAAAAACAAAACAGAAAAGTACTAAAATTAGAAGGATTGTGATTGATAATTGGGATGAATTTATTAACAGTGAATTTGAAAAATTCCTAAAAGTATATGGTATTTAACATGGATTAACCCATTCTTTTTGTTCACAACAAAGTGGTCTTTCAAAACATAAGAAATTATTGGAAAAATAGTGCATTGTCTTACCTCAATCAAAATTACCCTTAACTCTGTCAATAGAGACAATAAAAATACTGCAAATTATGTGAGAAACAGATGTCCATGAAAACTACTCTAAATGGAAAACATCCTGTGAAATTTCAAATAATATAGTATCTAATGTTAGTTATTTAAAGATCTAGATCACACAAAGAAATTATCAATGGTTATTGAGATACTTTGAAAGCTTTACGTGTTTACTTTCCTGGTGAAAATAGAACAATTACTTCTAAGAATGTTAAATTTTTTTAAGCATACTCTGATAAACATTCAAAAATAAGTCAATTTGAAGCTGAAATTTTGCATGGAGAGATAAAAATAAATGTATCAGATAAGGGAGTGAAAACTTTATTCCAGATCAGATTAAAATGGAAAATGAAACAGTGAATTATCATGTGACTCAATGTCAAAGGAGAAAAATGTTTTTTCGTTATGAAATCATGAAGTAGTATGCAAAATGGAACCAGAAAAAACTGTTGATAGTTGTAATGTACAAATATCAATAAAAACTGCTCTAAAAAGTTTAGAAACTTCTCAACAGTACAATGCTATGATTAATGAGGATGATTAAGGAGGATCTCCCCCCCCCCCCCCTATACATGAACAAATAAAATTTTTAAAGTAATTCAGATTGAGCTTGAGCCAGCCGAAGCCCAAAAACTGATATAAAAATTTAGTTGAAACACCTCCTTACTGTATTGCTGTTTAATACGTATAGCTGTTTTGATGAAAAAGACTGCAAAAGCTTGAAGATGGGAAGGAGAGGGGAATTTAGGCTTTGATTTTTCGGAAGCACTATTGCACTGGGCTCCGGAGCCCTGTATTTATGAGCTCCTGTGAATTCCGACCAATATTTAAATATTTACTTAAAAAGAGAAATACCGGAGGTAAGCTCCGGTGGGCTCCGGCTCAAATTAAGATAAAATTATATATTATATTGAATAAATTTTATATTATATTGAAAACAATATAATATAAAAGTAGCAGAAATGTAAGTTTAAGAATTAAGCCATATTCATGACCTAAAGTTGTATATAACATATTTAGAAAAATATTCTCCATGCTATAGCAAGTAAGACAAATTTTTGCATGACCAAAACTTCTCGAGTTATGACATTTAGAAATTTTAGGAATTTTTACTATTTCTTAATACAAAAAACAGGCCAGACAAAGCTGGAAATTCGTAAAATACAAAGTATTATGATTCGACAAGTTTAGATCATACAATGTCTTTTCATTTGTTGGAGCTGGAAAATTTTTTTTTTAAATATAACTTATAGGACTCGAGGAACTTACCAAAATTTTGGATTTGTTACATTTACGAAAATAACTACTTTCATTTAAATAACTTCTAAGATATAAAAAAAAATATTAAAAAATGTGCAGTTGGAAGTATATATCTAAATCTGACGATTTAAGTGTTAGCTATAGATCAGTGATAACAGGGAACATTCCGTGCCAAAGCAAAGTACCGTTTATTCGAATAACAGCGTTGCACGAGCCCCGAGCCTTAATGAATGACCCTTAAATTAACCTGAAATTTGTATGATTTACATCTTTAAATCTGTTTTATCTTAATTTATATTTTTAAATGAAAAAATATTGAATTGAAAGTATATGCTATTTGGTACTTTACTTTCTGCACAATTTGATTTGTGGAGTCTATGCGCACCAATAGCGAGCGAAACCGCGACGAAACACTCATGTTTTCACTGATTTCGTCGAAATTTCACACATTATTTTCTGTAAAAAATATTTCTAGCCATCCATAATTGTCTACCACTCTTGTATCTAAAGGAAGTTTGTCAGATTCAGAAGTATTTGATTCTTTTCCACAATAAGGTGTAAAGTTGTAACAGTAACCATAGTTGCCACACAAAGCCCAGTGTTGATAGCCAAATCTAATAGGTTTAGATTTTATTAACTGTTTCATCATATGATGACCATAATACCGAACGTTCATTTCTTCAACAGACACATTTTCATGGAAAATGCCCCATTTCTGAAGATTCTTCGAAAGCATTCCTAACTTGAGACGTATTTTATATTATTTATCATGTTTGTCATACTAATGTAATTTATTATCTTGGAAATGTAATAATCGCTTGAGCTTTAAGGAGAAATTTCTGGGTATAGCATCCTTCAATATTGCTACTCTTCAATCATCTGCTCCAGCCCAGTAGTCCCGTCCACTTGGTAAAGTATGACATCCCGAAAGTATCAAAAATCCTATAATTGTTTTTATTTTGTCTTTACAGTTACATTATAGTTCAATTTACTTTTCATTTCCTGAGCATATCGATTAGCTTCCTCTACAAACATATCATAAAGCCTTTCAGTAAAAAGCTCTACAAACAGGTCAACTGGACTCATATTATTGGTTTTCACTGTCAATGTATCCGAATTTCTCTTAGAAGAACTTTCCAAAGTTCTGAATGTGTAAGACGGGGTTTTATTTGTCATACAACTAATATTTCTCTTTTACGTTTACGGTAATTTTCTTACTTTTTCTTTTACTCGATATAATACAGTTATCATTATCATCTGGTATTATAATTTCCAACGTGCCTGCAACATCTGATAAAACTGCAGTGCCCAAATGATCATCATCGAACTGTTCTTCAACAGTTAGATCATTTACATCTGGAGGCATTAATATAATATCTGCTTCTATTTCTTCAGAAAAAATATAAGCAGTTGTCTCTTCTAAGCTTTTAAAAACATTTTTTCTACTCATATTTCAATTTACTTTTATAGTTTACATGCAAAAAAAAAGCCGTAAGAAACTCTTAAGAAACAATTCTGAATATGAATAAAAACTATACCCTAACGCCCAGCACCCTCAAACGATGACGGATAACTTTTCCTGTTTATTACGGATACATTAATAACAATAAATATTAAAAAACATGCTAATGGCATAATATGGACTAAATAAATTACATTTATACCATTTTGATAGAATTTAGCTCATAAATCCAGTTTCATACAGTAGTATAAAAAATACACAACTTGATTACCAAAAAAATCAGGAAATTATACTGCATTTTTCCCGTGCATTTTTACTTAGTTCCAAAGAAATCGCATATATTATATTGTGTGGTGCTTTCAACTATCATACCAATTTGTAAATAAAAGAACATTTTTAAATTTTATGTAGGAAATAAAATTTTTTTGCAGCGTTATCAAATGAGGATGCTGGGCGCTAATGGGTTAACATAGCATAGCAACTAGCAAGTTTTTTTCTTTTGTCAGTTTATGAATAACTAAAATAAATAATTTTTTCAGTACAAGTTTGACCCCAAGGACTGATATAAAATCAAGTCGAATCAATTTCAGCACAAGGGCTGGGCTCAAGTTAAGCCTGCCTCACCTCTCTCCAGTACATAGTAATCAGCTCCACTGTCAAATCTGCAAGAGATACGTCTATTTAACTAATTGATATGCGTATCTAGCCCACCATGTTAAACATATGAAAGAAAAAAAAAAAAAAAAAAAAAAAAAAAGAAAACTAATAGATTAAGTATTAAATCTATAGAAAATATCTTATTTACCTCTTTTTTCATCATATTTCAGTTTACATAAGCCAGCTTTTCCAGCTTCAGTCATGTCAGGTATCTCTTCACAATCACTATCATAGATCCGATCACCTAACTAAAGAGTTTTGGTAAACATCAGTTAATAAAGATTAATTAATACAAAACTGGATGCCATTCCAGTTTATTATTACCTCACTAGCATAATGAATTATGATAAGAGAAATTGGACATTATTTGAAGTGCCCATTTGAATGAAAGGCTAAAACACAATGTGCAGCGTACGATTCGGTAATGTTTAAAAGACTAGCATTTCCTACCTATATATATAAAATAGAAACGAAAATTTCATTATGGCTGCTTATAAATCGAGTTTTACTGAATGGATTTTGATTGAACTTGCACTGTTAGATAGATATTATTATCAGGGAAGGTTTTAGTATATAAAACAATGTTCTATGCAGATTAGTTATAGAATTATGACAGAAAGTTCTGTTATTTTGGGATAAAAGGTTATTATTCATTTTTTTTGGCGACGAATAATGTTGTTAAAAGAATTCAAGTGATAATATTACAAAACGAAAATATTTAATTTAAACATGAAAAGAATATTTTTAATGCTTAAATAATAAAATAATGCAAAATATTACAACTGATACAATATTTGGCGATTTATCTTTTGTGTCAGGTTAAAAAAAAATGAATCTGAAAATTTGATTACAGGATCTTTGAAGAACAATTTTTTCTTTTGTTTTTTATCCTACCCTCGATGATGCGACTTACAAGAAAAAATAGCAGATTGTAATTGTAAAAATAGCTGCAATTGTCAGTTACATATTATTTTATTTACTTTCGTCGCCAAATAATATGATTTTAAGCCAAAAATGCATAAAGGTGAAATTTGGCCGAATGTTTGCTATGGTGTTTTTTCAGGTACACGAAAGCATGTTTTGAATACTTTTTATATGCATCTGTAAATTATATAGATATCAGTTAATATTACAAAAAAAGGAGTCAAATATTAAAATTTTTGTGTAATGTCTGTCACACACTCATATTATAAATTAATTTCAGTCATTTAAAATTTTTTTCACCATACTTCTCCCAAACATGTCATTTTTATGGAATTAAAATCAAAGAATTGTCCTTTTTTAAACAAATATTTTCAAATTTTTTTAATTTAACTTTTTTTTTTAAATTTATCGCCAATTTCAATTACAGATATGTTCAAAGCTTCAAAAGTTAGGAACTGAAGATTATTCTTAACAATATTTGCAATGTACGGGAAAAAAATTGAAATGTCAATGATCTTGAATTAAAAATACAGATCAGAGGAAATTTCATTTCTGTGATCATGTAGGAATTTTGGTTGACGTTACAACCCTATCAACATCAACTAAATTTAGTGACAAATTAACAATTATTTAAGTTATTCTGGTTATTTAGTATCAGAAAACAGATTGAAGAATAATTGGTACATTTTTATTACAGGGGCCTTGGAGAGAAAAGTGAATTTTTCATGTATATTTTCTAGCAATTATTCACCGTTTCATACACATTCAAGAATTTTATTCCATATTTATACAATTTATATAATACTACCTGTACCCGGCCACTCGTTGCTGTGGCTCAATCTGGCTAAACTGAAAAGAAAGAAAAGAAAAAGTTCATGTTTCTAATATGTTTAATTTCACGATTCTCGTGGATATACAATATTTTTTGTTGTTACATTGTCTGTGCAGATATAGAGATTGTCTGGTTTGCCGAATCTAGAACATGAAACATATAAGTGTCCGTGGGAGAAGAAATCCGTGTTTAGATCTAAACCACAGAATTCTAAAGCTTGGCCGTAAGGTTCAGTGATGGAGATTGCAAACGCCAATCAAATTGGTAATTGCAATATCTTAAATTGAAATGGCACATCCATTGGAATCAAAGGAATGCGAGGAATGAAGACATCTTCATCTTTGAAAGGTCCTGTCAAGATTGTTGCTTCTACGACGTTGCTCATTATTTTTTTACTGCAAGTCATGTGCAGTTGCAAAGCTTTGGCTAGTGGATATTTCGTTACATCATAATTGGCAAGCCGATTGTCAATTGCAGTATGTGTGGTGGCATCCCTGGCAAATCGAATGAATTAAAAAGAAAAGTGCCCAGTTAAACTGATGGCATTGAGCTCACAGGCTATTCACAATAATTGTATATTATACTCTTATTTCAAAGAATAATGAAAGAAACTGATTTATCTAAATTAAGGAGGGATTACCCCCCTGTTCCCCCATTTATACTTAACCAATGAACCCCCAAAACTAGTCATGAAAGCGCCTTATCAGAATGAACGTATTTACAAAATTTGAAGCAAATTGGTTAATTTTGCATGAAAAACTGATTTATTTAAATTAAGGGTGGGGATTAGCCCCTGTTATCCTGCTTTATACTTAACCAGTGAACCCTCAAAACTAATCAGGGAAGTGCCTTATCAGAATGAACCTATTTTAAAAATTTGAAGCAAATTGGATATTTCTATCAAAAGTTATCGCATTATGTACATATATACAACTCTATTTCATACAAATTACATTTAAAAGCACATATTTTTACCAATTCGGCTCTAAAAATTTAAATTGTTCGATTACATATATGTTAAATTCGTGCTTTTTTATATATTATTCTTTTATTTATTTACTGATGAAGCTTTCATTTCTTGTAGAAAATTAGCGGGAGAGAAATTCTGAATTTTTTTTTAATGTGCAAATTGTTTATTAATATTTCGCAATGGAGCCAGCACGGCAAAATCATTTTATTGATAAATATGAAAAACGAAATAAAGCCAAAACTCACTGGGTTTTATAACAGACGATATTCTTGACATAGCAAGTATTTTAATTTCAATTTTTTTTCGGTTTTTATGAGAAAATGGCAACAAAAAGATACAGCAATCTACTATTTTCATTTTTCCCCCCTTTACTTTCACCAGAAATGGAGTACTTCAGCTGCCACGATTACAAAAAAAAGTAATAAAAACTACAAAAAAATTAATATCTTAAAATTAAAATGAGATACAGCTTTCAAACAAATTGCATTTAAAAGAGCATTTTTTTCGTTATACGGCGGTGTAAAAATTTAAAATGTGCGATGTTTAGAAGTATAAAAATTTGAAGTAGAGAAAATTACAAAACCAAAATTTTACTTCAAATTTCAAAGTGTTGCCATTCGCAAAATGACGTATGCATTACGCACAGATATGTTTGTACTTTATAATATAGATATGATTCTGTTTCTAATTATTCTGAATATCTTTATAAGTTGACTGTTAAACACAGAAGTTATATAAGGTTTTAAAAGTTTTTTTAAAGTAGTATTCGGTTCGGCCGAATATTTCGATTTATAGTTTGACATATATATAGTTTTATAGCCAAATAGTTTGACATTTGGCCAAACCGAATATTCGGTAACACGGTCGAATAGGCTGAATACCGAATAGATACTGAATATTCGGTGCATCCCTAATTATCCCACTCTTTATGTATGTTCGTAATTATATAAATATGTAGCACCTATAATCATCGTCTGGTCTATCCATCTGTCCACATATAACAGCACAAAAACTACCCAACTGAATGGTTTGAAATTTAATACATATAATCATTGCAGAATTTTGTCAAGTCATTTCAAAGTTTATGAAAATCGAATCAAAACTTAAAAAGATATTAATTAATAAATGTTTTCTTCATTCTATTAAATCATATCATACGTAATTAATTCAATGATATCCCATGACAGGTAATGATTCTACGTTTCCATGGTGGTTATGTCCTGTTTAAGATAAGAGTCATTATTTCCGTATAACTAAATTTAATGTATGTAATCGTAATAAATTTTGTATTCATGCATTTTTGCATAAGAGTGCAACAGCTATTGCACTAAGATGTGAATACTTAAAAAACTAGTTATAGTACGAACACACATCCTTTGCCACATTTGACATACAATTTCCGACCTGTTTACTATTTCTCATACATTTACTAGATTTCTAATTTGATATATGGTCTCCATTTACAATGATCAATTTTCATTAACACATCTACCCTATATATATAAAATCCTAATGAATCGAATTGAAACAAATTTATGTAACGATTCTATGAAACAACTGATTACGTTTCACGGCGATTTCTCCTAAAATATGGAATACTTTGCGATGAAATTAACACCAAAAATCTGCATTGATACACAGATCTCAAAACTGGTATTAGAATTTTAAAATTAGAATTAGTTTTCGAAATATTAATTTTTTTCTAATTTTAAATACTTTTTTTCTAATGATGGCAACTCAAATTTTAATCATAACAGATAATTTTTTTCATATTTTAGAAAAGGTTATTTTAAATTAATTTGGCGACGAGTTTGGCCTCCCTTAAATGTATGCTAAGAAATGCATCATGTTACTTTTATTCAGAATTCAATTTGTATTTCATTATCATTTTATTTAATACAAAACTTTCATTTAAAATTGAAACCTTTAAAATAAATGGCTTTCACTTCATTCTTTTTTTAAACGAAACGGGAAAAAAATATTAGACACAGATGTCATGTACGCAATGGGGTACCTAATTGACGCCAAAATGGTGTTATTTTGCCTGACATGGTAACCCGGCTATTGTTGCTTATTTATTAATAAATGTTTATTTGAATTTATTTACAAAAAATATTATAAATTGTTTTGTTCTATAGTTATTAAATTTTTTTTTATTATTGTTATTTCATTTTAAAAATAACAGAAAATAATTTAAAAATACATATGTAACAGGTATTTGAAAATGAGGTTTTCGCCAAATTGTCGTAAAAAAAAATCACGCCAAACCCGGTGTGTATGTGACAATGCAACAAATCATGAGATTTAATTTCCACTTCAAAGCAACGTTTTAATGTTATTACTTCTCCCGTCGACCAATTTCGCCAAATTATACAAATTGACATATTTTTTTATTTTAAATAACAAAAGAACAAATAAATTAGTATAACATTAATAAAAATACAAATAAAACGTCGAAATAAAAATCACTTGATGGCGTGAACATGTGTAACTTCCTTAAAATCAAGTGAATGTGACATTTACGATCAACTATTATTGGCATTTAATCTTATAGTTTGGCGACAGATTTTTGGTCGATGGGATAACCAAGTAGCACCGTTTTAATTTACCACTCGAAAAATAAAAAAAATGCTAACTGGCGAGTTAAAAAAAAAAAAAGCTATTGGCGAGATTTTCACCCGGCTAACATAAAAGTACCAGGAATCCTTTGTGATCATGGCAACTTTTATGTAGTTTTATTCGAAAAGATAATTTTGATTCTTTAATCAAAATGGTAACCTTTCTTATGAAAAGCGAAGAAATCAGCCCATTGTTTATGGCAGTTATGACTTGGACTGTTATAATATAAACGAAATAATGGGGATAGAATAATATTCGGCGACTTATCACACCTGTGGCTGGCTAACATTAAAGTACCAAAGTGGCCGCCTGGAATATAAAAAGCAAAGGGATCTGCCTGGAGCTGTTGATGATAGTCACATGACTTAGGCTATTATTATAGAGATTGTTTTCAATTTTAAAAACAGCGCAAAGAATAATATTTCCTAACGATTAAAAATTTATTTTCACGTTACTATTAAAAACAGAAAAAAAAAACTTTAAAATTACTATTAAATGAGTATGTGTTAAAGGCAGGAAAATATTGAAAATTATGTCCTGAAAATTGTATTTACACGTGAATATTAAAAGGGAAAGGAAACTTTAAAATAATAAATACATTAATATGCGTTTAACCCTTTCACGGACAAGGCACTTCTATTCGTAAAATCTTGAAATCGGTGAATGGCACCAGAATTTACAAACAAATTTCGAAATACAAAAATGCTTTTGTTCACTTACTTAATAAAAGGGAAATTTTCATCCCAATATTCTGATGCTAATGTGGCATTTAAGAATTAAAATTAAGTGGTCCAAAAATGAACCACCGCCTTTGAAGGGGTTAAAGTAAAAAATTTTAGTAATTGTATTATGTCAATCGTTTTATAACGCTTTTAAAAAATACCGAGAGACAAGTTAAGATTATTATTAATAACAATTTATAAAATATCTAAAAAGGCTACAGGTAAGTGATTGCTTGATTTAACGCTTCAGTTGTAAAAATATTTTACCTGCAGATTATTTTATGCCCCTGAAGTATCTGTCGCAGACACTTGGAGAAATTTCTGCTACTGGGCACTATTTGATTCTGTGAGTGTCAACAAAGCTCAAATCATATTCGAGATCTTAAATTTTATTTGCTAATGCAAAATTCATCAGTCCTCTTGAAACTTCGTGGCGTAACTCTTGCGCCGAGCAGGGATTTTGTTTACTCTGGCTGTACATGCATAAATATACTTTATTGAGTTACAAACTATTCCACATATATGTCAAGCTTTCATTCATAATATTGTCCCATTTTACAGACAGTCTGGGATTATTTGCTAATGCAAAATTCATCAGTCCTCTTGAAACTTTGTGGCGTAACTCTTGCCCAGAGTGGGGATCTTGTTTACTCTGGCTGTACATGCATAAATATACTTTATTGAGTTACAAACTATTCTACATATATGTCAAGCTTTCATTCATAATATTGTCCCATTTTACAGACAGTCTGGGATTATAAGCCATAAAAGTCGTTGAAAGAGACAACATTTTGAACAAAAGTATATACAAATAAACTCTCAAGAGTAGTAGTCATACTATATAAACTCTCAGCGTATG
Organism: Maratus speciosus; assembly: GCA_963932465.1. Taxonomy (NCBI): domain Eukaryota; kingdom Metazoa; phylum Arthropoda; class Arachnida; order Araneae; family Salticidae; genus Maratus; species Maratus speciosus. The sequence continues at coordinate 39,002,299 of OZ010792.1, forward strand.
CTCTAACACTGTAATAGATAAGGCCAGAACATACGAAAGTGCTTCAATGTGCTTCATTTTTTTTTTTTTTTTTTCAAAATTCAATTTGTATTTTTCAAAATTAAATTTTAAGGAATGTGTTAATAGATTTTTCCACTAGATATTGTATTTCACTATTTTTTAATTCAGCTTTCTCATAGATTCTGTTTATAAGTATGTTTATAAGTTTATAAGTATGAGAAAAAATACGTAATATTTAAAAATAATTAATGGATTCATTATTGTCTTCTTGGGAGCTTTTATTTGATATCTCATTTGTAAATGTCAGATGTTTTTTGAGAGTTTTTGTTTGTTTAAATAATAGATTTTAATGAATATTGTATATGATTTTTTTTTTTTTTTTTTTTTCACATTGAAGGACTCTATCAAACAAATACATTTACCCTAATTCAAAAGCTTAAAAAATTGGCTATTAAATTTCAAATAAGATATGTCACATTAATATTAAATTGGTATTTGCAGTTGAGAACAGAATATTATAAATTATTAGTTGAATATGAATAAGGAATTAAAATCAATCTTGAGATATTGCATTATGGAAAAATTGTGATCATATATATGCTATGAACCACTGAAAACCAAAAACGTTTTTTGCAGCCAAGTCTTGCTATGTGTAACTTTATATAAAATAATGCATAAATTGATTACCTAAAAGAATTTATAACATTGCAAATTATATTAAATTTAAATATAATTTTTAAATGAAACTGCTTTAATTTGGATAAAAACTTAAAAACAATGTTTTTTATAAACTCAACTGTTTTTAATTTTTTACAATACTCATGCATTAAGCTTAGAAACAATTACTTAAAGTTCTTTTTTTTTTGTTTATTCATAAGTCAAAATACCTATAGAAACTTTCAAATTGTGTTTATGTTAGATTTTAATACTTTTTTTTTTACATTTTAAACATTTAGAAAACTTTTGATTTAAATCAATGATTTTTTTTTAAAAATTGGTTGATTAAAATCATGATTTTAATCACTGATTTAAATTAACTGATTAAAATGGTTGACACCCTAGTTGTGAGGTAGCAATATTTAGCTGTATAGTTTTTGGTTAGATTTGGTTGATTCATTCAAAAAATATAGAACATTTTCGTTTACACCATAAGGTTTATGTATGAAAATTTAGACGATTTTCAAATTTTACCATTTATGGAAAAGAAAGTAGTGCATTCAAACAATTGACTTAAATGTTCAATTCCGGATGGTAAAATGTTCCAACAAGGGTCTTAATTTATTAAAATCAGTTCTAAATTTTATCAATACATTTTGTCAGATTTTTAAAATTAGGTGTATAACTTTAGATGGAATTTTATATATCTATACAAAACATTTTATTGTATCACTTTACATATTTGCCACCATATATATTTAATTTCTTCTCTTATTCCTTTATTAGTAACATTCTCTTATTCTTTTATTCCTAATGACTATATTTCATAGTATTTAAAAAATTCATTAAAATTATTCTGCTCAGAAAAATTAAGCAGAAAGTCTGGATGAGAGAAATAAAAAGTCATCTAATCTTTTGTAAAAAAAAAAAAAAAAAAAAAAAAAAAGCCGATAGCTCAGGTTTTCATCATATATGAACAATGATAGTAACATTGTAGTTTAAATTGAATGTGGATAATATTAAAATGCTGTTACAAGAACTACTTTACAGCATGGAAATTCAGGAGTACTAAAATAGTCAAATTAGAGTAGGCATGATTGTAAATAATTTAAAAGTCTCCAAATATGCCTATTTTTGGAAGATTTTAGTAAACTATTGCTATTGAAATAGATTAGAATGTGTTGAGATAAACACTGACTTTTAAATATTATAGAATACTACTAAAAAAGTTTTTTCACACAAAAATTGTAAAAACATTAGATTTCTAAAATGGATATTAGTAAATTCAGTTTACATTTTCATAAGTAGTCTTTCTTAGATGAGATTTTATTCAAATTCTCTATCAGATGCAGATGTTTCATGGCTGACAGGTAAGTAAGTAATGCTATATGTATATTAGGATAACAAAAACTCCCTGTCCAAACTGATATTTATCCTAATAAAGTCACAGTGTAAATTGGAATCCAAGATGTACTACAATCATATAGCACAGGCATGTCAAACTCATTTATCGCCGTGGGTCAAATTAAGTTCTATATATAAAGCCGCAGGCCACATAAAAAGAGCAGATAAATAGTATTACAGAATAAAATTTGTTCGTACAAAACACAGCCATGTTAAAGAAATTTAACTCACAGTTTCAATAACTTAGTACATTTTATCTCATTTTTTCGAAAAAATGCTCAAAATTGCTTTTCATCAACCAAACCTATAAAATTTAATTTAATTTTCCTAATTGCATTTTTTCTAATTCATTGTACATGCTAATCTTGATCTTGCAAAGGTACAGCTGTCAATCTTCCCTGTTTTCAAAGTATTAAAAAAAAAAAAAAAAAAAATATTAACATATATTGAATCGGAATATCTCTTTAATAAAATGTGTCTTGTATCTATGCACTACTTATTTTATTCCATTTATTAAATTCATTTTCTGGTTCAAATTATGTTTACTTGTTTCGAAAATTAACAAAAGGTCGCATGCAATATTTCAAAAGCTTTGTCGAATGATGAATAATTACAGAAATTTGGAAACCCATATCCATACATTTTCGCGCTAATACGAAATCGTCTGAAATTTTGACTCACTGCAGTAATAAATTATGAACAATAATTTCAAATCAATCATTAGAGGTGAAGTTTACTTAGGGTGCTTTGTAATTTCAAATGATTCAAAAATACTTTGTCTGTTGGTGGTCTTTTAAAAATACACATTCACAATTTGTCGATTTAAACAGAAAATTGTAACCTTGTATTACAGACGAATATTTAAAAATTTTGAATATTCCTTGAATATATTTTGATCGAAATATTCGAATACATATCTTTTGGATGTTTGCCATCTCTAACACCACTGTTGGTGCAAGCGTATTCATGTAAGTTGTATTTTCAGCATATACGTTCTAACTAGAGATGCACCGAATATTCGGTATTTATTCGGTATTCGGCCATGTTATCGAATATTCGTTTAGTCTGAATATCAACCTATTCGCTCTGCCGAATATACGGTTGGGAAGAATATCAAAATATTCGGTCAAACTATTGGATCTGCTGAATATCAAAATATTCGGTCAAACCGAATACTTAAAAAAATCTTTTGAAAAATATTTATAAAAACCTTACATATCTTCTACTTTCAACTTTCAATTTATAAAGATATTCAGAATAATTAGAAAAAAATTGATGTACAAATGCAAGTTGCTGAACAATGTCTTGTAAATAATGGGTCTTTTGCTTTTTCGCAAAAAGAGATTTTCTAAAGAAAATGGAAAAAACTTTCAGAGGTGATAATAGACATAAGCAGACAATTCTTGTCCAAGAAACCAATATTATAATCCACTTATTCAGTCAAAATTACATTGCATCTCTTCTCACTTCAGATTAAAGTTAGATTTTCTTTTGTTACTTTAACAATAATGAAGATATCATAACTATATTTTGAACAGAGTTACTCTGATTTGAGAAATATGATATAATGACAAGATGTGCCAGAAATTGTGAGTGTATGTGTGTGTAAAGTTTACTTGTAAAAATGTCTTGTTTATCAAAATGGAAGTATCTGTGTTAACCACTTCACCGGCGACAGATATGGGGAAACAGTGCTTTTACCCCCGAGTTATCTCGGGACAGCCGGTGAAGTGGTTAAATATCATGAAAAATGGAACCTTTTAATAACTTTAAAATTTCAAATAAACTTTGAATTCGTCCAGCCGAATACTCGGTATTCTGCCAAATAATCACTCTTCAGCTTGCCAAATATTCGGTATTCGGCCAAAATCACTATTCAGTGCATCCCTAGTTCTAACAATTAAGTTAACTACAGGTAAAATGACAAAGGCGTCTCGGGCCACAGATAAGTTGTCGGCGGGCCAATTCTGGCCTGTGGGCCACGTGTTTGATATGCCTGATATAGCACAATCAATAAGAAACTGTGAATGTTAAATTAAAGAGACTATGGAAGTGCAAGGGGCTCATGCTAGATGCCTGCACAGGCCGAAATTTCCAGGCCCGGGCCCGGCCTGACTCATAGAAAAAAAATTTCGGCCCGGCCCACAGAAAAAAAAATATATTGGCCTGGCCCGGTAGAAAAGTTAAAAGTTCGGCCCAGCCCGTAGAAAAAAATTATCGACCCGGCCTGAAAGAAAAGTTAAAAGTTCGGCCCGAGTGAATTGCTACAAAACATTGATTTTTACGTCGATTTTGTTAAAAATTTGACTCTTAAGAGGACTTCTGACCAAAAATATTTATCTTAACTTTTTTTTCATGTTTCTAAACTTCATTTTTATATAAGTGCCGCAGGCTGCAATATTTATTTTTTTAATGAATCGCTATTTCTTCTATATGTAAATGTTTAAGTTATCATTAATATTGTTAATTCATATTCCATGCATTGAATTGTTAAAAATCTGAAAAATGCTATACGGTAAAATCTTCTAAGACTAAAATAGAAAAGAAAAAAAATGTCTTATAGACAAGTTCTCTTCTTAGCGAATGTAAATGTATTACATATTCTTTTCTTACGTATTAGTATATTAATTTTGCATGGATCAACACGTTTTTCAGTTTAAAACAGGATTCCGTAATAGGCAGGTTCCTTTTCACACGTTTTACTATATTTTAATTTAGCTATATTTTAATTAGTGTAGAAATTTACTATTCTTTAAAAAGAATAAATGTTTAATTGTAGAATAATGGCGATTCAAAAATGTATGCATATTTTGCAAAAATCTTTGGGCCAGGCTTCATTTTACTGACCTTTGAATGAACAGGTCATGCCGAGACAATGATTTTCATACGGGTTGGCTCAAAACAAGGACTGAAAATTTTGGGTCGTGATGACTAGAAAAGAAACCAGCCCCGGCTCTGTACAGAAAAAATAAGTTAGGCCCGTCCCGATTCTTCCGGAAAAAAATAAGGCCCGAACCTGGCCCATCCCGTAAAGAGTAGTCACTAGGCCCGTCCCATCCCGAGCCTTCAGAAGAAAGTATGGCCTGGGCCCAGCCCGGCCCGAGTGCCACAAATAAAAAAGGGCCCGATCCTGGCCCGTGCAGCTCTCGCCCCCCTGAAGAAATAATATACTTTTCATTAAAAATATATATATATACACTAGGAGGCTCTGTCCCCTGCAAGCTATGCTAGCTAATTTCCGTTCAGACACCACAGAATTTAAAAGCACACCAATTTGATTGGTTTTAAAAAGATTAGAGAAAATTGAATTATAATGAAAACACCTATGGCGATCTCACTGTAAACGGGTTTCCATTCAATTCCCTTTGATTTAAAAAAATTAAGGCCGAATCAGTTGCTGTTAAGACATCCAATGGTTGTTTTCGTATTTGATTAAGGAAGATCAGTTAAACATCTGAAAAGAAGCTAAAATAAAATTAATTAAGTAAACAGAATCTTTGCCTCCTGGTATTTTTTAACAGTGTTATAAAACGATTGACATAATGGAATTTACTACAATTACTACAATTTACTGCTTTAACCCCTTCAAGGGCTGTGGTTCATTTTTGGACCACTTAATTTTAATTCTTAAATGTCTCATTGGCACCAGAATATTGGAATGATATATATAAAATCCTAATGAAACGAATTTATGAAAAGATTTCATGAAACGACTGAAATGAAATGAATTTATGAAACGACTGAAATGAAACGAATTTATGAAATGATATATGATCAAATGATAATGATATAAAATGATAATGATAATGATATAAAATGAGTATTTATGTAATAAACATAGTCTTTAGTTTGTTTCAGGTTTATATTTTTAATTTTCTGAAAAATTGATTTCATGAACTCCATTTTCCTTTTATTTATTTACAAGGGGCCTCTGCCCCCTGCTTTCCATTCAATTCCCTTTGATTGCAAAAATTTAAGGCCAAATCAGTTGCTGTTAAGTCATCCAATGGTTGTTTTCATGTTTGATCAGTTAAACATTTGAAAAGAAGCTAAAAAAAAATGAATCAAGTAAAAAGAGTCTTTGCCTCCCGGTATTTCTTAACAGCAAAATAAAACGATTGACATAATACAATTTACTACAATTGCTACAATTTACTGCTTTAACCCCTTCAAGGGCGGTGGTTCATTTCTGGACCACTTAATTTTAATTCTTAAATGCCACATTGGCTTCAGAATATTGGAATGAAAATTTTCCTTTTATTAAGTAAGTTGTTAGGTAGAAAAAAAGAAAATAAAATAAGAGGAAAAGAGAAAAGGAATTTAAATTTATTAATATTAGGAGTTATAAATATCTTATGTAATTTTTAATATGAATTAGAAAGGAGAAAGTTTACTATTAATTCTTGGCCAAAAGATCATTAGTGGTTAATGATAAACATTGCATGTGAGAGAAGTAAACAAATATAACTTGGTAACTTCATAGTAAAATATGAATAATAAACTTTAGACTCACCTGAACTAAGAAAATACTTCATCCCACCTGAAATTGTGATAGTGTATAGATATACAAAATAAATTTAACTTTGTGCCAATTATTAATTTATATATTTTGTTAAATACTTTATATTTTTATTCTTCTATGTATTTCAAACAAATCATCAATATTATTCCCATACTGTGAATAAAAATTGTCTCATTTAATTATATATTATTTAAAATCTATAATGTTGAAGATAAGTACGTATTTAAAGGATTTATTACTAATAATAAATTTGGCACCATAATAAACAAATTATAAGATAGACATAAAACAAGTGGGTAAGTGTGATCACAGATCGCACAGAGGGTTTCGTTTAATATTCCTTTCAAAACACTTTATCCTTTTGGAAAATCTGTTAGTTCCACCTTTCGCAACCAGGGGCGCAGTCTATTCTAAACAAACCTCTATCCGAACGAAACTCCGTTTTACATACTATCCGTATATATATATTAGTCGAAGGGATTGGGCCCATAGCAAACGAGATAAGTAGGCGCCCGTGGCAGTAAAAAGTGGAACTAAAATATGTAAGGCTATGGTGCATAATATGAAAGAATGGTCAAAGGGGTGTCGGTAAAAGTTGGAAAACTGCTCTGCGAGTGAGAAGGGCGGAGGTTAGAAAAATTGCTTAAAATATACAAGTTAGAGCACGGAGGAGTAAATAATGTAAGACTTTTTGAAAATTTTATGATTTGTCGTGTGGGAGGTATTCAGGTATACGTATGCAAAAATTCATGTCTCCAACTTAATTAGGGGCTCTCTTAGAAAGAATTGCTTAAAATACATATGTGGTAGCTCAAAGGGTTAAACGTAAGACTTTTTCAAGATTTTATGATTTGTCGCCTGACCTCAGGTGTTCTGCTATAAGTACGCGAAATTTCAAATCTCCAATTTAATAAGGGGCTCAGTTAGAAAGAATTGCTTAAAATAAGCATGTGGGAGACCAAAGGGTTAAATGTACGACTTTTTCAAAATTTTATGATTTGTCGCATGATGGTGTTCAGCTATAAGTATGCAAAATTTCACGCCTCCAACCTAAATAGGGTGTCACTTAGAAAGAATTGTTTAAAATGCACATGTGGGAGCCCAAAGGGTTAAATGTACAACTTTTTCAAAATTTTATAGATCGTCGTTTGATGTGAGGTGTTCAGCTGTAAGTATATAAAATTTCACGCCTCCAACCTAATTAGAGGCTCACATAGAAAGAATTGTTTAAAATACACATGTGGGAGCGCAAAGGGTTAAATGTACGACTTTTTCAAAATTCTAAGATTTGTCGCTTGATGTGAGGTATTCAGCTATAAGCAAAATTTCACGCCTCCAACCTAATTAGAGGCTCACATAAAAAGAATTGTTTAAAATACACATGTGGGAGCCCGAAGTGTTAAATGTACGACTTTTTCAAAATTTCATGATTTGTCGTTTGATCTGAGGTGTCCATCTATAAGTATGCAAAATTTCACGTCTTCAACCTAATTAGAGGCTCACATAGAAAGAATTGTTTAAAATATACATGTGGGAGCCCAAAGGGACTTTTGTACGACTTTATCAAAATTTTATGATTTGTCGTATGATGTGTGATGTTCATCTATAAGTATGCAAAATTTCAAGTCTCCAACATGTATAGTTTCTGAGAACGGGCTCTGTGACAGACAGACAGACAGACAGAGGAGCGAGACGAATAGGGTTTCGTCAGATGAACGAAACCCTAACAAAACGAGAAATAAGTACGAACAAACAACTTTATTATAGTTCAAAACACATTAAAGGAGGGGAAGGGGAGGGAGAAAGTGCACTTACCCATACTTTATGTAAAAACATTGCCACATTCATTATTATTAAATTAATTAAGCATTATGATTGTATAGCACATATCTTCACACAGAAACATCCTTCAGTAATGTAAGTTAATCTCTTTTTACACCACACAATATCTTAGTATTAGTTTCACCGTAATTCCCTGAAATGACGCTACATCGTCCAGATATTCAAAATTAATGTTCAGAAAAACTTTCCATATAAAATCCATGTTTTTGGATCGTAGGATGTCATCTTTCATAGACTTCTGAAGTTTAATAACGGAATATACAATGTAGATCAATAGAGGGAACACATCGTCGCACTTAAATTAGGCATCATAGGTGTGTTATTTATTTCTGTCCAAACTCAGCTAAAAATAACAAATTCTCATCAGTAGAACACTTCTCATAAAGCAGTATAAACCTATCGATGTTTGATGACTTCTCGGGTGATACCACTTATAAAAATATTATGAACTTGATGCTTTCCACCTGAAGAAAAGATGTACTCAGAGTACTAAGGAAAATCAATTTGTTGGTTTCCATCATTGAGTTGTTGCTTTCATTAAAGTTAGATATTTTCATATTTCCTTTTAAATACAGGATTGTTAAGCAACAGCACAAATTCTTTACAGAACTCTTTCTAAATAAATGGAATCCAATTCCGTTGAAATTAATTTTTGTCAACGGACGAAAGTCCCAAGAGGGACCGAGAGGTACGTGTTTACATCTTGGAGTCGTTTTTGGAAGAGAAGGTACGCTATCTCCAAGGACGCTCCCAAAGAACCGCCGTTAGGTGCAAACGATGCCGATTGGTTGATTTAAAAAATGATGCCCCAGAGAGTAATAGAAGCGTTTGAATAAAATAACGTTAAATGATGAATTTTAGATTTGAAAATTATTATAAAAATATTCTATTACGGTAGAAAGTATTAATTTTAAGATTTATTATTTTATTATTCATACTTTTTGACAATCTTTTATGGCGATTAAATTAAAATTGTTTTTAAGTGAAATTTAACTGAAAAACGAACTTAACAAAAATTAATGAATATTTAAAGGTAGAATTTAAATTTTGAAAGTAAAGAAGTTTTTTGATTTAATTTAAATATTTTAAAATAGTTTTTTAAATTAATTTTAATTGGAAAGGATGTTATTACATAACATAAGTGAACAAAAGCATTTTCGTATTTCGAAATTTGTTTGTAAATTCTGGTGCCATTCACTGATTTCAACATTTTACGAATAGAAGCACCTTGCCCCTGAAAGTGTTAAATGCATATTATGTATTTTATTATTTTAAAGTTTCCTTTCTCTTTTAATATTCATATGTATATACAATTTTCAAGACATAATTTTCAGTATTTTCCTGCTTTTAACACATACTCAATTAGTAACTTTAAAGTTTTTTTTCTGTTTTCAATAGTTACGTGTAAATAAATTTTTAATCATTAGGATATATCATTCTTTGCGATGTTTTTAAAATTGAAAACAATCTCTATAATAATAGCCAAAGTCATGTGATCCCTTCACTTTTTACAGGCGGCCATTTTGGTACTTTAATGTTAGCCAGCCACAGGTGATAAGTCGCCAAATATTATTCTATTGCCAACATTTCACCTATATTAATATAGTCCAAATCCTGTAATTGCCATAAACAATTACTGGCTGATCGCTTCGCCTTTTTATATTCTAGGCAGCCATTTTGGTACTTTAATGTTAGCCAGCCACAGGCAATAAGTCGCCAAATATTATTCTATCGCCATCACTTCACTTATATTATAATAGTCAAGTCATGTAGCTGCCATAAACAATTACGGGCTGATCCCTTCGCTTTTCATAAGAAAAGTTTCCATTTTGATTAAAGAATAAAAGTTATTTTTTCTAATAAAACTACATAAAAGTTGCCACGATCGCAAAGAATTCTTGGAATTTTTATTTAGCCAGGTGCACATCTTGCCAATAGCTTTTTTTTTAACTCGCCAGTTAGCATTTTTTTATTTTTCGAGTGGTAAATTAAAACGGTACTACTTGGTTATCCCATCCACCAAAAATATATCGCCAGACTATAAGATTAAATGCCAATAATGGTTGATCGTAAATGTTCACAACTAATTTATTCGCTCTTTCGTTATTTAAGATAAAGATTACGTCAATTTGTATAATTTGGCAAGTGTTTTGGCGATTTATATAATTTGGCAAAATTGGTCAAAGGGATACCTAAGCAGTACCATTAAAACATTGCTTTAAATTTGAAATTCAATGTCATGATTTGTTGCATTATTTATAATTTAGCATAGATGTCATATACATGATTTGGTGTGGGTTTTTTTTTTATGACAATTTGGCGAAAACCTCGTTTTCGAATACCAGTTACATATGTATTTTTAAATTATTTTCTTTTTGAAATAACAATAAATTAAAAAAAAATTAATAACTATAGAACAAAACAATTTATAACTTTTTTTAAAAAAGAAAATAAACGTAAATAAACATTTATTAATAAATAAGCAACAATAACTGGGTTACCATGTCAGGTAAAATAACGCCATTTTGGCCCCAATTAGGTACACTGGTGCGTATATGACATCTACGCCTAATATTTTTCTTTTCGTTCCATTTAAAGAAAAAGAAAGAAGTGAAAGCCATTAATTTTAAATGTTTCAGTTTTGTATTAAATAAAATGACAATGAAGTACAAAAAAAAAAAAAAAAAAAAACATTGTTCTTAGCATACATTTAAGGGAGGCCAAACTGGTCGCCAAATTAGTTTAAAATAATCATCTTTTCTAAAATATGAAAATAATATCTTTTATCATTAAAATTTGAGTTGCCATCATTAGAGAAAACTATTTAAAATTAGAAAAAAATAATATTTCGAAAACTAATTTGAATTTAAAAATTCTAATACCAGTTTTGAGATCTGCGGATCAATTACGGATTTTTGGTGCCAATTTCATAGCAAAGTATTCCATATTTTAAGAGAAATCGCCATGAAACATAATCAGTTGTTTAATGAGTCGTTTCATAGAATTGTTTCATTTCAGCCGTTTCATAAATTCGTTTTATTAGGATTTTATATATAGGGTAGATATATATATACAAACAATAAAACACACATACTACAATATATAATATAACACACACAAATAACGCCTGCATTCAACAGTTAACAGTATACAGGGTGATTCATAAATATCGGAACAATAGGCTATCTCCTTAAATATTGCCCCCTAGGAACATACTTCCAATTGCAAAGTTTCATAAAAAAAGGTGCAAAATTTGATGAGATACATTTCAACTCCATGGGGGGGGGGGGGGGGGGGGGTCTATAGGAAAAAAATACAAAAATAATTTTTATATGGCCCCCGTAGAGTAAAATTCCCAATTAGGAAAATTTTCCTTATCCATTTCTGAATTAAATACAAAAAACTTCATCTCGATATCGTCAAAATCCGAAATTTGTGACTTACACCATTTATCCATGCCTCTGAGTGACTAGTTTTTGACTCATTTTGAATGCAAGACAGGGATCATCCACAAATTGTACATTATTAAAAGTCAATATAAGACAGTGCCTCTCCTTTGGACATAAAATAGGCAGAGTATAGATTTTACATTAAACCTATTTTCAAAGTATGCTGGAGGTCTGTACAAGGGGTGTGCATGGGTCGAAATATCTAGGTCCAGTCCCGAACCGACACATAGGAAAAAAAAGTTCGGTCCTGCCTGGGAAAAAGTTCAAATCGTAGCCTGGCCCGGCCTGACTAAATTTCTACATAGTTTTTTACATTGATATGGTTAAAAATTGTTTAATATGGAGGAGCTCTCACCAAAAATACTTATGATATCTTTTCTTTTTTCATGTTTATAATTATTATTTTTAAAGAAGCGTCAAAAGCTGTGATCATTTGTTTTATTAATGAATCTCTATATGTAAATGATTCACTCCTCCTTTAGTATCGTTAATCCATATTCCATGTGCTGGAGGCAATGAAAAATGCTATAAAGTAAAATCTTTTAAGATGGAATCATATAGGAATGAAAAAAAAGCGTTATAGACAAGTTCCTTCTTAGGAGTTGTAAATGTAGTCTATTTTTTCTCAGGTATTATTATATTCATTTTCCATGGATCAACAGATTTTTTCGTTTAAGAAAGAATTCCGTCATAGGCAGATTTTTTTCCACTAGTTTTAATGTATTTTAATTGTTTTGCCTTAAAATCTACTATCCTTTAAAAATATGAATTTTAAAGTTTTATTGTAAAGCAATGGCCATTTAAAAATATATGCATTTGTTATAAATATTTTTGATTGAGCCAAATTTTAGTTATTTTTGCACGGATTAGGTCAGTCAGAGATAATGATTTTAATACGGGTTGTCTCGAGATCGGGACTTACAATTTAGCCCAGGTGAGACCTAGGAATAAGGAAGCCAGTCTCGGTTCGGTATAACCAGTGGCCGAGAGGTTCTCTACTCTCAAAGCTGGTAGACGGGAGGTGCTGGGTTCGAAACCAATCGCGCCCTTCGCCCTAGTCATTCAGATTTTTCAGTAGTTTTCTTTGAACCTTGGATATCCTTGCGCAAATATGGTTTAGGTTTCCTTAGAAAGACTAGAAAGACCTCCACGAAAGGCCCTCCCACCCTTCAGGACCATATCCCTCATGTAGATAATTGGCCGTCATAAAACACACTAACACCCGGTTCGGTATGAAAAAATACGTTAGGCCTGGCCTGGCCGAGTCTTCAGAAAAAAGTCGCCAATCCCTGGTCTGACCCAGCTCGGCCCCAGAATACAGACTTTTCTAACGGCCTCGCCGGGACGATAAAAAACCTGAATTTGAGAGGGCTAAAATTATGATCTTAACCGATTATGCCAAATTAACTCTTAATCGGATTGTTTGAAATTACACATTTAACATTTATTTATGAACATTTAAATAGTACAAAAAGGAGGTGGAAATGGCAAAAGTTAAACTAAATAGGAAGTTTAAGCTGCAGAAAGAAGTTTCTTTTTCACGTGCAATTTTTTAAAAAGCATTTAAATATTTTATTAGGAGCCAATCAATGTTTAAAACTTTAAATGCATTTTTCTGCATGATGTATTTTTTTCTTTTTACCATTTTTCGTCTTTAAATTATTATAAGACAAGAATCGTAAATGAAAAAGGTGCAAACTTGCAACATGTCTTTTTTTATTATTTTACATTAATTTTGTTTCGGCAAATTCGAAAAAAAAATTACTTTTGAAAATATGATTTTTTTAAAAATAAGTTACATATTTTTTTAAATAAATATTTTTAAAATTAATATTTAAAAAAAATCCTGAAGCAAAACTAAAATTATACTTTCCTCTTTAATTAAATGAAAAAAATTTGAAATCCGATGAATAATGTTTCGAGTTTAAATTAAATCCGCTTAAAAAAATACTACTAATCATTTAAATTTTTTTTAAACTTTATGAGAGATATTAGGATGTGATTTTGTTTACAAATTACATGGTTAACCATCACAAAAAAGAAAAAAAAAATCAAAATTCTAACTCAAAAAATATATTTTGTACATGTTTCCTAGAACTCTTAAAATAACATTGTTTCTTGGATTGCACGCATTTCAATTTGTGCTGGGTTCGAAACCAATCGCGCCCTTCACCCTAGTCATTCAGATTTTTCAGTAGTTTTCTTTGAACCTTGGATATCCTTGCGCAAATACGGTTTAGGTTCCCTTAGAAAGACTAGAAAGACCTCCACGAAAGGCCCTCCCACCCTTCAGGACCATATCCCTCATGTAGATAATTGGCCGTCATAAAACACACCAACACCCGGTTCGGTATGAAAAAATACGTTAGGCCTGGCCTGGCCGAGTCTTCAGAAAAAAGTCGCCAATCCCGGGTCTGACCCAGCTCGGCCCCAGAATACAGACTTTTCTAACGGCCTCGCCGGGACGATAAAAAACCTGAATTTGAGAGGGCTAAAATTATGATCTTAACCGATTATGCCAAATTAACTCTTAATCGGATTGTTTGAAATTACACATTTAACATTTATTTATGAACATTTAAATAGTACAAAAAGGAGGTGGAAATGGCAAAAGTTAAACTAAATAGGAAGTTTAAGCTGCAGAAAGAAGTTTCTTTTTCACGTGCAATTTTTTAAAAAGCATTTAAATATTTTATTAGGAGCCAATCAATGTTTAAAACTTTAAATGCATTTTTCTGCATGATGTATTTTTTTCTTTTTACCATTTTTCGTCTTTAAATTATTATAAGACAAGAATCGTAAATGAAAAAGGTGCAAACTTGCAACATGTCTTTTTTTATTATTTTACATTAATTTTGTTTCGGCAAATTCGAAAAAAAAATTACTTTTGAAAATATGATTTTTTTAAAAATAAGTTACATATTTTTTTAAATAAATATTTTTAAAATTAATATTTAAAAAAAATCCTGAAGCAAAACTAAAATTATACTTTCCTCTTTAATTAAATGAAAAAAATTTGAAATCCGATGAATAATGTTTTGAGTTTAAATTAAATCCGCTTAAAAAAATACTACTAATCATTTAAATTTTTTTTAAACTTTATGAGAGATATTAGGATGTGATTTTGTTTACAAATTACATGGTTAACCATCACAAAAAAGAAAAAAAAAATCAAAATTCTAACTCAAAAAATATATTTTGTACATGTTTCCTAGAACTCTTAAAATAACATTGTTTCTTGGATTGCACGCATTTCAATTTGTGTCTAATCCCTTAAAACCTGATGAATTATTTAAACGGCCATAACTCTGCGAGTTTTTCAGATATGAAGATGCAATTTTTTGTGTTTAATTCAGGAATGGATAAGGAAAGATTTCCTGATTGGAATTTTTACACTATGGGGGCCGTATAAAAATTAATTTTCATATTTTTTCAAACAGACCCCCCATGAAGTTGAAACATATGTAATTAAATTTTGCACCTTTTTTATGAAGCTTTGCAATTGGAAGCATGGGTCTAGGGGCAATATTTAAGGAAATAGCCTATTGTTTTGATATTTATGAATCCCCCTGTATATAAATACTATACAGATATACATACAATCAATTTTCACTCCAGTTGGGTTTATTGTATTTATTGTATGTATGCCTGCATAATATTTATATATACTGTAAATATACAAATAGTTCATCAGAATATCATTGCGTAAAACAGTGTTTATTGTGATGCTTATAAAATTTCTGGAAGCTGCAAGGAATCTTATATGCTTACATATAAAAAAAAAATATATATATATAATAAAAAAAATTTAAATTGTGAATATGAATGTATAGGTGTATAAGATTTTTTTCTTTTTTATATTTTGCTTTATGTCAGTTGGCTTTGATCTGTTTGGCTGTGATTTAATTAATTTCTGAGTAATAATTTCTGTGGGTAAGAATGATCATTCTTTAAAATAATAATAATAATAATTTACAAAGTGATTATGTAAAATCACAACATATAATGTAAAAAATGAGGACATCTGAAAAATAATATTTAGGAAATAAAATAGGAATAATTGGTATAATCTTTCAATTCATCAAAGCACACATATCTACACAATCTATAAATCTGTTTATATACAAATTTGTAACAATTATAGGGGATATAAATATTACTTCATGATACTGTCTAAGCCCATTTATCTTATAGACTTGATAATCTTCACACTCAATGAAATAGGTTTTCCTCAACTCCATACAATCTTTAAACATAGATAAATCAGGAATAGCACTTTCTATTATATAACTGTGCTTGCAAAGAATCAAGAGAGTTTCACTAAACTAAAATGAAAAATACAAAAATAACTGTAATTCATTAATAAAAAAAACTTGGATACAATTTAAAAGAAATTGCTCTACTTTAAATACAGTATGGAACTACAGTAGAAGATCTTTATAACACAATTCTATATAACGCAATTCTCCATATAACGCACAACTTCTCAGATGTAAACAATGATTTTTGCAGTTTAAAAGTACCTGCATTTTCACATTGTAAAATATTGCTACTCTTTAGAGGACTAAATTTGATACATTAGTTCAACTTTATCTTCTAATTTAAGACCTTTTTACTGAAAAAAAAATGCCAGTATTACAATAAACATTTTTGAAAATGTTTAATATAAGGGATGGTTGTGCCAGTTATATTTGGATCATGTTTATAAAGTAAATTTAACAATGTCTGACCTATATTATGCAAAAATTTATAATTTGGATAACTCTTGGTAACAAGGAATGCAGTATAAAGATATTCTAATGTATTTTGATATGTTTCAGACACATTTGGCCATGTTTACACAGTGAATTTAATGATGTGATCCATATAACGCAAAATTCTATATAACGCACAACCTTGTGTTTTTAGGTTTGCGTTATAAAGATCTTCTACTGTAGTTATCCAGAATGATATTTCAAATTGACTTATTTCACAAAAATAAGCCATACAGTACCAGTTTGATATGTATATTGCTTTAAACATTACAACATGCATGATATAACTTGATTCCAACAACTAAGATTTGAAATGGAAGCATATTTAGTTATATATTGGGCATTTTTATTTTTATGCATAGGAAAGATAGGAGTTTTTGTTTCCAAGGTATTTCTATAAATTGCCTTCTTTTAAACTTTGATTAATGTCTGATCTTGTTTGGACCTGATTCTTTCTGAATAGTCTAATAATTAATTTGAGATCAAAACACTATCATAGCCACATATATTATACAAATCTGACCAAACAGATGTTAGTTTAACGCCCAACCAGTTATCCGGAATACATCTGACCCCAATGATTCCGGATAAATGGTTCTGTACTGTAGTACAAAAATAGTTCATATAAATGAAATTTCATACAAAATATAATATAAAAGGATTAAAAATCAATTTTATGAAAATACTGAGAAATCAGATCCCTTCCTCTTAAAATGCCATCCTTCGGATCAGCATTTAAATTTCTGTTTCTTATAATATGACCACAACTAGTGAAAGCCCTATTAAATTCCCCCTCTCCATTAATATGAAAGCAAGTAACAAAAAATTTTGATAAATACATTATGATTTAATTTTTAGGAATTTCTTATCTATAGAAACTTTAGCATAATAAAAAAAAACCCAGCAAGATTGAATTTTGCACGAAAAGCAAAATTTAAAAAAGTATTTTTCTGACAACCTTTATTTACTAAAACCTCATTAATTTGTTATTTCATATATATTTATAAAATACCTTATCAATGTATCAAACACATAAGCAATTTCTTCAATATTTACATAAATAAATTATATAATGATGCATATTTGACAATGCATACATACTCAAATTTATTTTTGGCAATGCCACAAGGAAGGATATTTTAGAGCTTTAGAATCAGTTCGCCATACGAACACCTTAATAGGTTTATGGAATGAGATATAAAGCTGGCAATCTAATTTCAACTGAAGTTATCCTTGGGTATATGTTACTTTTTAATCGAAATTAAAAACAATGCTTTGATCTCGAAATAAAATGGTTTAGTTTATATAAATGGTTATTTCTGCTAATTATTTATTTAGATATTTTTCCATTATAGCACAATTTAAAAAAAAAAAGCTTAGCGCAATTCGGGCTTCAGAAAGTGAGATATGTTGCCAAAATATATAAACATCTATGATAATAAATCTAATGATCTTTTATTTTTGTTTATATATGCCTTTATATACATAAAAAAAATCATTTCTAAATATATATAATATTTTTTATATACATAAATTACGGCACAGATGTCGTATATGCACCGGGGTACCTAATTGGTGCCAAAATGGTGTTATTTTGCCTGATATGGTAACCTGGCTAATGTTTTTTTATTTATTAATAAATTGTTTATTTACTTTTATTTATTTATTTATTTTTTAATTATATAAACTGTTTTGTTCTACAGTTATTAATTAAACTTTTAACTATTTATTGTTATTTCCTTTTCAAAATAATAGCAAATAATTTAAAAATATATATGTAACTGGTATTCGAAAGCGAGATTTTTGCCAAATTGGTGTCAGAAAAAAAATCACGCCAATCCCGATGTGTATATGACATCTGTGCAAAAATTACTTATGTTTCTTTATAAAATTGGATAAATAGCTTTTTTTTTTATATTAAATAAATTGTATACATATGTAAAAAATTGCTTGTGAGTATGAAACAGTAAGTAGGTTGTCAGAAAATATGTTGTCAAACTTCTTTCTCGCCAAGAAACTTTTCTCCGAAGTACTGTACATAAGCGATGATTGCTGGAAATTCATTTTTAATTATGATATGCGCTTTTATGTTTCACTATATTTATGTACACTATAAAATGTGTGTAACTGCTATAGTTCATATTCAGGGCTACACAAAAGAAGTTGTAAGGGATACTGAGTATGAGAGTAAATTGCTTAAAAGTGATTTTTAAAGGAGTTATGCATTTTTACGTTGAACTGCATTTAGGGTACTACTTAGTTATCTGTCGACCAAAAATCTATCGCCAAACTGTAAGATTAAATGCCATAAATGGTTGATATCGTAAATGTCACATTCACTTGACTTGCAAGTTAAACGTGTTTACGTCATCAAGTGATTTTTATTTTGATGTTTTATTTGTATTTTTATTAATGTTATACTAATGCATCTCTTCTTTCATTATTTAACATATAAATTATGTCGATTTGTATAATTTGGCGAGTGGTTTGGCAATTTATATAATTTGGCAAAATTAGTCAACAGGATGTATAAATAGTACCGCATTTAGTTTACTTAGAAATGTTTGTAGAATATAGATAAAATGATATACAGGATCACCCAAAGAATTGAATACATAACCGTCTATGGATGATAATATTTGGAAATGTGATTTCAGTAGTTTTAAGAGTGTTTCAGTTTAAATTAAATTTTAGCTAAATAGTGGCGTGTAATAACGGTGCTATTGGCTATGGACGGAAACTGCTGAAATCAATTTTTGAAGTTTTTATGCGTTTTCTAAAATGTTTACTTAGTTATCTCATTTACTTTATTTCTCTAAATAACGAAGTTTTGTAAAAGCATTCAGGAAGTGTTGGAAAGTGTTTCATAATCTATGCTTAACGCATGACTTTTCTTTCTTGTTTAGTCTTATTTTGCATTTATTTATTCTTAATTTTTTAGAGGAAGAGTTCAATATCCTGAGCAGGTTGGCGCGATTGGCGAAGGAACCCAAAATGGCACCAAAAAAGCCATTTTAGTGTCTTATAAAATTTTTCAAGATAGCGGAAAATCATGGTCTTTAAATACTTATAAACATCATAAATGTTATATATGTCACATGTTAAAAAAATACAATGTTTATACAGATAGTTTTATTTTTATGTATATATATTACATATAGATATACCTTATACATACATAATATATACACCTATAAATAAATATTATGTACTTACATATAATTTTATATATTTACTATTATATGTGTCAAATTAAAACAAAAGTTATAAATTTTTCCGAAAAAAATATGCTAAATGCAAAAAATTACACAAAAAACATATGAATAAAGTCCATTCCAGAAAAAAGCAACACCAAAGGCTGAAGATCGCAACCACATCGATTCATTTTACCCCTTCGGCCCTGGCGTCCTACTATTAGAAGACATCTTTACATTGCTCTAAATTATTCGTTTTTAAGAATTTTAAGTTGAAAATCCAGTTTCCTACTAATAATATATTGCAGATTAACAATTCAATCTCATTTGTAATCAAACATGGCAGCACATGCCTCAGTAAGCAGTAAAATGGAGGCTTCTACCAGTTTAAGGGCAAAACGCAAGCACACATTTTTAACCTTCTCAATAAAAATACTAATAATAATTTAGTGACATTTTGTTAATTATATTTTATAACTTAAGGCCTTTTCTACATAAATTAGTCATCTAACTTAGAAAATAATGATAAATCACATTATAACTAAGAATCAAACATTTGTTCTAGTATTAGGACATGAGGCTTTAGGGCTAACAAAGTGTGTGTAAAAAGTAGCCAGAATTTCTATATAAAACACACACCAAAATATTTTTTCATCAAAATTTATTTTGCCATCTTCAAAGTAGACCCTACTGAGTTCAATGCAACTATTCCAGCAAAGGTCCCAATCTTCCATACTTTTTAGATAGGTAAATTGTGGTATAGCCTTTAGTTAATTCTGCGAATTTTTACTTATGGCCTCAATTGACTCAAAACATTTTCCTGGAAGTAATAATTTTAGCTTCGTGAGCAGAAAAATGGGCGTGTTTGGTCCTTGGTTGATGACATTAGTTGCGTTTTTGGCCAAATCCTCTTGCACAACAATAAGAGAAAATTGAGCTCTTTCGAAATCAGTCGTATGGCGATACGTTTCAAATGCAAAATATTGGTCATATCTTTATGAACGGGCTTAAAAGATATGTGAGATATCTTGAGCCAACTCTCTTTAAGACACATACGATGCTTTTCAAGCACCAGCGTCTTGATTTTTTGCTGCCAGCTTTGTGTGCAGAAATAGGCTGACAAACTGTCCGTTAATCAGTGATGCCGAATTAAAAACAAATGTGGACGCGGTACTTGTGACACTTGTGCCAGTAAATATGGTAAAATCGTTGTTGTAAAGTGATATGACAATAAAGTTGTGACACTAGCATCTACATTTCATCAGAAAAGGCGAAGAATGTTGTTAAACGATGGAGAGAAAAAAATTCCACTTATATTTATGTATATAGGCCAGATGTTGTGAAGTTCTACAATAAAAGCATGGGGGAAGTCGATATAAACATGACTTCTTACTAGAGTCCTGCATCAGGTCGGGTTACCGCTTTTACCCCGACCCGCAGTTCGGGTCAGGTTGGCACTATATTTTCCCGTTGCGGGCCGGGTTGACTTTAAATTTTTTTGGTGCGGGTCGGGTTAGCTTTTATTATTTCGGGTTCCAGTTGGCTTTTTTACTCTTGCGGGTCGGGTTCGGGGGTACCCGCTTTTTTAAAAGAATGTGGAAAACATTTTTTCCCGTTAAAAACCTATACAAACCGCAGATCAAAGTTTCACAAAAGCAAAATGTGTGCCTGTCTGTTTTGTCTTTAGTCATCCTTTCACGAGTCTTCGAAATAACAAACTGCATTATGTTTTTACCGTATTATAAAAATACAATACACAGCAAAACGCTAAATGGTCCTTCCTGTCTAATGTATCAAGTGAATAATTTAATTGTGGTGATACGCGATGCACTATGTTAGACGAAATTTTTTTCAAAATAATAACTGCTGATAAACTAAAGGCAGATGGCCACTTGTGTAAAACAAGGTGCATCGTTATAAGTGGAACTTTTGAAACCGCAACTAATTTTAAAGCATATTTAAAGATTAGATTTTTAGTTTTATACCATTTAGAGTCCTGAATCGGGTAGGGTTTTATTATTGTTGAATATTAAAGAATATAGATTTGTTCATTGTTCTACATAAAATATAAAAATGGTATTAGAGAATTAAAGGTCTGCACGGGCTGGAATTTCCAGGCCCGGGAACAGCCTACCCCGCCCGTCCCGTGCAAAACTTAAAAGTTCGGCCCTAGCGCGGCAGGGCCCGTTTATAATTTTATCAGCTTCGTCTAAATATTTATATCGGGCCGGTAGACCCGCTTAATTGTAGTTATCGGTGCAGCCTGGTAGGGCCGTTCACTTTTTTTGCCGCCTCGGCTTGTTGAAAAAACTGTCCTAATAAAGCGGCTTGGGCAGTTTGAAATTTTGCTGCCCTGCCGCGGCCCTGGGGACGGACCAGTGCAGAACTTTATTAGATATACAATTGTAGATTATTTTCATAATGGTATTAAAATATGATTTGTTTTCCTTACATTGCGGGTTCGGGTCGGGTTGCCTGAAATTATTTTTGTGGGTTCGGGTCGGGTTGTGGGTTGACTTAAAATGGAATTTGCGGGTTCGGGTCGGGTAGAATCCGACCCACGCAGGACTCTACTTCTTACCGTCATTGTATCAAACTGTTGTATCGTCGTCATTGTATCGACACTTCAAGTCATATGTTATTATTTTAGTATGGCCATTATAAATTTTTGGTTAGAATATAAAAATAATGCAAAATGCTTGGAAGTCCCTTTGCAAGATCAAATGGATTTATTGAATTTCACATTTGAAATAGCAAAAGCTCTATCACTCAAAAACCAGTCGCTAATCCGTATCAAACGTGGATGGCCGTCATCAAGAAGCTCTGTTTTGCCAAAGAACAAAATGAATGCTGCTGTTAGGCCTCCTAAAAATATTAGATTTGATGAAATGAACTACATGATTGAAAGGAGTGAAAAGCAACAGAGATGCAAAATGGAAGGTTGTACATATAAAAGTACCTGTTATTTTGTGAAACATATCAAGTATTTTTATGTTTTCACGCACAGAGAAATTGGATTTCATATGAAATAAACCCATTTTATTCATTCTCATTACCTTTATATCTTAAATAACTGTAAATGTGCACAGAAAATAAAATTGCTCATTTAGTGTAATTTAAGCCCTGGTGTCCTATTATTAGAACACTTTTTAATTAGTTTACTAATTATCGAAATGATATAATACTTCATATTATAGCTAATTATGTCTATTTAAGCTTATTTAACCTGCAATTTATTTTTTTATCTGTTTCCAAATTAAATTAGGGCCGAAAAGGTTAATGCCAAAAAAAGCTCGCCAAAAAAACAGCACAGGATATGAACTCTTCCCCTTTTTAGTCTTATCTGGGAGCATGGCAGTGCGTCCGCCAAGTTCGCACAAGCCATAAGCTACCTTTTCCTGAACCATTTTGACATACTTTTCACTCCCTCGTAACGTCGTTTTAGGAAGAGATATAGAAATTTTTCTTTTATACACATGTTCGTATGATCAAACTGAACTAGGTTCTGCGATTTCACGTTTCTGTATTAAGTAGTTTTCGAAATATTAAATTCCGAAAAAGCACTTTTTTGTCACTGACTCACTTCGCATCATCAAATAACTAAGGTACTTCTAAAAGTCGTAGAATCATGAAATTTCACAAGTAAGTCGGGTTTGTAGCACAATGAACCAGAAAAATCTAAAAACACAAAATTTTCGCCTCTAAACCCCTCAAACATGGGGTGTTGATTTGGCTGTAAACAGTTCCTTAACACATTCAATTGGGCCAATGTTGGTCGCCAAAACTCGATTACAGAGTACGTAATTTCATGTTGTCATGTAATTTCAAGCAGAATAAAATTTTATATGCTTTTCCAAAAATGATTGTTAAATAGAAAAAATAAATATACCTGAAATTTTTAATCAGTATAATTAGGATATATTCACGATATTAAAACATTTAACAAAATATAATTGCAATTCGGTACTTTTCCGATATAGTAGCCTTGGCGAAATAGAGAAAATTGGCTTGACGAAAAAAGAAATTTAGTAACGTATTTTTTGGCAACCTATTTACAGTTTCATGTACGCAAGCAATTTTTTCCATAATTATACAATTTATTTAGTGTAAGGAACCCGTTTATTTATTTTTTATATGAAACACAAATAATTTGCATAAAAAACAATATTTTATACATGTATAAATAAAATGTTTATATATATATATAAATACATATATAAAAACCATAAAAGTTCACCAGGTTTGTTTTCATAGTTGCTTATATCATTTGGCAACATATCTCATCTCAGTTTCTGAAGCCCGAATTCCATCAAGATTTTTTAAAAATGCCAAGGCCCCTATAGTGGAAAAATATCCTAATTATCATATGAAAATTTAAAAATCTCCTTTTAATTAAATGAAATGTGTAACTAATAAAGCTGTCTGGCACAGATGTCATATACACCCCATATTGGCGCGGTTTCTTTTTGATGCCAATGTCATATATGCAACGGGTACTTAACTGGCGCCAAAGTGTCATTATTTTGATTGATATGGTAACCCGGATGATGTTGTTTATGCTTTTGATGTTTACGCCAAATTGGCATTGGAAAAAAATCGCGCCAATATGGGACGTATATGACATCTGTGCCAGCTGTCTTTAATGATGTGCGACAGATGCAGTGTCCAAAGACCGCTGCTAATGTTATTATATCGTATTATTAGCCTTCATACTGTTAATTTATTATTAACTAGCGAACTTGCCCGGCGTTGCTCGGATACGTCAAAAAACAGCAGGAATTACGAAAAAGCTCTGAAAATCATAATAAGATATCGCGAAAAAATTTTGAAAATAGAAAAAATTATATATTGTGTTCGAAGATTGCATGTTGATTCCTTTCACTAATGTGGAAAAATAGTAGCAAATCGCTAAAATACACTAAAAATCGCATACAAAATACACTAAAATTCACATACAAAATTCCCGAAAAATTCGAAAATTGCTATACGAAATCCGAATAAACTTTATTGAAATGAGGGCAGAATGTACATTAGGTGAAAAATGGAATGTAAAAAAAATGCAGCAGATCGCGAAGAAATGTAACAAGTTGGAAATTGCTCGTCAAACGTGGCAAATGAGGTGCGTTCGTACTATAACTAGTTTTATAATTATTTTTTGCACCCCATATTATACTGAATGTGTATTTATTTGCAATTCATAAGTGCATAGTCGGTAACATCATTAAAATGCACTTACAATAATTTTTTCCCATTCCCCTTAATGTAACGGAAAACTTTTGGCTGTCCCTGTAATTAAGCTATACATCCGATTTTCATGAAATTTGAAATGGCTTGACAAAATTTTGCAGCAATTATATATTTAAAATTTCAGCCCATTCGGAAAGCTGTAACATCATTAAAATGCACTTGCAATACTTTTTCCCATTGGCTTTAATGTAAAGAAAAACTTTTGACTGTCCCTGTAATTAAACTATACATCCGTTTTTCATAAAATTTGAAATGGCTTGACAAAATTTTACAACAATCATATATTTAAAATTTCAGACCATTCGGTTGGGTAGTTTTTGCTCTATTATATGCGGACGGACGGACAGACAGACGAACAGACAGATGGACTGAACGACGACTATAGGTCCTACGTATTTATATAATTACGAACGCACCTAAAAATCGCATTAAAAATCACAAAAGGTTCAAAAATCATGAAAGTCAAAATTTACTATAATTGGTTAAAAATTTCAAATCTAATTCCTTTGACCTGTGGGCTCTCTTAAAATTTATGTTTTGGAAATCATGCTAAGCGTTAGATCATGTTACTTTTATTCATAATTAATTTACTTGGCCTTCCTTAAATATAATTAATATAATTCCTTAAGTTAATATCAGTTTTTGTTGCATTAAAATATCTCAATTTGTTGATTTTCTGTAAGCAAGTAAACCCTATTGTTTTACAGTGGAAGTCTATGGGAATTTGGCGAAATATTAGAGATATCGCCAAGTTGGCGTTATTTGGCAACAGAACTGGATCCCCCCTACGGTAACCCCCCCCCCCTATACGTATGGAGATGCATTACCTGCTGTTCAATAATCGCATAAAAAATTCGCTAAAAATTCAAAAATCGGATTCCGGATAAACTTTTTTAAAAAGAGAACAAAATTTACTATATTGGGTTAAAAGAAACAAACCGTATTCTTTTTCCTAATGTGGAAAAATCGAATTAATATAATCCCTTAAGTAAATATTAGTTTTTGTTGCATTAAAATATCTCAATTTGTTGATTTTCTGTAAGCAAGCAATCCATATTGTTTTACAATGGAAGTCTATGGGAATTTGGCGAAATTTTAGAGATATCGCCAAGTTGGTGTCACTTTTGGCAACTCATTTTGGTTGCCAAATTTGGAGATATACCGCCAAGTTGGCGACAAACTTAGCAGCATTTGGCGACAGAACTGTGTCCCTCTACGGTAACCTCCTTATAGGTATGGAAATGCATTAAATGCTGTTAATAATTGCATAAAAAATTCGCTAAAAATTCAAAAATCACTGCACGAATTAGAAATAAACTTTTTTGAAAAGAGAACAAAATTTACTACATTGGGTTAAAAGAAAGAAACCATATTCTTCTCACTTATATGGAAAAATCGCCTCAAAACTTTAAAAAGTGCTAAAAATCGCATAAAAAATTAAATAAAAAAAATCTAATCAAAAAATCAAAAATCAGGCTTCGAGGTGCAAAACTTCATATATAGACGTATCTTTTCCCCAAATTTTGTAGCTCTATGTGCAGTGGTCTCTTCAGAACACAGTCGACACACTCACTCACTCACAAACAAACATCTTTCTTTATTATTATAGATTTTAAATCTGTAAAAGAAAGATTATAGTTATAGATAAGATATGTTTGTCGCCAAAACACGATTGCAGAAAATTAGCCTGAGCTATAGAGGTGTTTCATGATTTCAAGCTGAATGAATTTTTATATTCTTTTACAAAAATCTTGGGCTCAGATGTCATATACACATATTGGCGCGATTTTTTTCTGACCCCAATTTAGCAAAAACATCAACAGCATAAACAACAGCATTCGGGTTACCATATAGGCAAAATAGAGATAGTTTGATGCCAGTTAAGTTCCCGTTGCTTATATAACATTGGCGTCAGAAAAATATCACGGCAATATAGGACGTATATGACATCTGTACCAAATCTTGATAAGGTAAATATTTCAGTCTATCTTTCTATCTTCTACTTCCTTAAAACAAATTTTATTAAAGACCGGGAGGCGCCTGCACAGGTCATTACCTCATCGAGTTGACGGCTGAAATTTTAGGATTAGTTAAAAATCGATTAGCATATTAAAATGTAACTGGTCTGCCAAGTCATATCTTTGTGGAAACCACCTACAGACCAGATTTTACTGGTTAATTGGTGGATTTTCCATTGTGTTTTCCTGCACCCATTCCTCCATGTTTCCAAACTTTTGGATGCAAGAAAACACAATAGTAAACTTATCAGTCAACCACTGAAATTAGGTCTTCAGGTGGTTCCCACCAAGATATGTCTTGGCAAACCAGTTGCATTTTAATACGCTGATCTAGTTTTGACTAATACTAAAACTTCAGCTGTAAACTCGATGAGGTGATGGAGTGTTCAGAAGCCTCCTGGTCTATTATAAACTAGCAGACCCACCCGGCATTGCCCGGGCCCGTGATGAATGAACCTCAAATTTGTATGATTTTGTACCTTTAATTCCCTTTTGTCTGAATTTATATTTTTAAATATAAAAAATCGCAGGAAAAATATTCAATTGAAGATACGTACTATTTTGCGTAAGTTGATTTTGGGAGTCTATGCATACCGAAAGCGAGCGGAACTGCGACAAAATACTCAGGTTTTTTACTGGTTTCGTGGATATTTTCAGACATTTTTCCAAAAACAATATAGAAAATACAAGAACCAAATATATTGATACACGTAGTTATTTTGTAAAGGAAAATATTGGAAATTTTGAACTTAAGTATGTGTCTGGTAAATGTAATGACGTAATGACAAAAGCATTGTCAAGTGAAAAAATTTTGTATTTTAGAAAATGGTTGTTTTTTAGCTAGACAGAAGACCTGAGGAAAAAAGGGAGCATTTGTGGGGTTAAAGTTACCTTTTTGTTTCTCAGCTCCTCTATGTTGTGTTTAAGTATTTAAAACAAGAAAGGGAAAAACCCCTCAATTTTAGTAGCCACCATCACCATATAAAAGTTTGCTTCTATTTTTAGTTTAATTTGTTTGCTAAGTATCTTATATAGTTATTCATTTTTAATGTTTAAATTCAATAGTGTATAGAACAAACAGCAAGTGTGCATGCTTGTATGTGGTTGGTGGCGAAGTTAACTTTTTCTTACTTTTAAGTTAGCCTTTTTCTCATTGGTTGTTTTAAGTGATGCAATTTTGGCAGAGTGATGTCATTTTGTTCTAGTGGGTGTTTACTACTTATTGAAACTTGTGTTTACTATTTTGGCAATATTATAATGCAAATTTTGTACTTGTTTGGACAATATGTTTGGAGGAAGTTTTTCTTTAAAAACTCAGTTCAACATGTGAGTAGCATAAGAAAACAAGCTCTATTTTTGTGGGTGTTTTAGTTAGTAGCAGGTGTCTACTTATTAGGTAGATTTCATAAGAAATACTACCTATTGCAGTCGTTACAATGGTGCGACTTTTGAAAAATTCCTTCATAACTTTTCATTATAGGACCCCAGGAACCCAAAACCACCCCCACCTAAAAAGTTTATATATATATATATATATGTATGTATGTACTAAATTTTGTCCGCACGATAAAAGTCGCAATTATGCACGGATCGTCTTCAAACTCGCCAACAACTTTCAGATGGCTAATATCTCGGCGGGGATTGAAAATGGGCAAAATCGGCCCAAGGGAATGGAAATGGGGAGAGTTCAAAATTTTGAATACCGTCTAAACAAGATTCTGATAAAACCAGCTCTTACACAACAATGACAGGAAAAATAAATATTTTTCGTTATAGCAGTTGCCAACAATTAAGAAAAAAAAAACAATAAAATTCTCACCACAACAATTGTTTTTCTATTGCAAGTTTTCACGTGAAAAAATAAATTAAATAAATAGTTTGAAGAATTGAAACCAAATTGAATATTACGTCATAAGTTTTCTAGAGCAAGATTTAAGCATGAAAACTCAAAATGAAATAAACAGTTTGAGGAATTAAAAAATATACATATATTGCGTCATATTGGAAATATAATGGACCTCAGCAGGTGCATATGTAACGTCATGTGAGTTTGAAGAAACGTACTAAAACATGATAAAAACCCGACTATTGAAATATTTACATATTTTAACACTTTGAGGTTCTCTGAATTTGTTTTAGCCATTTTTAAACCTATTCCATATACATGCATGTGTGTATTCGTGTATATTAAAATTTTCACAAAATGTTTAGCTCCCTAGAGCTCATTCTTAGTGAAATAACTGGGTTTATCTCTAATCTTGATTTAAATTTTGTTGGTGAATTTAGTACTTAACTTCGAAATCTACCTCCGCCTGTAGGCCTGAGCCGGCAGGGATTTTTTTAAAGTTATATATATGCAGTTTAAATTCAATGTTTTTGTGTATTATTTATGAAGTTTAAGTTACTGCAAATTAGATTTATGATATGCCTACTTATGTTGTTTATTCTAGTAGGTATTTTTCTAATATATACTACAGTTTTAACAAACTTTTTGCTTTTTTAGAATATGTTACAATTATTTCAGCATTCATCACGCAGATAAATTTTTTTAAATTAGAAGGTAAAACGGTGTGACTGCAGATATTGTGCGGGCAGTGTAATGTGAACCTACACTTACCAAAGTATGCCAGATGGCTGTGAAACTGGAACAATGAAATATTTTAAAGACTAAAATGTACAAAATAAATTTTAAATAAAAAATGAAGAGTAATATTAAAAAAATAATAATGTTTTCATCAATTAATAGTTACCCCTTTTTAAAAGAGTGAATACATTAATTTGGCTTGGACACTGAACTTGATTATGAAAAATTCACTGCTTTTTTTATGGTTGGCAGAAAGAGCAAGCAAGAGAATTTATTAATATATATATAATTTTTGTTCTTTTTCAACTTTAAGATAGGGCAAAAGAAAAGAAAAAATGAAATATTATTTAAGCTGTCTTTTTTAGGCTTTCTAAATTGCGTAATCATAAATTTATTTTAAACTATTAATTAATAAAGACCTTTTTCTAATATTACACTCTTCTTTTTTTTATTTATAACTAGGGGGCTCGGCCCCCTACGAACTACGCTCGCCAACCCCCATCCAGACACCGCAGACTCTAAATGCACGCTAATTTGATCAGCTTTAAAAAGATTTCGAAAGATTGAATTATAATTTAAAAAACAGTGGCGATCTCTGTATAAACGGATTTCTATTCATTTCTCTTTGATTGGGGAATTTTAACGCCAAATCCGCTGCAGTACTACTTGATTATCCAGTAGACCAATTTCGCCAAATTATACAAATTGACATAATTATTACTTTAAATAACGAAAGAACAAATAAATTAGTACAACATTAATAAAAATAAAACGTCGAAATAAAAATAACTTGAGGACGTAGACATGTGTAACAACATTTCAAAATAAGCTAATATAAAAGGAATTAAGTAAACAGAGTCTTTGTCTCCTGGTATTTTTTAACAAAGCGAAAAGAAAGTTTTTTTAAATGAGACATTTTAAATTAATTGTTTTTAATCTGACGTAATTTTGACCAAGCTATTCTTTCTCTTTTAAATATTCACGTGAAAATACTTTTGTTAGAAAGGAAATATTATTTGCACTTTCCTAACAAAAATAACTGAAAAGATCCTCTCAAAATATCAAATAAATGTCTAGCGCAATTTCTAAATTTAAACTGTTTTGCAATTTAAGTATTGCGTGGCAGCGCAATACTTATTTATTTCCAGTGTCACTTTTCAATGTTAATTTAACATGCAAAAGCCTATGGAGATCGTAACTTTTTCATTTTTTCTTCCCACCTTTTTGTCCCTGATGCCACTCATTTTTTATTCTTTACTAATTCTAATGATATTATAAAGTTAAAGTGTAAAAACGTTTGCCTGACGTCAGAGTCAAAACGAATGGTAAAATGCCTTTGCATATGGGTTAATTATAACCCAGAGAGAAACATGGGCCAATTTTTTTTTACATTACTAGGGGGCTCTGCCCCCTACGAGCTACGCTCGTCAACCCCCGTTCAGACACCGCAGACTCTAACAGCACGCTAATTTGACGGCCTTTAAAAAAATTTCGGAAGATTGAATTATAATTTGAATCTGACAATTATAATCTGACGTAATTTTCACCAAACTTTTCTTTCTCGTTTTAATATTCACGTCAAAATACTTTTGTTAGAAATGAAATATTATGATCATCTTAAAATGTCAAGTAAATGTCTCGCGCTAATTTTTAAATTAAAACTGTTTTGCAATATTATTTTTTGTTCATTTTACATAATAAGTGTAATATGACGTAAATTCTCCTATTTAGGACTTCTAACGCATGTTACTGAATTTATTATTTTACAATATTCTTTCTCATTTAAAATTCACGTGTAACTGTAGTTTTTATGACGTAATTTTCAATGAGTTCCTGCTTTTTATATTTTTGTTTATAATAGTCACGTGTAAAATAAATTTTTAATTTGAAGCAAACATTATTGGTTGCGCTTTTTATACAGTTGGCAACAGTTTAAATTAATACAGTTTTCTAAAATTTGTAAAAAATATCTCTCGAAATGCTGAAAATTTGAATTTAAAATAGAAATAAAACCTCGAAAAAATATTCAAATTAAAAAACTAACTGCAATCTGCACACCGGGAAATTCTGACGCATAAAATGATCTAAAAATGATTAAATTCCTATGTACAGTTTTTACTCCTATAAAACTTTTTTAATGGAACGATTTTGTCCAACTTTGGCATTAAATATCTCTTAAAATAATTCTTCGATTTGAAAATTGTCTGCATCAGCGTATTTATCAAACATTTTTCTATAATACTACCGATTTTCATATTTTTGTATGCAACAGTTTTTTTAATATTAACGAAGAAAGACCTCCGGTCACAAAAAAATCAAAACCGGCGGCGGCGGCGGTGACAGCGGTAGTTACTTTTTTTTAGAATAGAGAGATTCAAGTATTTTTCTTAATAATTCCAATTTTTGCTTTTTTCATTGAAAATCAACGGACATTTTTCATAGAAAATGTAATATTTTTACTTCATTATTGCAAAAATTTCAAAAGTAGTATTAATAATTTATTT
Organism: Maratus speciosus; assembly: GCA_963932465.1. Lineage (NCBI taxonomy): Eukaryota > Metazoa > Arthropoda > Arachnida > Araneae > Salticidae > Maratus > Maratus speciosus. The sequence goes on from OZ010792.1 coordinate 39,034,474, forward strand.
CTTTTTAATTGAAAGATTTTCACGTGAAATATCAAGTTGAGCTAGTTTTTTTTTTTTTTTTTTTTTTTCCAAAAATTAAAAAGGTGAATATGGCGTCATAGTGGAAATAAAAAGAATATTTTCAGAATAAGTTTTTGCTTTGGTCAAGTTTATATGGTACTTCTTAGTTATCCCGTCGACCAATTTCGCCAAATTATATAAATCGCCAAACCACTTGCCAAATTATACACATTGACATCATTTTTATTTTAAATAACGAAAGAACAAATAAATTAGTAAAACATTAATAAAAATACAAATAAAACGTCGAATTAATGGTTTTATTGGCCATTATTGGCATTTAATCTTACAACTAATTAATTAATGGCAAACCATTATTGGCATTTAATCTTACAATTTGGCGACAGTAATTTGGTCAACGGGATAACTAAAAAGTTCCGTTTATATTTTAGTAAAAAGTTTTTAATGGCTAGCTATTTTTACGCAGGTAACGAACTTAGTGGGGAATTACATAACTTAAATTTTAAAATGTATTTTTTTCCGAGATGAGAACTATTTATACCCCAAGTTAAACTTAGGTAATAATTTTCTGATGTGATTACATCACCCCTTGGGAGAGAATAAGGTTTAAAAATTTAAGTAAAACTTTTATTTTTTATTTTTTGCTGTATCACAGCTATAATATTGTTAAATATTAGCAATAAGGATTCAACACAATTTACATTTACATTCATAGCGTTCCTGAGTGGGAAATAAGGTATCTAAATTTAAGTGAAGTTAATTTTTTATGTTTTGATTATAGATTTGTTACGTTCAGATTAGAAGTTTTTGTCCAACCTACTGCAACCTGCATTACTACAGTGGTGAAACATTTTGAATTACACATTGGTAAACTGTATCCCACATTGTGATGCAATACCGCATACATCAAAGCCTGATGATGATACTCTCTATTAATTTTGAAGTGCGTTCGTCTGAGTGCAGTACTTATTAAAAAACTTGACATATTAAACAAAAACATAATTTTAAGAACAAATTAAAAAAACAAAATTTATTTCCTACATTGTTTAAGCCCGAGAAGGGACAGATATTAAGATATTTCATTCAATTAGTTCTGCATTTAATGTTAAATTTTTGTAACAAATTAGTTAAGCCAACTGAAGATTAAAAAATAAAAATACAATTAATACAATATGATACTTAAAACACCCTAAAAAATTAGATTCCGTTCAAATGAAATCGAAACAAATCTTAGACTTTTTATTAAGTTTTGTATTTTGCATGCATCTTATCATTTTATGCACAATTATCATAAAAACAATACAAAATCTGCAATACAAATATTTTCAATTAAAAATTGAAGAAGTCTAAGATTTATTTCGATTTCATTTGAACGAAATCTAATTTTTTAGGGTGTTTTAAGTATCATATTGTATGAATTTTATTTTTATTTTTTAATCTTCAATTGGCTTAACTAATTTGTTACAAAATTTTAACATTAAATTCAGAACTAAATGAATGAAATATCTTAATATCTGTCCCTTCTCGGGCTTAAAGAATGTAGGAAATAAATTTTGTTTTTTTAATTTGTTCTTCAAATTATGTTTTTGTTTAATATTATTTTGTGTTCATTTTATGTAATAACTGTAATGTGACGTAAATATGATATAATTTCTCCTATTTAAGACTTTTACAGACCCGCCAAACTTTGAAAATGAGAAATCGTAACACACAAACTTTAAATTAATCTGCAGGTTGGTTGGTTGGTTTTTCGTGTTTCACAGCCATCTTTTGAAATTCCTAAAAGAATAAGGTTTCCGCCTGTCAACTCAATATAGTAAATTTTTTTACTCTGAAAATTTTTATATGATTTTTAGAGTTTATTTTCGTTTCGCAGCATTTTTTTTTACATTTGTAATAGGAGCTGGTTTCAATTTTTTAGCACAATGCAGTAAATTTTGAAAGAATTCGCAATTTTTTTCCCGTCCTCATTTCTGGATATTTACAATTTTTTTCCCAGAATCGTAATTCATATTTTCCTATCACGATTCTTTGTTGAAATCCGCACTTTTTATCATGAACTTTTGATGAAATTCGCATTTTTACGCGATCCTTTGACAAATTTTGCGATTTTTTACCACGATCCTTTGACTAAATTAGTGTTTTCTTTCTGCGATTTTCGGTGAAATTTGCATTTTCCTACTAATCTTTCGATGAAATTTGCATTATCTTACTTATCTCTATACAGAATTCAAGTTTTCTTTCTGCGATATTTTGACAAAATTCACTCCTTTAACGAAATTTATTTTCTTCTGCGACCAATTGACGAAATTGAATTTTTTACACGGTCAGTTGTCGAAATTCGCGATAATTTATCGCGAATCGTGCGATTTTGCACACTATTTCAAAACTTGCCCCTCAAGGAACCCCCTCCAGAATTCTTAAAATGGCACCCTTGTTTTTAAGGAAGGGAATTCCTGTATAAATATTTACAAAAACACGATTAGTTTGTTATATGATAAGAAGTTTTTTTTGCAGCTCAGAATTTTTTTTTCTCATGAGCATTTTTTAATGTCCGAATTTTCGGACTAATCGCCAATTTTTTTAAACTTTCGGAATACTTGAAAATTTCAGAACAGAATCACTCTTGAAAAATATGCTGCGCGGGATAAAAATCGGAACTAGAAACAAAAAATGCTTTTGTGTATTTTGCAAAAAATCGTAGTTTAAGGCCGATTTTCGTAGCATCGTAGTTCATAGGTCCAAATCGTAGCAACTACGATTTTTTCGTAGCAGTTGGCAGGTCTGCTTCTAAGGCATGTTAATGAATTTATTATTTTACAATATCCTTTCTCTTTTAAAATTCACGTGTATACTTTTTATGACGTAATTTTTAATGAGTTCCTGCTTTTTGTACATAATTATTTAATTCTAATTCCAAATGATTTTTTCTGTTTATAATAGTCACATGTAAATAAATTTTTAATTTGAAGCAAGCATTATTATTTGCGCTGTTTATACATTTGACAACAGTATAAATTAATACCATATTGTAAATCTCTCTACTCTGAAAAAAAGTAACTACCGCTGTCACCACTGCCGCTGCCGGTTTTGAAATTTTTGTGACCGGAGGTCTTTCTTCGTTAATATTAAGAAAAATAATGCATACAAAAATATAAAATTCGGTGGTTTTATACAGAAATGTTTGATAAACGCGCGGATGCAGACAGTTTTCAAATCGAAGAATTATTTTAAGAGATATTTAATGCTAAAGTTGGACAAAATCGTTCCGCTAAAAAAGTTTTATAGCAACAAAAACTATACATGGGAGTGTAATCATTTTTAGATCATTTTATTCGTTAGAATTTGCAGGAGTGCAGATTGCATTAATTTTTTTATTTTGACTAATTTTTTGAGGTTTTATTTCTATTTTAAATTCAAATTTTCAGCATTTCTAGACATATTTTTACATTATTTTAGAAAACTAGGGGACTCTGCCCCCTACGAGCTACGCTCGTCAACCCCCGTTCAGACACCGCAGACTCTAACAGCACGCTAATTTTATCGCCTTTAAAAAGATTTTGGAAGATTGATTTATAATTTGAATCTGACAATTATAATCTGACGTAATTTTCACCAAACTTTGCTTTCTCTTTTTAATATTCACGTCAAAATACTTTTGCTAGAAATGAAATATTATGTATGATCATCTTAAAATGTCAAGTAAATGTCTCGCACAATTTTTAAATTAGAACTGTTTTGCAATATTATTTTTTGTTCATTTTACGTAATAAGTGTAATATGACATAAATTCTCCTATTTAGGACTTCTAACGCATGATACTGAATTTATTATTTTACAATATTCTTTCTCATTTAAAATTCAGGTGTAACTATAGTTTTTATGACGTAATTTTCAATGAGTTCCTGCTTTTTATATTTTTTGTTTACAATAGTCACGTGTAAAATAAATTTTTAATTTGAAGCAAATATTACTGTTTGCGCTGTTTATACAGTTGGCAACAGTTTAAATTAATACAATTTTCTAAAATTTGTAAAAAATATCTCTCGAAATGCTGAAAATTTGAATTTAAAATAGAAATAAAACCTCGAAAAATTATTCAAATTAAAAAAACTAACTGCAATCTGCACACCGGGAAATTCTGACGCATAAAATGATCTAAAAATGATTAAATTCCTATGTACAGTTTTTGCTCCTATAAAACTTTTTTAATGGAACGATTTTGTCCAACTTTGGCATTAAATCTCTCTTAAAATAATTCTTCGATTTGAAAACTGTCTGCATCAGCGTGTTTATCAAACATTTTTCTATAATACTACTGATTTTCATATTTTTGTATGCAACAGTTTTTTTAATATTAACGAAGAAAGACCTCCGGTCACAAAAAATTCAAAACCGGCGGCAGCGGTCACAGCGGTAGTTACTTTTATTTAAAATAGAGAGATGGTATTAATTTATACTGTTGCCAAATGTATAAACAGCGCAAACAATAATGTGTGCTTCAAATTAAAAATTTCTTTACACGTGACTATTATAAACAGAAAAAATTATTTGGAATTAGAATTATATAATTATGTACAAAAAGCAGGAACTCATTAAAAATTACGTCATAAAAAGTATACACGTGAATTTTAAAAGAGAAAGGATATTGTAAAATAATAAAGTCATTAACAAGCGTTAAAAGTCTTAAATAGGAGAAATTACGCCATATTTACGTCACATTATAGTTAATACATAAAATGAACACAAAATAATATTGCAAAACAGTTTAAATTTAGAAATTGCGCTAGACATTTATTTGATATTATTCAAGGCTGGAGTAGCACAGTTGAAGTTTATTCCAACAGAGCGAAAAATGTCCAGACCAGGGATCGAACCTGGATATTTGGCGTGCCGTGCCAATTCCTTACCTGTTAGGCTATCCGGACCGATACCTGGCTGACATAATTCACTCTTATTAGTTGGACTTGGCTGCGAACTGCAGCGCTAGTTTCATTCATCCGAGCTATAACTATAGCATTTACATGATGAAACTACTTTAACACGGAAACTCCTGTATACCATGAGTGATGATTTAATCCAGTTGGAAAAAATATTCGTTCCCTTCATTATGATTTATTTGATATTTTGAGAGGATCTTTTCAACTATTTTTGTTAGGAAAGCACAAATAATATTTCATTTCTAACAAAACTATTTTCACGTGAATATTTAAAAGAGAAAGAATAGCTTGGTAAAAATTAAGTCAGATTAAAAACGATTAATTTAAAATGTCTCATTTAAAAGAACTTTCTTTTCACTTTGTTAAAAAATACCAGGAGACAAAGACTCTGTTTACTTAATTCCTTTTATTTTAGCTTATTTTGAAATGCTGTTACATGTGTCTACATCAAGTTATTTTTATTTCGACGTTTTATTTGTATTTTTATTAATATTGTACTAATTTATTTGTTCTTTCGTTATTTAAAATAAAAATTATGTCAATTTGTATAATTTGGCGAGTGGTTTGGCGATTTATATAATTTGACGAAATTGGTCGATGGGATAATCAAGTAGTATCGCAGCGGATTTGGCGTTAAAATTCCCCAATCAAAGAGAAATGAATAGAAATTTGTTTATAGTGAGATTGCCACTGTTTTTTAAATTACTAGGGTGCTCGGCCCCCTACGAGCTACGCTCGCCAACCCCCGTCCAGACACCGCAAACTCTAAATGCACGCTAATCTGATCGGCTTTAAAAAGATTTTGAAAGATTGAATCATAATTTAAAAACAGTGGCGATCTCCCTATAAACGGATTTCTATTCATTTCTCTTTGAGTGGGGAATTTTAATGCCAAATCCGCTGCAGTACTACTTGATTATCCCGTCGACCAATTTCGCCAAATTATATAAATCGCCAAACTACTCACCAAATTATACAGATTGACATAATTTTTATTTTAAATAACGAAAGAAAAAATAAATTAGTACAACATTAATAAAAATACAAATAAAACGTTGAAATAAAAATAACTTGATGATGTAGACACGTGTAACAACATTTCAAAATAAGTTAATATAAAAGGAATTAAGTAAACAGTCTTTGTCTCCTGGTATTTTTTAACAAAGCGAAAAGATAGTTCTTTTAAATGAGACATTTTAAATTAATCGTTTTTAATCTGACGTAATTTTGACCAAGCTATTCTTTCTCTTTTAAATATTCACGTGAAAATAGTTTTGTTAGAAATGAAACATTATTTGCGCTTTCAGAACAAAAATAGTTGAAAAGATCCTCTCAAAATATCAAATAAATGTCTAGCGCAATTTCTAAATTTAAACTGTTTTGCAATATTTTGTGTTCATTTTATGTAATAACTGTAATGTGACGTAAATATGACATAATTTCTCCTATTTAAGACTTCTGACGCATGTAAATGAATTTATTATTTTACAATATCCTTTCTCTTTTAAAATCCACGTGTATCTTTTTTATGACGTAATTTTCAATAAGTTCCTGCTTTTTATACGCAATTATTTAATTTTAATGTGACTAGGGGGCTCGGCCCCCTACGAGCTACGCTCGCCAACCCCCGTTCAGACACTGCAGTCTCTAAAAGCATGCTAATTTGATCCGCTTTAAAAAGATTTTGGAAGATTGAATTATAATTAAAAAAATAAAGGCGATCTCCCTATAAACGAGTTTCTGTTCATTTCTCTTTGATTGGGGAATTTTACGAAAAAATCAGCTGCTGTTAAAAGATACAATGGCATTTCAAAATAATCTAATATAAAATGAATTAAGTAAACAGAGTCTTTGTCTCCCGGTATTTTTTAACAAAGCGAAAAGAACGTCCTTTTAAATAAGACATATGAAATATATCGTTTTTAATCTGACGTAATTTTTGTTGATAATTACAAAGGTAATTCAATCTTAAAATGATATAGCAGAGTTAGCATATGCTAATGAAGCGTTATGGCTGAAAATAGTCCGACCCGGTTTAAAAAGTGAAAGGTTAATTTAAATAAAATATCAATAATAGATTTGTGACTGCAAAAGAACTACAACAGAAGTAAAAACTAACAAAATTTATTAACAGAAATAAAAATAGAAATAATATATAAAAAGTAAAGCATTTCATCTAAACAACCCATATGTGATAAACGCTAATCATAGCCAAACACTACTCTGTTTTCTGAGGTCTCAAGTGTTTAATAAAAAGAGCTAACATAACTCTTATCTTAGAAATATCAACATACAGACCATTTAGCTTTGGAGCATCGAAAGGAGTTTAAAAATGAATAATTAATAAAGCTCAATTTATGTCTTAAATAAAAATGAATTTCATATTTAATAAATTGTCTTTAAACTTTAAATTATATTAAACTTTCATGTTGTATTTAGATTCTATTACTTAAATTCAATTTAGAAACTGTAATATAAAAATGAGACCATTACCATTAAATTACTTAAATAGATATAATATACATATAACAAGCAGTAGTGAAAGATCTTGTATACCTCTACTTAAATGCACATCTATCATTCCATAAAAACACCTCAGCTTCTCCCCCACAATATAACATGCTTGGTAATAGTTGTCGGCACTTTCCGTAGCAAACCTGAAAACTACACACTACACAACAACCACCAGAACATACATATCACTCCAGGGTTCCAACAGTAGACATGAGCTAATTGACCCAATGATATGGATATATGGAAAAACTTAAAATATCCACAATCCTTTATAAAAATGGAAGATTGGCCGAGATATCCAACTTCAGATGACGCAGCAGAAAGGAGGAAAAATCTAATCACTAGCACACTATATTAACAGGGATGAGACTGAGAAAAAAGCAAAAAAGAGGAAATGACACGTGAGGTAAAAATCGAGCAAAAAGTTAAAATAACGCGTGAGGTAAAAATCGAGCAAAAAGTTAAACAACGCGCGAGGTAAAAATCAAGCAAAAATGTGAGAATAAAATTTGTGTCATTATTTGAATTCAAAATTAAACATATATATGAATACAAAAATACATTAAAATGAAATATGAACACTTGTAAATATAATAAGAATGGAATTCAAACTTTTATTCAATAATTTATTGTAAATGACAAATAATATGAAAATTCCTCAGAAATGTAAAACTATTGCTTAAAATTTGTATAAGTAAATACATTTAAAAATCTGCATTCAAAATAATCTGTCATGAATCTTTCAGAAATTTCTTTTAAAATTAATGAAACTGCAAATATATTATGAACTAAAAGGTTAAAAAAAAATTTCCTTTTTTTATTTTTTAACTTTTGCTCTTTAACAACAGAAGTATTCACTAAAAATTAATTTTTAACATAATAGGTAATGCAAAAGAGTAAATGATCACTAAAATACATTCAATCAAAAAAAAAAAAGATGGAATGAACTCTTACCTTAAAAATAATAATCAGTAAATATTTGTCTGGAATTTTGGATGTCTTAAATATGGTTTCATATTAAAACAACTGCTTAAAATTTTCAAAAAAAAAATTGTTCCATTACTGAAATTCAGAAATATTTACTTTAAAACTGTGGCCAAAACATGATCAAAATGGTACTTTAATGAGATTATTCGATATAAATAAGCAAATTCTTTCAATGAAATGCTTCTATTATAGGCTATAGTTTCAGTGGCCATAATAAAATAAAATATTTGAAAATCCTAAATATCGATAAATATAAATAAAATACATCAATAACTTTCACTTTTCATTCGAAATAAATCAAACGAGAAAATAAAATGAAAAGAATTCAATGAACTTTCACACAAGGCACGTGCTTCAAACAATACTAGCTAATCCAAAATAAATAAATCTCTCTCTTCCCTATTTTCAATCCCCTTTATATCCCAACGACTCCGAACGACTGAGCATATTGTTTCACGCATATCAGAATGCGCGCCGCACGCTTTCCTCGTGTTGGATGCAGATGAAATGTCAACCGCTTCTCATCTGAGCCCACGATGTTTGCTTGCTACGTCAGTAAGGATACGCGGAAGAGAACCACTCTATGCATGCTGTGCGCAGCGCAGCAGAGAAGGAAATGGTTTATCGTGTCTCGCATCGGTTTGCACGTGGCGGCCGTCGTATCTTTAAAATGCGGAGATATTTCGCGATAATCCGGAGACTAACTTATAGACGAAAAATCCGGAGACTTGGCAAGTCTGTAACATAAATAAAATCTTTAACAATGTCAGAAAAGGGATTTTTTTCTTTTCTTTTTTTTTTAAAGTGGAAATCCGCGGATTTTCAAAATAAGCAAAACGCGGAAATCCGCCGATTTTCAAAATAAGCAAAATGCAGAAATCCGCGCTTCCGCAGAAATGTGGCATGCCTGTATTAAACAGAATTAAACTTTAAGTATTAAAAAGCAAAACACATTTTAAAACAATTTGAACGTGTCAATTTAATAGCTGCATTAAAAGATTTTCATATTTAAACGGAGCACTTCTTTAATGTAGATTCAACTTTACCGGCATTACAGAAACCAAACAGTCTTCCGATGGCGACATGACAAAAACATCTTTCACATCAGAGTTGGTGATTCCAATCCACTTTGCATTTATTCATTAAAAGAAATCGAAAAGCAAACAGCTTCTTTCTAACACACTGCAGGCATCTTTAAGCTTTATGAAAGACCACGTACAACCAAAAAGAGAAATAAAGTAAATGAAACAAACTCAAATGTTAAAAACTACGAAGCTACTAAACAGCTGTCTGGCTCGACTATAAATAGTACTCCAAAGGAAACTCCCCCTCTTACGTAACTCCTTCATCCCGCACTGAATACACGTCACCGTACGTTACCAGAAAGATCCGAGTGTGTGGCCTAGAACGCAGACAACAACGGACAGCTTACACCACCTGCCGTTGGTCGCCAAAACTCCTCAGATGAAAAACGTGATCAAAGTCTTGCCGTGCGTGCATGAGCCGCCGAGAGTAAACATTACGATGTTTCCCAATGAACTGTAAGCCACGATATATGGAGAGTCAAAGATAGGAAAAGGTTTAACACTTTATTATAAAGGATAATAGTAGAGAAAGGTAAGTGACAAAATAAAGATATTTATTTTACTGAATAAACTTATTTAAATAAAAACTTGATGGACTTAAACTATGTAGAATGTTGACAGAAGGAAATATATGAATCAAGCCAGTATAGATGTTAAAGATTGATAGGTTGAATGTGTGATAAGAAAATATGGAAACATGTTAAGGAAATATAAATTTCCAAACAATTTTCACCAAACTTTTCTTTCCCTTTTTAATATTCACGTGAAAATACTTTTATTAGAAATGAAATATTATTTGCGCTGTCCAAAAAAAAAAAAAAAAAATAGTTGAAAAGTTCATCTCAAAATATCAAGTAAATGTCTCGCGCTATTTATAAATTTAAACTGTTTTGCAATATTATTTTTTGTTCATTTTACGTAATAAGTATAATGTGACGTAATTTCTCCTATTTAAGACTTCTAATGCATGTTAATGAATTTGTTATTTTACAATATCCTTTCTCTTTTATAATTCACGTTAAATATAGTTTATATAAAGTAATTTTCAATAAGTTTCTGCTTTTTATACGTAATTATTTAATTCTAATTTGAAAGTATCTTTTCTGTTTATAATAGTCACACGTAAATAAATTTTTAATTTGAAGCAAACATTATTGTTTCCATTGTTTATACAGTTGGCAACAGGTTAAATTAGTACAATTTTCTAAAATAAGTAAAAAATATCTCTCAAGATGCTACAAATTTGAATTTAAAATAGAGATGAAACCTCGAAAAATGAGTCAAATTAAAAAAATAAATAATTTCTGCACACCGGGAAATTATAACGTATAAAATGATCTAAAAATTATTAAATTCCTATGTATAGTTTTTGCTCCTATAAAACTTTTTTAGTGGAACGATTTTATCCAACTTTAGCATTAAATATCTCTTAAAATAATTCTTCGATTTGAAAACTGTCTGCCTCAGCGTATTTATCTAACATTTCTGTATAATACTACCGATTTTTATATTTTTGTATGCATTATTTTTCTTAATATTAAAGAAGAAAGATCGACAGTCACAAAAAATTCAAAACCGGCAGCGGCGGCGACAGCGGCAGTTACTTTGTTTTAGAATAGAGAGAAAGTATCTTTTCTGTTTATAATAGTCACGTGTAAATAAATTTTTAATTTGAAGCAAACATTATTGTTTGCACTGTTTATACATTTGGCAACAGTATAAATTAATACCATTTTCTAAAATAATGCAGAAAATATGTCTAGAAATGCTGAAAATTTGAATTTAAAATAGAAATAAAACGTCAAAAAATTAGTCAAAATAAAAAAATTAATGCAATCTGCACTCCAGCAAATTCTAACGCATAAAATGATTAAACTGCCATGTATAGTTTTTGCTGCTATAAAACTTTTTTAGCGGAACGATTTTGTCCAACTTTAGCATTAAATATCTCTTAAAATAATTCTTTGATTTGAAAACTGTCTGCATCAGCATGTTTATCAAACATTTCTGTATATTACTACCGATTTTTATATTTTTGTATGCATTATTTTTCTTAATATTAACGAAGAAAGACCTCCAATCACAAAAAATTCAAAACCGGCGGCGGCGGCGGCGGCGGTGACAGCGGTAGTTACTTTTTTTTAGAATAGAGAGATAATTCAATCTTTCGAAATCTTTTTAAAGCCTATCAAATTAGCGTGCATTTAGAGTCTGTGGTGTCAGGACGGGGGTTGGCGAGCGTAGCTCGTAGGGGGCCAAGCCCCCTAGTTATGTAAAAAGTATCTCTCAAAATGCTGAAAATTTGAAATTAAAATAGAAATAAAACCTCCAAAAATGAGTCAAATTAAAAAAATTAATGCAATCTGCACACCGGCAAATTCTAACGCATAAAATGATCTAAAAATGATTACATTCCCCATGTATAGTTTTTGCTGGTATAAAACTTTTTTAATGGAATGATTTTGTCCAACTTTAGCATTAAATATCTCTTAAAATAATTCTTCGATTTGAAAACTGTCTGCATCAGCATGTTTATCAAACATTTCTCTATAATACCACTGATTTTCATATTTTTGTATGCAATATTTTTCTTAATATTAACAAAGAAAGACCTCCTGTCACAAAAAATTCAAAACCGGCGGCGGCGGTGGTTACTTTTTTTTAGAATAGAGATATTAATTTTCTACATTTTAGTCTTTAAAATGCTTCATTGTTGAAGTTTCACTGCCATTTGGTATATTTTGGCGAGTGTGTATTGGCACTTAATTAAATCCATTGTTGTTTCAACTCGTATCAGGATTGTGTTACTTCTAGGACGGTGAAAGAAACTTGTGTTACTTTTAATGTATTGCATACTTCCAATTTTATACCCATGCATGGCTGACTTGCATGGTTTGTTTTTCCATTTTTTTAAACAGTGTATATGAATTTATATATAGTATTATGTAATTCTTCCTTGCCATTTGCTCATTTTCATCATTTGAATTTGTAGCAGTATATGGCCGATAAAAGATAGCATCTCATTTTCTTTACTTGTCACAAGTTATTATTAAATCTATGTTCTCAGCAATATCGCTCAGACTAAAACCCTGAGGGAAGTACTAATACAAAATAATATCTATACTTCACATAAAATTAAAACAAAATTTCTTCCATGAAGTTTATTATTACATTAAAGTTTAGATTATACTTTAAAATATAATATACATTTATTTATATAAAATCAAAGTCTCTGTGTGTCCCTCATAATTCAGATTGGACTGCGGTTTTCCGAATGTTGATTTCCAAATAATGATTATTCCAAATTAGATTTCCAGATTTTGACGAACTTGGAAAAATATCGCCAAATTTGGCAACAAAAATAAGTTGCCATATATAAAGCCAACTTGGCGGTAGCTGGCTAATTTGGCGAAATTCCCACTGAAACCCATTTAGTCTTTCATAATCGAGCTCACCACAATTTAATTCAAACTTCATGCATTTAAGATTTTTTTTCAAAATCTATGGGTCAGAATTTAAAGTGTAATAAACAAAAATGTATGTCTTTACATATTCATCCTGATGCTACTAATAAAATAACCACCACTAGATGGCGTTGTACTATTCGAACTCCTAACTGCTTGATTTTAATGTGCTTTACATAGCCGGATACAGAAATTAAATTCTCGGTACTTTTCTCGTATAGGAACCTTGGCAAAATAGAGAAAACTGCCTTGGCGAAGAAGGAAATTTTGCAACATATTTTCTGGCAAACTATCCACTGTTTCATTTAAATACATACGCATTTCTTTCAATATTTATATAATTTATTTAGCATAAAAAAGCCATTTATCTAATTTTATTCAGAAACAGAAATAATTTGCACATAAAAAACAACAATACACATTAAATTAAAATACATATATAAACAAACAAATCATCAAGTTTGTTCAAATCATACTTTCTGATGACCGAATTACAACAAGCTTTAACCGCTTGGGGACGAGCAACCGGTATACGTGCCGCACAAGGTGCTCAGAATCCGTGATTATTGTCACCAGTAAATTTTTATTGTAAATTTTGCTTTATTTAATCCGAGCATTTTCCCGATTCAATTAGGCAAAAATTTATGTTTTGAAAAACTGGTGCTAAAAGATTAAAAACTCTGTAAAAGGCGCTCGTCCCAAAGGGGTTAAAAAAACAGCAATATTCCTATATTGGAAAAGTATAGAACTTTCCATTATTTTGCACTATCTGCACCATAATTTGCACTACATGCAGGGGGATGGAGGACGAAAAGTTTAAATATTAAATTTTCTATAAAGCAGTATAAGACTAAAAATTTAGGAATAAAATAAATGTAAAATAAGACTAAAAAAGAGCTGCATGACTAAAAATTTAAAAATAAAATTTTATGTAAACTATATATCTACCCTATATACATAAAATCCTAATGAAACAAATTTATGAAACGGAAGTATGAATCGACTGATTAAACAACTGATTATGTTTCACGATTTCTCCTAAAGTATGGAATACTTTGCAATGAAATTAACCCCAAAAATCAATATTGATCCACAGATATCAAAACTGGTATTAGAATTTTTAAATTCGAATTAGTTTTCGAAATATTAATTTTTTTCTAATTTTATATACATTTTTCTAATGATGGCAACTCAAATTTTAATCAAACAGATTTTTTTTTTTTTTTTTTTCCTGAAAAGGTTGACATGGTAACCCGGCTATTGTTGTTTATTTGATAATAAATGTTTATTTACTTTTATTTCTTTTTACGAATTATATAAATTACTTTGTTCTATGATTATTAATTATTTTTTTTGATATTTCCTTTAGAAAATAATAGAAAATAAGAAATACTACTTAGTTATTCCGTCGACTAATTTCACCAAATTATATAAGTCGCAAAAACACTCGCCAAATTATACAAATTGACATAATTTTTATTTTAAATAACGAAAGAACAAATAAATTAGTATATCATTAATAAATATATGAATAAAACGTTGAAATAAAAATCACTTGATGACGTAAACATGTGTAACTTGCTTAAAGTCAAGTGAATGTGACATTTACGATCAACCATTATTGGCATTTAATCTTATAGTTTGGCGATAGATTTTTTATCGTCAGGATATCTAAGGAATACCAAAAATGCATATGTAACTGGTATTTGAAAACGAGGTTTTTGCCAAATTTTCGTAAAAAAAATAAAAATCACGCCAAACCTGTATATCTGTAACCTGTATAGCCGTATCTGGTCAAATATTACCACTCGGAAAAAAAAAAAAAAATGCTAACTGGCGAGTTGAAAAAAAACTATTGACGAGATTTGCATCCTGCTAGCGTAACAGTACCTAGAATTCTTTGCGACCATGGCAACTTTTATGTAGTTTTATTCGAGAAAAAAAATTTTGATTTTTTTAATCAAAATGGAAAACTTACGGTCCCATATTGGCACGATTTTTTTCTGACGCCAATGTCATATACGGAACGGGCACATAACTGGCACCAAAGTATCGTTATTTTGCTTCATATGGTAAGCCAGATGTTGCTGTTTATGCTGTTGATGCGTTCCCCAAATTGGCGTCTTTAAAAAATCACGCCAATATGGGACGTATATGACATCTTTGCCAAACTTTCATATGAACGGCGAAGGGATCAGACCGTATTTGTTTATGGCAGTTGATGACTTGAACTATTATAATATAGATGAAATGATGGCGATAGAATACTATTTGGCGACTTATCACCTGTGCCTGGCTAACATTAAAGTACCAAAATGGCACCTAGAGTATAAAAAGCGAAGTGGTCCGCCTGGAACTGTTGATGATAGTCACATGACTTAGGCTATTGTTATAGAGATTGTTTTAAAATACCGGGAGAGAAAGACTCTTATACTTAATTTATTTTATTTTAGCTTCTTTTCAAATGTTTAACTGATCCTCTTTAATCAAAAACGAAAACAACCATTGGATGTCTTAACAGCAACTGATTCGCCCTTAAATTTTTGCAATCAAAGGGAATTGAATGGAAACCCCTTTACAGGGAGATCTGCACAGCTTTTTTCAGTATAATTCAATCTTCTCTAATATTTTAAAAACCTATCAGATTAGCGTGTTTTTAGATTCTGCGATGTCTGAACGGGGGTTGGCAGCATAGCTTGCAGGGGGCAGAGCCCCCTAGTGTATGTGTATACATATATATATATATATATATATATATATAACCATTAATTAAACATAACCTACCACCGTCAATTAATATGAATTAAAGCTGTTAGTATTTAAAAAAAAAAAAAAAAAAATTATTATAAGAAATATTATGGAAGAAAAAGAAAAAAGTGGACACTGACAAAAATTGAAAAGCTTATACATTGAATTACGTTATCAAGGGCACAGAATTCAATGATATAAGCAAAATGGTTGTTTTCTGTGGGAAAAATAAGCTAAAGCTAAAAATTATTTTCCCCTGTGCCCAAACAACCATTAAAATCAAGTGAATTGATTAAAAATGAAAGCAGAATAGAAACAAATAATATGAAATGGAAAAATCAATAAAACGTATTTAAATATTTATAGGATATAAAATATAAATAATAAACACCATACCGATTAATATTTCAGGATTTTACAAAAATCCACGTGCACATGGCTACCAGAATATCATAAAGATTAAGGTGAATAAAACAGTTAAGAAATCACAGTAAATGACACCAAAGGATGCAGTTAATACATTTTGAAATAAAATTTGAAATACCTTGTTAAACACATTTAATCTAATATAAAATAAATAGATAGTAATTACATTATTTAAAATGCACTATTAAATTAATTAATAACTGTTTAACAATATCGTCAAAATTTAGCTAAAAATACCCCCTGGTGTATTAAATTATAACTGAAATGGAGCTAGAAAAATTAAAATTTAGAGCTATCTTAAAGAGACAAATTTGGTGCTGCCATCTAGTATTACTTTTATTAAACAACTGTCACAAGATAAATATTTGTAAGCATTTGAATGTAAATAACTGTTTAAACAGCAAAACCAAACATATCCTTATATATAGAGAATTATAAACCTAATATAAACCACACAATGTATTTAAAAACTATTGTTAATAAAATTTAAAAGCATACAATATATTCTATTAGCTAACTTATTTAAACTAAACTAAGAATTTAAATAATTCTAGAACTTTGATAATATATAGCATATAGCTATAAAACAAAATAAATTCAGTAATAATTAATATAAATAATTATTAAAAATAATATAAAAATTATTTTTTAATCAATTATATATAAGATATTTATAAAATGAACAGGAAATAAAAAACATGTGGAAGTATATAGAAGGTTAAATGATACTTAAATTCCCATTACTTAAAAAGCACAAATATAGAGTGTGGATTATTTTCAGACATCCATAAAAATCCAAAAAGTATGAATGTGGGACATTCAAAAACATTAACCCGATAATAAATATTAAAAAGAATAGAGGAATAATAATAAAAATAATTACCCAATTTTAATGCATACAGTATAACTATATTTATATTAAACATACTTATATGTATATTATTCACTATAAGAATGGCATACTATTAGTAATTAATATGATATTGTCCTTAGTAAATTAAAATTTAATAACAAATAATTGTAAATTAGATTAATCAATAATTAAGCTAATTATAATATTAATGAAATTCTCCAATTACATATAAAATATCAAATCAACATCCATATAAAATACGTAAAAAAAATATAGTAATAATACAAAAGCCCCCATTTTTTTTTTTTTTTTTTTTTTTTTTTTTAAATAATTAACCATTGCGTATTATCCAGATTACACCACCCTCCTCCGTACTCTAACATCTACCCACCCAACCAACCTATAATAATTTTTTTATATTATTTTACAATTTTTAATTTTTTATAGATATATTTTTTTTTTTAATAATTTTTTTGTAATTTTGTTTACGCATGTGTTAATTTGTTTTAATAGATCATGTAAGAAAAGTACTAGTTGTATATTAATGAATATATGAATTTTTTTGGAAAACCATGATTTAATGCATCATAAATTAGTTTTTTAATATTATTGTTAATTAGAGGAGAATAACATAAACATTTTATTCTATATAAATGATTAAGTATTATATTCCGAAATACAGAATGATGTAGACAAGATTTAAAATTTGTAAATGTATTAACTGTGAATTTAAATTCTTTACGTTTGTCATATATATATACATATATATATATATATATATATATATATATATATATATATATATATATATAGCATTATATACATACATATATACTATCATGAAAAACTTAAATTAAACAAAAGTTAAATTATATTGGCACCCACACTTTTATTTTTTTTTTTTCCTTGGACATGAGAAAATAATTTATTTTCTAATCCAAAAATTATTTTCTACTTTTTAGTGCATTTAAATATATATATACATATATATTCTACATTTTTGTGAATCTTAAGGAAAGCATGTCTTTTAAAAAAAATTACATTTATTGTATTTGAAATGAATGAGTAATGAATGAAATGAATTGACATAAACTATTTTACATGAAATTTTCAGTTATAATATCATTTGCAATGACGATAAATAAGTCACAAGGACAAACTTTTTCTGCAGTTGTACTGCATTTAAAATAACTGATTTTTTCTCATGGAATACTATATGTAAGTATTTCAAGATGTAAAGAGAAAGGGCAGTTAAAAATTTATGCTGAAGGTAGTGAAGAGCAAGCTCACCTTTTAAATAAATAAAGGATTTTTACAAAAAAAAAATCATATAACCTGAATTCTTGTGACCAAATTTTAATTTATCCTTAAACTGCATTTTTTATATATTCATTATACAGTAGAGTACCAGTAATCTGCGAACGCCTGTAATCTTCGATCAATTTATGAATGTAAACAAAGAAAATGAATATTAATACATGTAAATTATTCCAGAGGGAAACATTCGCCTTGCATACATTATTTCAAACGAAAATCAAATTTCAAAGTAATTGCTTAAAAGGCGCAAAGGCCAACATAGTGAAAAAGATTCCAAGCCGGGAATCGAACCCGGCCCATCAGATACTGACGGCACGAGTTCGATGTTCATTTCAGACGATGTATCAGCTGAAATGAAACGATTCTATGAAACGACTCATTAAACAACTGATTATGTTTCACGGCGATTTCTCCTAAAATATGGAATACTTTGCTATGAAATTGACACCAAAAATCCGTATTGATCCGCAGATCTAAAAACTGGTATTAGAATTTTTAAATTCAAATTAGTTTGAGATATTAATTTTTTTGTAATTTTAAATAATTTTCTCTGATGATGGCAACTCAAATTTTAATCATAAAAGATATTATTTTCATATTTTAGAAAATGTTATTATTTTAAACTAATTTGGCGACCAGTTTGTCCTCCCTTAAATGTATGCTAAGAACAATGCTTTTTTTTTTTTTTTTTTTTTTTTTTTTTGTACTTCATTGTCATTTTATTTAATACAAAACTGAAACATTTAAAATTAATGGCTTTCACTTCTTTCTTTTTCGTTAAACGGAACGAAAAGAAAAATATTAGGCGCAGATGTCATATACGCACCAGTGTACCTAATTGGGGCCAAAATGGTGTTATTTTACTTGACATGGTAACCCGGTTATTGTTGCTTATTTATTAATAAATGTTTATTTACATTTATTTTCTTTTTAAAAAAAGTTATAAATTGTTTTGTTCTATAGTTATTAATTAATTTTTTTTTATTTATTGTTATTTCATTTTTAAAATAATAGAAAATAATTTAAAAATACATATGTAACTGGTATTCGAAAACGAGGTTTTCGCCAAATCGTCATAAAAAAAAAAAAAAAAAAAACCAAATCACGTATATGACATCTATGCTAAATATTAAATAATGCAACAAATCCTGACATTTAATTTCAAATTCAAAGCAATGTTTTAATGGTACTTTAGTTATCCTGCCGACCAATTCAGCCAAATTATATAAATCGCCAAACCACTCACCAAATTATACAAGTTGACGTAATTTTTATTTTAAATAACGAAACAAATAAATTAGTATAACATTAATAAAAATAAAACGTTGAAATAAAAATCACTTGATGGCGTAAACACGTGTAACCTCCTTACAGTCAAGTGAATGTGACATTTACGATGAATCATTATTGGCATTTAATCTTATAGTGTGGCAATAGATTTTTGGTGTATGGGATAACCAAGTAGTACCGTTTTAATTTACCACTTGAAAAATAAAAAAAATGCTAACTGGCGAGTTGACGACTTATCGCTTGTGGCTGGCTAACATTAAAGTACCAAAATGGCCGCCTGGAATATAAAAAGTGAAGGGATCCGCCCGGAACTGTCAATAATAGTCAAATGACTTAGGCTATTATTATAAAGATTGTTTTCAATTCTAAAATAGTGCAAAGAATAATATTTCCTAATGATTAAAAATTCATTTACACATGACTATTAAAAACAGAAAAAAACTATAAAATTACTATTAAATGAGTAAGTGTTAAAAGCAGGAAAATATTGAAAATTATGTCTTGAAAATTGTATTTACACATGAATATTAAAAGAGAAAGGAAACTTTAAAATAATAAATAAATTAATATGTGTTTAACCCTTTCAGGGGCAAGGTACTTCTATTCATAAAATGTTGAAATCAGTGAATGGCACCAGAATTTACAAACAAATTTCGAAATATGAAAATTCTTTTGTTCACTTACTTAATAAAAGGAAAATTTTCATTCCAATATTCTGGTGCCAATGTGGCATTTAAAAATTAAAATTAAGTGGTCCAAAAATGAACCACCGCTCTTGAAGGGGTTAAACCAGTAGATTGTATTATGTCAATCGTTTTATAACGCTGTTAAAAAATACCGGGAGGCAAAGACTCTGTTTACTTAATTCATTTTATGTAAGCTTCCTTTCAAATGTTTAACTGGTCTTCTTTAATCAAACACGAAAACAACCATTGGATGTCTTAACAGCAACTGATTCGGTCTTAAAAATTCACAATCAAAGGGAATTGAATGGAAACCCGTTTACAGGGTGATCGCTATAGGTTTTTTCATTATAATATAATCTTCTGTAATCTTTTTAATACCAATCAAATTAGCGTGCTTTTAGATTCTGCGGTGTCTGAACGGGGGTTGGCGAGCATAGCTTGCAGGGGGCAGAGCTCCTAGTGTGTGTGTATATATATATATTGTAACATAATAAAGAAAATGCTTTAAAAATAACAACTTCAAAAACAAAATTTTAAATCTACAAAACATTTAAAAATAATACCTTTTCACATGATGATGAGGAAAAATATTTTAGAAAAACGAAATCAACAGCTTCATGGTGATTAATGTAATATCCCAATGGTGTTAATGAGAAGCTTTCAACAGAATAAAAAAACAGTTTTGAATCTGAACCCTAAAGAATAGAAACAATAATACTGTAATAAGAATTAAACATCTTAAAGGATTTTAGAAACACAAACACACACACACACACAAAAAAAAAAAAAAAAAAAAAAAGAAAAAAAAGAAAAGAAAAGAAAAAAAAAAATACAATAAATCAACTGAAAAATGAAAATTTTAAGATTAGTATATCACATTACTGAAAAGAAAATAAGATCTGTGTGCAACTTCAATTCCAAATATAAATGACATTTTATGCACAAACATTAACTTATTAATTTTAGTAAAATTTTAAAAGGTAGATAAAATAATTAAAGGACAGGTGCCAAGTTCAAAATTAAATATCAATTTCTTATTTGCTGTCATTTGAATTTTAAAATTAACCATTGAGAATAGATAAATTTCATCTTTTAAATAGGAAGTCCTAAGTGTGAGCATTACTCTTGCATGTAGCATTATTTAACAAGACTTTCTGTATTCATGCCTATATTATAAATGAAAATACTGTGATAATGATACTGTTTCTAATCGAAGAATTTATACGCACAGCACACTTATATCAATACAAATCTATGAAAAATAATTTAATATAAAAAATGAAAAACTAACACACTTGGGAAAGTTACATATATACAAAAAACGCTGCATGCCATCTCTTGTTCTGAATGTGTTAAGATGATGTTTATTTTTTGAAAATCACATTTTACATAGTCCATGGTGGTAGCAAAAATGGATAATAGGTATTTAATACAAACTCATGTAAATGACTCATAATGTGAAATGAAATTTGGCATCATGGAATATTTCCTATCTCACACCTATCTTTAAAATAGCTATATTTCAGGGATGAGAATTGCAAAAAAGGAAAAAGACTGAAACCACGCGCAAACAAAAAATTGTACCACATTTTATCCGTGAAAGATACTTTAAGAAATAAAACCAGGGTCTGATTTCCGGGAAAATGGAGACAAGCGCACAAGCCTGTATACTACATTACAGGAGCGAAAATAGCCAAATTACACACAGTTCTTAAAACATTGAGCGTAGGTCATATGAAATGCTCGACTTATCAGAATCATGGCCACTCCTGAAAATGAAATAATATAATTAAGAATAGGGTTTTTGTGTGTAAATTTTTTAGCAAAAAATATGAAAAACTTAGTGAAAATCACAATGGTTAATTGTTTTTGGTCACACGGGCTAATTGGAACAGGACATACAGTCAGCTTAAAGTAAATTCTGAATCAGGAGCGATTCTGAGTAAAAAAAAAAAAAAAAAAAAAAATTGAAATTCACAGCAAATTTTCTGAAAGGTTACAAAAGAGGGGGGAAGGAGAGGATACACTAAAAGCACTAAATACATGTATTTTTCGCGCCATTTTGACGAAATTTGCCGCTTTATCGCGATCTTTTGGCGAAATTTGCAGCTTTTTCGCGATTTTTTGACGAAATGTACCGCTTTTTCGCGATCTATTGACGAAATTTATCGTTTTTTCGTGAACTTTGGACGAAATTTGCCGTTTACTCGCGATCTTCTGATGATATTTGTAGTTTTTTCGCTATCTTTTGACAAAATTTCTGCTTTTTTGCGATCTTTAGACGAAATGTACCGCTTTTTCGCGATCTATCGACGAAATTTACCGTTTTTTTTCGCGAACTTTGGGCGAAATTCGCCGTTTATTCGCGATCTTCTGATGATATTTGTAGTTTTTCGCGATCTTTTGACAAAATTTTCTGCTTTTTCGCGATCTTTTGACGAAATTTGCCGTTTTTTCGCGATCTTTTGACGAAATTTGCCGCTTTTTCGCGGTCTTTTGACGAAATTTGCTATTTTTATCGCGATCTTTGGACGAAATTTGCCGTTTATTCGCGATCTTCTGACGATATTTGTAGTTTTTTTGCGATCTTTTGGTGACATTTACCGCTTTTTCGCGATCTTTTGACAAAATTTGCCGCATTTCCCGATCTTTTGACGAAATTTCCCATTTGTTCAAGATCTGACGAAATTTATAGTTTTTACGCGATCTTTTAACGAAATTTGCCGTTTTTTTATCACCTTTGAATGTTCTTTCGAAATCGGAAGAAAAGCGGAATCGATAGGAAAGTGAAAATTTCGGAAAATAACAAAATTTTGCAGGAGAAAAAATACGGAATCCTCGGAAAAAGGCGGAATTTCGAGGGAAAAAAACGGAAATTCCTTGAAATAACAAAAAAGCGGAAATCAGCCAAAAGACGGAAAATTCTCATCCCTGTATATTTGCACCTTTTATAACTTATTTTCTTTTTACCAAACGTAAATTATGAGATACTTTTTAATATCATAAATAAATGGAATGAAGTGTTCATTTTTACATACAGTTTATATAAACTTATTAGTCACTGCTCAAAAAATGTGCTTTAAATGTCTCACTCAAAACCCAATTTTAAACCTTATAGAAAACTCTGAATCTATGTAGTAGGCTAGGACGTTCCCCTTTCCCTAGAACATCAAAGTGCAAGTCAGAAATTTCATATTTTCTATTTATCTTTATGGTCTTTAAGGAAATGCGATTTTTTCTTGGAATCGCTGTAATATCCCACTCCACACTGTCCCTTTGGAGAGAATACCCGATTCAGCATTACTCTGAGTACTTTAAAACAAAAAATTCATATGCTCAACAAATTCTTTTCATATAGGCAGAGAATGGGTGTTGTGCATTTATATATGACATTTTTAATCAAAAAACAATACTACATTCTGAAATATGTAACAGAGCTATCATCACATACATTTTTGTTTTGAACTCCATATTTTTACTAAGTCCAAAAGGCAACACATAGTTGCTCAATTTGAAACTTACTCCCTTTCAAATGTTGTAAAAATATATGGCTGCTAAATACAATACTAGGTTGTAAGCTCCAGATCTGAGAAACAAACCACAGAACAGCATAAAAAGAGCACTTTGAAACAACAAAGAGCCAAGCCCATGCCCATGCAATTACATTTCACTTTTTTTTTTTTTTTAAGTAAGATACCTACCAGTACACAAAGGTTCTTATCAAATGCTCCGCCCTTTTTTTAAGACTTTGAATGTAATTAATTATAACTTTGTAATTATGTAGTAGCTACAATTTTCTGTGTCACTAAAAATGATTTATCAGAATCTCTAAGATAACAAGTTTAAGTTGTAGAAACACCAAATATCTAAAATATATAACTGTCTGGAGAGACAGTGAATGTCCAGAGTCTCTGTGTTAATAAGGTGAGCACCTTTATTTTGAATCATGGTTGAAGCATGCAAGATCTAAAATAATAATGATTTAAAAAAAGATAAGAATTCTTCATGTTGGAACATTAGGAGCTACTGGTCAGGCTCAGCACTAGTGATGGGTGATTCTGGAAAATTCGAGAATAGATTAAAATCGACATCGTATACAACAGAATCAATCACAATAAGAATCGATTCTCAAATTCTATAATATATTCAGAGATTCACACAGATAAGCTGAAAATTAGTAATTCCAAAACATAGCGAATCAGCAGAGCTGTAGCGACAGCCACCCATACCTCCCATTTAAGGGAGAGGGGAGGGGTAGACAAAGTCAGGCGTCCAGTAGTAAGCTATTACAGAACTTTGACTCGAATAATAAAGTTTAACTTTTAAAATAATTATTATTTTTAAGATGTAATTTTAATAATATTGTAATTTATGTTTTATTTAAATTCATTTTTTAAAAAAAGATCTCAGTCAGACAAAAAAAAAAAAAAAAAAATTCGGAACAGCGGTATTTTCTATTTTTACTTCCTTCAACCAAACAGATGGGAACTTGACTTTCTTCTTATAATCGTCATTCTTTTTAAAAATGCCGATGGACGAAATTTTGAAGGCTCTAAATTTTATTTACAAATTTAAATAGTTTTAAGTTTTTTTAGGGTCCCCTATAAGCATGGGGGAGAGGTAGGCCTAAAGGTTAAAAATTTTAGCCCAAAATTTTTTTATTCTAAGAGATATACATATTTATTTAATACTGTTGGAGGCTACTATAAGAAAGAACCTGTGTATATTGCATTCGCTGCATACCCGCTTATGTTTGGCCTTTTTTTTTTTTTTTTACCAGTCTCTTATATCCATAAATTACTGATGCTAATCACATAACTTATGTTTTGTATTACTAAATTTTTCTTATGTACTTTTCCAGATTGAATTTCAAAATAATTCTGGAGTTGGGGCTCCTACTGCTTTCGGCAGCATAACCCATGAGGGCTACACCTTCTCCGGTCTCGAAACAAATGAACT
The DNA here is from genome assembly GCA_963932465.1 of Maratus speciosus. NCBI lineage: Eukaryota > Metazoa > Arthropoda > Arachnida > Araneae > Salticidae > Maratus > Maratus speciosus. The sequence goes on from OZ010792.1 coordinate 39,059,764, forward strand.
TTGAATTATTGATTTTCTTCTGGCCTGAATTAAAATAAAAAATTTCAGGAACTTAATTCATGTTGCCATAGGAACCAATTTAGTATTCTTACAATTTGAGTTTAATCATGTAACTAGCAAAATTTACCAAAGTTCCTTTATTTAAAAAAAAAAAAATCAAAATATCGCTGCGAGTTGTGAAAATTTAATTTTCTCAGATGAAAAAAAAAAAAATCAAATAATTTTACTGTCTTAAAAAGATAGAGGGTGCTTATTTTATTAATACAAAGTTACTGACAAAATATGTGTAATATAACTTCGAACTATTCCTTAACTGAACTTTAATTTATTGTCTTAGTTCCAATTATTGACTTAAGTTTCATGTTACATATATCTAACAAAAACATACCTATGAAAAAAGGGTGCCAAGTTCTGTAAAAAAAAAAGCCAAGAAAAGAAGGGATATCTAAGTGGGTGCCAAGATCAAATAAAATTCACTCAAACTTACCTATTGAAGTATTATAACATTGTTTGAATTGTTTAAAAATAAAAAATATTGATAGCATATTAATAATAATAAATCTAGAACTTGGCAAATTTTTACCTATGAGTAATTTATTTGTATTAATGACATTATTATATCAAAAATTCATGTTTAGAAGCCTTAATTTGAGTGTATTGAGGCTCCTTAAAGTCTCTAGAGTGATGACCAAGAACAAGCATAAGTGTATCTGTCTCTTTATCATGCCTTTTAGTCTGTTTGCATTGAGGTTTCCGGGGGGTCGCTAGAGTGATAACCAAAAATTAGTGGGAATGTATCTGTGCGTTTATTGGTTTATCAAATCTTTAATATGAGCCATTTGTTTATAATATTAATGATATTAAATTTTTTTATAATGACATTGTTATTAATATTAACATTATTTTATTAAGGCATGAAAATGATAGGCATAATATTTATAAAACTTGCCAAGTTCTAGATTTATTATTAATATGCTATAAATAATTTTTATTTTTAAACAATTCAAACAATGCTATAATAATACTTCAGTAGGCAAGTTTGAGGAAATTTTATTTGAACTTGGCACCCACTTAGATATCCCTTCTTTACTTGGCCTTTTTTTTTTTTTTTTTTTTTTTTTTTCACAGTTATGTTTTTGTTAGATATCATCACTTTTTGTACAGTTACAAACAATATTCTTAGACACTTTACTTAATGGTTTTTAATGTGTTTACAAGCAACTATTTTATTCACCATGCAACATTCAATTCAATTTAAATTTCCTACAACAAAACAGTTGGCATACATTTTCGTATATTACAATTTAAATTTTGGCCCATAAATTTTGGAAAAAAAAAAAACCCTTTAATGTGCAGAGTTTAAATTAAATTTGGGTGAGCTCAACTATGGAAGATTAATGGTTTTAAATGGGAATTTCGCAAATTGGCTTCATGTATGACAACTCATTTTTGTCACCAAATTTGGCGATACTTCGCCAAGTTGGTCAACATTTGGTGTTATTGTGGTAATCCTGCCATTAGTATTTTTCAACAATTATTCATTACGATGAGGCAGCCCAACCAGAATTGTGAGGGACACACAGAGACTTGGATTTTATATTAATAGACTAGCAGACCCGCCCGGCATTGCTCGGAGTTTGTAAATAATAACCTTAAACAAAACTCAAGTTTGTATGATTTTATATTTTTTGAAATTCTTTTAAATAAATCTAATTTTGGAGTCCAAATTACCTTCTACAGGGTATAGTGTGTTCCCAACAAACTTCTTTCCGAACGAACCTGTAACCTGTGTCCCCGTTACGTATGGCAGCATTTACCGGAAGTGCTCCGCATGTGCTAGAGACAATCGAAAACCAAGTTGAGTGAACAAAACCTCGTAGTAATCAAGCCGATAGAATCAAGAAAAAGAATGCACCATTAATCATTAATGTTGGAAAATGTTGGTAACTGAAGTCTAAGGATAAAATTTCATAATACAGAGAGTAGCTGAATTGTAATCCAAGTTGAATGAACCAAATCCCATTGAAATTGGCCCCTGAGAACCCGAGGAAAGAATGTGCCCCCAAGAGGTGGAAGATGTCCCCTCCCCTTGTAAATTTCCTGAATTACTTTTAACATTAACACGATATTTAATAAACAGATGAAACCCCTTATCTAAAGTTACCTTTAAAGTAACGCGATTTTTAATTTACGACTGTAGTAAGTAGACGTAAGTTGATGCTGAAAAAGGAGATTAATGTTCGAAAAATGTGGTTGGTAGCTGAGGTATAAAAAAAGATCGGAAAAAATTAATCATTAGAATAATATTTTAATGAAATGCACAAGAAAAGGGCTGAATGCTTAAAAAAGGGACCTAGGGCTCCGATAAAAATATGTGAGTGTTGATCTAGGGAGAAGAATCCGAGACTATATTTTAACATTATGCAATGAGAAGGTGATAAAATTAGGGTGTGAAAAATACATGGCACACAAAAAGTTCAAGGGGCCCTAGACCGCACCAAACGGGACCCTAGGTTGCCCGAAGATATTTACTGGAATATAGAAACGGAAGAATAACTAAATGGAAAAATGAAGCAGTCAAAAATGAAGATTAAGAGGGGAAATTGATTGACAATTTATACTGCAAAAGCTTCAAGGGACCCTGTAACGGGCCATAAGGGTTCAGGGACTTAAGTGGCATGTAGTTTGGTAAAAAGATACTTTTGAGTAGTTTTTAAAGTAATCAGAAGACGCTAGATGTTAAAGAAAACTGCAAGCAATTTGGATCATTTTTAAAGAAGTTGCACCAAGGGCTCAAGAAGGCGATTTAATATTCAAAATTGGTGGTAGCTGAAGACTGAAATTTTTTTCACGATGTAGTAGCTGGAGGACCTAAGAAGTTGTTAAAAAAAAAAAAAAAAAAAAAAAAAAAAAAAAAAAAAAAAAGCTAGTGAATCAGACCATTTTTAAGGGGGCTATAATAGAGGGCCCAAAAAGGGGACAACTGATAGTTAAAAGCAGGGTCCTAACATGAAAACATGTTAAAATGTCTTAGTACTTAACGCTTTAGAACTTCAATTAGTCAAAATTAAGCATAGGGTATTGGTATTAGTTTTTCGTTAGAATAATATTTTAATTAAATGCATAAAAAATTGAGTAAATGCTTTAAAAAAGGCCTAAGGAACCCAATAAAAATATGAGGGTGTTGGTCCTGGAAGAGGATGTCCCAGACTCAACTTTAAAATTATGCACTGAGAAGCTGAGAAAATTAGTTGGTGCAATATGCATGGCGCACAAAAAGTTCAAGGGCCCTGGACCAGGCCCTACGGGACCATTGGGGCCCCAGGGTCTTAACTGGAATGTATAGACATGAGAATAACTAAATGGAAAAAGGGTTCCAAAAATGAAGATTTTATTAAGAGGGGGCAATTTATTAATAATTTATGATGCAAAAATTTCAAAGGGCCAGGAGCTGAACTGGCATGTAGTTCGGTATAAAGATATTTTTAGTAGTTATTAAAGTAATTAGAGGATTCTAGAACTATGTTAAAGGAAATTTCAAGAAATTCGGATCCTTTTTAAAAAAATCCGCACCAAGGGCCCCAAGAAAGCTATTAATATTCAAAATTGGTGGTAGCTTAAGTCTGAGAAATTGTTTTGTCGTTCATTTAGTAGCTAGAGGACCTAAGAAGTTGTTAGAAAAAAAAAAGCTAGTGAATTGGACCATTTTCAAGGGAGCTGCAATAGGGGGTCAAAAATGGACCATTTCTTACTTGAAAAAGGGCCCTAACATGAAAATATGTTAAAATGTCTCAGTACTTAGCGCTTTAGAACTTCAATTAGTCAAAACTAAGGCATAGGGTATGAATTATTCATTAGAATATTTTAAAAAAATGCACAAAATATTGGGTAGACGTTTAAAAAAGCACCCTAGGGCCCCAATAAAAATATGAGGATGTGGGTCCAGGAATAAGAACCCAAGACTCAATTATAAAATTATTCGCTTAGAAGGTGAGAAAATTAGGGGGTGAAAAATGCTTGGTGCTCAAAAAGTTCAAGGAGCCCTGCAATTCCCTTGGGAGCCCCAGGGCTTTAACTGGAATGTAGAAATGTGAGAATAACTAAATGGAAAAAGGATCCCAAAAAGGAAGATCGAATTAAAAGGAAGCAATTCATTAACGATTTATTAGCGCAGGGACATAACTGGAAAGTAGAATAGAGAGAATAACTATATGGTGAAAGCTCCCCCCAAAACGAAGAAGATTGGATAAGAAGGGGTAAGTTATTAACAATTTTGTGCATAAAAATTTAAAGGGACACAGGCCCTTAAAAAATTAAAAATATGAGCCCCAGGTGCATCAGGACCTGTCTTGAACTAACTCCACCTAAATTTTCAGACTTCTACATGTGGTAGATTTCGCTAGCCATCGCACACAGACAGACAGACAGAGCAATGTGTTCTTTTATTAGTAAATCCTGCCATTAGTATTTTTCAACAATTATTCATTACGATGAGATGGCCCAACCAGAATTGTGAGGGATACACAGAGACTTGGATTTTATATTAGTAGATAGTGCTGTATTAAATGTATGTTTTGAAATGAAATGTATTGATTACAAATTTTTATTGTTTCTGAAACATTAATAATCATATTGATAATATTTACACCAGTCAAGATTTAAAAACATTTCTTTCTTTACTAGCCACCCTTAGCAACCAGCTTGGTCTCCCTTAAAATTTATATTTGGGAAAGCATGCTAAGCATCGTATCATGTTACTATTATTCATAATTTAATTTACTTGGATTCCTTTAAATATAATTAATATAATGCCTTAAGCTAATATTAGTTTTTGCTCCATTAAAATATCTCAATTTGTTGATTTTCTGTAAGGAAGTAAACCCTACTGCTTTACAATGGAAGTCTATGGGAATTTGGCGAAATATTAGAGATATTGCCAAGTTGGTGTCACTTTTGGTGACCACAATTGGTCACCAAATTTGGCAATATATTGCCAAGTTGGTGACAAACTTGGAGGCATTTGGCAACAGAACAGTGTCCCCTCTATGATAAACCCCCTTATAAGTATGGAGATGCATTAAATAGCGTTCAATAACCAATGAGATACGTTTCATTTGGATGTTGCCATTAAAAAATTAACATATAATAGCGATTTCTGTGCCACAAACAATAGCATAATATATATATAGATTTTTTTAACTTTTGGACTGTCAACAAAACAGTACAGACGTGTACAATAGGGTGGAGCGAAAAAAATGATTTTTTTAAAATCAAAAACGGGTAGGTGCCAAAAGTTCCCTTTATACAAGTACATCATCTGCGTGCAATATTACCGCTGAAAACTAGTATGTTGTGGCCATCACAAAACTTTCTTCTATACAAATCACGTCAATTAAATCATTTAAATAGTACAAGAAATAACAACGATTTAGCACCGATTAATATCAAAGTACATCTGAATTTGAAGTTGGATGAAAATTCGTGCATTAGTTCTTGAGATAGAGCTATAGTGGAAATTCTGAAAAAATGTAGCATAGCAGCGCCACCTGTTGAGCGATTTACACCAAAAGTAAACAGCACTAAACGATATCAAGGTATACCTGAATCTGAAGTTTGTTGAAGATCCAAGCATTAGTTCTTGAGATAAAGCTATTGCGAAAATCGTGAAAAATGCAGCACAGCAGCGCCACCTGTTGGGCGATAAAAAAGGGGAGTAAAAAAGGACTTGAGTGAGCTTTTGGTCCAAAAGTCGAAATTTTGGGTAAAACTTGACATTTTTTTTAAAAAATTAAAAAAATTCCTATAGAGCTGGCTATTATTTAAAAGTGTTATTTAAACCTTTATTATTAATGACTTAACATATTTAAACGATAAAACGATATCTTTGTTCTGTATAACGGGAGAAAAACTGACAACTTTTGGTAAAAAAAGGAATTTCCACTCTGTGGTGTCATACAACTAATTGTTGTTTGGAATACGTAGTTGCTTTCAAATCTACCCAGGAGGTATCACGTGGAGGTGGCTGCATTTCATAACACAACAGTGCATAGCTCGACCACCCTTCCATCTGAGAACAATGTTTTATTTATACATATAGAATTGTGATTTTTTATCAAAAACTGGCATAAGTTTTCTATGTATCAACCTAATCCATCTCATCTCTGTATCCACAGACGTTGGGTGATACTGCTGTGACACTTCTTCACGTATATTTCTGCTGCTTGTTTATGATAAGCTAAGCAGAATAATGCAGTGTAATTAATGGAATCTATTCATCCCTCTAGTATCTTCACCAAAATTGCATCCAGTTTCTGCATAGTGATTGGGAGTTCTGTTCCGACAACATTTTACAACATTAAGTTATTTCATCTTTGAGCATGCCATCATTTACTCTACCTCTTGCATTTTTTTATATGCTGATAAGCTTGCTGTTTAATGTGACGGCGATCATCATCAAAATTGCAATAAGAATTTGCTCTCGATGGGAAAAGCTACCATTGTCCTAAATAAATTTTTTTAGTATTTGTTTTTTTTGCCCTTTTCGGTGATGTTTAGTATCTGAGTAATTTCCCATAAGTTTTTTGATCAATTTTTTAGATGTGGATTATATTTGGTGTAAACCATCCTGCGACATAAACTTGGATTACATACTTTGTGAGTGAACCAGACTCTGATGATCAATCAGTGCTTATATGAAGGCGAATAATTTTATGCGCCTTTGTGAGCCATCTTGCATAGGACAAGGTTCTTCAGTTCCTATACGCTAGTTCTTCTGAGCAATATCTTAATGAAATAGCTTTGCAAATGTCTAGCAAGTATTTCTGGTATGTGCTGAGTATTGTTTCCTTGAATTCCGGAAATAATGTTTGAAAATTACTGTCTATGGCTTCAAAAATGAAATAAGAAGGGAATAAGCACAAGGACAAAGATTTTCCTATTGGTCCGGCGAATCCCTGTGGGTTAGAATCTAATTTTTGCCAACGATCTTGTCTAATAAATGATGCAGAGGAAATTCACTGGACTTGGAGGTGGCATATGATCAATTATAATGGTTCATTTTAAACATGTCCCTCGCAGAATGGATGACAACGACTAACAGATTTATCCACCTTTGATGGACACTCACCGTCCATCAGAGTCTCTACGTTCACTCAAAAAGTACTATGTTATCCAAGTTTGGCCCAAGGATAGTTTACAATCAAATGTAATCCACAGCTAAAAATGGATCTAAAAACTCATGGGAAATTACTCGGCTACTAAACAACACACAAAACGGAATAAAACAAATACTAAAAAAAGGTTATTTAGGACAATGGTCGCTTTGCATACACAGAGGAAATTCTTATTTCAATGCTCTCTGACGATTGCCATCATATTAAACAGCTAGCTGCTAAGCACATAATAGTTGAAAAATGAGAGTAAATGATGGCATATGCAAATCTGAAAAATCCACAATCAACTTTGAAGCAGATAATTATATAAATCTAATTCATTGGAAAAGTGTTGTGGTAACAGAACCTCTAATCAATATGCATTTATCAGGTGCAATCTTGGTGAAGATAATAAATGGCTGAATAGATTACATTAATATCATCCACACTGCATTACACTGTTTGTCTTCTCTTACACAAACAGTAGAAAAATACGTAAAGGAGATCACAGCAGCAGCATCCAAAGTCTGTGGATACAAAGAAGAGATGTACTAGGTTGATACATAGAAAACTCATGCCAGTCTTTGATAAAAAATCACAATTCAATGTATAAATAAAATATTGAGATCAGATGGTAGGGTGGCCGAGCTATGCACTGTTGTGACATGAAATGCAGTCACCTCCACGTTGTACCTCCTGGGTAGTTTTGAAAGCAACTAGGTAAGAACTGTATTCTAAACAACAATTAGTTGTATGACACAACAGAGTGGCAAAGCCTTTTTTTCACTAAAAGTTGTCAGTTTTGTTCCAGTTATACTGAAAAAAATATATCATTTTATCGCTTAAATACGTTAAGTCATTAATAATAAAGGTTTAAATAACACTTTTAACTAATAATCATCGCTACAGAATATTTAATTTTTTGAAAAAATGTCAAATTTTACCCAAAATTTCGACATTTGGATCAAAAGCGCAGACTCAAGCCATTTTTTTTCGGCAGTAATATTGCATGCAGATGATGTACTAGTATAAAGACACTTTTGGCACCTACCCGTTTTTTATTTAAAAAAATTAATTTTTTTCGCTCCACCGTAGTGTACAATCTCATAGGTCAAATAAATTTTCATTAGAAGATTGGTGAAAACAGCTCAAAATGGTTTGTGAAATGTAACACATGTTTGCCAGTACTTTTTATACTAAAAATTCTCATATTTTTTTGACACACAGCATATAAACTTCAAAATAAACAGACAGTAATTATTCGAATTCGTCCACTGAAACTACAGCATAGCAATAATTTACATCTTCAAAACCCCTCGTATCCAACAGTTTGAAAGTTCGTGTCGCTATCAAACGACATTGAAATGATACTTGATAGTCCCCTGCGAGCATTACCTTTATACTCAGCAGCAATCAGTAGAGTACCTTTATACTCAGTGGCAATTGGTAGAGTACCTTTATACTCAGCGGCAATCGATAGAGTATCTTTATACTCTGTGGCAATCGGTAGAGTACCTTTATACTCAGTGGCAATCGATAGAATACCTGTAGCACTGACATTGAGAGTCTGAGACATTGCAAGGCTGTTCACAGCTAGTCTGCCTAGACCCATGGTAGCTACACATCCATGGTCAATATTTATTTGAATCCTAGGAATGACTCACCTTTTGTTTACATTTTCAATTATGGGATTAGACTAATTTCAACTACGGATGTCTCGAAATATATGCATATTTCGACATATGTATTCTCTCAAGATGTTTTTGCTTTTTCAAAATGTGTATAAAAAGGTAAATTTTATGCACTATTATTGAAAAAATTAATTCTCTAAAATTAACGGAAAATGGTTGGTATTCAGGTGTTTTTTCTGCATGGCCAGCCCGGATACAACATCTGGCACTTTTTTTGGCATATTAAAATTTCGCCTAATAGACGTAATGTTAAAGTAAAAATAGACACCCCCAAGTGGGTAATTAATCGATTTTCACAATTTTTTTTTCAATTCCTGAGTTTTATAGCGTAAACGAACTTCACACCAAATTTGAAGTCTGCAGGTGCAGTAGATATATGAGATTTTTTTGATGAGTGAGTAAATCAGTGACAAAATTATCGATTACCAGACATTTTCAAATATGATTATCTCGGAAACTAATTATGCGTTATCTATAAAATTTTGGATTCTAGGTAATTAGGGGGGGGGGGGCTTACAATATACTTTGTATTGCAAGTACGTAGGTCAAATAGATTTTCAGTAGTAGAGTATCGAAATTTGGCAAAAGCAGCTCAAAATGGTTCATGTAATATAACACACTAGTATGTCAGATGAACTTGGCTGACACACTGACATGCGTCTAGATAACTGTATATTTGTGTCTGTATATGTATTTTATTGCTTAAAAATTTATTATTTTTTGAAGTTCTAAATCTAAGATTTGTTTTACAGATTGTTATTGCTTGAAAATCTGTAATATATAATATACAATCTGTAATATATAGCTAGTAATAATAGGAGAAATTTGATAAAAGAAATTTATCTGTGTTTTAAGAATACATAAATAGCATTATCTCAAATTCATTTACTTTTCCAGAATATATATTTATCATGGAAGACGGTAGTATTCCAGTGATGCAGCCTTAAGCCTAAAATCGTAAGAATCGCGGAACTCATATATACACCTAACTCAAGATCAAAGGAAATGCGAAAAGCCGGCACTTCATAACTCAGCAAATATGGGGCATATTGTTCTGATTTTTTAAAAACAGTCTTATATCTGCAGTCTTATGCTATTCTGAAATTTTTACATTTCTACATGCAGTATATTTTGAGATCTTGAAACCTATTTTTAAAGTACTTGCGATGGATAAGTTCCTAATTTCCATTTCTGGAAAATGGCCCGGGCGATTTTCTTTAAATTGATATATAATATGAATTTGTTTTAGATGAAGGGAATGAGATAATACTTGTGTCCGGGAAAACTCTTGTTTTTTATATAATTTGCATTTTTTTCTCAAAAATGACGTGCGTGATTTTATTAAAATTAATATATAATATAAATCTGTTTGAGATAAAGCAAATATCATAACACTTATTTGCAGAAAAACTGTTGTTTGTTATGTAATCAGTATGTAAAAAGAGACTATTTTTTTTGCCATTCTATGAGAATTTACCGCAAATGCGCAAGAAGTTATTAATGTATTCCTGTTAGGGATTAGCACTAATACCAATTCCCCAACATCTTACACTTGTAACACTGATTAAAAATTATGTTGATAACGCAGAGTTCAACAGTGGGAGTAGATCGGAGGATGGATTTCTAAAATATGTAAATGAGAAAAATTATGAAGTACGTTGAATGAAGAAATGTTAAAAAGTGGATGAAGTAAATTGACAGATGAGATAAAGCTCCAGGCTTAAACTTCTTTTATTAAGATCCAAAGTTCACAGTAAAATATCTTGATAAAAACAGTCTTTAAAAATAAACCAAATATTGATGAAATAAACAATGAGTCACGTTAAAACAAAACAGCCATTTTTAAACACTTTAACTTAGAAGCCATGAAGAACAGAAAAGCTTAAATATCGTAACTTTAAAAGATGATTTTAAAAACAGAACGAAAAATAAAAATAAGCCGCATGATTTTAAACTTTTACCACAAGATCAAATGCAGCATCCCGAGAACGCTTAAAGCAATTCACGCATCGAGAACATTGGTAGATAAAACAAGTAAGTAACATTTCCTTCCAAATAACCCCTTTAAATACAGCAGCTGGAACGGCACGTGTCGACACGCCCACTCTCCAGAATGATCTACGGGATGGTGATTTGCCGGTGACGAACTACGTCAACTAATTCATTCATAAATCCGTTCCCGCCATCTGTCGGGAGAAAAGTACACCACGTCATACGCTCTCGTAAATTCTACTATGTCGCGTGGAAAACGTAAACATCTGCAGTTGTAAAAATAAAGATACGGCGTTATCAATGAACTGTAACTAAAGAAACGTAAAGCTGAATAAATAACTAAAGGATTTAAAAGAATGAACGCAAGATAAAAGGTGAGTTTAATTTCAGAATACTTTTAAATACAGAATACTTTATACTTATACTATTTAAATAAAATGACCTTAATAAAAATAAAGATTTATAAATAACGAACTGTAAATTATACTACCAGGGTTAATGTACTATTGAATATAATTAGAGGCATTGAGAACTGGGAAATAAGCTTGTTAATATTTCTTAACAAGTGCCCCCCCTCTCAATGTCTCAATCAAAAACGAAAAATAAAAGATCTAAAAATCTTCACTGACCATGGAACACCTTCTTTCTATAAAAACGGTTAAAAACAATGAACAAAACTAAACGAAATATTAATCCTAACACTTAACATGAGGGATGCCCGATAATGGCTAACAACTAACAAGAATTAAGCATTAATAAACTCCCAATGCTTTAAATTTAACAACTAACATTAAAAACCGAGAAATGCCCAACAAAAATTTCCAAACGAAATCCCACCAATTAACCATCAAAAAAAACTTTAAAGTCAAAAGCCAAAAGATCCAGCATAAAAACTCGCCTAAATCCATTCATGGCCTCTTTACAAAAATTCAAAATTTAAATTTCTAACAATATAAACACAATTCAAACATTTAACAAATTGAAAAATATCACAATGAAAAATCAACATACGTACCAACTTACAAAAGTAACGTTTCAATTTGAAACTATACATACTAGCCAACTCCGTCATCTTGACCACAGCTAAATATGCAAATTTATACAAAACTTAAATAACTTTTATTTAACAAGAACAAAGATAGAAAAATTAATTAGAGTAACTTCATCAGTCTCTCCCAGTAGCTTCCAAAATCCAGTAAAAATGACAAACTTAAGCAATAACTTGGCATCTGATTAATAAGACATAACAATAAATAGCTGTACACTTATCCATCTACAGACAACATCTTACAGCAATATCCATTTTCTCTACCTACATTCGCACAAATATTCACATTGAAGATATCAGATGCCTGCAAATAAAAGATCTATTAGAAACAACATAATCAATACAAAAATAGTCCATTATCATAAGATATATTCCTGTAACAAAACTTCTATATAAATATAACAGTACTAAATCCAGCTTAAGACTTAACAAAGGTATAACAACTTTAAAAACATAAAACCTCAAAAAACTGTTGCTACAAAGGAGAGAAACTGGATTTCCTAAACAAAAATTCATATACTTAATTTCTATTACTTTAACTTTAATTTAATATATATTTAAACTTCAAACAGATTAATCAGAAACTTTAAACTATTAAATAGATATATCCAAAAAAAACAAGTTACATATACTTCTCTCAACCAGCTGATAAACGGGGACTAGTGACATTCTCATATATAAAAACTAGGGACTCACAAAATCAAAAATACAATGCCCGCAGCAGATCCGCCAGTGGCGGTTACCTCTCACACAAACTACCTCAGAAAGTTCTCTGGCATTTGTCTCCCAAGGGACCACCCACCCGAAACGGTACTGTGGGCTGCTCGAACCCCCAAGAATAGAATGGTAAGAGGCACCATTTCCACCATTGGATGGGAATTAAATGCTTAACAGCTAGACGAAAAAGGTAATGAAAAACAATTGTGATCAAGAGACTTCATAAAAAGCTAGATAAAAACTTGCTAAACATCGTTTGTTTAAACCATGTAAATGGCTATGGCCACTCACCACGTACACAGGATTACAAACTTTATACATCTTAATACACGTAAATCTTATACTGAAGAAAAATGGTGGTACGCAGTATGATTTCTAAAAACTTCAAACAAAAATCTAAAAACAATCTGAAAAACTATTTAAACATTAAAAACCTGTATCAAATACAGTTCTAACAAAAATTAACAAATCGTGTTTGGTCTGAGGCTTCGTAAAGACATCACTGAGGTTTGACTTACTAGGAACATATTCTAAATCAAAAGCTTCACTGTAAATTAAATCCCTAATAAAAAATAACTTGACATCTATATGACGAGATTTATAGTTTTCTATAGGTGATTTTACAAAATTAATGGCCGCCTGGTTATCTGCACAAAGCTTCGACTTGATACCTAAATCGCGTATGATTGCTCTATCCCGACACTCCTGCAGGATCCGGTCAAACCAAACCAGGTTTTTGGAGGCCTCAGTCATGGCGACAAATTCCGACTCCATTGTGGATAAACTGACGCACCTTTCTTTAAAGGTACGCCAGTCCACGGGGGAACTGCCAACCATGACTATTTGCCCACCAACCGATGTTCGGTCATCCCGATTCGCCGCAAAATCAGCGTCAGAAAAGGCAACCAACTTCTCCTCGTTACACCGTAACCGGAGATGGTAGTGTCGAGTATACTTTAAATAACCAAGCAACCGTAATAACCCATCCCAATGTGAAATACCCGGATTAGACTGAAACTGACTATATATATTAACCGCATAACTAATATCTGGCCTGGTTCTACTGGCAATAAATGATAAACAACCCAGTAAGCTTCTGTAAGGAAAACGAGCCATGTACCCCTTTTCGGAATCAGAAGAAGGACAATTAACTTTAGATAATATAACACCCTTACTAATAGGGAGAGATGAAATAGGAATTCGAAAATTCTTAAATTTATCACACACCTCATCAATATAACTAGACTGGTGTATGCATAATGAATTCCCCTTTTCAACAAATTCGACCCCTAAAAGTTTACGTGTTCTTCCTAAAAGCTTGATGTCAAAATTCTTTCCAAGCAAATCCAGGATCATGTCAATCTTCTTCTTAAATTTTCCAAAAACTACGAAGTCATCAACGTATAGTAGCAGAACTATATCAGAATCAAAAAGGTAAGTACAGTTACATGACTCAAATTTCCTAAAACCAATCTTTAATAAAACTTTATGGATTTCATAATACCACTCCCGGCCACTTTGATGCAGCCCATACAGCGCTCGATCCAGTTTGCAATACATATGCTCTTTACCGGGGATAACGAAACCGGGCGGTTGTGACATAAAAACAGACTCCCGTAGCGGGGCGTATAGGTAGGCGCTTGTTACGTCACACTGAACGTGTGACCATCCGCAACACGATACTAAGAGGGAAAAGAAAAATCGAATCACTCCAAAGTTTACAACAGGGCTGAAGGACTCCTCATACGATTCGCCCTTCACTTGTTTAAATCCCTGGGCCACCAAACGGGCCTTAAAACGAGCGATTCGTCCTCTTTCGTCCCTCTTGACCGTGTATACCCACCGACAGCCCACTGGGGTCACGTTTCCTGGCAAATTTTCCAAATGCCAAACCGACCGTTCGTTCATAACCCCGATTTCCTTTCGCATTGCATCAAACCACATCGCACGCTGCGGAGACTTCTGAGCCTGCTTAAAAGAGTTAGGAATTATTATATTGTCTAGTCATGCAGATATATTTGAAGATTCAGGATTATCAGAGTTCTCGTCATCAGATTCAGAATGTATAGGGACTAAACCAGCATACGTATTTGAGCCACTGAAATCAAAAAGATTTGGATCATACTTAATACCATTTACATTACAATACCTCTCAACTTCTGCAGGTGATCTTAATCTATTAGTTTTACCTTCCTCAAAATAGTAAATATCTGTTCTGTCCCTGGAAGATCGCACTACGGGTTTACGTAACCACCTAACTTCTCGCTTGGAGGAAATAGGGGTCTTAACGTCTTCAGCTTCGGAATCGGACTCGGAATCCGCAACCCCCTCCCCATTAACCCGGGAATCCGGTGGTATGCCGGGAGGATTCAAGGGTCCCCAAGAATCTACTCCTCCAGCATCTTCACCCTGATTATCACCGGAGTCAATGGAGAAAGGATCACAAGACCCCGGGCCCATCACGAATCCACTGCCTCCAGGAACATCCTCAGGAATCTCTCTAAATGTAACACTAATAGTTTCAACAATTTGATCATTTTCAGGTATCCAGATCCGGTAACCCTTGGTATTAAAAGCATAACCCACAAGATAGCCCTTTTTTGCTTTTGGATCTAACTTCGAATTACGTTTCTGGTGAGGAATTCCCACGTAAGCAGTTGTCCCAAAAGGTTTAAGATGCCTCACAGATGGCTTTCGGCCCCCATACAATTCAAAAGGAGTCTTCGTTAAAGACTTAGGACAGACCCGGTTCCAGGTATAACAAAAATATTTTAAGGCCTCTGGCCAAAACCTGGGATTCAATTTACTTTCAGCCAAAATAGTACGGACTCCATTGACAGCCGTCTGCATAAACCTCTCAATGACCCCATTCTGTTGGGGAGAAAATGGATTTGTCAACTCGTGATGTATTCCCTTTTCATCAAAATATATTTCAAAATTATCATTGACGAACTCACCCCCGTTATCAGACTTAAAATTCTTTACTTTTCTACCCAAGAAATTTTCTGCACGAGTAATATGAGATTTGACAATATCAAAAACATCCGATTTTAATCTCATTGGGTATACTGAAACTCTACGGGAGTAGTCGTCCATAATTGAAAGAAAATACCTTTCCCCATTTCTCCCAACAGTTCTACAAGGTCCCCAAACATCCGCAAATAAAAGTTCTAAGGGATGTTCAGAACGAATGCTGCCAATGGGTTTAAATGAAGGTCTTATAAACTTATTCAACTTACAGACTTCACAATGAAAATCGTTATCTTTCAGATCAACCAATCCCCGGACCCCATTTTCTTTGCATGTATGAATCAAAACAGAGGGACTAATATGCCCACATCGGCGGTGCCATAATTGCATTTTACTTATACGTTTAGCATTACCCGCAGAATTAGATTCAAAAGATACATTTTTCAAAGGTTTAGGAGCCCTAGGGAAAAGCTGATAAAACCCATTTTTCAAAAATGCATTGAATAAAATAATGTCTCCCCTCATGATGTCAATTACGCCTCCACCACCCAGAAAAGTTAAGCCTCTCTTATCCAACTGAGGGCCAGAGATTAGATTACGTCTTAGTTGGCTCGAGTACATCACCTCCGTAAAGGTGAACACTCTTTGTCCAAAGCGTAATTTTACCTCTCCCTTACCCTCAATCGGAAAAGATATATCCTTAACAGCCACATTCATTTGTTCATCTGAAACATTACAAAATTTAACAAATAAATTACGATTAGAACAGAAATGATGTGAAGCACCTGAATCAAAGATCCAGGTGTCAACATCCGATGCATTACATAAACTGGCTTGAGATACAACATAAGTTGACTTACGTGAGCTGTCAGGAAAGTCCTCTATATCTGCTCCATGCTTTCTGGGCTGTTGTCTGGATACATGATTCTTTCCAAAATTACGGGATCTTCTGTAAGGCCTGGGCGATGGAGATCTAGGATACTGTCTGGAATCACGAGAAAAACTCCGGCCAGCAGTGGAATCAGTCGATGAGTCACGATAATCACGTCGGTGAGATCCTCTACCTCTGGGCACAGTCGGAGAAAAATCAGAAGAACTCCTGGATTTTGGTGAAGATTCTGCATAAGTTGGATAGCTCTGTCGATCAGGATTATAACGAGAGTTCAGATACTTGCGACACTTGCTTCGAACGTGACCAGAAACCCCACAATGCCAACATTTCTTATAAAAACGAGGTTTCTTCTTGCATTTTACACTATTAGCTGATGGCACGTACTTAGAACTATCTTGATCACGAACAGTCAATCTGGTCTCTTCAGACACTAATTCTAAAACTATCTTTTCAAACTTAAACTCGTCTTCGGACCACCTCAAGATACTCTGCACAATACCATCATATTTCCGTGGTAAATACCGTATTAATTGAAAACTTAAATAAATCTCGTTAAACCCTTTATCTTGTTCTTTAATTATACTCATAAGCCTCCTTAATCTAGTTGCAAAGATACTTATCGACTCGCTCTCCTTCTTTCTGCATTCTATCAATTCACTAAATGACTTCATCAAGAATGACCTGGAGTCGGGATGGAAATGTAACCTGATTTTGTTCCAAGCTTGAACAGCGTTTGTACATTCAGCAATTACACGCTTAAATTCTCCCTCAATATTTAAAAATATTGCCGAAAGAGCTTGCCTTGAACGCTGTTTAAAAATGCTTGCATCTGATTCAGTTACTGAACTACTCGGGACCAGCTCCTCTTTACCAGATTCTATAATGTCCCATAGTCCTTTGTCAATTAGGACATATTTCATGTCAATACTCCATCCAGCATAATTCGTGGAGTTCAGCTTTTCTATTGTGTTGCCGGCCATTTTTCATCAACCAAAAAAAAATAAATGAAGATGAATAATAAAACTAGAATTTAAAAATATAAAACTTTCTCTATAATCTTCTTCAAAAAAAATTTTTTTTTTTTTTTTTCAGACACGTACTAAATCTTCGGCCCCCCCCTCTTTTTAATCACGCTGCGTCATTCTTTTTAACTTAAATATTTCTCATAGACCTCTATAAAGGGTAAAGGGCCAACTGAAGATTATCAAATTCAATCCTCTCCATTAATCCATATCCTCAAATCTGGACTTATCTGCCCATAACCTAAACTGTTAGGGATTAGCACTAATACCAATTCCCCAACATCTTACACTTGTAACACTGATTAAAAATTATGTTGATAACGCAGAGTTCAACAGTGGGAGTAGATCGGAGGATGGATTTCTAAAATATGTAAATGAGAAAAATTATGAAGTACGTTGAATGAAGAAATGTTAAAAAGTGGATGAAGTAAATTGACAGATGAGATAAAGCTCCAGGCTTAAACTTCTTTTATTAAGATCCAAAGTTCACAGTAAAATATCTTGATAAAAACAGTCTTTAAAAATAAACCAAATATTGATGAAATAAACAATGAGTCACGTTAAAACAAAACAGCCATTTTTAAACACTTTAACTTAGAAGCCATGAAGAACAGAAAAGCTTAAATATCGTAACTTTAAAAGATGATTTTAAAAACAGAACGAAAAATAAAAATAAGCCGCATGATTTTAAACTTTTACCACAAGATCAAATGCAGCATCCCGAGAACGCTTAAAGCAATTCACGCATCGAGAACATTGGTAGATAAAACAAGTAAGTAACATTTCCTTCCAAATAACCCCTTTAAATACAGCAGCTGGAACGGCACGTGTCGACACGCCCACTCTCCAGAATGATCTACGGGATGGTGATTTGCCGGTGACGAACTACGTCAACTAATTCATTCATAAATCCGTTCCCGCCATCTGTCGGGAGAAAAGTACACCACGTCATACGCTCTCGTAAATTCTACTATGTCGCGTGGAAAACGTAAACATCTGCAGTTGTAAAAATAAAGATACGGCGTTATCAATGAACTGTAACTAAAGAAACGTAAAGCTGAATAAATAACTAAAGGATTTAAAAGAATGAACGCAAGATAAAAGGTGAGTTTAATTTCAGAATACTTTTAAATACAGAATACTTTATACTTATACTATTTAAATAAAATGACCTTAATAAAAATAAAGATTTATAAATAACGAACTGTAAATTATACTACCAGGGTTAATGTACTATTGAATATAATTAGAGGCATTGAGAACTGGGAAATAAGCTTGTTAATATTTCTTAACAATTCCTGCACATGCTTTCTTTTTATTCACTTTTGGGAACAGCTAGCTATCCAAACACTAGCTGAGCAGTTAAGAGTGCTACTCTCATACTCGCGATATCTCGTGTTCAATCCACAGTGATGCCTTTTGATTTTTTTTATGAGTTCTTTTGTAATTTTTTATTGCCAATTAGATCATTAAATAAAATTTAAGACTTTTTTAACTGTTATCTAGTTAAACAAAATTAAATTGCAATTATAACTAAGCTAAATAAAATAAAACTTCATTTTAAATAAATTTCAATAACAAAATGTGCCATTTCCTGCAGCTGGTAAATGAGCGCCATCTATATTTTGGATAGAAACCTAAACTCTAACATTTCATATAGAATACAGATATATACATTTAACATTTTTTAAATAACGATAACCGGAAAATGTTATTCAATATTATTTCATAATCCTTTAGATATTTTGAGAGTGTTACTATCACAGAGCAAATATATCTAGTGCATTGACTTTATTAACTCGTAAATGTAACTGAGTTAAAAATCTTTATCTAAATTTAAGTAATGAATTTTGTTCTAAGCATTTGAAATATTTTGTAATTATGTATCTTATCTCCACACAAATATTAAAAATCTCAGATTAACTGTTTCAGAAAGTATTTTCACATTTAATTATGTATATATAAATAAATACAGTCTCTTTTCTTGTCTGATATATATTTTTTATACCTGCTAAAAACTAAAATACTTCCCAAATAGCATTAAATTCAGACATTTTTTTTCCCGGGAAGGTGTGTGTGTTACAAAAAACTGCAGAAATTACTTTTCCTATATTAAGGAGTATAAAAAAATTTAATGTAATTTAAAATAAGAATCTCCTGAAATTGTTACAATTATTTATTAAGGTTATTAACTACCATAATTTTCTGAAGAAACGCCGCGGCGTTTACGTGCTTTAAATTAAAATTTCAAGCGATGTGGCATTTGCGCGCATTTTTTTTTTTCTCTCCCAAAGATGAGAAATCTCATATTAATGAAATTTTAAAATAATGTGGACGAACCGAAATTTTCAGACCCAGGCGAATGAAATATATTGGCCTTGCCTGAGCATTTTTCTCAATGCTTTTTCACTGAACATGTCTGTTAACCCATTAAACGCCAATGCTCCCGTTGCGGGAACAACAATTTGTTATTTTTCCCCCCAACATATTTTTGAATTATTTAAAAAATACATTTTGTGCCGAAAAGTTAATAATATGGCGTGTAGTATACATATTTTTTCAGAATGATATATATATATTTACTATTTTTAGTAGATTTTTAAAAAAAAGAGAATTTTTGGTTTTTAGACTTCCTCAAGTAAAATTAGTAAAAAGAAAAAAGTAAATTCTTTAGTTTTTACAAGTGCAGTGAATATTTAAAGCCAACAGATCATCTAATAATAAATTCCTAATACGAAGTAAATATATTCATTTAAAGCAATATTAGAAAGGTTTCTTTCGTATGTTCCCACAACGGGAGCGTTGGCTGCTTGTGGTTACATTCCCGTTCCTTTGTCTGCAAGCGCTCTTCCATAAAGAGAGGAACATTTTATATTGATTTTTCATGAAAAGCAGTGTATGTCAGGTCGCTTGAATGTGGATTCGTAATATTATACAGAAAAACAGAACCATTGTGAACAAAAAACCCCTTAAAATTAACCTTTATGATGTTCATCCGCAGAAAAAAGAATCTTTAAATTACAATTAAAATGCAAGATGCAAAAATAAAAGATTGCGTTTTGCATGGAAGTAAGTTATTACTAAAATATTAAAAAAGAATTTTGGTAATTTCTTGTAACAGTAAATTTGGCCATAAATTAAGATATAATACAGTAGCAGTTGGCAGCTACTTTTGAAACTTAAATCCATAGGTAGATTCATATACAATATAAAAAAAGAAAAAGAAGGATTACGAAAATTCTAAATTGTTTCATGTTATATTAATTGTACTAACGGTGATACTGTTGTAGATCGATTTTTAAATATATGCAGGCCTCTTATTAAAGAGATAATATATATATATATATATTAAATAATTTGAAAATCGATGTTTGGTAATAGTAACGTGAAAAGCATTTATTATATTGAAATAAGAGATGTCTCAATTTTCATTTGTACAACAACTACTTTATTTGAAACAGGTAATAAAGAAATTTCAAAACATCATTTAGGAATATATAGTGTTATATATATCAGTTACGTGTCGATGAAAATAACTATATTCTAATATAAGTATATGCCAGAAATCTAGGTGTAAACCAAATTTATACATATGTGCGTGTAGTGTTTATTACAACATAATGTTATATCTGAGTTATTCCTTTCAAGTTGCATAGACAATGTGTAGGGAAATAATAAAAAAGAAAGAGTGACGTTATATTTCAAATATTTTGAATATTCGTTAAAAAATTTGAATGAAAGTGATTTATGAATATTAATATTAAATTTTTAATCCATATATTTTCAGTAATTGTTTATATGTTTGTTTATTTGTTTGCATCATGCCTAAAAATGAAGTTTTATTAAATTTTCTAATCGCAATTGCATTATGGCAGGAGAAAATAACGCGCGTTTCTTTGCAGTTCAGAGGAAGGTTCAACCCCATTAGACGCCAACGCTCCCGCTACGGGAACATGCTATACATTCTAAACGGTTACAGTTATTAAAAAAATTTCAACTGCTTTATCATAGGGGCATCTTATATATATAAAATATATAAATAAACTTTATTTATTTAACGTGCTTAATATAGCGGCGCTTAATGGGTTATTTTGCGCTGCTTCATCAATTAAGATTTTTCGACAATAACCTTCTCCTGTATTCCATAAACGGACACCAGTTCCTCTCCTGTAACGACGTTCTGCTGCTCCAATCCTTTGCTAATAAACTGATAATAACATCTAATAAACTGAGCACTTTTTCTCTCAAATTTCCTCCTTTTCTTTTTCTCCCCCCTCTCCAATTTTCGACAAATTTCATTTTTCGAGAAAGTTTCATTATTGATTTTCTAAGCTTTGTAAATTAAAATATAAACGTCTTATTTTGGATGGTATGCTTTTGTATTTTGTATTTTTTTTTAAATCTTTAGTTAAAAAGGGAAAAAATCTATTCACGGTTTCTTTCTGCATAGCAAAACATAATCCACCCAACGTTGATGATCCGATTGTGTAAACATTGATTCTGATTTCATGGAGTTAAGTGAATAAACGAAAACAAACCGCAAATGTTACTTTTTCTGCGCAGTTTCTATAAAGTGGACAGCCGTTCTAACTTTCTAATAACTGGTTATATTTTAATAAAAATTTGTTACGCAGCCTAATTTACTATTATTTCAACTTGCTGAAAATTTGAAAGAAAATCGGTCAATTTACATAGGAGATAAGGATTATTATTATTTATTTATTTTTTTTTCCCTAACAGTAAGGATTATAAGAGTTTCGGTTTTCATTCTTTTTCTTTTTTATTTGCTTGCATCTCAGTATTTTTTTTCTGCACTTAAGCAACACAAACTTGTTGAGACATTCAAGAAGTCCTTTTTATATTTAAAAGAATAGAATTTGAATAGTTTTTTCTCACGCAAAAAATGAGAAAAAAAATAATAGTTTTGAGTCATCAGGGCTTTTTAAAAAGCCATCTGGAAAAGCATTATGGAAAAACAGATCGTAAGATCATTTTGCCGAAACTAGTGGAATGAAAAAGTATGAATATCTTTGTTCTTTAAAAAATGTTAGAAGAAGGGAGAGGTTTTCGATCCGGTTTTAAGAATTCCAAATTTATAATACTTTTATTTTATATAAAAATTAAAAAAAGAAGTTGGTTAGCAAAACGTCCGGATTTTGGAGAATTTCTGATGTCCGGATTTTAGACTTTGTACTGTATCTTGCATTTAAGAAACAGCACAGTGCTGGTAAGTATATTTTTTTCCTTTTTAGTTATCATTTCGTGTGTCTTTTAAAACAAAATCTTCTAATTGAAATCTATATTTATTCCTTTGAGTTTGTGACAGCTAAAATGTTCCAAACAGAGCGATAGAAGAAGGTGAGGAGGGGGAGAAGATAGTTTTAGGACCGCACGTGATGTCTTTTCGTTGCAGTTAGCATAATGTTTATAATCCTTATCGCTCCACGTGCAGAGAAATAATAAAAGTAGGTCGTCATGAAATTTCTTGCAGATAGACCGATAGGAATTAAATAAAAAGTTTGTTTTTGAGTAATTTATTTTTATTATAAAACACACATACACACATAAATAACGGCTGCATTCATTATAAATCATTTTTAATATTAGTAGCATAAAATTATTGGTGCATTTATTAATTTTTTACGAAACCGAATAGCGTTTTCCAGTTTTTGATAAGGGAAAAAACAAACATTTAGAAAATGATAAAAAAGTTGATTTTTCGAGCTGAATTTCCGGATGAGACAGCTCGGGGAAGGTCATCATTAAATAGCAATAGCTTATAATTTAAGCTACAATACATTTATCGAAAACGGAAAAACGTATTCAATTTCAAATCACTTTGATAGATATGCCAGCAGATTCCACGCTTTTCCGTTTTAAATTACTGGACCTCGATGAATTATTTATTGAGCGAGTTTGCTTTTTAATTCCTTTTTTTTTTTTTTTTTTTTTTTCGAAAAGAAGAAAACAATCCCGCCTCCATTCCTGATCTACAGATTCTTTTAGAAATGATTAAAAAGATAAATTTTATATCTTATTCAATTGATGAAATAGGATGCGATAACGTTATTTTATTTGTACGTAGTGGTAAATATTAAAATTAATACGTTTATTATCTATTTGTAAATAATTTTAATATATGGCACGTGAAAATAAATGTCATTTTATTCCGTTCAAACACGTTTTTTAAGATACTTGAGTTAAAGTTGAGTCTGCTAAAACCCAATCTTAAGATTTTCGACTTAGGAATGTTCTCGTTCATATAACGCTTTTCAATGTATAGAAAAGTTCCAAGACAAATTCCGGTTCGTCCCATTCAATGGCTTTTAGGAAATTTATTTGGCAACACTAGTGAATAATTTCAGAGAGTGAACTGCCGTATTCTGTTTAGCATGTCAATCGCGATTACCGCGGAAATTTCACCTGCGGTGTTTACGACCATTTCTTTATTTTTTTTTGTGGGAATTTTCGCGATGCGGCATTTCTTCCTGAAATTACAGTAACTGTCATATTTATTTTTTATATATGTTGAAAATATCATACCTTAGACTAGGTACTTCTTTTTCATTTTGAGAAATGATGCAAATTAAAATCATTAAAAATTTGCTGTTTAATGTTTTGCATAATAATTCAAAATTATTTTCTGACTAGTAAAATAATTTGTAAGTCTTTTTGTCAAATTGTCTTCTATTCAGTAATATGAGTATGTAAAAATATTTTTTAACAATTTTTATAGAATTAACCTATAATATATATATTTATTTTTACAAATGCAATGCAACTTTAATCTTTTCCTGCTCCATGCAGAAATATTTAAAATTTGGGATGCAATTCTAATATTTTTCAAAAAGGCATTTTTCAGTTCAAACTTTTGTATTTTAAATATTATTTTAAATTGTAGTTTATATAATCTCTTTGTACAAAAATCAAATGATAATGCCTATTTTAATTAACAAAATTCACAAAATTCACAAAATGATGCATTATTTTTTTTTTAACTTTTAGTGAGAAAAACTTTTTAATGTACAAATTTTATGATTAAATCTTACTCGAAAATGTGGCTATTTTGACAGAAATTTATATTTGTTGCTATGAACTTAAATTAAAAAATAAAAAAACAAAACCTATATCTTTATCAATCAGCTGTTTTTCTTATTTTCATTCATATTTATTGTAATTATAGTACACTTTTTTTGAGACTCAAAAAGAAAATAATAAAATACTGAATGGAAGTTGATGGCGCCATCTACAATCAAAAATCGAAACTACATCCAATCGATCACGTGATCTGCAGGCTGGGTACACTAGCACCACAAAACGAGTACTACTTTCAGGGTCAAATTCTGTGATGAAAAGCCTATCTTCGTTGTTCTCCTGTGCTTAAAATGTTATTGTATTTTAAATAAAAAGGTTTAAAGAGTAATATTTCTTCATATTTTTCTTAAGAAAGTAAACTTTTTGCATAGCAAAATTTAACAAAGCTTTCTATATCTGTGAAACGAACCATAAAAAAAACCCCCATTTTGTATAATACTTCCATATCTTACTAAAAAGTTCTTAAAAAAAGTCAAATAGTACAGCACTCTTTACAATTGAAGTATGAGGTATGCTTTTTTGAGCGGAGGGAAGAGAGAGAGAATTAAAGGTGAATGGAAATCATGGTTATGAGTTCTTATCGTTGGTCTTTATTTTATTTTTTTTTTATCTTTTTGTTATTAACCTAAAAAAAAGTAATGATACCAGTTCAAAAAACCCTAAATGGATTAAAAGTTTGTGATGCAGCACTTTATCTTATTGCTATAAGAACTTTAAATATGGAACTTAAAAATAATGATATCAAATTTTAAGTGACGCTATGCTATTAACTAATGTATACGTATATTTATATTATTTATTTCATCATTTTATTTTTGTTTTATTTATAATTGCATGTGTAAGAATCATGTTAAATTTAAAAGGATGTATAAAAATTTATTCATTGATGCTTTATCATTCACATCTTTCATAAATTCAAAATATGAGTTTTAAAAGATATGATATCAAAATTTAAGTGATGCCTTGATGTAGCTTTAAACAATTTGTTTTAAAATTCAATTTTAATTGTTTTCGGTTTGGCTAAATATATTTACACATCTAACCAAAACTTTTAATTTTCCAATACACAGTTAAAAATATCACTTTCACTGGAGCTATATAATGCACTGTAATGTATTTATATGAAGAAATTGATTTATCTTTTGTGCCACACTATCCAAAATCAAAAGTAAAATTTATGTAAATGATTCAAGCATGACAAATGCATCAAGGAATAAATTTTTATACATCCTATTAAATTTAACATAATTAAAATTTGATATCATTACTTTTAAATTCCATATTTAAAATTCTTATAGCATACCTGCCAACATGTCAATTTTGAAATCCTTACAATTTTTATGACATATTCTTACGTGCTTAAAAATGCATAACATATGCACATGCAATGAAAAGATGAATATTTCATAACATTTTCTATGCAATATTTATGTATAGTCTTTTTTTTTTCAAAATAAAAACGTGACATTTCATAAGAAAATTTTTTTTGCATGGGAAATTCTAAGTATAAAAAAATCTGAAATTCACAGCAAATTTTCTGAAAGGTTACAGAAAAAGGATTGGGGAGGAAAAGGGGGAGGATTCCCTGCCAGTGATAATTATGAGTTTTTTCGAGGCCCTTTGACAAAATTCATGTTTTTTCCATGATCCTGTGAAAAATTCGTGTTTTTTTCACGATCCTTTAGGGAAATTACTTTTTTTCCACGATCTTTTGACGAAATTTGCGTTTTCTCCGCGATCTTTTGACGAAATTTGCATTTTTTTCGTGATCTTTTGACAAAATTTGTGTGTTTTCCGCGATCTTTTAACAAAATTCGCATTTTTTCCGCAATCTTTTAACGAAATTCGCAAGTTTTTTGCGATCTTTTGATAAAATTAGCGTTTTTTCTGAGATCTGACGAAAAACGCATTTTTCTTGGAATCTTTTGACGAAATTCACGTTTTTTACGCGATCTTTTGACGAAATTCGCGTTTTTTACACGTTCATTGACAAAATGTACGTTTTTTTACGCAATCCTTGACAAAATTCGCATTTTTTTTATGCGATCTTTGACGAAATTCGCGTTATTTCCCACGATCTTTGACAAATTAGCTTTGTTTCATACTTTGACGAAATTAGCGTTTTTACGGGTTTTCTGACGAAATTCGCATTTTTTTCATGATCCCTTGACGAAATTAGTGTTCTTTCCCCGCGATCTTTGACGAAATCCGCGTTCTTTTCACGATCTTTGCCGAAATTAGTGTTTTACCTGCGATTTTCACGATCCTTCGACAAAAATGTTTTTTTCTGCACGATTTTTAACGAAATTCGCATTTTTTCTTTCGAACTTTGGCGAAATTAGTGTTTCTTCTCGCGATCTTTGACTAAATTCGCGTTAAAAAAAAAAAAAAATTAGGGCTTTTTTCGAGATTTTTTGACAAAATTAGCGTTTTTTTGCAATCGTTTGACAAAATTAGTGTTTTTTTCGCGATTCGTTGAAGAAATTAGCGTTTTTTCCTGCGATCTTTGACGAAATTCCCATTTTTCCACGATCCTTTGCGATCGTTTTTCCCGCGCGCAAAACCGTACAATCGTACTGTTCATCTGTACAACCGTACACTTAGAACAAAATCCGTACATTGTACGGCCAATCCGTACAAGTTGGCACCTATGTTATAGTAATAAGATAAAGTGCTGCGTCACAAACTTTTAACCTGTTTAGGGTTTTTTGAAATGATCCAATATTCACTGGATGTTTTTCAAAATTAAAGTTAAATAATTTAGTGACTAAAACATTTCCAGCTAAAAGTACCTGTGAAATCAAAATGGTGCAACTTTCATTCATTTTCATAAACTCCACAGAACCAGTGTGAGGTTTAATTACAAATTTCAAAATGAAATTATCTTTGTCTTCAGAAAAAGAAACCCACTTTATAGTGCCATCATTAAAACCAATTAAAAAATTGGTTGTGAAGAGATCCAACTGAAAGAGAAAATAAATTACTCAAAATAAATTAATACTATTACTTTTAAAAGACAAAATACAGAGATAACATCCTGGCATATTTTATATCATTTTTACATTCACAATGTTTTATTTATCATTACTAGCATATAACCCCGTCAAAAATGATGGAATTTTTATTTGTATTTCATTTTCATAAGACTTCATACAAACAAACAGCACAAAGATTTTATTATTGAAAGATTTGTATTGAAGAAAAGTACACTTTAAAAATGACAAAAGATTTCTACAAATACAAATGATGAGGCTATTTTTTTTTTTACTCAATATTCAATTTCTGAAACAGTTCAATGATCCATTAAGGCCCCGATTCTAATCTTTAGAATTAAGAGAGGAAAAGTCGGTGAAAATTAGATCATGTTGACATCATCATATCAGTTTTTCTCTTTAGTTTTGTTGGTACTTCTCCATTATCTCGTCGACAACTTTCCATAAAAAAAAAAAAAAAAAAATCTATTTCCAAATTATAGGATTTAATGGCAAAAATGCATGATCATAGCAGCACATTTACTTGATGTCAGATGCATTACAAGGGTTTGTTAGGTCATCAAAAGATTTTTAATTCAACGTTTATAAGTATTTTTAATAACGTTTTACTGATTTATTAGTTATTTAAAATAACAATTATGTTCAAAAATGGCAATGCTATGATATTAAAAGAGAAAAGCACTGAAAAAATGTTGCAATGCATAGTTACGTTCAATAGATCAGTTTCAACTGACGTCATAAACATTCACCAGCTGAGAAGGATAATTAAGAAAAATAATGTAAATAAATAAGTATCCAAGATTTTTTTTTTTCTGTTTTATTTAATATGTTGCAAAATTTATTGTTTACAGCTACCGATAGTTGACACTTTAAAGAAAGAGGCTTTTGCAATTGAGATTCCAATGACATCATTCTATCATTTGTTTACTGGTGTTACACTCTGGCAAATAGTTTGGTGATAGTATTTTAAGGGCCTACTTCAGTCATTTGAAACAATGATATCACCTAACAGACTGAAATATGCTGCCACCGCGAGGTGTATCCCAATCCCAAAAATTGACATCTTAAAAACCAATGATATTTCCTAAACTTGTAATTGACAAAAAAAAGGGTCATCCCACAATATAAAGCTATACACCCTTTCCCCCTGGCAAATATTTGGGGGTGGGAGAGGGATTAGATAAGTCGCCGTCGGGAAAAAAGTAATTAGCAGACAGACAGGAAGTGGAGATAGGCTTCCAATTGCATCTTCTGAAAAATGTTTGGCATTGGAAGGTATGCGTCAGAGTTCAGCACGGGTCAAAATATCCAGCCAGGTTCCGAGCCGACCCATAGAGACACACTTTAATTTTCGGAACCGGTTTCGAAAGTAAAAGCATCCCCATAATAAATTCTGAAATCAAAATTAAAAAAGTAAAAAATGGCCTTTGTACAGATTGATCTCAGCTATCCAATGCAAAAAAAAAAAAAAAAAAAAAAAAAAAAAAAAATTAAAAATACTGAAATGCAACTGAGATAACTTTATAAATTTCTTCTATAGCATTATCATTAGCGAACGGGTCTTTCCGGTAGACTAAAGTAGCCTCTTCTCTGTCACATTTCAATGTTTTTAAATTTTTTTTTTTTTTTTTTTTTTTTTTGCATTGGATATCTGAGATCGATCTGTACAAAGGCCGTTTCTTGCTTTTTCGATTTTGTTTACAGATATTTTTAGTGAGGACACTTTAATTTTCGGAACCAGTTTCGAAAGTGTAAACACCCCATAAAATATTCTGCAGTCAGGATCGAAAAAGTAAAAAGCTGCCTTTGTACAGGTTGATCCCAGCTATCCAATGCAAAAAAAAAAAATGATTTAAAAATATTGAAATGCAACCGATATAACCGATATATCTTTAAAAATTTCTTCTACAGGATAAGCATTAGCGAACGGGTCTTTTCGGTAGACTCTTCTAAGTAGCCTCTTCTCTGTTGCATTTCAATATTTTTAAATGATTTTTTTTTTGCATTGGATAGCTGAGATCGATCTACACAAAGGCCGTTTTTTGTTCTTTCGATTTTGTTTACAGATATTTTTAATCAGGAAACTTTCATTTTCGGAAGAGGTGCGAAAGTGAAAACACCCCCATAAAAAATTCTGCAATCAAGATCGAAAAAGTAAAAAATGGCCATTGTACAGATCGATCTCAGCTATTCAATGCAAAAAAAATCATTTAAAAATATTGAAATGCAACCGAGATATCTTTATAAATTTCTTCTATAGGATAGAGAACGGGAATTTTCGCTTCACTAAAGTAGCCTCTCTGTAAAGAATTCTGCAATCGAGATCGAAAATGTAAAAAACGGTCTTTGTACAGATTTATCTCAGCTATCCAATGCAAAAAAAAAATAATTTAAAAATATTGAAATACAACCGAGATATCTTTATAAGTTTCTTCTATAGGATTAGCATTATAGCGAACGGGTCATTTCACTTGATTAAAGTAGCCTTCCTATAAAAATATTCTGCAATCAAGATCGAAAATGTAAAAAATGGTCTTTGTACAGATTCATCTCAGCTATCCAATGCAAAAAAAATCATTTAAAACTATTCAAATGCAACCAAGATATCTTTATAAGTTTCTTCTATAGGATTAGCATTAGCGAACGGATCTTTTCGCTTGACTAAAGTAGCCTCCCTATAACAAAATTCTGCAATCAAGATCGAAAATGTAAAAAACTGCCTTTGTATAGATCGATCTCAGCTATCCAATGCAATAAAAATCATTTAAAAATGATGAAATGCAACCAAGATATCTTTATAATTTTCAACCATAGGATTAGCATTAGCGAGCGGTAGGCCTGGGCCTTAAATCGATTTAACTCTTAAATCGATTTAAAGCTTACATCGGAAACCCGATTTAACCATTGATCTTAAATCGATTTAAGCTAAAATCGGAAATCGCGATTTAGCTAATGTCAAATCGCGATTTAGCCATTATCTTAAATCGCGATTTAGCCATTATCTTAAATCGCGATTTAGCCATTATCTTAAATCGCGATTTAGCCATTGTCTTAAATCGCGATTTAGCAATTGGCTTTAAATCGATTTAAAACGAAATATTGATTCAGAGATAACATCGGAAAACCGATTTATCTACTTTGATGTATCTACCACTTACATGCCAAGCTGGTTTTAAATCGATTTAGGAGGATCCGATTTAAGCAAACATCGCAAGCCTCAATGCTTTCCGATTTAAGACAAACAGGCAAGCTGGTGTTAAATCGATTTAGGACGATCCGATTTAAGCAAACATCGCAAGCCTCCATGCTTTCCGATTTAAGAAAAAAACGATTTAAGGAAAACAAGGCAAGCTGGTGTTAAATCGATTTAGCAAGATCCAATTTAAGAAAAAGGCGATTTAAGAAAACGATGATTTAAGTAAGAATTGATATTTATTTTGTAAACAAGATTCAGAGTTTACGAGATTGGGATGTGTATTTTTCATAAATTAAGAACTTATATAGTGGAAAGTTGAAAGGAAAAAGTAATGTTTAAATCTTAAAATCAAAATTCATCGAATTTCAATTTA
This sequence comes from Maratus speciosus, assembly GCA_963932465.1. NCBI lineage: Eukaryota > Metazoa > Arthropoda > Arachnida > Araneae > Salticidae > Maratus > Maratus speciosus. The sequence goes on from OZ010792.1 coordinate 39,090,904, forward strand.
TATGCTAATGCAATCTTTTGATGATAAATTAAGTTTTCACATATTTGAGTAATATTGCGATATGTATTTTTTATTTTACAATATTCTGTAATTAATTAAAATGTTTTAAAGTAGAATCCTGCATTGTTTCAAAAGATTGTTTTCCTGAAATTCATTCAGCATTTATATGATTAAAGATAATAATAATAAAGTTTTATATTTAAAATCCAAACTCATCGACTTGCAGTTTATACTTTTATGCATTCTTATGATGAAAAATTCATTTTTTACATGTTTTAGTAATATTTTAACATTTATTTTTTATTTTCTATTTTGTAATTAATGAAATTATTTTAAAGGTATAGTCATGCATTGTTTTGTGTATCACTATTTGGCCGTGATCCACATGAAATATTTTTCTTTTACTAATAATATTTTTTTCCTGAAATTGATTGAGTATTTATGGTTGGAAAAAAAAGAATAAAGATTCATATTTAAAATCCAAATTCATCGAATTTCAGTTTTTATTTTTATGCATTCTTTTAATGAAACATTCATTTTTCACATGTTTGGGTAATATTTTAATACATATTCTTTATTTTCTATTATTCTGTAATTAATTAAAATATTTTAAAATAGTCATGCATCAGATTTGACATCCGATTTCAATGCCAGTCACATGGATTGAGTATCTTGCTGAAATTGATCCACTATTTATATCCAAATTCATCCATTTTTAGTTTATATTTTTATGCATCATTTTCATTAAAAATTAATTTTCATATGTTTAGGTATTATGGGAATATTTTAGTTTTAATTTATTATTATTTTGTAATTAATTAAAAATACTTTAATAAAGTTCTGTAATAAATCAAGTAACTTTATTTTTACAGCAGAATGAGGGAGGGCTGCAGGAGGCATTCATTAGATTTTTCTGCAGATCTGAGATTTTTTTTTTTTTTGGACATTTTGTTATCATTAAACAGAGATGCATTTTAAGATTATATTTTATTACTAATCTTAAAGGATGGCAACAAACACGAAAAAAATTAGTAATTTCAGTGATGTGCTCCAAGGGTCACACTTTCAATCCTTCTCCATCGGCTATATAAATGTCAGCATTTATGTTAAACAAATCTTATTTTAATCTAAAAGTTAAAAAGATATAAAATTGCACCTTATTTCTCATGTCTCTCCCCCCCCCCCTTTTTTTTTACTACATTTCTCATCATGGTAAATGAATAGTTAAATTCATCATTGAAGTTTTTTAATATGCTTCTGTTTTACCTCAGTAACTTTTTAAATCTGTGTATGTAAAAAAAAAAAAAAAGTGTATGTAGGCTGTTAGCAATGAAGTGCTATTTGAGTGGACTAGGGGAAGCCCCTGCTATTTGAGTGGACTAGGGGAAGCCCCCCCCCCCCTAAGGAATTTAGATTGTAGCAGGCATAACAAGTCAGACCAAAAAAAAAAAAAAAAAAAAAAAAAATCATTTTCTTTTATATTACTTCTTATAGAATGAGTTAATAAAATGAATTACAATAGGTCACTAATTTTTAAAATGGAAAAAAAAAAAACTAGTGTTTTGGGACATTTTAAAGCTTTTTTATGTGTAAAATATACCTCTTTTCAAAATTATTTGACAAATTAAAAGATAAGTATACTAAATAATACAGCAGGGGGGGGGGGGGGCACATAAAGATTGTATTTTGTTACTAATAATTAAAAAATAGGCTTCCATATTCTAAAATGTAAAATCGGTGTTAAATCGCGATGTTGGATGGATGATAAATTGATTTAAGAAATTTCTACATCGCCCAGTCCTAGCGAGCGGGTATATTCGCGCGATTGAAATAGCCTCTTAGCATCACTCACTGCTGATTTGAATTGCAACAAAATATGCTTATTATTAAATCAAAATGTTTAGAATAACCTTTAAAATTATTCGATTGATTTTCAGAAGGGAAAAAAGGAAAAAAACATATACACTAAGCACAAATATATCATCTGTGTATGCGGATTTCGCCGTAAGGGAATGTATTTGCTAAACGATTGAAAATAAGTCGAAATTTTCAGTAAAACAGCGAAAAGAAATCTTTCTTTAAAGTTTGAGAAACACATTTCTAAGTTTTAAATTAGTGTAATCCAATTTAATAATGAATTGCACAATAGTTATCTTTTAGTTTGCTGTATAGAACAAATGTTTAATTTTTATGAAAGAAACATTTAAACTAATTCAGCAAGAATTACCAAATAAATGATAGAAAAAAAAGGTTTTATAGAAAATTTAAATACAAATGTATTTATTCTCCGCATATATCTATTAATTTTTAAAGACACTAGTAACAATTGTTATTTTCTTTCTCTCTCCCCCCCCATCTGTCGAGTGCGGATGACAAAATGATAATTCTAGTATCTTTTGAGAATAAGCGACTTCTTCATTTTGATATTGTACGCAATTAAAAAATCTTTCAAAAGTTAATAAACTTCAAAAGTAAGAAAGAAAAATAATAACAATGATAAATTTGTTTTAATTCCAAATCAATAATGCTTTTTAAAAATCTTTATGATTAGAACGGCCTAGTAAAACAAATTGTCTGAAATCAGCATCTTTTCACGGCATTTATTTATACTTTCCTCTCTGCTTCGGAAAACAAATTTGTAGTTTACTATCCTACAAGTTGCTGACAGCATATAGCCAAAGGCGATACTCCCCGTTGAGGTAATCGATGTCGTTTGTCTTCAGCGATCCCCCCTCTTTTTGTAAGAAGGCGTTTCTTGGCTAAGGCAGAGATCTTAGTCTTTCTGACTGTTAAAAATGAAAGTGTCTCATCTCTTTTAAATGCAGTATAGATTTAATTTTTTTTTAAATCAAAATAAAAAGCATTTTCAGAAAGCTAAATGATTAAACTATGCATACCGCTTTATCAAATTTTAAAATGTCCAACAGATTTTTCGCGATAAAGTACTAAAGACAATTTTTACAAAACCTAAAATAACCCATCTAGAACACCTTAAAAATTGAAAAAATAAATAAAATTTTAAAGTGGCGTGCATAGTTTAAGAGTACAGCTTTTGAAAGCTACAAAAAATACCAAATTCGAGCAAAATGCAAAAAAATGTCAGTTATAAATTTCTCCCATTGAAATAACATTAGCCACTCTATCTCGGAGCGTTAGTGAAGTAGGCTCTTAATGGAAGAAGTCAATGGAATAAAGGAGAAGTACCATTTTATTTAAGTAAAAATATATTTCAAGCTTCGTATAACATCACCGGTACAAACTTTTCAAACATATTTTATATACGTACTTCTATGCTTAACCACAGTATATTCAAATAAAAAAATATTTAATTGCAATGAAAAAAACTAATAAAGTCTTAATGTATAAAGTTAAAATAAACCCAACAAACAATATTCTCGTTTATGTCACAATAAATATGAATTTTTATTCACTTATAAAAATAAAGTCCATGTGCAAATTTTTTTTTATTATCGAAAATAACTTGTAAATTAAAAAAAATATGTCTGAATATTTTTCATTACAGTATGGGACCTCAAATCCGGACTGGCCGGGACCGCGATCGTTCCGGATTTCGGAATTTTCCGGATTTCAGGTCCTTAACCAAAACAATAAATAAACAGATACAGTAGATGCCCTTGGCAAAATTTTACATGCTGTGAAGCAGTCTATATCGCGAATTGCCATGTTTGGCATAGAGTAAATAAACAGTCAAAAATGCAAATTACAAAAAATAATTGAAAATAAGGATAAGAATTTTTTTTTTTTAATGCATCATATTCTTAGGAATATTAAAACATCTTTTAGAAAATGTGCCGTTGTTCACGAGAGCCGAGTTAGGCCTAGGAATCTATATCAATTGCAGTGTAGGGCTTAGTTTAAGTAAACAGACGAAAACAAATTACAAAAAAAAAAAAAAAGAATTTAAAATAAGAATAAGAATTTTTTTTTTAATCCTGCACATTATTAGCAACATCTTTTAGAAAATGAAAATGCGTCGTTCGTGAGAGCCTAGCAAGGTCTAGGAATCTATATCGCGAATTGCAGTATTAGACTCAGTGAAAATAAAGAGAGAAACATTTAAATTTTTAAAATAAAATGTTCTAAGAAAGTTTAAAAATAAACAAAAGCAAGAGGAAATCTATTCAAATTCTATTCTTTTCGTATAAAAAGGACTTCGTAAATGTGTTATTAAGTTTTGCACGGGAAAGAAATTATTGAGTAGCAAGCAAACAGAAAAAAAAGAGCAAAACCAGTTTTTTTCCTCTATTAAAAAAATAATTATCTCCGTTGCTAATTGACTAATTTCTTTCAAATTTTCAGCAAGCTGCAATAATAGTAAATTAGCCTGTGTAACAAATTTTTATTAAAATATAATGTACCTCTAAAAAAAGGGCCACTATAGTGTAACTGCAAAGAAAAACGAGATATCTATCTGCGGTTTGTTTTGTTTATTCAACTTGTTTATTTAACTCTGTGAAGTGGGAAGTCAACGTTATCAGAATGAGATCATCAGCTTTGGATGGATAGTATGTTTTGTCATGCAGAAAGAAACCATGCATAGATATTTTTTCCCCTTTGAGTTAAAGAAAAAATATTTTGGGTACGGTGCTTACAAACAGAATTTTTTCGAAAAATGAAATTTGTTGAACATTTGAAGGAGGGGGGGGGGGGAGATAGCAAAACATCTTTACATATAAATATTGTAAATATATTCTATGCATCTTTTAAAAATAGTTCTTCCTTCTGGTTATTTATTTGTTCTTTTTGTATTTTCTATTAAATGAAGAACAAGGTTTCTTTTTAAAATAAATTTAAAATGTGTGCACACACTAACTTTTCTAACTCTGTCAGCAAATAGTATTTAGATTAAAACTATAATATAAAAACATTGCAACAAACTTATTCAGTTGAGTGAAGTTGTTTAAGTCTTGCTTAGTTGGAACTGTGCGCATAGCGCCATCTATGGGCGTTTTTCGGAATTATTTATTCCGTCTCATCGCGGAATTTCAGATTTCTTTATTCAGTCCGGATTTTGGGTCTTCCGGATTTTAGGATTCCGGATTTGAGGTCCTGTACTGTATTTCTTTTTTATCTGACACAATGAAAATAATCCAGATGCCACCATTTTGAAGAAATTTCAAAAAAAAAAATTTAAATATAAAATTGGAAATATTTAAAAAAAACTAGTTGGATGTGCCAATCCCAAAACTTTTTTCTATCTTATACATCTAAATATTTCAAAAACTAGTTACACGTGTTAATACTTCAATATTATTAGTTAAATACTATACCAACTCTGATTTTCATCTTAAATTTCTGCTTCAGTCAATTAAATGAACTAAAAACGAGCTAATCTATATCATGATATTTGTAAAATTAATAGTTTTTCCCTATTCTGTTGTTATCAGATGTTTGCGAATAGCCGGCTTAGCAGGAAGCAAGCGCCTTTGCACGAGCCGCCTATGGACAATAGAACTACGAAAAATCAAGAAAAGTATACAAAAATCGCTATCACAGAGTCCCTTTACCGCGCGATATTTCCAAATTCAAGGAGGACCTGTTGGCCAAATCCAAAAACATGCACAAAAAATTTGGTTCAATTGTATGCATAATTTTATACACTTTTCGATTTTACAATAAAGAAAATGTCACAAGCATCGCTATTACAGTGCCCGCCTTCCGGCACATTTTTTTAAAAATTCAGGGAGAACTTGTTTGCCATAGCCAGAAACATACGCAAAAAATTTGGTTCAATTCTATGCACAAATTCATACACTTTTCGATGGTACAATAATAAAAATCGCACAGAGATCCAATTATAGCGCCCCCTTCGGGGGGAATTTTTTCAAGTTCAGGGAAGACTTGCTTGCCATGGCCAGAAACATACAAAAAAATTTGGTTCAATTCTATGCATAAATTCATACATTTTTCGATGGTACAATAATAAAAATGGTACAGACATCGCAATTATAGCGCCCCCTTCCGGCAGAATTTTTCCAAATTCAGGGAGGATCTTTGTGCCATGACCAAACAAATACATAAAAAATCCAGCAGTCCATTGTCAAATGATCACAAGACAGATAACAAAAGACCCGAGTATTGCAGCCTGGTCAATGGAAAAATATTAAGTTTTTTTTTCTTTCATGAAATATTTTTTTCTCTTTTTCTGGGAAAATATTTAAATGGACAGCCTATTTTTGCCACCACTTTGGCAAAAACCTATTTTTGCCGGGACGGTTTTAACCAGGTTTTTTCCGTCTATGGCAAAAACTTACCAACCCTGTTTCAATTACTTTGCCATATTATCAATGCTGCATAATTAAAGTAGTTTATGTAATATGAGACTTTCTTCAAGATTTTATTTTTAAAGTTATTTCCTACCTGTGAAAATTCATGACCAAGAGTGGAAGTAATAATTTTTCTCCCTTTGCATCGATTGGATTCTACAATGAACAAGAAATTCTATCACTAAACTGTCTCCTCATTTTTGCCTTCAAAGTAAGAGGAATATTCTTTTTATTATTTATTCTTTCTTCAAAAATTAAATGACCAAAAAGAGTTCCTGTAAGTGTTGTTCCTTCTGATTCAGCCATAACGTAATAGTACTTCACTAACGATCACAATCTATTTATACAGTTATAATTTAAGTCAGCCATCAAAATAACATTTTAAATTATGTCACAATTACCAAGAAATATGCATGTAGTAAAGACATTTTTGCACATTTATTTAATTTTATCTATATGGTCAGAAAGAAAAGACAAAACATAAAATCTATCTTTATCAGATTCTTCTTTATGGGAGCTGGTTCAGTTGGGAGTTGGTAGCACATATGATAAAATCCCTAAAATCAATTCTATAAGGTTTCACTTTGTTGACGTGTCTCTAAAAGTGTCATAAAATGGAAGCTACTTTACTACAGGTGGTTTTACGTTGCCTTCATAATATCAAGAAAAAATCAGCAAAGAACAACAATTGTTATATTTTATCCAAGCATTATATATTTTTGAAGCTGTATGTCGCAATTGTAATTGAAAACTTTTGAAGACTTACTGAAACTAGTTTGAATATAAAGTCATTTACTAATTTAAAAAAAAAAAAAAAAAATCATCTTAAATGACGAATTAAAATCATAAACTAAAAGAGCATAAAACAAATAGTTTTAAAATACTAAGGATTTTAATATACATTATATACATATACATACACAAACCCAACTGTATCAAACTTTGATTACAGCTAACCCTTTTATATAAAAAGCAAACTATTTTACCCTTTTGGATTTTCCCCGCTTAACTTACATTAAATAGAACTAGCAAAAGCCATGCTTTGTTTGGATTCGTGAAACATTATTTAATAAGATAAATATTTGAAAGTAACAATATTTTTTATGTTATTTTTTCATCTTTATTAAGCAAAAACGTTATTTTATGTTTTGGCGGATTTTAATTTGAGAAATGTAAATTCAGCCAAATAGCTAAGAATTTCCCCGGAATTTTTTATTTATGATATAACGAATTTAACAATTAATTTTATTTGTTTACAATTCTTTTGTTGCCACTTTACAAAAAAAAAAAAAAAATCATAATATAATTTATGCTTATTTATTTAAATATGCTTAAGTATCATCTGCATAAATAATTTCACTTCATAAGAATAAATTGTGTATTGAAACTCTTAACACTGAAAAATACTTTTATAACTGAATGTAAATAATTGAATTTTCACAAATTTTAATTCATTAAAAATATGAAAATAATTTTCATAAAAAAAGGTATTTTAAAAATTTCATAAAAGAAATCGTGAAACTAATTAATCATAATTCTATCTATAATGGCTAATTCCATGATTTATTTTTTTCTTCTAAAAATATGCGTGTTTCATTTTTTATTTGCAGAAATGCGTCCGTAAGGGAAAAACATGTAAAATAAATTAATTAAAATAATAATTTTTTTAAGGCAAAAAAAAAAAAAAAAAATATAATATTGTGCAAATCTACAGATCATAATTAATTTTTACATTCAATTTCAAGTCAAAATACTGAATAGTTTTTTGTAAAATGTACGACAAAATGTAATTTGCATAGTCTAGTAGAGTCTCTCTAATAAACCAAAATTCAGTCTGTTGAAAGCTTGATATTGATATGGCATATTGAGACTTTGTGCGTAATAAACATTATTATTTTTGTTTGTTTTGCTTCCATACCTTAGCTGAGGGCCAAATCATACATGTGACAGATGAAGAAAAAGTCCCAAATTTGGACACTGTTTGATCAACACAACTATAAACAGCAACATTTCCTAGAAAAACAGGGGGAAAAAAAAAGAGTAGAGTTCATTTGAAAAATGTTGATTAAAATTTAAAACATTTTATTGCACTAAGTAGTTAGCTATATCAAATTTGAACATTATTTTATCAACAATTACAAACAGTAACATTTCCTGCAAAAATAGGAAAAAAGAAGAGTTCATTTGAAAAATATTGATTAAAATTTAAAACATTTTATTGCATTCTGTAGTTAGCTGCATCAAATTTATTTTAAAATAAATTTATTGAAGTTAACATACATGAAATCTGGAAGATTCAAATCAAAAAATTATTTTTTAAAACCAAGTTATTTTTATTTCTCAAAAAATATTCCTTCCTCTTAAATAACACTAATTGCTTCTAAAATTTTCTGAGGGCCCTCATTATACTCATCATGCTGGCATGAACTGTATCTTTTTCCCATTTAGCATTGCTGACATAGAGTTTTTGCGAGACAGTACCAAAAATCGATTTTTATGCTCAAATATCTCAAGATAGAGATATCACAAAAATAAAAGATTAATATCAAAATATAATACACTATTAATTTTATCAATTTATCAATTTTATGTAAATATTTTATTAGCAAGTATTTTTAAAAATTGTTTTAAAGTGTTTTCATAGGAACTAATGTATAGGATATTAAGGCAGAAGATTTTTATTGCTATATTGGAGATGTTAATTCTGCTTCCATTAACAATGCAGTTGGCATATTTATGGGGCTGATTTACGAGGAGTCAAGAGGTGAGGTTCGGGTGTGGTGCCCCAATTAAGACATATGGGAACCATTTAGAAACAGTGCTGAGTGGCCGTGTAGAAAGATAGAAGTGTCCACTTGTAGGCCTTGCGAGTGTGTGTGTTTAGGGGGTCCCCGAAAAAAAAATCGTCTGGCGTCATGACAGTAATACCCATGCACTTGAGGATACTACAGCAGACCTTGGTATCACCTCCCCACACTCCCCCAAGGAGACCAATCACTCATAGGAGAGTCGGGTCCTGGTGCTTGATCTCGGGGTTCACCAGAGAGGTTTTGCTTTACCCCAGCCTTCGGTGTTTCTGTGTTAAAGAAATGCCAACCCAATCCTGCCTTCGCTGACTATGCTTCCTGTGGTAGGGTACAATAACCCATTCAAGGTATTTTTATTCACTGTAATACGTATTTAATGACTGATTAAAATGTAAATCAATAGTGTATATCAATGTGGTGAAGGTGACTGGATTTCTCAGTATATGTTTAAGACAAATTTATATGTTTTGGTTAATATGAAATTTAAAAGTAAAAATTAATAACTAATGATAAAAAATTAGTTTTATTTAAAGAAGATATTAGTTAGCTAAATTCTCATGTAATCCTATTGGTGGCACAACATTATGTGTATAGGGTACTTTCCATTTTGGAATTGGCATTCGTGATTATTTATACATAAATAAAATTAGTTATTATCCCAAATGGGAAATTTACAACTTTTAAAAGTGGTATTAAAATAACCCCACTCGTGATGTGGTTTTTGATTATAAGTATGTAAACAAAGTAATTTTACCCATATTGATTTGTCCAAAAGGGAATTATAATTGCAAATTAATTTAGATTCTTGAATCTTAAGTTAAGCTATGTTGTAGCTATGTCTTTGTTAATGATTTCTCTCTTTTTTTATGTTATTGTTTCTTTATTTATATATTGAAAATATTGGGTAACAAGGGCGGTGCCAGAGGGGGGTCTGGGGGGCATATGCCCAGCAACCCAAATTGCAAAAAGCTTATGAACCTTATAAATTATTGTAGTGTGAACTTAATGTTACCAAGTGTTCAGATTTACACGGAATGTTTAGATTTTCAGGGATTCGTGTCGCGGAACAACTACGCCGGATGTTAAATGTTCCGCTTTTTCACCACGCCCAAATTACATCAAATTTTTCCTCTGACAAAAGACCCATTTAAATGATAATTATTCTAGATATCGCTACAGTTTTAAAGATTTGTCCGCACACATCCCCTCCCCTCGCATCCTGAAATTCAACTGTGGGGGGGAGAAAGGTTCATAATATGAAAGGGTTGTCAAAGAGAATTCCGATCATATATCACACGACGTGTTCGGTAAATATTTAACATCCCCACCCCCCTGTGGGTCCACTCTTGAGCCCTCCGAAACTCACCTATCTCTGTCTTTGAATTTTTTTTATTTAATACATAATATTTATCAGAAAGCTCCATCATTTCACTGCTCATTGTCATACCTATCTCTCTATCCAGCTCTCCCCTCGATATCTCTTCTCGGCCCATCTTGACCGAGAACGAGAAATCAGTTTTCTTGACAATCATCGAGAGTAACATCTCGAGAATGGAAGAAAATTGATTTCTCATTCTCGGCCTTAGTTAGAACCGCTTGTCAAAAGAAAAAAGGTTGCATCGAGAGAGCATATCTCAAGGTAAGTAAGATGTTTTCATCGAAGAGAGGTATCTCTCGAGGTTAACGAAATGTTTGTATCGAGCAGACTTTTGTCGAGGTGCGAGAGAAAGAGAGAGAAATGAATGAGCATATTCCATCTACGTCATGATTACATAGTCTAGGTTGGCTAGGAACTTATACCATAAAGGAGGGAAATCACTGAAATGAATGTAATGTAAATCATAGCTAGAAAAGCAGTAATAAAGCCCTTTCTTATAAGTTAGAAGATCTTTGGGTATTTATTTAGCTTTCACAGTCAGATGGACACTTGGTGCGTTTTTGGTTTAAGTCAGTTTCTCAAAGAAGAATATAGATTAGGAAGCGTGTGATTTTGTTACATATACTTAAGTTAAAAGGGGTTTAATTCAGTTTGTGTGGGGCATTTTTCCATTTTTACTTTTATCTGTCTTTACAAGAAGAAAGTATTGGATTCATGAAAAATTTGTCAGTTTTTAGAAAATATCTGTCTTTTATGTGACAAAAATTTTGATAACGCTCTGTCTCAAGAAGTAATGCACAAAATTTAATAATACTTCATATTCAGTTAGGCCTAGATATAAATTGGTGTTGATTTGTTTGTTGTGCAAATAGCCCAATAGGTAACGCTGCTATATTTCAAAAACTAATGCACAGAATTTAATCAAACTTCATTAGCTATTGCTAGAGATTGGAACCAATTCCCTTGTTAGACAGGTTCACTCTTAGCAGATATATTTGTCTGGTTCCATTTCTCAATAAAGCTCTTTTGTTTTCGATCAACTTTGAAATTCTACAGCATTAGACATTTAGGGGAACTTTGATCTGTATTAAATTGTTTGCCTTTACCAAAAAAAGGAAAAATGCTGTTCGATTCTAATGAGTTCATGAATGTCTCACAAAGTAGCTACTTTGGATTTAGGTACAGATGGGCAACAGTCATGTTAGGGGCCCATTTAGGGACTGGAAATCAATTCCATTTTAGACAGATTTCGTCTTAGATGGTTTCTCTGGTTATCCTCCCATTTTTTTGATGTAGCTCTTTTTCTTTTGACCAACCAGAAAATTCCACAGAATTAGACATGCATTCAACATTTAGGAACTTTTCCTCTATCAAACCTTTTACTTTTATCGAAAATGTGAAAATGCAAATCTATTCTAGCTAATGCACCTAAGAATAAAAATGAGTTAGAAAGGTGCTGCTTTAGATTTGGGTACAGACAACGAAGAGTCATGTTTCAATCGCTAAGGACCAAAGACCAATTCCATTTTAGACAGTTTCTCTCTTAGCTGGTATCTTTAAGCAGTTATCCTAGTGATGGGCAATTTCGATTTTTTTAATCGATTTAATCGATACTATGGCCAACTCGATTTAATCGATTCTATAAATTTTTTAATTGATGTCTCTAAAGGTAATGTCATTTTCATTTTCTTAAAAAGTTGTAGGTAAAGTATTTGGATGTGCCAATACCAAAACTTTCTTCAATCTCAAACATGTTAAAACTTCAAAATTCGCTATCACAGTGTCAAATTTAAATGATAACCTATGGCATCATGAGGATTCAAAAAGTATAGGTTCGTTGAAATATATGCATTTTAAAAGAATGCATTTTCCAAACAAATAATTGAATTTTGGCCCACACCCTTTTAGATGTCTGCAACAGAAATTCTCAATTCAAAGAGCATAAAAGCGAAACCTGTTGGGCAGTATACATCCAAGCCTAATAAGGATCTTTTTATGTGATAGTGTAATGGTATATGAAGTTTGAATTAATTCCATGCATTAGTTTTTAGATACAGCTAACACGAATATCGTGTAAAATGCAGTATAGCAGTGCAGCCTGTTATATGATTTACACGAAAACCTAATCAGGAACAAAGAAAATAAGTTAAAACTGGTGTGAATGACTAAGAACAAACAATCTTCTTGAAACACCATCAAAAATTTGTAAATGCGCTAGGCCTTTCGTAGAAGGACGTCTTTTTTGCGCCTGACGAAGAAAGACTCAGATCTTTCGAAAGGCCTAGCGCATTTACAAATTTTTGATGGTGTTTCAAGAAGATTGTTTGTTCCTAATCAGGAACAACTTATGTCAATGTCTAACAGAATATTAGGTTTGATGAATTTCCATTCATTGGTTCTTGAGGGGGGGGGGGGGGGGGGAGGTACCGGAGGACATCCCCCCGGAACACTGAAATATCCCCTAGGAAGATTTGAGATTTTTTGCTTAATAGACAAAAGTGACCCCCCCCCCCCCCCCCCCACAGAACTGTAGAATGTCTCTCTCCAGAACCGCAGAAATCCCTTCCGGAGAAAAATGTCTGAATTAAATTTGCTGAAAACACCAGCATAGCAGTGCAACCTGTTATATGATTTGCATAAAACCCTAAACAGGAACAACATATGACAATGTCTAATGGAACAAATTTCAAATTTAATCAATCCAATCAATCAATCAATCAATCAAATTTAAATTTGATGAAATTTTGTTCATTAGTTCTTGAGATATGATCCCTAAAATCGAGTAAATCCTGACAAACGTGTTAAATTCAGGCGGTGGCCCGGGGGTGACACCCCCCCCACCATTGAAAAGCCCCCCCAAAAGGGTTGAGATTTTATGCTTAATGTACAAAAGTCCAACTCCCCCCCCCTTCGCCTTCTCTGAAGTCTAGAATGCCCCTCGCTGGAGCCACAGAAATCCCTTCCGGAGAAAAATGCTGAATTCAATTCAGCATAGCAATGCCCTGTGTTGGGTGATTCACACCGATACCTGATAAGCAACAACTTATGCCAACGTCTAACTGAATGTGAAGTTTGATGAAAATCCGTGCATTAGTTCTTCTTTCTGACCTACCTGGGCACTCCAACATATGCTAAACAACCGAACCTTTTCAAATGAGAAACTGAGGGTTTTCTGCCTAAATACATCTCAAAAGGGGTCTGTTTATTTTGTTTGCGACATACCCTATTCCAGGTATATGAAAAACACATTAAGGCTTCAGCCCAAAATTTTTGACACAAGCCACTAACATTGAGGAGAGTTTTTATACCATCAAGAGCAGTTAAATTGAAACGCTCCGCAACGCCATTCATTTCTGGGCTGTACGGATTCGTTTTCTCATGAATAATTCTCTGCTTTTCTAAAAAATTCTCAAAATCTTTGTTACAAAACTCCATGCCACCATCAGTCCTGATAGAAATTATTTTCTTATTTAAGTACCTTTCGGCCCTACTCTGGAATTTCAAAAACGTCTGAAAAACATCAGACTTATTCCTAATGGTGTATACAGTAACAAAACGAGAAAAGTCATCAATGATGGTAAAAAAAAATCTACTCCCTCCATGTGATGTCACCTGTAAAGGCCCGCACAAATCCATGTGTAACAGCTCCAGAGCAGTTTTAGACCTTATTTTGTTTGTTACTTTAAATGATGTTCTTTTATTTTTAGCAAGTTTACAGGAGATGCAATCCTCGGTTAACCTTGACAGTACTGGAAATCCTTTAACACTCTCATTTTTACATGTCTTAATTAAGTATTCATTATTTACATGGCAAAATCTTTCGTGCCATAATTCTCAAATTAACTTTTTCAGAATGATTAGCTGAAATGTTAACCGATCCTTTCTCCTTTACACATAGAATTATAATGAGAAGGTTTCAAAAAATACAAATCATTTTTTCTAACTGCATAAAATGACCAATTCCATTTTTTGTCATATACCACAAGTCTACCTTTACTACCTACAAAATTTGCTCCTAACTTTCAAGTTTACTGCCAGACAAGAGATTTCTACGTAAATTTGGATTATACAGAACATTCTTTAAAATAATCTAATTAAAACAGCCATCTTTACATTTTACAAAAAAATTTACAGTACTCTTTCCCTGAACAGGACTTTCTTTTTCTCCAACAGCAAGTGACATCTGCATATTTGAAACAGGTTCAAAATCCAAAAACAAATTTTTGTCATTGCAAAAATGAGCCGTAGCAGCTGTGTCAAAGACCCAGCTACCACTTTGGCCAAAATCAGATGAATTAGCTTCATATGAAGAAATTTCAATTAAACTAGCCTCTTGTTCAGAGAAAGTGCATTTTAAACTATTACATTTTATACTATTGCATTTTACTTTATCACAGTTTAATTCAACATTACTAGTTTCTGAAAATTTATTTTTAAATTGAGAATTTCTAGAGTGAGAGCCTTTAGATTGATAATTTTTAGATTGACTTTTAAATTTACAATTAGCAATTAAATGACCATAAGATTTACAATAATAACAAGGACCTATTAATTTACTTTGCTTAACATTATTCTTAAATTTAGAAAATTTACGTTGATTTACATAGTTATCTGATTTAGAAGATTTACCTGTTTTACATTCAGCTTTTTCCCCAGAAAAAGCAACATTATCAGCAAGGTCTCTCTTTGCAAGTTTCAAACGATTCTCCTCTAGCAGCAATTCTGATTCTATCTTGTCTGGAACAAATTCTGCATCTGGCCAACGGTAAATCGCCTGGACTGTAGATTGGAACTCTTTTGGTAAACTTCTGATCATCTGATACCCCAAATACAGAGGCTGTAAAATGTCCAACTTCCCAAAGGCGTTCGGCAGCTTGCTTCACTCGACAGAGGAAAAGGCCAAGATTCTCACTGGGATTATATCGGACACTAAAAAATTCATCCAGCAGATGTATCACTCGGGCTCTTGTAGTGGGTTCAAAATGATCTTTCAGAATTTTCCAGGCAGCAGCTCCACTAGTGGTACCGGCGATTAAAGACTTAAACTCAGGAGACAAGGTCTGGCATATAATTGTGTATGATCTTGCTTTACGTAAATTCATCTCGCTTCTTTCTCTCCATGTCAACTGGTCTGTTACAAGAACTGTTTTATCCTCTTTCCCATCTTTCTGTTCTGACGATGCATTATTTTCCTTCACCTCATTTTCCGAATCAGGATTCTCGATGTAGTTCCAAGCTCCAAAATGCATTAACAGGACTTTCACTTCTACTTTCCATGTTTCCCAATTCGTGGAGGTCAAGAGAGCAATGTTAGATAATTCCATCTCAACACGGCCTCCGTCGAAGCAATTGTAAATAAACTTCAACAATGTTGGTAAAGTTTATGAAAAAGCATCCGAAGAATTGACGAAAACATAACGAAAGTCCATGGGAGACGTCGAAAAACATCGCCGAAAAACGTCACTCAAAAACATCGGAACTCCAGCAAAGAGGTATATCTTTTAACAAACAGGAAAAGTTCATCAGTGCTTAGCAGGAAAAAACATTATCTTCACTTCCACAGGACCACTGGGCCCATAACCTGTTGACCAATTAAAACATTGGCCAAACAGAGTTGCTGTGGTTAATGTGGAAGACTTTTAAGACACCAGTTTTAAAAACAAACTTAATTTATTTGAAGCATGAAGAATTGATGATATACATTGCAACAGCTTTACTTAGCTGTTAAATCATATTAAAAACAAAATAATATCTTATGCAGCTACATTATGATAGGTGACAATCACACAAAAAAATTCACGAAGCTACGAATACACAATCACTCCCGATATTTATATCCCTGAAAACAGCAATGTTTTGCATAAAAACTGTTGCCAATCAGTAAATACAAACTTACACAAAATACATCCGAAACTCCGAGCATACGAACACAGCCATTGGCTGCAAACTATGACGTCACAAGTCAGCCGTTCACGGCGAAAGACGTGATCCCAAAATCACTGTTACTGACAGTTACTCAGCAACGGTACTTGCCTCAGGAGCTAATATGCATGAATGAAACTACTGGTTAGTGATGGGCGATTCTGGAAAATTCAGGAATCGATTAAAATCGACATCGTATAAAACTGAATCGATCACAATAAGAATCGATTCCCAAATTCTAGAATCGATACTTGAATCGATACTTGAATCGATATTTCGATAGTCACAGATTCGCACAGATAAGCTCAAAAATATTAATTTCAAAACTTAGCGAATCAGCAGAGCCGTAGCGACCACCTCCCATACCTCACATTTAGAGAGTAGACAAAGTCAGGGGCCCAGTCGTAAGCTATTACAGACCTTTGAGTCAAATAATAAAGTTTTTAACTTTTAAATTATTAGTTTTAAGATGTAATTTTACTAATATTGTAATTTAGATTTTATTTAAATTTATTTTTTAAGAAAGGTCTCGGTTAAATACAAGTTGGACATGCGCGTCAAACGTGGCAAATGTGGTGCGCTCGTACTATAACAGTGCATTTCATAAGTGCATATCAATTTCATTCTGTTCGAAAGTCTGTAACATCCTTAAAATGCACTTGAAATAATTTTTTCCATTGGCCGTAATGTAACGGAAAACTTTTGGCTGTCCCTGTAATTAAATCATTGTGATTTTCTTCCAGCCTGAATTAAAATTTAAATTTTCAGGGACATAATTCACGTTGCCATAAGAACCGATTTAGTATTCTTACAATTTGAGTTTAATAATGTAACTAGCAAAGTTTATTAAAGTTCTTTTATTTAAAAAAAATAAATAAAAAATCGTCGCTGCAAGACGTGAAAATTTAGTTTTCTCAGAAGAAATAAAAATCAATTAATTTTACTGTCTTAGAAGGATAGTGGACGCACATGTATATTGCTTGGAAATCTTTAACATTATAGCTAGTAACTAGCGGGTTCCGCCTAATATGAAATCTCGAAGCGAACGAACCGCGAACCGGGTTCCCGCTGCCTACAGCATCATATAGGTGTACCCCCCCACACTTTGCCCACCGGGTCGGAAAAACGCGCTCACCTCCCCCCACCCCCACACCACCAATTTTTGACATTCATCATTTAAAAAATTTTTATTATGTGCTATAGACTATCTTAAAATTTCAAACAAATCGCCCTGTTATATTTTCTAATTTTGTTCTGCTCCTCCCCTCTATCCCCCCCACCCGAAATAACACGCGCCATTCTTTTTTATAATTTTTTATCATGTATTATAAACAATCTTAAAGCTTAAAACAGATCGCATTGTTAGATTTCCTAATTTTAACAAAATCGCGTTATGTTGGTTCCAGATTCCACCACCAGGGTGCGCACTTTATTCCTAACAAAACTGTGAACGAAACTCCGTTAAACAACCTATCAGTAGATATATTACTCAAGAGTGTGGCAATCTTGATCAAAAATTTAAGCTATTTGCCGAAATTACTATTCGGAAATAGTGGTAACTAAACTTTTGACTTTTTTATATTTAATAAGTAGCATTTATCTCAGGACTCCGTCAAAAAACCCCACCTAAAACGGTAAGGAACGCTAAGGTTTTAAAAAAATTCTAGCGGCCTCCCCCCCCCCCCCCCCCCCCTCCTCCCGAAATTTTCCCACCATTCTTTTTTAAACTTTTTCTTATGTGTTATAAACTATCTTTAAAGTTTCGAACAGATCGCCTTGTTAGATTTTCTACTTTAAATGAAATCGCGGTCTGTTAGTTCTATATTCCACACCAGGGAGCGCAGTCTATTCAAAACAAAAGTGTATCTAAACGAAACTCCTTTATACAACCTATCCGAAGATACATTAGTCTAGGGGGTGGTAGTCTTAAGCGAGAATTCAAGATATTTGTGAAATTATTATTCGAAAATAGTGGTATGAACACTTATAAAATTTTTGATATTGAAAAAGTAGTAATTATCTCAGCCCGCCGTCAAAGAACCGCACGCTAAACGGTAGAAAACGTTAATGCTGCTATAAAAAATCACGTGACTTCCTTTAAAAAAAAAGCATTTAATAGAAATAAACCAATTAGTGAAATAATAATTAATATCTCAGCTTGTAATTAAGATAATATTTTTTCGAATTTCTGAAAGGAGAATTTTTTGCATCGCCCTGTCCAAGTTTCGAATTTTTACGCCCCTTACATTCTAGGATGTGGTCCCTTTTTAAAACAGTACAAAATTCTCGGGAATCACTTTGTTTAAATTGTTAAATATATTATTTTAAAAAAAAAAGGTTTTAAAGCATTTTAGCACGTATTTTCATACCTACACCCTTGAAAAAAATTAATAACATACAGGGGATCCTTTAGTTTTGGAAAGCTCCGAAATTTCATAAAATTCAAAGTATCATAAATCAGTAAGTTTGGTTGTAAACGAATGAATTTTTTATAATACAACTTACACAAACACTTTGACAAACTTACGGGTGAAAATACGGCTTAACTAACGAGAACCTTGAGTCACGTGGCTTTAAACCAAGAAAGATAAGTTTAAAATGGAAAAGAGACGAAATTTGTTATTACCATTTATAAATGTGCTCACCAAGAGCTGCAGATATAATATCAGTGTTTAGTTGGTAAACAAATGATTCGGGAAGAATGTCAAAAAAGGTCCCATTGAAATTGGACCATAATTAAGAAAATTCGGATCGGGGGGGGGGGTGTATAGGTGACGAACTGAAAAAGTACAGCTTAATAAACTAGTAACCCAAATAACTTGGCTCCTAAACTAAAAATATTACAATTTAACCTAGAAAGAAAAAGGCTCTTATGCGAAATTTGACAGCAGTTCTGCCTTTAAAACAATAAATCCGAAAGAATAAATATATATTCCTTTGAAATTACTGTCAAAAATATCAATACAAAAGTTGGAGCACGATTGACACTTACCAAAAAGAAGGAAGACTAGAGACAGAAAATAAAAGATCACATTAAAAGCTTTCCAACGATATGTTATACGATATGGTTTGGAAGAAACAAAAAATATCCCCCCCCCCCCCCCCACGAGGGAGCAGGTAAGCCCCAAACGGTCGGAGGGGCGACCTCAAAAGTATCTTTGGTCAAGGTTTCAAAATGTGGCTTTATAATAAAATAGAACAAGAATTGGACATTTTAAAAATTGCATGCAAATTTTGAACGGCCCTGTAAATTAAGATTAGCGAGGAAAAGGGGAGAGGGGGGTGGAGAGATTAGAAGGGACGAACTTGAAAAATACAATATAATAAACTAGTAACCTGAATAACTAGGCTTCTAAACAAAAGTATAACGATTTAACCTAGTGTTGAATTCAGGGGGTAGCCCGGGAGGACATCTCTCCCGGGACTTGAAATGTCCCTCCCGTAAGTTTTGAGATTTTATGCTTTTTAATGGACAAATGTGCACCCCCCCCCCCCCCATTACGGAACTCTGAAATACACCCCCCCCCCCCTCCAATCCCGACCGGAGTCGCATAAATCCCTCCCTGAGAAAAATACCTGCATTTAACACTGATTTAACCTAGAAAGTAAAAAAAGGCTCTTATACAAAATTTTACAGCAATTCTGGCACTAAAACAGCAAAATTGGAAGAATTGATTCAACCCGAATCGTGGATCGACCACGATGCGATTTGAATTGGAGTAAATCAAAGCATAACGATTCGACATTGCATCTAAAGAATTGAAAGTAAATCAAAATATAACGATTCGACATTGCATCTAAAGAATTGAAGTAAATCAAAAAAGTAACGATTCTGAAGATCGCATCTGAAGATCGACATCGGCATCGAATCTGAACTGAATCGATTCACCGTTTCTGATCCAAGGGCAGAATCGATGCATTCATCTTTTCTTGCTTTCTTTTGTCTTTAGAAAAATAAAGTGTTGTTTTCGTGAAAATTTTCGACTTCCGGTTTCTAAGGATTTATAGTGTTAGAACTTCTTGTCTGGAATACGATTTGACTATTTTTATAAATTTTTTGTCTGTCAGTCTGTCTATTTGTTTGTCTCTGACAAAAAAATTGTGAGCGGTCTATTTCAAGAACTAATGCATGGAATCTGTTGAAACTTTAGATTCAGTTAGACCTTCATATAAATTGGTGCTGATTACTTTTTGGTGAAAATCGCTCAACAGGTGGCGCTGCTATGCTGCATTTTTTATGATTTCCGCAAGATTGCTATCGCAAGAACTAATGCACGAATATTCACCAAACTTCAGATTCAGTTTGATGTTGACATAAGTTGTTGAGGATTAGGTTTTGATGTAAATCTACCGGCAGGTGGCGCTGCTATGCTGCATTTTTCCCGAGTTTCGTAATAGCTCTATCTCAAGAACTAATACACGGATTTTCATAAAACCACATTCAGTTAGACGTTGGCATAAATTGCTGCTTATTAGGTTTCGGTATAAATCGCCCAACAGGGGGCGTTGCTATGCTGATTTTATCAGCAGAGTTGAATTCAGACATTTTTCTCCGGGAGGGACAGTTCAGAGGGGGAGGGGATTGGACTTTTGTACATTTTAATGTACAAAAAGCATAAAATCTCAAACTTTCTGGGGGGCATTTGAATGTTGCGGGGGGGTGGAGGAATGCTACCCTCCCGGGCCATCCCCTGAATTCAACACGTTTTTCAGGATTTAAATAATTTTAGGGATAATATCTCAAGAACTAATGAACGAAATTTCATCAATTTTTAATGTACAAAAACGTATTGAACTCAGGGAGTGGTCCGGGGGGGGTGACATTCTCCTCCCCTCGAAACACTCAAATGCCCCACAGAAAGTTTGAGATTTTATGCTTTGTTGCGGGGGGAGGAATGTCATCCCCCCGGGCCACCCCCTGAATTCAACACGTTTTTCAGGATTTAAACAATTTTAGGGATAATATCTCAAGAACTAATGAACGAAATTTCATCAAACTTAATATTCTGTTAGACAATGCCATAAGTTATCCATGATTAGGTTTTTGCGTAAATGATACAACAAATTGTGCTGCCATGCTGCTTTTATCAACAGTATTGAATTCAGACATTTTTCTCCGGGGGGGATTTCTATGGTTCTGGCGAGGAACATTCTAGAGTTACGAGGGGGGAAGGATTGGACTTTCGTCCATTAAGCATAAAATCTCAAATCTCCCTAGGGGACATTTCAATGTTCCTGGGGGGGGGGACCACCCGTACCAGCCCCTGAATTCAACACTGTTTTTCAGGGTTTACACAATGTTTGCGATAACATCTCAAGAAGTAATGAACGGAATTTCATCAAACTTAATATTCTGTTAGTCATTGACGTAAGTTGTTTTTTCTGAGTCTTTCATGTTATAATAGGCTGCGTTGCTATACTGCTTTTTTCATGATATTCATGATAGCCATATCTCAAAACTAATGCACGGAATTTAATCAAACTTCATATTCTGTTACACTGTCGTATAAATAGATCCTTACTAGGTTTGGGTGTATACTACCCAGCAGGTGTCGCTTTTGTACCCTTTGAACTGGGATTTTCCGTTGCGGACATCTAAGAGGGTGTGGGCCGAAATTCAATGATTTGTTAGGAAAATGGGATTCTTATATATATTTTTTAAATACACATATTTCAACGAACCTATACTTTTGGATCCTCATGATGGGTATAGGTTATTTAAATTTGACACTGTGATAGCGAATTTTGAAGTTTTAACATTTATGAGACAGAAGAAAGTTTTGGGATTGGACATGCAACTACTTGACCTTAAATTTTTGAAGGAAAATGAAAATGATATGACCTTTAGAGACATCGATTAAAAAATTTATAGTATCGATTAAATCGAGTTGGCGATAGTATCGATTAAATCGATTAAAAAAATCGAAATCGCCCATCACTACTACTGGTCATTTCGGATGTAAACAAGAACAAGAGAAGGTGAAAAGTAAATGTGCATCAATTGGAAATGAATATTTTAAAGCTTTATCATTCAATTTAAACTTTACTGAATGTTTAATTAAGCACTAAGCAATTGATGCATAACACTTTGGACAAAAATCGCTTGTTTTTCGCGATCTTTAGATAAAATTTGCGTTTTTTGCGATATTCTGACAAAATTTGCGATCTTTTGAAGAAATTTACAGGGTTTTTTCTATCTTTTGACAGCGTTTTGTTCTTTTTCTTCACGAGCGATCCTTTGAAGAAATTCACGATTTTTTTGCAATCTTTTGACGGAATTCGTCTGTTTTTCGCAATCTTTGGACAAAACTTGCGTGTTTTTCCCGGTATTTTGATGAAATTTTCTGTTTGTTTCGCGATCTTTTGACGAAATTCGCGTTTTTTCAGCAATCTTTTCATGAAATTAGTGATTTTTTCGCGATCCTTTGACATAATTCGCGGTTTTTCTGCGGCTCTTTGACAAAATTTGTTTTTTTTTTTTCCGTGATTCTTTGACGAAATTAGTTTTTTTCCGCGATTCTTTTACGCAATGTTCGTTTTTTCGCGATCCTTCGCCAAAATTCTCGTTTTTTCTGCGATCTTTTGACGAAATTAGTGGATTTTTTTTTTGCGATCTTTTGACGAAATCCGCACTTTTCTCGCGGTCCTTTGACGAATTTCGTGTTTCTTTCGCGATCCTTTGACGAAATTCATTTTTTTACGCGATTCTTTTATGAAATGTGCGTTTTTATCGCAATCCTTTGACAAAATTCGGGCTTTTTCCGCTATGCTTTTATGAAATTCGTTTTTTTCCAGTGCTCCTTTGACGAAATTTGCGTTTTTTCTGTGATTCTTTGACGAAATTATCTTTTTTTTTTTTTTTTTTTTTCAGGATCCTTTGAAGAAATTTGCGTTTTTTTTTCCCCGCTGTCCTTTGACGAAATTCGCGTTTTTTTTCCACTGTCCTTTGACGAAATTCGCGTTTTTTCCACGATGCTTTGACGAAAGTGTTGACCAATTAAAATATTGGCCAAACAGAGTTGCTGTGGTTAATGTGGAAGACTTTCAAGACACCAGTTTTAAAAACAAACTTAATTTATTTGAAGCATGATGAATTCATGATATACATTGCAACAGCTTTACTTAGCCGTTAAATCATATTAAAACCAAAATAATATCTGATGCAGCTACATTATGATAGGTGACATAATCATACAAAAAAAAATTCACGAAGCTACTGATACACAATCAGTCCAGATATTTATATCCCTGAAAACAGCAATGTTTTACATAAAAACTGTTGCCAATCAGTAAATACAAACATACTCAAAATACATCCAAAACTCCGATCATACGAACGCAGCTGAAACGCCATTGGCTGTAAACTATGATGTCATAAGTCAACCGTTCACGACGAAAGACGTGATCCCAAAATCACTGTTACTGACAGTTATTCAGCAACGGCACTTGCCTAAAGAGCTAATACGCATGAATGAAACTACTGGTCGTTTTGGATGTAAACCAGAAAAAGAGATGGTGAAAAATAAACGTGCATCAATAGGAAATAAATATTTTAAAGCTTTATCATTCAATTTAAACTTTACTGAATGTTTAATTAGGCACTAAGTAATTGATGCATAACAGAAAGTGGGGATTTTTTTTCTGCGAACGATTGACAAAATTGTTTTTTTTCGGCGACCATTTGTTGAAATTCGCAATATCTTTAAGTGATATTTTTTTATGCCTTAATTTTCGGGCTGATGGCCGATTTTTTTTTTTAATTTTCGGAAAATTCAGAACAGAATCACCCCTGGCAAACAATAAATAAATCGTACATAAAATTGGGAAATATTTTTTATATCTCGGTATTTAAAAAAAAAAAAAGGAACAAAAATTACGTTTCTTCTTTTTTCCAAAAAAATTTTCCACAAAGTTCCGAATTTTGCAGAAAATTTTCCACGCACGGCGCTCAATAACCTAGTGATACCCTAGTGATGACCCTAATACAACTCTGTGAATAACCTAGAAGAAAAACGCGAATTATGTGCTGTGCGAATGAAAATAAAAATGAAATGAAGAAAATTGAAAAATATTATAATCGAAAAAACACTCGAGAAGAAAGGAAATATTATCCGAGAAATAATTTTGT
The DNA here is from genome assembly GCA_963932465.1 of Maratus speciosus. Lineage (NCBI taxonomy): Eukaryota > Metazoa > Arthropoda > Arachnida > Araneae > Salticidae > Maratus > Maratus speciosus. Next base: position 39,115,426 of record OZ010792.1, read on the forward strand.
TGGTAAACGTCACGGATATCACGAAGATCAAGAGAAAATTTTTAGATGTACAGCAAATAGAAAGAAAACAAGAAATTTTTGAAAGCAAAAAGATTGAACCGAGTAAAAGAGACAATACGAAATTCGAAGATAAGATAAGCATTAAAAGATATTTTAATGGTCCGCGGAGAAATATAGTAATTGTACAAGACATGAAGTCATCAGACATTGCTAATAATTTTGATTATAGAGGACCTGAAGCTAAATTTGATAGAGAATATAATAGATTCACAAATAGAGCCAAGCAGAGAAATAATTCTTCCATTTTTGATGTGGATGCGGATAGAGAAGACAGATGTCAGTATAATTCTTTTCTTAAAGAAAATATATATGAGTTAGCATGTATCCAATGATTTAAATGTTGTGCGTGATGTGATACGTCATTTTATGTAGTGTCCGTTGTACAATATTATTGGGAGTACAAATTAATTCGGTCCGTTTTTTTTTTTCGTTAAAAAAACATTTTATTTATTATCAAAATGAAAAAACATGTTATTCAAAGTATTGTCCATTGGCAGCCACAACCTTTGTCCACCTTTCTGGCAATTTTCGGATTCCATCTCTGAAAAATGAGTCCTCTCTGGACGCAAACCATGAATCGAGCCATTCTTGAATTTCTTCGGAAGAAGTGAAGCGGTGTCCAGCCAAATCGTGATGCATCCGTCGGAACAACCAATAATCAGAAGGAGCAATGTCTGGCGAATACGGCGGGTGGGGTAGGACCTCCCATTTCAACGTTTCCAAGTAATTTTTAACGACAATTGCCACATGGGGCCGAGCATTGTCTGGCCGTTTTTCACGCAATGCTCGGCTCAAACACATTAATTGCAGTCGGTAGCGTTGGCCAGTAACTGTTTTGCCAGGTTTTAGCAGCTCATAGTACACTATCCCAGTCTAATCCCACCAAACGCACAGCATTACCTTCAGACCATGAATATTCGACTTTGGCGTTGATGTTGACGTTGATGGCAATGATTCACCAGGCCGAGCATAGTATTTTCTCTTCTTGGGATTATCGTAGTGTATCCACTTTTCGTCTCCGGTAACAACTCGATGCAAAAAACCTTTCCTTTGTTGTCGTTCGAGCAGCAGTCCACTGATGAAAAATCGCTTTTCAACGTCGCGCGGTTTCAACTCGTATGGGACCCAATTTCCTTGCTTTTGAACCATTCCCATGTTTTTTAAGCGCACGGAAATTGCTTGCTGAGTGACTCCCAACGATCCTGCAAGCTCTTGTTGCGTTTGGCACGGATCTTGATCGAGCAATTCCTCCAATTCGGCGTCTTCGAACTTTTTCGGCTGGCCCGGGCGCTCCTTGTCTTCGACACTAAAATCACCATTTTTGAAGCGTCGAAACCACTCTCTACATGATTTATCAGATGGCGCAGATTCACCACATACTTCCACAAGCGACCAATGCGCTTCAGCGGCACTTTTCTTCCAATTAAAAAAGAAAATCAAAACTTCCCGCAAATGTTGTTTATTTAGCACAAAACTCGACATATTGAATGCTCAGAAAACCAATTTTGTTGTATAAAACTCGAAGCTTCGTTGACGGAATATGGTTGACAAAGGTCAAACCTTTCTAACAATGCCAAAAACATCTATCATTATTCAGTAAACAAATCAGCCAGAGCCATCTATTGAAAACGGACCGAATTAATTTGTACTCCCAATATATGTGTAAATTGAAACCATTAAAAATGTGAAATTCAAAGAATAAGTATCTAACCATATGGACGAGATTTGAAAACACGTTTCGTTGGGTCACCAGACTGTCAGGATGACCAAATGTAGGATTGTAAATATTCTCAACAGTGCATCTTGACTAACTCAAGGGTTTATTTAATGAATATGCAATCTTAGACGAAATAAAAAGTACAACACGGGCAGCGCAGGAAAAAAGCTAAAAATGTGTGGCAATGGTTTGATAAAATAATAAGAAAATTCAAGAAATGTTTATGTTTTTGGAAGTTGTATAGATATTCAGCAATGTAATCGGTTGGTGGTTTTTAAAGCAAGGCCTTGGAAAGCTCTTGTGAGTTGTACGATGTTATTTTGAATATTAAGCTGTATGTTTGGTAATATATTAAACTTTTTATACCTATTCACAGTTTGTAGAGCATTAGTTTCGATTAAGGAATACATTATTCACATTAAACCCACATATATATATTTCAAGGGCGGTGGTCAAACGGCATGACCAAATAATTTTAACTCCAAAACTGACAACCGGCTCTAAGAATATTTTAATAAAATTTTTCTTTTATAATTAAAGTGTAAAAGAGCAAATTTATATTTTCTAAGAAATTCGTTTTAAAATTCTGGTGTCAGTCAATTATTTCATTAAAAAGCAGAAAAACCAATGTTTAAAATGCACAAATAATATATGAAAAGCAGCAAACAGCTGTTTCGAATCTACTAGCGAGATTCTTCTTCAGTACAAAAGGAACAGCGTGCTAGAAAAAGCAAGGCTGAGCAAAAAAAAAAAAAAAAAGGAATATTTGTCGATATATTGATAAATAATCCAGCCCTACTCTTCTAATTGTATAAAATGCTAAGGTTGACATTTTATTAAAATATATAGAAAATTTTCAAGGGAAAAAAGAATTATGGGTATAAATTATACATAACAAACAAGCAAAAAATTGACAAGTACATTATACTTTATAGCTCTATTCTTTTAGGTAGCTTTTTTTTTTTTTGCTCAGCCTTGCTTTTTCTAGCACGCTGTTCCTTTTGCACTGAAGAAGAATCTCGCTAGTAGATTCGAAACAGCTGTTTGCTCCTTTTCATATATTATTTGTGCATTTTAAACGTTGGTTTTTCTGCTTTTTAATATTGTTGCACACTTTATTTGCTATTTTTAAATTATTTCATTATTTTACGAACAGAATTTTTTCCCCTGAGAGGGGTAAAATAAATGAAATGAAAAAGCAAAAATTGAAATTGATTTATTGCCACATGTCATGCTAATATATTTGCAATTTAATAGGTTCCAATGGATGGAAGATGCAGCAGATATGTTGTTTCGCAATATTTCTCCATGGTATCAATGCTTAATTCAAAAATGAAAAGTAAAAAATAAGTCACTATTTATACCTTCCTATCTGTTTACTACATGAATACAACATTGAAACATTAATAAAATGACACCTGGAAATAGTTTTACAGTGATTTTTTTTTTCATTGAGTAATTTTCATTTTAAGCTGAAATACTGAGGCAGCTTACGTTAAATTCACTCGAAAAAAATTCACTATACCGCTAATACGGCAGAAAAAATAAGATCATACGAATGTTCATTGGGCACAGCAGAGGCAATTTCTAGACATTAGTAGCTAGGAAATTCAACTCAAAAGCAACAAATGAAGAAGCGGAGAGGCTTTGCCATGGTAACCAAAAGCAAAAAGGCGAAGCTTACTTATTAGGAAGCGTACCATTAGCATACTCTGATTAGTTGTTCTCGAGCCGAGCTTTCCAGCTGTTAAGCTGCAATTATATTCTTGACTCCACACATATTTTAGCTCATGATATATCAAAGCCTTGATATATATCAATAGGTCTAGGCCAACAGCAGCGGCAAATTAAACACAGACGATAACAGCTTTATTCAGTAACGAGCAAGCAACAAACTTTATTCAGTAATGAACGAGCAATGAAATATGCAGTTAATAACAGCAAATGCAGATAACGTGTTGGGATATGAACAAACAGAGATAATCACTGGAAGGGGATATTCTGCTCTGAATTGAGCGGGGCGTTGAATAATTGCACTCGCTAAAGTAAGGATTTGAGAAGGTATTGTGATATTGGTACGGAATATTTTGTCCTTTTTTTCATGGTTTAATGTTGTGGTACAGAAAGAAAAATGTTCTTGGGCTATATTGGTAGAGTCAGAACTTAGATATCGATATTGGGATATATTGTCAGAGGCAGAGCTTGGATATTGTTATTGTGATAATTTAAAAAATATCCATATTTGTCGATATATTGATAAATAATCCAGCCCTACTCTTCTAATTGTATAAAATGCTAAGGTTGACATTTTATTAAAATATATAGAAAATTTTCAAGGGAAAAAAAGAATTATGGGTATAAATTATACATAACAAACAAGCAAAAAATTGACAAGTACATTATACTTTATAGCTCTATTCTTTTAAGTAGCTTCCATCACAAAAAGTAACAAGCTATCTATTGCAGCCATTCAAAGGTGAGCAATTTCAGAAAAATTCTGTATGTTTTCTACGATCATGACCTCCAGGCCACAAATAAATTTATTGAAATGATATCTTATAAAATATTACCAAAGATTAATTTTATATTTAATGGTTAATAGAGCTTTTAGTTTAATTTGATTCAAACATAATACATGGATTAAATTACTTTATAGCATTAGAAATACACTAAGACAGAAAAAAAATATATATATACCTAAACTTGAAGCAACTGAAATGAATGGATAAAGAGGACATGATGATAAACCAGCAATATTACATCCAAGTCCAGAAAGCAGTTTTCTAACAGACATATTTGAAAGGTCAGTAGTAATAACAACTTGAAATAAGATACCATTTTTGTCCTTTAGAATAAAAGATTGAAAGCTGAATTAATACTAAAATATTTAAATTAGTTTTTGAAAATAATTTTGAAAAATAAAGTGGAAATACTGTAAGGATTACGATTTCTCATAATATATTTTTATCTAATTATAAATATTTTCTGTAAGTTAAAGCAACTATTTCTGAACTTTCCTAGTAAAAATATTGAACTAATAATTTTTAATTAAAATCAGAAAGGAAAAGAGTCCCAAAAATGCCAGTATGAACTTTTCTTAAAAACAGTAAAAAATCTCTCCACTTGTCACTTCAAAAAATAAAAAAGTATGGGAATTTTTTTTAAAAAAGATGGTAGATATTGTACTATACTAATAACCCAAAAGAGCATGATATATTTACTTGCATAATATATTTACATAAAAGACTAACTGACCTGCCCGGCGTTGCCTGGGCCCATGATAACAACCTTAAATAAATTTCAGACTTGTATGATTTTATATCTTTAACCTGATTTTGTATAAATTTACAGCGTTCAAAATCCTTGATGGTCCGCAGGACCAATAACTCTCCCCCCCCCCCCCTCTCACAGGTGAACTTAAATTTTCCTGTCCCCTAGAAAACCGCAACCAGACACAAATCACAAAATAAGAAATAAAAATTGCATTAAACCTTAGTCAGTTGAAATAAATAATCAGATAAATAAAATATCTAATTAATAATTTTATAGTTTTTCTTCAAGTATACTGTTTATTTAATTTTTAGTAAATTATAATTTTACATTTTACTATGCTGAAAATTTTGGATAACTGTAAAGGAAGCTTGGTTTATATTCTAAGAGGGGGGGGGGGGTCACTCAAAGGTTAAAAGGACTTAATAGAATTTTATGTAGCGGGCCAATGATGATGACTGCGGACCAGTAAATTCCCATGCTTACTGGTTCTTGGGACCAGTGACTTTTTTTTTAATCAATTCTACCACTGATTTATCTATATTATAAAGGACAAACATATCTGTGCGTAACGCATATGTCATTTTGTGAATGGCAACTCTTTGAAATTTGAAATAAATGTTGGTTTTGCAATTTTTTCTACTGCAAATTTTTAAACTTCTAAACATCGCACATTTTAAATTTTTACACTGTCCTATAAGAAAAAAAATGCTCTTTTAAATGCAATTTGTTTGAAAGCTGTATCTCAATTTATTTTTGAGATATTAATTTTTTTGTAGTTTTTAATACCATTTTCCTTATTTTGGCAACAAAAGTACCTCATTTCTATTGAAAGTCATTGAAAGTAAACGGAAAATAGTCAAAAATAGGAGATACTGTATCTTTTTGTTGCCATTTTCTCATAAAACCTGAAAAAAAAGTTAAAATTAAAATATGGTCTATGTCAAGAATATTGTCTGTTATTCCGTGATAATGACGTCATATGCACTCTTTTCTATAGACGAAGTTTAAGATGAATTGTAAAAGTGAATTGCTTTAGCGGATGCAAATGACGTCATTTTTTAAAAAGGCATGTATTTTAATTCTTAAACCTAAATTATGTTTTGTAGAAGTGCGTCATTTTCACAGCCCAGCTGCTTTGAAATTCTTCACAAGTAAAAATGCTTCACTTTTAAAAATATGTAATCGAAATCACACACTGATAAAACACAATGTTTTACAAAAACTTACAGTGTCTTTATAAAAAAGAGGTGACATGGAAATAATAGCGATTTATATTACAGAAATTGATGATTCTCGCCTTGATGGATTTGCTTCGCCGAGTTAGACAAGCAGACAAATAATTCGTCGTTTAAAATAATATCGTGTCCCTGAAGTTTTTGTCGAAAATTCTCTCGAATAATAACATTTTAATGCCATTCTTTAGGGCATTCTACTATAATTTTATCAAAATAACATAGTTTGCTTAATTTAATTCTTCCTTATTTTATATAATCTATATATATATATAACACAAGCGTGTTTTTTAGTCATCTACCCTGATCTTTCAGCTGAACCAATTTTGCTAAAATATATATATTTTTTAAACTGAAAGCTCTTCTTTGTAGATGTGATTGCACTATCTGTCCCAACTCTCGGACATGATCATTAAATCGAGCGATTATAATGAAAATGTTGTAAAAAATCTTCTAGCCGGCATTGTTGCTGAAAGGGAAGAGTCCGACAAAAAAATACTATTAGAAGAAGAGAGCAAACGCGAATTTGAACTCAAAAAACTTGAACTAGAAATAGCCGCGAAAAATAAAACCGAAATACCGACATTGAGTAGCGGGATTAAAAACCCCGATGTTTTGAAATTAATTACAAAGTAAAACCACCAAGAAGAAATTAGTATTTACCTTACATTGTTTGAACGTCAAATCAAGCGTTTGGGTGTAAAAAAGGAAAATTGGGTAACTTATTTGTTAGGTCTGTTACCATTGGAAATAATCGATATAATAGGTTGCGAAAAGGAGGAACTCTCCAATGATTACGATTACGTGAAACAGTTATTACTTAAAAGATTCAAACTGAGTGCAGAACAATTTCGACAAAAATTCTTTTCCCATAGAAAGGAAAATTCGGCCTCGTGGTGAGATTTTTCATTTGAAATTACTAATTTTTTGGAACAATGGCTGGCAGGTCTTAACATTTCGTCTTTTGATGATTTAAAAAACATTTTGGTCATTGATCAAAATAAGGAAGAGATTACCGTTTGAGATAAGGGAGCATTTTATTGATGACTTGCCTAAGTTTACGAAGGTCTCAGATTTTATAAGTAAGCTTGATGATTATGAGGCGGCTCGCAATATTATCAGGAAAAACTCCGAACCGAGAAGTCTGAATAACGATGTTAAAAAGCGTTTTACTCAAAATGTTGAAAACAAAAGTTTTAACAGAAATAACATTCCGCAGAGTAGCAAATATGAAAAAAATTATTTTAACACTAGGAATAACGCTAACCCTTTCAAAATTAGATGCTTTTATTGTAATGAATACACCTCCCATAAATCAAATCAATGTCCCAGAAAAAAAGAAGGGCCAACTTATTTTAGAGGCAAAGAAACAGAGGCAAAGCTGAGCAAAGTAACTTCAGTAATAATAAATCAGTGAACACTACAAACAACAATTCCTGCCCATCGGATAAAATCCTCAAAATTATTGAAATTATGGGGAAAAAGGTCAGCTGTGTGGTAGATTCCAGATCTGACATGACAATGGTTAATGATAACATCTATAAGAGTATTTAGGATGCCCTAAACTAAATGAAAACGATGTGAAACTGACAGGAATTAGCGGAAAAGGAATGAGTCCGAAGGGTTTTTCCAATACCGACATTTCAATTGATAATGTTAGTATAAATTGTGATGTTTACGTTTTAAATGATTTACAATATGATATGATCCTCGGAAATAATTGTTTAAGTAAATTAAATTTTGAAATGTCTGGTAATGGCCTTAAAGTTATGAGTAAGCAAAATAAGGAAAAAAATTATACTGTTAATATGATAACTGCGTTTTCCTTAAAAATTCTGAAGTTAGACACTCCTTCAGATGTTGTAAACATTCCCATGGCCAAGTCAGTCTTGCAGTCGGATGTTGTAAACATTCCCATGACCATCCCAAGCTTGCGGTCAAATTCCATAGACACTCCCATGATTGAAGAATGCTTAACTGACACTCCTAAGTATGAATCTGTTTACTTAGCAGAAATGGTAAATTCGGTTAATATAAACAAAATTGATTTTACTCACATAACTGACTGCAGTTTAAAAAAGGAATTAATTAACTTAGTTGAGAATTACAAGCCTGAGAAAATAAAAAGTGCTAACTTGAAAGTTAAAATAATATTGAGCGATGAAATACTGATTACGCACCGACCCAGGAGATTAGCATTTGCAGAACAAGCGTTTGTTGATAAACAAATCCAGGAATGGCTTGATAAAGGCATTATATGAGAAAGTTGTTCGAGTTTCACCACGCCTATTGTTTTAGCCAAAAAGAAGAATGGCAATTATAGATTGTGCATTGATTATAGAAAGCTTAACCGAAAGATAATTAGGGATAATTACCCCATTCCGGTAATAGATGATATTTTAGACGATATCGGGCAAAATAAAGTTTTTGGCACATTAGACTTAAAGAATGGTTTTTTCCACGTAGAAGTCGATGAGGACAGTAAACAATTTACTTCGTTTGTTACAAATAATTCCCAGTTCGAGTATAATGTAATGCCTTTCGGCTTAAGCTCCGCCCCTCAGTTTTTCCAACGCTACATATACGCATGCCTCAGAGAGTTAATAAGAGACAAAACGATTTCCATGTACTTAGACGATATAATCGTTCCTGCGAAGACTGAAGAAGAGGCGCTTTCTAAACTGAAACGCGTGTTTCAGGTAGCATCAGAGTATGGTCTCGAATTCAATTTTTCTAAATGCCAGTTTTTGAAAAGAAGGATCGAATTTTTAGGATACATAGTGGAAAACGGAACAATTCGCCCTTCAGAAACACAAACATTAGCCGTTGAGAAATTCCCTGAGCCACAAAATAAGAAACAACTCCAGAGTTTCCTAGGGTTAACTGGATATTTTAGAAAATATATAGCGAATTATGCTAGAATCGCTAAACCCTTAAGTGATCTCCTGAAAACGGAGAACGAATTTAATTTTGTAGCGAGTCAAAAGGAAGCTTTCCAAACATTGAAAAATATATTATCTGATAAACCGGTGTTGCACATATTTAGACAAGGGGCAGAGACAGAGTTGCATACGGATGCTAGCAGCTTAGGTTTTGGAACAGTCTTGTTACAAAAGGACGATTATGGAAACTTACACCCCGTTCATTTCATGAGTAAGAAAACAACACCCGCCCAAGCCAAATATAGTAGTTACGAGCTTGAAGCGCTGGCTGTGATTGAAGCATTAAAGAAATTCCGGACATACCTGTTGGGGAATAAATTTAAAATAGTAACTGACTGTTCCGCCTTTCAAAAAACATTAGAGAAGAAAGATCTTACGCCAAAAGTAGCAAGGTGGGCATTACTCCTACAAGAATTTGATTATCAAATTGTCCACAGGCCTGGAAGTCAAATAAAACATGTTGATGCGTTGAGTCGTAACACCGTATTAGTCACAACACGTTCGCATGATGAAATTACAACAAAATTAACCAAAGTACAAAACGAAGGCGATTACATTAAAACTATCAAAACACTAGTTGAGAAAAATGAAAGTAAAGATTATTTTGTTAGAAAAAACATGGTGTACAAATATGAAGATGGTAGAGAATTAATTATGGTACCCGAAATTATGCAGAAAGAAATTATTCGTGAAATTCATAATAAAGGGCATTACGCTGTAGCCAAGATCGAAGCGATAATAAAGCAGGATTATTATATCCCTAATCTTCGAAAACAAATTGAAAGTGTTATAGGAAATTGTGTAGAGTGCATCCTATACAACTGAAAGCGAGGGAAAGTTGAAGGATTGCTAAATCCCATTCCTAAACATGATTCCCCTCTCCAAACTTATCACGTCGACCACTTAGGCCCAATGCCCTCGACCAACAAAAACTACAATTTTATATTCTCTGTAGTGGACGCTTTTACCAAATTCGTGTGGTTCTATCCAGTCAAGACTACATCTGCAAAGGAGGCAATTTCTAAATTAAAAATTCAACAAGCTACATTCGGGAACCCAGAGCAAATAATCAGCGACCGAGGTGCCGCCTTCACTTCTAGTGAGTTTATGTTCTAATTACAACGGGAATACCCAGAGGAAGCGGACAGGTAGAACGACAACAGGAGACTCTCATATCAATCATTGCTAAATTGAGTATCGATGACCCGTCGAAGTGGTATAAATATGTACCAACCGTTCAGCGAATAATGAATAGTACGATTTCCCGGAGCACTCAGTACACACCCTTTGAGCTTTTAACGGGAGTAAAAATCAGAAATAAAGAAGATTTAAGAATAAAACAAATTCTTGATGAGGAATATGAAAACGTGTTTGTCGAAGAAAGACAGAATAGCAGAAATATCGCGAAACAACATATATTAAAAATTCAGGAGGAAAACCGCAAGACTTTCAACCGTAAACGCAAAAAAGCGAAATGTTATAAAATTGGTGATTTAGTTGCAATCCAACGAACCCAATTTGGGGTCGGTATGAAGCTACGACCGAAATTCCTTGGTCCATACAAAGTGATCAAAGTTAAGTGCAATGATCGATATGATGTCGAAAAAGTGGCGTTTCAAGAGGGTCCAAGAGTGACCTCTACTGCAGCTGATCACATGAAGCCATGGGGTACATTTTTTATGGCTATTTTATACAAGAAAAAAAAAAAGAAAACTGTTTAAAAACTGCTCACAGGACTTACCTGCACATTGTTTTTTAGACTATATATTTTGCCAAAGAACTGAAACTGTGTTTTTTTTTTTTTTTTAATTTTTCTTGATGGAAAGGCTGTGTTCGTCTGTATACGTAGTTTAATATTGCATGTTTGTCATGTTGTTTGTTTTTGTGTGTGTTTTTCCAGTATTTTTCAGGTTCCATGAAAGTCGGATGGTACCAGTCCAGTCTATATGGTGGGTGATCTGTGAGGACACAGAATGGTCAGGATGGATGAATGTAGTGGCGAAACAATAGCCCAGACCAGATGTTGGGAGAAGTCCATTTCTCACGAGAAGTTGATGAGCTAGCGAAAACGGAAGGCCGAGCGCAGGATTTTGGGGATATGGTTTTCTGCGTTGGAGGAGAGCGGTGCTCTCTCTTAGCTGATCTTGATTTGGGCGTTGCCCGCTTTCACTTTTTTAGACTGGATCGCTGTAGACCCGTGCTAGAAATATCATTCAATTAAACGTTAAATGTCGTGCTGTTTTTTTGTATGTCTTATAATCCAGATTAATGTTAGTAGTTTAGTATAATGTAATCTAGAAGTTTAAAAGTTTAAATTAAACCTTTTTAATGAGTTAAACAGCATTAGTTCCTGTTGCAATTTCTGTCTGAATTTCCTCCCACATATATTTTAATTTTAAAAGCATTTTATGAAATTTCTTTAAAATGGTGAAAATTAGATAGCTTTCATTATTGCAGACAAGAGAGAAATAATGAGGTATTTTAAACTTTATTCATACTATTTTCTGATAAAAATTCAAAATTGTTGATAAAAATTGTTGTATAGGGTTTAGTGGCGCAAAATCCCATTAGGAGCAAAATATTATATTAGGGGCATAATAACGGAAAATGACATACTGCTTTTGAAAACACGTATTTTTCCTCATAAATTTTCTATATTGTTTTTCTTTCTGCATGTGCACTGATACTAAGTTTCAGACACTAGGCGAAATGCTTATTTAAGTGAAAATAAAGTCATATTTAGAAAACGACCATTTTCTTAGATAAAAACTAAACGTTTTAACACAAATGCGTCTAAAAACATAAATTACGGAAATTTTTACTCTCTGGAATTGAGATTAGAATCTCACGTAAAGAGTAAGTCTGTTCACATAAAAAATGTTGCTGACAATCGTGACTTCAAGTTTTGAGTTAAAATGTTTTTTAAATGATCAAACAAAATACATTTTTTTAAAAAATGATGAATATGGATATGAGAAGTACGTATGCAAATTTTGAGAAGGTAAAAATTTCTGTTTTCATTCCGGAAATCTAAGCATAAGAGCCTCAATTGATAACCACATCCTAATGACTGATCTTTATTATATTTTACTGATTAAGTATCTATATTATAAAGAACAAACGTATCTGTGTGTATCGCTGACGTCAGTTTGCGAATGGCAACACTTCACGATAAAATTTCGGTCTTGAAATTTTCACTACTGCAATTTTTTAATCTTCTGACCATCGTACATTTTCAATTTTCGTCACATAGGGAAAAATATTTACTTTCAAATGCAATTACTTTAAAAACTATATTCATTGACTGACGTATTATGTGTTCTAAAATAATTTTTAAGCATGATTTTTTAAAAGTTTACTTTATCACGTGTCGGTTTCAATACATAATAATAATAAACATTTTGCGCATAAAGCAATAAACATTTTTCAGCATTTGTTTCTGACTAATTTCGCATAGCGAAATTAATACTTCCTTTTATAAAGAAATAAAAGAATAATATTAAAAAAACCACCAATCTAACATATTTGTGAAAGGCAAATTAACGAAATTAATACTTCCTTTATAAACAAATAAAAGAATAATATTGAAAAAACACAAATCTAACATATTTGTAATCGTACAATTTAAATTTTTAGATCACCAAATAGGGTTGTTTTTTTCAAATGGAATTTGTTTGCAAAGTTCATCTCAGTTTACTGATTGCCTATGGTTTTAAAAACAATTTTAAAGCATGGGATTTTTTAATTTACCTCTATCGCGCGGAGCTCGATTACGAAAGATTAACCTGTTTGCCCTTAAAACGAAAAAAAGAGCTCATCATTTTCTTAAGGCTAATATTCATTTAAAAAAATTTCCCTATGAATAAATAAGATAATCTAAATAAAACGCAAATTTACCCGACATGTATAAGATCTGAAATTATCAGAATATAAAAGGATGCCATAAGTAGCAAAATCTTGGCAAATATCTCTTACCATGTGGCTAATAAGAAAATATCGCTTTTGATAAATTTCAAAAATTTATTTGATTGTATAATTCGTATTTTCCATATGAAAAATGCTTTTATAATATAAGTGGTCAATCTAAAAAAATTAATGCGTATAAAAAAATTATTAGTTTTCACTTTTAAAAAAATGTTTTCACCTATATTCTTTAACCCGGGAAGCCCAGGTACGATCCCCTAATATATTTAAATAAAAATATTGATATTTAGTGGTAAAAGCACTTGTAAGAAGACATTTTCTTGTTTTTTCACATAGGGTCATTTATAAGTTTTTTTTTAAAAAGTTCTTGTTGTCCGAACCCTTTGCAATTTTTTATCAGTTATAAATATAACAGTTTTGTATCCCGTGTAAAAAGATCACAACCCCCCCCCCCCCCCCCTGATATCTAGGTGTAAAAGGAATATGTTTTCTTTCTTCTTGCCTTTTTTTTTCTAGTCGAATCCTTAAACATAACAAAAAAAGTAGTTTTTATTGTCCAAACTCTCTGAAATTTTAATAGGTTATAAATATAGCTCTATTCAAAGCCTCTATAACATTTCATAAAAAATTACCTATATTTAGTAGTGAAAAGATGAGCCAAAGCTGAGTGAAACCATCTGCTTGACTAATCTAAAGGATTTTCATGTTCAGAAGCTCAAATGCTGGATCAAGAAGAGTCAGTGGAAGAATGTCTAATTGCTTATGACAATACTCCTGTAAGTCATCAGGTGACTGGCAGCGAGATTTGTGATATAATGATAAATGATATGTCTAATAAAGCGAAGATGATGACCAGCAAAATTAGGTGGGTGAAAAAATTTCAAATGAGCTACTGATATTTTTCAACTGATTTGTGGAATTCAGAAAAGATGTTACTTACATGAACAGCAAATCATGTCAGTATACAGGATACTGGAGCAATTAGTGAAAGACATATGCCATAAGCAACCAATCTTAATAAAAATGTTCCAAAAATCAAAATCAAAAGATTCAGATCTCAAGTCCTAAAACTAAGTTTTATATGTTGATATAATTTTATTTATTATCCATATTTTATACATTTCATACCGTTATTTTATACTATTCTTAATACTTATAGTACAGTGTTCCGAATCACGGAAAAACCCCTTATCCAGAATATCTCAGGTCCCAAACATTCTGGATAACAGATCCTATACTGTATTTATTAACTAACATCATCCAAAACGCTTAGTAAAGTTTAAAACAGAAGACATATTCTGAAAGATTGTACTCTTATGTCTCAAATGCTGCGATCAATTAAAAAATATATCGCAATTAACCCCTAGAAAAAAAGTTAAAAAAGGATTGTTTTTCTGAAAAACGTTTTTCCCCCTTATTACAACACCTCCCCAGGATGCAATTTTAAAGGTACTGACAAACCAAATATATGCTTATAAAGCTGAAAGCTTCTTCAAATCGATGGTGTAATTGGTTTTTAAAAATATGAATTTTAACCCTTTCAAATACACTGCCAAATGCAGCTCACTTTCCACCTCATAAAGAAGATTTACATTTCGGTTAAACATTTATCCTGTAAAATATGCATATTTTTTTATGAAATTTTAAAAAGGGCTTGGTTTTAGTTATATTTGCAATCGATTAAAATTTCACAGAATTCGGACAACAATAATCATTTATTTTATTATGCTAATGAAACAGACGCGGAAAAAAAAAAAGGCAGAAACCATTTACGCTCCAATATGGAACGTTAATTTACTAAACTTTTCATAGCAGTTGTGGCGTAGTCGCTTAATGCCTTGGTTTTTTGTACGAACAGACCTACGTTTGAAACTGGATAGGGCAAACTTGAAAAGATTTTTTCTATTTTAAGGATTTTGTTTTTCTTTGAAGGGTACCTAAAGCAAAAAAATATTCCGACAATTCCGTTGTAAACCGGCTTTACTCTATTAGAAAATAAATTTGCTGGATAGTATCTTTTTTAAAAATTTATATAGCATATTTGCTTGCAGATTTATTATTTCTTTTTCAGTATTACAGTTTCAGATGCATTTGTAATTACTTTTTCATCTAAAGATTTTAAATAAAAATTTAAAATATTAAAAACATAATTATATTTTAATTGAGTTAACCAATTAATTTTGAATAAAAGAGTTTAAAGCGTGAGATAAATAAAAATTCAAAACCTTAACCACTGACTTTACACAACTTTCCAACTGAACATGAGTCGGGCCCTGGTAATTTGCAAAGTCTCTACCTCCACCCCCGCCCTATTCTGTACCGACCTGTGATAGAAATTTCAGGTTTATTTAAGAATATTATTATGGGTTTCTCAGTGCATAATTTTAAAGTTGAGTCTTAGAGTCTTCTTCCCGGACCAATACCCTCATATTTTTATTGAGGCCCAGGGCCCTTTTTGAAACATTTACCCCCTTTTTGTGCATTTCTTTAAAATATTATTTTAACGAATAATTCATATTATTCCCTATGCTTAATTTTAACTAATTGAAGATCTAAAGCGCAAGTACTAAGACATTTTAACATGTTTCATGTTAGTGCCCTGTTTTTAATTACGAATTGGCCGCTTTTGGGCCCACTTTTATAGCTCCTTTAAAAATGGTCCAATTCAGAAGCTTTTTTTTCTAGCAACTTCTTAGGTCCTACAGTCACTATATGAGAAACAAAAAAAATTTCTCAGGCTTCAGCTACCACCAATTTTGAATATTAATCGCCTTCTTGGGGCCCTTGGTGCAGCTTCTTTAAAAATTTTCCGAATTCCTTACAATTTTCTTTAACATAGTTTTAGCGTCTTCCGATTACTTTAAAAGCTACTAAAAATATCTTTATGTCCAACTACATGCCAGTTATGTCCCTGGCTCCTTGAAGTTTTCACACCACTCTGACCTCCAGGGCCCAGTCTTTTTTTATACCTCAGTTACCACTTTTTTCGAACATTAATATCCTTTTTCAGCATCAACTTATGTTTACTCCTTACAGCCGTAAATTAAAAACCGCGTTAATTTAAAGGTAATTTTAGATAATGGATTCCATCAGTTTTAATAAATATCTTTTTAATGTTAAAAGTAATTCATGAAATTTACAAGAAGAGAGATCATCTTCCACCGCTTGGGGACGCATTCTTTCCTCCAATTCTAGGGACCTAATTTCAATGGGATTTCGTTCATTCAACTTAGATTACAACTACAGCTACTTTCTGTGTTATGAAATTTTATCTTAGACTTCAGTTACCAACAGTTTCTAACATTCATGATGCATTCTTTTTTTTTTTTTTATTCTATGCGCTTGATTACTACGAGGTTTGGTTTACTCAACTTTGTTTTCGATTGTCTCTGGCTATAGGAAAAAATTAGCATTCGCCATTCGCCACCCAGCGAGTAACATTGAACAACTGACAATTGACTTTATTGCCACCACTGGCCAAACTTGTAACCATTCGACAATCGCGATAATTGAATGAAAAATGTGATGTCATTAAATTAATGACAAGGATTAAATTAAATTAGATTAGCAGAGTTTAATTAAAAGCACAATGAAAACTAACGCTAATAGTCCCAATAAAGTATTAAATAGTTTATGAAAAAGAAAAGAAACGTATGGTGGCGAAATAAAAACAAAGTAAGTTTAAAAACAAACTAACGTTTATTAACTAAAATATAAAATAAGTTTAAATATAATTCAAACAATAAATCAAATCTTTAAATTCAATAAATACATTTAAGCTGTCAAATTAAATATAAATACATAACCAGAAAGCCATGTGACAATAAAAGAAAACTGAACTCATAACAATAAAGAAATTAAAAAGATCACAGAATGACTGGTCCTCCTCAAAGTTCCATGTTGTTCACAAACATCTAATACGCCGATGAATTAAACTGAAATACAGTGAATCATATATTCGTGCCGAAACAACTTCAAGAAAAATACTTCTTTATAGATGAAGATGCGTCGTAAATAGCCATTAGGTGAAACGTCAAAATGTAGATGCCGATAATAAATAGCGAGTAAAACATCTCTAACTTCATCATAACAATAGCCATCTTGACTCACACATCAGTGTATCCATTTAAACACGATGTACGCAGAGTCCATCTTTAAAGAGCAGAGTCGAAGTCCAATACTATTGAACTCATAACAAACAACTTATAAAATGGCCGACGAACGATGAAGTAGGAAGTAAGTAAAAACATCAACTTATTAAAAGCACACAGCAACTCAAGAAGACATCTCCAGCCATAATAGCACTATTAAAATGTCGTGGAAAAACCAACACTGTTAGTAAAAAGGACGAGACGAAACACGTAGACAAACACAGGAAAAGAAAGCAACGAGTGCAGACAGGCAGGCGAGCAGGCGAAGAAGGAGAGAAACGTATTTCAATTTATATCAGCCGGGCGTTCGAATAACGCCTCATTACGCAATGCAAGGAGCAACTGCAGACAGTTCCAGAATGAGATCATCATGACGAAGGAACGCAGAGCCGATGTGTCGTAAACTCAAACGAGCGACGCCATCTGGCGGCGATCGAAAAACTATAATCATCATTCAAGCGAAATGCGTGCTCATGTTTGCACGGAAGCAGACAATTGAAAAACGTGAATATGAACGGCAAAGAAAGATAAACATCGTAAAAAGGAATTAAAGATAGAATAACAGGAATGAATAAAAAGGTAAGTAAAATGACTTTATATATTGTTAATAAAAGAAATATTTTAATAAAAGAAATATATATAAAGGAAATATATTTTAATAAAGGAGATATATTTTAATAAAGGAAATACTTTAAGTGTTAAATAAATATAAAGGAAATATGCAGTGTTAAATATAGAGGGATGCAGAGGAGACATATCTGGACAGTGTCAAGACAGGAAATAAGGTATTTACTCTTATCAAAATGTACGAAAGGGAGCGCGTAAATTACGCGAAAAATCAAAGACGGACACAAAAAATAGGTCTTACGCGTCCCGTGGGACGCGTAATTTCGTCAAAGGATCGCAAAAAAATCATTTAAGACCAAAAAAAAAAAAGAAAGAAAGAAAAAAAAAGAATAATTTATATGCCACCTGGATTAAACGTTTCAAGTAATAATTGGAGAGATATAAATATCTTTAAATAAGAAAATATATTTTTTCTTTTCTAAAAAGGAAAGTGGATATACTGTACACTGCCTCTAATCCGCACAAGTTAGGACCAAGGGTTTTGTGGATTATTGGTCACTGCTTTGTTTACATTGTAATATTTGGAATTTATCTACAAATATAGTAATCATACTATAAATAAATAACACAGAAATGAAAGAAATTTATATATATATATATATATATAAAACTATATTCAATATTAGGAATACACTGAATGAATAATAATACCAAATTAACCCCCTCACTGACAAGCCCGTGTTAATACGTTCACTAAGCTTCAGGTTTCACTGCAATGCAAGCAATATTTAAAGTAATATAATTCTATTGATTTAATGTATTTTTAATACATTGAACAATGATTAATACTTCCAAGGAGTGCATTCATATTCGTTATTAAGTTTTTTTTTTTTCAAAATGTTCAAAGAATAATTTTTTTTTAGCATTTAAAACAAAATGCATAGAAAACAACATTCCAATTTTGCTCTTTTCCAAGACAGTCGGAGGGTTAATAGAAAACATTTCTATTCAATTTCTACTTATTTTCAAATCTGTCAAACATAGCAGCGATAGTGGTTTAAGCTTATGAATATTTTTCAGATTATAATCAGGATTTTTCTCAAATCGCAAATTTCAAAGTTAAAATTGACCCCCCCTCCCTTTCCAACCTCATCAGACCTCTGGAGCTATTTAGCTGTAAGAAACCCAGTATAAGCCAAAAAAAATGAATAAATTAGTGAATTAAATAAAATTAAACTGAATAAAAATGTCTTGCATCTATTTCATAGTATTAGATTTTTCGCTATTTTTTAACCTTGAAATTTACAATTTGCGAAAAATCCTGACATGATGGTTAAAAGTGAAGGTAATTTTCTTAGTCAGCGTTAAAAAATACATAAAACGTAATTCTAAAAGTTAAAAAACACAACCATAGCAGGTTTATGCTACCTAATCTAAAACTCTTTCTTCAACTTGTTGACGGTAATCTATCTGAATTTTTTTGTGTTATCCTCTAATACAAGTATGTATAAGATGGTAAGCGTCAAAAATCATAATAATATCACATTGTCATTGGATTTAAGTCAGTATGTAAAATTTAACTTCGATTGGACATTTGAAAGTGAGTTAAAGTTCAAGTACAAATTTTAAACTGGAAAAACGATCGTTGCAAGTTAAATAAAATGGAAATGAACCTTATGAAAATAAAATAATTTATGTTAAAAGAAATCATAGCCTCAAATCCTTACAAAATAAAGCATATGTTAAAATACAATTATTTTAACTAATCTGAAACTTAACTAATAAAAGTTAACTCAGTCGTAATAGTTGTACGATTTCATTCAAAGCACAGATACCTTGAAATAAGTTTAAGTACTTTATATACGACCCCTGAAAGCATGGCCGAAATCATCTGTTTTGAGATGCAAAAAAGTGGTATAAGTCATGCATTTCAAAGTTTCATAACTCGGTAAATTTTAATGTTAGATGAATGGGACTTTTTTTGTCTTACTTGTTAGTGTCACAGTAAATTTTTACTAAATATCACTTATCACTATCAATTATCACTAAATAATAGGCCAGGAGACTGTATAAAAATTTAAATTTCGTAATTTTTTAATAAATGTTTTTCTTGACCCAAATCGTTTTAAAAATAATTCTTTACCTTATTTAAACCATTTTTGTAACTAGAAGTATCCATCTAGGACCAACGGTTGCGAAAATAAAGGTCGGTCAGGTTATACGTGATTACACTATATATTCCAAACAACAGTCAAAACATACATTAAAATAATTATTTGCTTAAAAGACGTCCATTTCAATAAATATACATAAATATTAAAATTTACATGTTTCGACTCTTTCATTGAGTCATCATCATTAAAAATTGTCAAGCGTAATCCACTAAGTAAAATTCATGCAAAAACAAAAGAAGTCATTCAACAAGTTGGAAATTGCTCGTCAAACGTGGCAAATGAGGTGCGTTCATACTATAACTAGTTTTATAATTATTTTTTGCACCCCATATTGTACTGAATGTATATTTTTTTGCGCTTCATAAGTGCATAGTCTGTAACATCATTAAAATGCACTTACAATAATATTTTCCCCATTCCCCGTAATGTAACGGAAAACTTTTGACTGTCCCTGTAATTAAACTATACATTCGATTTTCATAAAATTTGAAATGGCTCGACAAAAGTTTGCAGCAATTATATATTTAAAATTTCAGACCATTCAGAAGGCTGTAAAATCATTAAAATGCATTTGCAATAATTTTTTCCCATTGGCCATAATATAATGGAAAACTTTTGGGTGTCCCTGTAATTAAACTATACATCCGATTTTCATAAAATTGGAAATGGCTCAACAAAATTTTGCAGCAATTATATATTAAAAATTTCAGACCATTCGGAAGGCTGTAAAATCATTAAAATGCATTTGCTATAATTTTTTCCCTTTGGCCGTAATGTAACGGAAAACTTTTGGGTGTCCCTGTAATTAAACTATACATCCGATTTTCATAAAATTGGAAATGGCTTGACAAAATTTTGCAGCAATTATATATTAAAAATTTCAGACCATTCGGAAATCTGTAACATCATTAAAATTCACTTGCAATAATTTTTCCCATTGGCCGTAATGTAAAGAAAAACTTTTGACTGTCCCTGTAATTAAACTATACATCCGATTTTCATAAAATTGGAAATGGCTCGACAAAATTTTGCAGCAATTATATATTAAAAATTTCAGATCATTCGGTCGGGTAGCTTTTGCTCTGTTATATGCGGACGGACGGACAGACAGACGGACTGAACGACGACTATAGGTGCTACGTATTTATATAATTACGAACGCACCTAAAAAGGAAAATTGCTTGATTTCATGAAAATTAAACTGAAATTATACAAGTTGGCTGTTATATCAAGATTAGTGGGCAAATTGAAAGATCATAAATATGATTGTCCTCTTTGTCCGATAGTAACTGAATGCCAGGGCCTTACCTATTTCTTAGAACGAGTGTACATTCCATTATTAAAGCAATTGTTACCTCTTTCCATATTTACAGTTGGCTCTACTACTGATTTCATTGAGAAAATCAAGAAGGTCAAAATTTCCGAAGACTGTATTTTAGCAAATTTGGACAATGAATCCCTATGTCCATCCATCTATAGATACAATAGAGGTAGCCAGGAACATCTGTTTTATTGACAACAGAGAAATTTTTGATCTACCCATGAAGAACACTTTGAAGAGTGGTTTGAACTTAATTATTTCCAGTAACTTTTTTTATTTTTGACAATGTTATTTATTAACTCTCAGGTGGTGCACCAATAGGGTCCCCAGTATCAGGCCTTCTTGCGGAGTTTAAATTATGCCCCCTTGAATCACAAATTTTCAACACTTTTAAGGAAGTTCCTTTGATATGTAGATGATATTTTTATTGTTTGGCAGGGTTATTGAGGATTTAATGATTTTCATATAGCAGTTAAATGAACTTGATAATATTAAATTTACATTTGAACTGGGAACGGAAGGAAGATTACCTTTTTTAGAGGTTGAGTTAACAAGAGGGAGAGGGAGTTAATTCGTTCAGTTTACAGAAAACCCATCGCAAATTTAAACGTCATACCTTTTGATGCGAGCACTCCATTATCTTATAAAGTATCTATCTTCAAATTACTAATTAATAGAGCTTTTAGAACATCTTCCAAAGTAAATTTGGGGGGGGGGGGGTGAACTAGATATAATTAAACATATAATGTGTATCAGGTAAAGTTAATTAATAAATTAATTCAGAGCTTCATTAATAAAATATGCACAGATGTTTCTAGAAATAAAGCTGATAGTGATGTTAGTACGAAAAGGGTGATTGTAAATTATTACCCGGGCTTCTTTGAATTTATAAAAAATCTTTTAAAAGATTTTGGTTTATGTTTAATCACAAATTCTCCACCAAAGTTAAAGGTGATTTTAAACACCAAAATTGATCCGATTGATAAGGGTGACCTCACAGGAGTTTAATATGATTCAGTTTATTTAGGGAGGGGAGAGCCCGAAACATTATGTGGGTATGACGCAGAGAAAATTCAGTATTTGATTAAGGAACATATTGCAGGTGTGAAATATAACAGAGGAAATGCAGCTTTGTCAAGACTGAATAAAAAAGAGAATATTAACATACTTTAATGAGGGTAGATTGATTTATATGTCTAATTTTTATTTACAGTTATATATAAGGGAGTCAATTGAAAATTATTTAAGGGGTTCAAAAGTTTGTGACAAAACTTTATCTTTTCACATCCCGAGTATATGGATAGACCCTTAATTCTCACTCTCGAATATTACAGACTGAGCTGTTGTTCGTTATTTCTCATACCTTCATATTTCCGGGCTGGAGATTTAATTGCTGGAAAAGACTTCTGAAAACAGAAAAAATTAACTGGCATTTCCGTGTGAAGTCTTTGAGTATTGTCGTTTAGATTTGGTTACTGGCGCCAATTGTGATGTTGGAATTGCATGTTTCGGAATGTATCACACTAAAAAAAATTATTAATAATCAAAACTTAATGTATATATATTATTTCAAATATTATTTGTAAAAATTTGTGTGATGATGATAAATAAAGATCTATGATGTGAAAAATAAAGGTCTTATTTGTATTAATTTGTATGGTGTAAAACAAACATTAAGACACAGAATTCTCACATGATGGCTTTTCTACAAATGTGAATTTGTTCTATAACATCTTTTTTTTTTTTTTTTTTTTTTTTTTTTTCCCCCCGCCTTAAAAAAAAAAATAATAATTACATATTTTATTTAGAAACCTTATAATTATTCAATTTCTGTAATAAAAAAAATTAGGTACTTTTTTGATGGTTTTTCCAAACATTAAGCAATCCTTAAGGGGTTAAACAACTTTGGTAATCGGCACATAGAAGAAGCAACGGGCAGGGTTAAGGCGAAAAAAAAAAAAGAGTAATAATAATTACATGTTTTATTTAGAAACCTTATAATTATTCAATTTCTGTAATAAAAAAAATTAGGTACTTTTTTGATGGTTTTTCCAAACATTAAGCGATCCTTAAGGGGTTAAACAACTTTGGGAATCGGCACATAGAAGGAGCAACGGGCAATATTGTGTTGTATGTTAACTTTTTAATTTATAATTATTTTCCATTATATTTTTGCACATTGTATTTGTGGTTTCTGTATATTCTGATGATGACTCAATGAAAGAGTCAAATCATGTCAATTTTAATATTTTTAATGTGTTTCTATTGAAATGGATGTCTTTTAAGCAAATAATTATTTTAATATATGTTCTGACTGTTGTTTGAAATATATTTTTTATGACATCAACAATTGGTTATACGAAAAAATAGTTGATAATAAACAAACAGTAATGGAATACCAAATATTATGAACACAGATATATTTATTTGTAGACATTTTTGGAACAAAGTTCTAATTTAAGTTTTCAAAATAAAAATTGACACAATTTCTTCCTGTCAGAAATGTGTACCATGAGAAAAATGACAATAGCAACAACTAAAATTGATGCAATGAGATATAGATTTAAAATATTTTGGTATGTGAACTCTTATTATTAGAAATAAATTTGTGTTTACTTTTTCAATGATAAAGCAAATGTTCTAAAATGATACATTTTAATGTTAATATTAAATGTAAATGTTAGAAATACCTATCATAACAAAATTGCATATTAGAAAATGATTATGAAGCATAAATGATAAATTTCATAACAGCAAATTAAATAAATCAGAAGAACATTGATGACTGCAAACTAATTTTAAGAAAGTAAACCTCTTGTTATCAGTGCAATGGAAGTTTGTCATAGAATGAAACTAATGAACACCCATTTAAACACATTAATTTCCTTTTGGCTTTGTTATAATTAGATATATAAGACATATATTATTACCTGAATTACAAAAGAAATATCCTCAAACTTGACTTTGGTAATAATTCCACAGACAAGATCTGAAGTATTTGACACTAAAAATTCTTTCTCAGGACTTGTTTGAATAACAGCAATTATATTTGCTCCAGTCTTTTTATCTATTTCAATAACAGCAGTACTTTTACGTTCTGCTTCTTCAGATTTTTTCATGTCTTCAACATTCATTAATGCTTGAACAATTTCATCATAATCCCAAAACTAATTTTAAAAGATAATGATATGTTAACAGAAATCAATCACAATTTGCAATGTTAAACATCAGAAACTAAAAAACTAATCACAATCTATATATATATTACACTAATATAAGTGTCACAGAAATCTGTATTATTGGTACATTGATAAATGCCAACAAAAGTATGTAAACAAATATAAACTAGGCTGCTACAGTTTTGATTATAATTGGTGTGTTGCTGCACCAATTAAAATAAATTCATCAGAACATTTTTTTTATGTTGAAAGAAGAACTTTAAATGTTAATGAAGCTCTTTAATAATAGGAAGAAAAAAATAAGAAAACAATCAGATAGAGATCAGCATTTTCAAGAAGGTTGATGATTCTTAATCAGACTGCATGCCTAGTGCAGGAATCAAATGTAAACATTACTGTACATATCACAACCGATCGCTAAATGACTGCAAAAAAATAAATTACGATTTCACCAAACCATACTCTCTAAATTATGTCAATTAGTGTGCAGTTTGATGACAGAAAATTAACTGGGAAGTTTAGGTGAGAATGAAAACAGATAACTTAAACTTTCAAAATTGGATCTACAGCCAAGATTACTGTCAAATAAGAACGGTGCTAGCAAAAATGATTTATTATATATTATTTCTCAAGTCGACATCCTTTTTCTGTGAACATACAAAATACACAACGATGAATGAGGTAATGGAAATATACGAAAGGTTTTTGAACAGACTTTTGACATAGTACACTCACATTTTATTAAAGCATGATGTTTGATTAAAGTGGATGTCACCACTGAAATACAACTGGATATTCTAAGGCATAGCTGCCAAAGTGAGCGAGTTTTAAGCAGTTTTATCAAACTCTACACTGGAATACAGAAGTAAATAACAACAAAAAAAAATGTACTGCAATACCTATCAGAAACTCCTGATTAAACACCTTAAACAACTTAATTACAAGTAAAATATTGCAATGCATAGTGTATATTTAAAGTTGACTAAGATGGTCGAGATAAGTGGGTCGGTATTTAAATATTACATTGACTTCATAATTAGATTTTTGACACTGCACAATGATTCAAACAGTTGATATACAGTACATTCTCAAAAATCTGCACTTCTAAAATCCGCAATCTTCTGAAATCCACATGCATTTTAAAATATAAACAATGAAATTTGCAATTAAGAAGTATTCTTTATAATCTTTATTCCAAATAACAGTGAACAAAAATAAAATAATTTTTAACATAAATTTATGGGAAAATAGTAATGCTTAATTAATTTATTTTATATTTCAAACAAGGTTTTAATTAATGCATGACATAAAATATGGCCTGGCTCTTTATCTTTCCAAAATGCAGATAAAGATTTTCCATTTAACCTTACCACAAGCTACAGTATCTGATCTCTGTAGAATCTCTCTATTCTAAAAAAAAGTAACTACTGCTGTCACCACCGCTACCGCCGGTTTTGAATTTTTTGTGACCGGAGGTCTTTCTTCGTTAATATTAAGAAAAATAATGCATACAAAAATATGAAAATCGGTAGTATTATAGAGAAATGTTTGATAAACACGCTAATGCAGACAGTTTTCAAATCGAAGAATTATTTTAAGAGATATTTAATGCTAAAGTTTGACAAATTTGTTCCACTAAAAAAGTTTTATAGGAGCAAAAACTATACATCGGAATTTAATAATTTTTAGATCATTTTATACGTTATAATTTACCGCTGTGCAGAGTTTATATATTTTTTTAATTTGACTCATTTTTCGAGGTTTCATTTCTATTTTAAATTCAAATTTTCAGCATTTCAAGAGATAATTTTTACTTATTTTAGAAAATTGTACTAATTTAACCTGTTGACAACTGTATAAACAACGGAAACAATAATGTTTGCTTCAAATTAAAAATTTATTTACACGTGACTCTTATAAACAGAAAAGATACTTTCAAATTAAAATTAAATAATTGCGTATAAAAAGCAGGAACTTATTGAAAATTACTCCATAAGAAGTATATTTACACGTGAAGTTTAACAGTGAAAGGATATTGTAAAATACAGTACAGGACCTATTATCCGGAATCCTCGGGACCGAAGACTTTCCGGATTTTGGAATTTTCCCGGATTTCGGGTCCCCCCCCCCCGAATTCCGTCAAAAAAATTCCAGGAAAAACGCAAATTTCATCAAAGAATGGCGAAAAAAAAAAAAAAATTTCTTCTAAGCACCGCAAAAAAACCCCCCACAAATTGCGTCAAAATATAGTGAAAAAAAACAAATTTCTTCAAAGGATCGAAAAAGCCTCCTGCAATTTCGTCAAAAGATCGCTAAAAAATCCGCAAATTTCGTCCAAAAATCGCGGAAAAACCGCAAATTTCGCAAAAAGATCGCAAACAAACGAAATTTTGTAAAAGGATCGCGAAAAACACGCAAATTTAGTTAAAGGATTGCGAAAGAAAAACGCAAATTTCGTCAAAATCTCGCAGAAAAGAAACGCAAATTTTGTCAAAAGATAGCAAAAAAAAAATTTCTTCAAAGGATCGCAAAACACTCTCTTAATTTCGTCAAAAGATCGCGTAAAAGCGCGAATTTCGTTAAAGGATCGTGGAAAAAACGCATAATTAGTGCCAAGAGGCCCCCTTCCCTCTTCTGTAAACTTTCAAAAAATTTGCTGTGAATTTCAGTTTTTTTTTTTTTTTTTTTTTTTTACTCAGAATGACCCCCTGATTCAAGTAACATAATTGTGCAGTCATAATAATTTATCAAAGTGAGAGGGAGGGTATGAAATATCTTTTTTAAAAACGAATCGTAATATATTTTAAACTAATTTGACAGAAAAACAATTTTTTTCTTTTTTTTTTTTGGGGGGGGGGGGGGGGGGGCACCGTGTTCCCTCATCACTGATGTAACATATTTTAGTGGTTACACATTGCAACACAATAGACCAAAAAGAAAATTAGGAATCTGTAAAATTTTCAACAAATTTCAGAAATTGCGAAATTTTAGTAAAAATTTACAAATTTATAGAAAATTTTCAATTTTTTTTTCTTCCGGATTTCGGAATTCCGGATAATGGGTCCTGTACTGTAATTCATTAACATGCGTTAGAAGTCTTAAAATAGGAGAAATTACGTCACATTACAGTTATTACATAAAATGAATACAAAATAATATTGCAAAACAGTTTAAATTTAAAAATTGCGTGAGAGATTTATTTGATATTTCGAGAAGATCTTTTCCACTATCTTTGCTGGAACAGCGCAAATAATATTTCATTTCTAACAAAAGTATTTTCACGTGAATATTAAAAAGAGAAAGAAAATTACGTCAGAAAGAACTTTTTCACTTTGTTAAAAAATACCGGGACAAAGACTCTGTTTACTTAATTTATTTTATATTAGCTTATTTTGAAATGTTGTTAGACGTGTCTACGTCATCAAGTTATTTTTATTTCGACGTTTTATTTGTATTTTTATTAATGTTTATTAATTTTTATTAAAGAACAAATAAATTAGTATTTATTTGTTCTTTCGTTATTTAAAATAAAAATTATGTCAATTTGTATAATTTGGCGAGTGGTTTTGCGATTTATATAATTTGGCGAGTGGTTTGGCAATTTATATAATTTGGCGAAATTGGTCAACGGGATAATCAAGTAGTACCGCAGCTGATTTGGCGTTAAAATTCCCCAATCAAAGAGAAATGAATAGAAATCTGTTTATAGGGAGATCGCCACTGTTTTTTAAATTATAATTCAATCTTTCGAAATCTTTTTAAAGCCGATCCAATTAGCGAGCATTTAGAGTCTGCGGTGTCTGGACGGGGGTTGGCGAGCGTAGCTCGTAGGGGGCCGAGCCCCCCAGTTATGCAAAAAACTCCAATCCAGGTTCACAAGAATTTTTAAAGAAGAAATTGTTGAATGGATGAATAATAAAAATGAACTCTTAAAATCATGCTACAGATGAAGAAATTATTTCTTCAATAACGAACCCAAGTGAAGATAGTGAAATTGAATCTGACAGTGAGTGTGAGAATAAAAATTTGAAGAAAATTTGGTTTTAGGTGAAATTTTTGAAGTTTTTGGAGCAGCAAAGTTGTATAGACCAACAGGACTCGTTACATAATTCAAAAGAAACTTCAACAAGAGAAAATGGAAGTTCTCAACCAAAGGACTATAAAAGAAATGTTTAAATTGTAACAAAAATAATTTTGGGTATTAAAATGATAATGTACAGATGAATAAAAGAGATTCAAATTTTGTTTTGCATAAATTGAATTATTACATGCTCTTCTTGGAAATAAAAAAAGATACGTTAGGAAAAAAAAAAAAATCATTTAATCCAAAATCTAAAAAACTCTAAAATTCACAAAATTCTAAAATCTGCACAACCTCTGGTCCCAAGCTGTGTGGATTTTTGAGACTCTACTGTATACAAATATTTGTAAATGTAATTTTGGATTTAAAGCTCCTGGAAATTGATTTCTGTTAAAAAATGCATGCTACAATTCTTACTTTCTTTGAAAATGAATTTAAATAAACAATTTTTTCATTTAATAAATTTTTGAAAGAATTGTGACTTGTAACTTCCAAATATGTACTTCCAAAATTACAGCTTATTCAGTCAAGTAGTTTTTGAGTTATGCTTAAAAAATTACCCACATTGCAATCTATTTTGCAATGCACAGATACGAATGAATTTAACATTAGGAATTCTAAATTTTAAACCTTCATAACTCCTAAACTACTTGATTGGATGATTTCCTGCTAACTATCCTAAGGTAGAACTCATTGAAAAAGCGAAATATGAAGCCAAAATTTAGTATTTGTATTAAAAATTTCAGAGTTTAGTACAATTTCAGTATGAAGTAAAGATAAAAATAAGCATTTGCCAGTCGACACTCGGTGATTAAACTTGAAAAAATGGCGATTAAAAATATGGAAAGAACCTTCCAAATGCAGCATTTTCCAATTTGATCTTTCAACATTTCTTTTTTCCTACAACTGGGACGTTTCAGGTTTCATGTTGCACCGGCAATTCAACGATTTTTTCATTCTCACATCTGCTAGTCAGTGGATAAACATACCTATTTTATTATTCTCAAATCTCAATACTAGATAAATAATTCAAAAAGTAAAAAAAGTTTCTTATGAAAGTTTCTTATGATGTTAGATACACAAGTACCTAAGCTTAGTGGGACTTATGTAGTTAGATACATAAGCATGTTGTGTATAATTTTGCTGTTAACTTATTTTAAAATTTAAAATAGATTGAAAAATTAATATTTCAAGTTTATTCAAAACAATACAATTAAAATATTTTTATTTAGTACAAAAATTATTTGTTCTCATTATATATATATTAGAGATGCAACGAATATTCGGCCCATTCGGCCTGTCTGCCGAATATCAAGTCCATTATTCGATTAAGGCCGAATAATACTGTAATAAATGTTCTTATATTTACACAGTATAACTTTTTAATTTGACAATTTATATTCATCATTATAATGAAAATTTTATTTGAAATTAACTAACACTTTTTTTCCCATTAACTTTCATAGTCCGAATGGGTTTTATCTACCCATTTTTATATAAGAGGATAATTTAGGAATCATGTTAAAAAAAATTTATGCTGTAAGTACAAAAAGTATCTGTAATAAGCTAACATAATCTGTTCAATTTAAAATTAATCTATTCAAAATTGTTTTAATACAGCTGTACAAGCTAATTCAATTTTTTTTTTTTTTATCATAATGGGAGGTTTAACTTTTAACCCTTGTTACATAAAAAAATATTTCTTCCAATAACATTTTGAATTATACCTATAAAGAACATAAATATATGATTGATTAGATATATGTATAAGATATTTAAGTCGTATATGTTGCAATACTTAAGGGGGGTTTTTTTTGTTTTTGTTTTTTTAGTAAAATACGCTTAAAAGTTAAATATAATTTAAGTGATTTTTTTAAGTCTGTTACTATTTCTTATTAAATAATGAAAGAAATGTAAATACTACATTCTTTTAATTAGTATGCATTTACGTTTTAGATATTTTTTTCAAGAATAGCATTGTAATGCCTTAAAAAACAGTTAAAATGTTTTCAATAAATGTAGTTTGTGATGCAGAAATAGTAATTCAGCATTCTCAGGTGATAGTCTATTTCTTTTTTTCGTAAATGTTACCTGCTTCTGAAAATAATCTCTCACTATATATGGTACTTCCTGGTGCAGAAAGATACTTTTTAGCTAATTGTGAAAGGTTTGGAAAGTCTTCAGAATTTTTCGCCCACCACTCCAAAGGACACTGTTGTCTTTCTAGTAGTGGCTGGGAAAGAAAATTACTAATTTCTTTTACTTCTTCACATTGAGGGGCACTTTCTATAGAGGCTTCACTGCTGACAGCAAAGAAACAAAAATAATAAAGATAAATAAAAATTTTGTTAATTGTGACCTTTATAAAGTCTACAATGATTTCTTTCCACCATTTTAGAGGACATTCCTTTCACCCTTTCTATCAGTGGTTTTTCTTAAGATATTAAGATTTTTTATTTTATTTCATCTGAAAGCTGAAACTTATGTTTCCTAGTACTTTTAAAATTTTGTCATTATTTAAAAATGTAATAACAACACACATAATATCTGAGTCAATCCATTTCAAGTGGTCCAGCATTGGTTGCTCGACCATTTTTAAAAAATCTGAAATTTTTTGTATAACACCCCTAACATGATGGAAGTTCAAAATGACTATTATTTTAATTTTATTAATTTTTGTTTGTCCATGGCGGCCATCTTTGTTTCATCGTCTGCAGCAATTTTCTCGCAGAAAGGGTTTACGGAATTGTAAATAATTCATCGTTTATTTATCCAATTCAAGTGCGGTTTACAGCAATTTGTACAGAATACATTGGGCTAAAAATTTGGTAATAGAGTTGTTTCTGAAACTAAATGCTTATTGGTGAAATTTAGGCATAAAGTTTCAGTTTTTTCCAAAAATTTGCCCGTTTACAAGAGGAAATTTTTCTAGCAAGGAAAACTGTCAACATGACATACTTTTTTTTACAAATAGGCTGAAAGTACTTGTACTCACACGCCAAGTTCCAGATCTGGGACATTCTTTCTCTTCGCTAAAAAAATTCCCAAATTTTTCAAAAATGCCAAAAATCGCACTTTTTAGGCTTTTATATCTCTGGTGGGACACGAGATAAAAATCTGAAATTCGGGTTGCTGAGAGTATTGTATGGTAGTGTTATGCACAAGGAATTTCAGGATGGAGATTTGACAAGCTGAGATATGGCAAGGGCAACATGTCAAAACAATACTGCCAAACTATTGTTTTGTTGTAGTCACAGCTAAATATTTATCTCAAAGTGTCATTTAAATTTATTTTTTTTATTATCTTTAAATATTAGTAATAGAAAATAAAGCCTTTTGCAAAGCTTAGAAATTAATTTAAAAAATAATTATGCCTAAGGCTTTGCATGGTTTCAGTAATTTTTCTTGTAATTTTAGCAACTAAAAGAAATCTCGACGCTTTTACATAAAGAAGAAAAAATATTTTTATACAAGACCTAAGACAAAAACAGAATAGGGAAAGAGAAAAGCTGTTAATTTGGTCATAATTGTTGAGACATGATCAAACGTGCCAAAACACATTCTTGCTTGTTGGTTTAAAAACCACAATTTTGATATTTCTCAAAATTTTATTTGTCAGAACCAAGTCTTGTCATCTCTTAATAACTTGATTGTTATTTGTTCTTGGCCCTGCTGACTCATAGAAATAAACTTTGAAATCACTATGTGTGAGTCTCACTTCATTAATAATTCCTAGCTTACTACTTATGCAAAAATGTCATTTTTCTACAGTATGAATTTTGAAAGGGCTCTGAAAATTACTTGAGGCTGATGCATGGTAATATCGTATAATGTTTCATTTACAGGAACATACTTATGGTAGGACCATGTTTCAGGGACTGGCAAGTAGCATTAAAATTATGGTTTTTAAACCAACAAGCAGGAATGTATTTTGACACGTTTGATCATGTCTCAACAAGTAGGTCAACATTAACAGCTTTTCTCTTTCCCTATTCCGTTTTTGTCTCAGGTCTTGTATAAAAATATGATTTTTCTTTATGTAAAAGTGCTGAGGTTTCTTTTAGTTACTAAAACTACAACAAAAATTACGGAAACCATAAAAAATGTATTACTTAGGAATAATTATTTTTTAAATTAATTGCTAAGCTTTGCAAAAGGATTTATTTTCTGGTACTATTATTTAAAGATAAAAAAAAAAAAAAAAAAAAAAAAAAAAATTAAATGATACTCTGAGATAAATACTTAGCTGTGACTACAACAAAACAATAGTTTGGCAGTTTTGTTTTGACATGTTGCCCTTGCCATATCTCAGCTTGTAGTCAAATCTCCATCCTGAAATTTCTTGTGCATAACACTACCATACAATACTCTCAGCAACCCGAATTTCAGATTTTTATCTTGTGCCCCACCGGAGATATCAAAGCCTCAAAAGTGCGATTTTTGACATTTTTGAAAAATTTGGGAATTTTTTTAGCGAAGAGAAAGAATGTCCCAGATCTGAAACTTGGCGTGTGAGTACAAATACTTTCAGCCTATTTGTAAAAAAAAGTATGTCATGTTGACAGTTTTCCTCGCTAGAAAAATTTTCTCTTGCAAACGGACAAATTTTAGGAAAAAACTGAAACTTTATGCCTAAATTTCACCAATAAGCATTTAGTTTCGGAAACTACTTTATTACCAAATTTTTAGCCCAATGTATTCTGTACAAATTGCTGTAAACCGCACTTGAATTGGAGAAATAAACGATGAATTATTTACAATTCCGTAAACCCTTCCTGCGAGAAAATTGCTGCAGACGATGAAACAAAGATGGCCGCTATGCACAAACAAAAATTAATAAAATTAAAGTAATAGTCATTTTGAACTTCCATCATGTTAGGGTTGTTGTACAAAAAATTTCAGATTTTTTAAAAATGGTCGAGCAACGAATTAATGATTTTCTGGACCACTTGAAATGGATTGACCCATCTATTAAAATGTAACTAGACAGTACCTGATGAGGAACTTTTGCTAAGAATTTTTTTTTTTTTTTTGGGGGGGGGTGTCTGAATTATATTATTGAGGCAATTTTTAGGCCGAACATAGCCGAATATTTTTTCAGAGTAAAATAATGCTTTAAAAAATTAAAAATTTGTATATAAATAATTTTTTTAAAGAAAACAATACATTTTAATTGTGAAATATACAAGAATTGTGCATATAGTGCATACTATATTTTGTTTTTAGGCAAAAATAAGTTCATTATTCGGCGGTCGAATATTCGGTATTCGGTTATTCGGCCAAACCACTATTCGTTGCATCACTAATATATATATATATATATTTTAATTAAATATTCAATGTCATAAATGTACTTACTGGCTACTAAAGAAATTATTCTCACTAGCCAGTAACTGGCTACTAAAAGAAATCATCCTAGTGGCCAGTGGCTACTAAGCAAAATTCCTTATTTTCATCTGTAGTATGATGGGGAGTGATGACCCCCTAAGCTTAATTTAACATAAGTTTATAGAAGACATGATTTCTAGCTGAATGGCCATTTCTGTTTTTTTCTGGCACTATTTAGTGATTAAAATGTATGGGATATTATCTTTTTTTAATAGCCCACTGTACACTTTTTTTAATAGCCCACTGCCTGAAAAATTCTGAAATTTCATCCCATAACATATTCATAACAATTTTTAGTATTATATTTGAAATAAAATGTTTTTTACACATGATTTGAAACAATTAATAATCCTTTTTGCAATTCTCCAGATAATTTTTATGAAATGAATGTTTCAACTATAAAATAATATGCAAAACAGAATATGTTTTATTTTTACCTTCATATAACCATCAGATCCAAGTGTTACAAAATAATTTTTGTAAATAATGATATGCCAAATGCAACCATCATGACAAGGTTTATCTTGAAGTGAAATTTTTATAACACTATCAAACTTCAATTGCTCAGGATGCCATAGTAATAAATATCCTTCACCAGTTGCGGATAAATACTATAAGGAATAAACAAAAAGACTTTTTTGAGCAACAGAATTCAGGTTTGTAATAGGCTTTAAAGAATGGAGATCATATAATTCAAAATATTAATACATAGATGCCAACATTGTAAAGACTGTATCAGGAGTAAACCAGTTAAATTTCAGGAGTTTTGGACACTCTTCAGGAGTAAAATGTTCACATATCAGGAGTCATTTCAGGAGTTGCACATAGTTTTTTACCAGCTATATTTTTTACAAATATTCTCAGTCCTTTTGCATTTACCAACACAAACATAATTTAAATAAAGGTTACTTAATTTACATTTACTTTCACTGTATTAATAATTTTTTA
This sequence comes from Maratus speciosus, assembly GCA_963932465.1. NCBI lineage: Eukaryota > Metazoa > Arthropoda > Arachnida > Araneae > Salticidae > Maratus > Maratus speciosus. Next base: position 39,150,383 of record OZ010792.1, read on the forward strand.
TGATAAATTTATAAAAATGGAATAATTTTTTTTATCCCTACAAAGCAAAAAATCCGCGATTGATATAACTGTGTGAAATTATATGACTATTTTTTCCCCTACAAAAAAATAAAGTGACTTTTTCCATGACCAATTAACAAAATTCGCAATTTTTCGCCACTGATGGACGAAAACCGCGATGTTTTGCCGCGACTGACGGACGACAATCGAGATGTTCTGCCGCGGTTAGCAGACGAAAATCGCTATGTTTTGCCGCGACTGACGGGCGAAAATCGCGATGTTTTGCCGCGACTGACGGGCGAAAATCGCGATGTTTTGCCGCGACTGACGGGCGAAAATCGCGATGTTTTGCCGCGACTGACGGGCGAAAATCGCGATGTTTTGCCGCGACTGACGGGCGAACATCGCGAAGTTTTTCCGCGATTGACAGGCGAAAATCGCGATGTTTGGTCGCGACTGACGGACGAAAATCGCGATGTTTTGCCGCGACTGACGGACGAAAATCGCGATGTTTTGCCGCGACTGACGGACGAAAATCGCGATGTTTTGCCGCGACTGACGGACGAAAATGGCGATTTTTGGTCGCGAGTGACGGACGAAATCGCGATGTTTTGCCGCGACTTGCAGACGAAAATCGCGATGTTTTGCAGCGACTGACGGACGAAAATCGCGATGTTTTGCCGCGACTCACTGACGGAAATCGCGATTTTTTTGCCGCGACTCACTGACGGAAATCGCGATGTTTTGCCGCGACTGACGAACGAAAATCGCGATGTTTCGCCGCGACTGACGGACGAAAATTGCGATGTTTTGCCGCGACTGACGGACGAAAATCGCAATTTTTTGCCGCGACTGACGGACGAAAAATCGCAATTTTTTGCCGCGACTCACTGACGGAAATCGCGATTTTTTTGCCGCGTCTCACTGACCACGGGTGATTCTGAGTAAAAAAAAAAATTCTGAAATTCACAGCAAATTTTCTGAAAGGTTACAGCAGAGGGGTGAGGGGGGAATCCACTCCGGACACTAACTATATGTTGACAAAATTAGTGTTCTTTCGCGATCCTTTGACGAAATTTGCGTTATTCGTTATATCTTTGACGAAATTTACTGTTTTTCGCAATCATTTTGACAAAATGTGCGGGATTTTTGCGATCTTTTGAGGAAATTTGCGGGGATTTTTTTCGCGATCACTTGATGAAATTTGCGGGGATTTTTTTCGCGATCGTTTGACAAAATTTGCGGGGATTTTTTTCGCAATCACTTGAAGAAATTCGCGTTTTCCCCTTGATCCTTTGGCTAAATTGGCGATTTGTTTTACGAACAATTGACGAAATTGATTATTTTGACGGAAATGATTATTGTCTAAATTCGCGCTATTTTTTATGTCCGAATTTTCGGATTGATGACCTATTTTTTTTTATTTTAGGAAATGAATGCCTTATATTTTCGAAATAGCGATTTTTTTTTTTTGCCTGGACTGTAAATTCCCGATGTTTTGCCACGACTGACTGACGAAAAGCGCGATTTGTTGCCACGACTGACTAACGAAAACAGTGATTTTTAGCCGCGACTGACTGACGAAAACAGCGAATTTGCTGCGACTGATTGACCAAAACAGCAATTTTTCGCCGCGACTCACTGACGAAAACAGCCATTTTTTGCCGCAAATGACTAACGGAATTCGTGAATTTTTTTTCAGAGCAGGGAGTGATTGACAAAATTCGCGATTTTTATCATTACCGATTACCGGATTTCAGGATATTTTTTCCTCAACTGATTAACTCAATTCGCGATATTTTGTCGCGGCTGACAGCCGAAATTAAGAGTTTTTTGCAGAATGAAAAAAATTTGCGATTTTTATTAACGATCTATTGATGAATTTCACGATTATTTGTAGCGACTGATTGACAAAAAATGAAACTTTTTTCAATGATCGGTTGGCGAAATTTGCGATTTTCTGCCGCGAGCGATTGTAGAAATTCGTCGTTTTATCGATTAATAGACAATTTTCGCGATATACTTCAACGACTGATTGACGAAATTCGTGATTTTTTGCCGCGATCGATCGAAGAAATTCGCGATATTTTTGCCTCAAATTTCCGTATTTTCTACCTTATTACCGTACTTCCGTATTTTATCCTACATTTCCGGAGAAACTCCGGAATTTCCGGAGATATTGGCATCTATGTTAATAGCATAATATTAAACAATTCAACAATATTATTACACATGTTCATCATTAACTTTAGAATAAATTTTGGAAAAATAAAATAATAATAATTAGAAAATGATTCATTTTTTGTGTAAATGTTCCATGTAAATTTTATCAGGATCTAAAAATGAAATATTTGCAAACTGTCTGCTTAAAAATCTCTCCGGGAAAGGACTTTTTAAAAAATAGGTAAAAGAATTAGACATGTTCTTTGCAGTATTTTTTACAACTCTTTAAAATTTGAATATATTATCAAATAATATTTCAATAAAAAGGCTAAAGCTGCTAAGAAATTTGAATGCAATATTAAAAAAAAAGAGAACAAAATTTTCCAATATGAAAACGATCATCCTATTACAACTCTTTTTTTACAAAGACATATAAAAATGTTGAATGCATTATCACGAACCATGTTCATAAAATTGCTGCAAAAATTGAAAATGTTAAAATAGAGTACAATTTTTTTCTGCTTAAAAATAGTTATCCAATCATATGTACTTAATTTTTTAAATTGACTTTAACACTAGAATGTTCGTTGGTGTCATTTCGGTGTCAAACCGAATTTAGCCTTATCTCTCTACCACATTTTTTCCCCTATATTCTTCAAATTTAGTGACTTTTAATCATTTTACGAAAGAAGCAAACTGTCAAAATTTTTATTGTGTGATTCTATTCTTTTTAAAGTTACCACTAAATTCACCTAGAACGTCTATTGGTGTTATTTCGACACCAAGCAGAATATTTAAAAGAAAATAGTTTACTTGTGTCTATAAAGTACTGATCTTTGGTAGAGCTTCAGTTCTAGTATTATTCGTTAAGTTGTAATGCATATTAGATTAAATAAACCAATTAATGGGACATTTTACAAGTACAACAATCTTTATTAAAAGCAGCTCACACACACACGTTCACGCTACATCTCGTCTGATGTTGTTGACAGTTAACTCCCGGTTACAGTTTAAATACAAAATGCATAGATGTAAATTTCCAACTGAGCGAAAAATGTCCGGACCAGGATTCGAACCAGGGATCTCCTGGCTGAAGCCGCCAGTGTGCTGCCATCTGAGTTATCCCAGACGAATCTGGTGGAACATCATCACCCAGCTAACCTTAATGATTGTAGCATCTGGTCTGAAACCTGGTTCAGCTCAATAGAATAAATCTCCAGAAATCGCTGGATACGAAATTATACTAGATTAATTTTAACACAATTATTCTAATTGGTAAATAAATCATATTAGATGTAAATTTCCAACTGGGCAAAAAATGTCCGGAACAGGAATCGAACCAGGGATCTCCTGGCTGAAGCCGCCAGTACTCTGCCATCTGAGCTATCCCGGACAAATCTGGTGGAACATCATCACCCAGCTAACCTTAATGATTGTAGCATTTGGTCTGAAACCTGGTTCAGCTCAACAGAATAAATCACAGGTAATGGAACTCCAGAAATCGCTGGATACAAAATTACACTAGATTAATTTTAACACAATTATTCTAATTGGCAAATAAACCAGTGGACAGGTATTATACTACAGAGACACAGAAGAGGGAAGAACAAGCGGTGTAGGATTTCTGATTCATAAAAGGTGGAAGAATCACATCGTAGAATATGATAGTGCATCAGATAGAGTTGCATGGTTAGTAATACAGGTATCCAGAAGATACAAGCTGCAAATTACCCAAGTTTATGCACCAACAGTAAGCTATACAGATGAAGAAGTTCAGGATTTCTATGAAGAAGTAGCTTCAATGCATCAAAAGGGAAAAGGCTACATAAAATAAATAATGGGAGACTGGAATGCTAGAATTGGAGAAAAAGAGAAAGGTGAGTTATCAGTATAGTCTAAGAGCTAGCAACGTCAAAAAACACGTCATTTTATCAAGGCTCATTTTTCTATATGTTCTTCCGATTTAAGGTGTAGTACGTTTACAGGCAGTCTCGCAGTCAGGAGACGTTGCGTTTACCTGCGGGAAGAGGGGTTATGCAGGTCAAAAAACTTCAAAATTACGTCATTTTATCAAGGCTCATTTTTCTATATGTTTTTCTGATTTATGGTGTAGTACATTTGCGGGCGGTCTGGCAGTCACGAGACGTTGCGTTCAGTGGTGGGATTCAGCCAGTTCGCACCGGTTCGGTAGAACCGGCTGTTAATTTGAGTTGGGTTCAGCGAACCGGTTGTTAAAATGTTACTTCAAATGCGAAAATTACATTTACATTAATTTACTTTCTTTAAATGCTTATCTGCACAACGGCATCTAATAAACTTAACACTGTGATATGTACTAATTTATTTCATTCAATAAAGTGATATTTCATTTGCAAAAATAATATATATATATAATTAAAATAATAAATCTTTGTAAAAAATCATCATAAAATAAAAACAATACATAGGAGGCGTTTCAAGCTAAAAATATTAACAGCTCGTCATCAGCAACACGGACAGTAAACACGTATAGACAGTAAACACGTATCCATAGGGGACAAGGTAAAAAAAAAAAAAACAGGGTGATTTTTTACAAAGCGTTATTATTTGAATTGTTTCATATTGCCAGTTTTCGGTGCTGTTTCGCAATATATATATATTCACCAGTCCTGTCAAAAGTAATTTCAACTTTTAAAAAATGAAGATTTGAAGAATTTTTGGATCCAAATCGGCAGACTACGTTAACCCAAATTATATAGCATGCTTATTCATCATTGTATTGTCTAAACTTGCCGAGTCATGATACTTTGTATTTTACGAGTTTCCAGCATTGTCAGCCCTTTTCTTGTACCAAGAAATGGTAAAAATTACTAAATTTCTATAGAATGTTATGATATTTATAACTTAGAATTATAAGTCGAGCAAAAATATTTCTCACTGGCTATAGATAATGTTTTAGGTAGATTTCGTAAGAAATACTACCTATTGCAGTCGTTACCATGGTGCGACTTTTGAAAAATTCCTTCATAACTTTTCATTATATGACCCCAGGAGCCCAAAACCACCTCCACCTAAAAAGTTTATATATATATATATATATATGTACTAAATTTTGTCCGCACGATAAAAGTCGCAATTATGCACGGATCGTCTTCAAACTCGCCAACAACTTTGAGATGGCTAATATCTCAGCGGGGATTGGAAATGAGCAAAATCGGCCCAAGGGAATGGAAATGGGGAGGGTTAAAAATTTTGAATACCGTCTTAACAAGATTCTGATAAAACCATCTCTTACACAACGACAGGAAAAATAAATATTTTTCATTATAGCAGTTGCCAACAATTAAAAAAAAACAATAAAATTCTCACCACAACAACTGCTTTTCTATTGCAAGATTTTTCATGTGAAAAAATAAATTAAATAAGTAGTTTGACGAATTGAAAACAAATTGAATATTACGTCATAAGTTTTCTAGAGCAAGATTTCAGAATGAAAACTCAAAATGAAATAAATAGTTTGACGAATTAAAAAATATATATATATTACGTCATATTGGAAATATAATGTACCTCAGCAGGTGAATAGGTAACGTCATGCGAGTTTGAAGAAACATATTAAAACATTATAAAAACCCGACTATGGAAATATTAACATATTTTAACACTTTGAGGTTTTCTGAATTTGTTTTAGCCATTTTTTAACCTATTCCATATACATGCGTGTGTGTATTCGTGTATATTAGAATTTTCACAAAATGTTTAGCTCCCTAGAGCTCATTCTTAATGAAGGAACTGGGTTTATCTCTAATGTTGATTTAAGTTTTGTTGGTGACTTTAGTACTTAACTTCGAAATCTAGCCTGTAGACCCGAGCCGGCAGGGATTTTTGTAAATATGTTATAGGACCGAAAGAACTGCATAAAAATGTAAACTTTGATTAGAAGTATTCTAAATTTAACCATTTAGGAATTAGCTCTTTGTCAGCGATAAGAAGGGACGGCCTACATATTTTATAATTGATATTTCTTGATGACTGCATATTTTAAATGAAATATCTCGTCTTTCAAAAGCAATGCGAACAAGAAGTATAAGCATCATAATACATCAAAACTACGATAAAATTTATTAAAACGTTTGAAATGCTTCGGTAAAAAAAAGTCCATACAAATGAAAGCGGTTTTATGGAAGGTTTTTATGATATCAAAATCATATATTAATAAAATCTTCCCTTTCCTACTTTTAAATCTTAAAAATTTTCCCATCAAAAACCCTTTCCTTTTTTTTTTTAATTCTTAAAATTTTCACTAGTCATTTTAATTCTAACTTCCAGCTCCATTTAAATCATTAAAGGATATCTTAATAAACCTTTAACATAACCCCTTTTATTTTAATACAATCCCTATCTTTAAAATTCGCAATAGTTATAAAAACCCCCTTCCAAAATAACCGTTTTAAAACCAGATGCGAACTTAGTTTCGATTGATGCTATCGGAACTTTTTCATGACCATATATGGTGATGGATCACAGACCATCTTCGCCGAGAGAAATGCAAGCTTAACAAAAACCTTAAACACAGACCTGCCAACCTTTGAAAATGAGAAATTGCAGCACACAAAATTTAAATTAATCTGGAGGTTGGTTGGTTGGTTTTTCGTATTTCGCAGCCATCTTCTTACATTTGTAAAAGGAATAAGGTTTTCGTCTTTCAACTCAATACAGTAATTTTTTTCCTCTGAGAATTTTTATACGATTTTTAGAGTTTATTTTCGTTTCGCAGCGTTTTTTTTTTCACATTTGTAAAAGGAGCCTGGTTTCAATTTTTTTAGCCCAGTGCAGTAAATTTTGACGGAATTCGTGATTTTTTTTCCGCCATCATTTCAGGATATTCACAATTTTTTTCCCACAATCGTAATTCATATTTTCCTATCACGATTCTTTGTTGAAATCTGCACTTTTTACCATGAACTTTTGACGAAATTCGCCTTTTTTACGCGATCCTTTGACAAATTTTGCGTTTTTTTACCACGATCCTTTGACTAAATTAATGTTTTCTTTCTGCGATCTTTCAGCGAAATTTACATTTTCTTACTAATCTTTCGATGAAATTTGCATCATCTTGCATGATCTTTTGACGAAATTCGCGTTTCCTTTCTGCGATATTTTGACAAAATTCACATTTTTACCACGATCCTTTAATGAAATTTATTTTCTTCTGTGACCAATTGACGAAATTGTTTTTTCTTTACACGGTCATTTGTCGAAATTTGCGATAGTTTATCGCAAATCGTGCGATTTTGCACACTATTTCAAACCTTGCCCCTCAAGGAACCCCCTCTAGAATTCTTAAAATGGTACCCTTGTTTCTAAGGAACGGAATTCCTGTATAAATATTTACAAAAACACGATTACAGTGTTTTATGTTAAGAAGTTTTTTTTGCAGCCCAGAATTTTTTTTTTTCTCATGAGCATTTTTTTAATGTCCGAATTTTCGGACTAATGGCCAATTTTTTAAAACTTTCGGAAATGACGGAACAGAATCACTCCTGAAAAATATGCTGCGCGGGATAAAAATCGCAACTAGAAACAAAAAATGCTTTTGTGTTTTTTGCAAAAAAATCATAGTTTAAGACCGATTTTCATAGCATCGTAGTTCATAGTTCCAAATCGTAGAAACTACGATTTTTTCATAGCAGTTGGCAGGTCTGTAAATATATCCTTATTTGGAAAATAGATTTACAATCCAACTACCAATGTGATCGTTATAAGCCACAAGTATTTTGTCTAAACCGCAGTATGAAATTCTTATGGGATTTTGAAACGAATTCAAGGATAAAGGTGATAACACGCCAATCTTTATATGAAGATCTCCCTATCAGAAAAATGACCTGTAACCTTGTTTGGCAATTTATTTGGCAAGAATGTAAGTCAGAAGAAATATAATGTATCTGCTACGCTCTCTCTTGCCTGTCTGCAATCACCCTTGTCACCTCTCTGCTCAGCACCCTCACCTCGATATTTAATAAATAATTGTACGAACCTGGATTTGTATTTAATTCTCTGAAAGCAAAATGTTGTACATTTAAATTTCATCAACATAGATTTATAACCAGTAACTTTGTTAATATTGTGCATTAAAATTTCATCGACATAGATTTAACCAGTAACTTCGTTACAGTTTTTAAAATATTTTGCATGTTTTTAAACTGAGCTAAATTTTATTATTGATACAAAATTTCCAGATATATCTTCTTCGCGTGTGCATTATTGTTACTACAAAAAAGTCATTTGGGACTAATTATAAAAGACAACATTGACGAGTATCTCCTTGAAATTTGAGACTTCGGCGTCAAAACCTAACATAAAACACGCATTAAAAAATCCGGAAATCAAGCACCTACCACTAAAAAGAGCTGATTTATCGAGATTAAATTTGAAGAAAATACATGTATATATCACCCAAGCAAGGATACAAATTGGAATTCTCGGTATTAAATGAGTTAATATTCACACGAGATTGGAGGAGATTACAGCAGGGGTGATTCTGTTTCGAATTTTCCGAAAATTTAAGGCATTCATTTCTGGAAAAAAAAAAAAAAAAACCCCACCGAATGTCCGTAAATGTGAACTTAAAAATATCGCGAATTTCGACAAATCGCCGAAATCAATTTCGTCAATCGTTCGCAAAAATCGCCAATTTCGTCAAAGGATCGTGGGCGAATTTCGTCAGAGGGTGAAAAAAAAAAACGCAAATTTCGACAAAGGATCGCGGAAAAACGGTAAATTCTGTCAAAAGATCGCGAAAAAATTGCAAATTCTATCAAAAGATCACGAAAAACCTGCAAATCTTGTCAAAAGATTGCAAAAAACCACAAATCTCGTCAAAAGATTGCGAAAAAACGCAAATTTCGCCAAAGGATCACCATAAAACGCGAATTTCATCAAAGGGGCGCAAAAAAAAACCCCACACAGTGTCAAGAGTGGATCTCCCCTTCCCCCCTCTGTTGTAACTTTTCAGAAAATTTGCTGTGAATTTCAGAATTTTTTTTTACTCTGAATCATCCCTGGATTTCAGCAATATCTGAGCTCTTCCTAAAGTTAGTATTTTCAATATCTAACTGATTGCAACTTTAGAACCTTTGACATGGGTCAATTCTTAAGCTTACATTTCTGCTATTTTTCTATTGTCTAACCATTTTCTTATTGTATTATACTGTTTTTATGCATTTCCCGATAACATTTTTGACCAGGGTTTTATAATTGTCAAGTATTTGTTAAATAAACTAAGTCTTTTTATAAGGAAACATATTTCAGGAATTTTTTTTTTTCACTCTACCAAAAGCTCAAAGTTTTTTTTAGCAGCATTCTTGTAATAGTGGAAAGTGTTTCATAATCTATGTCTGATGCTTCATTTTCCTTTCATGTTTACACATCAAAAATCATTCGGGCAGTGAACCGGTTGTTAACTTATTTGAATCCTACCACTGGTTGTGTTTACCTGTGGGGAAAAGGGGTTATACCGGTCAAAAAACTTCAAAATTACATCATTTTATCAAGGCTAATTTTTCTATATGTTTTTCTGATTTATGGCGTAGTACGTTTGCGGGCGGTCTGGCAGTCAGGAGACGTTGCGTTTACCTGCGGGAGAAGGGGTTATGCAGGTCAAAAAACTACAAAATTACGTCCTTTTAACATGATTTTTGTTTATAACATCTGTTTCTACTAACTATTTGTGATATTAATCCATTATTAACAGACGTTACCAATGTCGCTAAGACCCTGCCAGATCCACATTTATAGGTCACATATTACTCTTTGGTTAACAGACAACCTATAATTAATTTTCCAGGCACAAATTCGGATGCAAAGTTAATGCCAGACGGCTTTAAATATGGCAAAGAAAGTGCCTGTTTCTAGGGTGTTTTATAGTTTAAAAATTACAATTAAATAAATTTACATTAATTACACAAAATTAAACATTTTTTTCAACATACACTATATATATATATATTTACAAAGAAATGATTGTTGCTATGGTAACAATTAAGGGTTGACTGTCATTAAATGAAGCCAAATCCCTACAAAAGATGCCATTTCTTGAAACAGGCACTTCCGTTGCCATAGTTAAAGCCGTCTGGCATTAACTTTGCAACTAAGTTTGTGTCTGGCAAATTAATTATAGGTTGTCTGCTAGCCAAAGAGTAATATCTTGTTATTTTTAAGCTTGATAAAATGACGTAAAGATGACTTATAATTTTTAAACTATAAAACATTCTTGAAACAGGCACTTTCGTTGCCATATTTAAAACCATCTGGCATTAACTTTGCAACCGATTTTGTGTCTGGCAAATTAATTATAGGTTTTCTGCTAGACTAAGTTAATATCTTGTTATTTTTAAACTTGATAAAATGACGTAAAGATGACATAATTTTCAAACTGTAAAACACTTCTGAAACAGGCACTTTCATTGACATATTTAAAGCCATCCAGCATTAACTTTGAAACTGAATTTGTGTCTGGAAAATTAATTATAGGTTCTCTGTTAACCAAAGAGTTATATGTTACCTATAAATGTGGATCTGGCAGTCTTAGCAACATTAGTAACGTCTGGTAATAATGGATTAATATCACAAATAGTTAGTAGAAACAGATGTTATGAACAAAAATCATGCTAAAAGGACGCAATTTTAAAGTTTTTTGACCTGCATAACCCTTTCTCCCGCAGGTAAACGCAACGTCTCCCGACTGCCAGACCGCCTGCAAACGTACTACACCATAAAACGGAAGAACATATAGAAAAATGAGCCTTGATAAAATGATGTAATTTTGAAGTTTTTTGACCTGCATAACTCCTCTTCCCGCTGGTAAATGCAATGTCTCCTGACTGCCAGACTGCCCGCAAACATACTACAACCATAAATCAGAAAAAAATATAGAAAAATGAGCCTTGATAAAATGATGTAATTTTGAAGTTTTATGACCTGCATAACTCCTCTTCCCGCTGGTAAATGCAATGTCTCCTGACTGCCAGACTGCCCGCAAACATACTACAACCATAAATCAGAAAAAAATATAGAAAAATGAGCCTTGATAAAATGATGTAATTTTGAAGTTTTATGACCTGCATAACCCCTCTTCCCACAGGTAAACGCAACGTCTCCTGACTGCTAGACTGCCCACAAACGTACTACATCATAAATCGGAAGAACATATAGAAAAATGAGCCTTGATAAAATCAGGTGACGAAAACGTTGCTAGCTCTTAGACTAGTAGGAAATCATGGATATGGATTGCGTAATGAAAGAGGAAACAGATTGATTGAGTTTGTAGAATGTGAACTGTATATCATGAATTCATTTTTCAAAAAAAAAAAACAAAAAAAAAAACAAAGAAAATGGACATAGCATTGTGCAAATGGCTCAACAAGTGAAATCGACTATATCTTAACAAACAAAAAGCATCTTATTCAGGATTGAAGCATTCTCAATAACTTCAATACAGGAAGCAATCACAGGTTGGTTAGATACAAACTGCTGTTAAATACTAAAGTGGAAAGAATGAAGCTTTTGCAACACTCAAAGAAATCAGTCGATATAATAAATCTCCAGAAACATAAAGAAGAATTCCATTTGGAACTTAAAAACCGTTTCCAAGTACTTCAATCAATTTAGAAGAAGAGCAAGAAGTTACGGTAGTGAACAAGAAACTAACCAGTACTCTACAAGATATTGCAAAGAAGGTAGCCGGCAATTCACAAGTAAAGCAGACAAAGAAAATAACAGAAGAAACAAGAAGATTGATGAAGAAATGCAGAGAATTTAAAATGAAGAAAAACGATCCTAAATCAAGAGTTGAATATGCTGAATTATGTGAAACGGTAAGAAAATGTGTTACAGAAGATATCAGAAAATTTAACTGTGATCTTGTCAAGAAAGTTCTAGAAGATAACAAAAGTTTAAAATCAGCTAGGCGCAAACTATGTATTGGAAGAAAAGGTATTTTTGCACTAAATAGGGCAGATGGAACAATTACCAAAATCAATAAAGAAATAGTACACATTGTCAAAAAATTCTATAATGATCTATATAAATGTGAAGATCAAAGGGAAATCAACATGTGTGATCCACGAGAAAATTTAGCAGAAACTGAAGCGATAATCCCAGTGATGACAGACAAAGTTTTACAAGTCATTAGATTTATGAAAAAAGGTAAATGCCCTGGAGAAGATGGAATTACAATTGACTTTATCAAAGAAGCAGGAGAAGAATTTGCAAAAATGCTACCCTTATTATTTTCCAAATGTCTCAAGAAGTCAGATGTACCAGAAGATTGGAATAATGCTGTGATGGTGCTACTTTACAAGAAAGGAGAGAAGGAAAACATTAAAAACTACTGTCCGATCAGCTTACTATCAGTGATTTATAAAATTTTCACCAAAGTTTTAACGACAAGACTTGAATCAGCTCTGGACTCAGCTCAACCTAGAGAACAAGCAGGATTCCAAAGTGGATTCAGCACAATGGATCATATCCAAACGGTAAGGGAACTCATAGAAAAACATAAGGAATATAATTTACCGCTCTGCCTTGCCTTTATTGATTATGAAAAAGCATTAGATTTGGTATATACATCAGCAGTAGTAGAATCTCTGTAGGACATTGGTATAGACAAACCTTACATCAATATCATAAAGGAGATTTACAAAAAAGCAACAGCAACCATTCGCTTGGACAAAGGAAAAGCAAAGATCAAGCTTGGAAGAAGGGTAAGGCAAGGAGACACCATTTTGCCTAAGCTTTTTACAGCTGTCTTAGAAAATATTTTCAAGAAGCTGGATTGGGAAAACAAAAGGATTAGAATAAATGGGGAATATTTAAGTCATCTCCGATTCGCTCACAAAATTTTAATTTTCAGTAACAGCCCTGAAGAATTGGAAAATATGCTAAAAGATTTGGCAGAAGCTAGCATTAATGTGGGATTAAAAATAAACTTGGAAAAAACTAAGGTGATATTCCATTTGCATCAAAAAAGAAAATTGTCTACAACAACACTGAAATTAAAGAAGTTCAAAGTTATGTGAACCTTGGGAGGGAAATATTATCAGATAATAGTATCATGAATGAAATCAATAGAAGAATAAGAAATGGATGGAGTGCTTTTGGGAAGAACAATATTATTCTGAAGAGTAACATGCCTGTTTGTTTGAAAAGAAAGGTATTTAACCAATGTGTTCTGCCTGTACTAACTTATGGGGCGGAAACATGGTCGCCAGCAAAACAGATGGTACAAAGATTACAAACAACACAGAGAAGTATGGAAAGATGTATGCTAGGTATAACTAGAAGAGACAGAAAAAGAATAACATGGATAAGAAGTCAGACGAACGTTTTTGACATCACTGAAAGAATTAAACGGCTAAAATGGAAATGGGCTGAGCACATTACAAAAAGACAGGACGATAGAGCACTAGCACCCTACAGTGGTATCCCAGAGATGTAAAGCAGCCAAGAAGACGACCTCAAGTAAGATGGAGTGATAAAATCAGAAAAGTAGCCGATGTAAATTGGATGACTAAAGCACTAGGCAGGAAACATCGGAAAAATCTGGGGGAGACCTACATCCAGCAGTGGATTGAAAATGGTTGATGATGATGATTTAAATTATTATAGTTGGAGAAATGACATTGCCTTTAAAGTTTTGATAAGTGTCTATCACAACAGCTAAAGTTTGTAAATCTAGACTCAATACTTTTTGAGCAAGACAATGAAAAATTCCTCGCTCTACTTTAAAATTTCACCTTCTGTCAGTCTCATAAAATACATTAAGTATATAATATATATAATAAATTACATATTTTTTATGAATTTGAGTTCATTTGTATGTTTTAAATAAATGAAACTTACAGTATTAGATATCGAAACTGTACAAGTAACGTCATAGTTAGCCGATTCATCAGGCTTTTCTTCTTGTTGAAAAACCTTTATATTTCTATCATATCTCTTGGTTGAAATTTCCCAGAATCTAAATAACAATTTGTAAATAAATTAGTATTTTACACCAATGAAATTTTTAACCCTTTATGCTTCAACGAGGTACTTTTAAGTACAGTAGAACCTCTTTTATCTGAAACTCTCGGTTAACCAAAATCCATTTTGAAAGTTTTTTTTTTTTAACTATCATAATCCTTGTGTGCAAGCAGTCCTTTGTGAACTATGAGTATATATAAATATTTTCGATCCCTTTTCTTAGAGTTCCTTTGAATTTAACTTGATCTCCCGTAAGCTACGGAGTGGAACGAAAGAAACGAGCAAATTAGCGATTCTGAAGCTTTTGAATGTTTTGCAAAAGGTTTGGCATGGCTGGAGCAACAGAAAGACTGCAATACTGGTGAACTAATAATATTTAAAAACTCTGTGATGGAGCTTCAATACAAAGGCAATCAATCGAAACTGCAGCAAGCAAAACATTTTTTCAAACCCTTGTGAAATATGTAAAAGGCACTTAATTTCAAAATTAAAATTCAGGTAAATTATAATTGTTTCTGTTTTGCTATTGCTTTATTTTTATTAAGCACTTGTTACCATAATAAGAAATATTGCATATATTTTTCCTGAATCTTAAAATTGAAGCATTCCTGATTATCCGAAAATTTTGATTTTCCGAAAGAGGGTCGGTCCCAATTACTTCGGATAATCGATGTTGTACTGTACTATTAAAAAAATTAATGTAAAATTTATTTAATCTGTCTATTAATAAAAGTAGATTTTACTTTTCATATAAAATACTTTACTCAATCCCATTTAGAAAGCTGAGTGAAACAGTCAAAGTTAAACATTTTTTAAAGTGGTTATTTTTTCAATCATTTAGGTGTACTCTTTCTAAAAAAATTTTACATGAAAAATTTGCGATTACAAAAACCTTTTTATTTACAAATAGGATCACAATACATTTATTTACATTACTTTTATAAGAATTGCGAGATTTCGATAACAGTATTTTTTGTTAATTAATCTAATTATTCCTGTAAATATTTCACAAAAGAGCAATAACT
Source organism: Maratus speciosus (assembly GCA_963932465.1). NCBI lineage: Eukaryota > Metazoa > Arthropoda > Arachnida > Araneae > Salticidae > Maratus > Maratus speciosus. Next base: position 39,165,574 of record OZ010792.1, read on the forward strand.
ACTGATTTATTAAATCAGTTTTGATGAAAAAACTTAATTCAATTTCATATTATTATAATACATAAATTTCTAATATATTTCCATACATTAAGGAAGATAATTATTGAGTTGAAGCAATTTCTTGATTTATAATTTGGGGCATAAAGGGTTAAAGTTACATACATACAAATAAAGTATAAGCAATGTACTGATTGATTTGCAGAAGAAAAATAAAATTAAAATGCACAAATCTGATTTTAAAAGTACAGAAATATGATTAAGCTTTAATATTGTGGTAACTGCATCTTTGAAGGCCTTTTTTTTTTTCGAAATTTTATTTATGTATAAAATTTTATTTTTATAGTATATAAGTATAACATAAAAATGATGAAGTTAAGCACAAAAAAAAAAAAACTTTTAGGGAAAAAAAAAAGGGGTAAAGAAAAACAGCTACAGAAATAGATAAAAGTGTCAAAAAAGCTGTTAAGGGTGTTGGTCAATCCAGGGCTTAATTTCTAGGGGAAAAATACCTAGTTCTAATATTCTGTAGTAATAACAACTGAGTGCATATCTCTCACCCCCACCCGCATAATTATATTTCATTCATTATATGCAAAATTTAAAGCAATTTTGTCTTCAGCAAAAGAAAAGTTTTAATATATTTTGACTATATGTATATGCGTTAATATATAATAAATTCTAATAAATGAACAGAGCAATAACATTTCAGGAGTGGGAAATTTTCAGAAAATCCTATTCGCCAAGGAATTTTTTGTATCAACCAGTGGATTTCAATGCGCAGAGTTTATATGCTCTGGTGGATTCCGACTAATATTTAAATATTCACTAAAAATAAAGAAATACTGGAACTATACTCCTGTGGTCAAAATTAAGCACCACATGGAGCTAGAAAACTGATCAAAGATAAAATTTAAATAAAAAAGAACAAAAAGCGGTGAGTAAAAATGGCAGATACAGTTGCAAACAATTTTGGAATTCCTCAACGCCGTTCTGAAACCATTTAGTCCATATCTGTGACGCTAGATAGAAATATGCTCATATGTATGTGACACACTACATCACATACAAGGTGCAGCAGGTATTTGAGAACACACGTCATAGGTGAAATATCACCCTGTATATCATAGTTACAAATCTTTTTTGTTACATGTAAACATGTCTGAGCCTAGACTAACTGAGGAAATGAAGAGGCATGCTGTCATTCGCTCATTGGCTGAAGACACTTTGATTTAGAGATTGCCACAATCTTGAAATTCACCCGGTCATTCGTCTTTAATGTAAGGAGAGAATTGAAGACTGACACATTTTAAGTGGCAAATGTTTCATGCAGGAAACAACAATGTCAGCAGTATGAAATCATCAATACACTGAAATTCGCCAGTCAAGCCGATGAAAATCCTATGAAGTTGATGAGCGCACTCGCTAGGAAGGTACAAGTTCATGATGCCACAATCTGATGCGTGATTCATGAGGACCTTCGTTAGAGGTTGAACGTGATGAGGACAGTACAGTTCTTTCACAAGAGAATCAGGAATAATCGCCTGGCCAGAGACAAGCACTTTCTTAACATAACCAGCTTAACCACTTCACTGCCGACAGGCAGGGTTGGGTTTTTGACATGATAAGCGTCAAAAACTGGTTTAAACTGTCATAAACTGGTTTAAACCGTCGAAAACTATCCAAAACATGTAACAGGCTTAAAACATATTTTAACAACAATAGGTAAACATTAAATAAGTCAATGATTTATGTTTTATTTAAAATTATTGTAATTTAATAATTGAAAAAGTTTAATTATTAATTGCAATAAAATATTTTTATTTTTTGGAATTTCAATCAGAAGAAAATTCTTTTGTACAATTAAATAATCAGGATCTATTTTATCCCGCAGCATGCTGCAGCACACAGCCTGTTTAGCACATTTATTTACATCCAAATGATTTCTGAGTTTAGGATGTATGAAGCGTTAGAAAATAGTCTGTCTCTTAATTGATGCTGAGCTAGTAGGACTTGATAGCAAAAGCATTGCTAGATAGGCAAGTTTTGAAGTAGGTTCAGCCGAAAAGCTATAGCATTTAATAATACCAATACCTTTCCACCAAGTAATGGGGTCCTCCCTATAGCACTGAAATAAGAAGATGGGAAAGGGGATTCTTTAGCTTTATACACAATCAGTATGGGTAAGCAACCATAAATTCTCTCTGTAGCCCAAGCGCAAGCTGAATCAACTAATACATCAGTCAACCCTTGCCCTCTGATGGTAAGGATGCAAAATGTAAATGTAAGCCAAATAATGGTATGGTTCCATGATTTGATCCCTTCTATTATGCACTTTTTCAATATGGGGCTTAAGTGAATTTTCTTTTAGAAAACCGAGCCAATTTTGTTCAGTTTTAAAATCTAAAACATATTTTTATATATTTAAAGAAAGCATGTTTTAAAGATTTTGACTTTAAGCTTTTTTTTTAAAAAATTACTTCTCTTATTTTGTAAATGTTTAAGAATAATAATCCAATTTCCATTTTGAATAGAATGGTTATTGCCCAGACCAGAATAAAATTGATGTACATATTATCTTGTTATATATACAAAAAAATCTGCCCTTTTCTAAGTTTTTTTTTCTTTAAAAAAAAAAAAAAAAAAAAAAAAAAAAACCACCTAAGTAATGCTGCTCTCAAAAGTAATAGAGAAATTAAAATGATTTTAAGTAAGAGACAAAATGTACAGTTCAGGGGAGCTTAATGTTTGCTTTTTAGAAAAGTACAATTTTACCCCAAAAAAAATTACACTGTTAAAAAGTTACATTTAACAATAATACTTTACTAACTATGTACTAATTATTGATATACAGTAATAGTAAATTTTAAATGTTATGTGTGACATTTAAAGTGAAAGTTTACAGATCAATGTAGTATTTGAGGTTTTTGACAAGAGGTTTTTGACATGACGGTTTAAACCATGGTTTAAACCCGACATAAACTGACACATGTCAAAAGCCTGCCAACCCTGCCGACAGGTATGCGGAAACAGTGCTTTTACCCCAGACTTATTTCGGGACAAACAATGAAGTGGTTAAACACCAAGAGGAGCCAGGAATGCTCTTGTTTCTTTCCAATGAGAAAAACTTCGCTCAGATCAAGAAAGTGCACCACAAAAAGATCGGTGATGGCGTAAAATTCCTGAAGAGGTTCTGACAGACATGAGCAGAAAATTTCCAGCCTCAATGATGATTCCGGAAGGGGGGGGGGGGCTTGTAAGAAGTGAAAATGATCTGATGCCTCCCATTTCTTGATCCTCCAACCCCCAATGGAGGTGCAGGAGCAAAAAAAGATTCTGAAAATGTGATTCTTGTGTTACTGAAGAGCCTAGAAATTTGAAATTCGGCATGGTAGTTACTTAAAAGATGTAAATTGTCTAAAGAGCAGTAAAAAAATAATTCAAATTGTAAAAGTGTGAAATGCATGAAAAGCGTTCTAAATTACGATTTCTATACTATATGAAATACCAAACCGATTTAAAAATTAGTGGTTGCAAATGGATGGTGCCAATCCTTGCTTCTACTACACAATATTGTACACTCTACTGCTAAAACATTACTGGTATAAAAAATCGCATAAAAAAATTAGTAACTTAACAAATGTTTCCAGATTATGTGCTGTTTATTAAATACCATTTTTCATTTTATGGTAATATTTTTATAGATGTAAAATTTACAAATAATCTTTGTGAAAAATTTAACAAAAAATCTCATAATGAATCACTTTCACTGAAGGTATCAGTATCACTATTGTAATGTGAATTGGCGTCTGAAGAATCTGTGTCATTCCATAAAATGTCATCTTCGCTTCCGTCCAAAGCATCGGTGATACCCGTCTTCTTAAAACTTTTTGAAATTATATCGCTTGTTATTAAAATGAAGCTTTGTAATATCCAACTAAGCATTAGTTCCATTGATGGACACCTTAATTTTCCACTGGGAGTTATTTCTTTGCCCCCATTGCAGAGTTGGGCAGCATCGAAAATACATGTATTTGGAATACATTTTCAAAATACATTTGTATTTTATATTTTAAATTGACTAAAGGAAAGTATTTTGGTAATGTATTTTGAAATGATTTTTCCAAGTATTTTGTATTTTGAAAATACTCAAAATACATTTGTGTCAATTTCAAGCTTCTTTTTTTAAATCGCAAATCTAAGATTCGCAAAATCAAAATACGTGCCAGACTGTTTTGTTTCGTCTTAGGATTATAATGTATGCATCTGCTCTGCTGAAGCATTTTTGCTGAATGGTTACAATTCTAACGTTCTAGTTTTTATAGTTCTAACGTTGCTATGAGAATGACAAAAACTACTGTGTGATAAACAGGAAGAATCATTTAGAGTTTTGCTGTGTATTCTATTTTTTAAATACGATAGAAATATACTGCAGTTAGTTATTTAGAAGACTCGTGAAAGAATGGCTCAGCTCCTGCTGATAATATATCAAGTGAATGAATTAATTGGGATAATATAGTTGCTCTGTATTAGGCGGATTTTTTTTATAATTTCTGTTGGTAATGATGTTAAAAATTTAAGGTTACATGCCGAATGTGTAAAACAAGGTTATTTTTATAAGCGGAACTTTTGAAGCCACAACTAACTTTTAAACTCTTTTAAAGGTAAGATTTTTGGTTTTATACTGTTATGCATTGATTGAAACATTATTTTTTAGCTCCTTTGTATTCATTGTATTAATGTTCAGGTATAATTTACCCCACTCATGATATTTATTAAATGGAGAGTGAAGTTTGTCATATATAGTTCTATTTATTGATATATTTATTCAGGGTTGCTACTCATATAGGAGAATGAAATTCCCTGACTTTTCCAGGTCCATTTTATGAAAATTTCAGTCTAGCGGTGTAATGTGAACTGGACATGGACAGAGTAAAATAAATATTGTACCTCACGAAAATATAAAAATTTTCGACTATATATATAACATTAATGAAAAATTTCACATATGCACCCCCTCACAAAAATGCTCTTAGGACTGCAATAGAAATTGCTTTCCCTAATAATTTCTGAGTATTTCAAAGTAAGTGTCCTATAAAATGGAAAAAACTATATATATACACATACAATATTTTTGCATTGAATGATAATTCACTTCACCATCTATCACAATCTCACTTAAGTTCAACTTTATGCAAAGGGGGTTGAGAAGAAAACATTTCAGGGTAGAGGTTAAGCAGATTTGAAATGATTTATTAGTTACATTAAATGTCAATAAAAAAATATTGCAGAAAAATTTCAAAAATTACATTAAACTGTTAAAAATTCTAAAGTACGTGTGGAAGATGACAGTTGGAAAAAAGAAAAGAGGAAGAAAAGGGAAGAGAAAATTTTAAGAGACGATTAAATAAAACTTCTAAAAATTGGAATTTGCAGAAATGTGGAAGATTTTTCTTATTTGCCATGGGACAAAGGTTTTACTTATTTGGAGATCTCCGTGAAATTTTATTAAATTCCCTGACCTTTCCAGGATTTTGGATAAAGTATAGAAATTCCCTGACTTTTCCCTGACTTATTAGACAAATTTCTGAATTCTCTGATTTTTCCAGGTTCTCCAGGTAGCGTAGCAACCCTGTTTATTATTAAAAATACAGTATGTGTATGTTTAAATACAGTTTTACAATATAAATGAATGAGATATTCAATACGTTATGAAAATTTAAAGCCATTTTAATAAAATAACATATTCAAGATTGAAGGAACTTTAAGACAGACCACGACGAAGAGCGATGCATAGATGACAGGCACTTTTAATTTTTTAAACTCTAAAAGATCATTACTACAGCGCACTACTCAAAGAAAAAAAAAGAAAGAAAAAACATTATTTGGTGTCATTTCCTCATATTATGATAAAGCGGTATTTCTATTATATTCTATTTGCAGGTGACAACGCTTCGATTTCACCAGGACAATACTATAAATATTTTTTTTGGTTTTATAAGCATTAACTTTTGTAAAGCTATCATCATGAAATTTTAATATATCATCATGTATTGCACGTCAAAATGAGCGATATTAAATAACTAAGGGAATTAAGTAAAATGAACGTAAATTACTGCTCTGCACCAGGTAAGTAACCAGATTTTATCCGAACGCACACCAACCAGCAATGCCGTTTGGGTCGGATGGAAGCTAATTTTTTTGTTGTGGGCCGGGTTCGAAACAGTGCTGAAATCGTAAGAAAAGTCACGGTTTCCAGCCGATTCAGTTTCATCTGAAAATTGTACTTTTAAAAACTTTGATAAAAGCTGCCCAGGGAGGGGGGGGGAATTATGTTCTTAATATCCTCGTCTGAGTAGTCTCTCTTAGGCTGTGAAACCAGAGGTAGACGCTATAGCTTTATTGATTAAACAGAGTATACAGAGCTTCTTAGAAATAATCCGGATGATATACGACATATACCTCCGTATATCCTACACTACACCGTTGGTTTGGAACTATTTTAAAAAGAAAGTTCACTATATTGTTTAAAATGAAAAAACTATTATTCTTCTAACTATTACTATGCAAAAATGTACGGCCCGAAATAACAGGTCTCGGCCCGAGTACAACCCATAGAAAAATCTTTTTAGTCCGTCCCGTCCCGTACAAAAAATATTATTGGCACAGCCTGGTATAAAAGCTAAAGGTTCGGGTTGAGCCCGGCCCAGTATAAAAGATAAAAACTCTGAAAAAGCTCGACGGCCCAACATAAAAGCTTAAAGTTCGGCCCGATCCCAGCCCGTACAAAACCTTGATTAACCCGGCCCAAACGGAATTTCTACAAAATATTGATTTTTACATCAATATGATTAACTATCATCTTGCATGAGGAATTCTGACAAGAAATACTTATTTTAGCTTTTTTTTTTTTTTTTTTTCATGTTTATACTTTTCACTTTTAAGAAACATGCTGGACTGCGATATTTATTTTTTAAATGAATCTGTATTTGTATGGAAAAATCTGAGTTATCATTTATATTGATAATCCACATTCCGTGGCGTAGAGACTTAAATATATGAAAAATGCTGTAGCATAAAATCTTCTAAGACGGAATCGACAGGAAAGGAGAAAAATCCCATTCTTAGCAGGTACATAGTTTGTTGTAAATGAATTATATTCTTTTTGCACGTGTATATTCATTTTGCATGGATCAACACATTTTTCTGTTTTTAGACAGGATTCGTCATAGGCAGGTTCTTTTTCTGTTCTTTAACTTTATTGCCTAGAGATAATATATGTACTATTCTTTAAAAATAATAAATTTAACAATTTAATTGTAGAATAACGGTGATTTTTAAATACATTTTGTGCAAAAACTGTTGGGCCGTGCCAGATTTTACTGATTTTTGTATAGACCAGGCCGGGCCAAACATTTTCATACGGGCTGGGTCAGGACCGAGCTTGAAAATTTTGGACAGCGCAGACCTCTATGAAGAATGAAGTTAACCCCTTCAGGATGAGCGACCGATATATGTGCCGCATAAGGTGCTCAGAACCGTTGATTATTCCTGCTGGTTATTTTTTATTGTAAATTTTGCCTTATTTAATAAGGACATTTTCTTGATTCAATTAGGCCAAAATTTTTGTTACGAAAAACCGACGATAAAATACTAAATATTTTGTAAAAGGTGCTCGTCCCCAACAGGTTAAGACCAGATTCGGCCCGGAAAAAAGAAGTAAGGCCCGAACCGAAAAGAGCGATGTCGAGATTCTGCCCGGGTCGAGCCTTTAGAAAACATAAAACCTGTGCCTGTCCCAGAAAGAGTGAAATCTAGGCTTGGTCTGGTCAAAGTGTCGTGAATGAAAATTGTCTTGCTAGGCACGGCCCGTGAAGATCTGTAACTTTATGCACAGTTTTTTTAAATTTTAAATGTATTTTGTATTTTCAATGTATTTTGTATTTGGGTTTTTTAAAATACGAAAAGTATTTTGTATTTTAGGATCTAAAACTAATGTATTTTGTATCGAAAATTACTTTTCGATGTATTTTGCCCAACTCTGCCTCATTGAACATCCAACATCCATACACTCGTCTTATATTGTCTTTAAACAGTTTGTTAACAGATACGAAGCTTATCGGAAGCTGTCGAGTACCAGCATGGCAGGTTTTTTGAGCAATGCTCCAGACCTTTTCTTCCAAACATTGTGAACCCAATCTTTCATCATTTTTCTACCATCCAACTTATGCGAAGGATACATTTTGATGATTTTTTCTGCATCAAATCGGGGGTGCGACTATTATGCGAGGTCAACTACTACGTGAAACATGGTATTTTATGTTGGTGGCACAACCATCTGGGGATTGCAGTAGCAAAACACATTCTAAATTGCTATTTTTGTGATACTGAAGGGCCCAGAAACTTGAAAATTAGTATGGCAGTTAGTTATAAGTTATAAATGCTCTCTACGAACAAGAAAATCAAAATTTAAAAGGGGAGGGGTGGGGGGGATGCACGAAAAGCATTCAAAATTACAAACAAAACATATTTCAAAATTAATGGTTGCAAATTGATGATGCTATTAACCCCTCACTGACAAGCCCGTGTTAATACGTTCACTAAGCTCCAGGTTTCACTGCAATATTTAAAGTAATATAATTCTACTGATTTAATGTATTTTTAATACATTGAACAATGATTAATACTTCTAAGGATTGCATTCATATTCGTTATTAAGTTCTTTTATAAAATGTTCAAAGAATCATTTTTTTTTTTAGCATTTAAAACAAAATGCACAGAAAAGAACATTACAATTTTGTCCTTTTCCAAGACAGTCGGAGGGTTAATTGCTCCAACATAGGCTATATTTTATGTCGGTGGCACAGGAGTAAAAAAGTTCTAAAAATCTGACTAAAAGTTCTGATTTTTCTGTTGCTGAAGGGCCTAGAAATTTGAAATAGTAGTTACTTATAAGATATAAATGCTCCCTAACAACAGTCGGGGAAAAAAATCAAAATTTAAATGCAGTGAAAATGTGAGAAAAGCATTCTAAATTGTGATTTCTAAATTGCAAATGCTAAACCTCGAGATAGGCTAGATATAAATGCTAAAATGCTCACCGACTATAAAAACGGCTTCTAAAAAATTCCAAATTTAAAAGGAGTGATAACGTGCGAAAAGCCCTCTAAAAACGTCTTAAATTGCGATTTCTATGGAATTTCAGGAAATACCAAATCGATTTCAAAAGTAATGGTGAAAAATTGATGGCGATAGTCATTGCTCCAACATAGGCTATGTTTTATGTTGGTGCCACTAGCACCGTGGATTGCATGAGCGAAAAAGTTCTAAAATTGCAAGTATTGTGATACTGAAGACTCTAGAAAGTTGAAATTTGACATGGTAGTTATATGCTCTCTAAAAACATTTTGGAAGAAATTTGAAATTTAAAAGTGTGAAATGAGCAAAAAACGCTCTAAAAACATTTTAATTTTGATTGCTATGGAGTTGTTAAGGATATAAACTTGAAATTTGGCATGGCATTTATTTATAAAATGTAAATGCTCTCAAAGAACTGTTGAAAAAAAAAATCGAAATTTAAAAGCTGAAATAATCAAAAACTGTTCTAAAAACTTTCTAAAATATGATTTCTATTAAATTGTTAAAGATAGAACCTTAAAATTTAACACGATAGATACCTAATATTTAGTCTATTTATGTCAAGGTATATATAGAATATGAAGTTTGATGAAATTCCGTCCATTAGTTCTTGAGACATACCTCATAGAAAATGTAGCATAACAGCCAAATCTGTTGGGTGATTTAGACCAAAACCTAATAAGTGTCTATTTACGTCAAGATTTAAAGATATATGAAATTTGAAGAAATTTTGTACATTAGTTCTTGAGATATAGCTATCGTGGAAATTGTGAAAAATGCAGCATAGCAGTGCCACCTGTTAGACAATTTACACTAAAACCTAATGAGCACTAACTTATGTCAAGGTTTAACTGAATCCAGTTTAATTTGATTAAGTTCCATGCATTAGTTCTTGACATAGAACACTAAAAAAACTTGTGCCACTTACAGACATACAGACATTTTCTAAAAACAGTCTGTGTTCAGGACCTTTTAAAATGCATAAATCTGTCAAAAACTAGAAGTCGAAATTTTTTGCAAATGTAATATTTTCATTTTGTAGACAGAAGAAAATAAAAATAGGCAGTAATTTTCTTTTGAGTTTATAGTAACTCCTGGCAGGAAATAGGCTATCTACATTGAAATAAAACTGATTTTTATGTTTTACTTTATGAAAACATTTACAGTTATTACTTTGAATTTAAACTCATTTTACAACACAAACAAAATTTTAAATTATGATTATGGAAATAACTATAAATTAGCAATTCATTACGGACGTTAAATTATCGACTAAGTTGGTTACATAAAATAGCCAAACACAAGATATATGCAATTCATTTTTGTACCGGCCTATCCATCCATGCATAATTTAAATTTCTTAAAATGTTCTTAAATTCAAGAAACTTACATTTGTCAATGCGTAGATTACAGGATATTTAAATCAATGAACAAATTATGAATATGTTTGCAACACGTGAGTCTGCTGAAGCTTGTGTACTAAGGGTGCAGGAGTCAGAGGGTCTTAGTATTCAGTCTCAAAAACTAATCTATACCCCTTTAAGACAGGGAGATTTTTTGGTAGAAATTGAAAGTTTGGGTGGTTTCTCCTTATCGATAGGACCGTATTTGATTGAAAAAAAAAAAATTAAAAAAATACCCATGCCAGGTTTTGCCAAGGGAGGACCCGCCCAATTGTGCGGGTTCGGGCTTAATGCAGCCGTTTTTGGGTTAAATCTACACAATTGTGTAGTTTGGGATTATGTGTGCAAATATCTAAAAATAAAAGTTTAAGCAAAAGAAGTTATTGTAATTGAGATAATTTTCATCAACCACAATGAAAATGTTTGAAACAATTTTTGTTTTTGGACAGACCACTACAATTTCATTTTCTGAGATGTGCTCAATGCTCGCACTCCTCTTAAGAGCCGTTGACAACCGCCCTTCACTCCGTTTGGATTGTGCCTGATCCTTCAAATTTCTTTTTTTAGTTTTTCCAGCAGTGGCATTTTGTTGAAATATCGATCGAAGTATATAAAACTAGGTTTGAACCAGAGTAAGGACTACAGCAGGTCCTAAGCCCAGATCCCTGTGGACTAGGTCTGTACTTTCCCAATGGTAAACTACAAAATTTAAAACTATCACAGGTGATACTGTTACAACAGAGTGTGGTTTGTTTTTTATATACTGCTTTACTAAAGCACGTCCTAAAAAAAGGAATCGTCTGCTCATCTATGGAAAATTTTCCCTGATCTCCTGGTAAATTCAAGCAGACACTACGGAATCTATCGAGCATTTGCTGAACTTTCCATAATTTATTATTTATTCCTGGTGGCTTACTTGCTGTGTCGACAAAATGGAATGAATTTATCAAACTTAAAAATCTATCTTGTGATATGCATATAACTCATACAAAACTTATAAATCATATATGACATCTATAACTCAGAGCAGAAACATACAGTTCGTTACAAGCGCATATTATATATCTAATATTACCAATTTTTAAATAGAAAACATGAATATTTTAAATAAAAATCATGAATAGTACAAACCTATTTAAAATTAAACTGGTTTAAAATGTAATTAATAAAAAATAAATTGCTAAAAACATAAGTTTAAAAAAAAAAATCACTTAAAAATAAAAATTTTATACATTAGGAATTGTACCCATTTTGGAAACGGTAAAAACCGGCCCGCACAATTGTGCGGGTCATTTGTTTTTCAACATTTGTAAAGCCTAATTAAGTTTATCAAAGACAAAATCAATTAAAATCACGAATAAAGTATATGAAAAGAAAAATTAAATCTAAGCAAATATTAAAAATCATATTTAAAAGAAGTTACGACAGTAAATACTTTTTGTCTATTGCTGTCAGATGATATAGTCTTTTTAAAAGCAGAAAATCTAACGCTGTATTTTAGTTGGTGCCCCCTAGTTTTGTCTTATCAAAACATCTGAAGCCAATTAAATCATATAAATGTGCAGATTTGGTTTTAAATCTCACAAAAACAGGAAAAAGTCATTCTCTTTTACTTTAGTATCACCCGCACAATTGTGCGGGTCAGGGCTTAAAGGGATCAGGGTTGGTAAAAAACTATGCATATTTATTGATAAAAATAAACATTGTTGGATATATAAGTAATATAACTTCATTTAAAAATAATTTAAATTAAATAATTACAATCAATTATGTAGAAAATTGGAATCATTTAAAATTTAAACATTTTTAGTAAAAGCTATGTCTTATGTTACATGAATAAAAGGCTCTACATAGTGAAACATTGATACCTTGAAAATCTTAATAAACAATTTTTTGATTACTAGTACTATAAATAAATATATGATGTAGTTTCATAAATATAATATACTTTCCCATGGCTATTCAAAATAATTTCTTTGAAATATTTGCAATCTGAGATATCTGATTTTTCTATTAGAAAACTACATGAACAATTATTATCTTTTATTGAAAGTGAAGCTTTTTATAAAGAATTCCTGGAATGATTTTAATTTAGCAGTAGGGTCTTTACACGTTTCAAGAAGTATTGTGTATTGTCATTTGACACTTCTCCTCTAAAACTGCCATGTTAGGGAGAAAAAAAAAAAAAAAAAAAGTGTGACAGTAAAATAAACAGAAATACCTATTTACCAGCTTTTTAGACTACTGTAAACGCTGATCTTAAAATGAAAAGTAGATTTATAAAAGTTGTCATCCACTAAAACATTTAAACAGCCATCAGACTTAGTACACAGGATTTTTTTCTAAGTTTTTATTTTTGTTCGAAATGCATGGAACTAGCAGATCCTGTTGTTCAGAAACTATGTAATAAAACTGTGGGTTTTTTTGTTATTGTTGTTTTTTTTCTTTCCCCAAATGCAATAGATCTTTCAGAAAATGTTGTCAAAGTTGGCGTTTTGAACCGAATTTCCATGCGAAAAAAAATAACTACTCAAGGAAGGTAAAAACATCTGTCATGTGATCAAAATTGCTTATAACTAGGGTGTCAACGATTTAAATCAGTTGATTTAAATCATGATTTTAATCAAGTGATTTTTTTAAAAAAATCATTGATTAAAATCAAAAATTTTTTAAATGTTTAAAATGACATAAAAAAGTATTCAAATCTAATATGAACATAATTTGGAAAGTTTCTACAGGTATTGTGACTTATGAATGCACTAAACAAAGCTTTAAATAATTGTTTCGAAGCATAATTCGTGAGTATTGTGAAAAATTTAAGTACAGTAAGTTTGTAAAAAGCATGGCTTTTTATCTAACAAACATAAAAAGCATTTAATTTTAAAATGATATTTAAATCTAATATAACTTACAATGTCATCATTTCCTTTTAATAATCAAGTTATTCATTCTTTTATATACAATAAACATGGCAATAGAGTGTTGATGATTTTAATCAATTGATTTAAATCAGATGATAAAATCACATATTTTCTGATTTTTTTAAAATAGTGTGAAAAAGCATTATAATCAGTAATTGAAATTATCACTAAATCACTTGTAAAAAATGTAATATTTGTTATTGTTAATTATAATAATATTAAACTGTGTAAGAAGAAGTTTTACACATTTAAAAAACATCTAACTAAATGTTAAATAACTTCAAAACATTATAATATTTAGTAGCTATTCAAATATTTTAATGTTGTGGGGAAAAAAATCTGATTTAAATTTCAAAACTACAATTTTTTTAATCTATTTATAAATTATGTGCGAGTTTGCTGTATACATTGCTACAATTTTTTATCAATTTGATATACATATGCTTTAGAACCTGTGTAAAATTACTGGCTGCTTTATGAATTTATCAAACTATTATTTATCACCTTTTTTCAACCACTTTTTCAAAAATGTAGATTATGTTCTTAATTAAATAGTTAATTGTTTAATAATTACAAAATTTAATCTGTCTCATCAATTTAAAAATAAATGCAATTTATCAATAACTTTAAAATATAAGCAGTATTTAACATTGGTTTACATAATTATTACAAAATATTAATGCACATAATTTTGTATGTTACTAAAGAAATTTTTAATTTGCAGTTTTTTGTAATTTCTATAATTACATAATTAAAATTTTATTAATTAAAGCAAAAAAACATAGATTATGTTAGTAATTGGAGGGTTATTCATTTTTGAAATGCTTAATTCTTGATAGATGTTTAATATTTTAACACAGGGAAAAAATATAAAAAATCCGATTTAAATAAAAAAAATCCGATTTAAATAAAAAAAATCCGATTTAAATAAAAAAAAAAATCTGATTTTTTTTATTTTTTTAAAAAAATCATGATTTTTTTACACCCTACTTATAACTCAATAGGTAATTTATTTATCAAAAATGGAAAACACTGTTCGATTCCAAATAGCTTCCAGTCAGGCCTTCCAATTTTATATCTTTCCATTAAAAAATGAATTTGTAAATGTGCGAAAGCATTTTGCGCTTGTTGAGTCAAGCGGTTGAGAACAGTCTTAAAAGATAATTTCCCCAATCAAGAAAATTTGCTTTTGCAGCTTAACTGAAATCTTAAAGGTCAATTTATGTTATTAATTGTAAATAATCTGTGTTTTCTCAAAGGAAAATATTTTATTCAAAATATTGAATATTTTTAATCTGTTTTGTCTTTGCTACATTCACATATTTTAAATTTTATCTTTAGAACTTCAGATATGTTCATCAATACATGCAATTTGCATTCTACACACATGCAAATATAATCTAGACTCACTATGTCTCACGGTGACTGCTGGGATTAAAAGTAGAAATTATTTATATCCAATAATTTGAAACACTTAAATTACAAAAATGAGAAAATATTACATTAGATCTTTTCTAAAAAACCAGTTGGTTAACCAATTGATTTAAACCGTGTCAATCCTGCTGGTAACAGAATAAAATCATAATGCAAAACCCCAATCCCAATGTAGGAATGCAAGAAAAACAAAGACTTACTAAACAAACAGCCATGATACAGCAAAGAAAACACACAACAATAAATGCACAACCAATCATTCATTAGCATACAGAACAAAAAGTAACCAATGGAGAGAATTACTTATCATTATGTCATCACTGAAGCATATGTAATTCTTAGAAAATCTTAACTAATCAAGCAATCTAAGTAGTAAAAGTTTATTTTTAGCTCAAATCTGCTATTTTGGCTATTTTTAAAAATAAAAGGCTTAAAAAAAAAGAGAAGAAAAATGACTAACTACTTGTTTTTATCTTCCCAGCTAATTTTTGAAAAATTAGTCTGCTATGTAGATTTAAAGCTTATAAGAAAAGTTTGATTGATTAAAAATGTTTGTCATCCTTACAGATTTATTAATTCCTCATTTTTCTAAAGCTTTGCTTGTAGCTTCTGCATAGCTTGGATTTTGCATTTTTCAATAATGTGTAAAATAAAGGAAAATATTAAGGAAAAAAATCACATGAATAAAAAAAACAGCATGGTTTTTTTTAGAAAAACCATCTGGTTTGCATGGTTTTTTAAAAAAAACCATCTGGTTTAAACCAGCATGGTTTAAACCAAACAACCCTGAAGGATACTAATATTATAAAGAAGTAATGTTTGTGTGTTTGTTTATTTGTAGGGAGTAATAATATCTGGAACTATAGGACCAATTTCAAAAGTACTAATGGTAGTAAATTGATGGTGAGAGTCCCTGTTCCAACGTAGGCTATATTTTATGCCGCTGGCACAACCCCCAAGGGAGGTGCAGGAGCAAAAAAAGTTCTGAAAATGCTATTTTTGTGTTACTGAAGAGCCTAATAATTTGAAATTTGGCATGATAGTTAGAGTTACTTAAAACATGTAAATTCTCAGTCAAACAAAATAGTCAAAAAAAAAAAAAAAAAAAAAAAATTCAAAATTTAAAAGTGTGAAATGCGTGAAAAGCGTTCTAAATTAAGATTTCTATGCTATATGAGGAAATACCAAACCAATTTAAAAAATAATGGTTGCAAATGGATGATGCCAGTCCTCGCTCCAACATAAGCTATATTTTATGTCAGTGTCACTACCATTTGGGCATTGCAGTAGCAAAAAACATTCAAAATTGCGATTTTTGTGATACTGAAGGGCCGAGAAAGTTGAAATTTAGTGTGGCAGTTAGTTATAAGATGTAAAAACTCTCTAAGAACAGAAGAAAAAAAAAATCGAGGGAAAAAAAAAAGCGAAATTTAAAAGGGGGTAAAAATGCATGAAAAGCGTTCAAAATTACATTTTCCATGCAAAATACCAAACTGATTTCAATATTAATGGTTGCAAATTGATGGTGCCATTCCTTGCTCAAACATAGGCTATATTTTATGTTAGTGGCACAATCCCCAAGAGGGTGCAATAGCAAAAATTTTTCTAAAAATGTGATTTTTCTGTTACTGAAGGCCCTAGAAATTTGAAATGGTAGTTACTTATGAGATATAAATGCTCTCTAACAACAGTCGGAAAAAAAAATCGAAATTTAAAAAGTGGTGATAATGTAAGAAAAGCATTCTAAATTGTGATTTCTATGCAATTGTTAAAGATAGAAATTTGAAATCTGGCATGGTAGATATTTATCTATACTAATAAAATAAAATTCCGTTCTGTGTGTGTGTGTCTGTTGGTGTGCAATGGCTAGCAAAATCTACGGCACGTACAAGGCTCAAAATTTTTGTGAAGATAGTCCAAGGCCTCTCCCAATGTACCTGGTTTTTAGATTTTTAAAATTTTAATTATTAGCTGAGTAATTAATTTACAAACACAACTCACTCTCATCAAAAAGTCATTTATTTGATCTCTGGTCGGCACATGCGTACAAACTCTTTAACGCATCGGAAACTAGCTAAGAAACATTTTCGACTGTATTTCTGTTTTTGATTAAATCCAAATCGACCAAACTTTTTGGTACAGTTAAAATTGAAAGACATATTCCGAAAAACCAGACTCTTATGCCTCAATTGGTGCAATAAATTTTTTAAAATGTCGCAGTTAACCTTTTGAAAGAAAATTTTCAAAAAGGGTAGTTTTTTCAAAAAAAAAATTTCCCCTCTCCAGGACGTAATTTTAAAGGTACTGTCAAGCCAAAAATATGCTTATAAAGCTGAAACCTTCATCAAATCGATGGTGTAATTGGTTTTTAAAAATATGAATTTTAACCCTTTCAAATACAACGTCAAATGCAGATCACTTCGCGTCTCATGGAGAGGATATTTTTTCTACGCTAAAAGTAACTAAACGGCTGTATTTTAACACAATCTTTTTAGAGTAACTCAATAGATCAGATTTACATCCCTACAAAAATTTCAAAACGTTCAGACGCGTAGAACATTTTCTACAAAATAAAATGTGTTAAAACTTCGACGATTTCGGTTAAATGTTTTCTCTCTTAAATATGCATATTTTTTTATGAAATTTTAAAACGGGCTTGGTTTTAGTTATATTTACGATCCATTAAAATTTCAGAGAATTCGGGCAACAAAAACTGTCTATGTTCTTATACTAATGAAACCAACGCAAAAAAAGAAAAAAAAACATTTACTCTTCGATAGGGAACAGAACCTTAATTAACTCTACTCAAGGTGATGTCTGTTAGCATAATCGTCTTTCTTCTTCTGTATGAAAGGTCTCCAGGGGCGCCATTTCAGAACTTACTTGGGGGAGGGAAAAAGATTTTTTGATGGAAGTTATATAGCTAAGGGTAGGATCCAAGAGTCTACCCCCCAACCCCTCCAAACGAGAAACGTAAACTGAATCATGCTTACAAAAACAGTAAAAACTTTGAATACGGAAACTCAAGAATCAATGAAATATTTCGTTTTAAACAGGTTTCCGTCTTAGCAGGTAAAATTTCAATATATTGAATAGAAAAATTTTCTTTTCAGACAGGATTCTATTAAAGGTTCCATTTTTACCCGTATCCTCAAAGACTGTTAAACCATCCACTCTATAGTATAGCTCTGAAAATAGATGTATTATAGTAAAACTTGTGAAAACAAAGCCTGTCTAAAACAGAATTCTTTCTCAAAGGGAAAAAAAATCAAATTTTGACGAAAAACTTCATACAATTATACTTGCTAAGACAGAGGCCTGTCTAAAATGGAACTTTTTTCTAGTCCCTTTCGACTTCTTTTTTTCAGGTTTTACTACAGGGGCACCATTTCAAGAGTTTACTGGCGAAGAGCAAGGAAAAATTTTCTTTGAGGAACAGGAAACGTGCAGAATTACACAACGTGCAGAACTGCACAAATCTCACGGAAAATGGGAAAATCCCGCACAATAAAAAAGCTCTGCGTGAATTTGTCTCCTTAACTTCTTTCATGAACATGAGATTATTCTGTGAATGTTTTTTATTTTCATGAAAGCCCACGATTTTTTTTCTTTCGAATTTTGCAAAATAAAATTGTCAATGGATCACAGAAAAAAAATCGTAAATTTTGCAAACTTTGGGGAAAAAAAAAAAAATCATCGCAGAAAAAATTGCTAATTTCTCCAAACGACCGTGGAAAATATTGATACTTTCATCAGAGATCGCGAAATGAAATGCAGTTTTCGTCAAATGGTTGTACAAGCTAAAATCACTAAATTTGTAAAAGGATTGCGAAACAAATTGCGAATTTCGTCAAAAGCTTGCACAAAAAATTACAAAAATTTAGTCAAACAGTCGAGGAGGATTTCGTCAAACGATCGTGAAATAAGATACGAAATTTCGTGTAACTATCGCACAAAAAATTACAAATTTTATTAGTTGGTGGTAGAAAATTATAATCACGAATTTCAACAAATGATCATGAAAAAGAATCGCGAATTTTGTCAAAAGATCGCAGAAACAAATACGGAATTTCGTCCGTTGGTCGAGGAAAAATACTGTGAATTTCCACAAATGGTCGTGAGAAAAAAAAAAAAAAAAAAAAAAACAATTTCGATAACGGTGTCAGAAAAAAAAATCGTGAATTCCGTGAAACAGTCGTGGAAAAAAAGATCGCAAATTTCATAAGATGATCGCGAAAAAAAAATCATGAAATTCAATTAGTCATAAGATAATCAGCCCTCAAACTTCATGAATAGGTCACGAAATTTGCAACTTTTGTGATCTATAGTGATAAGAAAATTTTCATTAGTGATTTTCGGCAAGTAAAGGTAAGGTAAAGCGTTAATTGTTTCGGATTGCGTTTTCACTGTTATGAGGTGAGTTCGTGTTAATACTATTTTTCAAAGAAATCCTGAATATTTTTCAGATGAAAAAGCTACATATTTGCACATTAATGAATGCTATATATATATCTTCATTTTTCTACATAAAAGGTGAAGTTTATATTAAAGGTATAATTGTAAACTTCTTTTACAATAATTGTATTAAAATATGGATTCATTTTCTTTCATTTCGGGTCAGGTTGCCTTTCAATGAAAATCTTTCTAGCGGCTTATGTATTTACATGAAATTAAATCCTGTGGCAGGTCGATTGACTTATTTTCTTCGTTGCGAGTGAGGTACACTTTAAGTTTTTCGGATTGTGCTTTATCTCTTTCAGTCGGAGTGAGGATGACCTGGGTTTTAACAAGGAAGCCCTGAATATTTTTCAAATGAAAAATTATAGATTTGACTATTAATGGTAGCCCATAGTAATGACCCATGTGTTCATTTCTGTATGTAAGGGATAAAATTATAGACTACTTTATTAAAAACGTGTAAAATATAGAGTAATTTTCTTTTACTTTGGGATTTGGTGAAAGTTTGTCGGTTTTTATGTTGAAGAAATTATTTTGTCGGGTACTCACAGACTCCATTCCTACCGTTGAATAATTTTGAGAGTGTACACTATATTTTATGATTTAATAAAGCAAATAATTAAGTAATTTGAAACATTGCAATGGTTGCAGTAAATATAACGTGACACTAATAATCCAAAAAAGTCAGATAATTAAGAACTTGAATTATACTCGCTTCTTCCCCCCCCCCCCCAAAAAAAAAAAAAAAAAAAAATCTGAAAAAACTCTATTCCTGAATTTCTGTCATGAGGGGACTAGTTTTCCTATGATCAAGTTGTACACAGCTGAGAAGCAATTCATAAAAGAAAATGTCTCTCATGTATTTTTAAAATTAGCCAAAGTACGATATATGTCTCCCCTTAAGAAAGTTCGAATAGGAATTTTTTTTTTTTTTATAATTAATTTCTATGCATAAAGAATTTGTGTAATGCATATATTTTCATTGCAATCAAATATGATAAATTAATTTAGCGCTTGAGCAATTTTTTTAATTTTTGTTTGAGTCTGACAATTGATGGTTGATCAATTTTCTGAAAAATCAAATTCCTGGGGAGAGGAGGCTATTGCCCCCCCCCAGCCCCCCTCAAATGGCACCCCTGAAGGTCTCGGGTTCTAAACTCAGCAGGTTAAGTTGAAACTTGAATTAAAATAGATATACATTTTTGCAATTTGTCCTAACATTTTTAATTCATTTAAAACTATGTTATAACATCTTAAATGCCATTTTCTTATTCAAGAGTTCTTTTTATATGTACTCCCATTTGTGGTCCCATTTGCATGTATTTCTTAATCTTCAACACTAAACAAACTTTATTCCAAATTAAATTTGCACTGTACATTTCTACAATTAAAATAAAACGAAACTTTTGCATTGGGCAAAAGATTTATTTATTAGAGAAAATCTGATGATATTTTTATTTAGAACTTTGACATTCTACATTACTACATTTTATGCGCATTATATATCTAATACTGATTTTTCAGGTTGAACGTTTATCGTGAAAAAAATTGCCACCAAAATATTTTTACCCTACTATTTCCAAACAACAAACTTCATGCCCTATTTTTACAGCATTTGCAATAAAGATCTACCACGAAGTTTATTGTTCGTAAATACTGCTATTAAAATTTTTTGGTAACTTTTTTCTGAGACAAACATTTAAACCACTGACAGTATTAACTTTGTTGTATTGCTCTGTGCGGCCTGCCCACCGTCTCAAACATATGTTTGCAACCCGCAAGGAAAAAAGGTTGAGTATGGCTGATCTATATCAATAAAAAAAATTATTTGACGTAATAAGCCTCGCTAGATGGCACCAAAAGAAAACTGTCTAAAGATATAAAATGATACAAATTTGGCCATACAAAGAGTCTGCGCGTTACAGTAATAATTCCAATACAGGGAGTAAAATACAATACACCAGAAGTAAAATACAATAAAACCTGCTTAGACGGAAATGGAAACGACCAATGATAAATTCCATTTTATGCGGGCTCTTAACATTGACAAAGCATAATTGCATTTTTTAGGGGAAGGGGAACTGAAATCTGTTTTCTTTTTTTCAGTTTATTGCGCAATTCTTTTATAAACAGGCTTTAATCTATTAGAAAATAAATTTGCTGGATAGTACCTTTTCAAAAAATCTATATAGCAGTATTTGCTTGCAATTTTATTATTTCTTTTTGAGTGTTACAGTTTATGATGTATTTATAATTACTTTTTCATCTAAAGGTTTTGAATAAAAATTTTAAATATTGAAAACATAATTAAATTTTAAATGAATTCCTCAATTAATTTTGAATAAAAGAGTTTAAAGTGCGAGACAAATAAAAATCCAAAACCTTAAGCTGTGACTTTACACAACTTTTCAACTGAACTGGAGTTCGGCCCTGGTAATTTGCATCGTCTATACCCCCCCCTCCCTTTCCCCACCTTCTGCACGGACCTGCAATACAAATTTCAGGTTCATTTAAGAATATTATTATGGGCCCGGGCAACGTCGGGCAGAGCAGCTAGTAAGATATAAATGCTAAACCTCGAGATAGCCTAGATATAAATGCTAAAATGCTCACTGACTCTAAAAGCAGTTTCTAAAAAATTCCAAATTTAAAAGGAGTGATAATGCGCGAAAAGCACTCTAAAAACGTCCTAAATTGAGATTTCTATGGAATTTCAGGAAATACCATACTGATTTCAAAAGTAATGGTGGAAAATTGATGGCGATTGTCATTGCTCCAACATAGGCTATGTTTTATGTTGGTGCCACTAGCACCGTGGATTGCATGAGCGAAAAAGTTCTAAAATTGCAAGTATTGTGATACTGAAGACTCTAGAAAGTTGAAATTTGACATGGTAGTTATTTACAAGATGTAAATGGTAGTTATATGCTCTCTAAAAACAGTTTGGAAGAAATTTGAAATTTAAAAGTGTGAAATGAGCAGAAAATGCTCTAAAAACATTCTAATTTTGATTACTATGGAGTTGTTAGGGATATAAACTTGAAATTTGGCATGGCAATTATTTATAAAATGTAAATGCTCTCAAAGTATTGTTGAAAAAAAATCGAAATTTAAAAGCTGAAATAATCAAAAACTAGGGTGTAAAAAAATCATTTTTTTTAAAAAATCAAAAAAATCAGATTTTTTTCATTTAAATCGGATTTTTTTTATTTTTTTCCCTGTGTTAAAATATTAAACATCTACCAAGAATTAAGCATTTAAAAAATGAATAACCCTCCAATTACTAAAATAATCTTTTTTTTTGCTTTATTAATAAAATTTTAATTATGTAATTATAGAAATTACAAAAAACTGCAGATAAAAAATTTCTTTAGTAACATACAACATTATGTGCATTAATATTTTGTAATAATTATTTAAACCAATATTAAATACTGCTTATATTTT
The DNA here is from genome assembly GCA_963932465.1 of Maratus speciosus. Classification (NCBI taxonomy): domain Eukaryota; kingdom Metazoa; phylum Arthropoda; class Arachnida; order Araneae; family Salticidae; genus Maratus; species Maratus speciosus. Next base: position 39,188,372 of record OZ010792.1, read on the forward strand.
TAAGTTATTGATAAATTGCATTTAATTTTAAATTGATGATACAGATTAAATTTTGTAATTATTAAACAATTAACTGTTTAATTAAGAACACAATCTACATTTTTGAAAAAGTGGTTGAAAAAAGGTGATAAATAATAGTTTGATAAATTCATAAAGCAGTCAGTAATTTTACACAGGTCTAAAGCGTATGTATATCAAATTGTAGCAATGTATACAGCAAACTAGACACATAATTTATAAATAGATTACAAAAATTGTATTTTTGAAATTTAAATCAGATTTTTTCCCCACAACATTAAAAATATTTGAATAGCTACTAAATATTATAATGTTTTGAAGTTATTTAACATTTAGTTAGATGTTTTTTAAATGTATAATACATCTTTTTACACAGTTTAATAGTGTTATAATTAACAATAACAAATATTACATTTTTTACAAGTGATTTAGTGATCGTTTTCATTATTGATTATAATGCTTTTTCACACCACTTTAAAATATCAGAAAATATGTGATTTTATCATCATTGACACTCTATTGCTGTGTTCATTGTATATAAAAGAATGAATAACTTGATTATTAAAAGGAAATTATGACATTGCAAGTGATATTAGATTTAAATATCATTTTTAAATTAAATGCTTTTTATGTTTGTTAGATAAAAACTATGCTTTTTACAAACTTACTGTACTTAAAATTTTTCACAATACTTAGGAATTACGCTTAGAAACAATTATTTAAAGCTTTGTTTTGTGTATTCATAAGTCACAATACCTGTAGAAACTTTCCAAATTATGTTCATTTTAGATTTGAATACTTTTTTATGTCATTTTAAACATTTAGAAAATTTTTGATTTTAATCAATGATTTTTTTTAAAAATCACTTGATTAAAATCATGATTTAAATCGCTGATTCAAATTGTTGACACCCTATTGAAAACAGTTCTAAATTTTTTCTAAAATACGATTTCTATTAAATTGTTAAAGATAGAACCTTAAAATTTGGCATGATAGATACTTATAACATGTAAATATGCTCTAAGAACAGTTTCTAAAAGATTGGAAATTAAAAAAGATAAATGAGCGAAAAGGCTTTTAAAAACTCTAAATTATGATTTCTTTGGAATCTTCAAATCCATTTTAAAATTAATATTTGCAAATTGATGGTGGCAGTCCTTGCTCCAATATAGGCTATATTTTTATGTTGGTGCAATTACCACCATGGGAGTTGCAGACCGTTATGGCATGATGGTAACTTTTAAGATGTAAAAAAGGTTTCTAAAAAAATCAAAACTTTCAATGAAAACTGAAATAAGCATTTAAAGCTTCAAAATACATTCTAAATTACAATTTATTTAGAATAAGGTTTAGTTCTTCTCATTAATTTAAGTCTCATTTTCACCTAATGCAATGTAATAATGAAATTTAATCAGACTGTCGCTTAATTAGTCATTTTGAATTGTCCGTATCTGTATAATTTTTTCTAATAGAAAAAAGCATACAAATACCGCTTGGCATTTGTCACGTATTACGTGAACAATGCCGCGGGTTTTGTTAGTATAGAATATTTAGATAGAAAAAACATAGCCAATACTGGCAATTCTGTTTTTGATCACGGCTCTGAGATGTATGCACCTAGCACAAGGGATGATAAAAATTTCTATTTTGTGCTGCTTCGTATTGTACTTTTAATACTGAAGCACAATTGAAGAGCTTAGTGGAAGAACATGTTAACATTTTCTCAAAAATTGTTTTATTTTATGGATGAAAGTGTTATGAGATATTATATCATATGGTAAAACTAAAATACTAAAATTCTACTTAATACTGAAGATACAAGACAGTATCTTTTAATATTTAATATTAGTATATTTAATAATTCACATGGTGAAAATAATTTCTAATAGTATATAATTAAATGTTAATATTCTTTTCTAGGAGAGTTTAGTATCACCTATTAATATTCAAATATATGCTACTAAGAAGGAATTAAATAAGTAACTAAATTATAACAAAAAGATTTCACTTCAATTTTCACAAATTCTAATTTTTGTTACATAACATCATCTTCCACTCAGGTCAATTATTACTACTCTATTAATTAGTGCATGTGCTGTAAAGCTGTGACCTTTGCATGATTTCTATTTTTTTTTTTTTTTTTTTTTTTAAGAGTCATGACTTTTCTATGATTTATGCAGTAGTAGATTTACTTACAGTTAAATCATTAAGTTTTGACAGATACCAACTAATATTATTATTGATAAAAAATTGCTAAATAAATTATTTAACTACTCTAACAAATAATTGAAATTACTGTTATACTTGATATTTTTTGATAAAATTAATTATTTTTGCAATGACTATAAGCCCATTAAATGCAATGCTGATGTCTTTTTAAGCATAACTCAAAAACTACTAGGTGTAATGGGTCGGAATTCTGATTATGCATAGCAGATACTCCTTGAAACCAATGTCTGTTAAATAATTTAAAGGCTTTAATCCATATTTTTGTAATATTAATTTCATATTTCATGCATAAAAAATTGAAAAATGCATGAATATCACATAATTATGTTTGAGATATACCAGCACCACAGGAAAAAAACAAGAAAAAATAAGTATTACAGGACAAAAGAAATGATTGAAAATATTAAAATTACTTTAATTCCTAAACTTCTTCATAAAATAGCTTCAAGTTTGACATCTGAAGTTAAAATTTATCCAACAATTAAAATACATTGTCAGGCTAGCTCAGATTAAAACCACACAGAAATTTCACATAACTTCCAAATAACGCTTTCTCAGGGTAGCTTTTTAAATATTTTTTATTTAATCTTGGTAAGACGGCACATAACAAATAGAACATCACACGTACACATAAAATAATAAAAGCGCGAATAACTTCCTACATATTTCCACAACTCAAAACAGAGCAGAACTACCTCGAACTAACAGCGCTTCTTATTCGGCAGAGCTCACGCAAACCGGTCACGTGACTGCCGGTAAAGTCTATTATTTTAAACGGGTGGCTCACGTTACATCCTCCCCCTCTGTTTCCGATTTACGTCTCGGAAAGGAAACAGGATGCTTTCTGGGTCTTCCTCTTTTTCTCAAGGGTGCAACTGGAATAGTTTCAGTTTCTTGAAATGGTGACAAGGCGGAAACATGGTAAGACCCAATTCGCTTGGTAGGATTGTCCAGGCTAGCAATATCATATGTCACTAGCGACTTTTGAGTCAAAACTATGTATGGCCCATCTCTCTTAGGCATAAATTTTGCTGTTTTATTTTTACTTGCCGTGCTCACAGGGTGTAGGGTAACCCATACTTTATCACCAGGTGCGAAATACACTCGTCTACGATTCTTATCATAATATTTCTTCCGCTGATCTTGTTTCATTTCAACACTCTCTTTCACACTTTTTGAAATATTTGCAAGACGTTTAAGATATGGGGTTATTTCCGGAACAAAATTGTCATTTTCCACAACAGCTCTGAAATCGTTCACATCATCATCGATTGTTCTTAATTCTCGACCAAATTGCAGATAGGCGGCAGTTTGGCCAGTTGTATCAGATTTGGCAGAGTTCATAGCAAATCTAATAAAAGGAAGTTTGTCAATCCAGGAACTGTGTTCATCTCCAACAAGGATTGCTATTCGAGGTTTCAAGTCTCTATTTTTGCGTTCGACCGGATTAGCCTGAGGATGGTACAAAGGTGTCAATGATTGGTCTATTCCAAGAATGTAACAAACTTGTTGTAGAACAGCGCTCACAAACTAAGGGCCGTTATCACTTATGAGTCTTCTTGGGATACCATAACGAAGGAAGATCTCTTCAATCAGAGTAGTCGCACATTCTTGTGCAGTGGCAGTTGTTAAGGCAAATAGTTCGACCCACTTAGTGGCACAATCTTCTACTATAAAAATCCATCGGTGCCCATCTTTACTAGGAGGCAATGGTCCAAAGAGATCAATGCTGAGGGTCTCAAACCGCTGAGCATAAGCAGGTGTTCGTAATAAACCGGCTGGTTTCTGATTTGTTGCTTTATAACGAGCGCACTCTGGGCACTTTTTCACATATTCAGAAATGTATGCTCTCATGCCTGTCCAATAATATCTTTTAGCAATTCTCTGATAAGTTCCTGCTTCACCATAATGTCTGGCTGAGGGGTCGTCATGATGAAGTTTCAAAATATTTTGTCTTTCTTGTACTGGAACGACCAGTTGCGCTTCTTCAGCATCTGATTTGGGAGCATACCTATAAAGCACACCTTGATTCATCAGGAATCCTCTATCAGTCCAATTGGCGAAATCTTCGCTTTTCTGTTCGTCTTCGAAACAATCTATAATCTTTTTAAGGTTTTCATCTTGCAGCTGAGCTTCTCTGATATCTTTTGGACTTCTTGTTGGCATGTCTATGCTGACAAAATTGCATGTCTCACAGAAAGCAGATTGATGATTACAGACAGGGCGTGATAGCATGTCAGCCGCAACCTTTGATTTTCCAGGTTCATATTCAATTTTCTTCTTAAGAATTTCTTTCTAAGTAGGAGTCATCCGATTAGGTGGTGCAGCAACAGGAGCACTATTACCTGTATTCATACGATGCTCCACAAACGGGGTTGCCTCTCCCCCTGGTTGAAAACATTTTTCATACCTTTTCTGAAGTTTATTAAGTTTGTCCCTTTCATCGGAATTTAGATTTTTGTTTTCATCTTCATGTAAAGCGTACATACTCACTTTGACCGCACCAGCTGACGTACTATTTTCTTCTTCGTATTCATCTACAAAACAAAACTTTTCCTAAGGTTTATCACTGAAATGCCATGTTTTGTTGACAGTATCTAACACTATGTCTGCATTATGCAAGAAATCCATACCTAAAAGAGTTCTATTACCCTTGGCATCTGGTAATACAATGAACTCAGTTTCGAAGACTCGGCCTTCAATCTCTACGGGCACAGTGGCAGACAAAGTGTTTCTAACCACTGTAATTACGTCAGCTAACGTAACTTCATGAGTATGAGGGTTCAATGCAACACCAGTTTTTAAAAATAATTCATACATATGTTCTCCTGCAATAGAACGATTTGCTCCCGTATCTGCACAAACTAACACTTTTTTATTTCAGATCGTGATAGGCACATTTGGAGCTGAAACTGCTGATGTATTTAAACTATACAGCTGAAGACGATGTGCTTGAACAGTTTGTTTTTTAACTGTAGGGGAACAATCTGGGCATTTCTTCTTTATAAATTCCAATTTACCACAACCATAGCAAACAATATCCGATTCTATGCATCGATTAGCAAACGTAGGGGAAGATCGGTCTTCTTTTGGAGGCTTACTCTGCTTCCAATTATTTTCTCGACGGGAAAACTCTTTTTTCTCTTGGGGTACAACCGGATCTCTTTTAGGAAACGTAGATCTGATAATGTCATAAGCATCTAATTTTTCGGCAAGGTTGACTGCCGAATTTAAATTTTCCCAATCGTCTAACATATGCTGTTTGCATTCAACACGTTCGCGCCTTTTCATTTGATCAGCCATGATAAGATCCTGAAGAGCTTCAAAAGACGTTACAGTTAATTCTTTAAGCCAGTTTTCAAAATAAGCTCGAAGTTCGAAATAATAATCTCGCCAAGTAATTTCTTTGGCCTTGCGATGAGTAAAGAACAGTTGCCTAAACTTTTTGTAACTAATTTTAAACCTTTTTAGAAGTAAATCTTTAACATGTGAAAAATTTGAAGCGTTTTCTTCTGATTCATGAGCGATAAGCATAGATAAAAGATGGTACAACACTGAGTAAATAAGAAACCCACAGATGCTCTGGTACCTTCGAGAGCTTTAGCTGACATTCCAGGAGCACCAAAAACAAGGTTACATCATCAGTTTCTGGCCTAAATGTAGGCAACAGCTTTTGGATATCTATCTTACTCTCTGGTTGAGACATTATCCCTGCTGCATTACCACCTACCGCTCCACTAGAAGCACTTTGGCTCTGAGCTTGTAACTTGAGCTTCTCAAGCTCAAAATTCATCTCAAGCTTTTTTAACTCTAACTCTTCTGCTCTATGCTTTTCTTCTAATTCTAATTTACGCTGTTCTAACTCTGCTGCTTTTTGTTTTTCCTTAAGTCCTGTCTGCGTTGTTCTTCCTCGCGAGTCGAAATTTGGTTTCTGACTAATGAATTTACAAAATCAACTTCGTACGAGGGGGAGGATTTAATTTTTTCCCGCAATGTGACAACTGTCATAGAGGGTTGCACATCTAAATTCATTTCTAACGCAACCTGATATAAATCCTCTTTGCGAGCTTTATTAAGTTCAGACATTTTAAACTTTAGCAAAACAACAAAACAAGTACCCACAAATGCCAAAAATTCATTTAAGTTATTCCCCAAACGTGTGAGCTTTGCCGTTACAACTCATATAAACAAGACTTTAATAAAGCAAGACAGTAAGGTTTAACCTTAGCAAAACTCTGACTACAAAACAAAACAAACTTTAAATCCCTGCAGGTATAAATAAACTGGATGGCCATAATGCGACATTTAATCAAAACAATATTTTAACCAATATAAAACCATTTACTGAATAGTTAACACTTTCAAACAATATTCTAAATAATATCAAACACATAAATGCATAATTAAAATTTCAACCAATATTATTATTATATACTTAATATCGGTTTCATTCAATGTAACTTTAAAAGAAAAGAAAGTTTCTTTTATAAACAAACAATAAATGCAAAACTTACTCATACCATTTTGAAAATGAATCACATTCAAGGCTTTTTCATCAGCAAATCAGCAACTCAAAATTAAATACTTACGTTTAGCATTTAAATAATAACAAACACTTAAATAAAAATAGTAATCAACTCTCTTGTGAAACCAATAAAAAAAGAAAGAAAGAAATACGCATCTTTATGAGAATTGCGATAAAATTATAAATACATTTGACAGACAGTTTATTTCCCTTTTTAAAAAAAGAAAAGAAAAAAAAAAAAATCAACGAAAACGTAAATGAATATTTCTTTTGCTTCCGCTCTCTCTCTCCCCCCCCCCTTTTTTTTTTCAAAAAATATCTTACTTAAAACAAAGTAAAAATTAATCATGCAAGAACAGAATTAAAAGTAACTTTTCAGAATAATGGGTGAGGGGAGGGGGAAAAGGAAAATATACAATACATAAATGAATGGAAGATAATAAAATGAATTCAAAATAATAATGTCAAAAGTATTAAGAATTTCTAGAATATTAGTAATGTTACGAAGGATAAAGTCAAGAATCTGAAGAATGCATTCTTTTTAATAAAAATACTATGGATCCATTCTATTTAAAACACTTACTTGGTAAAAATATTTTGTAGAACAAATAAATCTTGTAGAATAAACCACTATAGGCACAAACACAGTAGGCACCGTTCTAAGAACAAATGAAATGAAAGGTTTTTTAAAAACACTCATATCGTAGCATTTTTTTTTCGTCGTAAACAAAACAATTTGCAGAATAACTTTCAAAAATAAGAACACATATCACATCGTGTAAAGTTGATGCATGAAAATGGCAAAGGTAACAAAACAAAAATTAATCTATAGAGCATGGCGAACATACCTCACAAGCTTACGACGACGAATTATTCTGTAGAATTATAGGAACATATTTTTACACGCAAAGACGATTGAATCTGTAGAAAATTAGGAACATATTTCACTTGCACATGACGACTTAATCTGTAGAATTTTAGGAACATATTTCACACACTGACAACGATCGATCGTGCCATTTTTTATCTCTGCTAGTTGAAACAACACTTCTTGAATAAAAATATATCATTGTTTTGTAGAATTAGGATGAGAACATTTTCCTTCGAATTCGGGGCCTGACGTTGGGTAGCCAATTGTCAGGCTAGCTCAGATTAAAACCACACAGAAATTTCACATAACTTCAAAATAACACTTTCTCGGGGTAGCTTTTTAAATATTTTTTATTTAATCTTGGTAAGACGGCACATAACAAACAGAACATCACACGTACACATAAAATAATAAAAGCGCAAATAACTTCCTACATATTTCCACAACTCAAAACAGAACAGAACTACCTCGAACTAACAGCACTTCTTATTCGGCAGAGCTCACGCAAACCGGTCACATGATTGCCGGTAAAGTCTATTATTTTAAACGGGTGCCATGCGTCACACGATGTCAAATTTTGGCTATTATCACTGAACTTTTTAAAATAAACAAAAAATCATTCTGTGTATTAAGATATTTAAAATGCTATTCTAACTTGTCCAAGAAAAGAGTAATTTGTTTTGTGTGATCCTATTAACTTTTTATGCCTGGTGAAACTTTTAAGTAATATAAAAGAAAACTTATAATAAACATTTAACAAACTGATTGACAGTAATACAATTAAGAACGAATTATAGATACTTTACTATACCATATTACAAAACCTTTTTTTTTGCACAAAGTAAAAATATTTTTTTACTTGGCTAATTCTTTTCCAATTATAAGTATACAGCTCCAAAATGTACGAAGACAGGGTGGAAAGTTCCGTTTTTGAAAAAGTCTTGTGCCATCAGATGTTATCAAAAATTAAACAAATTTGAAGCCACACATGAAATTTGAAAGCTTTAAGTAAACGTTAGTCGAAAGAAGTTTTCAAACCACTGTTTTAGTGACTTGAGTTAGGAGCCTCACTTGAGGCTTAGGTGAGCAAGAAGGTTAAAAGTTCGTTTCTATTTCAAGATAAAGATGCCTACCTAAGATTATTTTTCTCACAAATAATCACAGGAGGCTTAATTCCAAATTGAACAGGGTTCCTACACAATTCTGGTAAAAAAATTCCCTGACTTTCCCAGGTTTTCCCTGACTTTATTCAAAAATTTCCCAGTAAAAATTCGGCTTATATATTGCTGTAAAACCCTCCACAATGGACTTTAATTTAGATAAATGCTAGAAAAAAGTATGTGCTGTATGAATTTCCAATTTTTTAATTATTTTATATCGGTATATAGTTTGCATAAATTTTATATAAAAAATTTAGATTAGATGAATAATTAATTCAAAATTTCTTCATTTAAGACAATAATAGAAATTCTGATGGAAGTAGTATATCAAAAATTCCCTTACCTTTTCAAAAAATTAAAAAAATGGCCTGACTTTTTGCCTAAATTTTCGAATTCCCTGGGCCCATAGAAAACCTGTTGAATAGTAGCTTTTTTATTTCTCTGTGACAATTTGATAATAAAAATGTACAGGATGTTATTTTTTTTAAGGGGGGGGGGGGGGATTGGGAGTCAACTGTACATCTCTAAGTAAAAAAAAAAAAAAAAAAAAAACCTCTTGAATCTATTATGCAAATGAATATCATATCAGAATATTAAAAAAATTATGTAGTTATACTTAAAAAAATAACAATGTTTTAAAATTATATTTTATACCAGCATTAGAAATCAAATTATTCAATGTTTTTTTTTTTATATATATATAATTACTAAAAACAGATTTTACAAAAAATGCAATCCAACTATTTATTGTTATGTTTAAAGATAACTTACATTACATGCTTCTCTCCAGATGTTACAAATACGTCTTTCTTGTGAGAGGAAAAAGACATACTATGGATAAAAAGAGGTAAATCATTCGAGATGTAAAGTACAGACTCTAATTCCCAATGCCATATGTAAATTTTATTTTCAGGATAGCAAGATAGTGCAATCAAGAGATCACCTTGAGGACTAAATAATGGAAAAAAAATTTTTTTTAATTAATGAATATTTATTATCTAAATCTAAAAGCATTTCAAATAACAAACCTAATGGTAGGATCTTAAACAATAAATACCTTTAATCATATAGAAGCATATTTATTGTAAATAGCAATTAAATTACTTTTCAGCACATATTATTATAAAATAGTGTGTGTGTCTGTCAGCAATGTTATGAATGAACAGCTTCTTAAGTCCACAAATTTAGCATGAAGGTAGTACTAGAGCAGAATTTATGCAACTGAAAACACAATACTCAAATTTTCATTTAATTTTTCTTTATGTTTTACACAATTTCTCTCTCTCTTTTTTTTTTTTTTTTCTTAACACGGGTTTTAATTTTTGGAAAATAAAAGTTTTTGCACTGTTAGAAAGAACAAAAGGTCATTCTAACAAAGTTTTTTTTCTAAAATTATTTTCTAATGTTTGGGGGATTTTTAAAGTACTGTAAAAGCACTTATTTTTGCGAGGCTTTCATTTTCGAGAGCTCGTCGTAATCGCGAAAATTTAAACCTCGCGTTTTTTTTTTTTTTTCGCCTAAAATAATAATAAAAAATTGGAATTTTTTCACTTATCCAAAATTTAATGATTACAGTTACTAAATAAGAAATAAGTACAAACATTTCTTGAACACTTACAACTATTTCTTGAATACTATACAACTATTTCTTGAATACTTACAACTATTTCTTAAATACTATACAGCTATTTCTTGAATAAAAACAATAATACAACTAATAGAATACAGCGTCATTCACTTACAATATTTATACCAGCTTGTTTGAAGCCATTCAAAATTATCTCATGTTTGGGTTCAACACTGTTAAATGTGCGCACAAGCCAAGAAGCGTGAACCGTAAGGCATGCTACCGTAAAGGCATGGCCAAGAAATGGTCATTTTATTTTAACAAAATGTTTTTAGATAATTTTCTAATGTTAAAAGAATATGCTGCTCGTTTAGCCAGTTTAAGAATAAGATGTTTTAAAAGCTTGTCAAGTATTTTTGTCTCTTAGGCATAGCCAAATAATGTGATAGATAAAGGAGTTGGATAGTATAAAGGGGTCGGAATCGCAGTTCCAAAATTGTTTACTGGTCGTTTATTTCATGTATGGTAGAGGTGAATTAACCCTCATGTTAAAGGTATATATAAATGCATGAACTCTCGAAGCGACAATTTTGATAAAGATAGTGTCTCTTTACGACTAAAAAGTGTTTGTAAATTATGACTGTGCCTCATTTCTATTTTTGGAGAATATTCGTACATTGCCGATAGTTATAGTTGGTTTCGCCAGGTTAAAGGTCTTATGGCATTTCTCTCCAAATGTTCAAAGTTTCAACGGACGTTGCACTGGAGGTTTTTTCAAGTAAATTGTTTTTCCTTTACTTCTTTTATTAAATACAGTTTAACCATAATATATTTAATGTTATGAGAGTTTAAATTAAATTTTTGCGAGTTCTTTTATTAAACTATTTTTCTTACTCTAGTTATCACTTAAAATTAAATGTAAAGTAAAAGTTTTAGAAGTAAATGGATATTTAACAGTAAATTGTTTCTTACAAGGGAACCACTTTTGGTGTTGCTCACACCTAGCATTGAGACCTGGTGCATTTTAAAGCTCTATATTATGAAGTTTGAGAATCGATAAAATTTTTCTGTTAAAATAATATTTCTTGATTATACAGCAGCATAACTTTCTGAAAATGCAATTTTCGAGACCACTTATCGGAATATTAACACTGAATTTTTTTAAAGAAAAGCATTTAAAAATAAAAATTAGTTAATAAGTATAAAATATTGAAAAAAGTTTGAAAATTCCTTCAAAAACCCACGAATTTGATTTTGAAAAAATTCAACTTTATACTTATATTTTTGGTGGGGAAACAGTTGGCGTTTATTTTCAAAAGTAGAGCTCTCTGGCAACCCTAGCCAAATGTCATAGCTGAATTTGTAATAGCTAGAAATTGCAATGTCCGACCTATTTCACCACAGTAATTTTTCTAAATTGTGTAAAAATATTAATTTACTTTATGATTACTTTTACCAAAGGATCATTTAATACAGCAACATTTCATTTTAAACATTCAAAACTTTATTTCATTCGATTTCAAAAGAAAATAGTTTGCTTATTTTGTAGTTCACTAAAAAATAGTTTTCAATGATCTTCGAAGCTTTTATCGAATTATATTTATTACTTATATATTTATCGTCTGCATGGAAAAAAAAATAGAAACCTAATATTTGTTTCTTATGGTATCAATTATAAAAAAAATCGCAATCTGATATAATTCTAGTAATATGTTCTGTACATTTTCTCTTTGGATAAAGCAGGCGGAAAAATTGTAGCGCCATATTTGGCAACTTAACTCACTTTCGACGTGAAATAAACAAATAATATGTAATAATAAAAAATTAAAAGTATAAAAAAGTACATAAAATATTATTTTAACAGAGAAATTTTTTCGGTTCTCTAACTTTTATGTATAGGGCTACAAAACGCACTAGGTCTCGATGCTAGGTGCCAGCAACACCAAAAGTGGTTCCCTTGTTAGTTAAAAGTTCTTTTTTCCATTAAAAGTAATAGATAGTAAAGTTCTTCTTTGTTTGACTTGTGTTCCCCCCCCCCCCCCTCCACGTATAATTAAGAATTGTTTAAGGAATAGAACCCTTTAGGAGTTCTTGTTTTTATCTTAATTAGTGGTTGGGTACACAATGTCAATTTAAGCCCTTTTAATGAATTTTTTTAAAGTTATTTTTTTTTAGCTTTTTAACTGTTTAAATATATTCGATAATTTTACACCCTCTGGGTTCCAGAGTCCCGTTTTTCTTTGCCGATGTTATGAGACAGATTATTTATTGGATACAGGATTAAATGAATCCTGTGTTAAAACTGTCTATGCTTTAGAATGCTGGAATAGGCATTTAGTCATTTTTTACACTTGTTATATTTTGTTTAATAAACGCTGTTATTTTAAATATAACTTTTAGTCTGTGTTCCTTCTACACACACTGACATGAAATGGTTGCACATTTTTTTTTTTTTTTTCAGCTTTTGGATTGTTTTCAATCTCTTTTACCTTTTGGCCTATTAGGATTTTAGCACCCATTACAGCCCTTCCAATTTGCATTGAAGAGAATTCTGCTTGTTAATTACTTAATTGTTTCAGACTTAGTCCGGCATGTACTTCCGTTCATGCTAGACATTATATTTACACTCATATATTCTGTTCATGCTGGACATCATATTTACACTCATATATTCCGTTCATGCTGGACATTATATTTACACTCATATATGCCACACTGTTGGTAAGATATGCACCCAGTTTTAATACCTAATTTCGAATAAATATATATATTTAATAAAAGAAAAAATGAGAATAATATTTCAAAAGATTTTATTCTATTAAAGTTCAGCAATTATATTTAATATTGCACAATATTTATAGCATATTATTTCATGGTTTTGTATATTGAAAAAGAACACAGTCATCTGATGATCACATATACCGGGTGTCCCAAAAAGGACCGACTGATTTTAAAATTCAATAACTTCCAAATGGTGACAGATATTAAAAAAATTCTTGCAGGAGGGTTATGCATAAAGTCAAAAGTTTTATTACAGTGATTTTCGATTTTAGTTCGAATTAGAAACAATAGATGGCGCTGTAAGCAATAGTCGCTAAATACAGGCTCGATTTTTGGTCCTTTCTGTTGCTCCATGCAGAAAAAAGAGATGGAAATGTATTATCCGGGCCACGAAGTACCAAAAATCGAGCCTGAATTTAGCGACTATTGCTTACAGCGCCATCTATTGTTTGTAATTCGAACTAAAATCGAAAACCACTGTAATAAAACTTTTGACTTTATGCATAACCCTCCTGCAAGAATTTTTTTAATATCTGTCATCGTTTGGAAGTTATTGAATTTTAAAATCAGTCAGTCCTTTTTGGGACACCCGGTATATGAGGCATAGTCAATAAATTCCCTATTTTGTCGCCTACATTCATGCAGGTGTTCGTTGGAGGGGGAATATCTTTTTTGGAGGTTGGGAGTACTGACTGATGAGGAAAACACACAGGCATCTGGAATTCATTTCCGGTACTGTCAACGTTAGCTGCAGATCATTTCTGATGAAGCGAATTTTTTATGTGTCAGATTTTGAAATGTCGTTTTTAGAGCAGCATGCAAACATCAAATTCTGCATTTTGCTCGAGAAATCACCTTCGCAGGGTTTCCAACACATTTTAGTCTCCTAAAAGAGGGAAAGGGGACCATTTTTATTTTAAAAGGGGACTTTGGGGAACCATTTATATTAAAAAAAAAAGGGACTTTGAGGGACCATGTCTAAAAATGCAGCAAAGAATTTTTCTAAATATGCAAGGAAATTTTTTAAAATTACCTCAAAAATATGTTAATTGGTTATCTTTATAAAGATGGATCACTAAAAAGCACACCCAGCTAAATATTCTACTGCAAGAAGATAGGAAGAATTCCAGTATTCAGTACTCACATTGATAATTCTCCTTAAAGGAGCTTTAAATTTAAATTGTTGCTTTATTAAGGGAAGATAAGACTGGGTGCAATCCTATGGGAAATATGTGAGTTTTAAGACCTGTCTTTTCGGAAACTACCTGACCGATTTAGATGAAATTTGGAATCCATATCCACTGGATTACGCCCAAGACTTATGGCAGAGTTTTTTTCTGCGACTAAAACTTTTTATTTTAGAGCAACGGCAATTTTTCAGAAATTTAATTAAATTTTTTAAAAACTGTCTGCCACATATGTATGCTGTTATCTTATCTTTATACTCTAACACAAAAGAAATATATATACCAAAATTGCTCGAGTACTTTATGAGATAACGGGATTTTTACCTGAAAAATACGATTTTTTAGGAAATCCAAAAAACAAATATTTACAATTCTTGCTCTTTGCGAATGAGAAATTGAGTTTTCTGATTACGTACTGACAGAACAGATGTTGGGAGTGCCGATAGTCAGTCAAATGTTTATACACCTTTTAAAAAACTTCTTATTCAATTAAAAGATGCCAACTTTTTGTATTTTGTTTTGTGTTGAACTGCAACTTGTATTTTTTGAACTTGCACTTTGTGTTACAAAATGACAAAGCCGAAAAGTGTTTTTGAGGGAAGATAAGAATGGGTGCAATCATAGGGGGGGGAATGCGGGCTTTAAGACCTGTTTCCTCAGAAACTACCAGACCGATTTTGATGAAATTCTAAATCCCTATTCACTGGATAATGCTTAAGACTTATGGCAGACAGTTTTTTTCTGTGACTAAAACTTCTTATTTTAGAGCAATCGCAATTTTTAGGAAATTTTCCATTTTCAGAAATGTTTTTTTTCTGAAACTAATTACATTTTTTAAAACTGTCTACCACATAGGATCTTACATTTGTACTCTATGAACAAAATTTTTTTTATCAAAATCACTCAAGTACTACTTTAGTAGTTAATGGGGTTTTTAGCTGAAGAGTACAATTTTCCGAAAATCTACAAAACTTAGACTACATATAATAAATGAGTATAAAATGCTAGAGTAAAATAAATGTTAGTGGATGTGGCATCCCAGCCGCATCTTCCCTTAGTGTGAGTAGGTGTGGAGTCCCAGTCTTGTCTTCCCTTGAATTTTTACAATTATTTCTAATGGTCAGAAAAAAACTCGCCATACCAATGGATTTAGAAAGTATTAGATGTAAATTTCCAACTGGGCAAAAAGACTGGGCCCCTTTTTTCGCCCAGTTGGAAATTTACATCTAATATGATTTATTTACCAATTAGAATAATTGTGTTAAAATTAATCAGTGGGTTTAGGAAGGTTCAAAGCATTTTTTAAGATAATAAAAAAAAAAATTTTTTCAAAGAATTTCACTGATGTCTCCCCTTAATATTTATAAAAGCAAAAAAGGGATTTACAATAAAATATAAACACTAAAAATTGATGCATCTAAGAAAATATCAAATCAATTGTTAACAGGGTTGCACAGTAGCAATTACAAAGTATAGTGCATTTCATCGAATTTAACACGGAGTAACAGTGATCAGTTAATAAATAAAAAGAAAAGGGTCCAGTTAAACTGATGGCATTGAGCTCTCAGGCTATTCACACTAATTGTAAAGTATACTCTTATTTCAAAGAATAATGTCCTTGAAAAATAAATTAAGGGGGGGGGGAAGATTAGCCCCCCAGTGTTCTCGCTGCCACTCGCCATTGTGCCAAAATAATCCATTTGGCGAGTAAAAGAACAATCAGACTCGCCAAATTGCGAATGCTCTATTTCTGCTCTTTTTGTGTGTGCGTATATGTGCCAATAAAGTCGAGATTCTATCCGCGTTGCTGAACGATTGATTTCGCTTAGATTCAATCGTACCATGCCGTTTACACTGCTCTATTTATAAAGATACAGACTCAACATCAATTCAATTTAGCAACAGCCAAAGACAGAAAGGATTATACTATAGCTGTTTCTCTATTGTCAGTTAATCACTATCTATGCACCAGCATCCTGCCAGTAAAACCACAAAGAAAATTACTCACATCAAGCACCAAATAGAGAAAAGTTTTGCTGGAATGCGGCCCGGTAGCAGAAAGTTCGAGACGCGCGACGTGCGTCGCAGATTTATTTTGGACCTTGCAGATAAATTTGCCAACTTGAAAAAAAAAAAAAAAGTATTTCCTTTTTAAAAAAAAAAAAAAAAAAAAAGTACGAAAATTCTGACAAAAAATATCGCGAATTCGACAAATGGTCGCCGAAAAATATCAATTTCGGCAATCGTTCGCATAAAAAATCGGTAATTTATAGCCAAAGGGTCGCTATAAAAACGCGAATTTCGTCAAAAGAGACCGGAAAAAAAGCATGAATCTCGTCCCAGGGTTGTAGAAAAAATGCAAATTTCTGTCGCAGGATCGCGGAAAAAACACGAATTTCGTCAAAGGATCGAGGAAAGAATGCTAATTTAGTTAAAGGATTGCGGAAAGAACGCAAATTTAGACAAACGATTGTGGGGAAAACGCAAATTTAGTCAAACGATCGCGAAAAAACGCAAATTTATGTCAAAGGGTTGCGGAAAGAAGGAGGAATTTCGTCAGAAGATCTCGAAAAGCGTAAATTTCTGCCAAAAGATCGCTGTACAAACTTGAATTTTATCCAAAAATCCCGAAAAAACGTGTATGTCGTTCCTGGGGCGCAAGAAAAACGCAAATTTCTGTCACAAAATCGCGGAAGAAACTTGAATTTCATCAAAGGATCGAGGAAAAAACACGAATTTAGTCAGACAATCGCGGAAAAAATGCAAATTTCTGTAAAACGATCCGAAAAAACGCAAAATTTTGTAAAACAATCGCGAAAAAACTCAAATTTTTGTAAAACGATCGTGAAAAAACGCAAATTTCTGTAAAACGATCGCGAAAAAAAAAAAACTCAAATTTCTGTCAAAGGATCACGAATAACGCAGATTACTGTCAAAGGATCGTGAAAAAAGAAAAATTTATGTCAAAATATCGGAATTAAATTTGCGGAATTTCGTCAAAAAATCGCAAAAAGTGCAAATTTCTGCCAAAGGATGGCTGTAAAAGCGCGAATTTCGTCAAAAGATCCCGGGAAAAACGTGAATTTCGTCCAGAGGTGCCGAAAAAACGCAAATTTCTGTCACAGAATCGCAGAAAAAAACACGAAGTTCGTCAAAGAATCGAGGAAAAAACGCGAAGTTCGTAAAGGATCGCGAAAAAAAGCTCATTTTTGTCAAAGGATAGCGAAAAAACGGCAAATTTCGTCAAAAGATCGCGAAAAAAAAAAGAATAATTTCCTCATAAGATCGCAAAAAAACGGCAGATTTCGTTAAAAGATCGAGGTAAATGGCATATTTCGTCAAAAGATCGCGAATAAACCGAAATTTCATCAAAAGAAAAACACATTAGTGCCGGTAGTGGATTTTCGCTCCCTGCCCCCCCCCCCCCCCCCTCTGTTGTAACCTTTCGGAAATTTTGGCTGTAAATTTCAGAATTTTTTCTTTTTTACTCAGAATCACCCCTGCTATTAATCAGTAAGAATGCTGTTTATTTTAACACTCATAATGTTTGTACATAAGAAAATGTAACACGCTACTCCCACAGACAATTTTCATCCCACTAAATTGCTGTCGCAGACACAGCCATAACTTTCTGCTACTGGGGAATGCGGTATTGAAATTAGCCATTTACCATACTATTTATTAGTTGTAAGCAAAGTATCATTAGCCGGTCAAATTCTTTCGATTGGTTAAGAATCGAAATCTCATAGAAATTTTTAGTGTATATTTTCACAACGATAAATCAAAAAATAGCTGTTTTTAATTTTTATTTTGACTGCTAAAAGGCATTTACACATTTAGGAGACTTTTAGAATGTACTTATTTTTAATATTTTCTGAAGTCGATTGACGAATTTCTATTTTATAAGCAATTACAAAAAATTAGGTTATTTTAGAACATTTGGAAAAAAAGGGATACAATAAGGGACATTTTTCAATTATTCACGCCAAATCTATTTTGCTAAGATTTCTTTTCATTTGGCTACTGTTTTTTATTTCTTATTCGCCAAATCGTGTTGAGATAACTACCAATAAGTAATATCTCGGTAAATTAATTTAACAGAGTGAATTACGCAAATGGAAACGTAATTGCTTTATGTCCCAACCTTGGATGAAAAAAATACGTTAAACTATTAAATCTGTCATAACTAAATCTTTAAATGGAATTAAAATGTCAAAACAGTTTAATGGAATTAACTTGCTGAAATATAAAATAAGAAACTACTATGTGATCTAAATAATGAAAGACAAATTTAAAAGAAACAAACATTTATTTAGATTTAGTCAAAATAGAAAAACAGATAAATTAACTAAAAGAATAAAAATACATAAAACATACCTCAATCAGTTTTAACTTTAAATGACATTAACTATGAATTTACATATAGAACAAATTGTAATGAGTAACATTCCATGACACACTATTACAGAAGTATAAAAATGTAAAACATCTTTCGATTCAATGCTCCAGAGCTCGAGAAGTAATTTATCATTGAAAAGCCACACTTCGTCTTAAACCAATTCCAGCACTTCCAGAGATATACTGCAGTGTAAAAAAATTCATTTCAGACCAGGAAAACCAATAGACAACCACCTGTTCGAAAATACGAATAACTAACTCCTTTCACCGACGTCGAGGAATTCGTAAAAAGCTTATTTAACACTTTCATATAATATAGCAACGACTTCATTTCAAATTAACTTTAAAAGTTTTCGAAGATAGAGGTCACATGATATAGCCTTCACTATTCCATCAGATGACTAAAAACGAAACCAAGATTAGTTGATATCCATTCAGTAATTCCAAGAAGAGAAAGACTTTAATTCATCGTGTGCTTCCCAGCTTAAACAGACTTCCATGCCGATGATACTTAAAAGTAACTATTCACATCATATTCAAAGGATAAATCCCAACTGCCGAAGAAACACGCTAGCCGAAACATATATATGGTTCGGACATGCGTACCAGCTATCGGCATATGCAAAACAGACAGCTTCCAGAATGATCGGAGACTTACGACGCACTTTACCGGACAACTAACGCCATCTTGTGGCGACCGGGAGTACTGCTTAACTATCATACGTGGAAAACGATCTCCGAAAACCGCGATGTTTGAAAGACAGGCGACGGCATTAGAAGATACGATTAGAGGTAAACTGTAACTAAGGCTGAAAGCAAATCAAATAAAGGAATTTAAAGAGATATAACTATGGAAACCAAGGATATGAAGTAAGTAGAGTCTGTATTTATATTGTAAATAAAGAATGGCTGTTTCAGCTAAAATGTAAATAAGTTGTAGAGCTAAAAATAGTACAGTGATAAGATATAGAGGGCTTGTTATTCCTAACAAGTGCCCCCCTCCCCCCCTCTTATCACACGTACCACACCAAGGGCAAATGCCTAAAGAAGCACCCCACGCGATCACACAAACCACGTTACACAGATAATCTTCCAGGCTAAAAAACTTAACAACCCATCAGCTCCATCTTAAACAAAACTCTAAAACAGCAAAAACTTAGATACAAACCTTAACATCCACTTAAATTCCCCAAATAAGAAAAGCAGCTAGCTAGGAAAACTTATTAAAAATCAAGCTCTGGAACATTAAAAATATCTTATAAAAAATACAAATTATATAACACATAAAAATATTAATACACATAACACAATTTTCCAGCTAAAAATGCTATCTACAGCATATGATTGAATACAATGCATAAAAATCATCATTATCTTAATATGATCATCCCAGGCTTACATCTTAAAAACTTTCTGCCATCCGTCTGCACTTATATAACAATTAAAAAAAAACTTTATTGAGAAAGTCCATTCTTCTTCAAACCTCTATCACAATTCATTGTCACTACCATGTCTCATATCATAGAGAATGCTCAAAAACACATAAGTAAATCACTTATTTAAAAATAACAATATTCTGGAAATTCATTCGAATTCTGGACCTCTCTTAATGAAAAATATACAATGTTTAACTTTTAAACTATCAAGTAAAAATATTTTACTTCAACTTTAAATCTTTCAAGAAAACATTTTTCTAATAAAAAAAACCTTTTAGTTTAAAAAATTTTATTTAAATCTTAAAACTTGTTATCTTAAAAATTCAAAATCAAAACAATATCTTTCTATATAAATCAGCAATCCCAGGATAAAACAAATGATGACAATTCTAAAAATCCTCTATTTCATTAAATTATCTATTCCTTCAGCCCTTCTCGATTTCCAATAATTAAAACTCCCTCAAGGTCATTCACAAGACATCCTCTGCAATCCCACTTACATTGTTATGTCCAACACTGTACAACTTTACTTAAAGCTATACCATCTGTTAACGTCAAATATCCTCCTCTCCAAAAACTTCACGGCAAACTAAAAATATATAATCATTAACCTTCAGCAAAGAACTCCCCATCTGGCCATATTCTACATATCTAAGAGCCCTGACAATCGGAACAACACAGAACTAATTATACGGTCCCAACAAACTAGGACAACGAAAAAAGGACATTATTGAAATGGTACACCCAAACATTCCAAGCCTTTCAACATACTGAGATCCGAAGGTCAAATGTACAGTGTCAACCCAGGGATCCCAGCATATCCTATTAGCACAGATGCCTAAGCATGCACATATTCCAAAAAATCCAAAATAATAAATCCATTGCTTTTGGCCAAAAGACTCCATACCACTTATACAACACAAGTACGTAGATACGTAAAGCCCGAAGAAGAGACACTGAAATATTTAACCTGTAAAAACTTTAAAAATTAATTCCATAAAAATCCAAGTATCATTTCCGGCAGAGGAGGTTTAACATCAAAACACCACAAGAAACTTAAGATTGCATATCGACATCATATGACCATTCAGAGGAAATAAAATCTTATTGCTGCAAAGAAGGTAGCATCTTATATCGAGAAACTAACAATTCACTTTAAAAACAGCCAAGTCATATAAACTCAACCTCTAAAAATTTATAACTAAAGGCCAGCTCCAGTCATAACTAATTCATCTCTTTCTCCACTTACGAAAATGAATATCACCCACAAGATTTCCACTCCAGGATTACCAAAAATAAAAATTACAATTTTATTCAAAAATATCTGGGAAATTCTAAAAATATACCTTATCAGTTGGCAGAATAACCACTTCACATAGAAAGTGAGCGAACCATCTTTACAGAACTTGACATATCCATTATCAGAATGAGTAACCTAGGAAATACCTTTCACACCCCCTTCTGACAAACGGAATCCTAAACAAAATTCGTCTTATAACTTGACCAATTGACATGAAACTCCTACAGATTAAGCCAAACTCACAGATTCAACCAAAAATTATATCATCATGGTCAATACTCAGTTCTCATTCATGCCAATCCTCCTAAACTTTATTTCCAAAACTCTTCAAATATATTGAACTTAAAAATCACTAGTAATTTTCAAAAAAAAAACACGGCAAGAACTATCTCAAGATAACCAATTCTGCACAACTTTACCCAGACACTAAAAATTTAACTTTTCTAAAAATTTAATTAATCTCAAAATTTAACCAATCTCAAAATTTAATTATTCTAAAACATCTCTATAAACTTTCAACCAAACTTCAGCCATTATAAATTAAACTATTGCAAACCTCAAACTAATAGAGATACGGAGCCACATCCAGAATCCCCCTTTCTCAAAACCAGCCTCCTTTCCCTATAATTAAGCATATTTTATTCAAACCTCAAGATTTCAAATTCCAAACATCATATTAGACAAACTGCACCATTAAGCCAACTGCCAAAAAAAAAAACAGTATTCAAAAGAAAAATATTTTAGTCCAAAACTATGAATAACTAAAACAAAAAAAATCAATATTATATGTACCCACTCAACAATATCCAGCATGCCTTTCTTGATCAAACTCTACATTGAGCATTAGTGGAATATCAAACACTTATCTTACACATGATTAGAGAAAAATCGAACTAAGGCAATATTAACAACAGGACATTTACAATCATAGTCCCCATTTCTGGATATACTGAAGAGCAGGAAAAACAACTTTAAAAAAAAAAAAACTTAAATCATGAAAACAGAAAAATTAACTTCCCTGAATTGCCCAAATGAAGTCCTATATTGAAGACCTTCCTCATTGAGCCTTAACACTGAAAAATTGCCGAAAAGATTTCACATCCAATGGAAACCTTTATCTAGACCATCTTAAAAACAGGCAATCCATAAAAGTAAAAAAAAAAAAATTATAAGTTATATCTATTATAAAAAAAATATCTATAAAAATATAAAAATTTGTAAATTAATCTAAGTCAAACTTTAAATTTAGAATTATACTTCATAAACAAAAATCATATCTCAATAGCTGCAGTCCACCCACTGGTAATAGTCTAAAAACTTTCTCATAAGATCCAAGAATCTTCTTAAACATCAAATTTAAATACATGAATCCTTTATTACTTTACAGACACAAACTGGGATGATCAGAGACAAGAACAAGTCTGAAAAGCACATTTACAGAGCATATTTCAAATTTATAAAAAAAAAATACTAAAAGGTTGACTAAAGCATTAATGAACCGGCGGCATTAAACCACATACAGTATTCAACAAAAATGAATTATCAATTAACTCACATTTTAAAGCTTGGTTTAACCAAGACTTATTAAAAACCAGTCAAATACTACTTTAAAAGTTTATCAACACCACTTATCCATTAAGCAATAATACCTTTTAAATCATACTTAATTATCTTAATACAATTCAGAAGCTGAACTTAATGCAGAATTAACAATACCAACAACACTCAGTGACCCCTCACATTTATAAAACTTTTAAATTCTATAATTATCTTTTTACTTTAAACAACAAAAATTACTTTTAAACCTTAAATTAGTATAACTTTAAACAATCTTTGCATTTAATCAATCATTTTATTCAAAAACTAAAAAAAATATCAGAAATTACTTATAAACCAAGAAAAATGGACCCAATAATTTATCTTTATCCAGAATTTTATAAAAACAAGCTTGTTACCACAGTACTCCAGGCAGGTTCCTTAACCCTTAAAGTTAAACGTGAAAAGAAAAACTCCCAATGCAAAGTACAAGTTGTTCATGAGGCTGTAAATAAAACCTTTAACTTTATAATTTGAACAAAAATTCTATTATAAAATATAATATTTTAATAATTAATCCATTAATATGCCTTAGCCTATAAAAGTAACTTAGTTTCTTTAATATTCATTACAATCTTTAAATTAACAGTAAAACGCGAGGTTCACCAAAAACCTTAAACCTGTCATGCATGGTAGAATAAAACTGCTCAGTTAATTAACTTTCAAATTCAACAAATTTTGTAAAGATATAGAATTTAGCTTTTTAACTCTCAAATATTCTAATCTCTTAACATCAGGCTCTAATACTGTTTAATACAACATTGCACTTGCTCAAACCCCGATACCCAGTTCTTATTTAACTTTCGGAAAGGAATCAGGCTGTCTAAAACTAACTACTTCTAAAAACTTTACTTCTAAAAATTTAAATAGATTATCAAAAACAGTTGATCTTAAAACATTAAAAATTCTATAACTTAAACATTTTCAACTGCATTATCTTAAACTTGACAGCAAGAACCCAGATGAAAGCACCATAATCTAAAAACATTTTTAACTCTTTAAAAAAAAAAAAAAAAAAAAAATTAATATAATACAACTATAATTTCTTTAATTGAAAGTACAGACAAGATACAGATTTAGCAGATCCATTAAAAATGTTAAAAATCACCGGGAATCACATTTTGATATCATTATCTTCCACTTTGTAGCACTATAAAATCTGCATTACATTATATTTCAGCCAGGAAAAACCGAAGTGAGCATCGTCGTCATCGCATGTCCAATTAATAAACACAGCTCGTTAAACTTAATGTTCAAATCAACACTGGATCAGCTCAAAAACTAGAAAATCACACAGCGACCAGTCAATGTCCTTTTGCAGAAAAACTTATGCAACGGGCACCAGCACGGCGACTGCTGCGCTAACTTATTAAAAATTTGAAGCTGCACAATCCATACTGGAAAGTACTATCGACATTAATTCACTGATAATACACCAACTTTAATGATGACACTATTTTGTTGACACACATCAAAGCACTGAAGATGAAACATCGAAGATGAAGCACTGAAACCTTTATTAACATTTATCTTCTTAAACTTTAATTCACTTCTTTATTAAAAATTTCTCTTTACTTTTCTTCTGACGAACACCTTTTCATTGTGCCATGGAGTATCCAGTATACTAAATTAATTTATTCTCTGTCACGGAGCACTCAGTACATTACTTTCTAATCAACAGAATTTAACTATCCTGACAAAAAATCTATTGTTTTAAGTTTTAATTATTCAATAATAAACCTTTAAATTTTCATATAACAAATCAATTTTTAAACATTACTTAAACTTTACTAATGAATTAAAATTTTCTTTAAACTATTAAACTTTATAAAAAAAAATTATATACTTAAAATATAACATTAAAAAAAAAAAATTATCCCCCCCCCCCCCCCCGCCCCTCAAAAATATCAAATAACTTCCGTGAGGGCCAGCCGATAATTAAAGTTAAACGCCAGACCGATCAGGGTCAAACTGGCAAACAAAAATATTGAGGCTAGAGACTTAAAAATATATCTATTTACACTATGTTAATTTTAAACTTTATTAAATTTACAATTTATAGGCTTAATCTTTTAAAATTTACAACATATAATCCAAGTATCAAAACTTTAATAAACAGAATAAATTTTTAACTTTTAACTATTGTAATTAAGTTTTTAAACGAGGCAGGGACGGGCCCATAACCCACTTGTTGAGATAATTACCAATAAGTAATATCTCAGTAAATTAATTTAGCAGAGTGAATTACGCAAATGGAAAGGTAATTGCTTTATGTCCCAACCTCGGATGAAAAAATATGTTAAACTATTAAATCTATCATAACTAAATCTTTAAATGGAATTAAAATGTCAAAACAGTTTAATGGAATTAACTTGCTGAAATATAAAATAAGATAAAGTCAAACTACTATGTGATCTAAATAATGAAAGACAAATTTAAAAGAAACAAACATTTATTTAGATTTAGTCAAAATAGAAAAACAGATAAATTAACTAAAAGAATAAAAATACATAAAACATACCTCAATCAGTTTTAACTTTAAATGACATTAACTATGAATTTACATATAGAACAAATTGTAATGAGTAACACTCCATGACACACTATTGCAGAAGTATAAAAATGTAAAACATCTTTCGATTCAATGCTCCAGAGCTCGAGAAATAATTTATCATTGAAAAGCCACACTTCGTCTTAAACCAATTCCAGCACTTCCAGAGATATACTGCAGCGTAAAAACAAAATTCATTTCAGACCAGGAAAACCAATAGACAACCAACTGTTCGAAAATACGAATAACTAACTCCTTTCACCGACGTCGGGGAATTCGTAAAAAGCTCATTTAACACTTTCATATAATATAGCGACGACTTCATTTCAAATTAACTTTAAAAGTTCTCGAAGATAGAGGTCACATGATACGGCCTTCACTATACCATCAGAGGACTAAAAACGAAACCAAGATTAGTTGATATCCATACACTAATTCCAAGAAGAGAAAGACTTTAATATTCATCGTGTGCTTCCCAGCTTAAACAGACTTCCATGCCGACGATACTTAAAACTACTCACATCATATTCAAAAGGATTATCCGAAGAAGCACGCAAGCCGAAACATATATATGGTTCAGACATGCGTACCAGCTATCGGCATATGCAAAACAGACGGCTTCCAGAATGATCGGAGACTTTCGCCACACTCTACCGGACAACTAACGCCATCTTGTGGCGACCGGGAGTACTGCTCAACTATCATACGTGGAAAACGATCTCCGAAAACCGCGATGTTTGAAAGACAGGCGACGGCATTAGAAGATACGATTAGAGGTAAACTGTAACTAAGGATGAAAGCAAATCAAATAAAGGAATTTAAAGAGATATAACTATGGAAACCAAGGATATGAAGTAAGTAGAGTCTGTATTTATATTGTAAATAAAGAATGGCTGTTTCAGCTAAAATGTAAATAAGTTGTACAGATAAAAATAGTATGGTGATAAGATATAGAGGGCTTGTTATTCCTAACAAATCGCTAATGTTGATCAAAAGCCAGCGAGAACGCTGAGCTCCCCCCCCCCCCCCCCTGTTTCACATCTTTATACTTAACCAATGAACCTCCAAATCTCATCAGGGAAGCACCTTATCAGAATAAACCGGTATATCAAACTTGAAGCAAATCGGATAGAAAAACTCATTTATCTAAATTAAGGGGGCTATTAGGCCTCGTCCTCCCCTTTATACTTAACTAAAGAACAGCCAAATCTCAGAGAAACCGCCTTATCATAATAAACCGGTATACCAAATTTGAAGGAAATCGGATAGAAAATCCCATTTATCTAAATTAAAAGGTGAATTAAATCTTCCTTTCCCCCTTTTATACTTAAACAATTAACCTCCAAATCTAATCAGAGAAGCGCCTTATCATAATTAACTGGTATACCAAATTTAAAGCAAATCTGATGATTCTGCATGAAAAACTCATTTATCTAAGTTAAGAGGGGGGATAAGCCCCCCATACTCCCCTTTATACTTAACCAATGAACCCCCAAAACTAATCAGGGATGCGCCTTATCAGAATGAAACTAGAAAAAAAATTGAAGCAAATTGGATAGTTCGCATTATGTATGTACATACATACATACAGAACCTACAAGCACATTAGCTCTCAGGTTTCGATAGCCTGTGAGCTAAAAATCATCCTGCAAAAAGAGAACACAGAAAAAAGTTAAAAATATTAATTTTCTAAGGAGATACTCAAAAAATATTAATGCATTATACGTCCATAGGCTAAACATTAGCGAGGTGATTTTCAGATCTCACTGACTAATAGGCATAAGTAACATTTCTGATTAAAATTAAGTTTACTTAGTCTTATTACAAAAAAAAAAAAAAAAAAAAAAAAAAAAAAGAATGAAAGAAGTGCCCAGTTAAACTCATGGCTTTGAGCTCACAGGCTATTCACCCTAATTGTATGTTATACTCTTATTTCAAAGAATAATACCCCTAGAAAAATAAAGTAAGGGGATTATACCCTTGTCCCCCCCCCTTTATACTTAACCAACGGACCTCCAAATCTAATCAGGGAAGCGCCTTATCGAAATAAACTGGTATACCAAATTGGAAGCAAATTGGATAGAAAAACCCGATTATCTAAATTAAAAGGGGTATTAGCCTCCCATTCCTCCCTTTATATTTAACCAATGAACTTCCAAATTTAATCAGGGAAGCGATTATGAGAATAAACCTCTATACAAAATTTGAAGCAAATCGGATAGAAAAATTTATTTATCTAAATTAAGGGGGTATTGCCCCCCCTCCCCCCATGCCCCCTTTTAGACTTAAACAATGAACCTTCAAATCTAATCAGGGAAGTTCATTATCAGAATTAACAGGTAAACCAAAATTTGAAGAAAATCTGATAATTCTGCATGAAAAACCCATTTATCTAAGGGGGGGAATTAGCCCCCATTCCCCCCTTTTTACTTAACCAATGAACCCCCAAAACTAATCAGGGAACCGCCTTATCAGGGGCATAAATGAGATACAGTTTCAATTTTTTAGCCCAATTCAGTAAATGTGGTCCTCTTTTCAATAAAGCTTATTACAGCAATTTTTTAATTTTTTGACATTCGTATAAGGATTCCAGTTTCAATCTTTTCACAGAACTTATTAAATTTTGTCCTCTTTTCAATAAATTGAATTCCTATAGCAATTTTTGAATTTTTTTTCTTTTACATTTCTTTTTTTAATTCGGTTTCAAACTTCTAGCTTAATGTAGTAAAATTTTGTCCTCTAACTTGAATTTTTAGTGATTTTTAATGAGATTTTGAGTGCGGATTTAACATCTTTTCACATCGTGTGGCAATTTTTTGACATTCATAAAAGAATTCCAGTTACAAAGTTTTAGCTTGCTATAGTAAAATGCAATATTTGAACTTTTGTGATTTTTAGAGTTTTGCGGCGATTTTTCCACATTAGTAAATTTTTTCCGGGCACAGAAAGGGGACTAAGGGGACCAAAATGTATAAAAGGGGACTAAAGGGGACCATTTTCCAAAAAGGGAACCATTTGGGAGCCCTGCCTTCTGAGACACTTGAGGTGCTGAAGAAAGCATACGGAAATCATGCTATGAAAAAAACACTTGTGTACGAGTGGCGTTTCACAAAAGTAAG
This sequence comes from Maratus speciosus, assembly GCA_963932465.1. Classification (NCBI taxonomy): domain Eukaryota; kingdom Metazoa; phylum Arthropoda; class Arachnida; order Araneae; family Salticidae; genus Maratus; species Maratus speciosus. The sequence continues at coordinate 39,217,110 of OZ010792.1, forward strand.
CGTTTTCACAAAGGTCGCACAAACATCGAAGATGACCTTTGGACTGGACACCCTCCTCTTCCACCACAGATGAAAATGCTGACAGTGTTTGAGAAATCGTGCGTGCAGACAGAGGAATAACCATTGATGCCATTGCCTCTGAACGTGGAATTTCACATGGGAGTGTTCACAGCATTCTTCATGATGATTTGAACATGCATACTGTTTGTTTGCACATGGTTCCAAAAATGTTATCACCTGAACAAAAAGAAATGAGAGTGAGCATGTGCATGGATTTGACTGACATGGCTAATGAAGATGACAACTTCTTGAAGAAAATCATGACAGGTGATGAGACATGGTGCTTTCTTTACAACCCCCAGACAAAATGTCAGTCAAGTGAATGGAAAGCAAAAACATCATCAAGGAAGGAAAAATTTTGCTTGGACAAAAGCTGATGGAAAGTGATGTTGGCGGTGCTTTTTGATTACGAGGTCATCATTCACTACAAATTTATTCCTGAAGGCCAAACTGTCAGCAAACAACTTTACCTGGAGATCCTTAAACAACTATGAGATGCAATCAGACGAAAGCGACCTGAAAAATGGACAACAAATGATTGGTTTCTTTTACACGACAATGCTCCACCACATCGCACTCTGATTGTGAAGAATTATCTTGCCAGACACAGTGTCTGGATCTGACACCAATCTGGAACACCCTCTTTATTCCCCCGACCCAGCACCAGTAGATTTTTACCTTTCCACGGCTGAAAATGAAATTGAAGGAACACCGTTTTATGGATTCAGATGAGGTGATTGAAAATGTGATGAAGCTACTGAAGGACGTCTCAAAAAATAGATTCAAGGAGTGTTTTGAACAGTTATACAAATGCTGAAAGTGTGTGGATGCAGGCAGAAAGCACTTTGAAGGCCAATAAATAAGGTAAATTTATTGTTCTATTTTTTAATAATTTGTAATTAACCTATTCTGGGAATTTTTTTACCCTAACTTATAGCACAAAATTAGCACTCGCCAGGCATCGAGTAACACTTAAAACATGGCGATTAACTTTATTGTCCTCACTTGTCAAACTCAATGGGCACCACTCGCCAAACGCAATGGCTGAAAGATCGATGCCAGGGAGGAAAGGGGTGAAATTCGTTCGGAATTTACAGCGTCCAAATCGGCGATTCTCCTGAACGTAAGAAAAGAAAGTAGCAGGGGTGATTCTGTCTCGAATTTTCCGAAAATTTAAAGCATTTGGTTCCGAAAAAAACAGTCATCAGTCCGAAAATTCAGACATAAAAATATTGCTAATTTCAATATGGTCGCCGAAAAAAATCAATTTCGTCAATCGTTCGTAGAAAAAAATAACCAATTCCGTCAAAGAATCGTGAAAAAACATGAATTTGGCCTAAGGACCAAGTAAAAAACGCGAATTACGTCAAAACATCGCGGGAAAAATGCAAATTTCATGAAGAGATCGCGGAGAAAATGAAACTTTCATGACAAGATCGTGGAAAAATGCAAATTTCGTGACAAGATCGCAGTAAAAACACAAATTTTGTGAAAAGATTGCGGAAAAAACACAAATTTTGACAAAGAATCACGAAAAAGAATCACAAAATTCCTCAAAGTGTCGCAGAAAAACACAAATTTCGTGAAAGGATCGCGGGAAAATGCGCTGTCTGAATGGGGGTTGACGAGCGTAGCTCGCAGGGGTCAGGGCCTCCTAGTTAAGGAAAAATAAAAATATAGAAATAATGTTTCTAAGAATTAAATGCATAGTTTGTACTTAATTTCTACCATTGCAGTTGCTCTATACTGTGGCACTCTTCAAATATAAAATTCTTGTGCATCAAGCACACCTCTAATTTTAAAATAAGTTTTTGGTATTTAAATCATGTGGCATACAAGAGTAAATATGGTATTATATACATAGGTATAATAAGTGTATAGGAAATATGTATTATTTTCAGTCTGGCAGGCATAACATCCTGCTGAAAAAAAAAATTAGCATTGTAAATAATCTTTTATCAATAAGCCATCAACCTTATGTTATGTATTTAATAAATGTATGCTACTATTAAAAGACTAAACAAAATAAATAAAATAAGACAGGCTTGAATACAGTTTTACTAAAGACATTAAAATTATATTCAGTAAATGTTTCGCCAAGCAAATTACGTGTTTACTTTACAAATTACATAAAAAGCGTTTATTGAATGTATTTTTAACGTTTTTAGTAAAACTGTATTCAAGTCTGTCTTATTTTATTTAGTCTTTTAAAAGTTTCATATGCAGACGTTAAATGTATGCATATTGTAAATGTATACTAATTTGCTATTTTATATTACTATTTTACTTTTTTTTACAGGGCTTGAATTTCAATGCAGAATGGCGGGATTCACATACAAAATTTTGAAATCTCGCCCAAAAGAATATTCTGAGCAGGAGGCTCCCATTCAAAAAAATTCATCATTTTCCAAAGAATTTTGCTTTTTGAAAAGACGAACATCTCCTGTGACTGCCTAGCGAATTTCTTTATATTTTCTCATGATCGAATGATGCATTTTGTGGGTTTTTAAACTGCAAAAGATCACTGAAATTCACAATCTTTTACTGCGACAGATCAACAAAAATAATTATTTTTATCTATGATCAATTGATGACTTTTGCAATATTTTGCTGCAACTGATTAACGTATTTCACGATATTTTGCTGAGACTGCTCGATGAATTTTATGATTTTTCATGCGACCGCTCGACGAATTTTGCTCCCATAAGATTTGGTGAAACTTGAAAAATAGTCACTGTATAAAAGTTTCTTTCTTTTTTAAACTAGTCGGATGTGGCAATCCCAAAACTTTCTTGTATCTCATACATGAAATACTTCCTGACAAATGCAGCTTAGCAGTGCCACCGGTTAGGTGATTTACACCTAAATCTAATCAGCAACAACTTATGCCAACTTCTAATTGAATTTGAAGTTTGATGAAAATCCGCTTGAGATATAGCTATTGTGGAAATCATGATTATTGCAGCATAGCAGCGCCACCTGCAGGGCGATTTATACCAAGAAGTAATCAGCATCAATTTATATCAGGAACTAACTAAATCTAAAGTTTTATTAAATTCCATTCATTAGTTCTTGAGATAGAGCACCCACAAAATTTGTGTCACATACAGAAACACAGACAGACATTTTGTAAAAATGTTTTTCAGGATATCTGACTCCTAAAACGTATAAATCTGTCGAAAACCAGAATTTGAAAATTTTTACGAATACAATACTTTCTTCTTGTAAAGATAGAAGGAAGTAATAAAAAACTTTTTGCATAATTATTCTCAATTGTTGATTTAAAGTATTTCAATGGTATATTGTTATGTCTGTATTAAAGTAATTCTTTAAATAACACATAAAATAATAGTGGGTGTTAAACATTTTTTTTCTCCCTCCCAAACCATTCAACTTCCCTCCATTTATAAATGTTGGGGGGGAGGGGGTGTGACTCACCTCCGAGAAAATGTTTAATTTCATGCCCTGTTTTATATTATTTACCATTGTTAGTGATATGCATTTAATAAATGTATACTAACTGGCTGTTTTACATTATTTTAGTTTTCTTATATTATTTTATTTACCAATCTTAACATTGTTAAACAATAAAAAATGAAAATAAAGGCAATCAGAATGAATTTGGTAAAATGCGAAAATTTTTCATTACCTGTCCTTTCAAAGTAAGAGTGGAAGTAGAGTCCTGTATCGGGTCAGGTTACTTCCTTTTACCCACACCCTCGGGTTGGCGCTAGATTTTTGTTGTTGCAGATCGGGTTGACTTTTATTGTTTTGGGTTTGGGTTGGTTTCAGGTTGGGTTTTGAATCTAGCAGGTCGGTTTTGGGTTGACCTGAATTTAAAAAGAATATCCAAAATATTTTTTTCAGGTTAAAAATCTATATACAATAAGATCTTGACAAATCTACATCTTGAAATTTTTTGTGCATAATGCTACCATAAAATACTATCAGAAACCAGAACTTCAGATTTTTATCGTGTGCCCCACCAGATATATCAAAGGCTTAAAAGTGTAATTTTTGAAATTTTGAAAAATTTTGGGAGTTTTTTTAACGAAGAGAAATTAAGTTCCAGATCTGGAACTTGGCATATGAGTACAAGTACACGTACAGTGAAATACGTTTAACACGAAACTGAGGGGGACAAAAAAATTTTTCGCATTAAAAGAATTTCGTGTTAAAAGAGTCATAAAATAAGAACAAAACTCACCAATATTTTCGATGGCGTCATATTTTATTTCGATTTCAAGTTAAACTACTAGTAGGTTACATCCATTAGGATAAAAACAAGTAAAAAATTATAGTTTTTTGTTGGAAAAAAAATTCGAAATCTTTTTTTGAAATGTCCTTTTTCAACACCATATTGTCCACAAATTGTTTGAGATCATCTATTGTTTTATTCCTCTCTCCATTCGAAAGTGCATCTAAATAACTAAGCACAGTTTTAATTATTTTCTACATTTCTAAATTAGAGGGACAGAACTGCATTGCTGATTGCGTTGTCAGATTCGTCATTGGAATATACATTTCACATGAAATTTTTCATGTTAAACGATTTTTGTTTTGTGTTAAAAGAAGAAAAATGTATTAAATTGCATAGTATAATGTCCGGACCACTATATCATTTTGTGTTAACCAATTATTCATGTTAAGCATTCCCCGTGTTAAACGTATTTCACTGTACTTTTGGCCTATTTGTAAAAAAAAATTAAGTCATGTCAACTGTTTTCCTTGCTAGAAAAATTTCCTCTTGTAAATGGACAGATTTTGGAAAAAAAAAATCCTTAAACTTTATGCTGACATTTCATCAATAAGGATTTATTTTAATAAACTACTCTATCACCAAACTTTTAGCCCATGTTGCTCTGAACAAATTGCTTTAACCTCTTCGATCCCTGGGGCCCCAAGCATGGACTTTTTTAAAAATTCATAAAAAACAATAAATAGCATTTATCTTTAAAAACCAAAGACTTCATTTGGGAAAGGTGTATTTTGTAGAATTCCCGGCAGTTGGCAGTACAATACTGTGACTTAAAAGATAAAAAACACATTCAAAATGACAGAAAAGCGGGAAAGTTTGTCTCGGCCAACTACAGGTAAGAATTTTCCCTTGTTTACCTCAAATAAAAAAATATTCTAATTCATTCTTTCAATTTTTGGTTTAAGGATAATCATTTAATATGATGCATGTTAATTTTAATGTAACATTGCATATTATGTCCGAAAATTTGAACTTTGAAAATGAAGTATCCATTCGGGGACCTTGGAATTCAAACCACCATTCAACCCCTTAAAATTTTCTTTTCAATGCGCTACTTGACTCAAGAGGAAATTGAAGCTCTTCTTGCCGAAAGTGATGGAGATCTTTCGGATCTTGACGATCCAGAATTTGATGATGAAAAACATTCTGAGAGTGATCCAAATGAGGAAATGACAAAATTATGATCAATCGAATAATATTCTTATATTTTTTGAGCTTAGGAACACATTGCATTTTGTTGATAAGTCAATTCAAATGGAGGAACAGAAAAGGGACAAACTTTTTTCAGTCAGGCCATTCCTAGATTCTTTTAGAAAGCACTGTCTACATTTACCCCGAACCCAACGTTTGTCCATTGATGAACAGTTGATTCTGTTTAGGGGAAGATGCCCAGCAAGACAATATGTTCCTCGAAACCGAATCCTGTTAGGTTAAAAAATTTTGCACTTGCTGCACAAGATGGACTTCTATTAGACTTTGTAATATACATAGGGAAGAATACTGTTCTGGAAATGGATACAAATTTTTATGGTCTAGAAGGCTCCGTAGTGAATCATTTGGTTGATACAGTCCCTATTGTATCCAAGCCAACCCTACTATTTACTGACAGATACTTCACTGGTCTGAAAACACTGGGACTATCCTGATAGATAGAAATACCTTTTTGACAGGCACAATGATGACCAACAGAACAGTAGGAGTGGCTACTACTTAACCGAAAGATAAGTAAATGACAAAAGAGACATCAGCTTCCAAAACAAGAAAAGATAATAAAGGGCCTGTTTGGTCAAATGGAAGGATAAAAAATCTGTAGTGCTTTTATCCAGTACATTTGGAGTAAAGCCAGAATCTTCTTATAAAAGGTGGTCAAAAGAAGGTAAATGCAAGATAGATGTTCAACAACCATCTATAGTTAAGTCCTATAATAACAGGGTTCGTACACATTTCTTTAAATAAAAATCAAGTACTTTTAAGGACTTTCAAAGACCAAAACCAAAAAAATTTAAGGACCTTCAAATTAAATAAACTAATAAATTATAACATGCATTTTTTAATAAAGGGTTTCTTTCATTTTTGTAAAAGTTTAAATATTCAAACGGACGGAAAGGGGGGGGGGGGGGATTTCACCATGTGGCAGTAGAAATTTAGAAAATTTTTAAATAACATACAGCAGAAGAAAAAACTAGTCAGATGTGCAAATCGCAAAACTTTCTTCTATCTCATACATGTTAATACTACAAAATTCATTATCAGAGTGCCAAAATTAAATGGTCTATGCCCCTCATGAGGATTCTAAAGATATGAAATTCCGTGCATTAGTTCTTGAGATACGACTTGAAAACCGTGCAAATCCTGCAAAATATAGCATAGCAGAACCACCTGTAGGGTGATTTACACCAAAACCTAATCAGCAACAACTTATGTAAACATCTAACTGAATCTGAAGTTTGATGAAAATCCGTGCATTAGTTCTTGCGATATAACTATTGCAGAAATCGTGAAAAATGCAGCATAGCAGCGCCATCTGTTGCAAGATTAACACCAAACCATAATCAGCACCTATAATTATCAAGGTATACCTGAATCTGAAGTTTGATGAAAATTCGTGCTTTAGTTCTTGAGATATAGCTATGGCGTAAATCATGAAAAATGCAGCATAGCAGCATCACCTGTAGGGCGATTTACATCAAAAACTAATCAACACTAATTTATATCGAGGATTAACTGAATATAAATTTTTATTAAATTTTGTGCATTAGTTCTTGAGATACACCACCCACAAAATTTGTGTCACATACAGACAGAGTCAGACTCATTTTGTAAAAACATGTTTTTCAGGATATCTGACCCCTAAAACGTAAATCGGTCGAAAATTTTCCTGAATCCAATACTTTCTTATTGTAAAGATAAACAAAGAGGAGAAACATAATTTTTTCTTATTATTGAGGGGGAGGGGGGGGGGGGGGGTAGTTTAACAGATTTGTAATTAACTTACAGTTTAAAAGACTTTAAATTTTGTATGCTTGGAAAGTAAGGGGGAGGGCGGGGAAACGTCAATTTCGGTGGAGGGGGGAGTAAAACTGTAAGATCGATTAGTTATTGTTACAATAAATTAACTAATGGAGCAGAAAAAGTTTTAAAAAAAGCAATGATTTTTAAGATTTTAAACTTTATAAGTTGAGGGGGCAAAGGGACAAGCATATTTTTTTAAATTTTTTAGGGAGGGAGGGAGTTTATTAGATGACTTATTTATTTACCTTACAAGATAATACAAGATTTTTAATTTCCAAGAAAAAAAAACTGAGAGGAGTTTTAAAGACTATAAATTCCATGTGTTCTTTAAGTGTGGGGGGGGAAGGGGGGGGGGCAAAAGGAAAATTCCAATTTCGGGTGGGAAGAGAAATCTTGATTGATTATTTATTGTGGCAATAAAATGACAAAGCAAAAAAAAAAAAAATTAAACAGTTTCGAAGAGTTTTTAAACTTTGAGTACTGTGGAGGAGCAAAGAAAAACGGAGGAAGATAAATTTTGAGGGTGAAATTCAGGTGAAATTTTAATGAAATGTGATGGAATGAATTGTTACAGAAATTTTGGACAGATTATTTATTCAATATAAAGTAAGAAATAGAGTACAGGTATGAAAGTGCACTAAAGCCATTTTGTAGCAGTTTTGTAGCAGCAAAAATCGAATTTTGGAGCAGTAAAATCTATTTTTGTAGCAGCAAAAATCTGATTTTGTAGCAGCAAAAATTAATTTTGTAGCCATAAAAACTGTTTTTGGAGCAAATTGAAATTCTAATGCTAATAAAAAACAAATTTGCGTATTTTCGCGATCTTTTGATGAAATTTGCATATTTCTTGCGATCTTTTGGCGAAATTTGCGTATTTCTCGCCATCTTTTGTCGAAATTTGCGTATTTCTCGCGATCTTTTGGCGAAATTCGTGTATTTTTCGTGATCTTTTGACGAAATTCGCGTATTTTTCGCGATCTTTTGACAAAAGTCGCGTATTTTTTGCTATCCTTTGTTGAAATCAGTGTGCTGTTCGCTATTTTTTGACGAAATTAGCGTTTTTTTTTTAATCTTTTGACAAAATTTGCAGTTTTTTGTGACCTTTTGATGAAATTTGTGGTTTTTTTTTAGATCTTTTAACGAAATTTGCGTTTTTTCACAACCTTTTGACCCCATTTTTTCGTTTTTAGAAGTAATTGGTAATCCTTTGACAAAATTAACGGGATCTTTTTTTCGCTATGACAAAATTCGCATGTTTTTCACGATCTTTTGACGAAATTTGCGTATTTTTGTCAATCTTTTGACGAAATTTGCGTATTTTTGGCAATCTTTTGACAAAATTAGCGTATTTTTCGCGATCTTTTAACGAAATTCGCGTTTTTCACAATCTTTTGACCGCGTTTTGTTCGTTTTTTGATGAAGTCAGCTATCTTTTGACAAAATGCACATTTTTTTTCGCGATATTTTGACGAAATTCGTGTGTTTTTTGCAACTTTTTGATTAAATTTGCAGGGTCTTTTCGCCATCTTTTAATAAAAATAGCGTTTTTACGATCTTTTGATCGTGTTTTGACGAAATTAGCGATCCTTTGGCAAAATTCGCGATCTTTCGACAAAATTTGCGCGTTTTTCGCGATCTTTTGACGAAATTTGCATGTTTTTCGCGATCTTTTGACGAAACTTATGGTTTTTTGCGACCTTTTGATGAAATTTGCGGAGTTTTTTCACCATCTTTTAACAAAATTATCGTTTTTACGATCTTTTGACCGCGTTTTGTTCGTTTTTGACAAAATTAGCGATCCTTTGACAAAATTCACGTTTTTTTTCGTGATCATTTGACATACATCGCGTATTTTTCGAGATCTTTTGACCGCGGTTTTTTGCTTTTTTGACGCAATTAGCGGCCTAGAAAAAGGTTAAAAATGGATTTTTTTTTTGTTTCTCGGATCGACGAAATCGTACAAAATTTCATCTTGGCACTAAGTACGTTTTGGCGCAGGTTTGGTGCAAAATGAAAAAAAATAGCGGTTTCGTAGAAGCTTGGAGCAGTAAAGCGATTTTGGCTTCGTCTGGCGCAATTGGCGCATGTCTTACATCCTTGAGAGTAGAAAAAGGTTAAAAAAAAGTTTTTAACTTTGATATTACGAAGGGGGACGTGAAATTTCAGAAGGGGAGGCAAGGCGGGATTAAGATTTTTTTTAAAATCAGAAATTAAAAGAAATGCAGAAGAGTTTTACCTTTGATTAAGAATTAATATGAGAGTAGAATTAAGCACTTTTAAGGACTTTTTTCAGATTTTGCATGAAAATAAGTACTTTTAAGCACCAAAAATTTCCTTTGAAAAATTTAAGCACTTTTAGGGACTTTCAAGGACCGTACGAACCCTGAATAAATATATTGGAGGGGGGGGGGGGGGACGGTGATTTGATAAATCGACTAATTTCTTACTGTAGAATTTCAGCGAGGACAAATAAGTGGTGGATAAGAATATTTCTCCACTTCTTGGATATGGCAACCTGCAATTTGTGGATTTTATACACTAGGCATTCCAGAAAAAATTATATCCCTCAAAAAGATATCTTGTCTTGATTTTAAATTGTCCATAGCGGAGAGTTTAATTCACCGAGAATATACAAGTGAGAGCCCTCATATATGTCAAAAGGTTATTCCCATTCCTGTGAATGATGTGAGGTTTGATAAAGTTGGACATTTTTCTGAGCATACAAAAATTAAAAACCACATGAAGTGTCGCAATCCGGGTTGAAAGGTAAATCCTGTGTCAGATGCATGAAGTGCAATTTGTTCTTGTATCTCCAGAATTGAAATTGTTTTTATGAATTTCATGTTAAATAAATTTGAATTAAATTTTTCACATGTAAATAAATGTAATATTCCATCTTTGAGTAGTGTGATGTTACTTTTTAACAATATTTCTACATTAAAATCTAAATCCGCATTTTAATTTTGGTGTTTTAGTTCCAAGGTACCTGATTGGGTACTTTATAATTTTTTGACATTCAGTACCAAGGTCCCCGATTGGGTATCACCTAATTTGCATATTTAAAATTTCCAAAGGAGAAAATTTCCTGCATATTATTTTTTAACACCTATATTAAAATAAGAAAAATCCTAAATTGTTAGAAAAAAGTTTGGGTACTTTTCGGTTAGCCGGGCGCCAGTGTTATATATATGCATATTTATAAACATGCATCTATATTTACATATATATGTGTGTGTATATATACAATGTGTATATGTATATATATATACGTGTGTAAATTCACATATATGTATGTTAGGGTGTCCCAGGATACAAGGTAAAAAATTTTTTTTTGCAAAATCAAATACGCATACCCTCTATTTTTTTTCTATTTCACCTCAGAAACATAAATAGAAAATATTATTGCAATTAGATAACAGTAACCCGTGCCGACTTTAGGTCAAACTTGAACATGAAATCTTGTATGGGAAATACTATGGGAGGATTGTAAAATGTATGTTTCTTTGGTACATAAAACACTATTTTATTCAAAGAAGATATTTATTAACATATTACAGTAAAATAAACATTACTGAACTTATTTTCATTTCAATGTTTTCTTTTTACAATCGGGATAGACCTTCGTGTGTTCTTGTATGCAACATAACAAAAATTGTGTTTGTTCCTCCGTCACCGTTATTAAATCATGAAAGACCTGCATCAATTTTACCGCTCTTTCAGCTGTATTGTTCATTGCTCTGAACATTGAGATCTCAGAGTAAAGATAAGAGATATATGAGAAGTCTATGATTGAGATCGTCTTTTTCGCGTCTGGAAACGAAGCATTATTCTCCCACGAAGAGGGACTCTTCAAAACTATCATAAATTTTGAGTCTAGAAAACAATGAATGGCTTTTAACAGATATGAGATCATCAATGCTTTTTTCTGTAAAAATAAAAATAAAATAGCAGGTAACAGTCGCGTGATATAGATGAATATCTACATAAACAATTACAAAATCAATATATTAAACTCGACATACATTCTCGATGAATCTTCGATGAAATGTATGTTTTCTCACGGATAGAGAAATTTTATCTATGTAAATTTGCCATAATTTTTAATTTTGTTTCTTTGTCAACATCATCATCATCAAAAAGTGCTAATACTGCTATTTCATCAGTCAAATACCATAAATGCTGGCGAAATTTCTGTAAAGCAAATTTCGAGGTACTTTCATTCCATTTTCGCAGACTTTCAAAGATTTCAAAAAGCACAAATCTTTTTAGCGTTCTTTAACTGCCAAAATGTATTGAAGCCATGTTCAGCATAGATTGTCACGATAAACAAGCAGACGTTTAGCAGTGATTTCTTATCCTTGGTGTTTCATTTCAGATGAGAACTAAATAACGAGAGTTTTATGGAGTAAACCGCTTTGGCCATCCATCTAGCTTGGGACATAGCACCCGGAGGTCTGATTTAATTTTTTTTTCTGCATCTACACATAAAAATATGACAGACATTTTGATCAACTCTCGATAGTCCTCTCTGATCATAACATTTTAAAGTTCAGAGCGGTAAAATTCAAGCAAATTGCCAAGTTCAGATACGGGTTAGAACAATTCCACTGTTTCTCTATAGCACTGTGTTTTAGTGGGATAGATGTTCTTCCAATTCCCTTTGTGCTTTTTAAAGAGTGTAATATCGGGACTTGTTATCACTTGTTTATTGTTCACTTCAAATACAGCCCTTAATACTAGTTTGTATACGTGATGGCAGCAAGCAAAGAAAAGCATTTCTTTATCAATTGTTTTTCGAGGAGCACACAGGCACCATTAAAATGACCTGTATTCGAAGCCATAGTATCACATCAGAGAATTTGAACTTTGTTTTCGAGATTCCAATCTAAGATAGCCTTCCAAATAGCCTCTTCTTTGCCTGTATAATTATAATAATTATAAAGTCTCGACGCAGCAATGAGTTGTCCTTTAAGTTCATATAAAATAACTATAAGCAAGCGTTCTTCTTTCGATTTTCGAGCACTCAAAGCAGGCAACAGTTTGCCATACCAATGTAAGGTCACTACATCTGGTACCTCATTTTGGAACTCAATTTTTAAATTTCCCATGTGTTCCTTCCATGTTTCTGTTAGGATTCTTTGAATTTAAGACTTGCTTAACGGAAATTTGTCAATGTGAAATCCAAGTGCCCCCCCCCCCCCCCAATATTAGCTTCAAGAATAAACACATAATCTCTCATACTTAATTGACACCTGTCTAATGCAGCAACTAACTTTAATAATAAAATTTTTCCTCATTATTGATTTACTTGTCCTAGGTTCTGAGCTTTCGATCAGTGTTGGGAAATCTTCTTTATCTATATTTTCATTAGGATTCGAAGAGGAATATTCTTGCAATGGTTCGTATGATGCTGAGGATGTTGAGGCGGTTTTCAGAACTACACAATTCCACTGCCATGTTCTGCTCACTGATTAAAAACTATCCCGATATTTACTAACAAAAGACTAACTTGGAATTATAAGCACATTGACACATAGACGTGCGCTGTCCTGAGTAAACTGGTACTGACACGTTTCACAGATTTCGCACTGTTTCTTCAGGGATTGCGCATTGTCACAAGCATTCCAAAACCTTTCTCTTTTTATTTTGTTTTATGTTTTTCATTTGCAGCTGCTGGGTGCTCCGCTACAGGTGGGTGACATGTGTCAGCGTTCGCTCGCTAAGTATACAAGTACTGACTGAGACATTTAGAGGCAAGTCGGCACGGGTTCCCGTGGTCCAAATTACATGAAACTTCATTTACAATTGTTTTGACATAAAAGGAAAAAAATGAGAGGGTATGCGAAAAAATAAAACGACTTTCACTTTTTTGGGACACCCTAATGTATGTATATAAATATGTATACATAACACTGGTGCCCGGCTAACCGAAAAGTACCAAAGTTTGTTTTAAAAGCTGGGAACTGAAGAGGTTAAACCCCAGTTGAATTGGAGAAATAAAAGATGAGATATTTACAATTTCATAAACCCTTCAATGTATGAAAATTGCTGCACACGACGAAACAAAGATGGCCATTATGCACACACAAAATATAATAAAATTAAAATAATAGTCATTATGAACTTCTATCATCTTAGGGTTGTTATAGGAAAATTTTCAGATTTTTTAAAAAATTGTCAAGTAATCAACGCTGGACCACTTGAAATAGACTAACTCTAATGAGAGAAAAGACAGTCAAGTGATACGACAATTGCCTTCATATTTAAAGTGATAAGTAACATTTAAAATTTGTGGTACTTGTGGAGGGAAGGTGTTGAGAGAAAAACTGGAATTCGAACATATGCGATTCACGAGAAAAACAGAAGAAAATACTAAGATCATTTTATATAGACCAGAACAAGAAACAAAATTTCAAAGTAAACTGTGTAACTTCCATTATAAAAAAAAAAAAAAAAAGCTTAAAAAAGTTGATAAAGGTTGATAAAGATGAAAAAAGTTAGGGACATTTACAGCAGTTTATTGTTTTTGTTAACGTTATCAAAAAATAAACTGACATTTTTATGTCACATATACAAAATCATTGTTATTTCTATACATATAAGAATACAAAAGCAATGGCATAGGCTGGGTTTTAAGTGCCCAGGGCAAGTCAAAATTTTGCACTCTCATCTTAGAGAGCAGGGAAGAGTACAGTGGACCACACTGTATATTTCATTTATTTTTAAATTTTTAAAGATTTTCTTTTAGGCTAATTGATTGCAGCACTGGATTGATTACTTATAGTCTTCAAAACACATAGTTAGTTCGGAATAAACCAATTTATCCTGACTTGTTGTTTTGAGCTTCTAAAAGTAAAAGTTTTCATCATCACTTTTCCTTATTTAGATAGATAAGATAAAACAGCTTTTTTTAAAAGTTAAGATTCTTGTTTTTATTTAATTTAAAAGTTAATATGCTTAAAAGAAAGCTTTAAATAATTTTTTTACGAGAATGTATTAAACTTCAACATGAGGGGGGGGGGGGCACAGTGGACCACCCACTGCTAGGGTACTGTGGTCCACAATCTACTCTGTTACTGTAATGCAAAAATTTCAAAATATTTAATAATTGCTTATTTTCTATAATATATATATATATATATTGTTTTAAAGTAACTATTTAACTTTAAAACAAAGTAACCAAAGAAAATTGGCAATTTATTTACCATAGTAAGAAATATTTTGGTTTGTATTTACTGCTTTTAAAAAATACAAAAGTAGCCAATTGACTGTAGCCTGTAATTACTAAAAGAATTTCTGGCAGGTTTTGAAATTTTATTGCTTATTTTAGATATAACATAAAACAAATTTGGAATCAAAACTTTATGGTTATTAATCTGTTGTTTAGATCAGTGTTCTTGTAATGTAGCCCTCAAACCCAAAAGTATTTCAGGAATATTTTAGGCTCATAAGTATTTTGGAGTTTCATTTGCAAATTTTAATGCAAGATGACTTTATTTTACTTAATAACTTCACCTTATCTGCAATTGTTTCTGTATTAAAAAATATAATATTTTTTGATATTTTTTTTTTTTTTTTTTTTTTTTGTATATGTTTTGCTTGAAAATGTTACTTGCAAATGCGCATTATTATGTTATTTTGAGTGTAAAGGGGATATAAAAAGGAATTAGATTAATAAAAAATAAATCTATGTTAACATAATAGTGGACCAGTGTGCCCCGTTTCTGGGGCACCATTGGTCCACTTTATGAACATTTTTTTTTTTTTGAAAAATGTATTTGAAACGATGTTTTAAAAAAAATTCTGAGGCATGTAAAAATGTTTAAGGAATGTTCAAGAATATTTTCAGGCAGATTGGAATTTCCATTAAAGAGGAAAAAAAAATAAATAAATAAATAAACTACAAAAGTGGTCCACTGTGTCCCAGTGTCCTCTACTGTAGTTTCTTCACGGGGTCTGTCCAGGTTTTTTTTTTTTTTTTCCAGGGTCCTATTTTTCTGAATTATTTTTATTTTTGTGAAAAAAATAATTCCACAAAACATTAGTTATCTCAGTTAGGCTGGGCATTAGTAAAATGCCCAGCCTCCCAAAATTGGGGCACTTTAATTTTTCAGAAATAAACTAATACTATTTTAGACAGATTTCTTGCTTCATCTTTTTTTAACGATTGTTTTATACTACACATTCCACAAACAGAACATTCTCATTAGTATAAATAATGCAATAATTATAATTAGATTACATATACATCTCTCTATTCTAAAAAAAAGTAACTACCGCTGTCACCGCCGACGGTTTTGAATTTTTTGTGACCGGAGGTCTTTCTTCATTAATATTAAGAAAAATAATGCATACAAAAATATGAAAATCGAAAGTATTATACAGAAATGTTTGATAAAAACGCTGATGCAGACAGTTTTCAGATCGAAGAATTATTTTAAGAGATATTTAATGCTAAAGTTGGACAAAATCGTTCCACTAAAAAAGTTTTATAGGAGCAAAAACTGTTCATAGGAATTTAATCATTTTTAGATCATTTTATGCGTTAGAATTTGCCGGTGTGTAGACTGCATTAATTTTTTTATTTTGACTCATTTTTTGAGGTTTTATTTCTATTTTAAATTCAGATTTTCAGCATTTCAAGAGATATTTTTAACAGATTTTAGAAAGTGGTATTAATTTAAACTGTTGCCAACTGTATAAACAGCGGAAACAATAATGTTTGCTTAAAAATATATATATATATTTATACGTGTAAATAAATTAAAAAATTATTTCACGTGACTATTATAAACAGAAAAAACATTTGGAATTAGAATTAAATAATTATGTACAAAAAGCAGGAAATTATTAAAAATTACGTTATAAAAACTATAATTACACGTGAATTTTAAGAGAGAAAGGAATTTAAAGCAATAAATTTATTAACATGCGTTAGAAGTCTTAAATAGGAGAAATTACGTCATATTTACGTCACATTACAGATATTACATAAAATGAACACAAAATAATATTGCAAAACGGTTTAAATTTAGAAATTGCGCTAAACATTTATTTGATATTTTAAGAGGATACTTTTCAACTATTTTTGTTAGGAAAGCGCAAATAATATTTAATTTCTAACACAAGTATTTTCACGTGAATATTAAAAAGAGAAAAAATAGTTTGGTCAAAATTACGTCAGATTAAAAACGATTAATTTAAAATGTCTCATTTAAAAGAACTTTCTTTTCACTTTGTTAAAAAATACCAGGAGACAAAGACTCTGTTTACTTAATTCCTTTTATATTAGCTTATTTTGAAATGTTGTTACACGTGTCTACGTCAAATTATTTTTATTTCGACGTTTTATTTGTATTTTTATTAATGTTGTACTAATTTATTTGTTTTTTCGTTATTTAAAATAAAAATTATGTCAATTTGTATAATTTGGCGAGTGGTTTGGCGATTTATATAATTTGGCGAAATTGGTCGACGGGATAATCAAGTAGTACCGCAACGAATTTGGCGTTAAAATTGCCCAATCAAAGAGAAATGAATAGAAATCTGTTTATAGAGAGATCTCCACTGTTTTTTAAATTATAATTCAATCTTTCAAAATCTTTTTAAAGTCAATCAAATTAGCATGCATTTAGAGTCTACGGTGTCTGGACGGGGGTTGGCGAGTGTAGCTCGTAGGGAGCCGAGCCCCCTAGTATAGTAAAAGAAAAATTTGAAAGTTTTTTTGCTTATAAAATTGCTATTTATGTATATCTCTCTATTCTAAAAAAAAGTAACTTACGCTGTCACCACCGCCGGTTTTGAATTTTTTGTGACCGGAGGTATTTCTCCGTTAATATCGCTCTATTCTAAAAAAAAAGTAACTACCGCTGTCCCAGCCGCCGCGGGTTTTAAATTTTTTGTGACCGGAGGTCTTTCTTTGTTAATACTAAGAAAAATAATGCATACAAAAATATGAAAATCGGTAGCATTATACAGAAATGTTTGATAAACACGCTGATGCAGACAGTTTTCAAATTGAAGAATTATTTTAAGAGATATGTAATGCTAAAGATGGACAAAATCGTTCCACTAAAAAAGTTTTATAGGAGCAAAAACTATTCATGGGAATTTAATCATTTTTAGATCATTTTATACGTTTGAAGTTCCCGGTGTGCAGACTGTATTTCTTTTTTTAATTTGACTAATTTTTTGAGGTTTTATTTCTATTTTAAATTCAAATTTTCAGCATTTCTAAAGATATTTCTTGCATACTTTAGAAAATGATATTAATTTAAACTGTTGCCAACTGTATAAACAGCGCAAACCATAATGTTTGCTTCAAATTAAAAATTTATTTACATGTGACTATTATAAACAGAAAAAATCATTTGGAATTGGAATTAAATAATTATGTACAAAAGGCAGGAACATTATTAAAAATTACGTCATAAAAGGTATACACGTGAATTTTACAAGAGAAAGGATATTGTAAAGTAATAAATTTATTAACATGCGTTAGAAGTCTTAAATAGGAGAAATTACGTCATATTTACGTCACATTACAGTTATTACATAAAATGAACACAAAATAATATTGCAAAACAGTTTAAATTTAGAAATTGCGCTAGACATTTATTTGATATTTTGAGAGGAATTTTTCAACTATTTTTGTTAGAAAAGCGCAAATAATATTTCATTTTTAACAAAAGTATTTTCATGCGAATATTAAAAAGAGAAAGAATAGTTTGGTCAAAATTACGTCAGATTAAAAACGATTAATTTAAAATGTCTTATTTAAAAGAATCTTTACGCTTTATTAAAAAATACCGGGAGACAAAGACTCTGTTTACTTAATTCCTTTTATATTAGCTTATTTTGAACTGTTTAACTTTTTTTACTTAATCAACACTGTAAAAAAAATACGACCAGTTTTCCTGCAGGAACCGGAAAAATAGTTGCCTTATCGTACCAAAAAAATTTTCCAACCCAGATCGGAATAAAATCCGTAAAAAAAAGGAAATAGTCAATAAAACGATATTTTACGGATTTTGTTCCGATTTTACGGATTTTATTCCTAGCTGGGTCAGAAATTTTTCCGGTACGATAAGGGCAACTATTTTTCCGATTCCTACAGGAAAACTGGTCGTATTTTTTTTACAGTGAAAGACGAAAACAGTGATTGTATATTTGGTACTACTTAGTTATCCCATCGACCAAAAATCTATCATTCGCCAAACTATAAGATTAAATGCCAATAATGGTTGATCGTAAATGTCACATTAACTTGACTTTAAGCAAGTTGCACGTGTCTACGTCATCAAGTTATTTTTATTTCGACGTTTTATTTGTATTTTTATTAATGCTGAACTAATTTATTTGTTCTTTCGTTATTTAAAATAAAAATTATGTCAATTTGTATAATTTGGCGATTTATATAATTTGGTGAAATTGGTCAACGGGATAATCAAGTAGTATCGCAGCAGATTTGGCCTTAAAATTCCCCAATCAAAGAGATATGAATAGAAATTCGTTTATAGGGAGATCGCCACTGTTTTTTAAATTATAATTCAATCTTCCGAAATCTTTTTAAAGCCGATCAAATTAGCGTACTTTTAGAGTCTGTGGTGTCTGAACGGGGGTTGATGAGCATAGCTCGTAGGGGGGGGGGGGGGCTAGTTAAGAAAAATATTGCATACAAAAATATGAAAGTCGGCAGTATTATAGAGAAATGTTTGATAAACACGCTGATGCAGACAGTTTTCAAATCGAATAATTATTTTAAGAGATATTTAATGCTAAAGTTGGACAAAATTGTTCCATTAAAAAAGTTTTATAGTAGCAAAAACTATACATGGGAATTAATTCATTTTTAGATCATTTTATACGTTAGAATTTCCCGGTGTGTAGACTGCATTCACTTTTTTAATTTGACTCATTTTTTGAGGTTTTATTTCTATTTTAAATTCAAATTTTCAGCATTTCAAGAGATATTTTTTACTTATTTTAGGAAATAGTATTAATTTAAACTGTTGCCAACTGTATAAACAGCATAAATAATAGAATTTGTTTCAAATGAAAAATTTATTTACATGTGACTATTATTAACAGAAAAAAAACTTTCAAATTAGAATTAAATAATTACGTATGAAAAGCAGGAACTTATTGAAAATTACTTCATAAAAACTATATTTACACGTGAATTTTATAAGGATATTGTAAGATAATAAATTCATCAACATGCGTTAAAAGTCTTAAATAGGAGAAATTACGTCACATTACACTTCTTACGTAAAATGAACAAAAAGTAATATTGCAAAACAGTTTAAATTTAAAAATTGCGCAAGGCATTAATTTGATATTTTGAGATTATATTAATAAGATTAATATTAATTTTATTGAACGCGTTAAGACTGCTTTCGAACGATTATTTAGTAATGTAATAAAAATAAAAAAGATTACAAGCTGAAAATGAAGTGTCATCAACAAAAAATATGATTTGAAAGAGAAAAATCTGAAGCAGAAAATAAAGAAATTGCTTAAATACTTTAGTTAAGATTCGTTAACCTTCTGTGTCGTTTCCGTCAAAAGAAGGCATTGGTATTTGTAAAATATATTTGCATTTTGATGCAGATTTGCTTATTATATTCAGGGTTGCCGGCTTTTAGCCAGGCCAAAAAAAGCCGGCCGGCTTTTTTTTGGTTTTAACCACTTAAAAAAAGCCGGCTTTTATTTTTTAAAAAGTTGGTTTATAGATAATTCATATAAAATTTGAATTAATTTATTTTTAATACACTTAGAAATATTTTCTACTAAAAAAATATAAACTTCTATTACATTTTGTCAAATAAATAAATCCTTATAACTGCTAGAATGCAACTGCGAAGGCATTATGTCAGAAAAAAAATTATAAATATTCAGAAGAATACATTAAATTTGACTCTAAAGTATTGGTTTGGAATTCTTTATTATAGCTCTACACATACCACACATTTTAAAGATTATATGAAATAATAAGAAAATGTCATACATCAAAATAGAAACATTCTTAAATACTAAAGGGCAAAATTATCACTGGCCATAGGGCCAGTAAATGAGAAAAAATGGCTAGTGAAAAATTGTCTATCAGCGGCCATCTTCCGGCCACTTTTTTACAAGAAGAGAATAAAATTTTCTTGCATTTCATCAAGGATTCTACTTTTTTTGGTTCCAATATATTTATATTAACATTTATTTGGGCTATTGTTTTAGATTAATACTTATAGAAGTTTTACTGTTTAGTATTTTTAAATAAAAAAGTGGCCACTTAAAAAACTTGTCCTACTGGCCAGTGGCCGCTAATGAAATTTCCCAGTTTTACCCTATATTACATACTGATATTTACTTTTAAAATTAATTAAAACTAAATAGCATATATGTATTTAATAACTGAAATTATCTTATATAATACTTGAGAACACCCAGTAATAAGCAATTGATATTCTAACTTATAAAAATGATATATGTAAAAAGTTTTTTTGCTACTAAACTGTTATTTAACTTATTCCAGATATGTTCATACGGATAGATTAAAATTGTAGAATGAACAATGTTGAAAGAAAAATTAGGAAGCAACACATTGAGGAAATTTTAGTACATTTAAGTGCATAAAATAAAGAGAATAATAATAAAAAAATCTCCAAATAAAATTTCTTGAATTAGAAATTTGAAAAGCTAGTTGTTATTTAAAATAGTGCATATTCATGCATAAATTAATGCATACGTTATTCATAATACTGTTTTAATTGAGAGAAATAATGTTTTTATTAAATGACTTTATGTGTGATTTTAAATAAATGTTTATGAGAAATAAAATAAGGCTTGTATTTTGTATATTAATATCCCTTAAAATTAGTTAATAAAATATATAACTAAGCAACCATTGTCCTTTTCAATTATATAAAGCAGTAAAAAGGGAAAAAAAGGTGTTACGGTCACGGTCAGTATAAATAAGAGAAAGCAATTGGTATGGCCTTTTAATCCAATATTAATGTCTTCATTACTGAAAAATTGGGTTATATTGATTTCTACCTCAATTATATGTCTTTAAAACTAATTAAAAAACACATAAAAATGTGTCATTTATAATTAAAATGCTTCACTGTATAAAAGCCAATTTTGGCCAAAAAAGGCCGGTTAAAACCAATAAAAGCCACTGGCGTGGCTTTTTTAAATTTTAGCTGGCTTTTTTGCAACCCTGATTATATTAGCTTATTTTGAAATGTTTAACTGATTTTATTTAATCAAAGACGAAAACAGCCATTGTATCTTTTAACAGCAGCTGATTTTTCCTTAAAATTCTCCAATCGAAGAAAAATGAATAGAAACCCATTTATAGGGAGATTGACACTGTTTTTTAAATTATAATTCAATCTTTCAAAATCTTTTTAAAGCCAATCAAATTAGTGTGCTTTTAGAGACTGCAGTGTCTGAACGGGGGTTGGCGGGCGTAGCTCGTAGGGGACCGAGCCCCCTGGTACAGTATAATTTACTTTCACTCAAAAATTTCTCCAAGAATGAAATCGGCTCATAGATTAAGATATTGCACCATGTGTATAATCTACCATTCTCTAAAATTCATCATTCATTTGGGACACACACAAAGGAAATCATGAATGGTTAACAGTTAGTACCATAAAGCAAATTTAATATGGAAGAGATTTTATTATTCATTAATTTTCAAACAATTTTTTTTTGTTTGTGTGTATTAATTAAAGAGCATAACTTTTGTAAGGAAAAAAGAAGAACCAAAATGTAAATGTTGAAAGAGCAATTACAATTTTAAACTATGTATTAATAAAAACACTAAAAATTTGGAGAAATATATAATTTAACAATATAATTGAACTAGTTAAGAAAGAAAATTGATCCATAACTCACCGTTTTTTTTTACTATACCGATCGTATTTTTTAAATATAATCCAAATTTCGAGAATTTTCCCCTTTGGAGGGATTTCCATGCTTCATATTTTAGGAAATATAAGAGAAAAGTTACAGATGATGAGGAAAGAACAAAAGATTAAAATGAACTGTGTTGTGAAATCACAAAACAAATTGAATTACCACAGAAAGTAAACACAGCAAAATAAAAGCAAGCGTTGCCAAATTAGCAAGTGAAAGAAATCACCGAAAATACGATCACCACACCGACACCTACTATTGCTATGATGTCATTTATCAGTCAATCACGTGGATTCCAAATGAGGATAGAGGAGAGACATAGAGGAAAGCCAGCTAGCAATAAACGAAAGAGGCTTTAGTTTGTTTGCATTCAGATGAACGGTAAAATGAACAAAAAAAGCTAGACTTTCGCAGATCATTTTTACACTTAACATGTGGAATGGTGGATGCAATTCACACGCTGGGTTTTTTGTGACAGGGCAGTTTTTCTGTAATTTAATTTTGTGAAGAGCCCGTTTTACTGTCATTGAATTTTATGAAGAATCCATTAACAGACTTGGTTTTTCCCCTGGACAGATCCTAGGAAATTTAGTACTCAGGACAACTTTTGAGGTCCCTACCCTTTTTGATTTAGAATTTCTCTTAGTCAAAGGTGCACGCTATTCTAAGAGTTTTTTTTAGGATTCAGATGTAAAAAAGTGCAAATATTCGTGCTGGGGATTGAAAAAGTGTTCACTAAATAGAGGTGTCAGGCATTCAGGAATGTTGGTATAGAAGTTTTATTGTACATGCTAGCACTTCTGAATAATGGACAAATTCCAAAGTTCTGAGGTGTCCACTATTCAGAGGTTTTACTGTAGAAAAAATTTAAAAATATCCCCTAAATAGAAGTTTCTGCTATTTGGGACCCAAACCCAAAATAATGTAAGCAACCCGACCCACAATGAAAGAAAAAAAATAGTCATGACTCAACACTAACCTTGAATCTTATTTGAAACTTCTAAACTTATAATATTGTCCCTCGTCCCCCACTTCACTCGAAACACTCTAAATCTGCCCGATGGGGGCAAACTCTGTAGAAAGTTTTCACTTCCTACAGAGATTGTCCACTATTTTTCATTTACAACACTTAATTCCTGTCAAGGCTATCAATTAACACCTAGGTGTTTGATCACAAACTACCACAAAATAGCAAAAACTTACTGAAATTTCATCATGCGAGTTGGCATAATAGCTGAATCTTCTTTCAATGTTTTACAAACTTCTAGGGTTGGATATGAAAAAACATTGATACAGAATTTTTCTCCTTTTTCAGCAGCAGCAAAAAAAATAGTGGTTGGATGTACCTTAAAAGAGTAAAGAAAAATTCATTATTATTATTATTCATGTACGATAAAATAGTGATGATAACATGACGGCGATATGTAATTTTGAATAGTGCAGTATAACATCTTTAATCCGGACATCTCTTATCCGGAAACTTCTGTAATCCAGACATTTCGATACATTTATTCGTTTTTATTTTCAATTAAAGATAATAGATGATGCCATAGTACATATGTGAATAAATTTCCCCGAAAATTATTCAGAAAAATGAAAAGACTGCCTAATTTACTACTTTTTTTCGGTTTTAAAATTATAAGGATTTTCTAAATTAATATGTAATTAATATAGGTGTCCTTTTTTAATATTAATTTCCAAAAATTTAGAATTAATGGTAATTTTACAATTTTTCTTTTTCCAAAGATAAGAAGATGCGGCCAAAACATCGCAAAATCGGATTTTACTATTATTATTTTCTTCTAAGTATTTAATTTGTGACTTACTTCAATATTTGTAGATTCTATATATTTAATTTTTTATAACATTAGCCTTATATATCACTATTTTAAATATGTTAATGTGATTATAAAGTTATTTTTTAAATTAATTGTAAGTCTTATTTAAATTTTTACTATAAATTTTTTTTGGTTATATGATTTTTTTTTTTCAATTATTTTCATGATATGTCTGTTATTCTTGTGTTTTGTATAATTTATTGAGTATTTATAAATCATAAATCGTAATTTTAAAAAATCGTACGGTTATTTTTTTGCAATTTACAACAGATGGGGACACTGCATAAAATATATATATGATTATTTCAAAAATATATACATTTTAGAGCATTTTGAATTGATTTTTCCCAAAGTTTTTCAATTACCAAGTTCTTTGCATTTTTGTACTGCCATATTAATGAAAGATATTAGTATTAATATTTATTTAAATGCTGTGATGTTTGTACACGCCCTCTCACCTATAGAAGCGCCATCTGTGGCCAAAAGAGGAGAAACAGAGCAGAATCTGGGATGGCTTCGCCTAAGAAGGTGATCCAAAACTACTGAGAACGGTTTTGGCTAGTGCCAGCCGTAAAGAATCAAGATGAAACTATAAGTTTTGTTTGATATGACTTAGTGTCATGTGTACATTTGTTTGTGCCAGTCTGTGTTCACCGTCCCGTCCTATGTGTATAATAAACGTTTGTGTTGTTTAGATCATTGGCCAATCCTTTCAGAAAGCTCACACGCGACCATCCGGTTGCCCTTTACAAATGCATTCTAGTTTCAAGACTTCTGTAATCTGGAATCGCCGTAATTGTGATGATTCTCGATTAAAGAAGTTATACTGTACATGATATTGCAATTTTAAACTAGGATAGAAAATATGTAATGGATATTTACATAGTTTATTTTTCACATTAATGCCAAACTATTAAAGTTTATAAATATTGATATCTAACAAGGTGAGAAAAATCATGGGTTCCTTTAAGAAATCAAAATTATCTAATTTTTAACTTATTTTTTTTTAATTAAAATCTATTTTTATGATTTGTTCCCCCCCCCCCCCCGAAATTTTCGGAAGTGATATGAAAAAGTGCTGATTTTTCGTCCTTTTTTGGAAATTTTTTTTTATTTTTTTCGTTCATAAAGCGGACTAGCCATTCTCAGTAGCCCCACATTAGTCCACATTGACATCAAGGAAGAGAAAGGTGGCTGACGGGGTTATAGCCCTCCCCCCCTCCTCCTCCCGAAATAGTCGAAAAATGAAATGAAAAAGTGTTTTTTCCTTACTTTTTTAAGATAAATCTGTAATTTTTTCTTCTGCCATACAGCAAAATAGCCATTCTCGTTAACACCATATTAGTCCAGGTTATATTAGTTAGGGGTCTGATGGAATTTCAGCCCCCTCTTCTCGAAATGGTCGAAAATGAAATGAAAAAATAGTGCTGAATTTTTTCTGTCTGCTAACTGCATTTTCCCCCTATCGTTCAACAGACTATGCGCTTCCTTCGCTTTGGTTCCATATTAGTCCATATTGGCACCAAATAAGAGAAAGGGGGTTAATAGGGTTACAGCCCCCCCCCCCCCCCCCCCCAACCAGAAATAGTCGAAAAATTAAATGAAAAAGTGTTTTTTCCTTACTTTTTAAAGATAAATCTGTAAATTTTTCTTCTGTCATACAGCAAAATAGCCATTCTCGAAAACACCATATTAGTCCATATTGACATCACAGCTTACCCAAAGATGGGGAGGGGGCTGATGGAATTAAAGGCCCCTCCTCTCGAAATAGTCGAAAATGAAATGAAAAAATAGTGCTGATTTTGATTTCTGTTTGAGATAAATTTGTATTTTTTTCTCCTATCATTCAACAAGCTAGCCGCTCTCTTCTCTTTAGTTCCATATTATCGCACAGTAACACCACATTATACCCAATAAAGTAGAAAGGGCGTGATGGGGTTACAGCCCCCTCCCAACCAGAAATAGTCGAAACTTTAAATGAAAAAGTGTTTTTTCTTACTTTTGAAAGATAAATCTGTAATTTTTTTCTTCTGTCATACAGCAAAATGGCCATTCTCGTTAACACCATATTAGTCCACATTGACATAGCAGCATACCCAGAGATGGGGAGGGGGTTGATGGAATTACAGCCCCCTCCTTTCGAAATAGTTGAAAATGAAATAAAAAAATAGTGCTGATTTTTTTCTGTCTATTTGGGATAAATTTGCTTTTTCTCCCCTATCATTTAACAGACTAGCCACTCCCTTCGTTGTAGTTCCATATTGGTGTACAATAACACCACATTATACCCAAAAAGGTAGAAGGGGGCTAATGGAGTTACAGCCCTTTCCCAAAAAATCGAACAAGAAATGAAAAAGTGCTGATATTTTCCTTTTTGTTTGAGATAAATTTGCATTTTCCGCCTATCATTCAACAGACTAGCCGCTCTTTTCTCTGTAGTTCCATACTAGTGCACAGTGACACCACATTATACCCAAAGAGGTGAAAGGGGCTAATGGGGTGCCCCCTTCCTAAATAGTCGAAAATGAAATGAAAAAAAAGGCTGATTTTTTTCTTCTTGTTTGAGATAAGTTTGTAATTTTTCTGCTGTCATACAGCGAAATAGTCTTTCTCGTTAAATCCATATTAGTCCACATTGACATCACAGCATACCGAAAGAACGGGAGGCGGCTGATGGGCTGACAGCCACCTTCTCGCGAAATAGTCGAAAAAAAATATTGCTTTTTTTCTTTCTCATTGAGATAAATTTGCATTTTTTTCTCCTATCATTCAACAGACTAGCCGCTCTTTCTCTTTAGTTCCATATTAGTGTACAGTGACACCACATTATGCCCAAAGAAGTAGAAAGGGGGTGATGGGGTTACAGCCCCCTCCCAAAATAGTCGAAAATGAAATGAAAAAAGTGCTGATATTTTTCTTTTTGTTTGAGATAAATTTGTAATGCAATTGTTTTCTGCAATACAACGAACTAGACGCTCTGGCTAGTCTCATATCAGCCCACAATTACACCACAGTATACTCAATGAGGGGAAGGGGCTGATGGGGTTACAGGCGACGGGGGTTATGAGGTTACAGCTCCATTCCACTTCCAAAGAGATCGCAGTGAAATGAAAAAAAGGCATATTCCTTCTTTTTCAGATAAATTTGTTTTTCTCGTTAATCCAATATCCTCCTCAGTCCTGCGACCAAATTTACTTAAGACCACAAAATCCATTTTCAAATGACTGAAAAATAGCTCCATCCCTGTTTTACTCACTAAATGAAAACATATATGCTCAGTTCAAGAGATCTACAAATAAATTCGACAAATCTAAAAGTAGTTTAATTTAAGGATTTTTTTTATTTCTGTCATAGTCGGCGGCGCCAAGATTGTCAATGCGTATGTTAATGCACAGTAACACCGCAGCTAATCTCAAGTCGATTTCGGCTAAATCGGAAATCCGGTGCGGAAGAGTTGACTGTAAAAGTAGCTTATTAACTTTCATTTTTTCAGTGGCATCTCCATGTCACACCGAAATATGGAGGTGCGAAGGGTTGAAGGGACTAAACCTCTTTTACCTGCCAAAATCGTAAAAAAATTTACTTCTTACTTTTTAGATCAATTCAATTATATATATATATTTGTCATGCATCGCACATGTCTTTCTTGTCATCCCCATATTTGTGCATAGTGACACCTTAGCTAATCTCTTCAGAATTTTGGCTAAGTCGGAAGTCAGGCACTATATATGCGCGGAAGAGCTGACTGTGAATGATATTCATTAACTTTTGTTTTTAACACTCGATTACTTTCTCGTATCTGTAAGATACACAGTGACTTCTTGTTTGACTGCAAACACATCTTTGGAGGTCGGTAACGTTCCCCACCCTCCCACTTATCTTCCTATTCTGTCTTAAATTTGCAGCCAGTATTTTTCCTCTGGAACGGTTTAAAGTCCTTATTATTACTTGTGCAATGCACAAATAATAAACAAAGTCTTTATTTTATATATGTGTATAAAAATATTTTCTGTATACAAAAAATATTTTGTGTTTGTTACAATATTAATTTATTGTTAAACAAGAACAGTAGCCAGAATTTAGTTTTGGGGGTTGGAAGAACAATTTTATAGATTTTAAATTATAAGGACTTATTTAAAAGAAAGTATATAAAAAAAAAAAAAAACGCAGTAACACTTTTCAACATATTTCGATGTGGGACCGTCTCAGGATCGAACGCGTGCCCTCCCCCCTTCTCCCGAGATTTGATTCTGAGTAAAAAAAAATTCTGAAATTCACACCAAATTTTCTGAAAGGTTACAGCAGAGGGGTGAAGAAGAGGAAATCCCTTCCTGCCGCTAATTATTTTTGTTGTAGTTTGGGTTAACTCTGTTTTCATTTCAGGTCAGTTTCAGGCTGAGTGTAGATTCCTGCAAGTTGGGTTCGGCTAACCAGTTTCTAAAAATTTAGTTCAGTATATTATTTCAGTTTAAAAACTATACATATAATAATAAACACAGATATTTGTATGTGTTTTTAACGCGATCCTTTGATGAAATTCAGGTTTTTATCCCGACGCCTTGACGAAATTTGCATTTTCCCGCGATCTTTTGACGAAATTAGTTTTTTTCTGCGATCCTTTGACAAAATTAGAGTTTTTTTCGTGATCCTTTGTCGAAATTTATGCTTTTTCCATGGCTTTTTGACGAAATTTGCCTTTTTTCCGCGAATTTTTTGGGGGGGATTTTTGCCAAAATACGCTTTATTTTTTATGAAATCCTTCGTCGAAATTTGCATTTTTTCCACGGCTTTTTGACAAAATTCACTTTTTTTTCTCGTCTTTTTGATGAAATTCGCGTTGGCTCTTTGACGAGATTCGCGTTTTTTTGGCGAAAATGGTCGCATTTCTTTGTTTTTTCACTGCTGTTGGACGAAATTCGCTTCTTTCCGCAGTCTTTTGCCGAAATTCACGTTTTTCTGTGGCCCTTCTTTGTGACCTTGCTTTTTCTTTTTTTTCGATCCTTTAACGAAATTCGTATTTTTTCACTTCCCTTTGACAGAATGCGCGTTTTTGTTAGCGATCCTTTGTCAAAATTTGCATTTTTCTGCAGCACTTTGAGGAAATTTGCGTTTTTTTCTGAGGTCATTTGCCGATAGTCGCATTTTTTTACGCAATGCTTCGTCAGATTTTGTGTTTTTTCCACGGATTTTTGCCGAAATTTGCGTTTTTTAAAATGAAATTTGCGTTTTTTTGCAGCCCTTTGACGAAATTCACGTTTTTCCATGTCCCTTTGACGAAATTCGCGTTTTTTGCGATCCTTTTCGAAGTTAGCCTTTTTTCCAGCCCTTTCACGGAATGCGCGTTTTTAGCAATCTTTTTTCGAAATTCGCGTTTTTTTTTCCGAGATCCTTTGTCGAAATTTGCTTTATTCCGCGGGTTTTTTGACGAAAATAGTGGGGGTCTTTTTAAGGCTTTTTGACGAAATTAGTGCGGTTTTTTTGCGGCTTTTTGACGAAATGCACTTTTTTTCCGCAGCCTTTCGTCGAAATTCACGTTTTTCTGTGGGCCTTCTTTGTGACCCTGCCTTTTCTTTTTTTGCGATCCTTTAACGAAATTCGCGTTTTTTCGGCTTTGCTTTGACAAAATGCGTGTTTTTTTTAGCGATCCTTTTTCGAAATTCGCGTTTTTTCTGTGGTTATTTGCCGAAATTCGTGTTTTTTTACGCAATCCATCGTCAAAATTTACGTTTTTTCCGGACGAAATTTGCGTTCTTTTCTCGTCTTTTTTGATGAAATTTGCATTTTTCTACGGCCTTTTCACGAAATTCACGTTTTCTGTGTCCCTTTGAAGAAATTCGCACTTTTCCCGCTTCCCTTTGACGGAATGCGTGTTTTTTTACTGACCCTTTGTCGAAATTTGCGTTTTTTCTGTGGCCCTTTGAAGAAATTCACGTTTTTTCTGTGGTCTTTTGATGGAATTTTTGCAATTCTTCGTCGAAATTTGAGTTTCTCCGCGGCTTTTTGACAAAATTCACGCTTTTTCTCGTCTTTTTGATGAAACTTGCGTTTTTCTACGGCCTTTTGACGAAATTCACGTTTTTCCGTGTCCCTTTGACGAAATTCGCGTTTTTCCGTGTCCCTTTGACGAAATTCGCGTTTTTTGCTATCCTTTACGAAATTAGCTTCTTTTTCGCAGCTCTTTGACGGAATGTGTGTTTTGAACGATCTTTTTTTCGAAATTCGCGTTTTTTCTGCGACCTTTTGATGAAATTCGCGTTTTTTTTGCGGCCTTCTGATAACATTCAGGTTTTTTTCTGTGCTCATTTTATGAAATTAGTGTTTCCTCTGGGATAATTTGACGAAATTTGCGTTTCCTCCACGAGCATTTGACGTAATTCGCGTTTTTCCCGCGATCATTTGACGAAACTTGACTTTTTTTTCGCGATCCTTTGACAAACTTCACATTTTATCCACGCCCTATGACAAAATTCCGGTTTTTCCTTTAAAGAAAAAGTTTCTTTGTTTAAAGAAAGTAAGTTAAAGAAAGAAAGTTTAAAGAAAAAGTTTCTTTAAAGTTTGATCATTTAAAGAAATTGGATATTTTTTTGCGAACGATTGATGAAATTGATTTTTTTCGGCGGCCATTTGTCAAAAATCGCGATATTTTTTTTTAGTCTGAATTTTCAGACTGATAACAAATATTTTCAAATTTTCGGAAAATTCGGAACAAAGTCACCCCTGCCCCTCCCCTTTCCCCCCTCTGGCATCGGCCTTATTGACAAAAATGATTTCCGTTCATAACACAATTCAACGTGTTTTGCAAGATTTAGAACTTTATGAAAATTTAAGTCAGCCCCCCCCCCCCCAAAGGTCAGGTTTAAATCTAGATTTTAACTGTTGAAAAAAGGTAACAATTAATGTTACTAAAATTTATTTTTCACATTAGGAAAAAATATAAAAATTTAAGTATTGAAACAAAATTTAATTAAATAAGTTAATTACTGCAGAGTTTAAAAAATGAATATATTGACGCTTGCTTTAATTCTATGGTTTTATCTTTCATAGCTTTTATTTCCAAAACCTTTCAAAGTTCAGTAAATAAATGCAATTTTTCTTTTTGGACGGGAACAATTAATGACGATTTCATTACTTTATCTATTTTTTTTAGCGTTTCCTAACAGAATAGGGCAGGGAACTTTATTGACGGTCATTCTTAATTCATCATCAGAGTTAAATTCATTGCCTAAAAAGACACAAAGGGTTTAAACACTTAAAAGTTATCAGAATTAAAAAAAAAAAAAATCTAAACTTAGTTTAGAAGTTTAATGAATAATGCATCCTCCGGAATAATTTTTCTAATAAAACTTTCTTCAAGAGAACAGGAAAAAGCTGTATTTGTTTCATTTTCTTCAAAGAAATTGGTCGCTCACGGAGGAAGTTCAACTGGGTTGGTCTCTGAAAGGAGGTAAAATTAGTATTGAGTCTATGGGAATAAATTTCGTTCCATGAAAGAATGACCGTTCAAGGAGGTGGTCGCACAGGGAGGTTTTACTGTACTTTAAAAATTTCCCAACCCTATAAAGCTGAACAATGATATTTCCTGTTTATAAAGAAAATATGATGATAAATATGGTTAAACAATAAGAAAATTGACTGTTTTGAACATTCATCCATGCGTCCACACAAACCCCTTAAGGGTGTATTCCAATCCAAACTGCTTATTTTCTGATTTATTTTTAAATTCATTTTTGCTCTCAAGCTCATCAAACTAGCAAATTCTCTAATTTAGAAATTACATAATGTGCCG
The DNA here is from genome assembly GCA_963932465.1 of Maratus speciosus. Lineage (NCBI taxonomy): Eukaryota > Metazoa > Arthropoda > Arachnida > Araneae > Salticidae > Maratus > Maratus speciosus. The sequence continues at coordinate 39,248,983 of OZ010792.1, forward strand.
TGCTTGTCGATTTTTTAATAAATGCAGAAAATATTGCAAAAAATGCTGTCAAAGTTGGCGTTTTTAACTGAATTTTCCGAAGCGGTAGATCTGGTGATGAAAAAATGGTCATGCTGAGAAAATAATTGTTTAAAAATCAAATTCTAATTAATTGAGTGAAAAGTGAAATCACACGGCCTCTTATATATCTCTTCAAAAATCCCCTGAGCAAGTTTCATGTTTTAAAAATGAGTCAGAAAATGTCTCAGAAAATTTCAAGCTGTTAAGAGTGGTAAAATATTTTTTCGAATACATCCTTAAGGGGTTAGTGTAGACAAAACCAAAATGTGTTGGAGGCAAGCGTGGACAGCTATTTTTTTTTATACAAATCTTCCTTTACAATTATTGTTATTATCTAACTTTGCATTCAGTTAAGCCTATGTTAAAGTCTAAATGGTTGATGGAGCAGGCTGTACCCCCAACAATCGCAAATTGTAGGAATTTAGCAATTATTTCCTAACTTTTAATTTGAGAATTATTTTTGATATCAGAAAAAATATGGTGTGCTTGATCTTTTTTCTGCAGAAACTGAACATTAAAGTCTCTAAAACCCATTAAATTTTCAACTCCAAAATATACAATATTATTATTCTTGCAGAATTTCACTAACACAAAGTTATTGACCATTATTATCTCGTTCTCTTTTTAAATGTTTAAAATATCTTTTGACTTTTTTTTTTTTTTTTTTTTATCTTCTTTAATATCACTCAATCCTAGATGAGGGGCAAGGGGGGGGGGGGAAGAACTTTTTGAGAAAGGAGTGTAATTTAGATAATTTATTATTTACTTATTGTTACTATCAAACAACAAATAGGAAATAAACAATTAAATTTAAAAAATCAAAAAACCTGACTGCGTAAAAAGCGAACTAATTAATTATTTCTCATCAATGTGAAACTATTTTTTTCAATTCCTACTATTAGCTCACACATTCGCTATACATATCTTGGTCCAAATTTTCAATCGTTAATAAAATACATATTATTCAACCAATCAAGCTCAAATAAATTTTTTTAAACTTGTAGTGGATGACACTTGATGTTAATCTAGTTTTTTTCAAATATTAATTCATTAATTAAATTAATTTTCAATAATCGAGAGAGCCCACTTCTTGAACAAGGCATTTTAAGCACCATTCAAGAGGAAAGAAGAATGGGATAAAAAAAATCTCTTATTGACCTAAGTAGGAATTGACTTAATTTTATTTTTTTTATTTTATTACTTGTTTATATTACTTACCTATTTTTTTTTATTTACTTGTATTGATGACTTTTAAGTTGTGTTTAATTGTTAGTTCCTACCTATAAACACTGTTTTGATGAGGCATATAGATGTCTATGATGGTTAGAGTTGCAGTAAAGCTACAGACTCTACCTACACAACTTCCAGGTTGTATAATATTTTAAGAGAGCTTCTGACTGTAAAATAGTCAATGAAACATCGTCTTCATTTTGAAAGATCTATCCAATGATATGCCACTCAATAGGGTGAGTAATTTTTTTTTTTCCGTCTCTACCGCCATTTTGAATTTATAAAAACAAAACCTAGCCTATAACCATCGGCCGTTAAGACAAATTGATAGAGACTTCATTCATTAAAATCCATCTAGCCGTTGGGATGTTTCGAGGGTATAAAGAAATCCCTATACCCAGATACGCGTGAAACACATAACCCTTCTTTTCAGCCGGGTAAAAAGAATTAAGATTTTCAAGATGTTAAACTTTTTGTACTGAGAAGGTAGGGCAAAGGAGGGAAGTGGATATTTTATGCAGGGGGGGGGAGGGAGAGGGAAATTTTATTAAGGGGAATTTTATTAAGATGAAAAACATATGAAAATTCACCAAAAAAGTCAAAATATTTAAAATTATCTCCCTTAGATTTCAAAATCAATTTTTTCCACAAAAAAATGTGAAGGGGGGGGGGGCTTACTTTCGAGAAGGGGGGCTTACAATCGGGATTTTATGGTATAGAAAGTAAAAATATTCTTTATTTGTTCTATTTTATTGAATTAATTTAAAAATAAGGCTAAATTAATCCTCTAAAAATGCAAAATTGCTGAATTTAAACAAAAAATGGCAGAAGAAAAAATTTCAAATTTTTGCTTGAAACGCCTGTTGAAAATTTCATGGACAGATTTTTATTTACATGGAACACAGTCTTAATTTATGTTTAATATAATAATTATATCTGTAATTTCACATACTTTTTGTGCATCTTTACAGTATAGTAAATTTATTAATTAAAATAGAAGTTACGAAAAACAATGAACTGTCTACATATCATGAATAGCACCTTGTACTAGAGGTTACCCTAGTAGTCTGTCTCACTACTAGCCCCATGCTAGCATTCTGAAGTTAGGCTTCAGATTTACTCATTTAAGCAATTTTAATATTTTAAAGGAGGTTATAGTAGTATAAGAAGACAAGTCATACTTGCCTTATAGCAACTTGTTTATTTAGATTTAAAATTTAAAGTCTTTGTGCTTCTAAAACCAAACCTTATTTTTACTTTCCGTGCATGAAAGTAAACTACCTTTGAAAAATATTTATTATTTTTAATAAGTAATATTTCTTCACAGAATATATTGTATATGAATAATTGAAAACAATCCAACATTTTCAGTACAAAATTCCACTTTTATTTTAAAAGTAATAAAAGCTTTTGAAAAATCATAAGTAACATTGAAATTATATGCATAAAAATAAAAGTTATAAATCTTACTGAGACACATGTGAAACTGGCTCCATTAATAGATGGTAGAAAATCTTCAGCTAATGTATTGATATTCAGAAAATTTAAATGATTGCCAGTGACTATTATGAAGATATTTTCTCTAAGCATACATAAGTTATGGTCATAAGACTGATATCCAAATGAATATCTAATGAAATATTAAGGAATAGTAATATGACAATGCTAAAACTGAAAAAGAAAAGTTAATACTAGTGTAGTTATGAAAACAGTTTCTGTTAATAGGTTCCATCATTACAACACAAGCTTGGTAATAATAGGTTAGAACAACCAATTAAGTTTGTAATTTAATACAACATTGCCACCCACAACCCACTGGTTTTTTTTTTTTTTTTTTTTCATTTTTAGTTTTTTTGTATATTGTTAATTTTATTATAATTTTTCAAAAAATGATGCTGATTTAAAACATTGAAAAGCTTTGAATTGTATTTAAAATATCTTTACAATAATGCACGATTTATTAAATATGAAATTAAAAGTTAATTTTAAAAATACATTTGAATGCTCACAATATTTTTTTTCAAGCTGCGCAGAACTTTTGCATCTAACTATGCCTGTACATATGCAATTAGAATTGTGTTTGTAATATTTTGGGTGTTATCTCTAAGCTCACTTCTATTGGTTTTCCTTACAACACTACTACTTGATATTCAGTACTTGTCGACCACTTGGCACTCAGTAACTCGAGTGGTGCATTTGGTACTAGAGCTGGACGATATCAGAAATTTAATATTGCAATATATCAACGAGTTAATATTGATATTGGTGATATATTGTAGGCTTTAATCCAGGAAAAAGGGATTTTTAGCTTTTTGGCTAATTGCAGCCAATAACTTCTAGCCAAATAAAAATAGCTTTAGCCAAGGAAAAAAAAGTTTTATTTATACAAAATTTCTATATACATGAGTATTATTTTTAGTTATGCAATATTCAAACAAATACATCACTCTGTAAGATTGACCCTTCGAAATTTGGCTGTATACCACACAGCAAATGATTCATTGATGATTCAAAGCTAGTGCAGCATCCCATGCTTATACAATCTGTGATTTTCGTTTTCGCCATATGCTGGAGTCGTGTCTGATGTAAATTACGTCACACTGTTTGAAGACGTTTTTATAGAGAGCACAAGACAAATTTTGAAGTGTTGCCACAGCGCGAATGCAATACGAGATTTTTTTTTTTGTTTTTGTGCAACGACAGTAGGTTTACGAAATGCAGAATAACAAAATGGGAATGATGTAGCATAATTCTTTGGCTATCGCTATTTGGCTAATTTACTAAATGCTTTGGGGACAGAAAGCACTTCCAGTTAGCTTTTTGGCTAACTCTAGATTAAACCCTATATTGCGATAACTACCTTAAAATGCGTGAGAGTTGAAAAAAATCTTTATTTCGAAAGATAATTGGTAGGTAGCTGCAATTTAAGTACAAACAGTTGTAGAAAATAATGAATCAATTGTTTTATGCCTATCTCCTCAGAGAGTATCCTTTAAATAAATATACCGGGTGTCCCAAAAAGGACTGACTGATTTTAAAATTCAATAACTTGCAAACGGTGACAGATATTAAAAAAATTCTTGCAGGAGGGTTATGCATAAGGTCAAAAGTTTTATTACAGTGATTTTCAATTTTAGTTCGAATTACAAACAATAGATGGCGCTGTAAGCAATAGTCGCTAAATTCAGGCTCGATTTTTGGTACTTCGTGGCCCGGATAATACATTTCCATCTCCTTTTTCTGCATGGAACAAGATAAAGGACCAGAAATCGAGCCTGTATTTAGCGACTATTGCTTACAGCGCCATCTATTGTTTGTAATTCGAACTAAAATTGAAAATCACTGTAATAAAACTTTTGACCTTATGCACAACCCTCCTGCAAGAATTTTTTTAATATCTGTCACCGTTTGCAAGTTATTGAATTTTAAAATCAGTCAGTCCTTTTTGGGACACCCGGTATATACAGTAGCCTTCCTCTTAACCGGAACCCCGCTTTAACCAGCTGACTTTTTTCCACAACATCAGGCAAAATTCAGAAAGGAAAATTTCGGTTCTCATTTCTTTATGGTTAATTAACTCAAATTTACATAATGTAGAATAATTTCAAGTTCTTTAGAGCTTTGTGACAAGATTTTCAACAATTTAATTTGTAATAAATATTGTTCATTATTTGTTATTAGTGATAATTTTTATTTCAATTCAGTTAATTACTAGTATTTATTTTACAAAATATAGAAAATATGTATTTTTTTTTAACTATACAAATTAAAGGACTAAATGCATCCTACGCATTTAATGAATTTGTGGCGACGCCATCTTGCGCGGTCAGTAAAAATCTCGCTTTCTGACCGTGGGTTCTCCGATTCGATCCCTATCGCCGCTCATCTCCTGCATTGGTGACCTTGGACAAACGAACACGCACCTTCACAAACATCATCTCCTTTCGAGACTAACAGATGGCAGCACTGAAAACGCCCCCAGCAGCAAAGCCTGTGAAACGCTCACAGCACGCAACCAGCAAGCAAAGCCTGGTGTCAATAGTCTGGCCATTTTGACATTTACATTGGGGCCATCCATTGACAACTGTAATAGTTTGCTAAGGTCAAGGCCTTCAGTTCCTTCATGAAGTTTAGCTATTAAATCTAGTGCTGTGGAATGGCCAAGGAAAACAGAATCCAGATATCGAGTTTTTATTCTTTTAAATGATTCTGACCAATACCTAATTACAATATCCATCTGACCTTTTTGAACTACTTTATTTAAAGCTTCGTCGAAGCAAATAACAAACTTTGAATTCCCTATGTCCCTTCTTAAATGTTCAGAGAAGTATGGTGATAAGCCAAAACAAATCATGTAAGACAGTTTTGAACTACTACAAGTAACTGCTTGTCCTATTTTACTGTCTGGAAACATTGCTTTGAACAAACTGGAAGCATCATGAAAGGAATTATACGAACTATGGGACATGACAAGTTTCATGGCCCAGAGAATTTCAGTTCTTAAAACAGCTTCTTTTGAAACATGATTCTCTAAAGAAAGTTTATTACTACAATAAGGTTTAACACATGTTGCAGTAGAAGTATCATTCGTTTCTGCTATGATTTTTTCTTCAGATATGGATTTTTTATTTTCATTAATTGTATTTTCTTTCGTAGATTTATCAGTCTGAAATACTTTTTCCAATGGCAAAGAGCCCTTAGCAGAATTTGTGTTTCTCTGATGTTTATAACCTTCCTCATGGCTGGTAATGGCTGTTCTACCCATATTACCGAGTTGAAATGATCTTCGACAAATAGAACAATGGGCAGAGAATGGATCACTCTTTACTTCTTTTAACCAAGAGCACCATTCTGGATTTATTTCCTTGTCTGTCCACTCTGGATTAAATAATGTTCTTTTCTTAGACATATTATATATACTTTTTCCTAAAAGAAGAAAATACACAATTATACTGCAATCATTTTTAAAAAACTGATTTTGTATATTTATTACATTCTATCAAAAGTAGCTCCAAAACAATTAATGCAAAAGGGAAAAAAATCTGAATCTATTCTAGTTTTAATTTATAAAATCTTAATTTAGGGTTAGGTGGGGCAAAATAAATTATAATAACAGTACTTTTTTTTATTTATACTATGTTGCCAGATTTCTTTTAATGCTAGATATTAAATTACATATTTCTTTAATTAAATAAATAACTGCACATGAACCTGCTTAAAAATGCTCTTTAGAATGCTGAAAATATTAAACAACAGATTTAAGAGAAGAAATTTTATCATTTCAAAAAAGTGTTGCCAATCAAGAAATTTGAATTTAAAAAAAAAAGTAATCCACTGGCAACACTACCCCAGACTTGTATAAAACCAAAAACTTTCTGCAGAAATAAATATTTGGTCAAAAACTTTCTGCAAATTAATCTTAAAAAATTACGTATATTATTTTTACGTTATGAATTAAAAACAGTGGTTTAAAATAATTACCATAAAAAATTAAAAACTAATTAATATTAATTAGAGAATAATTATTCTGGTTAAACAAGGAAAAAAAACAAACAAAGGAAATTTTCTGAAAGGAGTAAACTCCCGGCACTAAGTGTTTTTTTTTTTTCCTGCGCCTCTTTGAAGAAATTAGAGGGGGTTTTTTGCGATCTGTTGACGATTTTTGCCGCTTTTCCGCGATTCTTTGACGAAATTTGCCGTTTTTTCACGATCCTTTTACGAATTTTGCCAATTTTCACGTTTTTTTTATGAAATTCGCATTTTCCTGCGCTCCTTTGACAAAATTAGCAATTTTTCTTCAAACGATGGACGAAATTGATTTTTTTCGGCGATCATTCGTCAAATTTTGCGATAAATTTTATGCCTGAATTTTAAGATTTATGACCGATTTTTTTAATTTTCGGAAATGATCACCTTAATTTTTCGGAATTTTCAGACCAGAGGCTTGCCGACAGATTTTCGATCGCGGAAAACGTGTTCAAATTCTAAGTGATGTTTCGAATTTTTTTTTTCAAAAGGTTAAAAATTAAATTTTTTTACAATGGATTTTAGTGTTTGAAACAGAAAAATACGAAATTTAAAAATATGTAGTTAGTTTTCCCATATTTCTAAAAGTTACGCCAATGAGAAGTCATAAAAATGATCCAAAAGAAACTTATGTGCGACGATCGCGTACATTCAATTCTTATCTTTCATAGGAGCGTCATAAGTAGGCTCAGAGTGTCGTAGGGAGAGCACGTATTTCGTGCTTTTTAGGTTCTGACTTTTAATTATCTCGGTTAACAAAAAAAAAAAAAAAAAAAAAAAAAAAAAAATGAATATCAGGGTAGGTTTTGGTCTATTCTTATACACATTTTCAGATCTCTACAGGCGGTAGATTTCGATAGCCGCTTTTAATCCCTGTAAAAGTCCTCTCCGATTACTTAACGATTTTTTGCCGTGTTTGGGGGGGGGAGAATTAATCGGATATAACGGTACCTTGAGATGTATGAGAAAAAGTTTAAAATATTCAAAATATCGATTTATAAAACATGTTAACTCTTCAATAAAATATGGAAAAAAACTGCGAATTTTTCTTAAATGAAAGCTTTCACTAAGTTTCGGTTTCGGATCGTTTAGCGTTCCGGATAATATATCCTGTACTATATATTAAAAATATATTTAAATCTAAATTTTTGAAAAATGACACACATACGAGTGCAGAATAATAGATGAGTTCATGCGAAATATTTGCATTACGTTAGCTTTAGAATAGTGCAACCAAATTAAATTTTTCCAGGATTCACCTTTTTTATTTTTTTACTAGCAAAGTTGTATATAATAATGTGATAAAAGGGGATAAAAACATATCTTCAGAATAGATATTTAATAATAACAATCTCGTTTCTGAAAAAATCGTTTAGTTGTTATATATTATTTATTATTAAAAAACTAGGGCTATTAAAGAATACTTTTAATTAAGATTACATACCTGCAATTAACAGAACTTTCGGTTTCAGAAAAGAATCATGCCGTCACCAAAACGAAATTAAATCACCTTCTCACTCAGCAGCAGTCAGCAGAAGACAAGAAGATCGCGGCTCTCCGTTCGCTTTAACCAGCCCTTCAGCTTCCGCCTATTTCACTCTTCATGAAAAAGGGTTGCATTAAATAACAAACGAAATTATTTGGCGACATTCAACTTTAAAGCTGACAAAAGAAACCGGAAAATAACTCTATTCTATTGCGTGGTTCGCTCTTTTACAGAGTCCCATCATTGGCAAAGATATTGCCCATTTGGCGACAAATTTGTATAGCTAAAACTTCTGCCTGTCAAAATGTGAATTTAGTAAAATATTTAGCGAAAATTCTACTTCAAAGTGAAAAATAAGAACTTTTTTGCGGACGAACCTCGGAATTTGGCAAAATCTTGAGACATGATACCACATAAAAAAATCTCTGACTTTTCCAGGTTTTAGAAAAAAATTGCAATTTTCCCTGACTTTTTGAGCACTTGTCATTTTCCCTGACAATTCCCAGTTTTCCCGGTTTTCCAGTCACGTACAAACCCTGTCACAGTACACAAAAGCCTGTGAAACAATCACAGCACGCAAAAACCTGTGAAACTATCACAGCACGCAAAAGAGTGTGAAACTATCACAGCACACAAGCAAAGCCTGTGAAACGCTCACAGCACGCAAAGCCTATGACAACTCTCATAGCACAAAGCCTGTCACGCCGCACATATTCGAGGGCACACACATGCGCACGGCAGCATCACTCTGGCAACCGCCAACGCAACACGAGTGCACATCGCTCGTGCAGCATCAACAAGATGCTCTTTTCACTGGGGGTGGAGTACTGTGGCGACGCCATCTTGCGTGGTCAGTAAAACGAGTTTCTCGCAGGAAGCGATCGAGCTAGCCTTTTGCTCGGCACGTAAGATCTCGCTTTCTGACCGTGGGTTCTCTGGTTCGATCCCTATTGCCGCTCATCTCCTGCAAATTAAATATGCAGTTACTTATTTAAATTTTGTTTACTTCTGCAGTTTAACCGTTTTTTCTCTTAACCGGCTAACCCTCGGTCCCATTTAGGCCGGTTAAGCGGGAGGCTACTGTATATCTATATATTTATTTATTTATACAAAACAGAAGTACATTAAAAGAAAGGAACCAATGTTCGATATCCAGTTGCTTTTATAATTTATACCATAGGGTTTTTCTTTAAAAATTGTAGGTTTCCTATTCTTCCTATTTTACGCATTATTCATTAATAACAATTTAACTTAAGTCATTTTTCTCATGTATAACTGAGAATTAAAAAAAAAAAAAAAATTAAAATTAAATGTTCGTTTCTCAATATTTCTTTATGGTGTCAACGTGTAATTAAAAAATGAAAAACAAAAAATAAATGTCAGTGTTTTATAACTTCCTATCTGTTTACTACAACATTGAAACATTTTTTGAAATATAAATAATCAAATGACATCTGGAAATAGTTTTATACTAATTGATTTTTTTTTTCATTGAGTAATATTCATTTAAAGCTGAAATACTTAGGCAGGTTACATTAAATGCACTCGAAAAATATTCACTGTACTGCTAATACGGCAGAAAAAATAAGATCATACGAATGATCTTTTGGTGTAGCAGAGGCAACTTCTAAATGTTAGTAGCTAGAAAACTCAACGCAAAAGCAACCAATGGACAAGTGGGAGGCTTTGCCAAGGTAACGAAAAGCAAAAAGGCGAAGCAAGCGTACTTGTACTTTCTACAAAGCATATCATTAGTGTACTCTGATTGGTTACTCTCGAGCGCAGCTTACTAGCCCCGTGGCAGAATACGGGCGTCGCAGACTTTTCAGGGCACCTGCAGACTAAAAAAAAGTATCTCGAATTTCGACAAATGATCGTCGAAAAAAAAAATCTTCGATATTCGTTTGCAGAAAAAAACGTCAATTTCGTGAAAGGATCGTGGAAAAAATGCGTATATTGTCAAAGAGTGGGGAAAAAACGCAAATTTTGTTAAAGGATCGCAAAAAAACTCGAATTTCGCCAAGACATCGCTAAAAAAACCACGAATTTTGTCAAAGGATAGCACAAAACGCAAATTTTGCGAAGAATCGCGAATAGAACTTGAATTTATTCAAAGAATTTCAGAAAAAACGCGGATTTCTTTAAAGGATCGCAGGAAAAAGCGAATTTCTTCAAAGGATCGCGAAAACACGCAAGTTTTGTAAAATATCGCAAAAAAAAGCGATTTTCATAAAAGGATCGGGATAGAAACGCAAATTTCGTCAAACGATAGCAAACAAACGTGCATTTCGTCAAAGGATCGCAGTGGAAAAACGGGAAATTTGTTAAAGGATAGCAGAAAAAACGCGAAATTCGTAAAGGATCGTGGTAAAAAGGCGAATTTCTTCAAAGGATCGCGGGAAAAATAAATAAATTAGGATATATTATAATTAAAATGTAGGTATATTTTTATAATGTTAATCAGTAAGAATCCTATTTATTTTAACGCTTATAATGTTCTTGTTCATAATAAGAAAATTGAAACATGCTACTCCCGCAGACAATTTTCATTTCACTAAATTGCTGTCACAGACACAACCATAATTTTCTGCCACTGGGCTTACTAGCTGCTAAGCAACAGCACTATTCTTGACTCCACACATATTTGAGCTCATGATATATCAAAGCCTTGATATGTTGCAACAGGTCTAGACCAATAGCAGTGGTGAAATTAAACACAGACGATAACAGCTTTATTCAGTAACGAACGGGCAATGAAATTTGCAGTTAATAACAGCAAATGTAGATAACATATTGGGATATGAACAAAGAGATAATCACTGGAGGGGAATATTCTAGTTTGAATAGAATAGGCAGTGAATAATAGCACTCGCGAAAGTAAGGACTGAAGAAGATATTGCGAGAGTTTCACATCGTGGTGCATGCAAAAAAATGATCTTAGGATATATTGGTAGAGTCAGAACTTAGATATTGATATTGGGATATATCGTTAGATTTAGAGCTTGAATACTGTTATTGTGATAATTAAAAAATATCAATATTTGTCGATATATTGATAAATAATCCAGCCCTATTTGGTACACCAATAAATTCAATTGTACCCTGGTAGCAGAAAGTTCAAGATGGGAGACAGGTGCCGCAGATTTTATTTTCTCTTTTGGAGATTCTTTTCCCATTGAATCTTTATTTCACTTTTATATTATGTTTAGCTCTTTATTACTAATACAAAAACTTAAGATTATTATTAATAAAAATAAATAAAATGCATAAAGATGTTACAGGTAACTGATTGTTTGATTAATTAATGCTTCAATTGTAAAATATTTTATCTGCAGACTTTTTTTTGCCCCTGAAGTATCTGTCGCAGACACTTGGAGAATTTTCTGCTACTGGGATTCATAAAATCATTCAAAATTAGTGTATATTATCTATATATATAAATGAAAGTCTGGATTTTATATCAATCAATGAGCAGCCCAAATTTCTGAACCTAAAATCTTGAAAATTGGGGTAAAAATGCTTCTTATGACAGAGTGCTGCTAAGAAAGGATTTTCTAAAATTCCACCCCTAAGGGAGGTAAAAAAAAAAAAAAAGAGAACGAACTTTTAAAAAACTTTTAAAAAATTCCTTAAAAATCTTAAAAAAAAACTTTGTGATATTATTCACAATCATGCTTTCCTTCGAGCGAATTGTTTCTCCTTTCGGCAGCATTTCAGATTGTTATATGTAAATAACAGTTTGTTGAGAAAACAGGGTATTACTTAGTTATCCCATCGACCAAAAATCTATCGCCAAACTATAAGATTTAATGGTTGATCGTAAATGTCACATTCACTTGACTTTAAGCAAGTTACACGTGTTTACGTCATCAAGAGATTTTTATTAATGTTATTCTAATTTATTTGTTCTTTCGTTATTTAAAATAAAAATTATGTTTATTTATATAATTTGGAAAAATTGGTCGTCAGGATAACTAAGTAGTACCGAAAACAGTTTAAAAAAAAATAATAATAATGAAGAAATTGAGACTAATAAAGAAACACAATACGCTGCTTATTGACAGAAGAAAAAACAGGTATCCGGAAAATTATTTGCATTCATTTTCCACCAGTTGAATGGTGATGCTTTTTGTTCAATAATTGGTTATGAAAGATAATTATTCAATTCTTGAAGGCAAGCTAATTCATCAATTGGTGAATCACCTCCATGAACATTCAATGTAGCATTGATAGTGGTAATTTCTGCAAAGCAATCTCAGAAAGATTTATCCCAACAAAAAGTTTTCTGCAAAAGAGAAAAAAAAAAAAAGGCACCCAGTTCTTAATGTTTCGGCCAGAAAAAGTTGTGATATCTGAAGTTCGCACAAGTTAAAAGGCAAACATCCCAAATCTTTCATTGAAAGTGGCTTCCCGTGACTTGGCCGTTAATGCCTTCTATGGCATTTCCAAATTAATGATTGGAAAATACACATTTATGAATTATTTAAATATTAAAAGTAACATTAAAATGCAAAGAGTCAACTTCACATAAAGACATTACGAGTAAAAGGTTTATGATAAATACCATTAAGTTTCAACAAACATTAGGTTTAATTACAAATCATTTAGCCCACTTATGGTTTAATTGCCATTTTGTACAGTCTAAACATACCGTCATTAACACGAAACCCAAGGAAAAAATACTTGTGCATAAGAACTTGGTGCTTTTTTTTTTTACAGAAAACTTTTTGATGGGATATCACTGCTTTTTGTATGCTTTTTCAAGTGTGTTTTTCTAAACGTTATAATGTAAAACATATTTTTAAATTTCGGTACTTTTATGTTAACTGGGCGCAAACTTTCTCAATAGCATTTTGGTTTTTTGCCAATAGCAGTTTTAATTTTTTGCATGTGTAAATTAGAGACAATGCTTTGATTTTCAAATAAAATATTTCGGTTTATGTTATTTCTTATTTATTTAGGTACTTTTCGGTTAACTGGGTGCCTTTATACATACATATATATATGTATATAAATATGTATATATAACACTGGCACCCGGCTAACCGAAAAGTACCTTTATTTATATCTATGTTTTAAATAAAATAAGTGAAAAGCATCTATTTTAAATGAGATGACTGAAAAGTTTATACTTTTATATGAAATGAATGCAATATGAACAATGGAGATTGGAACAGTATTTGGCGATTTGCCCCCGGCTAACATAAAAATACCCAAATTTATTGTATTGAGCTTTACAAATTTTTACTTTATTTCTTTTTATATTAAAGTACTAACCGCCTCTATTAAGCAGTTTTGTCTCCCTTAAATGCATGTTAAGCATTGTATCATGTTACTGTTATTCATATTTTAATTTACTTGCTCCTTCTTTCGCCAAATTGAGTGCATCAGTTACAATTAGATGCAAGTTATGCAGAAAGCAAGATTCACCCTTCAAATCATGTCTTTCATACTTTTTACAATATTTGATCCACTGTCACAAATAACAAGATATATTTTATTTTTTACATTCCATTCAATCATCATATTAACATTCGGCTTATATTCTCATTCTCATTATTGTGACTTCCAGAAAAATGTCTTGCATTTAACACAACATACCTATAATTAAAATCATTGTCAATCAAATGAGCAGTAAAGCTGATAAAACTATTATCATGCGTTAAAGATATAGGGTAGATCTAGATATGTCAGTAATGGACACCCTTAAGGAATTTCTTTTAAAATTATTTTTTTATTAATAGTTATAATTATTATATTCCAGTTTTTTTTTCAGTATTATATTAATTTATCAACAAATATTTAACCATTCTTATAGTCTCATTTCCCAATAGGAATCGAAATTTAATTTTAAATAACTGAAATATATCAAAACACCCAAAAGACCAATAACGGACACACTATAGGTCAAAATTAAAATTTTTACCCACTGGCCAGTAACAAAGTTATGTACGCTCCATACAAAATTGTGTTTTTTCTAACCATCAACATTGTAATTTACTAATATATATTACTTACCATTCGATATGATTATACACTCAATTGAAAAAAATTATTTTTACTATTAATTGCAATGAAATAAATTCAGAGGAAATTTTCAGAAAGGTTACAGCAGAGGGGGACCCCCCCCCCCCTTCCGGCACTAACTAATATGCATTTTTCTGCGACCATTCATCGAATTTCACGATCATTTGACGAAATTCACGTTTTTTCGTGACCTTTTGCAAAATCTGCGTTTTTTCGCAATCTTTTGACGAAATCTGCGTTTTTTCCGCGATCTTTTCACAAAATTGCGTTTTTTTTGTAATCTTTTAACGAAATTTGTGGGGTTTTTTCGCCATTCTTTAAAAATATTTATTTTTTTCAAGATTTTTTGACGAAATTTGCGTTTTTAGACGATCTTTTGACGAAATTTGCGTTTTTTCCGCGATCATTTGATGAAATTTGTGTTTTTTCCGCAATTTTTTCGTGAAATTTGCGTTTTTTTTCCACGATCTTTTGACGAAGATTTGCGTTTTTCCCGCGATCTTTTCAAGACATTTGCGTTTTTTCCATGATCTTTTGACGACAGTTGCGTTTTCTCCACGATCTTTTCACGAAATTTCCGTTTTTCCGCGATCTTTTCACGAAATTTGCATTTTTTTCGCGATCTTTTCTCGAAATTTGCGTTTTTCCGCGATCTTTTGACGAAATTTGAGTTTTTTCCGCGATTTTGTCGCGAAAGTTGCGTTTTCTCCGCGATCTTTTCACGAATTTTGCGTTTTTTCCGCAATCTTTTCACGAAATTTGCGTTTTCCCGCGATACTTTGAAGAATTTTGTGATTCTTTGTCGGAATTTGCGTTTTTTCCGCGATCTTTTTACGAAATTTGCATTTTCCGCGATCTTTTCACGAAATTTGCGTTTTTTCCGCGATTTTGTCACGAAAGTTGCGTTTTCTCCGCGATCTTTTCACGAATTTTGCGTTTTCTCCGCAATCTTTTCACGAATTTTGTATTTTATCCTCGATCTTTTCACAAATTTTGCGTTTTTTCCGCGACCTTTTTTGACAAATTTTGCGTTTTTTCCGCGACCTTTTCACAAATTTTGCGTTTTTTCCGCGACCTTTTTTGACAAATTTTGCGTTTTTTCCGCGACCTTTTCACAAATTTTGCGTTTTTTCCGCGACCTTTTCACAAATTTTGCGTTTTTTCCGCGACCTTTTCACAAATTTTGCGTTTTTTCCGCGACCTTTTCACAAATTTTGCGTTTTTTCCGCGATCTTTTCACGAAATTTGCGTTTTCCGCGATCTTTCACGAAATTTGTGTTTTTCCGCGATACTTTGAAGAATTTTGTGATACTTTTTCGCGATTCTTTGTCGAAATTTGCTTTTTTCCGCGATCTTTTCACGAAATTTATGTTTTTTCCGCGATTTTTTTGGCGAAGTTTGTGTTTTTTCCGCGATTTTTTGACGAAATTTGCGCTTTTGCACGATCTTGTAACGAAAGGCGTTTTCTCCGTGATCTATTCACGAAATTTGTGTTTTTTACGTCGTCCTTGGGCGAAATTCACATTTTTTCGCGATTCTTTGACGGAATTGGTGGATTTTTTTCTACGAACGATTGACAAAATTTATTTTTTTTCGGAGACTATATTGAAATTAGCGATATTTTTATGTCCGAATTTTCGGACTGATGACCTTTTTTTTTTTTGGAACCGAATGCCTTAAATTTTCAGAAAATTCGAGACAGAATCACCCCTGCTACTTTCTTTTCTTACATTCGGGAGAATCGCCGATTTGGACGCCGTAAATTCCGAACAAATTTTACCCCTTACCTCCCTGGCATCGATCTTTCAATCATCACGTTTGGTGCCCATTGAGTTTGGCGAGTGAGGACAATAAAGTTAATCGCCACATTTTAAGTGTTACTCGACGCCTGGCGAGCGGCGAGTGCTAATTTTGTGCTATAGGACATCCCATAAAATGTAATAAATATAACTGTTTTTAGAACCAGAATTTAATGAATACATACTAATAAAACAAAAGTTATTTTCAAATAAATTTAAGAATTAGGATGCCAGTAATCAGAGACCCGGAGCCGGAGCGCTCTGGAGCTGTGTTTTACCTGGAGCTGGAGCTCTAAATTTCCCCCTGCTCCAAGGCTCCTTTAATTTTTAATATTCTTTTAAATCTTTTTTTTTTTTTTTCAGTCTTTTAAATTTCCAGGCTTGAAATATTTTAATTACATCATTATTCAGTATTTTAATTACATCATTTTTTAGGTATTATTATTATTATTAGAGATAAAAAACTTCTCAAAACACGGTAACACTACTTTACTTCTATTTGAGCTAAGTGACAACACTATTTGAAAAATATGGCCGCCTGTAGTATACATATGTTCGAACTTACATCTTAGCGGAGTTTAAACTAAGGCATTTGGAAAGTATGATTCTGAATGATTTGGATCCAAAACTGTTCCTTTGATTAAGGTATGTGGACGACATTTTTGTTTTATGGGAACATGGTCGTTCGGCATTATCTGACTTCCTCTTGGCAATTAATGAAGTTGATAACAATATAAAATTTACATTAGAAATGGAGGAAAATTTGACTTTGCCATTTTTGGATGTACTTATTACAAAGGATCTGGCTTTGACACACTCTGTTTATAGAAAACCTGTTAAATTAAAGTCGGTTATCCCATTTAATGCCTCATTCCCTTTTAGTTATTGTATCGCCGCATTCAATTCTTTTATAAAACGAGCCTTCTTGATTTGTTCTGGTACTGATTTGCAAAATGAATTGGATTTTATCAGGGGAATTGCTACTGATTATGGTTTCCCTAGCGGTTACATTAATAGAATTATCAGGAATTGATAGCCCTTTGGTTCAACATAAAGATATGGATTCCCCACAAGAGTATTTGTTAGAAAATGCTCTTTTGTTTCAAGAACATTCCACCAGATGGCAGCATCATACAATCATATTTTATTTGATCTACTGTGACAGACACTCAGAACAGTTAGTGTTTCTCCTTTCCTCATAGCAGTTGGCAGCAAAATGCTGGTGGATTAAAAATCCAATAATATTCCAAAGGAAGGATAATATGTTAAACTGCAACAAACCAGAGTTCAAAGTATTTCTTTGTGTTTGTAAACAATCTTATTCATCTGTTTTGTTTTATTGTGAAGTGTGATCAGTATTGTGTCCAGCATATATATTATTCTAGTGTATTTAATCTTCAAATAAATGTTTTTTGTTCATCCTAAGAAGAATATATTTCTATTGAAATGCATCAAAACATAAAGGTAAAACTTTTAACTTTTTATTGTTTACCTATTGAGGAATTTCGTATTCATGCCTTCCATATGGAATAACATTCCAACAGTCGATTATGAGACTGAGGTTATCTCAATTTTAAATATAATATGAAAGAAGAAAATATAATATAATTAAATTCAAAAAAATAATTATTTTCTGAATGTTGGTATTTTTCACAAGTGAATGATATAAAAGAAAATTCAAAGAATTGTTCTTATTTTGAAATCAAAAGTATTGTGTATTGATAAGAAAAAAAATTATTTTGAATTTTATTTTGCCAGTTTCTTATTGAAATTTTATTATGCAAGTTGAAAATGTAAAATTTATGTTTTAAACAAAGAATTGAACATTTAAGAACAGTTTTTCTGAAATCAAAAGTAACTTCAAAAATTGTTCTCAAGAATTTTATTTTGTTCTTATTTCATCATTAGCATTATATTTGAGTTTATAATTGTTGTTTTGATGTATTAATAAGATAAAAAGTTTTATTTTCTGAGAAATAAGCAAATATTATTATATCATAATGTCTAGTATTAAAGAATCTCATTATGTTGATAAATTAACTGACGACAACTATTCAGTTTGGAAGTTCAAAATGGAACAATTGTTAATCAAAGAAGGTCTGTATGATGTTGTATTTGAACATAAAAAGGAAAATGATGATAATTGGGTAAAAAAATGATAGAAATGCTAGGGCATTAATTTGTTTAAATATCTCAGATTCACAAATTGTTCATGTCAGACATGCTAAAAGTGGTAAAGAAACATATGATCAATTGAAATCTGTTCATGAAAGAGTAAATTTAACAAATAAACTTTATCTTCTTAGGAAGCTGTATTCCATTAAATATAATGAAAGTATTAAAATGCAGGATCATATTAACCACTTCACCGGCGACGGGTATAGGGAAACAGTGCTTTTACCCCCGACTTATCTTGGGGCAGCCGTTGAAGTGGTTAATTCTGTCTTAGAATTAGCAGAAAAATTAAAAAGCATAGGTGAAGTAATACAAGATGATAATTTAATAGCTATTTTGCTCTGTTCCTTACCAAATTCTTATAGTACCTTTATAACTGCTATTGAAAGTAAATATGAAACAGATTTATCATTAAAATATGTTCAAAACAAATTACCGTATTTTCGGGTGTATAGCCCGCGGGTTATACAAGAAAAAAACATTTGGAACAGCCGCTGCGGCTTATACACGGTGCGGACTATACAAAGATTTTTTTTAAAAAGAAACGGAAAATCGTGATTTTTCTATAATTTTTAAACCCGAAAAAATTTCAAAAATCGTCGAAATTTGTAAATTTTTTTCGCTATGCCGCGAAATTTAAAGAATTTTCCCGTGTTTGTAATGTTTTTTTACTGTTTAAATGCTATTATTATTTATTTCTGTCTTTGAAAATAGAGATATTATTGGTTTGTTTATGACGGACTCGGAAACTTCCGATTTTGAAGGATTTTCCGATTCCAGTGATTAAAATAAATATTTTTGAGCAAATTACTGTGTGCCTTTTAATACAGTAGTTTTATATTACTTATAGTAATTATTGTTTAAAATAATAATAACATATTTTCTAGGAGGTAAAATGCCATTAATGGCTCCAGTTGTATATTACATCCAGTTCTCTCAAAGTTACTGTTGTGATAATTTACCTATTATCTGCTGCTGCAATTCAAAAAATTAAACTGAGATAAATGGTATTTAATGTTTGCCAGAAATGTATGCAATTAGCACAATAATTACATTTACTTTTTGACATGAAAAAAAAATATATTGTGGAAAAATTTGTGTATTGTGTTGCTTATGATAGCTAATTATTTACGAAATGGGCCCGGAGAGGCGGGATGCCCTCCGTGGGGGTCTTTCTAACGGAACCTAACCCGTATTTACGCACAAAAATCCAAGTTTAGAAGAAAACTCCGAACGATTAGGCCAACGGGCGCGATTGGGTTCGAACCCAGGACCTCCTGTCTACCAGCTTTTGAGAGCAGAACCTCTCGGCCACTGGTGGGGCGTAGAAAAACGAAAATATTTCTTGAATTACCTCTGACAATAATTTTGTTATTCTTAAAGGGAAAAAAAGGTGGCTTTTTTTCCCAGATTAAAAATAAGGATAATAATAAATAAGTTAAAATCTGGTTTTATTATTATGGAATTATTTAAAAAAAAGATTTTAGTACCGTAATTTACGGAAGAAATGCCGCGGCGTTTACGTGTTTTAAAATGAAATTTCAAGCGATGCGGCATTTACGTGCAATTAAAATTTTTTTGTCACTCCCAAAAATTCAGGTTCCAAAGATGAGAAATTTCATATTAATGAGATTTTAAAATAATGTGGGCGAGCCGAAATTTTCAGACCCAGGCGATCGAAATATATTGGCCCTGCCTGGGCTAAACTTGAACCATTTATGCTAAAAATTTGGCCCACCCAGCCAAGAAAAATCAATTAAATCAAGTCCGGGATCCTATCAATAAAATTATTTAAGATATATTTTTTACATACTCATGCAAACATTTTGCAGCTTAAACTAGTATGTCCCCAATCTATGAAATATGGAATGGCAACATTATTGATTACTTAGAGAAATTCATTTAAATGATAACTCATTAGAAAAAATAATGTAGTTTAAAATGGAAGAAAAATATTTTAGAAAAAATAATTTTGAAGCTCTATAAAGATTTTTTTAAATATATTTCTCTATAATTTAATAAAATGAAATAAATTTCTAAAGATTTCGTCGAACAAAGGAAAAATTTCACTGTTATTTTCGCAAAAACCTGCCGGTTTAACATGGCCCCGAAAAAAAAAAAAAAAAAGTAGTTCTCCAGTCCCGGCCGCAGATAAAAATTAAGCTCGATTGCGGTCCGGCCCGAGTCTAATAAAAAGAGATTAACCAGGTCCATGCAGATCTCTAATGTGTACGTTTTAAGTGAAAATCCTATAAAAATGATTTAAAACAATATTCATAGGATACATAAAACAAATTAGTGGATATAATTTTTTTAAATGCTTAATATTCCATATTTTCTAAGAAAATATAACTACAGGAAAATAATCTATTCGTAAAAGATGTATTTTTCTAGAAAAAATACACCCCCCCCCCTCTATCCATAACAAAACAATAGCAGGTAAAATCAGACTACAAGATCAAATGTTGGACTCTACTCTGAACCTGAACTGCAAGGTCTGGATTGTATCCTATCCGAATCCGAAAATTCTACTTAAAATCAACTCGAGACCCAACAAGAACAAATTTTGTCAACCGAAATATTAAAACCAGAAACTAAAATGAAGGAAAATTAATCCATATTTTAATGCATTTACGGAAAAGTAGTCTATAATTATGTTTTTCTTGTATCAAATTATTTCGGCTTTTACCATTTTAACAAATATTCAGCAGCATCTTTTGGAGAAAAAAAAAAAGTTAACTCGAACGAATCAAATTCCAACCCGACCCACGTCAAAAGAAAGAAAAAAAAAAATCCTGCCAACCCGACCCGAACTTTAGTCGGGTTCGGGTACTATCCGATTACCCGACCCAATGCAGGATTCAATTCTGTACCAAGTGATTGAAATAAATATAAAATATAACTTTTAAATGTTCATGCAAGAAGTATTTTTAAAACATCTACAATAACGCCAAATATTCTCAAAAACGACCATAAAATAAATCAGATTAAATTGCATTGTTAAATCATCTTGTATTTAAGAAACAGCACAGTGTTGGTAAGTATTTTTTTTTTTTTCTCTTGGTAATCATTTCGTGTATAAATGCTTTTAAAGCAAAATCTTCTAATTGAAATCTATATTTATTTCTTTGAGATTCTGACAACTAAAAAGTTCCAAACAGAGCGATAGAAGAAGGGGAAAAAAAAAAAAGAAAATAGCTTTAGGATCGCACGTGATATCTTTTCGTAGTGGTTAGCATGAATCATATAATGTTTATAATCCTTATCGCTCCACGTGCAAAGAAATAATAAAAGTAGGTCATGAAATTTCTTGCAGATTGATTGGAATTAAATAAAACCGATTCGAATTAAATAAAAAGTTTTGTTTTGTTTCTGATAACTTTATTATAAAACACGCATACACACATAAATAACGGCTGCATTCACTAAGTCATTTTTAATTTTAAATGTATAAAACTATTGCCGCACGAACTTAACGAAATCGAACAGCGTTTTTCAGTTTTTGATAAGGGAAAAAACCTTTAGAAAATGCTGAAAGTTGATTTTTTTTAATTGAATTTCCAGATGAGACAGCTCGGGAAAGGTAATCATCAAATAGCAATCGCTTATAACTTAAGATATAATATATTTATCGAAAATAGAAAAACGCATTCGATTTCAAATCACTTTGATAGATATGCCAGCAGATTCCATGCTTTTCCGTTTAAAATTCTCGATGAATTATTGTCGAGGTTTCTTTTTAATCTCCCCCCCCCCCTCTTAAAAAAATCAAAAACATCTGCATACCCGATCTACAGATTCTTTTAGAAATGATTAAAATGAGAATTTTTATATCTTATTCAATTGACGAAATGGGATGTGATAACGTTATTTTATTTGCACATAGCGCTAAATATTAAAATTAATACGCTTATTATCTATTTGTAAATCATTTTAATGTATGGCACTGTGAAAATAAATGTCATTTTAGCACGTCGTCATTTTAATGTCATTCAAGCACGCTATTTAAGATACTTGAGTTAAAGTTGAGATTGCTAACACCCAATCGTTCTCATGACGCTCTTTAGTGTATAGAAAAGTTTACTCAATTTTAACGGGATTTTTTCTTTTAAATATTATTCATAATGAATTATTAATTTTGAATATCGTACTTATATTATTTATAACAAATTAATAATTTCATATTTCCAGAGCTCCCACTCAACTGGTGTAGTAAAAAAGGGGACCAAAAGGGAGCACATATTTTGTAAAAAAAGAGATCAAAAGGAAACTATTTTCACAAATCATAAAATAAAATAAACAAGGAAACCCTCCTTTCCTTCAATTGTCACTAATTAATAAATGTTCAAAGTATAATTTGTTATAAAGAAAACGCTTGCTCCGATTCAAATTCTGAAATTCATTATCTTAAAGCCATTGTTATTGGTAGAGGTTACAAACCTTCTAAGACAGGTTGAATTAATTTTTCCACGACTATTTAAAGACATTTGCGTGTTTTTCGGGATCCTTTGATGAAATTTATATGTTTTTTACTATATCTTGACGAAATTAAAGTTTTTAAAATCTTTTGACGAAATTAGTTTTTTTTTTTCGATTTTTGACGAAATTTGTACTTTTTCCCGCAATTTTTTGACTGTTTTTTTCGCGATATTTTGATGCGATCCTTTGACGAAATTCGCATGTTTTTTCGATTTTTTGGCGAAATTTGCGTTTTATTGAGAGACCTTTTGCCGAAATTCGCGTGTTTTTTTTATTGTTTTTTTGCCACCTTTTGACGAAAATCGCGTTTTCCGCGATTCTTTGACAAAACTTGCGTTTTATTGAGAGATCTTTTGATGAAATTCGTGTTTTTTCGCGATCCTTTGCCGAAATTTGCATGTTTTTCGCGATCCTTTGCTGTAATTTGCGTTCTTTTGACGAAAAACACGTTTTTGGCTATTCTTTGACAAAATTTGCGGGTTTTTTTTTCGCAATCTTTTGAGGAAATTAGTCTTTCTTTGCGATCTTTTGACCGCTTTTTTTCTTTCTATCTTTTGACCGCGTTTTTTTCGATCTTTTAACGAAATTCACGATCTTTTGAAGAAATTTGCGCATTTTCGCAATCCTTTGACAAAGTTGGCGATTCTTTTCGTGATCGATTAACGAAATTTAATGGTATTTTTTGGAACATATTTGCGAAAAGCGCGATGCTCGGCTAAATGCCAAACATCTGTAAAATTTTAAACAAAAGTCGGTTAAAAGTGTCAAAAAACGGACTTTACGGACCTAACAATGAAAAAACGGACCAATACGGACTTGAAGCAAAAAAACGGATCTAGTGGGAGCCCTGTAATTTCGATGCTTGTGGTTTTTAAAATTTCAGTTTAATTAATTTTTTGTTGCAAAATCATTCGCGATATACCAAGGTAATAATGCAATTTATCATCCGCGCCATATGCTGGAATTTAAGCTGCAAATTTCACGCAATTTTAGTGTAGTTTTTCGTATTTATATTATTTAAATTATATTAATAATTTCGAATTGTGCATTTAAATTATTTATTTCTAATTAATAATTTCATTTTTATGATTTCTTAATTCTTATTAATGTGTTTCTGTTTAGCACGCCATTCGCGATTACCTCGGAAATTTCACATGCGGCGTAAACCCTGGTCGAAATATACATTCGTAGATGGTGTATAGCCCGCGGGCTATACAACGATGCAGCTCCGCGGCTTATACACGAACTTTTTTATGGTACTGCTCGATTTAAAGGTGCGGGCTATACACTGGATGCGGGCTATACACCCGAAAATACGGTAATTGATGAGTATCTTAGAAGAGTTGAAACTAAACAAATTTCAACAAAATTTTAATCTATTGCTTTAAAAGGAAATAGGGATAAACCAAAGCATTTGAATAAGCAAAAATTTTGTTCTCATTGCAAAAAGAATAATCACAACTGTGAAGATTGTTTTCATTTAAAGGGTAATAATACTAACAAAACAAAACCAAATTTCACCCAAGATAGTTCACGTCAACAGTTTAAAAACCAAACAATTTCTCTGCCTCTACTGCTAGTCAAAATGAAAATCTATCCGATTCTCAAAACTATCATGAATTAATGGAAGAATCAAATTCTTCGAGTTTTGTTATGAAATCTCAACAAAATGGAAATAAAAACAAAAATTTGTCTTTTGTTATTGATTCAGGTGCGTCTGTTCATTTAGCTAATACCTTGGAACTGTTCTCAGAATTAAAAAGTTCGAATAAGGATACAATTACAATTGCTAATGGAACTAAATTAACTGCAAAGGGAAAGGGTAAATGAACTTTTAATATTGAAACACTTAATGGTCAAACAAATAGAGTTACATTAGATCATGTGCTTTATGTTCCCGAGTTGGATAGTAATTTATTATCTGTCCAGTCTTGTACTGAGAAAGGTTTTGTTGTAACATTTAAAGATGATATATGTTTAATTAAAAAGGGCAACATCTTAGTTGCAGATGCAAAAGCTGATGAGGGGTTATACACAGGGCTCGAAATGTACCGGAGCAAACCGGAACGATGTTCCGGTGCGTGAAATTGTGACAAATATTGTTCCGGTTCGTGAAAGTATGGAAAATACAGTTCCGGTTCGTGGAATTATTAAAAAATATTATTACAGTTTCATACATATAGCTTACTATGCTAATGTAAAGTTTTCTGTAAAGTTTTTTTTTCTAATTATTTAGAAGCATTTTTTAAAATTGGTTTTTCTACGGTTAAATATAAATTTGCTATACAGTAAAGTCCCGATTATCTGAGTTAATATGGGCCAAGCTCACCTCGGATAAGCAAAAAACTCGTATAAGCCGGATTGACACAAATCGTCACCCACTAAGGAGATGAAATATAAATTTTTACTTAATTCATTCATTTTTATGGTACTACGACCATTTGTTTGATGTACATTTCCGTTACTTTTAAGAAATACGAGGAATGAAATTGTTTATTTGAAAAAGCCCTTTATAGTTTGTTTGTTGGATGTCAATTTTGCTGCAGTATTAGGCTACTGCATAGCTACCAATTTCTACCTCTAAAACTTACCAGTAAATTTTGCCTAATTCAATCGCTGAAATCTAACAATTGTCAACGATTAAATACGGCAAAAATTTTTATTCAATTTTAGAGATAACAAAACTGTACAAATCGGCAGCTATATGATTCTATTAGTGTCATAAAACTGCAGGTGTAGCCTCTCTTTTCTGCTCAAAGTATTAAATAATTTTTTTCAATCGAACTTATACCTTTGGAATGGATTATTTTCTTCTGATAAACTGATAGCTTCCATTATTATGAAACAGCCATTATAAATGAAATGTTATGTGAAGATGAAAGAACAGCCGTAAAAAGTTAGAACTCCGATTTTCTGGTCAGAATGGGGGAAAAAAATAGCCGTAATTTTATTGTGAAAAAAAAAATTATGGCCATTCCCCCCCCCCCCCCCCCCCCCGTTCTGACCAGAAAATCAGAGTTCTAACTTTTTACGGCAGCTCTTTCATCTTCACCTAACACTTCATTTATAATGGCTGTTTCATAATAATGGAAGCTTATCAGTCCATCAGAAGAAAATAACTCGGCTAAAGCGGAAACTCGGTTAAGTCGACAATAATTTTGAAAATAGCGTTCCGGTTCGTGGATTTTTCCATTTCGAGCCCTGGTTATACAGATTAAAAATAATACCTACAAATGAAAAGGTATATAGTGCTTCAGAAATATTACCCGTTTGTTCTAATGTTAACTTCATTCTAAAATGGCACCAAAGGCTGGGCCATAGAAATTTGTAATCCATCAAGAAAATTCAAAAGGGTGATTTAGCTTTAGGTATTACTGTGAATAATTGTTCTCATCTGAATGTTCAAGTTGCATAAAAGCTAAGCTAACAGAAAAATCGTTTCCAAAAGAAACATAACACAGAAGTAAAAAACCACTTGATTTGATATACAGCGACGTATGCGGTCCTGCAGAAACAAAAAGTACAGGATCAAAAAGATATTTCATTACATTTATTGATGATTACTCTCGTTATACACAAGTATATTTTATTTCTTCTAAAGATGAAGTATTTGATAAATTAAAAGAGTATGTTGCATCAACAACAAATAAATTTAGATTGAAGATTAAATCCTTGCGTAGTGACAATGGAACAGAATATTGCAACGAATCTGTCAAAGACTACCTTAAAAACTTAGTAATAAATGATGAAACAACGACGCCATATTCACCGTCCCAAAATGGAGTCACAGAAAGAAAGAATCGCTCGCTTATTGAAATGAGTAAAGCCATGCTTATAAATGCTAAATTGCCAAAAACATTGTGGTCAGAAGCCATAGCTACAGCAGCCTACTTACAAAATAGATTACTTACAAAATCAACTGAAAAGACACCATATGAACTGTGGAATGGGCATAAGTCAAATTTGAATCACCTTAAAGTATTTGGATGCAAAGCATATGTGTATGTTCATAAACAGGAGACACAAAAATTTGATGAAAAAGCCACTGAAGGAGTCTTTGTTAGTTACGATTTAAGAAGCAAAGAATACCGAATTTAGGCGGTAGAAAAATAGTGATAAGCAGAACAGTGAAGTTTTTAGAAAATATGAACTGTGAAAATGTCTTTAAAGAAAATCCTGAAGAGCGAATCTCAGATTTAATGCATTTCAATTTTTCAGAAGAAAATCTTGAAAATGATAGTGAAGCTATCCGAATAGAAAATACTGCAGAAGAAATAAAAATGGATGAAAAATCAGTAGATAGCCCAACAACTGAAGAAAGTGAAGATAATTTCCAGAGAAGAATATCTAACAGAGAGACTAAAGGAATTCCACCAGAAAGATATTCTTACAAAACTGCAGACAGTTGTTCCAAAAATCAAGATCCTGAAACTTTTAAAGATGTTTTACAATTACCAGTAAAAGATCAACAAAAATGGTTTCAAGCTATGAAGGAAGAATTTAACTCTTTAAAGGAAAATGAAGTATTTGAGCTTGTTACTTTACCCAAAGGCAAGCACACCATGGCCGTAAATGGGTTTACAAAACAAAACATAATGAAAATGGAGAAGAAATAAAATGCAAAGCACGATTTGTTGCCAAAGGTTTCGCTCAAAAATTAGGCACTGATTATGATGAAACCTTCTCTCCTGTCGTCAAACATACAACTATTAGCTTTTCTGATCTGGGCAACTTATCATAAAGCCAGAGTATTCCAAGTAGATGTTAAAACAGCCTTTCTACATGGTAAATTAGATAATGAAGAATTATACATGCATCAACCAGAAGGCTTTCATGATGAAGAAAATAAAGACAAAGTCTATAAATTAAAAAAGGCTATATATGGTCTTAAACAAGCCGCCAAGTGCTGGAATGAAGAAATAGAGAATACTCTAAAGGCCTATGGATTTAAACAAAGTGAAGCTGATCCATGTTTGTTCATAAAAGAAAAATCAAAGAAGACAATTCATCTCATACTGTATGTAGATGATATGCTGATGAGCTCAGAAGATGAAAATGAAGTTAATGAAGTAGTAATAAATTACTTAAAGAAATCTTATCCCATAACATCACTAGGAGAAGCAAAATACTTCTTAGGTATAGAAATTTACAGAAAAGAAGATGGAAGTTATTTACTTCCACAAAGAAGTAAAATAAATCAATTAGTTAAGGATTTTTAGCTTGAAGAAGCCAAACCAACTTATACCCCAATGGAAACTAACTATTATAGTTTAGATAAAGAAGAAAATTTTTTATCATCAAATGATAATTATAGACAAGCTATAGGAAGTCTTTTATATATTTCTTCATACGCAAGACCTGATATTACTGCTCCTACACACATACTAAGTCGAAGATGCAGTAATCCAAGACAAAAGGACTGGAATGCTGTTAAGAGGGTAATAAGATACTTAAAAACAACGAAAGACCTTGATCTCCACATTTCTTCAAAAGAATATCCTAATATAGTTGCATACTCGGATGCAGACTGGGGACAAGATGCTACAGACAGAAAATCCACCTCAGGAAATGTAATCTTCTTAGGCAATAGCTGCATTTCTTGGTTCTCACAAAAACAAACATGTGTGACATTATCGTCAGCTGAATATGTGGCACTGTCACAAGGAACTCAAGAGGTGCTATGGATCTTAAAATTATGTAAAGATCTCAATTTACAACAACATTTTCCTATTAGAATTTTTGAGGATAACCAATCTACAATTAAATTGGTTGAAAGTGAAAAATTTAAATCTCGCACTAAGCACATTGATACAAAGTATCATTACATACGAGATTTAAAAACGAAAAATGTTATAGATGTCAAATATCTATCAACAAATGAAATGATACCAGATATAATGACGAAGCCGCTGCCAAAGGCCAAATTTGAACTTTGTAGAAACCTTATCCACCTGGTGTCAGATTCTATCACAAAACGGGAGAGATGTTAGAAAATGCTCTTTTGTTTCAAGAACATTCCACCAGATGACAGCATCAGACAATCCTTTTTTTTTATCTACTGTGACAGACACTCAGAACAGTCAGTTTTTCTCCTTCCCTTATAGCAGTTGGTAGCAAAATGCTGGTGGATTAAAAATCCAATAATATTCCAAAGGAATGATAATATGTTAAAAAAACTGCAACAAACCATAGTTCAAAGTATTTCTTTGTGTTTGTAAATAGTCTTATTCATCTGTTTTGTTTTATTGTGAAGTGTGATCAGTATTGTGTCCAGCATATATATTATTCTAGTGTATTTAATCTTCAAATAAATGTTTTTTGTTCATTCTAAGAAGAATATATTTCTATTGAAATGCATCAAAACATAAAGGTAAAACTTTTAACTTTTTATTCTTTACCTATTGAGGAATTTCATATTCATGCCTTCCATATGGAATAACATTCCAACAGTATTTAGGAAGTTTTAATATGTACCTATTATGTTTGAAAGACTCAAAAAATTTTTAATTAATTTTAATATAACTCTCATAGCTACATCCCCTCCCAGTTTGATGGATTTGTTGATCAAGCATTTGGACCCCACCCCTCTCAGACTTCGAGCTGGCATTTATGAAATACAAATACCCATTACTAACGAGGACAATAGTAAGAAATATATATAGGCATGACTAAGGATATAGGCATGACTAAAAGGAAGTTTATAGAAAGGTTAAAGGAGCACCGTTATGACATAAAATATCAAAACCATCTACAGCCTTATCCAGATTTTATCTCAATAATTTATCATTGCTATATTGATTTTGAGAATGCTAACATTATTGTACCAGGAAATGACTCACATAAAAATTTAATTAGAGAATCAATAGAAATTTCGTTAAGAAAAGATAAAGTATGTAATGACAATATATCATATAATATTCCAAAACTTTGGTTACATATTCTTAGAAACGTCTGATTTTGTGTTGTGCAGTTTAACGTTTTTCACACATTGATAGCGACAGAGTATTTATATTACCATCATATCTCAACAGATGGCGACAGAATATTTATATTATCATCATATCTCAACAGATGGCGACAGAGCATTTATATTATCTCAACAGATGGTGCCAGTAAATTTGTATTTCCCGTTCATCGGTTGATCCCCCCATGTGTACGATTTTCTGTCGAGCAGAGTTTTGACATAGCTAACATCTTGGTTCATTTAGATTACTGAAGAAGACCACGGAGGTGTGCTGAAACCGTAGAATAGTTATTTTAGTGATTTTAATGTTTTAATATATATTAAATGTGTATACGCCATTTTAGCAATTGATTTGTAGTTTATTTACATTTCACTTATTTAAATTTGAATAACCTATGGTGTAATAGTCCAAAATTGCTTATACATATGTAGTTGTACAATTTTGGTTGTTTGAAAAGTGTAGAAGAAATTTAAGATTTTTGTGTTTAAAGTTCCATCAAACTTTCTATTTTAAAAGCAAAAGCTAAAAAATGTCATATTTTCTGAACAAGCATTTCAAGTTTGATGAGAAGAAAAATGCATTTTATCAGATCTTTAATGAACGTAAAGGAAGAACGTATTTGTGAGCAAAAAATTAAATGTGTAAATTAAAATCTGCAACTCAAAAGCGCAAAGTCGGAGCCGGAGCCACAGTATTTTATTTACAGGGTTCATACAGAGTCGGGAAGAAAAAATCCAAGGAGTACCCAAAAAATCCAAGGAGTCCAAAAAATTTTAAGGATTTGCCATTTTTTGTTACTGTTGTTGCTTTTATGTGCGGCATCGTTATGTGGTATGCACACTCCAATTTTTAATGCCCAATTTGGAGACAAAAACAATTTTACTCTATTAGAATCTAATTGTTAATGATGAAAGTGCACAGTATTCACATATTGCTTACTGATTTTGTAAGATTAAATACAAAATAGACAATCAACTTTTGTATGCATATAAACAGAGATTACTCAAACCCCAAACACTTATTATGTATATCACATACATGATACATCTTAAAGAAAATTTTAAAAGGTAAAAAAAAAACGAATGTTAATTTCAACATACAAGGAAAAATATAAAAAGTTTTGAATTTATTCTTCTAGAATAGCGGTAATCGACTTCTTTGAAGGTGAAACTTTGACAAAATTCGCATTTTTATCGTGATCATATGATGCAATTCGTGTGTTTTTCGCGAGTGTTTGACGAAATTCGCTTATTTTTTCGCGATTTTTTGACAAAATTCACATGTTTTTCACAATCTTTTGGGAGAAATTCGCGTTTTTTCGCAATCTTTTAATGGAATTCGCGTTTTATTTCGATCGCTTGACGAAATTGACGTTTTTCTTGATAGAGATACAAACACTGTATTTCTCATTGCCTCTTATCATCTCCTGTCATAAAACCTCATTTCACAAACTTCATTTTATTTTTAAGTTCATTGTCATTTATTTACTTTATTTACATTTATTTATTTCTTAAATAAAGACAGTAATAAATATTTCTTAAACTTTTACTTACCCTCTCTATTGATTCTAGACAATATCCAGCTGTAATAAAAGTTTCCTGACTCTTTTAACATCCATAGTAATTCATACCATTTTGCCGTTTTTAATTTCATTTCATTACCGTACTTCACCGGCAAAAACTTTCTTTCGACTACGTTTCAACTTCCGTGACGATATTTCTCCCGCCAGATGGCGACTTAGAATATCGTTTTCAAATCGAATCTTTTCATCGAATCTTGCTTTGCATCGATTCGATGCCGTTCTCTGATTGGTTCGTTCATCTGAAACGACGTTTTCAATCCGACCATTTTTATATAAATACGCGATTCCAATCTTAATAAAGAGCACTTTTATCTTCCTCTAATGGAAGAAATATTTCAAGTTACTGAACGTGGCTGGACCACGTTCTGGATGTTATATATTAGCTTTTATCTGTTTAATTATGTTTTATCTTAAAGTTCAAAGTCTGTGGTATTTACAAATAACAATGTCGGTTCTGATATGTGAAACGTTGTCATCAAGGCCTACAAAAATGTCTGGTTAAAATGAATGCTGCTTTTTACTATTGATGTCAAGTCTGTGTTTGGAATCAAGGAAAAATAAACTGTCTTTATTTTGTTTAATCTGCATACGTTTTACTTTGCCTTCATGAAGATCACAATACAATTTCTACATATTCACTTTCAGGATAACCCTTTTCCCAGCCAAAAGTTTCCACACGCGCTATCTGCTTCATTTAATTACATTTTTAACGTGCATAATCATCATATATTTTAAAGTGTTATGATTAAAGCACATTAAAGGGTTATGGTGGAAAGAAAGGGAAAGCCTGAAGAAGTTTGAAAAAGTGGAAGTTTTCAGTCAAGTGAGCGATCTTTACGTTTTGTTTACATTTTTAAGTTGCAGTTTAATTACGAAATATGTTGCTTTTCAGTTATTATTTGCAATAATCAAGAAAAATTATGCAGTTTTATGAAGATTTAATTTAGTTTAATGAATAATTGGTTTATTTTTACGAACTTTTACTTTCCTGATTTACGAACTTTGCCGTTTTGATTTTGCCGACTTGTGATTCAGTTTGTTTTGAAATAACTTTAATTTGCAGTTTTTATAGAAGATACCAAGAAGATTTATTTTAGTTTACTGAAATTTTGAGTTAATTCTGCTGACCTTTCACCTGTTAAAGCTGAACTTTAATTTTTGATTGCTGAACTCTGTATTATTTATCAAGTAGTTTTGCTGATTTCCGAATTTTTTTTTTTCCGTTTTTCATTACAATTTATTATGACAATAGACTGTTATTTTTATGATTTAACATTATGAAACTTTTATGTTAAAATTAGTAATTTTTTTTTTCCAAACAAGTGCTTGACAGAGGAAGAAGAGCTGATCATTAAGTGGGGGGGGGCAGTCATACTGTGGTTACTAAAAGTTTTTTTTCCTCATTAAATTTTGAAAATTTTTCCTCTTTTCCCAAAAATGGCCACTAACATAATTGATAAGCTGAGCTCCAGAAATTACTCCACATGGAGCTGTGATATGAAATATCTACTACTTGAAAAGGGCCTATGGGAAATTGTTGAAAAAAAACAGAGTATCCCTGAAGTAAGTACCACAGTCACTGCTGAAGACGTCGAAAAATTTAAAACCCGTGCAAATAAGGTTCTATCGCTGATTTACCTTAACATTGAACCTGAGTTCAAGCGATTAATAGCAGATTGTTCTGAACCAGTAGATGCATGGGAACGCCTTCACAAAAATTTTCATCCAGACTCCCGCACCCACCATATGACAGTCTTCAATAGTTTGATGGAGGAAAGGATACGACACGGGGAAACAATGAATTTATTTGCAACAAGGCTGAAGAAAATATTCATGGAAATTAAACAAATTGATAAAAATTTTTCCGAGAATTATCTCAGCTATCAGTTTCTACGTTTCCTTCCATCAAAATATGACACATTAGTACAGCAAGTTTTGGCCAGGCCAGATGATAGTTTTAAATTTGACCTCATCGTCGACGAATTAGTTGCTGAAGAGACCCGTCAAAAATTGCGTGACAAAGATGGTGCAACATATGTTAACATTTCCAAAACCCATAAAACGGCTGAAAAGCAATCTTCCGTGAAACAAAAATCTACTTTTCGTAAGATTCAACGTAGAAGATGCTGGAGGTGCGGCAAACCAGGGCATCTACAAATAAATTGTTATGCCAGAGTCCCAGGTAGCCCTCAGTGTTCAAGAAATGTTTCTCCTGTGCCTTATAGACGTCGCAGTTCTACAGAAAGATCGGGTTCTCGCCATCGTCATCGTCACCGGTATTGCTCATCAGAAAGACGTCGCACTGATTCATCATCTGACCCATCTGCTGATTCCTTCACTGACTCCTTTGCTGATTCCTGTGATGACTCTCCTGACATATCACCTGTTGCTCCTAGACGATCCAGAGGCTCCAGAGACCAGTTCAAGTCCCGCAGACGTTTCCGTTCTCCTACTTTCTGTCAAGGCAGGAATGGTGGCTCTCGTGCAAAACTATCAGATTCCTCACGTAAGTCTGTTTTCTTTATCTCTCACTCAAGTTTGAGTAAAGTTAATAGTGACTGTGACTGGATTTTCGATAGTGGCGCTAGCCATCATTTTTGTTCTAATAAAGCTTTATTTTCTAAATTTGAAGAGCTTAACGATGAAATGTCTGTAGCGGTGAAAAATGTCTTATTTCCTATAAAGGGGAAGGGGGAAGTAAAACTACGATTTGGTCAAAGAGTTTTTACTCTATGTAATGTAATGTATAGTGACCAACTTCGTAGAAATTTGATCTCTGGCCCACAACTCGACCTAAATGGTCTAACCTTTCATGGTTTTAATGGTGAGGTAAGGTTCCGTCGGGGGGGCGAGTATTTATTTAGTGCCTATTTGAAAGACCGTATCTATCGTCTTTACCCTAAAATTCCAGTTTCCAAGTCTAGATCTGTTAAATTTGAGACTTCCTCAGTAAATAATGAAAAAATGCTTAATTGGCACCGGAAGTATGGACATATTAGTCCTTCATTAATTGCTCATACTAGTCGTAAAAATGGTGTTCGGGGTTTACCAGGTCTGAAGGAATCAAACTTGTTCTGTGAATCATGTAAATTGGGGAAATTAAGAAGTATCTCCCATAAATATAATAAAAATATTCGTTCCAATCATCCCTTGGAATTGCTGTATGCCGATTTGTGGGGACCCTGTAGAGTTGAAGGCAGAAATGGTGAAAGATATTTTCTTTCTATCATTGATGATTTTTCTCGCCGTGTGTCAGTTTACCCTTTGCGATTAAAGTCAGATACTTTTGACGTGGTAAAAAGGCACATTACTAGAGCTGAAACTTACCTGAATCGTAAAGTTAAGAGCTTCAGAACTGACAACGGTGGGGAATTCGACAATGCTTCTTTTAAAAATTTTTTTGAGGAGAAGGGGATCTGCCACGAATTTACCAACTGCTACACACCGCAACAAAACGGCGTTGCTGAGCGTTTTATGTCCACAGCAGCCGATGGGATGCGGACGTTATTGATTGACAGCAATTTGGATTTGACCTTTTGGCCCGAGGCTTTAAAATTTTTTGTTTACTCATGGAACAGAGTATGTCCTAAACTTTTAGGAAGGACACCGTTTGAATTATACGGTGGCAGGAAGCCCTCTGTTAGGCACTTAAAACCATTTGGCACAACAGCCTATGTGAAAATTCCCAAACAGAGAAGTGGGAAATTGGATGCCAGAGCCAAGAAGGGATTCCTGGTCGGGTACGCTTTCCGTACAAAAGGATACCGTATATGGTTGCCAGATACTGACGAAATAGTAGAATCCTCGAATGTCTCTTTCAATGAGAACTCTGATGGTTTGAAGCGCAATGGAGCAAGGCTGGGCTCTGATGAATATGCCCTCTTCTCTCCCAAAACGGAGAGGAATCGAGATAATGTTGTCGAAGATGAACCTGAGGACATCCCAGGTCCTTCCAACACTTCTCAAGATTCCCCGATTGGGAGGGGGGAGGACATGGATTCAGGGTCCAATCAAATCAATCAACCAGTTATTCCCTCACTTAGAGAAGTTAGTTGGTTGAGGAAAGCAGTCAAGCGCAGAAATGAGAACCGTTATGATATATATTATTATGAAACGGGAAAAACCAACAGATTACGTTCATTGAATGAGGTACAGAAATACTGTAAGGAAAACAAGATATTGTTTAAACCAGAGATTTTCGATTTTCAGGGTTCAAATCACTATTCAGGTCAAATCCCAAAACCAAATAATTCAAATTCAGATAGTGATTCAAATACTGAAGATGAATCCTGTTCCAGTGAATCCAGTTATGTAAATCCTACAGCATGACTAGTTGGTGAAAATTATACTCCCCGCACTTTTAAACAAGCATGCAAATCCGAACAGAGTGCGATCTGGTGGGAAGCGATGAAGCTTGAGATGCAGGTCATGCATGACCGTGGGGTTTGGCACTTGGCGGAATTGCCAGTGCATGTCTCTCCAGTCGGTTGCAGGTGGGTGTATACGACAAAAAGAGATGAAAATGGACGAATCGCCAGGCACAAGGCTCGCCTTGTTGCCCAAGGTTTTAAACAAATTAAGGGCCAGTCCTACGAAGAGACTTTTAGCCCCGTTGTTAATTTTGGCGTCATCCGGTTCTTCTTCTCTCTTCTTGTGTCGTACAGCGGGTGGTCACACACTCAGTGTGACGTAACCTGCGCCTACTTATATGCACCACTGACTGAAGACGTGTACATGAGTCAACCTCCCGGTTTTGTAGAGCCAGGCAAAGAGCATCTGTATTGCAAATTGGATCGCGCCCTGTACGGTTTGCATCAAAGCGGGAGAGAATGGTTTTTAGAAATACACAAAGTCCTACTAGAACTTGGTTTTAAAAAGTTTACAAGTTGCAACTGTGTTTATATTTTTAACTCTGATATTTTACTTTTACTCTATGTCGATGATATCGTGATTTTCGGGAAGACTCAGAAGCTAATCGACAAGACTTTAAGTAAACTGAGGTCTAAATTTGACATTAAGGTACTTGGGAAGACAAGAAAGCTTTTGGGTGTACAATTTGAAGATACTCCAACCGGAGTTATAATTCACCAAAAGAACTACATCGAAGATATATGTGATCGTTTTCAAAAATTCAAGATACCTTTTTCATCTTTACCAATTAGTAAAGGTGTAGTCTTCTCGAGGTCGCAGTGTCCTGTTTCTGATCAAGATATAGAGGAAATGTCACATATTCCTTATCGCAGCCTTTTAGGTTGTCTTTCTTTTATTGCTAATCGCACTCGCCCTGACTTGTCTTACGCCGTGAATGTTTTAAGTCAATTCCAGTCAAACCCAGGAATTGCGCACTGGGACGGATTATTGAGGTTACTAGGGTACCTGAGATCCACTAAACATTTCCGGCTTAAACTCTCGTGCAAATCTAATGATCTAATGATCTTCACTGACGCCGACTTTGCGGCTAACCGCGATGACCGAACCTCGATCGGCGGCCAAATAGTCATGATTGACGAAGCTCCTGTCGATTGGCGCACTTTCAAGGAGAAGTGCGTCTCGTTATCGACTATGGAGTCTGAATTCGTGGCAATGACTGAGGCCGTCAAGAACCTGGTCTGGTTTGACCGGATACGTCGCGAGTGTGCGCAGGAAGGGATCATTCATGTACTTGGGAGGAAAGCCGAAATGAAAGCGGATAATCAGGCTGCAATCGACTTCGTTAAATCTCCTGTTGAGAATTATAAGTCCAAGCATATTGATATTAAGTTATTTTTTATAAGGGATCTTTTCAACAGGGGGGAATTTCTGCTTTCTCACGTGCGGAGCAAGTCTAACCTGGCGGATACCTTTACCAAACCTCTATCTAAGAGTGAGATCATGAGCTTCTTAAAGTTAATTTTTCTGATGTAATGTTAATTTTAAGCTAAATATGTTTTAAGTTTAAAGTATCTCATTCATATATAAATTTTTCATAAATCGTACCTCATTAAATGCTATTATGGTGAATTAAATTGTAAAATTGTTTTTTTAAGCTTTCTGTCGCTACACTGTACCTTATGAAATTGTTATTCACAAGTGTTAAGGGATTAGTGTAGACGCTTGCTACTTAACTTTGTTAATTTGCCTGTATGCATTTTTTTTATATCATCAGCGTCACTTGATCATGCCATAAGTTTTAAAGAATTTTCTTTTTAAAGAGGTTTATTTTACATAACAGTTTTTAATATTTGAAAAACCTCCATTATTGTGATTAACTGTGCTTATACATTGAAATTTATTTTATGCATATTATTAATTCTTGCTTTGTTCATCCTAGGCATCTAGAGCGCCATCCTTTTTATGTGGTTTAATTGATTCTGGTGCACCAGAAGACTGTGAGTTGTATGAATGAGCCCTTTATTCATTTATGAATACGTAAGCTAGTTAGTTTGTAAGAGCCGTTAGTTCCTGTCTTTCGAGCCTAGATGTCTGGAATATGAATCATCATTAACTGTTTAATTATCTACATAATTTTTTTTTATATAATTGTAATAAAGAATTGTATTTGATGTAACATTGTGATCAAGTTGTCATATTGAGCTGATGCTGACATTTCCAAATTGGAAATTGTTAGATTTTTGAATTGGTACGTATTCATCTTTTTCTTTAAGTAACTGTGTGAGAATTTTTGCATTTAACATTGTTGGACCTTTTTAAACCTTCTGTCGGGATTACGTCGACCTCTGGTCTTGGACTTAGAAGGTGTACCTTATAGCCAACAAGCTTTCATTAATTGGAGCATTTTCTTTTATCCAGCAAGTTCTCCATGCATTACTACTTCATTTTTCAATTTAAATTGTTGAGATCATCAATTGTTAAACTTTCCTAGTTAAATTGTTAAAATTTGTTAAATTTTTCCTAGTTAATCTTTTTGAAGTATTTAAAACTTCTCTTTAAACTTGTTAATGAAGTTCAAACTTCACTTTTTCAACCATTTAGGTTGTTTCAATTTTTGAGGTTCAAAATTGAACCATTTTTCAAGTCCTCATATTGGGGGGGCATTTAAATTTTTTTAGGTGTAATGTTTCAGGTTTGCACTTTAAAGTTATAAATTTTCAGGTTTAAAAACCCTTCCAGTTTATTGTCCTTTATTATTGTCTAGTTTTTTTATAGTTTTATGTTGTTAAACTTAAAATTTTGTGAAGATGCTGTTTGGTGATAGTCTTTGGATTTTTTTTTTAAATCCTTCGTCTTTGAGTTTACTTGTTTTCACAAGTTACCTCTTTTTAAGAGACAATGAGAGGGGGGGGCATTTGATAGAGATACAAACACTGTATTTCTCATTGCCTCTTATCATCTCCTGTCATAAAACCTCATTTCACAAACTTCATTTTATTTTTAAGTTCATTGTCATTTATTTACTTTATTTACATTTATTTATTTCTTAAATAAAGACAGTAATAAATATTTCTTAAACTTTTACTTACCCTCTCTATTGATTCTAGACAATATCCAGCTGTAATAAAAGTTTCCTGACTCTTTTAACATCCATAGTAATTCATACCATTTTGCCGTTTTTAATTTCATTTCATTACCGTACTTCACCGGCAAAAACTTTCTTTCGACTACGTTTCAACTTCCGTGACGATATTTCTCCCGCCAGATGGCGACTTAGAATATCGTTTTCAAATCGAATCTTTTCATCGAATCTTGCTTTGCATCGATTCGATGCCGTTCTCTGATTGGTTCGTTCATCTGAAACGACGTTTTCAATCCGACCATTTTTATATAAATACGCGATTCCAATCTTAATAAAGAGCACTTTTATCTTCCTCTAATGGAAGAAATATTTCAAGTTACTGAACGTGGCTGGACCACGTTCTGGATGTTATATATTAGCTTTTATCTGTTTAATTATGTTTTATCTTAAAGTTCAAAGTCTGTGATATTTACAAATAACAATGTCGGTTCTGATATGTGAAACGTTGTCATCAAGGCCTACAAAAATGTCTGGTTAAAATGAATGCTGCTTTTTACTATTGATGTCAAGTCTGTGTTTGGAATCAAGGAAAAATAAACTGTCTTTATTTTGTTTAATCTGCATACGTTTTACTTTGCCTTCATGAAGATCACAATACAATTTCTACATATTCACTTTCAGGATAACCCTTTTCCCAGCCAAAAGTTTCCACACGCGCTATCTGCTTCATTTAATTACATTTTTAACGTGCATAATCATCATATATTTTAAAGTGTTATGATTAAAGCACATTATTTCTTGCGATCTTTGATGGAAACCGCGTGTTTTTCGCGATCCTTTGACGATATTCGCATGTTTTTCATGTTTTATTTCGATCGTTTCACGAAATTGACGTTTTTTTCATGATCTTTTGATGGAAACCGCGTGTTTTTCGTGATCCTTTGAGGAAATTTGCGTGTTTTTCGCGATCTTATGGGAAAATGCGCGTTTTTTTCGTGATCTTCTGGGAAAAATTAGTGTTTTTTCGCGATCTTCTGGGGGGAAATTTGCGTTTTTTGCGATTTTTTAATGGAATTTGCATTTTATTTCCATCGTTTGACGAAACTGATGTTTTCTTCGCTATCTTTTGATGGAAACCGCGTGTTTTTCACGATCCTTTAACGAAATTGGTGTGTTTTTCGCGATCCTTTGAGGAAATTGGTGTGTTTTTCACGATCCTTTGAGGAAAATGGTGTGTTTTTCGCGATCCTTTGAGGAAATTGGTGTGTTTTTCGCGATCCTTTGAGGAAATTCGCGTGTTTTTCGCAATCATTTGACGGAAACCGCGTGTTTTTTGCAATCTTTTGACGAAAACCACGTGTTTTTCGTGATCCTTTGATGAAATTTGAGTGTTTTTTGCAATCTTTTGAGGAAATTCATGTGTTTTTCGCGATCTTTCGAGAAAATTCGCGTTTTTTCGTGATCCTTTGAGTAAATTCACGCTTTCTCGCTGTCTTTAAGGAAATCGCATCTTTTGAAGAAATTCAAATTTTTACGTGATCTGTTGGTGAAATTCGCGTTTTCTCACGATCCTTTGATAAAATTTAGGAATTTTTTCCGCGATCGATTGACGAAATTTGACGGCATTTTTGGGGAGATATTTGCGAAAAACGCGATTTCTTCGAGATTCTTGGCTAAATGCCAAACATCGATAAAATTAAAAATAAAGATCAGTTAACAGTGTTGAAAAACGGACTTTACGGACCTAATAATTAAAGATTTACCGTGCGTTTTACAATCACGATTTTTTTTCCTCGGCAGCAATATTGCTTGTGTCCGAAGCCGCAATACAATTTAAGGAGTTTCTAAGGAGTGGTTTGCTTATCTAAGTAGTTCTAAGTACTACTTGGGAATGTTTTCATTTCTAAGGAGTTTCCAAGGAGTCTAAGAAGTCTGTGTGAACCCTGTATTTAAGAGCGGAGCTGGAACATCAAAAATTGTTCGGCTCCGGGTCACTGCCAGTAATTAATAAAATATTTGTGATAATCGTTTATTGTTTGCATCAATTATTGATTGATATTAAATTATTAATTAATTATCAGAAGATCAATGTTTTAATTATTTTAGATGGATAGTTTAATAATAAAATACTAAATATCAGGCGATTACAGCTATCAAATTATTGAAACAGTGGGGGATTTAAAAGATGGGAATATTAACGTTTAGTTTTGTCTCACTATTTTTAACAATCTTCCAGAGACTACTTGATATATCATTTATAATAATTAATATTACAAATATGAAAGAAATGATATTGTGAGTTGAACATTCTACTAATTAAAATAATTTCAAAATAAAACTGTAGAACTGATGTTTGAGGCCACTGATCTGCAGATTTACTAGTTTAATGAATATTACCTCTAATTTTCATTATTACTTTTTTTTTTTTTTGGTCAGAGGTGAATAAGGAAACATTAAGACAGAAAATTGATTTTTAATAGCTTCTGTAACTTAATTGGTTTTATATACTAAACAGAGAGGGATTAAGCCCTATGAGCCCCTCTTTCACTGTTCTCTTAAACAATATTTTCTGCTTCCTGGCTGGTTTGATTGCCAGATTAGAAAATATGCAAGGTACATATACATTAAAAAAAAAGAATGAAATATTGAAATTTTATTAATCATATAAAATAACTTAAAAGCAGATAATTATAAAAGTTTTGGGAACAGATGTCATAAGTTCCCACAGCCGCCATCTTGGAATTCTTCTTGGCGTGAAAACCTCTTTTCCGCCAAGTAGTAAATGTCGCCAAGCACCGGTTTATACGCATGTTTGGCTTAACGAAAATAAAATATATATAAACAAAATTCGCCATACTGGCAATTAGTAATCGTTGTATGAGTGCTTCGCGCACATTTACCGAAAAAAAAAACATCGCCGAATTCAGCATTTCTCGCAGTATAGCATTCTCAAAATTCAGCAGTTCTCATTTTGTAGCAATCTCAAAATGTAAAAAACTCTTAAAGCAGCAAAATATACATAAAAAATGAAACTCGCTAAAGTGGCAATCAGCAATAGTTGTATGAGCGCTTCCCGCCAATTTACCGAAAAAAAACATTGCCGAATTCAGCATTTCTCGTTTTGTAGCAATATCAAAATGTAAAAAACTCTTAAAGCAGCAAAATATACATAAACAACGAAACTCCCTAAAGTGGCAATTAGCAATAGTTGTATGAGCGCTTCGCGCACATTTACTGAAAAAAAAACATCGCCGAATTCAGCATTTCTCGCAGTATAGCATTCTCAAAATTCAGCAGTTCTCGTTTTGTAGCAATCTCAAAATGTAAAAAACTCTTAAAGCAGCAAAATATACATAAAATTATCAAAATAGCTTAACAGACATCTGTTTTCTTGAAACCTCCAGCACGAAATATCTCTCATAACATCGCCGTCATTTTCCAAAATAGGCTTAATACGCATTGACACGCTATAAACAAACCTCCCTTTCTTGTCAAAATTTTCTCATATTTCTTAATTACTTCAGCAAGAGCGTTTAAACGGACTACAGAAACTATAGTCAATGAAATACATCAAATAAATTTAACATAAAAATAAAAAGACAACGATAGAACACGATATCAAAATACATCCACAAAATTCTAAGCTTCTCAGGGGTTGCCAAAACACGACACGT
Source organism: Maratus speciosus (assembly GCA_963932465.1). Classification (NCBI taxonomy): domain Eukaryota; kingdom Metazoa; phylum Arthropoda; class Arachnida; order Araneae; family Salticidae; genus Maratus; species Maratus speciosus. Next base: position 39,291,439 of record OZ010792.1, read on the forward strand.
CACACAGGGTTTACATATCGAGTTTGTCATATCCATAAACACCGCCAACAAAAAATCGCCAAACAATTCAAAACAACAACGGCTGAGGGAAGGTACGGCATCTAAGCCAAGTTTTGGTGTTATTACATGCTGGTAAGTAGTATAATTTAAAAATTAAATTTGATTATTTAGGTTTGCAGTTAAGCCCAAATATTTTAAACACTATAAACATTACCGAAATTGCATTTTTAGCAATGTCTACATGGGATGTCCATTACTGAAAAATGACTAATTAACCATCCAGTGGCGTAGCTAGACATTCAGCGCCCTGGAGCAAATAAAGTTTGTGCGCCCTCTTGTTATTGTTACTCGAAAAAGTTCAGCGCAGTTTTCTTTTGAAGTTTAAAATTTATATTCTATTCTTAATTCGGTTTAAAATCTTACTTTTATTTGAAAGTCAAAGTGTTTTACGTATTAAATATAATAAATAATGAATAATGGAATATAATTCTTTAAGTACGGAGTATCTACCTACCAATATCTTCCGTGAATTGGACTTGATTTTCGCTGTAAATGCGCCAATGAGCCAGTACAATCTGCTGCCCTTACTATACGCTTTTCTTTTCAAGGATTTCGAAGCATTGTAGGTTACTAATGAAAAACACTATTGTTAAGACGTTTTTTAAAACTTTTCGCATAAGGAGGAAACACATTTTTTCTGCTTTTAGTGCCAGAAAATACTAAAATTCAAAGTATCATAACTCGGTACGTTTTGATCGTAAAGAAATTTTTATTTTCTAAATATAACGTATAGAACCCAGGGCCGTTTAAAAAATAACTATTTTGACAGAAATTACTTTTAAGAAGAGGAAGAATAACATAGAAACTTGTTTACTATTGGAATTATTTCTAAAGCTAATAGTTTAAAAAATTAGCCAATGGACAAATATGAAAGTTGACACCGAGGTTCTCACCTGCTAATCTGAGCAATTTGACTAATCGCTAAAGAAAATCTAGTCAAATTCAAAGAATGGTTTCAATAGATTCGTCTTGAAACACTAAGAATATCAAAGCACAAGTAATAAGTTACACAGAAAAGGTTTAATCGCACAATAACATCATTGAGAGTGTTGCCGAAGGAAATATAAACATCTCTTGTAATTTGGCGATTTCATTCCTTAGTTTTCTCGCCAAGTGAAACATTTTGGCGCAGTCGCGATCAGCAGCACGAAACCTGTTTAACACCTTTATATATTACTTAAAATTCCAGTTTTTACTTTCCAAACACATACAATGTAAGGAAGGAAATAGGAAAGCATTGTAATCACAATAAAAATAAATGACGTTTTCGTTAATGGAAATAATATATCTTTACTATTTCGAATACTCAAAATTTTTACAATGATTTAATATGTATGTGTGTATGTATGCGCATATGTTAAAATTTCTTCACATTTTTAGATTCTCATAGTACAATTTGGTATGTTTTTAATGATGTTGGCAGGTATGTTATTAAATCTGTCATAAGAATTGCATTAATTTTCGAAGAAATTGGCCGACGGGTTTGGTATCTAAACTAGGGATTGACCGAAGCAGCAATTTTGCAGAATACCGAAGCTTCGGTCAAAGTGTACACCGAATATTCGGTATTCGGCAACCGAATACTTAAAAATTTTTAATACACATTTTTGCATATATTAGCTTTTTTAATAAAGTTTAATTAACATTAAATTCTTAATAATTTAATTCAGTTACATTTTTATTCTTACATCTAATTACACAAAAAAAATTAATGACTTCTTTTCACCCACAAATTCATTAACCCATCACTTATTTTTTATTATTTTATCACTAGTTAATACCCAAAATAACCTATGAAAATATTAAACTATACAGGCTATTATTAAGGATAAGAATTGTCAGAAAAACAAAAGTTCATTCAAATAAAAAGAAACAATGTTGTCAAAGCTGATTTACTGATTGTCTAATTACAGTAGAACCTCGATTATCCGGGACCGACGATCTTTCGGAAAATTAAAATTTTCGGATAATCGAGAATGCTTGAATTTTAAGATCAAGAACAAATATATACGGTCTTTCTTATTATGATAACAAGTGCTTAATACAAGAATAAATTTCCTGAATTTTAAATTTTAAATTAAGTACCTTTTGCATATTTCACAAAGTTTTGTTTGTCGATTTTCAGCTCTATCCCGAATTTTTTTTTTTTTAATACTATTACTTCAACAGTATCACAGTCTTTCAGCTGCTCCAGCTATGCTAAACCTATTGTGAAACATTCAAAAGCTTCAGAATTGCTAATTTGTTCGTTTTCTTCGCCTGCTAGACTACAGTCACACATTCCGGTTGTCCTTCCTCTTACTGTGTTCTAGTTCACTCCACAGTTTACGGGTGCTCAAGTTAAATCCAAAGAAATTCTAAGAAACGGGATCTGAAATATTTATCTGTACTCATGGTTCGCGAAGGACAGCTTGCATACAAGGAATGTGATAGTAAAAAAAAAAAGTTTTAAGAAATGGATTTCGGTTAACTGAGAACTTCGGTTAAAAGAGTTTCGGATAAAAGAGGTTCTACTGTATAAACATATTGAATAGGAATGTTTTCAAATACAAAAGGTATATCAATATGTACATTTAACTATATTTTCTGTCAAATTACAGATATACATATTTATATTTTCATTGATATTTTAACATTGTGGTGATGAAGATAAATTTAAGTGATTTTAATTTAATGATTATAAAAGCTATAGGATAGGCATAGTGGTATACTTATTTGATGTGTGTATTTTCTTTAATATACACCTTAGATATACAGAGATTATTTCTGATATACTTATTTGATGTGTATATTAAAGAAAATTCACATTAAATAAATTTAAATTTAAGAAACTAATGTAGAAATAATTAAAATTAAATGATAAGGAAAAGATGCCCATCTTCCTTAATTTTTTTTTTTGGACTTGTTTTTTATTGGGCAGCTGAACTATGAACACATGCACACAATATTAAAACTCATTATTAAGCCTATTCTACTTCTAAGTAAAAGAGAATTTTTACTTCTAAGAAAATACTTATCCACAATTATTCGGCCGAATACTTAAAAGTATTCGGCCGAAGCCGAATATTCGGTTTACATGCCGAACCACCGAATACCGAATCGACTATTCGGTATTCGGTCAATCCCTAATCTAAACTATTCTTCAACCATTCTTTGATGATAACTGATAAACATTTTCTCTTACACAATAAATTATATTTATTGTTCACGTTCTTCTTATATCTATACAACAACGTTTCACCATGCAGGCAGTGGCAGATCGACAATAAGGTTCACAATCACTTTACTACCAGTAATTTCATAAAATAATTTATCCTTGTTTAATCGTAGAGAATCCCACAATTAAAACAGATCAAATTTTATATACTAATATTCTGGTAGAAAAGTGATTGTGAACCTCTGAAGAGCTGCTACAACTGAACGCCAGGGTCGGCCGGATTCTGTCGTTGTCAAACACGAAGACCTTGGATTTTTGGAGGGTGCAACATTTTAGAAACTCGTTATTTTACCACCTTGCTAGTAGAAACCAATAATATCCATTACCATTTCCAGTTTTTCTTTCTGGGGATGTTTTCAATTTCTGAACTGGAATGAAAATTTGTGGAAAATTATGACATTAAAAAAATATTTAAACTTTATCAATGAAAGTACACGTTTTCATTAAAACACTAGTGGAAATATTTCACCTTTGTATAAAATTTAGGATCCAAGTTTTTATTAAATGTTATCAGGGCTTAATTTCTAACAAAAAAAATTTCCGGAGCCCTAACATTCTGCAGTACCGGTACTAACAACTGTACCGTTCCCCCTCCTCGCCTCTGCCACTCAAATCTGCATACTTATATTTTGTACATTATTCGCAAAATTTAAAGCATTTTTTTCTCTTTAGCAAAATAAAAATTTTAATTATATCTATCAGCATATACTTCGCTGTCAACTATTCCACTTTTTAGTTATCATTCCTTCCAAATAGTAAGTTTTGCCTAATTATAATGTTTATTGCGATTTTTTGTTAATTCTACGATTAAATGTAAGGATTATAATTCGGAAATAGTGTTAACACAAAAAACGGATAGTTCGCAGCTATGCATTTTTATGAAAAAATGAATGAAATTTACAGAAATTAATATTTATATGCTAGAATAGAACAATGTTTTTCAATTTCCTATAAAAGATGCATATCTTAAACTATAATCGATTACTTCCGCATAACAATCTTTTGTGATGAGTCCCTGAAAATCAGATTAAACTAAAAATTTGCAACCATTATCGGAAAGATTCGATGCTTTGATAGAAAAAACGGAAACGCTGCTCGATTGCTTTCTATCAGAATAACAATACATGGCAATTATATCTATTTAGAAATGAAAATGACTTCATAAATGTGTAGAACAGAGCCTCTTAGCATGACCAGCGTTCATGGTACAAAATAAATAGAAAAATCTCTAACGTGATTTTTATACTCGTACGCAATAGAAGACAATAAACCTCAAAGAAACAAAACCTCAAGCTGATGCTAGTTGGCTAAAAACAGAAAATATTCCTTTCAGGTTAGATATCTAACTAATAAATAAAAAAACAATCAATTAAAAAATTGTCCTACTGTCACAAAAGAAAATCGTACTGAAAGCAAATTCATTGTTCAGTCTCTTGATTGGCGCCGTATCCATGCGTCGCCGACATAAATTTGCTAATACTATCACTAGACTAGAAAAACAAACACGATTTCTGTTATCCCTTCATTCTGATCAAAATAGCATTAAAATGATTTGAACTAGAATATAATACGTAATTTTTAAGGAGGAAATTTTTCTTTTATACATGAATATATAAAATTTTGAATATAAGACAGATTGAGCTTGAGTTAGTCCAAGCCCAAAAGCTGATATAAAAATTGAGTCCGTTTTATCTCCATCTTCTATGTGTGCGGCACATTATGTCACACATAAGTGTTTTGATAAAAAAGAATGCAAAAACTTGGAGATGAGAAGGAAAGGAAAGGGTAATTTAGGCTTCAGTTTTTCAGAAGCGCTATTGCACTGGGCTCCGGAGCCCTGTATTTTTGAGTTCCGCTGAATTCCGACCAATATTTAAATTTTTACTAAAAACACAGGAGTACCGGAGCTGGGCTCCAGTGCAATTTAACCCTAATTGTTACACAGTACTGAACACAACACGCAATATTTTTTTTTGTAAGCTGAAAGTGGAGTGGAGTAACTAGAGATTTAGATTTTTTTTTTTGTATAATTCAAAAATTCATTGACTACTAACATGTGATATCCGATGGTGGTGGCGTGTGTGTGTGTGTGGGGGGGGGGGGGGGGGAGCCTGATTACGGCCTAAGCTAACTCACATTACTATTTTCGAAAAATATGTTTTGCTTTATTTAATCCTAAATTTCTGCGACTAAATAAGGTTTAATGGGGAAAAATACTTATCGAAAAAAGTGGTGAAAATTTGAATAGGCGATAATCAGTTCCTAAGGAGCACTAAATTTGATATTTAACTTTTTGAAGGAAAAGGCTTATCGATTCTGTATTTGAGACTTGCCATGTTCGCAAAATTTCAAAAATGATACGGACAAAATTTAATTTCCTTGCCCCTCCCCTCCTGCCTCTAAATTTTGTCGCCATGGACTGATGTAGAATATGCTTAAATCCGACTCTTCTCACTGTTTTGCAATCTATATTGATGCATGTTTAGTTTCCACAAAACACAAAAACTTTCGTTCTCTAGGTTTTTTGCTTGTAAAATTGTCAATTTTCTTCAATTTATCAAACTATTCTTTTAATCGAAAAATTACTAAATAGCTAAGGCATTTCTGTTACATCGTAAATATAGGTTTCTCTGCGGTGACTTCATTGGCTACCATTATTTTCGTACAGTAATCATCATGATATATTTTTGACATTTTCAACAAAACGTACCAAGAAGATTATTGTTTGGAAATAGTAGTAGCCAATAAAGTGACCTACGAGAGCCCTGCAAATAAGTATTGATTACTTCAACGTTTAAAAATTTTCCACTGTCCTTTACAGAAAAAAAAATTTGTCACGCTGAAACGGTGTTGGAGAAGTTGCAGTATGCTATGAATTAAAATGAAAACTTCGCGAATAGAAATAATTTTTTAAACTGTGTATAAAAACATGTTTAAAATCTAAATGTTGAGGTTAAACACAAGGTAAAATGACATAGGAATATGTTGATTATAACAAGATTAATCTATAATACCTGATTAATAATGAAAAAAATATGCAAATACTTTTACAAATCTTTATTTCGCTCTTTCTAATTTTGTGCCTTTCAGATTCGTGCGCCTGGAGCAGTTTGCTCCAACTGCTCCACGGTAGCTACGCCCCTGTAACCATCCCAGTAATGGACACCCCTCTTAAAACCTTAAAAAGAAATGGAATTTTGTAAATGGCTGTTAGTACGTAAAATTCTAAGTTTTCTACTGCTACTCAAACATTCAAATTTTTCAAGAAAATAAATACTAATATATAAATTAATTAAACAAAACCAGCTCTTAGCTTCTTTATTAAGATTTTCACAAAAAAAAAAACAGCAAAATGTTATAACATTATTTTCTGCTTCCTGATTGGTTTGATTAAAAATGTCAACAATAACCCAGTTTTATGCAAGGGGGAATTATAAAAAAATAATTAAAGCTAAATATTTATTAGTTATTTTTTTATGAACCAAAAACATCAAGGAGTGTCCATTACTGGAACATCTACCCTATATTCAGATGATAAAAGCATTGATTCAATTTTTTTTTTACATTGTCCATACATTTTGGATATAATTGTCTGCTCAAAATATCCTTGACAAGGAACTTCATATTGGGGTTGTGCTTTTAACATCAAATTTAAAAACCTTCATCTTCATCGAAAAAATATGGTTGGTTATAGTGCTGTCCTCTAAAAAAAACCCAATTTTTGAATTGTTCTCTATATAAAATTTAATAAAAAATACAAAACAATTTGAAGTAGCTATATTTTCACAGCTTGCTCTGACTAAGCATAGGCGTAACCAGCCTTCTGAACGGGGGGGTGCCCAGACTTCTTAACCTGAACATGTTGCATACAAAGAATCTTATATGGTAAAACCTGCTAAAACGATCCTTCATAAAACGTTGGCTTTCCGTTTTAGACAGGTTTTCATCTTAGAAGGTATAGTTGTGTGGTATTTCGTTTAAAAAGGGCTCAAACGCGATCTTTTTTGCGTGAGAAGGGATGAGAAGGTATTCAAAGCATCAAACTAGATTTAATAGTAAAAAAGAAAAAAAAAGGAATATGTAAATCTCCTTGCAGCAGTGACATAAGACAGTGACTAAGAGTGGTCACAAGTGTAAAATCTTTTGGCACCCTAACTTCTTATAAAGATTAAAAAAGGGATTTAATCATGATGGAAACTTCTATAGGCACAGGGGAACACTGCATGAGATCTAAAATTATCTCAGTCAGAGTCTTGTAGATGAAATTTTGCGGGATGATAAATCTCAGATAATACATGCCGTACGCCAGTACATACGCACGAAAGTTTTTCAGAATGTGACTCCATGACTTCCTAGGGATCACCGGAGGGACCCGAGAAATTTTGGAGGAAAGTCTATACAAATAATTATTTTATTATTATAAATAATTATAATATTCATTAATATCGTAATTTACTGCCTATAATCCGTGGATCAAACAATCAGGTTTCGATACAGAAATTTTATTTCATCATTGAAGTTAAATATTTATTACGATTTAAAAAGTTACGTTTTATGAAACATGATTTCTGGGTTCGAACGTAATTGTTTATTCGCGGATTATAGACCGGGAATTACGGTATTTCATGTTTTTACCACGAAATGTGTTGAATATATTGAGTTGGTCATGATAATATACACTAAATTTTATCAAGATAAAAATTATACTATCATGATGCGACTATAATAATATTGATAGGTGCTTGTCTGTCAATGTGAGTGTATGAGCTAGAGATGAGTTCGGGCTCACTTTTCAGAGCCCGGGCCCGCCCGAGCCCGATACCAAAAGTATGCAATACAAGGAAAAAAAAATTCATAATATTTAAAATTGTTCAAACGAGAGTAAATCAAATTGTTTTTAACAACTTCTTTCATGGAAGTAAAAATAACTATTAATTCCCAGCTTATAATTAATTTTATGAAATTTACATTATTTACATTTATTCTTATCAAAAAAGAAATTTCGTATCCAATAAATATATACTTTTTAAAAATATTCTCTTTTTTTTCTCCCCAAGAATCAAATCTGATGGACATATTAACGAAATTCGTTATATCAATAAATGATCGAAATATTCAGAAATTACTAATAAATGACGAAGAATCGCACAACGTTTTTCTATTTCCTATAAAAGGTGTACATCTTAAATTTTAATCAACTCCTTTCTCAAAACAATCTTTTGTTATTCTCGTGTCCTTGCAAATCAATTAAAATTAAACATTTGACACCGTTATCCTGAAAGATCTGAAGCTTTTATAGGAAAAGAGAAAACACTGCTCGATTGCTTTCTATCGGAATAACAATAATGCGAATTATATTTACTTACAAATAAAAGTGACTTCGCGAATATGAAAAGCAGAGCAGCTATATGAGCAAAATTCGTGATACAAAATGGATAGAATCACTCACATTATTTTCATAAAAAGAGCGGTTATAACTCGAACACAATAAAACACTAAAAATTCGCAAATCTTAAGCCAATGTTGGTCGACTAAAAACAAAACAAAATATTCATTTCGCGTTTAGATCTCTAAAATAATAATAATAATCATTAAATAAATGTTCTTATTAAAAATAGCCCAATGGCACCGTATCCCGAATGGCGCCACCAGCAGATCATCGCTGTCAAGACCGGATATGAATCTGCAAATATCACAATTATAATTCAAGAAAAGAAGAAAATTACGATTTATGTTTCCTCTTATCTGATCAAAATAGCATTAAAATGACTAAAAATGAAATAAGTAATTTTTAAGAAAGAAAAGTTATTTGTATTTTTTCTGTATGAGAATAAATCAAAATGTCAAGATTAAAAGAATGAGCCCGAGCCCATACGAGCCCGAAGATTGGTATAAAAATCGAGCCCGAGCCCGTGTCGGGCCCGGGCTCGGGCTTTCGGGCTCAGGCTGAGCCCGTCTCATCTCTAGTATGCGCGAGCACTGAACTCTGTAAAAACAATGCAGCCCGCACAGCCGTAAGATTTGACAGGACCTGTATGCCTGAAGTCATGGATATCGAAGACAATTTCTTGAATTTTTCAATTAATGTTTTATGCGAATTTTTTCGCATTTTACGGCATTTTTTTTTCAAATTAGTAAATTAAATTTAAAAAATAAAAAAACCCGGCTGCGTAAAAAGCGAACTAATTAATTATTTCTCATCAACAGTGGCGCCAACTTATATGGGCCCATGAGGCGCAAGCCCACCCAATAATTTGATCTCTCAGCTTTCCCAATTTCAAATTAATTAATTAATTTATTTTATTATTTATTTAATCGCAGAAATGAAATTTGGCTTTATTAACGTCATCAAAATAATTATGTTTGTAAGTAAGTTTATTAGTAAGGACATCTATTAGACTTACAGGAGCACTGAAAACCCCTTCAGCGGGTGTATAGTTAAATTTCTCACGAAATCTGTCTTGATGCCTTGAATTGATAAAGCTCTTCGGTGACTACAATATATGCTTTTCGTTTTTTGCGCTTTCAATCGTTAGCAATTCCAATGTTATTTAAAATAAATATTAATGTATTTATAAGGACGAACGTATAAGAATATAATTTAATAAAATTATTTATAAAATTAGAATTAAATTATAATAATTTAAAAATTTACTTAGAAAAAACATAATTTAATTTCAAATTATCATCTTTAGTCATTTGCTCCATCCCTCTCTCTCGCCACACACATACACGCTAAGGGGGTGGGGGGGGGGATTATATGTGTTATTTTACTCAAAAATATTTGACCCCATCCAATACTTATGAAAAGTTGGCGCTACTGCTCATCAATGCGAAACTATTTTTTATATTACTTACCTATTTTTTTTATTTACTTGTTTTGATGACTTTTAAGTTGTGTTTAATTGTTAGCTCCTACCTATAAACACTATATTGTGGAGGCCTATAGATGTCTATGAAGGTTAGAATCGCAATAAAGCTAGAGATCCTACCTACACAATTTCCAGGATGTGTAATATTTAAACGGAGCTTCTGACTGTAAAATAGTCAATGAAACATCGTCTTCATTTTGAAAGACCTATCCAATGATAGGCCACTCAATAGGGTGTGTAAATTTTGTTTTCGTGTCTACCGTCATTTTGTATTTTACGGTCGCCATTTTGAGTTTATAAAAACAAAACCCTGCCTATAACCATCGGACGGTTAAGACGAATCGATAGAGACCTCATTCATTAAAATCCATCCAGCCGTTGCAAGATGTTTCAAGGGTATAAAGAAATCCACATACCCAGATACGCCTGAAACTCATAATCCTTCTTGGCAGTCGGGTAAAAAGAATCCGATTTCAATATTTTATCCAGTATAAACTTTGTCTTCTTTTCAATAAAGTGTTCTCGAGATTCTTACAGCGATTTTTCAATTTTTAACAATTTTTTAATGTTATTTTTAGAGTATTTTTTATACATTCCTAAAAGGAATTCGGTTTAAATCTTTTACCAATTAGTTAATTTCGTTCCCTGTTTTGAATCTTTTCCGAATTTTTAATGCGATTTTTAGCGGTGGTTTTCGTGCTTTGAGGCGATTTTTTTACTTTTTTTGAAACAGAAAATTGCCGTGATTAAATTCGAATCGGGAGAATGTCAAATCAGTTCTTATAAGGAAGCTGAAAATTTAATTTGGCTCGAAATAAAAATGCAATAATTCAAGATTAGCTTCTTTTGAGACAGAAGAGGTCGTAGCTTGCTCGGGAGTACGTTGCCGAAGGCAGTCCCCACCTCAATCCTAGAATTGTTTAATTCTACGTTCGTAAAAAAAAAAAAAAAAAAAAAAAAAAAATTCCACTAGTCATGAATTTTTTTTTTTTTTTTTTTTTTGAGTGATAGGGTTTGAAATAACGAGCGGAATCGCGCGATTTGCGCACAGAAAAGGGATGTCCTGCATAATAAAAAATGCTGTGCAGTATTTCCCCCCTCCAAATTCTTTCACAGACCAGTGATTCTTCAGTGAGTATTTAAATGTTTTATTTTTTTTATAATCCGCGATTCTTATTTCTTTTACGGAATTTTTCAAAGTCGATTCGTGAATCGCCCCGGAAAAATTTGAGAATTTCTTCAAACGATCATGGAAAAATATCGAGAATTTCGATAAAAGAGTGCAGAAAAGAATCGCGAATTTCGGCAAAAGATTTCACAAAAAATTACGAATTTCGATAAACGATTGACGAAAATTTTTTGCAAATTTCGTCAAAATATCGCGGAAAGGAGTAGAGAATTTTGTTAATTGGTACGGAAAGATATCGAGAATTTTCCCGATCGGTCGCGCAAAACTATCGCGAATTTCGACAAATGACCCCTGTAAAAAAATCAGTTTCGTCAATCGGCCGCAACAGAAAATAAATTTCATCAGAGGATCGCGGTAAAAGCGAGAATTTCGTCAAAGGATCGCAGAAAGGCAAAACGAATTTGTCAAAAGATCGTAGAAAGAGAACGCGAATTTCATCACGAATTTTGTCAAAGGTTAGTGGTGAAAGTGCCTTTTTCGACAAAAAAAAATGCGTAGAAAGACGAGAATTTTGTCAAATGATTTTGGGAAAAAATTGTAAATATCATGAAATGATCGCAGAATAAAATGGCGAATTTGGTCAAAATTTACTGCACTGGTCTAAAAGATTGAAACCGGGTCCCCTTTTCTTACTTTCAAAAGAACGCCGCGAAACGAGAAGAAACTTTAAAAATCGTATGAAAATTTTCAGAGAAAAAAATTACTATATTGACTTGAAAGACAGTAACCATATTCCTTTTACGAATATCAAAAAATGGCCGCGAAACACGAAATTGAACCAACCAACGATCCTCCAGATTAATTTGAATTTTCTGTGCTATTATTTTTCATTTTCAAAGGAGGCAGGGTCTGTACACTCCCTCCTATCCCCCCCCCCCCCCCCCCGTCTAATCGTATTTTAGAGTATCGTTTCACATCTGATCTCCTTTCAATTTTTTTTTTTTGCTTTTTTATAGATTTTAAACTACGAAAGCAAAGACACAAATAGTTTCTATCCTCGTCAAGAACTTGCGTTTAGGCTGTTCTCAAATCCAAAAGGGCAACTTTGTGACATAAGTTTTAATTTATTTTTGTATTTTTGTTCGGAAATGCATGAATCGAGCTAGTGTTATTGTTCAGAAACTATGTGATCGAGCTGTTTTTTTTTCGTGTTTTTTCAAACGTAATAGAACTTTCAGAAAATAGTGTCAAAGTGGGCGTTTTGAACCGAATTTCCACGCAAAAGGAGAAAGAGCAATCAAGAAAGGGCGAAAAACGTTCTTGTCACGTGATCCAAATCGCTTCTAACTCAATACATAATTGATTGAACAAAAAATGAAAACACAGTTCGATTCCAAACCGCTTCCCTGGTCAGGCTTTTCAATTTTATATCTTTCCGTTAAAAAATTAATTTGTAATGTAAACGTGTCAGAACGTTTCGCGCTTGTTGAGCAGAGCAGTTGAGAACAGCCTTAATTTCTCATGAAATTGTAGAAACATGAAATGGAAAGAACGGTGTACAAAAAATCTCCCCCAAACAAAAGACGTCAAAGTGGGATTATAAAGCCATCTTTTTGACTTACTATGACTAATACAGATTCTTGTAAATATTCTAGTTTTAAAAAAGATAAACAATATAAGTTTCTTAAAAAAAAAAGAAAGAAAGAAAGAAAAAAAGAACGTGGGTTTCTTTTTTTTATCCCATTTCAAAACTTAGGCTGTTAGTTTTCTGAACTAAGCTAATTTGCTAAACTAATTAAACTCTGCTTTCACTTCTTTATTTTTTTTCTTTTGTAGATTTCGATTTTTTTTTAATAATTGTGCTTGAGTCTGCGCAAGCGGGGGGGGGGGGGTGTGCCCGGGCACCCAGGGCACCCCCCCTGGTTACGCCTATGCTAAGATTTTAATGTATAGTATTTTTGATTCTGTCAATATATTACAAAATGGCAGTAATTAAAGAAGAATTTGAAAAAAACCACTTTTTCCTAAAAATAACCCATGTTACCTAAAAAAAACCCACATGTAAAAACACTTCTAGAAACCAAAATATTAGACAGAAAAGTATTTTTTTCATTATTAATTATTTTTAAAACACAATTCTGCAAAAAAAAGTTTTTTTTTTCAGTTTTTTTGCAATCAAATCCAAAGGGGCAACTTAATCACACAAGTTTTAATTAATCCTTGTTCAGAAAGTAGAAACGCCTGAAATTGACACTGTGTTATTCAGAAACTACAAAAATGTTCCATTTTTTGGTAAACATAAAAGATCTTTCAGAAAATAATGTCAAAGTTGCCGTTTTGAACCAAATTTCCAGACAAAAGGAGAAAAAACACTCAAAGAGAGGTGAAAAAACAATCGTCATGGGACCCAAAATCGCTTGTAACTTGATAAGTAATTTATCAAAAACGTAAAACTCATTTCGATTCCAAATCGCTTAGTCAGCCCTGTCAATTTTGTACCTTTATGTTTAAAAATGAGTAAATGTGTCAAAGTTTCGTCCTTGTTGAACAGTGAACTTGAGAATCGCCTAATAAAATTTGCATAAAAAAAGCAAAATAATGATTAGAATAAAATAAGCTTGTAAACATTAAAACAATGTATGATATAAAAGTAAAAGGATATCTTTGTGCATATAAAAAAAGTGGATGGGTTTTATTTTTGCAAAAACAAAGCGGGGGGAGGGGGGGGGGGGAAATAGGTATGACATAACTTGTACAAATTCTAAGAAATGCAAAATATGCATTAAATTTACATAATTTATTGTTTTTTTCCCCTTTAATTAATATTTTAAAGAAAAAATGTATGCTCCACCATTTATTTATATATAAAAAAGTGTTTTTTTTTTACCTCTGTTTTCAAATTGTCACAAACTGAGCCAAACAAAATATAATCAGCTGAAAATGGTACATTTTATTCACATATTGATGGTTTAACATAAAAACATCTAAAAACTGATGTACATCATTGTAACATGTATTATTATAACAAGAAAAATTGTGAAAATGAAGCTTTTTTTTTTTTTTTTTGCTAGAACTCTGTATTATTAGCTTATTTTTTAAAAAACTAAATAAGCACTTCTAAAGTAATTTTAAATAATTTTATTATTGTAAATGGCATATAGAAACAGGACAAAAAGAAAATTTGGTACAGATGTCATATTCGCCCCATATTGGCGCGATTTTTTTCTGTCGCCAATATCATATAGGCAACAGGTACTTAACTTGCGCCAAAGTGGTTGATGTGGTAACCCGGATTATGTTGTTTATGCTGTTGATGTTTTCGCCAAATTGGCAACCGAAAAAAATCGCGCCAATATGGGGCGAATATGACATCTGTGCCGAAAATTTTACTTCAGTGATTTTTTTGATGAAGTTCTAGGGTGGGGTTTTTTTAGGATACATTTTCCTGTAGGTTATTTTTAGAGGACAGCACAATATCAATCATTTGGGCAATGGCGTAAAGCAATTCTATTGATTTAGGATGGTTTATATCCCAACTTATTTCCCTTTCCAGAACAGTCTTTAAAGTTGGTTGATTAAATTTTTTTCTTTCCAAGCTTGTGTTTAGGTCACCCGCTCCTGAATCCAAATCAGCAAATTCAGAAGTCAAATAAATAACTTTTTCATCAGAAAATTTAATTAATATATTTTTTTTTTAATGAAACATTAAAATAAGTTTGATCTGACCATATACATGTACTTACAATATTTTCTTATATTTGCCATACCTAACACAAACACATTTTTGCCAGAGTTGCAGAAGATTTTTTTATACAAAATAGCTACCAATTTTTTTTACTAATAATCTTTTCTTTATTTAATTGCGGAATACCTATCAATAAATAAAGCAGATATTTCTATTCTGAAAAAGTGGTAGATATTGTGAATAAAAAAATTCTTTAACTTAGCAACATTGCAGCTGTGATCACTGCAGATGAGTACCTGAAAAGTAAACATGATTTAAATAAAACACAGAGGAAATATCAAAGGCCTGGCTGATAAGCCGCTAGCGGGCCACGTGTTTGACATGCCTGTCCTAAAGCAACCCATTCTGCCTTCTTCGAAATGGACTTTTCATGGACAAATGGAAAAGGGAAGGGCCAACTGCCATTTCCTGACCTACTGACTATGTCTGCTCTTATTGTTTACGAAGCTTTAATAAATTCTTCCATCATTATAGTAATATTATAGATATATACGTTATTAGCAACTCACTCAAGCACAGACGATTTGAATTTACAAAACGCTTTCCACCAATGTTTCCGAACTGTTAATAACATCATTAACATTTAAATTAGAGAAATTTATGAGGAAAAATTTTAATCACGGACAATAGTGAAAATAAAAGATACATAGTAAAATAAAGGATACATAAGATCAATAGAATTTTCGCTAAATACTCTTTGTCTTGATTTTTTTAAGTGTACATCAGGCTTGCAAAATGGCTTCACCTTTAACTTTAACGAGGTATCAAACATATCTGGTCCAATTGCAGTCATGCTAATATAGGACAATATTAATCTAAAGCCAAAAACTTACAATAACCCTCTCGATCTAAAAAAAATGGCTTACTGCATCCTGTAATCTTTTACCATTTTCCTAAAAACTACTTTATTAAAATATTACCCATAGAATACCTATTAGTACTATTATTCTGTGATATTGGCACCATTCATGCCATATCGAAACTACAGTCAAATCAAAAATGCCGCCAGTTTACAGACAAATTTCTAGAAAAACACATGCGTTACAGAAGTTAAAAACATTACGAATCAGCCTCGCGCATTTCGTGAAAGGGTAATTCATTTTCCAAACAACGTGAATTTGTTTTAATCCAGTACCACTTCTTTAAAATATGTATATATATGCAAATAACTGTTTTTTCCATTTATTTAAAAATTTATATATATCTTTTTAGTTTTTTTTTAGGGAAGAAGAGGCAAAACGGCGCCTTTAACTGTCTGCAATATTTACTGGCATTTGATTGGCTGTCGTATTGCATCTTTGTTGTCTGTCCTCAGCTGTTTTGTGTTGATTCTCTTGCGATTTATGCTTCTGGTGTCTAAAATAAATATAAAGATGACATGATATGTACAATTCTGTTTACTATTTTAATCATAGCACCGAAACTGGTGCAGAATCTCATAATTGTATAAAAGACAACTAATCACATTTTATTTACTTTTGTAGTCTGTTTTGTTTTTTATTTATTAATTCCATTGTTCTAATGGCTGTGTTGAAAGTTCCTTAGTTTTTGTATATATGTACAGAAGACGGAATGCTGTGATCTATTTTGTTAAAATATGGGAAATTGTCTGAAATCCGTTTCAACTGATGACATATCTTTATTGCGTGAAAACCAGAGTGCTCGTGAATCATCGTCTGATCAATTAGGACCACCGCCACCATACCAGGTTATTTGTTCATTTTTGTTTTACTTTAAGGTTATAATTAAATTATCTCAGGTGGAGTGTTATTTTTTTTTTTCATATAATTAATTGCGATTCGACTCATTTGTCTGTTTGTATCCCTGTTTTATTAATAACTGTGTAACATTATAATAAGAAAGGAATATATTTTTAAACATTTTATTATATAAATTTTAGTTTACTTTTTTCCCCCCGCCTTTGTTTCAATTTGTCAAGTAGTATACAGTGCTTTTGCTTCATTTGATCTTTAACTAAATATATTTAATTAAAAAAAATATTAATAAAATGAATTCAAAGAATTTTTATAATAGAAAAAATTATTTATTGCATTAAGTATTTTTCTCAAAATAAATTGCAATGAAATTGTTATTACTAGATTAGAGTTTTATTTTTTGTAAACAACCTATTATTCTAGTTAGGTAGATTTAATAATTCAAGAATTCGTTGGTTGTAAGCTTTAAATAGTATTCTATTTTAATCCAGAATTTTATGAGCTCGATAATGGTGAGTAGTTCTGTGAAACATAAAGTATTCTTCTTTAATACTCTAATCATATATGTCAGAAATAAACTGACACTATAAATCAAATTTATTATTCAGGTATTTTGGCTGCCTCGTATCACTCTATTTAGCAGTTTTTTTTATTTATTTTTTAATGAAAATTAGATTACAATTTTTTTTAAATATTTAGGATTTTTCTTTAAGTAATTTTGTATTTTGATTATACTATTGTTTTAAAATATGGTCTAATTGTTAAATCTGTAACTTTTGTTGTCTATTTGGTATTATTACACTGCAATTAGTTATTTCTATGACAAATCATAATAGCTTCCATTCTCAAATACTTTCTAGAAAAACCAATGTTTTCCATTACGTAAATTTGTATACTAACTTAAATAATAATGAAAACTATACAGTAGAAGATCTTTATAACGCAAACCTAAAAACACAAGTTTGTGCGTTATATAGAATTTTGCGTTATATGGATCACATCATTAAATTCACCTTGTAAACATGGCCAAATATGTCTGAAACATATCAAAATACATAAGAATATCTTTATACTGCATTCCTTGTTACCAAGAGTTATCCAAATTATAAATTTTTGCATTATATAGGTCAGACGTTGTTAAATTTACTTTATAAACATGATCCAAATATAACTGACACAACCATCCATTATAATAGGCATTTGCAAAAATGTTTATTGTAATACTAGCATTTATTTCAGTAAAAAGGTCTTAAATTAGAAGATAAAGTTGAACTAATGTATCAAATTTAGTCCTCTAGAGAGTAGCAATATTTTACAATGTGAAAATGCAGATGCTTTTTAACTGCAAAAATCATTGTTTACATCTGAGAAGTTGTGCGTTATATTGCGAATTGCGTTATAAAGATCTTCTACTGTATTAGGTTGTTACGAAAGTTTTCTGCCAAAAAAAGTTCTTAGTAAAATTAGAAAAAAAAACATAAAACAGTACCTTTAATGCAGGTAGTAATCACCACCCAAATCTATGATTTTCTGCTAACGTTTTAGTAGTTTTTCAAAGCTTTTGGCCCAGAAACTTGGAGGCCACAAGTCCAAAAACAGATCAACCTCATTTCAGACATCCTGTGCAGAATTAAAGATAAAGATGTAGCTGCAGGCGTGAAAAAAGGTAGAAGTCCGAAGGAGCAATGTCAGGGCTGTATGGTTGGTATGGCAAGAGATCCCATTCGAGTTCATATACAGAGTCCAGCCAATGTATGCAGACACATGTGATCTAGCATTATCTTGATGAAATATTACCTTCTTGCGGCTGAACTCATTTTGATGTTTTGCCTTGATAGCAGCATCAACACTCACTAGCATCTCGCTGTACACCTTACTGTCTATGATTTTACCTTTTTCCAGATACTCTTTGTGAATAATACCTTGGTAATCCTACCAGATACAAAGCATTATCTTTTCTTTTGTCAAATTGCGCTTTGTGACGCTGCCGATGGGCTCACCGGGTGCAGACCAATCCCCTTTTCGGCTTGCGTTGTTGAAATAAATCCAGTTTTCGTCACAAGTGACAATCCGGTCCAGAATATTGTCCTTGCGTTGATATTCGAGCAGATTAGTGCATGCCTGAACACATCTATCCTTATCGGCTTGAGTCAGCTCATGCAGCACCCACCAATTGAACTTGTACGTCAAGTTTATGCGATGCATAGCACGACTAATAAACATGGCACTAACATCTAACTCCTTAGCTAGCTCTCGAGTTGTTGCTTACTGGTCTTCTTCTGCAAGTTCTCTCAGGCGGGCCTCATCAACATCAGCAGGCCGGCCAGAGCGCTCTCCTTCTTGGATGTCATAGTCCTTGTTTTTGAACTTTCGGTACCAAACCTTCACAGTGTCATATGATACAACAGTAGTACCTAAAGCTATACACATGATTCTGTAGCTGACTTTTTGTAACTGAACTGGAAGTAAATGATGGTTCTAATCTGGTATCGTGATAGTTCCATTTTAGACACCTTGTCCTTAATGATAATGATATTTTTTTACAAATTTCACAACAGTGTTTGCTGGAACGCTCTGTGCACACTAATCAGCAATAAAATTACCAAAATGAGTTTTTAAATCCAGCATACAAAGGAGATTGGGAATTAAGAATATGTAGACATATATGCCGCAGTAATTTCGTATAGTGAGTGCACCATTATTCTGGGTTCTTGTGTGCAATTTAAATTGATATAAATTATTGCATCAATTAAAATTAGGTAAATTGAGTTTGTTCGCGCTGTGTGATTTCGATGCACAAGAACCTTATGAATTACACAGAGATTATAGGTGACCCCAAGAGACTGTTATATATTTCTAAGGTGGCCCTAGTTTATAACCTACTCTGTAAAAGAATCAATAATTCCCAAAATAACAATTAGATAATTAAACGCGAGGCATAAATTGAAGAAGATAAATTTTAGTTTAAACAAAGATTTATTTACAAGCACATTTATATATATTACAAGAATTCAAAATTTAAAGAATTTTAAGTATTTCATATTAAGTGAAAAAATCCTGAGATTTCATGATTAAAATTAAATATAAAACTTGAATACATAATACTTGAGTAACTGCAAAAGTGATTGCTACCATTCTTACTCTTTCACTAAAATGCGTAATCGCAGTGTTATTTCATGCAATGGAACCGTTAAGAAAACACTTTGTACCTCATTGAAACTTCGTCTCTATCGTCCATTCTGATATTTGAAACACACCAGCAGCGTTTAGTCATCAGTCATGAAGAAGCCTCTTTTACAGCATCATTCCATGATTTCTAGGATGATTTCACAATGAGATTATTTGCCATGGTCCAGGACTCAAGGAGTTAAAGAAAACTTTAAAATTATTCCCCTCTGGAAGCGTGATGACAAAATTGTCAAAAATGCATCTCCTTTTTTAAGATGCTGTTCATTCATCTCTGAATATCTGACTCCTCTTCATTCAGGCAGGAAAGAGAGATAGAAAAAAAATAATAATAATATTTTCTGAAACAGTAAAGGGGGAGAAGGTCCTGTGTTTCTTGGCCAATAGGGATATCCTCCCTCTTTTTCTATTGGACGTGTGTTCAACATATAGTTATAAGATACACATAATTTTGTCAAAATTTGCATAGTCACTCCTTCTGTTATCTTCCTTAAGGTTTGAATTCATTTCAAGTGAAAGAGATATAGTTGTTTTTTTTTTTTTTTTTTTTTTTTGTTAAAGTCACTGTAAAGTTTTGATCAGTTTATGTGTTGGAACAATCCAATTTATGCTTTATTAAGCCATATATGTATCTAAAGGTGGAACTGTGTTAAAACAGTCCACCATCTCACCATGATTTCTAGGATGATTTCACAATGAGATTATTTGCCATGGTCCAGGACTCAAGGAGCTAAAGAAAACTTTAAAATTATTCCCCTCTGGAAGCGTGATGACAAAAATGCATCTCCTTTTTTAAGATGCTGTTCATTCATCTCTGAATATCTGACTCCTCTTCATACAGGCAGGGAAGAGAGAGAGAAAAAAATAATAATATTTTCTGAAAGAGTAAAGGGGGAGAAGGTCCTGTGTTTCTTGGCCAATAGGGGTATCCTCCCTCTTTTTCTATTCGACGTGTGTTCAACATATAGTTATAAGATACTAGGGATGCACCGGATATCCTGCTTATTCGGCACTCAAACCGGATATCCGGTCCGGCCGAATATTTTAATATTCGGTTGCCGGATAGTGAAACTTTTTTAAAATTCTATTTTTTACATTTTCTGAAAAAAGTTAGTGTAAAATTAATTTGCTAACCTTATCTGAATAAAAGCAATGTTAACAAAAATAAATATCATATATTTTTATAAACATGAAATTATAAAGTTTATAAGTAAATGAATATATATTTAAAATATGACAACTAATTATTTATAATTAAATTTTATTAAAGGTAAATTATGATGTAGGAACATCAGGCGCTCAGCATTTTCAGGCTATAATCTATTATGTTTCTGATCGCAAATATTTCCTCCGTCAGAAAATAAACGTTCACTTTCAACACTAGTAGCAGGGGCAGACAAGTATTTTTTTGCTAACCTTGACACAGCAAGATACGAATGTTGATTTTGTCGCCACCATGTCAATGGATTGTCCATCCTTGGTATGAGCGGCTGTGATAAGTAACGATTCAATTCAATTGAATATTTTGATGATAAACTTTCAGATGTATTTGTTTGTTTCTCCAGCAATTTCATTGAAGCATTGCCAAAATGAATTGTGCACTTTTTCAGAGAGCGAATCATTTTCTTCTTTTTTAGTATTCATATCATTCATACTAATCACTGTGATTACATTCATCAGTATTACAATTAATTTCTTGCATTTTTTCTGTAAGAGCAAGTTTGGCCATTTGAATCTTATCATCATTGTTAAAAAAAGGCAGTTTTAAAACGTGGATCAAGCAAAGTTGACAAAAAAAAAAA
Source organism: Maratus speciosus (assembly GCA_963932465.1). Taxonomy (NCBI): domain Eukaryota; kingdom Metazoa; phylum Arthropoda; class Arachnida; order Araneae; family Salticidae; genus Maratus; species Maratus speciosus. The sequence goes on from OZ010792.1 coordinate 39,313,165, forward strand.
AAAAATCAATTTCGTGAATGTTAGAGAAGCGGTCATCTAGTTCAGTTTTTAAAGTTTGTTTCATGCTACCAACCCCAAAGAATTCTGGTCCACTTTTTGACAAGTAACATTTTAAAGTTGCTACAGTTGGAATAACTTCAGATAAAAAGGACTCATTTTTGCTCATAATTCTTCTAACTTCTTCAAATGGTTGCAGTGCCGAAGAATATTCTTTATTGTTCCCCACTGCTCTGCCTTCAAGTTGCAGTTATCAAGCCCATATTCTGTTGAAAATAAAGAAATTGCTTTTTTCTGATCTAGTAAGCATTCCAACATGTAGAAAGTACTATTCCAGCGTGTACTAATGTCTTTGATAAGTTTCTTGGGGGATATATGCAATTCTTGACTTGAATTTTTTTCAGATTCGAACAAGCGATAGGCGAATGATTAAAGTGTGTCACTATCTTTCTTGCACATGAAATTATATCTCTAATTATTCTTTGTGACTCAATTCCATTATTTATGATTAACTGTAGACTATGGATGAAACAAGATGCACTATTTATATTTGCTTCCTTAACAGCTTTGGCCATGTTAAATGCATTGTCATGAATTATAAGATGCAATTTGTCAGATATATTCCAATCTGCTGAAAGCTGCTGTAGGATTTCACTTATATTTTGGCCAGTATGGCTGCCTGGGAAGTGTTTTATATTCAGAGCAGCACGTTTCCTTTCAAAATCAGAAGTGATCCAATGGGCAGTGAAACTAATATAACTATCATTACTCATGGACGTCCAAATATCTGATGTCACTGAAATCGTTTCTGCCATTGCTACATCAGATGATATTTTAGCTTTACATTTTGAATAAATATCTGGTATAATTATATCAGTAAAATAATTTCGTGATGGCATTTGGTACTGAGGTTGGGCTTTCATCATAAGATTTTTAAAGCCAATATCATGAACAATGCTAAATGGTTGGTTGTCGACTGCGATCATTTCACCTATGGCATAATGTAAATCAACTGATCTAACATCATTAATGTCCCATATTTTTTTCTTTTCAAAACAAGCCTCTAAAGTTTGTTGCTTTCTTTTCATAATACCGACAACTACATGGATCATCTTGATCTTGATCTGCATCAAGCACTGAAGATTCTACATTGCTTGTATTAACATCGTCTTTAATACATTGATTTGGATGCTTAAACTTTAGGTGGTTATACAATGCAGGGCTCCCAAATGGTCCCCCTTTTCTCCCCAAAGTCCCCTTTTTGAAAAAAGGTCCCCTTTAGTTCCCTTTTATGCATTTTGGTCCCCCTAGTCCCCTTTCAATAACTGAAAAAGTCATCACAAAAAAAAAAAAAAAAAAAAAAAAAAAACTAAAAATCGCTAAAAGCTTAAAAATCATAGAGGACAAAATTTTTTACAGTGGGCTAAAGCATTATAACTGGAATTCTTTCACGAATGTTAAAAAATCACCATGGAATATGGACAAATTTTAAGAAATTCTTTAAGAAATCTTGTTAAAATCCTAAAAATTAAAAAAATCATAGAACATAAAAGTTACTGTATTAAGCTACTGCTTGACCCGTCTTCAAAGACTGACCTTGATATGCTGTCCAAAAAAATAGAACATTTCGAATGGGGGAAGCATTGAATCAGGAGGAGATAGAAGATTCAAACTAAGAAAAATGAATTTAAAGCTCACAACTGTGAATCGTTTAAAAGGAAATGGGTAGAGTAAAATGCCTTTTCGCATATTTTTAATAATTGGAATGAAATTTCTTTCAAACAAGATGCCCTTACAAATGCTTACTTACGTACTTACTTTTTGCCCTTACAGAAAACTTCCTATTGAATCAAGAGTTAAAATATTTCTTCCATTCTCATTATTTATTTTTCAAACATCCAAATTATCATAGCATGTTTCTTTGGCTTAAGGATATTCTTTTCATCAAAGAGAAAGCTAAAATTTGCATGTATACTATTACCCAGGTCCGGTGCAACCATCGGGCAAATGGAGCAACTGCCCAGGACCCCAAGCGTACAGAATTCAAAATAATGTTTCCTCAGTATATTTTTTATCTACATTTGTTTTTAAATTTTTCTTCATGATAAAAAAAGGGAGTATTAACTTTATTTCTTACAGGCAAAGTTGATATAATTTTCGGAGAATTTATAGATTTGCTGAAAGTAACTGTGAACGTAAAAAATAAATATTTAATGTATTGTAAAGTATAGAAGATTTTTTGAAATTAAAAATAATTATGCATATCACGTATGAAATTAGTGGTATTTTGGTACATTTATTATCTATATTATATGAGGACACGAGTTTCAAAACTCACCTATCACAAGTTTAAAATATCGAGTTTTCTCTATAAATTTATTCTATTTAAAAACTTGCATTGAAAAAACACAACAGTCTGCGAAAAAAGTAGATTTATCTTGTATTTCATCCCTTGTAAAATCTTGATCTACAATGAAAGCCAATAAATGCAGTTAGAGGTTTTTCGCGATTTCCCCTGATTTGATTTTCTGTTTAAGGTGAGTTTTGAAACTCATGACCTCATATATTATTCTATGATGTATACAATTTAAAAGTAAATTTTATTAGATCAATATTGCAGTATACGTTAGGCTCCATTACCTCCTTTGCCAGGGCCCTGTGCAATATTGTGCTGGTCCTGCTTATTACCTCATAAAAAACAAAATCCTTTTTTATGTTCTTGAAAACAAGTAAATGCGAAATTGTCTGAATTCTTCTATCTATCCTCCACAAAACAAAAAGTAGTAGGGGAGACTTCTTTTTTATTACCCACTTTCTATTTATCAAGGATAGGCTTGTCTTGGCCAGACCTGTTACTCACATGACCAGTTTTTTAAACCAAATGTCAAAGAATTATCACAAAATGCACAAAAAAAAAAAAAAAAAAAAAAACTTCAACCTGCATAAAAAATTCAAAAAATGCTGTACCAATTCCGAACAAATTTTATTCAAAAGATGACAAAATTTATTAAACGTGGCTAAAATATTGAAACTAGATTCCTTTTAAGAATTAAAAAAATCACATAAAAATTCAAAAATTGCTGCACAGATTCTGAAACCTGATTTATAAGGAGAACAACATGTACTATATTGGGCTAAAACATTGGAACTGGATTCCTTTTACTAATGTGAAAAAATCACTGCAGAATGTGCATATATACATACAAAAGAAAGGAGCTAAAATTCATAAAAAATTGAAATCTAACGAAACAACAAAATTTATTACATTAGGGCATTTTACAAAGTGTGAAACTGAATTCCTTTTATGAATGTCAAAAAATTGCCACAGAATCGAAAAAAAAAAAAAAAAGTGAAGTTTGCATTAAAAATTTATGAAAGATTTAAAAAATGTTGTACAAATTTCGAATAAACTTTATTGAAAAGAGGGAAAAAAGATTATTACATTGGGCTAAAAAATAAAAATCTTATAAAAAAATGTAGTAAAAAAAATCCAAAAACTAATTTAGACAAACAGGTACCTTCCTGCCAAATCTTGTAGCTCTATGTGCAACAATCGCTATCACACTGACAAACTTTCACCTTTATTATTACAGATGTAGTTTTGATGGAGAAGTATCCAATCTATTAAAGGAGATCTTAATTACAATGTATTCTTGCTCTTTTTTTCTTATGCTCTCTTCAGTATATATTTCTATGTTCTTAAAAAAAAAAAAAGTAACTGTTACCGCCACTGCAGTTAATGAAATTTTTTGTGACCAGAGTTTTTTCTTCGCTGATATTAAGAAAACTGTTGCATAAAAAAATATGAACATTGGTAGTACTCATATTATACAGAAATGATTGATAAACTTGCTGATGCAGACAGCTTTTAAATCAAAGAATTATTTTAAGAGATATTCAATGTTAAAGTTGGTTTCAGTGTTAAAGTTGGTCAGAATTATTCAGTTTAAAAAGTTTTATATCTGAGCAAAAACTGCATAGGAATTTAATCCTTTTTTCTAAGGATATACATTACAAGCTTGTGGTGTGCAGACTGCATTTATTTTATTTTTGTTTTAACTAATTTTTTTTTTTTAGTTTTTTTTTTTAATTTTTTATTTAAATTTTCATCATTTCAATAGATATTTTTATTCACATTTAGAAAAGGTCATTATTTTAAATTGTTGCCAATTGTACAAAACAGAACAAAAAATACTATTTCCTTTTAACTAAAAATGTATTTGCATGTGACTATTAAAAAGAGAAATAAAACTTTAAAATAAGAATTCAATGATCATGTTTTAAAAGCAGGAAAATATTTAAAATTTCATCACAAAAATTGTATTTACATGTGAATATTAAAAAAGAAAGAAAATTTTTTTAATTAATATTAATATGTGTTAATTAAAAGCAATAAATAGGAGAAATTACATCACATTTTAAATGCCCAAATAATATTGCCAAGAAGTTAAAATTTAAAAAAATATATACACGAGATTTATTTTGTATTTTGTGGTGATCTTTTTAACTATTGTTGTCAATTCTACGACAGCGCAAATAATAAACAATACTTCCTTTCTAACAATAAAAGTATGTTCACCGTGAACAGTAAAAAAAAAAAAAAAATGGCCCCCAAAGTCCCCTTTTTAAATAAAAATGGTCCCCCGAAGTCCCCTTTTTAAATAAAAATGGTCCCCCAAAGTCCTCTTTTTAAATAAAAATGGTGCCCTTTCCCCCTTTTTGAGGACTAAAATTTGTTGGGAGCCCTGTACAATGGAGTGGTAGAAGCTTTCCTTCCTATGCCACCTCTAGAAACAGAAGTTTTACAAAGTTTGCATTTAGCCTTCATTTTATCATCATCTATAATCTCAAAAAAGTTCCAAACTGGGCTCTTTGTTTTAGTAAAAGTAGGGGAAGACGGGGTACAATGAAACAAGGGGTACAATGAGACATTGCTTGTAAAATCAATCAAATCTGTCATAGAGAGTTGCAGTTTATATATATGTTATACAACTATATGTTCCAATTACTGATGTGATTTGGATACATTCACATTTCTACAACAGTAGCAATAGAAGATTATTGCTTTTTCACTATTGAAAGTAACTTTCTTTACTAAAAGTAATTTTGTTTCTTTTTCCTTGTTTTTATATGTAATAATTATTTTTTCTATGCATTGTTATCTTTAGGTTGTTGTCTTCATACCTCCAAAACCAAACTAAAAAAAAATAAATTTTAGAAGTTTGAAAATAAATTTTTACTTAGTAACCTCAGTGCGGGATACAATGAAACACTTGCAGACGGGGTACAATGAAACATGTTTTATTATAGTAATAAAAGTAGTAAATATAATATATTAGAAGTAAGAGTAGGAAAACAGAAAAAAAAAGAGTTTTATTCTAACCAGGTCAGTAAAAAATGCTCTTGTTAAGCAATTAAAAAATAGAAAGAGAAAAAAAAGCTAAGAAGGGATTGTTTTGAAAACAAACTCTGCCTGCTACAGACTCTGATGATGATCCAGATTTTTTTTTCTAGGCCCAGCTGGTCATCGAGGTACTAAGAATGAGATATCCACACACAACATGTATGGCACAAGCAGTATCCATATAAATGGAAACATAAGGAAATATATACCGTTGGAGAAATCATACATTTAAATGAAGTCAAATGTGAAGTACTTGATATAAAAAGACTCCAACTTAGTTTTATTTTTATTTTAGAAACTTACATTTAAAAAAAGAACTCGTGTTGAAACTACCGCCCATCGCCCATATTCCTTCAGGAGCAATTGAAATATAAGCAGAAATGCTAATTTTTGAAACTGACTTGATCCAATTTAATATAAAATGAAAAGTATTTCTTAAACTAATAGAATTTTCTTATTTTTCATCTTGGACTATAATAGTTTTATCAAGTTTCTTATTAATCAAGTTTTGTTTTTGTATTTATCTCATTTTTCATAAATTAAACTATACTGGGTGAAAATTGCTTCCATCATTTGGAGCGTTTCATTGTACCCCAGTATGTGTTTCATTGTACCCCGGCATACGGGGTACAATGAAACACTGTAAGACATTTATTTTTTGTTATTTTTCAAGCATAAAGATATTGTTTAGAACCTAATAAAAATTTATTTAGATGGAAAAAATACAAGATTAAAAATATGCATTAATTATATTTTTGTGCATGCAAAATTGTGGATAGGAAAAAAAAATAGTAAATTTTGTTTCATTGTACCCTGTCTTCCCCTACTCATTCTACTACACAGGAATAAAATCAACACAAAATTACTGGGGTGGAGAATACATATATTTGCATTTATATCATAAGAATGCAAAACAATTATTTTGCCATAACTTAAACAGTAATTGTGAAACCAAAACTAGAATATTTACAACTTCAAATTTTTATTTTTCTTAATTGTTCTCAAATTGCAGTAATAAAGTAGTTGGATTTTACACCTCTTCTCAAGTGTTTTGTTGCAATTTTCACTAGTTAAAATTTAACTGCGGTGTTCAATTATTCTGTCATAACTGTAATTATAAAACCAAAACTAGAATTTTAACTACAACTTCAACTTTGTTTTGCTTTCACTTGTTTTTACATAGCAGTAATGAAGTAGTTGGCTTTCACACTTCTTCTCAAGTGTTTTGTCAATAACTTTATTATTAATTTGAATTATGCATATCAACAAAAGAGGAATGTATGAAAATCCAATCTGAAAGTTTTATGAAGTTGCTGTTAATACATCAAAAGTTCTGAGTCAGAAATGTATACAATGTGGCTATCTTGTAAGTGCCAAAGTATTGATGATGGAAAATCATCTAGAAAAATGTAAAACTGTCCACCAAAATAAACAGTTTATTATGAATATTCATACTCCAGATCTAAAGTGTGTTTGTGTAGAAAATCAAGAACAAAATGGTGCTGATATTAAAGAACACCATTCAAATTTTGTTGGAACATCAATTACCCAAATTAAGCAGTCAACAACAGAAAAATTTGTGGTAAAGACGGCGTGCCATCTTCCGGTCCCAGGCCCTTGCAGGCCCATACGTGCACGCACGAAAAGACCCCCGTGGCACATCCCGAAGGTCGCCGCCAGGAGTGGCCCATCAGGGCCAATCCACACGCGCACTCCGGTCAAGCCGGTGCACTGCCCAACGCACGTCACACCGGATATTCCCAAGAGGACGAATGGTCGAATGCGACAGATCCCGCCACTTAGCTAGAGGAGTCAAATGGTCCCTTCTCTTGGTTCCCGACCCGGGACGCCCCGGCAGCCCGCAGGAACCGAACACCTATGAAGGAGTCGGGCCCACGAACCAAAACGAGGTTACCGAGCCGGAGTTGATGTACGGAGACCCCTCAAGATCAAATACCATTTTCCGGCAAAGACATTTTTGAGGGACAACCGATTAAAAGGGGAAGGTGCCGCTCGCGAGCCTAGGAGATGTGCGGAAAGTTTCTCCTTGAGCGCATAGACACGCCCTCGCTAGGGGTGAAATTTGTGGTAAAAACAAAAGAACAAAGAAAAATTCATTAAATATATAAATTGCTAAATTTTTTAATTCTAACATATTTTAATAAAAATTTTCAAAGCGTAATTAAATTATGCCTGGTTATAAGTCACTCAGTCATGATAAAATTACAAGTGAGCTTTTAAATAAAGTTCATTCTGAAGCTCACTCTACAATGCAAAAAGAACTTAATAGGAAAATTGTAACTCGTCTCACTCAGGATGGCTGGAGTAACATACATAACTGTTCAATTATTGTTAATTATGTGTCAATTGGACAATTTTGTCAGTTAACCGATACACATGCATCTAAAAAAACATCAAGATGCCATTTAAACTTGGTGATAGAGGCTAAAGAGATAGAAAAAATATGCATGTCACGTTAGAAGATTTGTAAGTAACAATGAAAAGGCAAAATATGATTAAATTTCAATATTTAATATTTAATTATTACTATTAAATTTAATAATATTTAATTATTACTATTATTTGTTTTTAAGTAACTTTCACTTAATAAATGGATTAAAATCTATTAATAATTACTTGCATGACACAAAATTGTAATAATTTAAAGGTTTTCTTCTTTAATCATGCATAAAATAGGAATATTATTATTAAAATAAAAAATGAGAAATTATTCGGCCAAATACCAGATATTCGGTAAAATTTTGTACCGGATATTCGGTATCCGGTATCCGGCAAAAATCCATATCCGGTGCATCCCTATAAGATACACATAATTTTGTCAAAATTTGCATAGTCATTCCTTCTGTTATCTTCCTTAAGGTTTGAATTCATTTCAAGTGAAAGAGATATAGTTTTTTTTGTTGTTGTTGTTGTTAAAGTCACTGTAAAGTTTTGATCATTTTATGTGTTGGAACAATCCAATTTATGCTTTATTAAGCCATATATGTGTCTAAAGGTGGAACTGTGTTAAAACAGTCCACCAGTGTTATAAAACAAGGCTCTTTCTTTCAAATGCCAAACATTGTTTGACAAAATATGAGCAAACACATCAACACGAACTGTTTGCGCAGACGATATTAGCTATGGCAGGAAACTTTCATTACAACCTGATATGTTGAGATATTTAAATGAAGGGTACAGTATAGGATCTATTATCCAGCGTCCTGATATCTGGAATGCTCTAAAACCCGGAACGGTAAACGATCTGAAACCGAAACTTAGTAAAAGCGTTCATTTCATAAAAATTTGCATTTTTTTTTTTTTTTACGTATTTTATTGAGAGTTAACATGCTTTATAAATCAATATTTTGAATATTTTAAACTTTTTCTCAAACATCTCAAGGTACCGTTAATATCCCATTTAAAAATGGCTATCAAAGCCTACTGCCTGTAGAAATCTGCAAATGTGTATAAGAATAGTCCAAAGCCTGCTCTGATATTCAGATTTTTCTTTTTTTGTTAACCGAGATAAATAAAAACCAGAACCTAAAAAAATTTTAACCTTTTTGAAAAAAAATATTTTCGAAACACTTAGAATTTGAACACATTTTCCACGACTGAAAATCTGTTTTCCATGATAATAACTAGAACCTCGGCAGGCTCTGACCTTTGGCGTCATCATCTTTCAAAATCTTTTTAAAGCCGATCAAATTAGTGTGCTTTTAGAGACCACGGTGTATGAACGGGGGGTTGCCGAGCCCCCTAGTGTTGGAAAAAAAAACTAAAGAATATTTTCTTCTTTTAGTTGATTGTTGTTTTTTTATTTTTTAGGAAACAGTATCTGTTCCTATATATTACCCATCACCTAATGTCAGTCGTCCAGCCTCACAATTAACCGAAGAAGAGCAAATAAAAATTGCTCAAAGGATAGGACTTATACAGCATCTTCCAACAGGAAAATATGATGGAAGCAAGAAAAACAGAGAGTATGATTTTTATGGATCTTTATATTTGTTTTTATTCGGTTATGTTCATCTAAATAAAAATCTCTCTAAGTTTAATATTGTTTATAATTTTTTTTATTGCTGTTTCATTTTTATTTATATATTTTCTCTTCTTTCATTTAACACTGAATTAAATGTAAACTTATATTTATTAACTAATACACCAGAATATAAATTTTAAACTGTAATTATTTACATAAAATATTCCAACCATTCATAACTTATGTTTTACTGCACCGATTTTGATGAGATTTATATTGTTAGGTAGGTAATGTTTTGGGAGAGGTTTTAGTGTATAACACGATGTTCTACGTTGCTTTGTAATAGAGTTTGGCAGTAAAAATAGGTCACCATAAATGAAGCCAGCTTGTCGATAGCTGAATAAGTTGGTGAAATTTCTATTTCAATTCGGTATCGACAAAATCTTAGAATCATCTTCTATAAGCATACATTTTAGTTTAATGTTTTCAAACAAAATTAGCAGAATTCTTTTCCTTCCAGTTCAAGCTGGAAGAATTTTTTTTATTATTATTCTTTCATTTTCATTGTGTTATACTAAAGTGCTGGAATCTTATTAATTGATGTCTGTCATGAAGAATTTATGATGATGTTTGTTAAAGTATTGTGAAAATAGATTCAATCCTCTTTGAAATTTTTCTGTTTTAGCATCCATCTCGGAATTCACACTCTTCTTAAAAATTCAAAATTTCTCATTGTATTCTTCAGGTCCTATAAAAATGTTTAGAATTTAAAATAGTTCTTAGAAGCTTCTTATTTTTCTTTGAAAAGAAAATAGTTTTTGGGGTACTTTTCCGTTATATGGACACCATTGTCATCAAGTGTAATACATTAGCATACATTTATATGCTAATGTATGTACACATTATCATACATTAATACATAATACACATTACCATACATAATACATACACATTATCATACATTAATACATAATACACATTACCATACATAATACATACACATTATCATACATAACACATATGCATTATCATACATTTCATACATTAGCATACATTTTGGCAGGGTATCCATATAACAGAAAAGTACCGTTTTTGGTGATACCTGAAAAAAGACAAATTATGAAAATTATACTGTATAAATCAAAGATTTAAATTAGCAGATTAAAAAAAATTAAGTATTTCTATGATTTTATCAAGGTTTGCATTTCACTTAAAATTTTATGCGTCAGTGAATGAGAAAGTGTGAATCAAATGATAAAAATCAGGAGTGAGTTTGTAACAAACAAATAATGAAATCTGTGTATTTATTTGAACATTGACTTGACATGTTCATACATGTTAGTGGCAGCTGTAATTGGAGATTTAGCAGCTACTATAAATAAATAAATATTAGGAATGCATCAAATAGTGATTTTGGCCGAATGCTGAATATTCGGCCAACAGGTAAACTGAATACTACTGGACATTTGGCTTGCCGATTACTTTTAAATTTTAGAATTTAAAGTTTTAAAAAGTTAAATTTTGAAACAATCTCTATATAATAAAAGGCAGTGTAGCGCATCCGGGGTGAACCCATCCATCCTACCAGTCCCCGATAAGATGAAGCCACGCTAGGCTTAATTTTGATTTGAGATGTATGTGAGAAAACTTACCTGCCTAAATACAAATCTTTTCTACCTGAAATACCTTCTGTTCAAAATAATTTTCTATAAAAGATTCAAAACTAACAAAATTTCAATGGTTTACGCAGCCATAACAGAAAACAAACGTATCGCACTTCGTGCATAAAACGTAAATAAGAAGCTGTAATAGAGAGTCATTCCTTTTGTGATTCATTGAAAAAAAATTTAAACCATGGAGCTATGAAAATTAAAGGAGAAGACATAAATGACATCACTTGAAGCTGTCCCACACTTGTGGCTTGATGTCAGCCGCGGTTAAACAGAAGAAAAACACCAATAGGCATGAAGAACACTTTAACAATGCTTCCCCTTCGTTCTTACAGATGGGGTTCAACCCGAGATACCTGTTTATTAATCAATACACATATTAAAAAAATTTTGGAGGGGGGAGGTGAACGATAAAAATACAATTTCAAAGTGCTATTTTAAAAAATAGTATTATTTCAATAGTTGCAGCAGACTGATTTAATTACACAGTTTTATTGCATATTTGTTAAATTTTTGTTTTATTAAGAAATCTTAATTTTGTTATAGTATATTAGCCAGACAACCTGGTTTACCCAGAAATATTCTAAATGCTAATTGTGTGTTTATTAGAACATAAACTAGCCGAACTTTGCTCATCTAAACGCTTCCATATTGTCCATTATTTTTTATCAGTTTTTCAAATTTTAAGTGAAAAACACAATTTTTACCCACCCCCTAGGACGGGCATTTACACTAGTTATACATAATATTTAACACACCTACTTCCATATTGATAAACAAGGTTTTTTTACAAGTAACTTCTACACTGAAAAAATTATGCTTTGAATTGTTATTTAAGAAGAGGATAGTTTTAAAGCTTCTTGAATTGATAAAATTTTTAATTTCATGGATTTCTCTCTGAATTAAAACAAATGAGTAAAATTTTCTTATATTCTAAAACAAATGTTTTAAAATCAAAGTGAAAATTTGAAGGAATTGGATGAAAAATTGTACAGCCCTATACTGTTTATTTGTCAAGAAGCAACTAAAATCGTCATTATTGGTTAATTTTCTTATTTGAAAAACATAGCAAATAAAAAATGTAAAAACATTCTCTTTTATTTAAATATAATTCTAATTATTAAATATCTTTTTTAACTGACTGTTAAAAATAATATTTGTTTTTAAGGTTCTTAAAATATTTTTTAAAAAGACCTTTTAAACGTTCGGTCTGACCAAATATTTCAATATTCGGCATACCGAATAGTTTGATATTCAGCCAAGCCAAATATACGGCATACCGAATATTTTTTTATTCGGCCTAATCAAATATTCGGTAGTATGGCCGAATACCGAATATTCAGTGCATCCCTAATAAATATTATTATAATGAAAACTGAATATAAACACCGGTTGGAATTGATTTTTAGAAAACTTTTCTTGTTCCAACCCAACAACTAAAACAATCCAGCACTTTTTAATTACTATTACTGCTGTTGAAAGAGAATGATAGCATGAATAGGATTTTTAAAATCAGACAGTAACATTAAAAAATTTACAAAAGAGTAATTAAAGTATATATGTTACATTATTAGATCTGATTCCGCGATTTCCTTATCTTATTCTAAATTACTACTCTATATTGACTAAATCCTTATTCTTAAATAATCTCTATCGTTAATTCTGTTAAATTCTCTTTAATTTAATGTCTCACTTGTGTAATTTACTTAAATGTTACATTTTTAGTATTCTTAAGTTAAATGTTTCATTTCTTATCTTTTTTCTTTTAGAATGTTCTTTTAGCAGCAATATTTTTTTCCCCTTCCAAGAATTTACTTTCCCGCTCTTATTCCGGGGTTTTCTTTTTTACCTTCAAATTCATCCGCTACTCTGTCAGTGCTCTTTCCATGGCGTGATATCCTTAATTATTAATTGGTTGAGAGCGCGACCTACGTCATATTTGTATTACTACGCTAAACGTACAAAAAGGAGGTCCTCTCAACATTTCCACAGAATTTGTTGTATTTCCACTTTGATAACTTCCCCTGGTCACCGTCTGATATTTTCCATTATCTACAAATTTGCTTACCCATAGTTAAATACTACGTAGTGATGGCTTGATTAAAACGAATTGGTGGAAACTGCACCGCCGAAAGCTGCTCAAATGAAATCCTGGGTAAACTTACGCATTGTCTCATTTATTCCAGAGAAACCTACACTGGATAAATGTGTTACCTGTTGATACGTTGTCATTCAGACTGCAGGTTCGGTAAATTCAAATTATTCCATAATGCATCGAAGAATAAAAACGTCTTCATAAATTAGTTCTAATATATATCAAATTCGTAACTTGAATAAGTAAACACACTCTGCGGTTCAAATTAAACAACTTCTTCTTAAAAAAACTTATATGTACATTTATTTACAGATATATAGGTATATTAATATTATTATTACTCTCATTTGAGAGTTCCATTATTACCATCAGACCGGTTCAAAACAAACTTTACATCTACACTGAAAAGAAAATCGGAAAACAATAAAAAGGGGGTTGCCACAATGCCGACTAACAGAAAATGGCAAGCATCGCCAAGTTGGCATTCTCAACATCCTGCCCCGGGCTGAACACTTAGTTCAGCATCTATATTAAACAATTTAATAAACATAAGAATATACTTACATACATGACAAATTTTCAGATACATACAGCTACAGATATAAAAGCAAAAATAATAAGAATGCTGCAATCTATGAAAGAAAATGAAACACATGAATTGTATGAAAATTAAACAATAATAAGGGTAAATATGAGTAACAAATCAAATTAAATGTTCGATAATAGTTCTTATTTTTAGTGTAAGAGTTTTAGTGTCTTTTAGTCCACTAAGTCCAATTCAAGATTATATAGCAATTGCACAGGTCGTTTAAGATCGCCTTTTGCAGTCTGTAATACACATGATCTGATTTTAGAGTCACGACCAAATATGAGTTCTTTAACACGACCACACTTCCACATATGTTTTGGGAGCTTTTCATCATGAATTATCACTATATCATTAACTTTGAACTGAGGCGATGAATTTATGTTTTTCACTTGAAAAGCAAATCTAAGTTCTAACAAATATTCGTTTCTCCACCTTTTCCAAAAGTGGTCAGTAATTTGTTGCTTATATTTATATTTTCTCGTCAACAAAATCTTATTGGATTTCTCTTGCGTACAGACTGGTAATCCATAAGAAGGTAAGGACATTAATCGTTTACCAACTAAAAAATGAGATGGCGTTAAAGGTGATGGTTCAGCATTTTCTTCGTAGAGATAACATAAGGGACGTGAATTAATCACAGCTTCAATTTCTGTAAGTATTGTTTCTAGCTCTTCATAACGGAGACAAGTTTTTCCTAGAACCTTTTTTAAAGGTGTTTTAACTGATCTGACCATCCTTTCCCAGAAGCCGCCCCACCAGGAAGCCCTGGGAATTATAAACTTCCATATTATTTTATTCTTTCTCAAGTACTCAAAAATTTCTTGCTTAGAAATTCTTTCCCAAGCATCTTTTAACACCAAATCAGCCTTAGAAAATGTCTTGGCATTGTCACTGTACATTATTTTGCAGAAACTTCTCCTAGAGAAAAATCTTCGTAGTGCTAAGATAAAGGTTTCAGTACTTAGATTGGTGACTAACTCTAGATGAATCGCTCTGGTTACAGCACATGTGAATACGACAATATAAGCCTTCCCAGTGCCTTCAGAAGTTTTATAATAAATCGGACCGGCAAAATCGACACCAGAGGTTTCAAAAACTGGTGCTTTGATGATTCTATCTTTCGGTAAAGGTGTTATTTCCACCTTTCCAGGAATAGCATTAAGTTTTCGACATATCATACACGATCTTAAGACGGATTTTACAAATCTTCTTCCCTTTAATATAAAATACCTTTCACGAAGGTGAGCTAAAGTGACAGCTACACCAAAATGGTACATTCTTTCATGAGCATCCTTAATTAGTAATTTTACAAAATAAGATTTATTAGGAAGTATCCACGGATGTTTTTCCTGCTCTGTAACTTCAGAAAACTGAAGTCTTCCGGATAAAACAAGTAAGTCATTTTCATCGAATTGTGGATTAAGGTTGTACAAAGAAGAATCTTTATTAAGTGGTTTTTTTTGTTTAAGTGCTTCTATTTCAACTTTAAATGAAGTTTCCTGAGTTTGTTTAATCCAGTATTTTTCTGCTATTTCTATTTCTGAGGTAGTTAAAGGTCCTAAAATTTTAGGGGTTTTCGAATTGGCATTATGAATAAAACGCATTATCCAAGCAGTAATATTATACACGCGATTTAAACTACTGAACTTTGCCATATCAAATACTGGCTTAGGAATAGAGTTTGATTCGTTACACAATAATGTTAAATTTGGTTTTGCTTTCATTTCATTAAAAGCTTCGGGAACCATTTCTATAGCCCTTTTTGAAGGCCACATATCTTCTGATAGTGATAACCAAGGTGGGCCGCACCACCATACATTATTACCCATTAACTTCGATAAGTTTTCCCCTCGCGTAAGCAGATCTGCAGGGTTTTCTTTTCCGGGACAATAATTCCAGTCCTTTGGATCTGTCAATGACTGAATTTCGGTTACACGATTGGAAATAAAGGGTTTCCAGTTTCTAGTAGAACCCCTAATCCAACAGATAGTTATTTCTGAGTCCGACCATAACTTTATATTTAAATTCGAAATATGTAATTTTTGTTTTAAATATTTCCACATTCTAGCGGCAACTACTGCACTGATCAATTCCAGCCGTGGAATAGTTAACTTCTTGAGGGGGGCTATTCTACATTTACTCCAAACAAAACTTGTTTGAATTTCGCCAGTTAATGAAATGGAACGCAAATAAGCAACTGCTCCATACCCTTTGGGACTAGCATCACAGAATATGTGAATTTGTGAATTTTCAGAAATGTTTATCATATTAGGAAAATATTTTCGGGTTATTTCAAATGTGCGTAAATGTACAACCTCTGAACACCAAGTGTTCCACTCGCATTTCAAATCTTCAGGTAATTTATTGTCCCACTCTAAACCTCTTTGCCATGTTTCTTGCAACAAGGCTTTAATACGTATTACAAATGGATTCACAAATCCTAATGGATCATAAATTTTCAGTAACATTTTAAGAACTGTTCGCTTCGTGGGATCATCGATGTAATATTCTTCAAAGGGCTGCGCATCTAACATCAAAATATCAGATTCAGTATTCCATATCAGTCCAAGCACTTTTAAGATACTACCTGTGTTTTCCTCACTTATACCTAAGTTACCAGATTCCCACATTTCCCTAAGTTTAATAGAATTTGTTTTTAATTTCCTCAAATTCATCCCAGCTTCTTTAAGAATTTCAGAAGCTGTAACTGATAAATAATAAGCTTCGTTATCTAAATCTGATCCGGAAATTAAATCATCGACATAGAGGGAATTATCTAACATATATACAACATTTGGATGTTGATCTCGATATTTCTTTATATGATGTTTAATTGTGGCAGCCAAAATAAATGGTGAGCATGTAACGCCAAATGGTACACGTCTAAATCTTAAAATTTTGAAAAAGTTGTTTGCGTCATTATCGAACCAAAGAAATTTAAGGTAATCTCGGTCTTCTTCAGCTACAGAAATTTGAAGAAAGGCCTTTTCAATATCTGCACAAAACGCAGTATTGAATTTTCTGAAATTAATAATAATTTCTAATAAATCGGGGTTCAAATTTGGGCCACCGTACAAACAATCATTTAATGATTTGCTATTTTCTTTTGAGGAAGCATCAAATACCATTCTAACTTTAGTTGTGGGTTTATCATCTCGCAAGACAGGTCGGTGGGGCATAAAATAACCGCTATTTACAGTTTTATTAGAACATGCTTCCACTATGTTATTTAATTCCTGTTCAATCACAATTTCTTTATATTTCTGCAATAATTCCTTATCTTTAAGCAATTTTCGATTTAAGTTAATAAATCGGTTTCTAGCATTGTTATAATTACTTCCTAAATCTCTTCTATCATCTTTCCATAACAATTTAGCTTCGTATCGGTGCTCAAGAAAATGCAAATTGTTTTCGAATTTTTTGATTATCTCTTTATCTAATTCAGAAATATTTTCTTCAGTGTTCATCCCTAAAGTTTCTAACTCCCACAATGTTTTCAAATCATTTTGAATAGGTTTCATAACCTGAGTGGACAAGACCCCAGCTTGCTTATTCTCACTATTTTTATTTACGTCAATTGTCCCGCAGAGGGAATGCCCAAATAAATTTTCACAGACGAACAATGATTTATTTATGGGGTATGTTTTGTCATTAATTTGATATAAATAATCAGCTCCTATTAATATATCAACATCACTATTTTCCAAATGTTCGCACCTGTCAAGACGAAATTTGGAAAGTTTTCTCTTAATTTTGATTGGAAGAGGAGGAATTTGTATCAAAGAATTAGTTATTAGCGGTGTGACTAATGCTTCAATTATTATACTACGTTTTCTGTTCGTCAAGTGAATTAGCTTTAGCTTAACGACATCATAACATCGTTCTTCAGATTTTCTCGAACCGAAAGTATAGACAATTAATTTTTCCTTTCTAATGGCCTCAGGTTTTAATTTTGAAACTAAATTTTCTGTAATAAAAGTTCGATGACTAGCAGAGTCAAATAAACAAAGAGCAGTTTCTGAATTTTCACCCGCTTCCACTTTTACATGAATTGTTTGCAATATTACTTCTCTACTGATATTATTTATATTGCCTTTGCAATGAGATACGGAGGAAATAATACTACCTGAATTTTTTGATTCTTCTGTTTTTTTATTAGAATTACAAAGTATAGTATGATGATATGTTTTACCACACACTTTGCAATTTTCATTCGAAATTTTACAAAAATTCGCGATGTGAAATTTACGGAAGCATTTGAAGCACCTTCCTTCCCTTTTCAATTTTTCTCGCATTTCCGGAATGGTGAAAGACTTACACTTTTCAGTATCGTGATCAGTTTGATTACAAAATATGCAGTTATTTTTAATATTTGTGGTTAAGGCAGAAGCTGATGGAATGAATTTTTTATAATTTTTCTTATAATTTTCCTGCTTCTCAGGGATTTTTTCAAAATGGTTTAATTGGACAGTGGTCTCGCGAGATTCAATTTCATCTTTAATGAAATTTATCAGCTCATTAACATCCCAGTCAGTGTTTTTAATTCGTTTTCTATTAAATTCTAGTGCAATATCTGATGGAATAAGTTTCAGAAGAATCGGACATAACAAGTGCCCATATGAACCTGAGGCAACACCTAAAGAATTAAGATTTCTTATTTGAATTTCACATTCATCATACAAATCTCTAAAAGCCTTAATGTTACTAGAATTTCGTACTGGTTTCAAATTTAGCAGTTTAGTCATGTGACTATTTATTACCAGGTCATTACGACCAAAACGATTTTTCAATAATTCTATAGCATGAGCATAATTTTCCTTAGTCAGCGAAAAGCCTGCTATAGTATTTGCAGCACTTCCGCCCAAAAGTGACTTTAAGTAGGAAAATTTATCAATCGGAGTTAAATGTTCATTATTGTCAATCGCATTCGAAAACTGACTCCAAAATTCGAGCCATAAACACGAATCACCGTAATATTTAGATATATTAAGTTTAGGAAGTTTAATCAAATTTTGATTCAGAATTTTCTGACTTTTTAGTAGAGAACTATTGTTGCTACTACTATCACTTTCAATGTCTGAAGAATCTTGTTTAGTTTCAGGAGTAACTGTGTTATCATTTAAAAATTTGGAAATTTTATATTTCCATTCAATAATATTCTCATTATAAGATTCCGATTTCTTTTTCAAATTCAGTACTTGGAACCAGTGGTTCAATTTCAGAATTTAATGATTTTAAAGTTTTCATTTTGTCATTCAATTGCTGTTTAAAAAGATCCAGCTGTGATTTTCTATTCTCAAGCTCTAATTCTTGTGTATTATCTAATAAATCCCTTATTTTATCAAATATTTTCGTAGCTTGACTACGAATCGTAGCTCTTTTTTTTTTCAAAGTTTCGTAATCCATCATAAAATAAAGAATTCAATTTATTCGATACAGTTCAGTTAATAAATATATTCATAATTCTATTTATTCAGTATAATTTAATTTGAGGTACTTACCTCAATCGATGATGAAATCCAGACATCCTGGAGCTTTGACGCCAGAAAAATGATACGTTGTCATTCAGACTGCAGGTTCGGTAAATTCAAATTATTCCATAATGCATCGAAGAATAAAAACGTCTTCATAAATTAGTTCTAATATATATCAAATTCGTAACTTGAATAAGTAAACACACTCTGCGGTTCAAATTAAACAACTTCTTCTTAAAAAAACTTATATGTACATTTATTTACAGATATATAGGTATATTAATATTATTATTACTCTCATTTGAGAGTTCCATTATTACCGTCAGACCGGTTCAAAACAAACTTTACATCTACACTGAAAAGAAAATCGGAAAACAATAAAAAGGGGGTTGCCACAATGCCGACTAACAGAAAATGGCAAGCATCGCCAAGTTGGCATTCTCAACACCTGTTCTACCACTCGATGACTGTAACTACCTTCCAATATCCATGTTGATTTACTACAGAAACATTCTCTTTCAGCCTAATCTAATGCACGGCTTCCAGATTAATTATTCATCTGCTATTACATCGAAGCTAACTACACTTTCGAATCACCATATAACGTATTAAAGTTATATTAGTTGACAGAATCGAGTTTACTTGTTCTGAGTATTTAAGTATTGCGCGGCAGCGCAATACTTATTTATTTCCAGTGTCACTTCTCAATGTTAATTTAACATGGAAAAGCCTATGGAGATGATAACTTTTTCATTTTTTCTTCCCACCTTTTTGTCCCTGATGCCACTCATTTTTTATCCTTTACTAATTCTAATGATTTTATAAATTTAAAGTGTAAAAACGTTTGCCTGACGTCAGGGTCAAAACGAATGGTAAAATGCCTTTGTATATGAATGAATTATAACCCAGAGAGAAACATGGGCCACTTTTTTTTATATTATTCAAATATTTTTCTTAATAATTCCAATTATCGCTTTTTTCATTGAAAATCAATGGACATTTTTCATAGAAAATGTAACATTTTTACTCCATTGTTGCAAAAATTTCAAAAGCCGTAATAATAATTTATTTCTTTTTAGTTGAAAGATTTTCACGTGAAATATTAAATTGAGCTAGTTTTTTTTTTTCTTTTTTTTTTTTTTTTTTTTTTTTTTTTCAAAAATTAAAAAGGTGAATGTGGCGTCATAGTCGAAATAAAAAGGATATTTTTAGAATAAGGTTTTGCTTTGGTCAGATTTATATTTTAGTAAAAAGTTTCTAATGGATAGCTATTTTTACGCAGGTAGCGAACTTAATGGGGAATTACATAACTTAAATTTTAAAATGTATTTTTTTTTCCGAGATGAGAACTATTTATACCCCAAGTTAAACTAACTTAGGTAATAATTTTCTGATGTGTTTACATCACCCCTTGCGAGAGAATGAGGGTTAAAAATTTAAGTAAAACTTTTTTTTTTTTTTTTTTTTTTTTTTTTACTGTATCACAGCTATAATATTGTTAAATATTAGCGGTAAGGATTCAACACTATTTATATTTACATTCATAGCATTCCTGAGTGGGAATAGAGTATCTAAATTTAAGTGAAGTTAAATTTTTATATTTTGATTATATATTTTTTACGTTCAGACTAGAAGTTTTTGTCCAAACTACCGCAACCTGCATTACTACAGTGGTGAAACATTTTGAATTACACACTGGTAAACTGCATCCCACATTGTGATGCAATGCCGCATACATCAAAGCCTGATGATGATACTCTTTATTAATTTTGAAATTCATTCGCCTGAGTGCAGTAGTTATTAAAAAACTTGACATATTAAACAAAAACATAATTTGAAGAACAAATTAAAAAAAAACAAAATTTATTTCCTACATTGTTTAAGCCCAAGAAGGAACAGATATTAAGATATTTCATTCAATTGGTTCTACATTTAATGTTAAATTTTTGTAACAAATTAGTTAAGCCAATTGAAGATTAAAAAATAAAAATAAAATTCATACAATATGATACTTAAAACACCCTAAAAAATTAGATTCCGTTCAAATGAAATCGAAATAAATCTTAGACTTTCTTTTAAGTTTGTATTTTGCATGCATGTTATCATCTTATGCACAATTGTACATAATACGAAATCTGCAATACAAATATTTTCAATTAAAAATGGAAGAAGTCTAAGATTTATTTCGATTTCATTTGAACGGAATCTAATTTTTAGGGTGTTTTAAGTATCATATTTTATGAATTTTATTTTTATTTTTTAATCTTCAATTGGCTTAACTAATTTGTTACAAAAATTTAACATTAAATGTAGAACTAATTGAATGAAATGTCTTAATATCTGTTCCTTCTCGGGCTTAAAGAATGTAGGAAATAAATTTTGTTTTTTTTTATTTGTTCTTCAAATTATGTTTTTGTTTAATCGATATATTAATCAACGAGAATTCAACTCTACCTGTGTTTCTATTATTTTCAACATTGCACTACTGATAACATTACAGCCAGTTATTTCGCTCACTAGTTAAACCTTCCAATGTTAGAATAATCTAACATATATGTATTTTTTTAGAGTAGGCGAAGAGGGTACTATTTGCAGATCAATTGTTGATTCACTGTTACAGTTTTCGCTGTCATTTTATATCATTGTTGCTAACTATTCCAATTTGTCTGGAACTTTTCACATAAGTACATGAAAAATTTAAATTTTTATGTCATGTTAATATTTTTTACTTTCCCATTGCTCCAGAAAATTGCATGCATAGCAAAAAATGTTTCACCACAAAATAGGGATTTTTTTTACTTGTAAGGGAAATTTTCCTGTGACTCTTCAGTCTTTTTATTGTATTATTTTACCTAACTGTATTCTAAACAAGATTAGTTTTCCCGCATAGACAATGTATATATTTCTAATGTTCCATACATAAACATTCAAATAAGTTACCCTTTAAAAATCATATAGAATTTTTTTTTTTTAATCTTAACAGTAATAGATAGTGCCCATCAAGATTTGACGGTAAATAACTTAAATGTTTCATTAGAAAAATTCTTGAATTTTTAATTAGTTGCTTTTAAATTAATTATTGAAATCTTGACAAATTTCTATGTTGCATAAGTGATTCCTATTTCTTTAAGGCGATAGAGAGCGCTGTCAGCCTAAACATATTCAATGAAGTGAAAGAATTTTAAGTTTATAATTTACAACCGATTACGCTTGCTTTTTATCAGAAATGTACCTAAAAATACTTTATAAAGCATTTATTTTTACTTACTACTGTATTTTTTTTTTTCTTTCCCTTTTTTTTTTTTTTTTTTTTTTTTTTTTTTTTTTTGAAAAAATAACAATGTTTATTTTTATTTATTTATTTTAAACTGCACAACCATTAAAAGCTGCCATGAATTTTATTTTTATCAGTCTCATTCTCTAAAACCTAAATTTGAAACTTTATGTAGCTAACGATTTATAATAAAAAAAAATTTTACTTGAATTTTATTTTACATTTTTATTTATTTTTTAAATATAAAACCATGGATATCAAGGTAATTTCTTTTATAGTTCTCATATGAATATTTTTTGTCTCTTTCAGTTTTCTTTTTTACAGAAAAGAATGGCAAACTTTTCTTTCTGCCACACACATATATATGTTCTTGATAATGGTCAGAAAATATAACAAAAATTGTAGATTAGCTCAATTTATTTAATTGATTATTACATGCAAAATGTTTTAAATAAAAAATTATTATTTTTTAAAAATATTGTTGCATGTTAAATTTTATTTAATTATAAAGCATTCAAATAAAAATCATACAACTTCTCCTGCTAATAAAACATGTCATTATTGAAGAGAATCATCGCCAAAAATATTGCAGAAATCATTTTGCCGGGCGTTGAGCTCGAACCCTCGTCCTCTACAAAAATTCAGAGCTTTAAACTGTTGCGTTTGACAGCTACGCTAGCAAGGACTCGCTCAATGTTCCTCTAAGTTAAAGAGGTTAGAAAAAGAGTTGACACATGCGCAATAGGGTGGGTCGAAAAAAGCAAAATTTTTCAGATCAATTTCTAATAGCGGAGAAAAGTTGCCTTTTGTAATTAGAAGAATAATGCTAAAAATATTTTTGGAATCGGTTAATATCTTTAGGTTGCGCATTGCACTTGAATTTTTGAAAATATAAAGAAAAGTGACGATTTTTGAAATTAATGATGAAAATTAAAAAATATTCAGAGCTACTTCTAATAGTGCGCAAATGTCACCTTTTGGTATTAGAAGAATAACACAAAAAATATTTAAATTGGTTAATACCTTTAGGTCGCGCATTGCATTTGTATTTTGGAAAATATGACCAAAATTGACAATTTTTTAAATTACATGATGAAAATTTAAAAACATATTCAGATCTACTTCTAATAGTGCATAGAGCGTAAAAATCACATTTTGAAATTAGAAGAATAATGTAAAAACTATTTAAAATCGATTAAGATCTTTAGGTCGCTTCATCGGGCTTGACATTTGGAAAACATTGTCAAAAATAGCACATTTCTGCAATACAGGAGCCGGGTTTAAAATACTTCAGTCATATAACTACTACAACTGGAACCGGTAGAGTTAGTATTAGAAGTGCTGTTTTATATCTATCTGAAAAGAACATCTCCTTTGATGAAGTCATTGTAGTTGGATGTGACGGCACTTCTATCAATACGGGATAGAAAATAAAGGGCTATTTGGAATTTAGAAATGTCGATACGTAGGCCCTTTCATTGGTTTAGTTACCTTTTGTCTTTCAGTGAATTACCCTTTAGGCACTTGTTTCAACATACTGATGGAAAAAGCACAGGGCCAGCATTATTTTCTGGTCCTATAGGTTCACAGGTAAGAAATTGCAGCAAACAGCCCAGTCATTCGACAGTTTATAACCGTATTTTTTATGATCGTGACCATAATATGGTCATAATACATTAACAATATGGTCAAGTAACTGTTATTTACAAAAAAGATCAAATTATTAAACAGTTTGCTGTCGATTTTTAACAGTGTAAGCAACTACCTGCTTTTGAAAGACTATTTGTTGTCAAAGTTCAATTAATCAATTGCAATATCCCAACAATGACTGTTAATAAACCAAATGACTTCAATTAAGATTTCAAATATGTATCTTCTGCAAATATTCAACGCTGTGCGACAGGCTTCTGTCCTGGGAATCTTGCTGTCCGTAATCGAGGGCTGATTTGTCATTAACAACTGCAAACAGAACTCTCAGACTGTATGGATCCATTGAAAACCCTGTCAATGAATTGAAACACTTAGTTTTATATGCCATGCAGACATGTGCGTCTATATTTTTGAATTAATAGGAATCATTCTATTATTCTAGGAGAAATGCATCTGTTCAAAACAATAACAATATCACGTCAATTACAAAAAATAATTGGAGGAGGTGATACATTCTGTTACTGAGCGTAACGGAGACTTTGCTCATCCTAAAAATCCTGTGATTGTATATGATCACAGATGAAACAGAACAATAAGGGAATTGGGATTCAGACATATTTGAAAAGCAATGCAATCTGTGACTGTCTGAGAGAGTTTTTGAATCAATAAGAGACAAAATGCTCTCTGATCTTGTTCTGTGCAATATGGGAGGTGAAGTAACCTTGCAAGTTGATCAGTCATTAAGTTATGAGTAATCTTGAGCACTAAAATTTAACTCGGTATCACAAAACCTTCCACAGTTCTTGCTCTTTCGGTCTGCATATTTTTCTAGATCTGAATATATATATATTTTTTTCATCATGTAATTTCAAAAATCGTAACTTTTCTTCATATTTTCAAAAATTGCAGTGCAATGGTCAACCTAAAGATATTAACTGATTTCAAAAATATCTTTTGAGTTATTCTTCTAATTACAAAAGGCAACTTTCCTGGTCTATCTTCCTGAGACCCAAGCAAAATGTAATGCATATTTTTTTTTAAACATGAGTTTTTTTCAACAAATAGCCGTAAAAAATGATGTTTAAAGAAATTAATAAATTTTGATTTTTTAATTTTGTTTTACAGCACATCCATCTAAATGGACCTCGCTTTAAAATAATTTTAAAAATGCTAAAAGTAAGAGAAAGAATAGAATTTATTATAAAGAACATAAGGCAAGTATTAACATCTGCTATTAAAATTGCAAAAAAAAAAAAAATAGTTAAACAAATTAAAATAACATAAAAACAAAACTTACCAGCAGAACGTAGAATTCAAATTTGACTCATTTATTACGCCATTTTGTAAACAAAGTAGTTACTGTTGCCAAAATCCAAAAGCTGAATGTTGATTTTTGATTCATACATTACCATGCCAAACTAGTTTTACCCTCTACAATAAAATTTAATGCAATAGAAGGCGAAAGCAAAACATCCATTTAAATGGATGCCAGGTCTCAGGAGGCTATTAGTGATAGAGATACAAACACTGTATTTCTCATTGCCTCTTATCATCTCCTGTCATAAAACCTCATTTCACATACTTCATTTTATTTTTAAGTTCATAGTCATTCATTTACTTTATTTACTTTTATTTATTTCTTGAATAGAGTCAGTAATAAATATTTCTTAAACTTTTACTTACCCTCTCTATTGATTCTAGACAATATCCAGCTGTAATAAAAGTTTCCTGACTTCTTTAACATCCATAGTAATTTATACCATTTTGCGTTTCCAATTTCATTTCATTACCGTGCTTCACCGGCAAAAACTTTCCCTCGACTACGTTTCAACTCCCGTAACGATATTTCTCCCGCCAGATGGCGACTTAGAATATCGCTTTCAATTCGAATCTTTTCATCGAATCTTGCTTTGCATCAATTCAATGCCGTTCTCTGATTGGTTCGTTCGTCTGAAACTACGTTTTCAATCCGTTCCCTTTTATATAAACATGCGATTCCAATTTGAATTAAACGCACTTTTATCTTCCTTTAATGGAAGAAGTATGTCAAATAACTGAACATTGGCTGGTCCACGTTCTGGAATGTTTGTTTTTTTACCTGTATTTTTACGTTTTATCCTGAAGTCTAAAACTGTGATACCTTTAAACAAAATGTCCGTTCCGATATGTGAAACATCGTCATGTTCTCCAAGATGTCTGTTCAAATAATTGATACTATTTATTACTGATGTCAAGCATGTATTTTTGGAAGTAAAAATAAACTGTCTTTATTTAATTCAACCTGCATATGTTTTACTCTGCACTCACAAAGATCAAACTACACTTCTACATTTCTACATCTTTAATTCCAGGATAATCCTTCTCAGCAAATGTTTTCACGTGCGTTATCTGCTCCATTTGATTATATTTTAACGTGTATAATCATTTCAGATTATATCAATGTACATTAAGGGTTATGGTGATAAAAGGATAGCCTGAAGAAGTTTGAAAAAGTAGAAATTTTCAGTCAAGTGAGCGATCTTTACGTTTTTGTTTACATTTTTAATTTACAGTTTAATTACGAAATATGTTGGTTTTCAGTTATGATTTGCAATAGTCAAGAATAATTATGCAGTTTTATGAAGTTTTGATTTAGTTTTTCAAACTGTTGGGTTATTTTCATGAACCTTTATTTTCCTGATTTACGAACTTTGACTTTTTGATTTTGCCGATCTTTAAACCAGTTTGTTTTGAAATAACTTTAATTTGCAGTTTTTACAGAAGATACCAAGAAGATTTATTTTAGTTTACTGAAATTTTGATTTAGTTTTGCTGACCTTTTACCTTTCAATGCTGAACTTTGATTTTGATTACTGAACTTTGAATTATTTAACGAACAGTTTAGCCGATTTCCGAACTTTTTTTTCCATTTTTACTACAGTTCATTTTGACAATAGACTATTATTTTTATGATTTGACATTATGAAATTTTTATGTTTGAATTAGTCATTTTTCCAAGAACAAGAGCTTGACAGAGGTAAAAAAGCTGATCATTAAGTGGGGGGATGGAGGGCAGTCACACAGTGGTTACTTTTAAACTGTTTTTTTTTTTTTTAATTTTCTCTTTTTCCAAAATGGCCACTAATACTATAGATAAGTTGAGCACTAGAAATTACTCAACATGGAGCTGTGACATGAAGTATCTACTGCTTGAAAAAGGCCTGTGGGAAATAATAGAGAAAAAGCAAAGATCACTTGAGGTGAGTACCACAGTTACTGCTGAAGACTTGGAGAAGTTTAAAACCCGTGCAAATAAGGTGTTATCGCTGGTTTACCTTAATATAGAACCAGAGTTCAAAAGGTTAATAGCAGATTGTTCTGAACCAGTTGATGCATGGGAACGCCTTCATAAAAACTTTCACCCGGACACCTGTACCCATCATATGACAGTCTTCAATAGTTTGATGGAGGAAAGAATTCAAAATGGTGAAACAATGAATCTGTTCGCAACAAGGCTAAAGAAAATTTTCTTGGAAATTAAACAAATTGATAAACATTTTTCCAAGAATTATCTCAGCCATCGGTTCCTGCGCTTTCTTCCATCAAAATATGACACGTTGGTACAGCAAGTCTTGGCTAAGCCGGACGATAGTTTCAAGTTTGACCTCATCGTCGACGAATTAGTAGCTGAAGAGACATAGCCAAAAATTACATGACAAAGATGGTGCAACATACGTGAACATTTCGAACACCTATAAAACGGCTAAAAAGCAATCTTCAGTGAAACGGAATTCCAGTTTTCGTAAAATTCAATGTAGAAGATGCTGGAGGTGCGGCAAACCAGGGCATCTACAAGTGAATTGCTATGCTAGAGTCCCAGGTAGCCCTCAGCGTTCCAGAGATGCTTATCCTGTGCCTTCTTATAGACGTCGCAATTCAACAGAAAGATCAGATTCTTGCCATCGTCACCGGTATTGCTCTTCAGAAAGACGTTGCACTGATTCATCATCTGACCTATCTGATTCCTTCACTGATTCCTGTGCTGACTCTACTGATACATCCCCTGTTGCTCCCAGAGGATCCAGAGACCGGACTGAGATCATGTAATATTTTTCCTTGTCTCGGGGGGGGGGGGCTTTTGGCACAGTGGAGCTGCACTGGGCCCCAATGATTCTGTCCCTCTCTTCAAATGCTGAGGGTAATCGAGATTACGTTGTAGAAGTTGCACCTGAGGTTATCCCAGGTCCTTCCAACGATTCTCAAGATTCCCCGCTTGGGAGGTGGGGGCAGGGATTTGGAGTCCAGGTGCATTTTTTTAAAACCACTTTTCCGAAAGTTTCCTTGTCAGTAATTGTTAATTGAGTTTCTGAGTTTGGGATGTTGGTGAGATGAGCCTCTTAAAATTAATTTTTCTGATGTAACGTTGATTTTAAGTTAAGTATGTTTTAAGTATCTCATTCATATATAAATTTTTCATATAAATCGTACCTCATTAAATGCTATTATGGTAGATTAAATTGTAAAAATTGTTTTTCAAGCTTTCTGTAGCTACACTGTACCTTCTGAAATTGTTATTCACATGTGTTAAAGGATAAGTGTAGACGCTTGCCACTTAACTTTGTTAATTTGCCTATATGCATTTTTTTTATATCATCAGCTTCACTTGATCATGTCATAAAATTTTAACGAATTCTTTTTAAAGAGGTTTATTTTATATAATAGTTTTTAATATTTGAAAGACCTCTAATATTGTAATTAACTGTGTTTATACATTGAAACTTATTTTATGAATATCATTAATTTTTGCTTGTTCATCCTAGGCATCTAGAGCGCCATCTTTTCAGTGTGATTAATTGATTCTGGTGCACCAGAAGACTGCTAGTTGTGTGAATGTGCCCTTTATTCATTTATGAATGCGTAAGCAAGTTAGTTTGTAAGAGCCGTTGGTTCCTGTCCTTCGAGCCTAGATGTCTGGAATATGAATCTTCATTAACTGTTTAATTATCTACATATTTTTTTTTATAAATGTAATAAAGAATTGTATTTAATGTGATATAGTGATCAAGTTGTCATCTTGAGCTGATGCTGACATTTCCAAATTGGAAATTGTTAGATTTTTGAATTGGTACGTACTTATTTTTTTTCGTTTGGTAACTGTGTGAGAATTTTGCATTTGACTTTGTTGGACCTTTTTAAACCTTCTGTCTGGATTATGTCAACCGCTGATCTTGGATCGGCAACAGGCTTTCATTAAATTGGATCATTTTTTTTAATCCAGCAAATTCTTCATGCATTACTACTTCATCTTTAAATTTAAATTTTTGAGATCATTAATTGTTAAACTTTTCTAGTTAAATTTGTTAAATTTTTCCTAGTTAATCTTTTTGAAGCATTTGAAACTTCTTTTTAAATTTGTTAATGAAGTTCAAACTTCACTTTTTCAACCATTTAGGTTGTTTCAATTTTTGAGGTTCAAAATTGAACCCTGTTTTTCAAGTCCTCATATTGGTGGGGGGGGGGGGGGGGCATTTAAAAATTTTTAGGTGTAATGTTTCAAGTTTGCACTTTACAGTTAAAATTTTCAAGTTTAAAAACCTTTCAGTTTATTGTCAGTTATTATCCAGTTCATTTTTCTTATGGCTTTATTTTGTTAAACTTAAAATTTTGTGAATATGCTGTTTGGTGATAGTCTTTGGATTTTTTTTTAAATCCTTCGTCTTTGAGTTTACTTGTTTTCACAAGTTATCTCTTCTTTAAGAGACAATGAGAGGGGGTGCATTTGATAGAGATACAAACACTGTATTTCTCATTGCCTCTTATCATATCCTGTTATAAAACCTCATTTCATATACTTCATTTTATTTTTAAGTTCATAGTCATTCATTTACTTTATTTACTTTTATTTCTTGAATAGAGACAGTAATAAATATTTCTTAAACTTTTACTTACCCTCTCTATTGATTCTAGACAATATTCAGCTGTAATAAAAGTTTCCTGACTTCTTTAACATCCATAGTAATTTATACCATTTTGCCGTTTCCAATTTCATTTCATTACCGTGCTTCACCGGCAAAAACTTTCCCTCGACTACGTTTCAACTCCCGTAACGATATTTCTCCCGCCAGATGGCGACTTAGAATATTGCTTTCAATTCGAATCTTTTCATCGAATCTTGCTTTGCATCAATTCAATGCCGTTCTCTGATTGGTTCGTTCGTCTGAAACTACGTTTTCAATCCGTTCCCTTTTATATAAATATGCGATTCCAATTTGAATTAAACGCACTTTTATCTTCCTTTAATGGAAGAAGTATGTCAAGTAACTGAACGTTGGCTGGTCCACGTTCTGGAATGTTTGTTTAAGTTTTATCTGTATTTTTATGTTTTATCCTGAAGTCTAAAACTGTGATACCTTTAAACAAAATGTCCGTTCCGATATGTGAAACATCGTCATGTTCTCCAAGATGTCTGTTCAAATGATTGATACTATTTATTACTGATGTCAAGCATGTGTTTTTGGAAGTAAAAATAAACTGTCTTTATTTAATTCAACCTGCATATGTTTTACTCTGCATTCATAAAGATCAAACTACACTTCTACATTTCTACATCTTTAATTCCAGGATAATCCTTCCCAGCAAATGTTTTCACGTGCGTTATCTGCTCCATTTGATTATATTTTAACGTGTATAATCATTTCAGATTATATCAACGTACATTAATTAGAAGTTGATCTGAAAAATTTCACTTTTTTCGACCCACCGTAATGTGCAAATGTGTCAATATTGGTCTTACTGATCGTGATCTTACAGAATTCCCTTTATGTTTTAATATATATGATCATTACTGTGAAGGACATATCCTTCACATATTCTTTTAATTTCTTTCCCCCCCCCCCCCCCCCGCCTTTTAATATATAGTTATTTTACTCAAGTCTTATATATTTTTTAATTCTGTCTCAAATCATAAATTAAATTTATTTTCATCACTCATTTCATTTTGAAATACATTCTCATTGTGCGCTTTATTTCTAAAAAAAAAAAGTAATTGATTATGTAGGTCATGCTATTTTTATCTTGCATTGAAATATTTTACCCATTCCTTGTACGCAATTATTTCGGTTGTTAGGCGGTTATTTATCTTTTTTTCTTTATTTATTTATTGAGTGTGTTTCTAAAGCTGCATCTTTTTTCCATAACGTATTTTTTCTTGTCATAAATTTAGCCTGCAGTATCTTTTATTTTTTAAGGAATTCAGCCGTCACTTCGGCGCCTATTAACATGGGTTGCCACCCCATTCAAATGCGGTTTTGTATTTTTTTTGGCACTTCATATTTTTTGCTGTTTATCCGTTGGCATTAAAATTTTATATGTTGCTCTTTCCCCCTCCTCATTGACAATACATTAACGGTTTTTGAACACGTGTCTCACTTCAATTTAATTCATGCCAGATTTCTACTGGCTTGCTTGTTTTGTAAATTACTGCTCGCCAATAACTCAACATTCTAAAATGTTGTTATGACATCATTCTGTTCCTGATCGTACATCTATAAGCATAAAAATGTAGTGTGTTTTTCTCCAGTGCCGGTCGTTCTGCCGGAATCCTCGATATGTACGAACCTGGCAAATAAAACTCCTTTTACTGGATCATCTGGATTTCATCTATAAACTGGCTATTTATCTTTTCACATACTAAAAAGTGAATACAATACTGCTTCATAAATCACCGATGCTACGTGTATATTTATCTCAACCTGTTTTTCAGATAGATGGAGTTTAAGACTAAAAAGTCTGTATAATTACTATGTGTAATAAAAATATAATTATGATTTTATAATATTAAAATTTAAATAGTATCATTCTAGTTAATGCATCTTGTAAATGTAGTATGAGCATCTTTGTAATTCCTTATAAGTTTACTTTTTAATTAAAAAGTGCACTTTAATTTTTAACATTGCGATGTTCTGTGAAATACCTTAGAAACAGGAACCTGCAATATTTTATGTCATTGTTTCCAAAATTGTTTAAAAAGAAGGTTGGCAAACTTGCTATACTACATCAAATAGTCAAATGGTAATATGTTTCTAATTCCATGTTACTCATATCCATATGATTATTTAATAACCCTTTTTATGAAGGAATGTAATTTATTATTGTACAGTTAACATTCTATTATAACCCTTTTCATTCAGCAGAAATTGTTCATTATTATGGGAATGTGCCAGTAATGGAAGTTTCTAGATATATTTATATGGCATGCAATACATCTAAATTTTTTAAAAGAATTGCTTGTAAATCTTGATATCAAAATATTATTAGCAATAAAAAGGTTAATTATTAAAATAAAAACTGAAATTACTATAAAATTATTGTATGCTTATTTCAAATAATTAAAATTGGAAATCTCAAAAAATACATTAGTTAATATTGTTATTTGTTTTTAATGACACATTGTTGCAATCTTTAAAAAACATAATTTTCCAGAAAGAAAGGAAGAAGTACAATAAGTACCCAATCATGTATAATGATTATATTAGTCAGTCAGGATGCAGCTTACAAATTTTTACATTTGACATAATCTTCTCTTTCTGAGAGGTCAAACATACCTTTCTCAAAGTATTTAATCTACATAGAAAACATTTTGGTGGCAAATACCTGTTCTGAGCACACAGTGTCCAACTAGTGGTGCATTTTACTACTTTTAAAAAGAGCAGGACACATTTTGTAAATTTGAAAAAAGGCAGGGTGCATTTTTTTAATTTGAAAAAAGCAGGGTGCTGCACCCTTCAAAAATGGGCTAGAATGATAACTAGTTCCTTCAAAAATATGCAAATTTAATTTAATACGATATCTCACATAATATGCAACTTTCGTCCAGTTCCTTGAAACGTATCTTTAGCAGGTTTTACTGTATTTCATCGTCCAAAATGTGGGACCTACCTAAGAGTGTTTATAGCTATTTTCTGAAATTCCAGATGAAAATTAAAATTCTTTAACTTTCAATACATTGTAAATTTTATTATATAATACAAAATTTTGTCTCCGATATTTATAATGTGTCAAATCATTTTGCAAATCCTGAAGAGTTCCAGTCTACAACACCCCTGCATATTCCGATTCTACTTGGCAAAATAATAATAACTAGGGAGCTCTGCCCTCTACGAGCTACGCTCGTCAACCCCCGTTCAGACACCGCAGACTCTAAAAGTACGCTAATTTGATCGGCTTTAAAAAGATTTCAGAAGATTGAATTATAATTTAAAAAACAGTGGCGATCTCCCTATAAATGGATTTCTATTCATTTCTCTTTGACTGGGGAATTTTAAGGCCAAATCCGCTGCGGTACTACTTGATTAACCCGTCGACCAATTTCGCTAAATTATATAAATCGCCTAAGCACTCACCAAATTATACAAATTGACGTCATTTTTATTTTAAATAACGAAAGAACAAATAAATTAGTTCAACATTAATAAAAATACAAATAAAACATCGAAATAAAAATAACTTGATGACGTAGACACGTGTAACTTGCTTAAAATCAAGTTAATGTGGCATTTACGATCAACCATTATTGGCATTTAATCTTATAGTTTGGCGAATGATAGATTTTTGGTCGACGGGATAACTAAGTAGTACCAAAAATACATATGTCAATCGCTGTTTTCGTCTTTGATTAAGTAAAATAAGTTAAACATTTCAAAATAAGCTAATATAAAAGGAATTAAGTAAACAGAATCTTTGTCTCCCGGTATTTTTTAACAAAGCAAAAAGAAAGTTCTTTTAAATAAGACATTTTAAATTAATCGTTTTTAATCTGACGTAATTTTGACCAAACTATTCATTCGCTTTTTAATATTCACGTGAAAATACTTGTGTTAAAAATGAAATATTATTTGCGCTTTCCTAACAAAAATAGTTGAAAAGTATCCTCTCAAAATATCAAATAAATGTCTAGTGCAATTTCTAAATTTAAACCGTTTTGCAATATTATTTTGTGTTCATTTTA
Organism: Maratus speciosus; assembly: GCA_963932465.1. Lineage (NCBI taxonomy): Eukaryota > Metazoa > Arthropoda > Arachnida > Araneae > Salticidae > Maratus > Maratus speciosus. The sequence continues at coordinate 39,347,288 of OZ010792.1, forward strand.
TGTAATAACTGTAATGTGACGTAAATATGACGTAATGTCTCCTATTTAAGACTTCTAACGCATGTTAATAAATTTATTATTTTACAAATTCCTTTCTCTCTTAAAATTCACGTGTAATTATAGTTTTTATGACGTAATTTTTAATAAGTTCCTGCTTTTTGTACATAATTATTTAATTCTAATTCCAATTTTTTTTTTTTTTTTTTTTTTTTTTTTATAATAGTCATGTGTAAATAAATTTTTAATTTAATTGTAAATATATATATATATATATATATATATATATATTTTTTTTTTTTTTTTTTTTTTTTTTGAAGCAAACATTATTGTTTCCGCTGTTTATACAGTTGGCAACAGTTTAAATTAATATCACTTTCTAAAATCTGTAAAAAATATCTCTAGAAATGCTGAAAATTTGAATTTAAAATAGAAATAAAACCTCAAAAAATTAGTCAAATTAAAAAAAAGAAATTCAGTCTGCACACTGGGAACTTCAAACATATAAAATGATCTAAAAATGATTAAATTCCCATGAATAGTTTTTGCTGCTATAAAACTTTTTTAGTGGAACGATTTTGTCCAACTTTAGCATTAAATATCTCTTAAAATAATTCTTCGATTTGAAAACTGTATCAGTGTGTTTATCAAACATTTCTCTATAATACTATCGATTTTCATATTTTTGTATGCATTATTTTTCTTAATATTAACGAAGAAAGATCTCCGGTCACATAAAATTCAAAACCGGCGGCGGTGACAGTGGTAGTTACTTTTTTTTAGAATAGAGAGATAGTAATAATCTTTTTTCATCATTATTTGTTTAATAATATATGTGATTTTTTTTCTACCTGAAATTGTCTTATTTTTACTAAGGACAAAAATAGGAAGGTATGAAGTTATCGTAAATTTTCCGTATTTTTATTTCTTTATTCTTTTACAATAATGATTATTTCTTTTACTGCATGATAATAATTTAACTTTTAATAATAATTCTAATTGAATCTGTGATCATTGAAAGGAGCTAAGTCCTAGTTTTGAAATTTCTATAATCATAGACAGTGCTTTCAACACTCAACTTTTTTATTCCTTCTTCTCAAACATGCATGTCTAGTATATCTGGACTGAGTTCCTTTCTTCACAAAATTATCAGTAAACATAAAAAAACATTGAAATCATCTTAAAATCAGAAATGTTAAAATATGGGCTTAGTCCCTTTCAACAATTACTGATTCAATTATTTTTAATGTTCGTACAATTTGAAAATGCATCTGATAATGTCTTTTCGATTACTCAATGTTTTCCAATTTCTGACATACCCCTGGTCCAGTGAGCGTGGATGATTGTGGAGTCCACTGTAATTAAATGTACTATATTTGAATTTGTGTATTTGTAATTTTTCTCCTAATTATTATTTTATTTATTATTTCTCAGGTGTGTCATATGTATGGGAGAATTTATGATCGGGGATCCCATTCGCTTTCTTCCATGCATGCATATTTATCACACAGACTGCATTGATGATTGGCTAATGCGTTCATTCACTTGTCCTTCTTGTATGGAACCTGTAGATGCAGCTCTTTTAACTACATACCAAACAAACTGAACTTAGAAGTGGAGTCAGAGCGTCTTTAAATGGAGGCTTGACTTAATCCTGCACTGTTGTCACTTTGTCTACAACACTGTCAATCAGGTGTAAAATGTTAAGCTAAGATGTATACCACTAATATCATGCCTTGTTGCTTTCTTTGTCCATATATTTACAGAATGAAATTCAGAAAATATTTTTAATGTTTTAGACTAGAGTTTAATACTACATACAGACTTTACTATACATATTTTAATATTTATAATATGTGTTGCTTTAAATATGCTAGGCAAAATTTCATAATCTGTGCTGGTTCATTCTAAGATTTTTAAGGAAAGTGAATCCAAATTGCTTTTAAATTTCTTTTAACATCTCATTAAGGTTTTTATGGTTTACAATATTTATTTAAGGTTTTATTTTTCATTTGCATTTATATTGATTTCTATCATTTCTTATGATAAAAAAAAAACTGATTTGTATAAAAAAATATCTGTTTGGTATATATGTATATGGACAAACCTCCTTTTATTACAAAGCTGTTGTGTAATGTTACAGGGATGGTTCATCTTTTGAAAAAAATATTTATGTACTGGACAGACAGTGACTCTGTCTTTAGATACGTTTTAAAATAGAAATAAAAGACATTTTTGAAAACTTTTGTCAAATTATTTAGAAGACATGTTTTAATATTAACACAATTTCTAATGTTTCTAAAGATATTTTAATTACAGAATAAATAGAAGCTTTATTTTATTTTTTATTATTTTTTTTTTTTTTTTACTTAATTTGATAAACATGGCAAAGTTTTTATCTCATGTAAAATTAATTTTATTTAGAATTGATAAGATATTATTATAATTCAACATGCTTCAGCTGTTTACTTGCATACATAAGCTATTTTAAGTTAATTTGAAAACTGTTGTTATTTACATATAACTCATATTAACTTCATTTGAGCAATTAAATAACTCATTTTACTATATAAAATAAGCACATTACATTTCTGTAAGTAAAATAATTAGTAGTGATTCTCCAAGTTGCCCATTCAACTTTTACACATAAATATATAACAACGAATTGAGGCAAATGAAAAATGAAATTTTTTAAATTGACATAATTATTTTTTATGATTATGAAATTCACACCTGAGTCGCCTTTGAACGGCTTTTCAGCCTTTTATTCCTCATAATCAAAGAGCTTAAATTGCTTTTTTCTTTCACTTTGTAACATAATTTTCCTTGAAGACGAAATTAAAAACACGTTACCACTGTTATTTAGGACAGTAAAGAATTCTTACCCCTAAAGAATATATTGTTAAAATTGCGTGTTTCCATGGTCTTTCAATCTTTTAATGAAGTTTTTTAATCCAATGATTACTGATAAATATCCTGCAAGTTGTTTTTTTCTTCTTATAGAACTGTAAAATTATAATCTTCTTTAACTATCTTTTTCTTTTATTCTAAACAATATTTTTTTTTCATGAATCTTCATGTAGTATGTAATAGTCTAAGTGATCATTAATATTGTTATTCCATATTCTATTGCTTGTAGGCATATAATCAGAAAATAACTGTATTCTAAAATTTTTACATAAATATGCAGTAAGTATTCTTTTAAAATAACTTTATTTTTGGTTAATATTGGTTAAGAAATATAAGCATTCTTTGTAATAAATTATTCAGGCTGTACCTTGGCCTGTGCAGCCGTCTTATGTTGCATACCTTTGGCCTCCTATGTGATATAAAAAAAAAAAAAAAAATCTGTAAATGTCAACACAAATGAGGAAGATATGCTAAAAATATAACAGTTGGTAGCCTGTCTTGGTCGAACTTGTTAATGTCATCATATTGCAAATGAACACCAACTGTTACATATTTTTAAATATGAGATGTACTTTATTTTGATTAAGTGTTTAATAAGTAGTTATATATCTTATGCACTCAAAAACCTTTAATATATGCTTTTTGAAAAAATACACACACACAAAAGTATACAACCTTGTAGCTGTAAAACAGAATGTATCAGATAGTTGAAAATGTCAGGCATGAAAGAGTTCCTCCTAAAGGAGGAATTCCACCTTTTTAAAAGCAAATTTTAACATTATCTGGATTGATGCAAAAATGCAAAGAAAATATTAGAAGCATATGGGGGGGGGGGGTCTATAAAACTTAATAATTAGACATTTTCTTTACTCAAATCCTTGGGGTTTGTTTCTGAATGGCTGTACTATCAAATCAAAGGCAAGATTTTATTATAAGCATCTGAAAGTTATATAAATTAAGTTCTTTAACTAGGGAAAGGAAGTTTCCATAAGGTTCTTTTTGGAATAGAATATTTTATTCCGTTTATAAAACACTTCTGGGTAATTTCAGTGATGGCTTTTTGCAAATGTATTTCTGGAGTAAAGATCAATTTGGCATGCATACAAGCATATTTATCATAGAGATTTTTAAGTTTTAAACAGTCAAATCATTCAAAATAACACATTTATTTTGAAAATTAATCTCTGTACTTCACATAAGTTCATCAGATACATTCAGTTGAATTTATACTAATAGCAAACTGTTTCCAGTTTTCTTTTTTGATTTAATGAATTTATACATTTATTGTTATTTTTTTTCTTTTAATACTTTCTAAGTAACAAAAGGAAAATAACAATCATATGTACTGTTATAATTCATTTTATTGTATGAATAACTATTAAAATGTATCTAAATTATACGAGTTTAGCCTTATTGTATAGATGGAAAAAATTTTCCACCTTTTTTCCTAATTCCCACTTTCATGCCTGAAATGTTGAGTCTCCCATTGTAGACATACTAAAATACCAAAGCAGAAATTTCTAGGAGTGCTGCCAGCAGAATTTTTACCTTTTGTTACCGTAAGTATTCATTTTATTTATTTATTTATTTATATATGTATTTTTGCTACCGGCAATATAAAAATATCTAAAAGAAAAATCAATGCTACTTTCATAAAGTGACTTTTACTATTAAGCATTTTTGCCAATACAACTGGAAAGACATTGCAAATTGCATTCATTAATAACTAGTTTTATCTCTTTTTGTTCCTTCATATATATATATTTTTTTTTGGGGGGGGGGGGGGTGCTGAGGGAGAAGGGGAGATGCAGGGTGGCCCAAATAACGTTTTAAAAAAATGTTATTGGATTGGAATATGATTTAGAAATACTGGATCATGCAGGATGAACCACAAACCCACATATGTCTTTCATAGGCTAAAAAAAAAACAGTATTCAGTTGGATTAGTTGCAGGCAAATTCAAAGGTAATGCAACAAAATGATCTCCTTATAGCTTCCACCTAAATGCCTGTGGCTGTTTTTAGGACCTCCCTATAGCTTCCACCTAAATGCAAGTTTTGGGATCGACTCTATATCACTATAGTTGCTATTAACAAGTATTTTGTAGAAATATGGCAGAAAAAACTATTTGCAAGATGTAATGCATTGGTGACACAATATCAGGTTGTAACGAAAGTTTCCTGCCACAACTAATACAGTCTGTGCAAACAGTTCGTGTTTACGTGTTTGCTCATATTTTGTCAAACAATTTTTGGAATTTGAATGAAAGAGACTTGCTTTACAACACTGTGTTGTAAAATTTGTAAAAAAAATATCGTTATCATTGCGTATAAGGTGTCTGAAATGGAACTATCAGGCTACCAGATTAGAACCATCATTTACTTCCAGTTCTGTTGCAAAAAGTCAACTACAGAATGTCACCTAATAAGGTGTACAGCTTTAGGTACTAGTGTTGTATCATATGACACTGTGAAAGTTTGGAGGAGATGTGCTTATATATAAAATTACACTTCATTATATATGTTAAAATTAGTATTGTGTAATGGTGATTTGGCAGAAAACTTTTATTACAACCTAATAAGTATTGCTGATGATTTGTGACTTATTTTGGCAAAATTTTGTGTGAGCCAATTTATAAAAAAGTATAAAACAATTATTATGTAATCACTTTTACTCATGTTTTACGTTGGTTTGGGTAACACTTCTTTTTATAGAACCACCATGAGAAGACTATTTTAATAAATGGTCCTTAAGAAAAAACATTTTGCATCTTTTATATATATATTTTTTTTTTTTTTTTTTTTTTTTTTTTTTTTTTTTTACTTATATACTGCAATTCTCAATTACATCCAGAATGTTGATTTAAAGGCAGTTGTTTGAGGTGTTTTTATTGCAGTAATATTTTTACATTGTTTTGAAATCAACTGGACAATTTTATAAAAGAAGCCTAGTTTCATTATTTATTTGGTAATTAAGAATCATTCTTTTGAACTTTGAAAGCTCACACTTTAATATTTTTTTAAATATATTAATTTGAAAGCTGAATTCTAATATTTTTTTTAAATACAGTAAACTCTGTGTAAGACAGAAATCTGTCTTAACTCAGAAAGATTTTCAAGTCCCTGTGAATCCATAGACAAAGAGTAAAATTTGTCTAAGGTGGAATGTTGTGTACTACGGAAAATTTCCTCAGTCCCGATCGATTCTGCATTAGACAGAGTTTACTGTATCTCTATATTTTAGTTGCCCAGGTTTTGATGAATCGTGGTTCAAAATGACAGGCATCATTTGAAAAACATCTGTAGTGAAGAAATGTGACTTTTCAAAATTAATGTTGGCTGTGGGGGGATAAAATAGAGAGAGGGCAGTTTTGAAACAAATTTCTAACCCTTGGCTATCCCATCTATTCCAAAATATCTTACCTTCCTAGATGTCGTTCTGCTGGCACCCATAATTATTTTAAATATGAGACATTTTCCAAAAAAAGAAGCACAGTTTTTGAGAAAATAAATAATTTTATTGAAAATGTTGGTGAAACCCAAATATTGTTCTAATAGTCATCTGATGTTTTGTCGAATTTCACTTTGGGAACATAGCACACGCAGCAAGATGGGAAAAGAAACTTGGAAAGGAAAGGTCCTCGGTGTGGATTGTAAGGATCAATCGCCAACAAGGTTTGAGTGTTGTATCTTTGTTGACAAGTCGCTTGGTAGCAAGGAGGCACGAAATTGCAGTAGGAATTGTCGTATCTGAAAAAGATAATTAACAAATAGGTTAAAATTAATTAAATTAGTCTGGAAAAAATCATTAGTGTAGGGATGTAACGAGTGTTCGGCTCTTTTTTCCCGAATACTCAGGTTGTCAAATTTTGAAGATATTTGCCGATTACTATAAATTCAGGATAATATAATAATAATAATAAAGTCTTAAAGTTTGCTTTTAAACATATTAAATATAAAACTTAAAAAAATTAGCATTATTTACTAACTTTTTTTTCTTACCCTGTTTACATAATTACGACCAGCGATAAAGAGGTAATTATTAGAAAACTATATGCATGGTAACACTTAATTTTAAGATGCATATAACGGTTGGTTACAAAATAACTCTTTGTTAGGGGTGTCTGGAACTTAAAACTAATGAACAGAATAAAATCATATTTTATATTTACACTTTTGAGTAGATGTTAGGAGATGTATTCTGCTGGGGGGGAAATATCAAGAGTACAATTTTACGTCATTCACCTGAATGTTTTCGATACCTTTCCAAGAGCAATTAATGGCATTGCTATCAAGTATACGGGGGGGAAGTATCAAAATCTATTTTAATAGTGATTAATCTGACTGTTTTGACTCCGATAATAACAATGATTGAAATCTCTTCTGGTATTCTTTGTACTTACAACAAAATAAACTTGTGATTGATGCCTGCCACTATTCAGAGTTTTTTTCAAATCAAACATACTTTGAACCAGAAATTTTATTTGATAATTGAAATCAAGTAAGTGCCATATAAAAACAAGAATCATTGTATTAAATACGTTTTTTGATTCAAAATATGTTTTTATGACTTGTGGGAATAAAAGGGGGAAAAAAACGAAAGATTGGCAGCTAAGCCTTGTTATGTCTGAATATTGAGTTAACAAAAAAGGTGGACCATGATGATGTAGTGATACTTTTACTCAAGTAAAAATCCATTGCTTGTTAATTGTTAAATGTATTAAAATCTATATCTATTTTTACTTTTAAAAAAAAGTCTTAAATTCTTATATACTTAATTTTTTTTTTTTATGTCTATGTTATACATACACAAAATTATCGTTTAAGATTCAAATTGCACATAACATTGTTCCACTTAATGCTTGTTCATGCGATACAGGAATTTTTAAATACATAATTTTTTGAGAAAGGATAGACCTACAGGTATATAGTATGTATGTTCGGCCGGTGACTTACATGAAGTTGATGGGGCTGTGGTTCAGATAGAAATTTAAATTTTTGCTGGTATGCTTTTAGCTGGTGCTCATATAAGTTGAGTAGCTCAGTGTAAATGCGTGCAATACTGAAACATTTGCCACAATATACACTGAAATGATTATCACAACTGTGAGGGGTGTTAATACATGTCAAGACAGATAATTTTTGCATAGGAAACCAAGATCACAATCCACTTATATACAATTAAAAATACAGGTTATCGTTACATCATATCAAATAGAATACAGATTTTTCTTCACAGCTGTAACGATAATGAAGGTATTTTAGCGAAATCTTCAACAGAATAATATTGCTGCATGTGAAATGGCATGAAATCAAGCTAAAGAGAGGCTCAGGGCCTGGTATTCATTCAGCCCCCCCCCCCCCTCCTATATTACTGTCACAAAAAAATTAAACATTTCAAGTGCCTTAAAATACATAGATGAATAGATAAATATATTTTTTGTTTTGAATCTTACACTACTGTAAAAACGCAAAATATTGATTATACTGAGAAGATCAAAACAAACTTCAAATTTCAGCTCTAAGAAATTTTAAAACCTAATTTGGGCTCTTCCGAAATCAGTTAGCCCTTCTTTGATCTGGCCCTGAAGTCCACCGAAGCGTTGGACTTGCACTGTAATTTGGTCAGTGACATCGTATGCTTTGTGATCTACCTTCCTAATTTCAAAACATTTATCGCAAGTGTTTGAATGTGAATGATTGCCTTTTCTTCTAACCTCTGCGATTTCATCATATTTCACAGAAAGTAAAGGAAATCTAATGAGTATATTAAAATATTTTCATTATTGTTACAGTTGCGTACAAAAACACGGATTCGGATTGCAGAAATCTGACACAAAAAAATGCAGGCTGTCTCACGTTTCTGATTGAATAAGGGGCTTCCGACCCTTGTTTCCTGTACAAAAATTATTTGTCTTGGCATGTCTTACAGTTTTGACTATTATTTTAGATGCACCCTGTATATATATGAAGCATGATTTTTCTTCGTTAGTCTTACAGTATTTGGGAAGAGTCTGGAGAATCTGAACATAATTCTAGTGTGTGTGCTGGGGGGGGGGGGGGGGGATATTGTCCACACGCGTGGATTTATACAGGTTTCTTTTGTCTTTATGTATCAAAACTATTTTGGGAACTTCTCAAAAAACATAATCTTTTATTTTTAAACCCTAAAAATAATCCCGCATGTCTTTTGAAGCCATAAGAAAATCATAATTCTGCAATTCTGTGAAAAACATTTTAGGCCTTAGAAAGGTTAAATGATGCATTGATATTGCAAAACAATCGCCCCCCCCCCCCCCTCCCTCTCTGCATTTTACTTTTAATGCATTATCAGTAATATTACTGTAATAACATAATACAAGAACGCCAACTTTTAGGAACAATAATTTTCCGAAAAGTAATCTTCGCCGCAGAATTTCTTCGCTTAAATAAGGAGAAGAAGATTATTATTCGTAACTGCAAACAAAATTGCGTTAAAGTCGTTAGCTATGTAATAGGGACTAATGAGGAATATTCCTTAAGGGGCTACTTCAGTCACGCGAAAACACCCGTTCGCTAATGTTAATCCAATGGGAGAAAGTTTTTAAGATATCTTGTTTGCATTTCAATATTTTTAAATAATTTTTTTGTATTGGATACCTGAGGCAGGGCTTAATTTGCTAACAAAAAAAGTATCGGAGCCCTAACACTCTGCGCTCTGTGGTATAACAATTGAAAAATCCCTAACGTGATTTTTATACTTATAGAAGACAAAAAAACCTCAAACAAAACATAAGCTGATGCTCGTTGACTAAAAACAGAAAATATTCTTTTCAGGTTAGATATCTAAATTTAAAAAAAAAAGATAAAACAGACAATTAAAAATTATTCTTCTGTCACAAAAGAAAATCGAACTTAAAAAAAATTCTAGTCTCTTGAGTGGCACCGTATCAACACGTCGCCGCCCTCAATACAAGACATAAATTTGCAAATATCACTAGAATAGAAAAGCATGATTTCTGTTATACCTTCATTCTGATCAAAATAACATTAAAATGATTTTCAAATAGAATAGAATAGGTAATTTTGAAGGAGGTAAAGTTTTTTTTTTTTTTTTTTTTTTCTGTACATGAATAAATAAAATTTTGAATGTAAGATTGTGCTTGAGCCAGTCCAAGCCCCCAAAAATTGAGTCCGTTTCATCTCCATCTCCTAAGTGTGCGACACATTACGTTACATATAAGTGTTTTGATAAAAAAGAATGCAAAAGCTCGGAGATAGGAAGGAAAGGAAAAAGTAATTTAGGCTTAGGTTTTTCGGAAGCGCTAATGCAGTGGGCTCCGGAGCCCTGTATTTATGAGCTCCGGTGAATTGCGACTAATATGTAAATATTTACTAAAAACAGAGAAGTACCGGAGCTGAGCTCCGGTGGGCTCCGGCGCAAATTAAGCCCTGACTAAGGCCGTTTTTTACTTTTTTCGATTTTGTTTGCAGGGGTTTTTTTTTTTTTTTTTTTTTTTTTTGTTTGTTTGCTTGTTTTTAGGGTTTCGTTCATCTCACGAAACCCTATTCGTCTCGCTCCTCTGTCTGTTCGTCACAGAGGACGTTCTCAGAAACTATACATATTGGAGACATGAAATTTTGGGTACTTATAGCTGAACACCTCACATCATACGACAAATGGTACAATTTTGAAAAAGTCGTACATTTAACCCTTTGGGCTCCCGCATGTGTATTTTAAACAATTATTTCTAAGTGAGCTCCTAATTAGTTTGGAGACCTGAAATTTTGCATACTTATAGCTGAACACCTCACATCCAACGACAAATCATAAAATTTTGAAAATGTTGTACGTTTAACCCTTTGGGGCCCCACATGTGTATTTTAAACAATTCTTTCTAAGTGAGCCCCTAATTAGGTTGGAGGCGTGAAATTTTGCATACTTATAGCTGAACACCTCACATCCAACGACAAATCATAAAATTTTGAAAATGTCGTGCGTTTAACCCTTTGGGGTCCCACACGTGTATTTTGAACAATTCTTTCTAAGTGAGCCCCTAATTATGTTGGAGACATGAAATTTTGGGTACTTATAGCGGAACACCTCACATCATACGAAAAATGATAAAATTTTGAAAAAGTCATACATTTAACCCTTTGGGTTCCCGCATGTGTATTTTAAACAATTCTTTCTAAGTGAGCTCCTAATTATGTTGGAGACATGAAATTTTGGTTACTTATAGCTGAACACCTCACATCATACGATAAATGATAAAATTTTGAAAAAGTGGTACATTTAACTCTTTGGGGTACCACATGTGTATTTTAAACAATTCTTTCTAAGTGAGCCCCTAATTAGGTTGGAGGCGTGAAAAATTGCATACTTATAGCTGAACACCTCACATCAAACGACAAATCATAAAATTTTGAAAAAGTCGTACATTTAACCCTTTGTGCTCCCACATGTGCATTTTAAACAATTCTTTCTAAGTGAGCCCCTAATTATGTTGGAGACATGAAATTTTGGGTACTTATAGCTGAACACCTCTCATCATACGACAAATGATAAAATTTTGAAAAAGTCGTACATTTAACCCTTTGGGCTCCCGCATGTGTATTTTAAACAATTATTTCTAAGTGAGCTCCTAATTAGTTTGGAGACGTGAAATTTTGCATACTTATAGCTGAACACCTCACATCCAACGACAAATCATAAAATTTTGAAAATGTCGTGCATTTAACCCTTTGGGGTCCCACACGTGTATTTTAAACAATTCTTTCTAAGTGAGCCCCTAATTATGTTGGAGACATGAAATTTTGGGTACTTATAGCCAGGGTTCGCACAGACTCCTTGGAAACGCCTTAGAAATGAAAACATTCCCAAGTAGTACTTAGAACTACTTAGATAAGCAAACCACTACTTAGAAACTCCTTATATTCTATTACGGCTTCGGATGAAAGCGATATTTCTGCCGAGGAAAAAAAAAATTGTGATTGAAAAACGCACGGTAAATCCATTATGCACGTCATTCATCTGAAGTACAACATTGATTGGGTAGGGTAATCTTAATAGCAGGGCTCTCACTAGGTCCGTTTTTCAATTATTAGGTCCGTAAAGTCCGTTTTTCGACACTGTTAGCCGACCTTTATTTTAAATTTTATCGATGTTTGGCATTTAGCCAAGAATCTCGGAAAAATCGCGTTTTTTGCAAATATGTTCCAAAAAATACCGTCAAATTTCGTCAATCGATCGCGGAAAAAATTCTTAAATTTTGTCAAAGGATCGTGAAAAAACGCGAATTTCTCCAACAGTTTGCGGGAAAACTCTGATTTGTTAAAAAGACGCGAATTTCTTAAAAGACAGCGAAAAAACGCGAACTTAATCAAAGGATCACGAAAAAACGCGAATTTCGTTAAAAGATCGAGAAAAAAGCAGATTTCCTCAAAAGATCGCATAAAATGCGAATTTCCTCAAAAAATCGGGATAAAATGCGAATTTCCTCAAAAGATTGCGAAAAACACGCGAAGTTCCTCAAAGGATCGCGAAAAACACACGGTTTTCGTCAAAAGATTGTGAAAAAAAACGTTCGTTTCGTCAAATGATCGAAATAAAACGTGAATTTCCCCAGAAGATCGTAAAAAACACGTGAATTTCCTCAAAAGATCGCGAAAATCACGCGAATTTCCTCAAAGGATCGCGAAAAACAATCGAATATCCTCAAAAGATCGCGTAAAACACTGAAATTTCGTCAAAGGATCGCGAAAAACACTCAAATTTCGTCAAAGGATCGCGAAAAACACGCAAATTTCGTCAAAGGAGCATGAAAAACACGCGGTTTCCATCAAAAGATCGCGAGAAAACGTCAGATTCGTTAAACAATCGAAATAAAACGCGAATTCCATTAAAAGATCGCGAAGAAAGCGAATTTTCCCAGAAGGTCGCAAAAAAAAATAAGCGAATTTCTCCGAGAAGATCTTAAAAGAAACGCGAATTTCCCTCAAAAGATCGCGAAAAAAATACGAATTCGTCAAAATTTCACCTTCAAAGAAAGCGATTACCGCTGTTCTAAAAGAAAAAATTCAAAACTTGTGATATATCTTTTCTTTTTGTATGTTGCATTTAGCATTCTTTTTTTTTTATTTTAAAGTTTTCTTTAAAATGTATCATGTATGTGATATACATAATAAGTGTTTGGGGTTTGACTAATCTCTATTTATATGATCTAGGGGTGATTCTAGTCCGAATATTCCGAAAATGTAAGGCATTCATTTCCGAAAATTTTAAAAAATCGGTCACCAATCCAAAATTTCGGACATATGGTCGCCGAAAAAAAATAATTTTGTCCATCGTTTGCAGAAAAATCGCCAATTTCGTCAAAGGATCGCGGGGGGAAACGCAAATTTCGTCAAATAATCGCGAAAAAACGCAAATTTCGTCAAATAATCGCGAAAATCCCTGTATATTTCGTCAAAAGATCGCGAAAAAATCCACAAATTTCGTCAAAGGATCGCGAAAAAACCCACAAATTTCGTCGAAAGATCGCGAAAAAACCCACAAATTTCGTCGAAAGATCGCGAAAAATCGACGAATTTCGTCAAAAGACCGTGAAAAATCGACAAATTTCATCGAAAGATCGCGAAAAAACCCACAAATTACGTCGAAAAATCGCGAAAAACCCCGCAAATTTCGTCGAAAGATCGCGAAAAATCGACAAATTTCGTCAAAAGATCGTGAAAAAACCCACAAATTTCGTCAAAAGATCGCGAAAAAACGCGAATTTCGTCAAAGAGCCACGGAGAAAACACACAGCTAGTGTCGGGAGTTGATTGCCTCCTCCCCTACCCCTCTCTGTTGCTCTCTGGTGTAACTTTTCAGAAGATTTGCTGTGAATTTCAGATTTTTTTTTTTTTTTTTTTTTTTTACTCAGAATCACCCCTGTGACATGACCCTTGGTCAAAAATGTAGATTGTCGATTTTGTATTTAAATTTACGAAATCAGTAAGCAATATATTGTGAATACTGTGCAATTTCAGCACTAACAATTAGATTCTAATAGAGTAAAATTTGTTTTTGAAATGTTTTTCTGTCCAAATTGGGTATTAAAAATTGGAGTGTGCATACCACATAACGATGCAGCACAAAAAAACATCGACAACAAAAAAAAAAGAAAAAAAAGCAAATCCTTAAAATTTTTTGGACTCCTTGGATTTTTTGGGTACTCCTTGTATTTTTTCTTCCCAACCCTGTATGAACTCTGCCAGGGTTCGCACAGACTCCTTAGACTCCTTGGAAACTCCTTAGAAATGAAAACATTCCCAAGTAGTACTTAGATAAGCAAACCACTACTTAGAAACTCCTTATATTCTATTACGGCTTCGTATGCAAGCGATATTTCTGCCGAGGAAAAAAAAAAATTGTGATTGAAAAACGCACGGTAAATCCATTATGCACGTCATTCATCTGAAGTACAACATTGATTGGGTAGGGTAATCTTAATAGCAGGGCTCTCACTAGGTCCGTTTTTCAATTATTAGGTCCGTAAAGTCCGTTTTTCGACACTGTTAGCCGACCTTTATTTTAAATTTTATCGATGTTTGGCATTTAGCCAAGAATCTCGGAAAAATCGCGTTTTTCGCAAATATGTTCCAAAAAATACCGTCAAATTTCGTCAATCGATCGCGGAAAAAATTCTTAAATTTTGTCAAAGGATCGTGAAAAAACGCGAATTTCTCCAACAGTTTGCGGGAAAACTCGGATTTCTTAAAAAGACGCGAATTTCTTAAAAGACAGCGAAAAAACGCGAACTTACTCAAAGGATCACGAAAAAACGCGCATTTCGTTAAAGATCGAGAAAAAAGCAGATTTCCTCAAAAGATCGCATAAAATGCGAATTTCCTCAAAAAATCGGGAAAAAATGCGAATTTCCTCAAAAGATTGCGAAAAACACGCGAATTTCCTCAAAGGATCGCGAAAAACACGGTTTTCGTCAAAAGATTGTGAAAAAAAACGTTCGTTTCGTCAAATGATCGAAATAAAACGCGAATTTCCCCAGAAGATCGTAAAAAACACGTGAATTTCCTCAAAAGATCGCGAAAATCACGCGAATTTCCTCAAAGGATCGCGAAAAACACTCGAATTTCCTCAAAAGATCGCGTAAAACACTCAAATTTCGTCAAAGGATCACGAAAAACACTCAAATTTCGTCAAAGGATCACGAAAAACACTCAAATTTCGTCAAAGGATCGCGAAAAACACGCAAATTTTGTCAAAGGAGCATGAAAAACACGCGGTTTCCATCAAAAGATCGCGAAAAAACGTCAGATTCGTTAAACAATCGAAATAAAACGCGAATTCCATTAAAAGATCGCGAAGAAAGCGAATTTTCCCAGACGGTCGCGAAAAAAATAAGCGAATTTCTCCGAGAAGATCTCAAAAGAAACGCGAATTTCCCTCAAAAGATCGCGAAAAAAATACGAATTCGTCAAAATTTCACCTTCAAAGAAAGCGATTACCGCTGTTCTAAAAGAAAAAATTCAAAACTTGTTATATATTTTTTCTTTTTGTATGTTGCATTTAGCATTCTTTTTTTTTATTTTAAAGTTTTCTTTAAAATGTATCATGTATGTGATATACATAATAAGTGTTTGGGGTTTGACTAATCTCTATTTATATGATCTAGGGGTGATTCTAGTCCGAATATTCCGAAAATGTAAGGCATTCATTTCCGAAAATTTTAAAAAATCGGTCACCAATCCAAAATTTCGGACATATGGTCGCCGAAAAAAAATAATTTTGTCCATCGTTTGCAGAAAAATCGCCAATTTCGTCAAAGGATCGCGGGGGGAAACGCAAATTTCGTCAAATAATCGCGAAAAAACGCAAATTTCGTCAAATAATCGCGAAAATCCCTGCATATTTCGTCAAAAGATCGCGAAAAAATCCACAAATTTCGTCAAAGGATCGCGAAAAAACCCACAAATTTCGTCGAAAGATCGCGAAAAAACCCACAAATTTCGTCGAAAGATCGCGAAAAATCGACGAATTTCGTCAAAAGACCGTGAAAAATCGACAAATTTCATCGAAAGATCGCGAAAAAACCCACAAATTACGTCGAAAAATCGCGAAAAACCCCGCAAATTTCGTCGAAAGATAGCGAAAAATCGACAAATTTCGTCAAAAGATCGCGAAAAAAAACACAAATTTTGTCAAAAGATCGCGAAAAAACGCGAATTTCGTCAAAGAGCCACGGAGAAAACGCACAGCTAGTGTGGGGAGTTGATTGCCTCCTCCCCTACCCCTCTCTGTTGCTCTCTGGTGTAACTTTTCAGAAGATTTGCTGTTAATTTTAGATTTTTATTTTTACTCAGAATCACCCCTGTGACATGACCCTTGGTCAAAAATGTAGATTGTCGATTTTGTATTTAAACTAGGGGGCTCGGCCCCCTACGAGCTACGCTCGCCAACCCCCGTCCAGACACCGCAGGCTCTAAATGCACGCTAATTTGATTGGCTTTAAAAAGATTTCGAAAGATTGAATTATAATTTAAAAAACTGTGGCGATCCCCCTATAAACGAATTTCTATTCATTTCTCTTTGATTGGGGAATTTTAACGCCAAATCCGCTGCGGTACTACTTGATTATCCCGTCGACCAATTTCGCCAAATTATATAAATCGCCAAACCACTCGCCAAATTATACAAATTGACATCATTTTTATTTTAAATAACGAAAGAACAAATAAATTCGTACAACATTAATAATAATACAAATAAAACGTCGAAATAAAAATAACTTGATGACGTAGACACGTGTAACAACATTTCAAAATAAGCTAATATAAAAGGAATTAAGTAAACAGAGAGTTTGTCTCCTGGTATTTTTTAACAAAGCGAAAAGAAAGTTCTTTTAAATGAGACATTTTAAATTAATCGTTTTTAATCTGACGTAATTTTTACCAAGCTATTCTTTCTCTTTTAAATAATCAGGTGAAAGTACTTTTGTTAGCAATGAAATATTATTTGCGCTTTCCTAACAAAAATAGTTGAAAATATCCTCTCAAAATATTAAATAAATGTCTAGCGCAATTTCTAAATTTAAACTTTTTTGCAATATTGTTTTGTGTTCATTTTATGTAATAACTATAATGTGACGTAAATATGACGTAATTTCTCCTAAGACTTCTAACGCATGTTAAGGAATTTATTATTTTACAATATCCTTTCTCTTTTAAAATTCCTGTGTATACTTTTTATGACGTAATTTTTAATAAGTTCCTGCTTTTTATACATAATTATTTAATTCTAATTTGAAAGTTTTTTTCCTGTTTATAATAGTCACGTGTAAATAAATTTTTAATTTGAAGCAAACATTATTGTTTGCGCTTTTTATACAGTTGGCAACAGTTTAAATTAGTACAATTTTCTGAAATCTGTAAAAAATATCTCTAGAAATGCTGAAAATTTGAATTTAAAATAGAAATAAAACTTGAAAAAATGAGTCAAAATAAAAAAATTAATGCAATCTGCACTCCGGCAAATTCTAACGCATAAAATGATCTAAAAATGATTACACTGCCATGTATAGTTTTTGCTGCTATAAAACTTTTTTAGTGGAACGATTTTGTCCAACTTTAGCATTAAATATCTCTTAAAATAATTCTTCGATTTGAAAACTGCCTGCATCAGCGTGTTTGTCAAACATTTCTGTATAAAACCACTGATTTTCATATTTTTGTATGCATTATTTTTCTCAATATTAACGAAGAAAGACCTCCGGTCACAAAAAATTCAAAACCGGCGGCGGCGGTGACAGCGGTAGTTACTTTTTTTTAGAATAGAGAGATTTACGAAATCAGTAAGCAATATATTGTAAATACTGTGCAATTTCAGCACTAACAATTAGATTCTAATAGAGTAAAATTTGTTTTTGAAATGTTTTTCTGTCCAAATTGGGTATTAAAAATTGGAGTGTGCATACCACATAACGATGCAGCACAAAAAAACATCGACAACAAAAAAAAAAGAAAAAAAAGCAAATCTTTAAAATTTTTTGGACTCCTTGGATTTTTTGGGTACTCCTTGGGTTTTTTCTTCCCAACCCTGTATGAACCCTTTTTATAGCGGAACACCCCACATCATACGACAAATGATAAAATTTTGAAAAAGTCATACATTTAACCCTTTGGGATCCCGCATGTGTATTTTAAACAATTCTTTCCAAGTGAGCTGCTAATTATGTTGGAGACATGAAATTTTGGTTACTTATAGCTGAACACCTCACATCAAACGACAAATCATAAAATTTTGAAAATTTCGTAAGTTTAACCCTTTGGGGTCCCACTTGTGCATTTTAAACAATTCTTTCTAAGTGAGCCCCTAATTATGTTGGAGACATGAAATTTTGGGTACTTATAGCTGAATACCTCTCATCATACGACAAATGATAAAATTTTGAAAAAGTCGTACATTTAACCCTTTGGGCTCCCGCATGTGTATCTTAAACAATTATTTCTAAGTGAGCTCCTAATTAGTTTGGAGACGTGAAATTTTGCATACTTATAGCTGAACACCTCACATCCAACGACAAATCATAAAATTTTGAAAATGTCGTACGTTTAACCCTTTGGGGTCCCACATGTGTATTTTAAACAATTCTTTCTAAGTGAGCCCCTAATTAGGTTGGAGGCGTGAAATTTTGCATACTTATAGCTGAACACCTCACATCCAACGACAAATCATAAAATTTTGAAAATGTCGTGCATTTAACCCTTTGGGGTCCCACACGTGTATTTTAAACAATTCTTTCTAAGTGAGCCCCTAATTATGTTGGAGACATGAAATTTTGGGTACTTATAGCGGTTCTCAATATAAATAAATGTTCTTTTCAGAAAATATGACAAACAACATTGTACGCAATACCCTGCAATCAGAATGAAAAAATAATAAAAATTATATGAAAAATGAGCAGATTTACTAAAAGATGTTTCACTGCGCATGCGCGAATGCAATCAAAATTCAATTTGCATAATGTGTTAGCTAAATGTATTGAGCAACTTTTGTAAAAGTCTCAAAAACATAGTTTGAAAAGTCTGATAATAATCGTTTATAGAATAAACTCAAATGCCGCTATTCCCAAAAGGAAGCAAAAAGAAGAGGGGCTGTATCCAAATACAATAGTATGTGCAATATTGTGTATGCTGTATTGGCACTAATCAATAGATATATGGATACAACCCCTCATTTTTTTGCTTGATTTTGGGAGCAACAGATTTTGAGCTTATTCTATAAACAATTATTATCAGACTTTTCAAACTATGTTTTTGATACTTTTACAAAAGTTGCTCTATACATTTAGCTAACACATTATGCACATTGAATTTTGATTGCATTCGCGCATGCGCAGTGAAACATCTTTTAGTAAATCTGCTCATTTTTCATACAATTTTTATTATTTTTTCATTCTGATTGCAGGGTGTTGCGTACAATGTTGTTCGTCATATTTTCTGAAAAGAACTTTTTTTTTATATTAAAAACTCTGCAAATTATGAGCAAAAAACTTGGCAAAATTTGGGACTGTTTTTATAAAAACCTTAATTTCTCTACGAGTGTACATGCTATCCTCATAACAATGAACACAGTAAATTACAATAAGGCACTTATTAATAATCTTGAGTTTGAACGCTTTTGCTACATTAGTTTTTACAGTGTTATCCAAAATGTATTTGTTCTTTTTCAATTTGTTGACGGTCCCCTATGGGGTTTCTGGCAAAAATCTTCGGGGAACTATATAACTTATACTATACTGTTTACACACCTGCAGTTTCAGGTCAATATCTCATGCATTCTTCTAGACATTTAACAAAACGTCTAAAATCGCAAGTGACACCGGTCACCTTTGGCCATATAGTGTAATCGGATGTGGCAATCCCAAAACTTTCTTCTATCTCATACATGTTAATACTTCCTGAAAAATGCAGCCGGTTAGATGATTTACACCAAAATCTAATCAGCAACAACTTATGTCAACTTCTGAATCTGAAGTGTCGTGAAAATCCGTGCATTAGTTTTTGAGTAGAGCTATGGCGGAAATCGTAAAAAATAAAGCATAGCAGCGCCACCTGTTGGGCGGTATATACCAAAACCTAATAAGCAACAATTTAAGTCAACTAGATAACTGAATTTGAAGTTTGATTAAAATCCGTACGTCCCTTCTTGAGATAAAACTTGCGGGAATCAGGGAAAATGCAGCATAGCAGCGCCATCTGTTGGGCGATTTACACCAAAACGTAGTCAGCGCTAACTCATATCAAGGACTAACTGAATCTGAATTTTTATGAAAATCCACGCATTAGTTCTTGAAAAAAAGACATTGCGAAAATCAGAAAAAATTATGTCTAGCAGCGCCACCTGTTGGGCGATTTAAATCAAAACGTAGTAAACATCAACTCATTTCAAGGACTAACTGAATCTGAAGTTTGATGAAAATCCACGCTTTAGTTCTTGAGATAAAGCCATTACGGAAATCAGGAAAAAAAAGGATGTATAGCAGCGCCACCTGCTGAGCGATTTACACCAAAACATAGTAAACATCAACTCATATCAAGGATGAACTGAGACTGAAGTTTAATGAAAATCCGTGTATTAGTTCTTGAGATAGAGCCATTGCGGAAATCGTAAAAAATGCAGCATAGCAGCGTCACCTGTTGAGCGATTTGCACCAAAAACTAATCAGCACCAATTTTTATCAGGGACTAACTGAATATAAATTTTTATTAAATTCCGTGCATTAGTTCTTGAAAAAGAACGTCTACAAAATTTGTGTTATACACAGACAGACATTTTGTAAAAACATGTTTTTCGGGATCTCTGACTCCTAAAACGTGTAAATCTGTCGAAAACCGGAATTCGAAAATTTTCACGAATCCAATACTTTCTTGTAAAGATAGAAGAAGGTAAAAACAGCAGGGATAGTTAATTACTGAAAAAAACTGAAATACATTTTTAAAAAGCAATGTTAAGAATGTTTATAATCAAGTTAGGGGCTGTGCATATGTAACGTTATCATTTTAGAAGGGAGGGGAGGGTCCGGCACATGATACCGAAATATACCTCTTGGGGGTTCTTTTGATATCGTTCTCATTTTTGATCCAACCAAAATTTTCGTTTTTTATTTGTAACGTGTTCTTTACATCAAAATAGTCTGTCATATAGTTTTAGCCTGTTATCTATTTTTATGGAAATACAAAGTTATTGTTAAACTTATTAAATGATTATAAAATTATTTAATTAAAAAATTATGTAATACCCCAACGTTTGGCATTCCTATTCTTCTGTCATATGTGTATGCATATATAATCTGCTGTTCGAGAAACAACTGGGAAGCATGTTTTAAATTATACTTGTTGTGTTTGCTAATTAATACATGGGAAAGAAAGTTGTTCACCTGTTTTGTTAATATGAAGTTCTGCCCCCACCCCCCAGTGCGGGGGCAAGTGCAAGAAAAGATTAGTACTGTTGAATACATTATGTGACAAAAAGCTATTATTGAATACTTTTAAACAGTAGTTTTTTTTTTTTGTTTTTTTTTTGTTTTGTTTTTTTAAGTGTTATTTTCATATACAATTTTCCATTCATATTACATTTACACATTCATATACAATTACAAGAAATTTTATTGATTTCTCTCATTTGAATAAATAAAGTTTGCATAAAGTAAATGTACTCGTATATCTGCATATCACTCCAAACATAAAAAAAAAAAAAAAAAAAAAAAAAAAAATCAAAAATGAAAATTTGGTTTTTAGACATTGATAACGATATCATTACGGGGCAGGTTCGAGATATGATAACGTGTGATATTGTAAGGGGGAGTGAGTTCAAAATTACCAAAAAGGGTCATAACGTTATATATGCACAGCCCCTTGTATTTTATTCGGTGTATGCTACATTATGGTCAATGGGGAAAGTTCGTTTGCAGTGTATTTTAATGACATTATGCTTTTTCAAATGTATCGAAATTGATCTAGACACACGGCAGTGTGTCAGCCAAGTTCGCCTGACATAGCCGTGTGTTATTTACACGAACCATTTCGAGCTGTTTTCGTCAAATTTCAATGCTCTACTACTGAAAATCTATGAGACCTACGTACTTGTTATACGAAATGTGTAGTAAGGCCACCCTAATTACCTAAAATCCAAAATTTTATAAATAACGCATAATTAGTTTCCGAGATAATGACATTTGAAAACGTCTGATAATCGATAATTTTACCACTGACTGACTGATTGACTGACTGACTGACTCACTCATCAAAAAGATCTCGTATATCTACTGCAGCTACAGACTTCAAATTTGGTGCGAAGTTTGTTTACACTATAAAACTAAGGAAAAAAAAATAAAAAAATTGTGAAAATTGATGAATTACCCACCTGGGGGTGCCCATTTTTACTTTAACATTACGTCTATTAGGCGAAATTTTAATTTGCCGTAGGAGTGTACCCTGTTCTGTCGCCAAATACTGCCAAGTTTCTCGCCAACATGGCGATATATCACCAAATTTGGCGACCAAAATTAGTCGCCAAAAGTGACGCCACGTTGGCGATATCGCTAATATTTCGCCAAATTCCCATAGACTTCTATTGTAAACCTATCTACTTACTGGGAGTTTATCTGGGTTTACTTGCTTACAGAAAATCAACAAATTGAGATATTCTGTCCGTCACAGAGCCCGTTCTCAGAAACTATACATGTTGGATACTTGAAATTTTGCATACTTATAGCTGAACATCACACATCATACGACAAATCATAAAATTTTGATAAAGTCGTACATTTAACCCTTTGGCTCCCACATGTGTATTTTAAACAATTCTTTCTAAGTGAGCCCCTAATTAGGTTGGAGGCGTGAAATTTTACAGATTTATAGCTGAACACTTCACATCAAACGACAAATCATAAAATTTTGAAAAAGTCGTACATTTAACCCTTTGAACTCCCACATGTGTATTTAAAAAAAAATACTTTATAAGTGAGCCCTAATTAGGTTGGAGGCATGAAATTTTGAATACTTATAGCTCAACACCTCACATCAAATGACAAACCATAACAGTTTGAAAAAGTCGTACATTTAACCCTTTGGGCTCCCACATATGTATTTTAAACAATTCTTTCCATGTGAGCCTCTAACAAGGTTGGAGGCGTGAAATTTTGCATACTTATAGCTGAACACCTCACATCAAATGACAAATCATAAAATTTTGAAAAAGTTGTAAATTTAACCCTTTGGGGTCTCACATGTGTATTTTAAACAATCCTTTCTAAGTGAGCCCCTAATTGGGTTGGAGGCGTAAAATTGTACATACTTATATCTGATCACCGCACATCAAACGAAAATCTATAAAATTTTGAAAAAGTCGTACATTCAACCCTTTGGGCTCCCACATGTGTATTTTAAACAATTCTTTCTAAGTGAGCCCCTAATTAGGTTGGAGGCGTGAAATTTTGCATACTTATAGCTGAGCACCTCACATCAAACAAGAAATCATAAAATTTTGAAAAAGTCGTGCATTTAACCCTTTGGGCTCTCACATGTGTATTTTAAATAATATTTTCTAAGTGAGCCCTAATTATGTTGGAGGCGTGAAAATTTGCATACTTATAGCTGAACACACATCAAATGACAAATCATAAAATTTTGAAAAAGTCGTACATTTAACCCTTTGGGCTTCCACATGCGTATTTTAAGTAATTCTTTCTAACTGAGCCCGTTATTAAATTGCAGATTTGAAATTTTGCATACTTATAGCAGAACACCTGAGGCCAGGTTACAAATCATAAAATCTTGAAAAAGTCTTACGCTTAATCCTCTGGGCTTCCACATATGTATTTTAAGCAATTCTTTCTAAGGAAGCCCCTAATTAAGTTGGAGACATGACTTTTTGCATACGTATAGCTGAGTACCTCAGACCACACGACAAGTCATAAAATTTTCAAAAAGTCATATATCATTTACTCCTCCGGGCTCAAACTTGTGTATTTTAAGCAATTTTTCTAACCTCCGCCCTTTTCACCCGGGGAGCACTTTTCCAACTTTTGCCGACACCCCTTTGACCATTCTCTCATATTATGCACCATAGCCTTACATATTTTAGCTTCACTTTTTACCGCCAGGAGCGCCTACTTATCTCGGGTGCTATGGGCTCAATCCCCTCGTCTAATATATCTACGGATAGTATGAAAAACAGAGTTTCGTTCGGATAGAGGTTTGTTTAGAATAGAGTGCGCCCCTGGTTGCGAAATGTGCAATTAACAGATTTTTCAAAAGGATAAAGTGTTTTGAAAGGAAAATTAAACGAAACCCTCTGTGCGATATGTGATCACACTTACCCACTTGTTATTTTCAAAATCATCAGAGAAAAGGATATTTAATTAATTAAATTTCAAAATCCAGGGAGAGGCAACGTCCTTCCTCTGCACTGCCGGCACCCATAGATGAATGATACATAGTGTGGCATAAGCACATAACTTTATTTTTCACTTTCAGTACAAAACAGCAGGCCCAGCTATAAAATATTTAATTGGAAAATTTAATATAGGAACTTAATAGGAATTGTTGTTTCAGAAACAATAAAAATTTCGAATCAATACATTTCGTTTCAAAACATGCATTCAATGTAGCAGTATTAAAATATAGATTTCAGCCGCAAATTGACAGTCAAATAGTTCGTTGTAGGAAATTTAAATTAAAATTGAATGTTGCTTGGTGGATAAAATAGTCGCATGTAAACACATTTAAAGCATTAAGTAAAGTGTCTAAATATATTGTAACTTTACAAAAAGTAATGATATCTAACAAAAACATAGCTGTGAAAAAAGGCAGCCAAGTTCTGTAAAGACAATGGCAAGAAAAGAAGTGATATCTAAGTGGGTGCCAAGTTCAAATAAAATTCACTCAAACTTACCTACAGAAGTATTAGAGCATTTTTTAAATTGTTTAGAAATAAAAATTATTGATAGCATATTAATAATAAATCTAGAACTTGGCAAGTTTTTGATAAATGTTATGCCTATCAATTTCATGTCTTAATAAAATGATGATGTTAATATTAACAACAATGTCATTATAAAAAAATTAATATATAGTTACTATTATAAACAAATGACTCATGTTAAAGATTTGATAAACCAATAAATACACAGATACACTGCCGCTCGTCTTTGGTTATCACTCTAGCACCCACCCTCCAGAAACCTCAATGCAAACAGACTAAAAGGCCTGAAAAAGAGACAGACACCCTTACGCTTGTTCTTGGTCATCCCTCTAGAGACTGCACCCCTTTAACCCTTCAGGGGCAAAGAGCTTTTATTCGTGACATGCTGAAATGATTGAATCACACCAGAATTTAAAAACAAATTTATTTCAAAATGGGTAAAAGCTTCTTTTCACGTATTTAATAAAATTAAACTTTTTAGTCCTGAATTCTAGTGTCAATGTGGCATTTTGCAGTTAAAATTAGGTGGGATATATTTTATTCCACCACCCTTCAAGAGAAAGGAGCTCACTCAAATGAAGGTTTCCAAACATGAAATAACAAGTTTTGATATAATAATGTCATTAATAAAAATAAAGGACTCGTAGGTAAAAACTTGCCAAGTTCTAGATTTATTATTAATATGCTATCAATAATTTTTATTTCTAAACAATTTAAAAAATGCTCTAATACTTCTGTAGGTAAGTTTGAGTGAATTTTATTTGAACTTGGCACCCACTTAGATATCACTTCTTTTCTTGCCATTGTCTTTACAGAACTTGGCTGCCTTTTTTCACAGCTATGTTTTTGTTCAGGGTCGGACTGGGTCAGTGTAAAGGGCGCAGACCTTGGATTTTCAGAGGGCGCAAAAATTTTAACGAACTCAAGTCAATTTGACTTGCTTGTGTTGTATCTGGCTTGACAAGGTTTAACACACTTGCATAGCACCAAGTAAAGGATAATGGCTTAAATTAAATCTTTAACTCTACTCCGTGCATGTTTAAAATTCCATCAATCCTACACAATATTACGCAGTTTTTTAAGCCACATCACATAACATCTAAAAGCTCCAGCAAGTTGAACACAGACTAACTTGTAGTAGATTACTGATATCAAGACTAGAGCTTTCTTATTTTCTTCTATCGATAGACACCTTGCAGAAAAAAAAAATCATCGCCCCTACCAATTTTCCTGAAAATCACTGTATGAAAAAGACATAGGATTGATTAAGATAACAATTGATTAGGAATAATATTTACTATTAAATACTTTTCATAAATTTTGCTTTGGAGGCTGTCTACATATTAAAAAATACATGAACGTTGATTTTTCAAATGGTAACATCCACTTTTGACACCCTGTTTGAGTTCCTTTCTAGCCAGGAAAGAGATATAGCTTATATGCTTTTCTTAAATCTTAATACTGTTATAAAAGAAAATGTGTAAGGGGTTTATCCCTAAACTTCGGAAAATAAATTGAAGATCTTACAAGAAAAAGTACCAAAAACTCTCAATTAGTCCCCAGTAAAATTTTACTAGAATAATAAATTTATTAAAATCTTACTTTACATTAAAAAAAAAATCCTACAAAATATTTCTTGTAAGTTTCTACGATTTTTTTGTAGCTCCTTTGATAGCGGAATACGGACCCCTTAATTTATGGAAAGGAAAAATTTCTCTATATCTCCAAAACCAATTATTCAAATGAGTTGTACACATCAATGTTTTTAACAATTGTGGTTTGTTCATAATACATATATTTTTTAATGACTTTGTTAATAATTTCTAATTAAGAAAAGTTTTTGAATAGAAAAAAAAGTTTGGAATAAGTTTGGGTCTATTCACTATATCTCTAATGAATTAATAAAAAATCATCAGATAATTTTTATGAAGTTAAAAACTAAGTTTCTGAAATGGATTTATCTTTAACATCCTCAAATTTAAACCCTTCTAGCCCTACCATGATTTAATTTAATGCATATAAACTATGCCTTTTTCCGGTCTGTCTCGATCCAAGAAACTCAAATAAGGTGTCAAAAATGGGGTATTATTGCTTGAAAAATAAAAGTTGGTACAATTCTCAATAAGTATACGACTTCAGAAACATAATTTATGCATAACAATAACTAGTAGACATTATTTTCAGTTGATTGGTATCTACATATTTTTTTACGCTTATTTTTAGCAGAATTTGTAAGTTGTAAACCACATTTTTTTCCACTATCACCATTTTGATGCACTGAGGATCCTTAGAAAAGCTAACACTGTTTTTTGCACCAAGCGCCAAATAGGGTTGCTGCTGTGCTGCTAAGGGCTTCAACCTTTTTTTTTAAATATATTTCTTTAATGTAATAGGAATTAGTTATCAAGCCAGTTTAAAATGTCATAAATTCAATTTCTGTTACAATCTGAGAGCCACTACTTGTCATTATCTACTGTTTTGTTGGTATTCATATTATTAACCAAGTAGCATATTTACATGTGGTATCTACAAATATCTCCTTCAACACACAAGAAACATTCGGTATGCAAACTTCGTTTAAAAAATATTTATAATTAGAACAAAAATATACTTTCCGTTTGGAAATAGAAATTTTGAAAACTAAATCTCAAGCTTCTTTTGTACCACGTATTATAGAGTATTGGAATGCTGAAATATAAATCTATTTGAATGTGAAAATAATACTTGCTTGTGAAAATAATTGATATTTTTTATCCTTAAAAAATTACTATTATGCGTCCATAAAGAACTGAATTGATATCACGTTATGAAAAGGTTTCTACGGAAAAAGTACACCCTAAAACATTGCTTTGTTAGTCTAAAATCCCTAAAACAATTAAGTAAATTTACTATTCCCAGCACACTCTTCCCATGATTGCAAAACTTTTATCATTGTTAAAGATCAAGGGAAATATTTAAGTTTCTGTACTTGAGTGTAAGTGCTCCAGGGATTGTATTCATGCAAGCTACAGGGTACATAGCCAGTATTTTTTAATCGACTTAAAAAAAAAGAAAGAGGTTCTCATTTCGACGCATATGTATTTTTTTTTATGTATTTTCACTGATTACTCCTAAACTAGCCGCGAGATTACTATCCGAAAATAACGGCAGATTTTGTGAATGAGAAAATGCTGTCCGCGAGATACCACAGCTTGCAGGATTGCAATCCAAAAGTATCACCAACTTTGTATTCCCCGAAAAGAAAGATCATCATGTTTTCCAATCAAAAACAAAATCCATACAAAAAGTTTTTTGCCTTCTGATACGTCTCCTTTTTTTTTTTTTTTTTTTTTCTCTCTTTCAAAAAGCATCATTATATGTGCATTCAGGGGCGGCTATAAGGAAAGGGGGCGCAGAGTACTAAAAGCAAAAGGACAGGAAATATGCAAAATAGTGGTTAAATTCTAAAACATATCATGAAAAGAAGCGATGAAAAAATTTTCGTCCAGGGCGCAATGGCTACTAAAGATCTCGTTGGGTGCATATTTTCTCTTTCAATCGCATGCAAAGATGTCCGTTTGGTTTCCGATCCTGAAATTGCTACGATATATCTTTAATTTCTTTGTGATAATAATAAAAAAAAGATATGTCTCTTGTGCTGTCTATTAATTGATGATTATCCCTAAACGAATTTTCGAAATTTAGTACACTAATAAGAATGTATGTATACAACAAGTGAAAAAATATTGGAGCGGCTTGGGCACTTAGGGGCGCAACGTTTTCCCTGGGCGAGGGCGCACCGGCCCTCGGGCCGATGGGCCGGCGGGCCAGTCCGAGCCTGTTTTTGTTAGATATAAACCACCGAAGTTCACTACAATATGCTTACTATAAAATGGGGTGTTCAAGAAATTTATCGTTCATTGACAAGGACACACAAAAGAATTCTGTTACAGTACTGTCTTTATTCAATAATTGCTGGAAGTACGTTTTCAATTTCGGTATGCGCTTTTAATTTTAACCAATTTTTTGTATGCTACTGGTTGTGTATAAATTCTATAGGTCGTATACAGAGCTGCACAAAAAAAATTCACGCACATTTCTTCTTCTTGGTGAAAATTGCTGAAGGGGAAATTTCAACTGAGGTTTGTTATTTCCTAACTGAACTAATTTTTTTGCACATATGTAGTGTATAGATGATGTGCTACATACATACAAATCTATATGTTATACACAGGGCTGCACAAAAGATTTCGGATAATTTTCCGACTGTAGTTGGGAATTGCTGAAATTGGATCTTCAAATGTGTTAAGCGTTTTCCAAATTTTTCAATTAGACATCATATTTCAACTTAATAAATGATGAAGTTTTGTTACATTATTTTGAATGTGTTGGAAAGTGTTTCATAATCTAAGTTTCACGCATGATTTTTCTTTATTGTTTTGTTTATTTATTTTTTTTTTTTTTCACTTATGTTACTCTTTAACTACTGTTTTATTGTCTGAGCGAAGCGAAGGCTAATACTCAGCGAAATATTACTGTCCGGACACTTTACTACTACGATGGATATTAACGCCATGTCCTACTAAAAAAAAAGCCTAATAAAAACCTTTCGTCAAGCATAACTCAAAAAATATTTGTCGGATTTCGTTTCTGATTGCACCAGAAGGTACCTATGAGGGTCGCCTACTGAATGCACCTACTATGAAAAATAAGTTCCAAACCGTTTAAAAATTATATAGAAAAAACTCTTAAAAAAGCACAATTTATCTGCATACGTCACAGAAATTTGGTGTGCGTCACTTTCACCGGTTGATGTTTTCGTAGACAACTGGTTTGAACACATGGAGCAAATAAAAAAAAAAATATGCACGCAGTAATATTGAATAGATCAGTTTCAACCACGTGATCACAAACCTTGCGACAACCCGTGGCAACCAGTTTTGGTGGGCAAACAAATAATAATACAGTATTCCGTACCACGGTGACCGTTTTTAGCCTGCTGCATAAAATCTGGCATGTTGTATGACATACAATTGTGGATGATTAAAACAAAAGGCATGAGTATTGATCGGGAGGTTATCTTTCTCTGGATGTCTGTCTGTCTATCATACAGCATGCAAGTTTCTTGTAAAGCATGATATTATTATGCAGTAAAACCTCTATAACGGAAACACCCGATTAGTGGACACCTCTATTTAGCGGGCATTTTTTCGATTACCAACCCTTAAATAACTGTACATTTTTTACTCTCAGTAGCGAACACCTCCAAATAGAGGACAAATTCTGCCCTCCCGAGGTGTTCGCTATTCAGAAGTTTTACTGGTAAAACCTCCATAGCGGACACACACGATTAGCGTAAACCTCTATTTAGCGGACATTTTTTCGATTACCAACTCTTAAATAACTGTACATGTTTTACTCTCAGTAGCGGTCACCTCTAAATAGAGGACAAATTCTGCATTCTCGGGGTGTCCGCTATTCAGAGGTTTTACTGTATATAATATTGATAATTATTTTACAGGGCCGCACAAAAGAATAAGAATATATGAAACAAATATAAACTAAATTCGGGATTGGTAGATCGCTGATGGTAATGTAATTTTAGGATGTTGCTACAGTCATCCGCAGCATGTTTTTAGAGTTTCGTCCATCTAACGAAACCCTACCTGTCTCACTCCTTTGTCTGTCTGTTTGTCCGTCACAGAGCCCGTTCTCAGAAACTATATATGTCGGAGACTTGAAAATTTGCATAGTTATAGTTGAACACCACACATCAAACGGCAAATAATAAAATTTTGAAAAAGTCTAATATTTAACCCTCTGGGCAGTAACTTGTGTATTTTAAGCAATTTTTCTAACTCAGCCCCTAATTTAATTAAGTTGGAGACATGAAATTTTGCATACTTATAGCTGAAAATCTCACATCAAACGACAAATAATAAAATTTTGAAAAAGGCTTAGTATTTAACCCTTTGGGCTCTAACTTGTGTATTTAAAGCAATTTATCTAACTAAGCCCCTAATTAAGTTGGAGACATGAAAGTTTGCATACTTATAGCTGAACACTTGCGATAACACGATAAATCATAAAATTTTGAAAAAGTCATATTTTACCCTCCGGTCTCTAACTTCTGTATTTTAAGCAATTTTTCTAACTCAGCCCCTAATTAAGTTGGAGACATGACATTTTGCATACTTATAGCTGAACACCTCATATCAAACGAGAAATAATAAAATTTTGAAAAAGTCTAATATTTAACTGTCTGGGCTCTAACTTATGTATTTTAAAGAATTTTTCTAACTCAGCCCCTAATTAAGTTGGAGACATGAAATTTCGCATACTTATAGCTGAAATCCTCACATCAAACGACAAATAATAAAATTTTGAAAAATGTCTGACGTTTAACCCTCTGGGCCCTAACTTATGTATTTTAAGCAATTTTTCTAACTCATCCCCTAACTAAGTTGGAGAATTGAAAGTTTGCATACTTATAGCTGAAAACTTGCGATAACACGATAAATCATAAAATTTTGAAAAAGTCATATTTAACCCTCCAGTCTCTAACTTCTGTATTTTAAGCAATTTTTCTAACTCAGCCCTTAATTAAGTTGGAGACATGAAATTTTGCATACTTATAGCTGAACACCTCACATCAAACGACAAATAATAAAATTTTGAAAAATGTCTGATATTTAACACTCTGGGCTCTAACTCGTGTATTTTAAGCAATTTTTCTAACTCAGCCCCTAATTAAGTTGGAGACGTGACATTTTGCATACTTATAGCTGAACACCTCATATCAAACGAGAAATAATAAAATTTTGAAAAAGTCTAATATTTAACTGTCTGGGCTCTAACTTGTGTATTTTAAAGAATTTTTCTAACTCAGCCCCTAATTAAGTTGGAGACATGAAATTTCGCATACTTATAGCTGAAATCCTCACATCAAACGACAAATAATAAAATTTTGAAAAATGTCTGACATTTAACCCTCTGGGCCCTAACTTATGTATTTTAAGCAATTTTTCTAACTCATCCCCTAACTAAGTTGGAGAATTGAAAGTTTGCATACTTATAGCTGAAAACTTGCGATAACACGATAAATCATAAAATTTTGAAAAAGTCATATTTAACCCTCCAGTCTCTAACTTCTGTATTTTAAGCAATTTTTCTAACTCAGCCCCTAATTAAGTTGGAGACATGAAATTTTGCATACTTATAGCTGAACACCTCACATCAAACGACAAATAATAAAATTTTGAAAAATGTCTGATATTTAACACTCTGGGCTCTAACTCGTGTATTTTAAGCAATTTTTCTAACTCAGCCCCTAATTAAGTTGGAGACATGAAAGTTTGCATACTTATAGCTGAACACTTGCGATAACACGATAAATCATAAAATTTTGAAAAAGTCATATTTAACCCTCCGGTCTCTAACTTATGTATTTTAAGCAATTTTTCTAACTCAGGCGCTAATTAAGTTGGAGACATGACATTTTGCATACTTATAGCTGAACACCTCACATCTAACGACAAATAATAAAATTTTGAAACAGTCTATTACTTAATCCTCTGGTCTCTAACTTGTGTATTTTAAGCAATTTTTCTAACTCAGCCCCTAATTAAGTTGGAGACATGACATTTTGCATACTTATAGCTGAACACCTCACATCAAACGACAAATAATAAAATTTTGAAAAAGTCTATTATTTAACCCTCTGGGCTCTAACTTGTGTATAACGTGAAATATGAAAATGAAATAAATGGTTTGACGAATTTGAATGAAAGTGAATATAACTTCATAACTTTTCTATTTCAAGGTTTCCACGTGAAAGAGGAAAATATTACGTCATATTGGAAATATAAAGGGCATGGTGGATATAGTATAACGTCATATGAGTGTGAAAAAATGTATTGAAGCATAATAAAAACCCGATTAGGGAAATATTGGCGTATTTTAACATTATTGCTCCAATTATAAATTGAAATAAGTTCATTTATAGCTGTATTCTTTTGCGTCTGTTATATACATTTATACATTTTTATATAGTGTTTTCATATGATTTATTCAACAACATTTCGACTGCTTTTTTTAATGTTTGTTTTGTGTTGTATGTTAAATTTTGAAATTGATTTTTCAGAACAAACATCCTTCAAATTCTGGGCAACGCCGGCACTTTAGCTTGTAACAGATAAATGGCTTTTGTATCTGTACATCTAATGCTAATATTATAAAGCGTTATAATATTATAAAGTATATAATATTATTAATGCTTGTACGTTTGTGAGGTGTTATCTCTGAAACTACATAGCCAACTTAAAAAAATGTTGGTGGCCATCTCAGCTCCGAAAAAAAAGACTATTTTATGTCAGTGCAAGAACCTACATCGCTGCAGGAGCAAAAATTTCTAAAATTGTGATTTCTGCGATATTGATTGGGTTAGAAACTTTAAATTTGGTGCGGTAGTTACTTTTAAGATGTAAATACTTGTAATGAACGCTCTCTAAAAGGTTCAATTTGACGGATAAACGTAAAAATTTCTAGAAAGGTTCTAAACTATGATTTATTTGGAATACTGAAATTTTTGGGATACTGTTGGGGTTAGAAACTAGAACTTTGGCATGGTAGTAATTAATAAGATGTAAATGCTCGTTGTAGAACGAATTCTAAAAAATAGAAAGACTAAACAAAGCGGAAAAACATCTAAAGATGATCTAAGTAACGAAGAACATGGAACTGTTAGGAATATAAACATGAAAATTGACATGGCTGTATTTATCATGACGTAAATTCTCGCAATAGAACAATTTCTAAAAATGTCGCTATAAAAAACAGTGCAGAAACAAAAAACTTTCAAAAATTTTCTATTTCTCTGTTACTGCTGAGCCCAAAATCTTGAAATTTTCTTTGGGTTAGTTTTAAAATATACAATTGTCTCTATGAATGGTTTCTAAAAAATTTAAAATTTAAAAAGATGAGATTAACGGAAAGCGATCTCAATTACCATTAATTTGGAATTATTAGGTACAGAAACTTTAAATATTTCATAATGCTGCATTTCCTCCGCAAAACATGCGATTTAAATGCAACAAAACTGATAGATACTCACCTAGCATTAAATAAATTGTGTAAATATTGAATAAAGACCTGTATGAAACAGTGAGTAGGTTGCCCGAAAGTACTTGTTAAAGTGTTCCTTCTCTAGGCTTTTCTCTCTCTCGCCAAGGCCACTAACAGAGGGAAGGGCCGTTTTAAATGTGATATGAATTTTTTATCCGATTCATTTTTCTAGACATTTTATCATAAGGTCATATTCTCAATTATCATTAGTAGATTTTTTATATATTAACTTATTCTGGTGAAATTTTGTAATCGGGTTCATATTGTCGTATGTTAGCTTGCATGATTTGCTGAATAAATATGTATGGATTTGTAAATTACTTCAAATGACACTTTGGCAGCTCAAAAGTTATGCAGACGATATATTCAGATCTTGTGTCATACTTTATGTTGTAATCATTGCCGATTTCTTTTATTTAATACATGCTAAATACAGCTCAACTTGTGCAGAATATGTTTGAAAACAAAACAATACAGCGTATGTAGTGGCGAGCATACACTCATCATTTAAATCCGATCGAGCATATCTAAAACACACTCTAACGAAGCATTGCATGCCACTTTTGATGTATTCGGTACTTTGATACTATATTAGATTTTGAGAAGAGAATTCCTTAAATGTTATCGACAACCTCATTGCATCCGTGGAAAACAGATATTGTACAATATTAACTATTCCGGGGGAGCACACACCATATAAAGTATAGTCCATTCTTCTTAAACATCATATATTTGTCATTTAAAGTTACTCAAATTGGTGCGGAGCGTCTGATTATGCTCTTGACATCATTTTATACAGTTAAAATTCCGATATAAGTAAATTAGTGTTTCATTTTCTATTTTACTTTTAATATATTGCGTACTTTCAATTTTATATCCATGCATGGCTGTCTTGAATGGTTTGATTTCCCATTTTTTTAAACAGTGTATACGAATTTATATATAATATTTTGTAATTCTACAATTCGTTAATTTTCATCATTTTAATTTTTCGCAGTATATGGACAATTAAAGATAACATCTCATTTTCTTTGCTTCCACATGTTATTATTAAATCTATGTTCTCAGTAATATCGCTCAGACTAATCCCTCTGAGGGAAGTCCTAGTTTCTGTATAAATGTTGTATGCATTTTTTTCCACTTGAAAGTTGCTGGCACGAACCCAAATCCTAGATTCTAATTCCAACTCATCCTTCATGTTGCTATAGTAACAGTTACGCAATTATAAAAAAAAACTTTAAGATTTGATAAACCATTGTATACACACAATTTTTGAAATAACAAAAATAGCATAGACCAGGGGTTCGCAAACTTTTATATTGGCGTACCATTACATCAAATTTATATTTTTGTACCACCAGGTGACTCGAAAGTAATACTAACCAGGGACTGATTTACAAGAGGGCATTCAGTCCAGGTGACCTTTGCCTCCACTATCAAAAAGGCCACAAGACTCTGAACTAGACCCAATAGAAGAATTAATGTGTAAAGTATTTTAAGAGCAGTGCTGCAGTTTTTTGTATTCCAAAATCTACCACTAATTCCGAATCGCAATATTCGCCTTATTTAATCTGTTGTATGAAAAAAGGTTAACATCACTATCCGAAAATAGTAGTAGATTTCTGAATTTAAAGCAATCCGCTGAGTTCCAACATAGTTGAAAAGTGTTAATGAATTCGGTTTCTCTGTCCGCGCTCTAACCTTCGTAAATATACTAGGATTTCCTTGAAATTGATATATGTTATTGAGGTTTACTGTGGCATGTTCAGTATTGAAAATTAAATGTGCAGCATTTATAGTCCATTTACAGAGACACTCAAAAGAATTTCATTACATTACAGTCTGTGTATAAAAAAAAAGTTTGCGGTTTAATTTAACACTTTGAGGTTTAAGCCCGAGTGTCACTCGGGTTGCCGTTCTCGGTAAAGCGAACTAAGCCCGAGAGTTTCTCGGGGTCAACTTTTAACTCTCTGAGCTATAAAAATACCTACTATATACGTTCGCTGTCTTTTCATATATTAGCTACGAACCTTTTACTTTGGAAGAAAATATACGTGGCAGCACTAAACGGAAGTAAGTAGTATATGAAAATACAGTAGCCTCCCTCTTAACCGGAACTCCGCTTTAACCGGCCGACATTTTCCCCCAACATCAGGCAAAATTCACGGATGACGACCTCGGGAACTCAGCTTACGCTTTCGAGTTGAAGTACAATCCCGAGGGGAAGGAAGCAAAATTCAGAAAGAAGAACGTCGGTTCTAAATGGATACGCGTTGACCCACACCAGTTTTGAATTCAGATTCAGGGTGTGGCCCGGGGGGGGGGGGGGGGACAAACATTCCTTCCCAGGAACAACGAGATGATCCCCGTAAGATCAGAGATTTTATGTTTTTAATGGTCAAAAGTGCAATCCCCCCCCCCCCCCCCGGAGCTTTAAAATGTCTGATCTATCTGCAAACTGTATTGTGCAAACATTTAAAAAGCTTGAGGGATGCGAACAGATCACCTTACATAGGCGTAACCAGCCTTTTGAACGGGGGGTTGCCCAGACTTTTTAACCTGAACATGTTGGATACAAGCAATATCTTATATTGTAAAACCTGCTAAAACGAATCCCATAAAACCGATCGAATTTCCGTTTTAGACAATTTTCCATCTTAGAAGGTGTACTTGTGTGGTATTTTTTTTAAAGAGGGCTCAAACGCTATTTTTGTTTGCGTGAGGGGGGGGGGGGGTTAGAAGGGGTTCAAAACATTAAAACTAAATCTAATGGTAAAAAAAAAAGATATGTAAATGTCCATGCAGCAGTGATATGAGACAGTAACTAAGTGTGGTCACAATTGTAAAACCTTTTGTCACCCTAACTTCTTATAAAGATTAAAAAAGGCCTTTAATCATGCTGGAAACTTCTATAGGCACAGGGGAACACTACATGAGATCTAAAATTATCTCAGTCAAACTCTTGTAGATGAAATTTTGCCGGATGATTAATCTCAGATAACACATGCGGTACATTAGTACATGCGCACGAAATTTTTTCAGAATGTGACTCCATGACTTCTTAGGGATCACCGGAGGGACCCAAGAAATTTTGGAGGAAAGTTTACATAAATAATTATTATAATATTATAAATAATTATAATATTCATTAATAGCGTTATTTCCTGCCTATAGTCCTCGGCTCAAACAATCATGTTTCGACCCAGAAATTTTATTTCATTATTTAAGTTAAATATTTATCGCGATTTAATAAGTTACATTTTATGAAACAAGATTTCTGGGTCTGAACCTAATTGTTTCATCCGCAGATTATAGGCGGAATTTACGGTAATTCAGGTTTTTTACCCCAGAGTGTGTCGAATATATTAGGTAAAGCAGGTCATGATAATATACACTAAATTTTATAACGATGATAAAAATTATACTATAATGATGCGACTGTAATAATAAAGATAGGTGCTTATATGTCTCTCTGTGTGTGTACGCGCGCGCGTGCTGAGTTCTGAAAAAACAATGCAGCCTGTACTCGTAAGATTTGACAGGACCTGTATGCCTGAACTCATGCATATGGAAGACAATTTCTGGAATTTTTCAATTAATTTTTTATGCGAATTTTTTCGCATTTTGCGGCAATTTTTTCAAATAAGTAAAAAAGAATCCGATTTCAATATTTTACCCTGTAAACTTTGTCTTCTTTTCAATAATGTGTTTTCGAGATTCTTACAGCGATTTTTCAACTTTTAACAATTTTTTAATGTTATCTTTAGAGGGTTTTTTTTTCGCATTTCACGGTGATTTTTTTTTTTTTTTTTTTTTACATTCCTAAAACGAATCCGGTTTAAATCTTTTACCCAATTAGTTAATTTCGTTCCCTGTGGTTTTATAATCTTTTCCGAATTTTTAATGCACTTTCTAGCGCGGGTTTTCGTGCTTTGAGGCGATTTTTTTTGACATTTTTTGAAACAGAAAAAACTCTCTGGTAATTTTTGCAATTGCCGTGATTAAATTCGAATTGGAATAATGTCAAATCAGCTCTTATAAGAAAGCTGAAAATTTAATTTTGCTCGAAATAAAAAACGCAATAATTCAAGATTCGCTTGTTTCGAGACAGAAGAGGTCGTAGCTTGCTCGGGAGTACGTTGCCGAAGGCAGCCCCCCCCCCCCCGCCCCCAATCCTAGATTTGTTTAATTCTACGTTCGTTTAAAAAAAACCAACCACTTCTCTAGTAATGAAGTTTTCTTTCAGGGACAGGGTTTGAAATAACGCGCGGGATCGTGCGATTTGTGCACAGAAAAGGAAAGTCTCTCATAATAAAAAATGCTGTGCAGTATTTCCCCCTTCAAATTCTTTCACAGACCTGTGATTCTTCATTAAGTATTTAAAAAAAAATTGGGTCCGCGATTTTTATTTCTTTTATGGAATTTCTGAAAATCAATTCGTGAATCAGGCCCGGAAAAAATTGAGAATTTCTTCAAACGATCGTGGAAAAATATCGGGAATTTCAATAAAAGAGTGCCGAAAGTAATCGCCAATTTCGTTTAAAGATTGCGCAAAAAAATTACAAATTTCGATAAAGGATTGACGAAATTTTTTTTCAAATTTCGTCAAGATGTTGCGGAAAAGAATAGAGAATTTTGTTAATTGGTACGGAAAGATATCGAGAACTTTTCCGAACTGTCGCGCAATACTATCCCGAATTTCGACAAATGATCTCCCTGTAAAAATATCAGTTTCGTCAATCGGTCGCAACAGAAAATAAATTTCGTCAAAGAATCACGGTAAAAAAGAGAATTTCGTCAACGGATCGCAGAAAGAAAGCGCGAATTTCGTCAAAAGATTACGGAAAGAAAAAGCGAATTTCATCAAAAGATCGCGGAAAGAAAACGCGAATTTCATCGAAGGATCGCGCGCTAAAGAAATGCCAATTCCGTCAAAATACTGCGGCAAAAAATGCGAATTTCGTCAAAGGAAGCGGTAAAAAACACAAATTTTTCAAAAGTAAGTGGCGAAAAGTGCGGATTTCGACAAAAAATCGCGTAGAAAGACGTGAATTTCGTCACACGATTTTGGGGTGAAATTTTAAATATCATGAAATGATCACAGAATAAAATCGCGAATTTGTCAAAATTTACTGCACTGGGCTAAAAGGTTGAAACGAGGTTCCTTTTCCTACTTTCAAAAGAACGCCGCGAAACGAGAAAAAATTCTAAAAATCGTATACAAATTTTCAGAGGAAAAAATTACTATATTGACTTGAAAGACTGCAACCATATTCCGTTCAAGAATGTAAAAAAAAATGGCCACGAAACACTAAATTCAACCAATCAACCAACCTGCAGATTAATTTGAATTTTCTGTGCTATTATTTTTCATTTACAAAGGAAGCAGGGTATCTGCCCCCCCCCCCCCCCTTTTCCTCGACTAATCGAAATTTGGAATTATCGTTTCACATTTGCATCCCCTTTCAAATTTTTGAAGTGAAAACTTCTTTAGGCGCGTTGAGCTTTTTTTGAGATGGAGAAAAATCACTGATTTGGAGACACTGTTACGTAACCGACATGCTAGCATTTTGGCACATAGACACTAGCGCGCCAAGCGTGAATGACAGGAACTTTTCCCTCTTCAGCTCAATCCGCAAAAGAAGAACGAAGCTAAAACTCACTTTTTCTACCGGCGTTCACACAGGAACACACACACACACATTATCAGTTTTCAAAAACTTCTTTATAGTCCAGGCAATAGGGAATTTTACCTAGCAAAATTAATGGTAGTACTGGAAATCAGCTTTCTAGATGTTTTTTGGGTCGCTGAATCCGAATTTGTAACTTCCCACTAAATTTTCCCCCGGCAACCTCCCCAAAGTTTGGTAAAAAGCCCCCCAAAAAAGGTTTTTATTAAAAAAATCAATTTTTTTATTGTTTTAGAAAAAAAGTATCTAGAAATTCAGAAAGTAGACAAAATTTCCAACAAAGTAGATATATGACATTATGACTTAGGATGAAGGGGAAGGGGGGATCTGCCTCGGAACATGCGCGCGGTGCTGCGTAAACCAAGTTGCGCAATTCCACTTAACCACTCACACGTTTACATTAGCCCTCCCATCTTCCCTCCGAACTTTCTCTATAAGATTTACTTTAAGATTTTTTGGTCGCTGAATCCGAATTTTTAACTTTCCCCCCAAAATTTCCTTTCCGACCCCCCCCCCTTCAAATAGTTGTTTTTAACTTAAATTTCTCATTGTTTTAGGGGAAAAGCATTACGAAATTCAGAAACTAGACAAAATTTGCAACAAATAGGATATATGACATTACGAATTAGGATGAGCGGGGAGGGTGAGGGCTGCTTCGGAACATGCACTGCGGCGCTACGTGCACTAAATGATGAAGTCCAGGCAATAGGGGATTTTATCTGGCAAAATTAATGGTAGTACTGGAAATCGGCTTTTTAGATGTTTTTTGGGTCGCTGAATCCGAATTTGTAACTTCCCACCAAAATTTCACCCGGCAACCCCTCAAAAAATTGATTTTTTTGAAAAAATTTGGTTTTTGAGAAAAGCGCGCGGCGAATGTTCCGAGGCAGCCCCCTCTCTCCCCCTTTTATCCTACGTCATAATGTCATATATCCTATTTGTTGCAAATTTTGTCTAGTTTCTGAATTTCGTAATGCTTTTCCCCTAAAAAAATAAGAAATTTAAGTTAAAAACAACTATTTGGGGGGGGGGGATTTTGGGGGTAAGTAAAAAATTCGGATTCAGCGACCCAAAAAACTTAAAGTAAATCTTATAGAGAAAGTTCGGAGGGAAGATGGGAGGGCTAATGTAAACGTGTGAGTGGTTAAGTGGAATTGCGCAACTTAGTCCACGCAGTACTGCGGCGCTTGTTCCGAGGCAGATCCCCCCTTTCCCTTCATCCTAAGTCATTATGTCATATATCTAATTTGTTGCAAATTTTGTCTACTTTCTGAATTTCTAGCTACTTTTCCCCTAAAACAAAAAAAAAATTGTTTTTTTTTTTAAATAAAAACCTTTTTTGGGTGGTTTTTACCAAAATTTGGAGGGGGGGGGGGGTTGCCGGGGAAAATTTTGGTGGGAAGTTGCAAATTCGGATTCAGGGACCCAAAAAGCCGATTTCCAGTACTACCATTAATTTTGCTAGGTAGAGTCCCTATACGGTCTCTATTGCCTGGACTATTAGGCGCGTTGAGCATTTTTTGAGATGGAGAAAAACCACTGATTTGGAGACACTGTTACGTAACCGAAATGCTAGCATTTTGGCACATAGACACTAGCGCGCCAAGCGTAATATAATTGTGGTATTGTATTCATTAATAAAAATACTTTTGGATAGTATTGAATTGGAGTATGGATTTCAATATTTGGATAGTATTGAATTGTAATGGTTGCCATTTATATTTTACCGGATAAATCTTTAAATGCAATGCGAGAATTTTTGTACGAAAATTTGTTTATTTATATGTACATGTATAATTTAATATAATAATATTTATTACAAATTATTAATGTTTATTTATATGTAATTTATAGTTAAATTATATTACTATGTGTTATATAATAACATCCTTTCCAATTAAAATTAATTTAAAAAGCTATTTTAAAATATTTAAATTAAATCAAAAAACTTTTTTACTTTAAATTTTAAATTCTACCTTTAAATATTCATTAATTTTCGTTAAGTTCGTTTTTCAGTTAAATTTCACCTAAAAACAATTTGAATTTAATCGCCATAAAAGATCGTCAAAAATTATCAATAATAAATATTAACATTATCACTTTCTTCCGTAATAGAATATTTTTATAATAATTTTCAAATCTAAAATTCATCATTTAACGTTATTTCATTCAAACACTTTTATTACTCTGTGTGGCATCGTCGATTTTAAAATCAACCAATCAGCATCTTTGGCGCCGAACGCACATTCGTTGATAGCGTCATCACGCTCTCTTGGGCTTTGGACGGCGACGTGCCAAGAAGGGCATGGAGCCGCTCCGCAAAAATTCTTTTTTTTACCGTTGGATTAAACAGATCCTTTGGTCCTTTTATTTCTCATGATTTTCCTTTTAAAGGGAAATGTCCTAATCAAAAGATGCTACAATAGTTTATATCTACGAATTGGTAATTATCGGAAACTTCGTAATAACGTTGAAGATGAACGGTGTCAACCCTCTACAGAAAAGTTACGACCAAATACTTTGGAGTCACGGAATTAAAGTGAAAGAAAGTTCCCGTTTAGAAAAATTATAATGGAAAGATAAAAAAAACGTGTTACAAGAGGCATACTGGATAATGGTATTGTGTTAATCGTTTCCTGAGTATTTTACAAGATATTGGTATGTAATCTTCATTCTTAATACTAACTCTACGTAATTATGGATGAACGCCCTTTCCGTTACAAATAATTTTTTGTCACCGTACGGCTAATAAACTGATAATCTATCTTTCTTAAATTATGCTGGATGACAACAAAAAATACAGTGATCCAAAGACCGTTGATTGACTTTGAATTTATCTTCAGAATAATGAACTCAACTACGAATCCCGATGTTTCAAAATTCGTAAATAATGATTAACTTGTTCAAACAAATTTAATTAATTGATCTCAGAAAAGTAAATGTTAATTAGCCCATATTGATAAATAAGTATCAATGTTATTCTTAAAAAAATGTATGTCATGAGTGATTTATTAATATTTGTATAATAAGTGTGCACTTCTCTCCCCCCCCCCCATTCAATAAATATAATATTTCAATAAAGGAAATTATTTATTTAAATATATTTGTGTATTTTCCTGTGTTTTGATTTATGTGTCTCTTAATATTATCATAAAGTGCCAAATTAATTTACTGCAATGAAATATTATAGAATTATTAAATATAAACATTTAAAGAAAAAAATTTAACACTTGGCACAATTTAAATATGTTCAACATATACAATTTTCAGGCAAGAAATGTTTTCTTTGTTCAGGTGAGTCTAGAGTTTGTTATTTATATTTTACCATCAAGTTAACCAGTTTATATTTATTTCCTTCCTTCACATGCAATGTATATTAACCACTAACGATCATTGGCCATATTTAATAGTAAACTTTCTCCTCTCTAATTCATAATATTAAATCTACATAATTTTTTATAACTCCTATTTTTAATAATAATTTAAATTCCTTTTCTCCTTTCATCTTATTATATATATATATATATTTTTTTTTCTAACCTAACATTTATGGTGCCTTTGCCAAACTTTCGAACTTCTATTTTTTTTTAATGGGACTCTTTCTGGGTTATTTCTTTCAGTATTGTTTATTTATTAAAATTCAATAGAAAATTTCAAAAATATGATATAAATATATACATTTTTAATGCATTCTCCGGGACTTCTTCAGGAAAAATACTTTATTGTTGCTATATATACATTTGTTATTGTTTAATATATATTTTTTTTATTTTGAAATTATTACATACATATTGAGTTAAAACATGTCTGAAGTTACATTTTTTAAAAATAAATATCAGACTATAAAAGGTTTATTTTGCAAATTATTTTTTTTTCTGTTTACATATTTTTAAATATATAAGGATGATTTTGAAATAATGATTTACGATGTTATTAATTGATTACAAGGTCAATATTCCTAAAAATTAAATTTTTTTTGTGATTTCTTAAATCGGTGTATGGTTGTAGAGACCTGATCAATCTTTACCTCCATTTTGTTATTTTGTCCCTGATCCAGACATTTTAACAATTGCATTGATTTGAATGAATCCCAATTCATTTGGTGTAATTTTTTTTTACTCCCAAGATTGTGCAATATAAGAATTTTAAATATAAAATTTTCAGGTTTGATTTTCATTTACATAGGTTTTGGAGTATTATGGCTCTCGAGTAGGATAAAATAAACATTTTTTATACAAATAATATTCAATTTTATTCTGAGAATAAATTTTTCAATTATATAGAAATTATTTAAATCTGATCTTTCTATCCTAGTGCAATAATTTATATTTTATTTTCTGCATGGTTTTCCTTTTCAGGAAAATTACTTACATACCAGAAAATTTATTTATTTTTGTTTTATTGCAAAATTTTAGTACATGTTATGAATTTTTTACATTGTTTAAAAAATTACTTGATATATATAAAAAGTTAAAATTTCATTTTACATTTTATTGATAAATTGTGATCAATTAGGATTGAATTTATAAATGAGTAGTCTATGTTTTGCGGGCCAAAACAGGCAGTGTGCTAGTACGTAATAGTACACTGGAATCTATTTGTTTTTACCATTCAGCATTCTTGATATATCATAATTTTTTCATTTAAAATTTACCATAGCTACAAACTACGCCAACTTCTTTTTTTAATATATTTTTATTTTGTATATCAATATCACATTGCCATATTTTTTTATATATATATACTCAACTATTAATTTTCATTTTACATTAATTTGATAAATTATGGTCATTTGACATTTATGAATTTTTAACTTATATCATTTAAATTTCTGAATATATTTATATATCTCTTGTCATACAACCTTAAATTTGTTTACAAATGAAATAATTTACAAAAGATATAGATATAAATATGTGAAAATTACACTATTTTCCAGATTTTATTAATATTTATCAAACAACATTGACTTACAATATCTGCAATTCTCTCATGTCATTTTAATATTACCCCTTAAAATTCATTTTTTTTTTCAAGCTATAGTATATTCAGTTTTACCCACCGGTTTTTATTTAATACTTTTTTTGTAGTCTGTTTGTACACAACGGTTTTGTGGATTAGCCTGTGCTTATTAAACCGAAAAATCCAGTGTTTTGTGGCAACAGACTACACTTCATTTGGAAATTCGAGGCTC
Organism: Maratus speciosus; assembly: GCA_963932465.1. Lineage (NCBI taxonomy): Eukaryota > Metazoa > Arthropoda > Arachnida > Araneae > Salticidae > Maratus > Maratus speciosus. The sequence goes on from OZ010792.1 coordinate 39,392,150, forward strand.
TTTTTGCTGTTATGAAGTCAAGTTAACCATGTCCTTGTACTTTTCAGCGCCACCAGATTTCTGGGTCTCAGACAGTTTAGAGAGTCCAGTCGCAATTTCTGGACGCAATAACTTAAATTTTAATTACTATTTTATAGATTTTTTTCTTACCATGATTGTTTCGTATGCGTTACAATCCAGAGCAGTAGAATCTCGTAATTCTCGCTGGCATTTAGTTAAGGGTCGTGACACAAAGGAATATGGCATTCCTCCGCCTTCCAGTCTTGTTCTGCGGTTTAGGAAACTTCGGATAAAATCCATTTATTTTATAATATTTATTTGATGTTATAGCTAAATTTCAAATTTATTTATTTATTATTCACTTACAATAGCAATTTTTTTTAACTTTGAGAGAATATAGTGTTGTTATTTTGCTGAGGAATTTATTTTAATAATAAAGTTAGTTAAATTTAAAGGGTACCCTGTAGCTTATAAAATTGAGATAGGAATATATAAAAATGAAAAATAAGGAAATGAAAAATATGATAAAATATTGAAATGATGAATAAAAATATAAAATAAAATATAAAAAATGAAATGAAAAAATTGAAATAATATAATAAAATGAAATGTATATAAACATATAGATTAGACTGATCTAGGCGAATGTTAGGACTTTGCTTATGTGTTGTGTAGAATGTTTGTTTTTCCCTCAGGCTGACCTGGTCCAATTCAGTTATGATGAGCACACACAGAGGGTAAACTTGGCTTAGCTTGGGTAATTTAACCTTCCAATAAGTCCCTCACGGTGCAGTTATATCTATTTTGGATATCATGGGCAGTATACTTCTCAAATTGAGCGGAATAGTTTGTTTGAGTTTGTAAATATATTTTTTTTTTGTTTAACGCTAGGAAACTTAGATCAGTCATTCCATTGTTGTCGAAGGTCATACTATGGGGCAACTGCCTTACGTTTTTGACCTGTGTACACAATGAAGAGATTGTATATTGCAATCTATTTTTTGCTGCTATTTTACTTTATTTCCTCAGCATTTAACATTTCAGTACCAATATTTTTTAAGAGAAATTTTATGAAATAAATATAAAAATTACTAGCCAAATTAAATAATATGAAATTTAATTATTATTCTTTTAAAAAATTTCAAGTAATATTAGACATATATGATTTAAAAAAAAAAAACTCAGATTTCTAAGCCAAAATTTCTTGAATATATTCAATTGTTAGAATCTTTTTTTCTGTATATATACAGATTTGCTATATATTATAAAAGTTCTAGATAAATAGTAACGTACATATGCTAATTTTATTTTGCCCTTTTTAAAATTATTTATTCAGTTGTGAGAGCCATATTTACATAGGTCACTTACCTCATCCTTACTTTGGTGCAATACATTGAAGTCTTGGAGAATGTCTTGGGTTTCTTCATGGTGAAATTTTTAACTTACCTGAACATCTATTTCCTGTAAAAATTTGTTGTTTTGGTTCTTTATGTTTTCATCTTTGGTTCTATGTGTTTGCATTACGAGTTGATGTTGATTTGTAATTGTTATGTCAGTATTTGAGTATGCCAAAGATTTTAGAAAAATTTGTATACTTAAATTTTTATATAACACATTTTATGTGTAGGCGCAAGCGTATTTATTATTATATATATTTTTATACATTTTTATGTTGTGTTTATGTTGATATGTGTCAATTGTCCAAGAAACTGGGGCAGATAATTCCTTTTGATTTTGGCTTTGTTTTTTTTTTAAGTTTTGGAAAGTTCCAATTGCTCAATGCCACAGGCAATAACTTTTTTTTTAATGCTTTTTTTTCCTTAGGGGTAAGGTAAATGTTATATAATAACATCCTTTCCAATTAAAATTAATTTAAAAAGCTATTTTAAAATATTTAAATTAAATCAAAAAAACTTTTTTACTTTCAAATTTTAAATTCTACCTTTAAATATTCATTAATTTTCGTTAAGTTCGTTTTTCAGTTAAATTTCACCTAAAAACAATTTGAATTTAATCGCCATAAAAGATCGTCAAAAATTATCAATAATAAATATTAACATTATCACTTTCTTCCGTAATAGAATATTTTTATAATAATTTTCAAATCTAAAATTCATCATTTAACGTTATTTCATTCAAACACTTTTATTACTCTGTGTGGCATCGTCGATTTTAAAATCAACCAATCAGCATCTTTGGCGCCGAACGCACATTCGTTGATAGCGTCATCACGCTCTCTTGGGCTTTGGACGGCGACGTGCCAAGAAGGGCATGGAGCCGCTCCGCAAAAATTCTTTTTTTTTACCGTTGGATTAAACAGATCCTTTGGTCCTTTTATTTCTCATGATTTCCCTTTTAAAGGGAAATGTCCTAATCAAGAGATGCTGCAATAGTTTATATCTACGAATTGGTAATTATCGGAAACTTCGTAATAACGTTGAAGATGAACGGTGTCAACCCTCTACAGAAAAGTTACGATCAAATACTTTGGAGTCACGGATTTAAAGTGAAAGAAAGTTCCCGTTTAGAAAAATTATAATGGAAAGATAAAAAAAACGTGTTACAAGAGGCATACTGGATAATGGTATTGTGTTAATCGTTTCCTGAGTATTTTACAAGATATTGGTATGTAATCTTCATTCTTAATACTAACTCTACGTAATTATGGATGAACGCCCTTTCGGTTACAAATAATTTTTTGTCACCGTACGGCTAATAAACTGATAATCTATCTTTCTTAAATTATGCTGGATGACAACAAAAAATACAGTGATCCAAAGACCGTTGATTGACTTTGAATTTATCTTCAGAATAATGAACTCAACTACGAATCCCGATGTTTCAAAATTCGTAAATAATGATTAACTTGTTCAAACAAATTTAATTAATTGATCTCAGAAAAGTAAATGTTAATTAGCTCATATTGATAAATAAGTATCAACAGGCTCGGACTGGCCCATCGGCCCGAGGGCCGGTGCGCCCTCGCCCAGGGAAAACGTCGCGCCCCTAAGTGCCTAAGCCGCTCCAATATTTTTTCACTTGTTGTATACATACATTCTGATTAGTGTACTAAATTTCAAGAATTCGTTTAGGGATAATCATCAATTAATAGACAGCACAAGAGACGTATTTTTTATTATTATCACAAAGAAATTAAAGATATATCGTAGCAATTTCAGAATCGGAAACCAAAACGGACATCTTTGCATGCGATTGAAAGAGAAAATATGCACCCAACGAGAGCTTTAGTAGCCATTGCGCCCTGGACGAAATTTTTTTCATCGCTTCTTTTCATGATATGTTTTAGAATTTAACTAACCAGTATTTTGCATATTTTCAGTCCTTTTGCTTTTAGTACTCTGCGCCCCCTTTCTTTATAGCCGCCCCTGAATGCACATATAATGGTGCTTTTTGAAAGAGAAAAAAAAGAGAGACGTATCAGAAGTCAAAAAACTTTTTGTATGGATTTTGTTTTTGATTGGAAAACATGATGATCTTTCTTTTCGGGGAATACAAAGTTGAGGATACTTTTGGATTGCAATCCTGCGAGCTGTGGTATCTCGCAGACAGCGTTTTCTCATTCACAAAATCTGCCGTTATTTTCGGATAGTAATCTCGCGCCTAGTTTAGGAGTAATCAGTGAAAATACATAAAAAAAAAAAATACATATGCGTCGAAATGAGAACCTCCTTCTTTGTTTAAGTCGGTTAAATAATACTGGCTATGTACCCTGCAGCTTGCATGAATACAATCCCTGGGGCACTTACACTCACGTACGGAAACTTAAATATTTCCCTTGATCTTTAACAATGATAAAAGTTTTGCAATCATGGGAAGAGTGTGCTGGGAATAGTAAATTTACTTAATTGTTTTAGGGATTTTAGACTAACAAAGCAATGTTTTAGGGTGTACTTTTTCTGTAGAAACCTTTTCATAACGTGGTATCAATTCAGTTCTTTATGGACACATAATAGTAATTTTTTAAGGATAAAAAATACCAATTATTTTCACAAGCGAGCATTATTTTCACATTCAAATACAGGGGCGCGCCGACCCTGTGTGCAAAGTGTGCACTGCACACATGCGCCAGAATAGTAAAGGCGCCAAATAGTTTAGGCGAGGCTGAAAAATTTGAAAAACTTTTATCCAATTTAAATTTATTAAAGCTGTATTCAAAATCGAAAGTGTGTCATTTCTGATGACACATTTATGAGTTCATTTTTACTTTTAAGATATATGAAATTTGTAGATGCTCGTCAGCGGCATTGCTTTAGGTTAGGGGGAGGGGGTCTCAAACCGAAAGGCGCCATGGTGTCGAAAGGTCACGGTCGTTGTAAGGCGCCGCGGAAGGCTTAAGGGCGCCGTCATGCGCCTAAAATAAATTTTAAAAAAGCGCTAGAAGCATAAAAAAATCGGAACGGCGACCACGAATGCCCCTTTTGACATCCCTACTCTAGATCAGACCTGTCCAACTTTTCAGAAAACAGGGCGCACTGCAGCTGGGGGCAAACATGGAAGGCTTCATTATTAAAATAATTGAAAATATATAACACTTCTATCTTACTGTAGTATTGGTAGTGATACACATACTAACGACATAAAAACGAGTAGTATATTAAATGGCACAATGGTAAAGCAGCATAAGACCCCAGGTTATGCACGGTTCCCACGTAAAAGTAAATTGCCGAAAAAAGCACAAATCAATCACAGCAATCGGCTACATTATAACAAAAATAATAAATAAATAAAACAGGATGGAGCTCAAAATGCAATGCATTTAAAAAAAAAAGAAATGAAAAACGCCATTCGATTCCAACCCAATTTAATAGCCATGCATTGTAACATTGCATAACATTGAATGCTTTTACGCATAAAAACGAGCCCATGAGCATCAGGGTTGCTGGCTTTTAGCCAGGCCAAAAAAAGCCGGCCGGCTTTTTTTGGTTTTAACCACTTAAAAAAAGCCAGTTTTTGTTTTTTAAAGTTGGTTTACAGTAAATTTGTTTGAAATTTGGATCAATTAATTTTTAATACATTTATAAATATTTTCTACTAAAAAAATAATAGATTTCTATTAAATTTTATCAAATAAATAAGTCTTTATAACTTCCAGAAGACAACTGTGAACGCATTATCTCTGAAAAAAAATATATATATATATAAACATTGAAAAGGATATAAGTTAGGCTGCGAACTGGTGTTTTAAAATTCTATATTAGATAGCTCCACATATACTACACATTTTAAAGATTATATTTAATTAAAACTGTTCTTAACTGCTCTGCTCAACAAGCGCAAAATGTTTTGACGCATTTACAAATTCATTTGTTAACGGAAAGATGTAAAATTCAAAAGCCTGACCATGGAAGCGATTTGGAATCGAACTGTGTTTTCCATTTTTTGATCCATCAATTACCTATTGAGCTATAAAGAGATTTTGATCACGTGACAAACACGGTTTTTCACCCTTTTCTGAGTGGTTTCTTATTTCGTGCGGAAATTTGGTTCAAAACGCTCACTTTGACACTATGTTCTGAAAAATCTATTGCGTTTGCAAAAAAAAGCCTAGAAAAAACAGTGCAATTACATAGTTTCTGAACAACAACATCTGCTAGTTTCATGCATTTCTGAACAAAAATAAATTAAAACTTATGTCAGAAAGTTGCCGTTTTCGATTTAACAGCCTTAATGACAAAATGTAACACATCAAAATGGAAACGAGAAATTAGAAAAGATGTTTTATTTGAGGAGAGTGGTACATAAGTGTATAAAAAATAGAGCATTTAAACAAAAAAAAATTCTCAAAATAAAATTTTTAAAAGCTTGTTGCTATGCATATTCATGCATATGCAATTCATGAATCTATTCATAATGTTTTTAATAGTGAGAAATGGTGGTGTTTTTATTAATATGACTGTGTATAATTTTAAATGTTTGCTAGAAATAAAATAAGACTTGTATATTAATAGCTCTTAAAATTAAGTAATAAAACATATAACTAAGTAACCATTGTCCTCTTTAATTTTATAAAGCAGTAAAAATGAAAAAATTGGCAGTTGGTATGGCCCTTTTAAAATTTAGCAGACATATTTGCAATTCTGAATACAAATCACTAGCAAAATCATATCTAAGTTTTATTCCAGTATTAATGTCCTCATTATTGAGAAATTGGGTTACTTATTAAACTGTAAATCAATTAAATGTCCTTAAAACTAATTAAAAACACTTTAAAATGTGTAGTTTATAATTACAATGCTTTATTGTATAAAAGACAATTATGGCCAAAAAAGCCAATTTTGGCCAAAAAAGCCGGTTAAAACCAATAAAAGCCACCGGCCTGGCTTTTTTTAATTTTAGCCGGCTTTTTTGCTACCCTGATGAGCATGTAAGGAAGTTTCATGTCATTTACAGTAGGGAAGCATGTTTTTGAGAACAACCTCAAAATGAATTACGTTTTATTGAAATTTTAATTGAATATTTTATAGATTTGCTTCTAACAAATTATAATAGATCAAGTGCTAGTTTTACTCGCGTACAGAGAGTTCATACAATAAATTTATTAATTTCTAACTACAATCTTACAAAATATAGTTGTTAAACGAATAATAAGACTTTGCAAATAACTCGGAATTATTTTATTAAATATTTTTTTCAATAATTGCCTTCAATAATTGAATTCAATTGGAATGAAAAACGCTGATTATTTATCATTGTGATCCGTTTTACCTAAAACAAAGGCCTTGTACAAAGTTTGATATTGCCATTGTGCCAAGTACGCTTTGAAAGGAGGTTACAAAGTTGCATGGCCACTTTGGTCTGTGCCACGTTTTTTTAGATAGGTTTTTAATTAATATCTCAGGTAATTACGGACAATTCTTTTGGAAAATCTTTATCGACAGTCCTTGGATGATTTCGCGTCGATAGGTACCTCGAACTCTCCTCAACTCCCCCGCTGAGCGCCAGCAAGATAAAGTTTATGAATAAAGGAAAACTGCGATTTTCTGAAAAATTGTATGACCTAGGACAATCTCTATAGTTTTCCTGAAAGGTTTAAATAAATTCCTACTACTTCTAATTTTTTCGTAATTTTATTTTCAGTAGATTTGGAAAAAGTAGGGAAGACATAATTTTGCCATACATTTTCGACGAATTTCTGAAAATATAATTGTATCTATTATTGTATATGTTTTTGAGTTCTGCGTTACGAGGTTTTTCAAACGATTCCCCCCCCCCCCCCCCTCCATTTTGTCTTAAATACGTACCCGTTCACTGTGTGAAAATGGGGAAAAAGCTGCTAATTGTTGAGATTTGTTATGTAAATGTTTTTCTTAATTTTTGGAAAATTGTATGGGGTAGTAATGAACAAATTAAAACTTTAAAATGACCTCTACTGATAAAAAATAATTAGTTAAGAGGAGAGGAGTGAGTGCTTAGTAATGTCCAGGCCAAAATGTTTAAAACAATATGTCACATGGAAAAATTAATTTTCTCCCCCACGAGGGGAATGCCACCTAATAGTCTGGGGTAAAGTCCTGCATCGGGTCGGGTTACCCGCTTTTACCCGAACCCGACCCGCACTCGGCGCTATATTTTCGCGTTGCGGGTCGGGTCGGGTTGACTTTAACTATTTTTGTTACGGGTCGGGTTCGGGTTGACCCGATTTTTTAAAAGGATGTGGAAAATATTTTTTCACGTTAAAAGCCTATATAAAAACGCAGATCAAAGTTTCACAAAAGCAAAATGCGTGCCTGTCTGTTTTGTCATTAGTCGTCCTTTCACGAGTCTTCGAAATAACAAATTGCATTATATTTTTATCGTATTTTAAAAATACAATACGCAGCAAAACGCTAAATGGTCCTTCCTGTCTGTCACACAGTAGTTGTCAAAGTTAGAAGTATCAAGACTTATAGAACATTAGCAATCGCAATCTGTTTTGCAATGATTAAAAATGAATTTAACATTTGGAGATTCAAATTTTAAATCTCCACAATTCCTAAACTACTTGACTAAATGCCTTTCTGTTTAGTTTTCTTAAGTAAAATTTAATGACAAAGCCAAATATGATGTAAAAATTATAGCATTTGTATTGAAAATTTCAGAGTTCGGTACAATTTTAGAAGTATGAAGATGAGCCTTAAGATTTATTTTTTTTTTATATAACTTGAAAGAATACATAATTTCCTATCGAATGTTTATTTAATTGTTTTCAGGAAAAATTTGGTGAGTAAAATGCATGAGGTCATTATTTCATTTGACCGACTACACCTTAAAACCGTCAGATACAAATGATATTTATTCATGAAATTGGCCATCATATGAAATTAGAGAGCACTCATCTTAGACTGATGTAGTTATTTGCAGAGAAAAAGAGTATCAGGGAAAGAAAAGTCTTCTGGGGAAAAATTAGAGAATGTGTCCCCTTTAATGGAGAACTACCATCGTATTATAGTATCACCGCGGTAGTGCTTGAAGTGACCTATGTAGTACTAATATACATTAGCTGAATCAGTATTGCACATATATTAAGTGCACCTGTTACACAAATTTAATTAAAATTGGTTTTTTTTAATAAAATTTTTCTGAATTAATACATTATTTTTTTTACTGTTCATTATAATAAAAAAAGAGACATTTAAATTCAATATTTCAATGTAAAATGTTGAGGTTCTTTAAAATATAAGAGTTGAAGGAAGTCTAAAGTTCTAAATTTTCATTCTTTTTCAGCAATCCATTATAAATTTTTTCACAGCTATATTTAACTGAAAAATAAATACCCTGAAAAATACCCAAAGTGGTTATTTTGCATCACTGGGTGCACTAGGACAGGTTTTCGACTATCCTCACAAACATTTTGAGCCTCGTACGTGCCGTGTAGATTCTGCTAGCCATCGCACACAGACAGAGCAAAACTTTGTTTTATTAGTATTTTTACTTTCTTCTATCTTTACAAGAAGAAAGTATTAGATTCGTGAAAATTTTCAACATCCGGTTTTCGACGGATTTATACATTTTAGAATGTCCTGAACACGATTTGATGGTTTTTAGAAAATGTCTGTCCGTCACTCTGTCTGTCACTCTGTGAGTCTGTATGTCACAAAGATTTTGTAAGCGCCCTATCTCAAGAACTAATGCACGGAATTTCACAAAACTTTACAGTTAGACCTTAATATAAACTAGTCCTGATTAGTTTTTGGTGAAAATCGCCCATAGATGGCGCTGCTATGTGGCATTTTTCCCGATTTCAGCAATAATCTCAAGAACTACTGCACGGATTTTTATAAAACTTTAGATACAGTTAGTCCAGGATATAGTTAGCTGTTCATTAAGTTTTTGGTGAAAATCGCCCAACAGGTGACGCTGCTATGCTGCATTATTCTTGATTATCGCAATAGCTTTAACTCAAGAAAAAATGCACGAATTTGCATCAAACTTCATATTTGAATAGTCCCTGATATAAATTAATGCTGTTTAATTTTTGGTGTAAATCTCCCAAGAGGTGGCGCTGCTGTGCTGAATTTTCCACGATTTCTGCAATAGCTGTATCTTAAGAACAAATGCATGAATTTTCATCAAGCTTCAGATTCAGTTAGTCCCTAATATAAACTGGTGCTAATTAGTTTTTGGTGTAAATAGCTCCACTGGTGGCGCTGCTATGTGGAATTTTTTACGATTTCCGCAATAGCTCTATCTTAAAAACTAATGAACGGATTTTCATCAAACTTCAGATTCAGTTAGACGTGAACATAAGTTGTTGATTATTAGATTTTGGTGTAAATATACCTATCCCGTGGCGCTGATATGCTACATTTTGCATGATTTACATGATTTTAGCGATAGTCCTATCTCAAGAACTAATGCACAAAATTTCATGTCTTTAGAATCCTCATGATGGGCATAGATTGCCATTTAATTTTGGCTCTGTACTAGAGAATTTTGAAATATTAACATGTATGAGATAGAAGAAAGTTTTGGGATTGGCATATCCGACTAGTTAATTTAGAACTTGGGTTCATTGCACGAAAATTGGGAATTCGAAAAATAAAAAAATCTGACAGAGAAGGAAGGGTTAAGAGTGTGACAAGGTAAAGATACGCTTAACTTCTTAGCAATGTAAACGTCAAAATGAATATGCATTTTTCATAACAATTGTTACATAGCCAGCATAGGGGTTCTATATTTGCTTATATAAAATCAAATGTTCCGGGACTGGAACATTTTAGAATGCACCCCTGATTATAATCTACGTGTGGTAATTGTTTAAGGCGCATCTTAATTGGCGTTACATTATTTTAAAAGAAATAAAAGTACTATAAGAAGCTCCGATGTAATACGGACACCATTGGTTTCAGAAAAAATATTTCTACTTTTATGTGTATTTACCGTATTACGAGCCACTCCTTTCTTTGTGTCTTAGTGCTACCATTGATTAATTCAACACAGCTATATTTCGAAATTAAAGTTTATTTGAACTGTTTTAATTTTTAAGTATAAATATAAATAAAGATCAGATCTTAAAAATTCCGGGAGTAATGGGGGTAAAAGAAGCTGGTTTATGTAGGAGGTATGCCATTTGTGGGGAGGGAAGCAAGCTGAAACACCCACTTTTTAGGGATGCCCGTTATTTGTATAGCTGCCAACATTCCTTATTTTTAAAGTCAAACAACAATATTTTAAGCTAGAAATTTAATTTAATAAATGAAATAAAAAAGAACCCTGTAGAAACAAGACACATTTCATTAAATAAATTTTCTGGTTCAAATTCTTTTATTAGATCTGAGGAAACCACCGGAAGGTTGGCTTGGCAGTTATGCACTTATACTCATTGAAAAAAAAAATATATTTTTTTTCCTTTTTTTTGGATGTGTGTGTGGGGGGGTGGGGGTCTGGGGGGTGTTTAGGAATATGGGTCGCCAATTGAAGTTCTGCACACAGGCGCCGGATACTTCTGGCGCGCCCCTGTTCAAATAGCTTTATATTTCAGCATTCCAATACCTATAATACGTGGTACAAAAGAAGCTTGAGATTTAGTTTTCAAAATTTCTATTTCCAAACAGAAAGTATATTCTTGTTCTAATTATGAATATTTTTTAAACGAAGTTTGCATACCGAATGTTTCTTGTGTGTTGAAGGAGAAATTTGTAGATACCACATGTAAATATGCTACTTGGTTAATAATATGAATAATAACAAAACAGTAGATGATAAAAAGTAGTGGCTCTCAGATTGTAACAGAAATTGAATTTATGACATTTTAAACTGGCTTGATAACTAATTCCTATTACGTTAAAGAAAAATATTTTTTTTAAAAAAGGTTGAAGCCCGTAGCAGCACCGCAGCAACCCTATTTGGCGCTTTGTGCAAAAAACAGTGTTAGCTTTTCTAAGGATCCTCAGTGCATCAATGGTGATAGTGGAAAAAAATGTGGTTTACAACTTACAAATTCTGCTAAAAATAATCGTAAAAAAATATGTAGGTACCAATCAACTGAAAATAATGTCTACTAGTTATTGTTATGCATAAATTATGTTTCCGAAGTCGTATACTTATTGACAATTGTACCAACTTTTACGTTTCAAGCAATAATACCCCATTTTTGACACCTTATTTGAGTTTCTTGGATCGAGACAGCCCGGAAAAAGGCATAGTTTATATGCATTAAATTAAATTGTGGTAGGGTTAGAAGGGTTTAAATTTGAAGATGTTAAAGATAAATCCATTTCAGAAACTTAATTTTTAACTTCATAAAAATTATCTGATGCTTTTTTATTAATTCATTAGAGATATAGTGAATAGACCCAAACTTATTCCAAACTTTTTTTCTATTCAAAAACTTTTCTTAATTAGAAATTATTAACAAAGTCATTTTAAAAAATATACAGGGTGTTTATAAAGTCCCGGACCCATTTTGATGTTTAATAACTCATAAAATAATAAAGATATATTAAAATTAATAACCTAAATGGTTAGACAGACTCAAAAAGTTTCATGGCCCTTGTCAATAAACTTCCACGTGTGCCCCCTTCGTCGCACGGAGAATATCAAGTCGATAGTCAATTTCACGCCAGGTAGCGGCAAGCATGTCGGCATCTACAGAAGCTATTGCGGTTGTAATTCTGGCTTTTAAGTCATCAATGTTCGACACTCTCCCCCTGTAAACATTGTCCTTTACAAATCCCCAAAAGAAAAAGTCCAGCGGCGTTATATCAGGTGATCTGGGTGGCCAAGGAATTGGACCTCCTCGCCCAATCCATCTTCCTGGAAAATGGTCATTCAAAGAAGTACGAACGATGGTACCCCAATGAGGTGGTGCACCATCTTGTTGCAAAATGACATGTGGCTGAAGCTCTTCTAGTAGTGGAAATACGAAGTTTTCCAACATGTCTAATTGATGACTTAAAAGCCAGAATTACAACCCCAATAGCCTCTGTGGTGGATGCCGACATGCTTGCCGCTACCTGGCGTGAAATTGACTATCGACTTGATATTCTCCGTGCGACGAAGGGGGCACACGTGGAAGTTCATTGACAAGGGTCATGAAACTTTTTGAGCCTATCTAACCATTTATGTTATTAATTTTAATCTATCTTTATTATTGTATGAGTTATTAAACATCAAAATGGGTCCGGGACTTTATAAACACCCTGTATATTATGAAAAAACCCACAATTGTTAAAAACATTGATGTGTACAACTCATATGAATAATTGGTTTCGGAGATATTAGAGAAATTTTTCCTTTCCATAAATTAAGGGCTTCGTATTCCGCTATCAAAGAAGCCACAAAAAAATCGTAGAAACTTACAAGAAATATTTTGTAGGATTTTTTGTAATGTAAAGTAAGTTTTTAATAAATTTATTATTCTAGTAAAATTTTACTGGGGACTAATTGAGAGTTTTTGGTACTTTTTCTTCTAAGATCTTCAATTTATTTTCCGAAGTTTAGGGATAAACCCCTAACACATTTTCTTTTATAACAGTATTAAGATTTAAGAAAAGCATATAAGCTATATATCTTTCCTGGCTAGAAAGGAACTCAAACAGGGTGTCAAAAGTGGATGTTACCATTTGAAAAATCAACGTTCGTGTATTTTTTAATATGTAGACAGCCTCCAAAGCAAAATTTATGAAAAAGTATTTAATAGTAAATATTATTCCTAATCAATCGTTATCCTAATCAATCCTATGTCTTTTTCATACAGTGATTTTCAGGAAAATTGGTAGGGGCGATGATTTTTTTTTCTGCAAGGTGTCTATCGATAGAAGAAAATAAGAAAGCTCTAGTCTTGATATCAGTAATCTACTACAAGTTAATCTGTGTTCAACTTGCTGGAGCTTTTAGATGTTATGTGATGTGGTTTAAAAAATTGCGTAATATTGTGTAGGATTGATGGAATTTTAAACATGCACGGAGAATATTGCGAAGTCTTCCACCTAGAGTTAAAGATTTAATTTAAGCCATTATCCTTTACTTGGTGCTATGCAAGTGTGTTAAACCTTGTCAAGCCAGATACAATACAAGCAAGTCAAATTGACTTGAGTTCGTTAAAATTTTTGCGCCCTCTGAAAATCCAAGGTCTGCGCCCTTTATACTGACCCAGTCCGACCCTGAGTATCAATGTTATTCTTAAAAAAATGTATGTCATGAGTGATTTATTAATATTTGTATAATAAGTGTGCACTTCTCTCCCCCCTCTCCCTCCCATTCAATAAATATAATATTTCAATAAAGGAAATTATTTATTTAAATATATTTGTGTATTTTCCTGTGTTTTGATTTATGTGTCTCTTAATATTATCATAAAGTGCCAAATTAATTTACTGCGATGAAATATTATAGAATTATTAAATATAAACATTTAAAGAAAAAAATTTAACACTTGGCACAATTTAAATATGTTCAACATATACAATTTTCAGGCAAGAAATATTTTCTTTGTTCAGGTGAGTCTAGAGTTTGTTATTTATATTTTACCATGAAGTTAACCAGTTTATATAAGTGAAAGATTTTTGTTTTGAGAATGTGGTGTGCGATAGAATTAACAAAACAGTCGCCGGTGTCCCTGAAATTAGTAATCGTTTATAGCGATGTCCATTGGCCATTCCTAAATAGTTAGGCATAGACATAGTTCCAATTACAAAAATGCTTTAAAGGAGGTAAAGTAGTTTAAAAGCGATTTGGGTCAATCGAAGCATTTCGTGTTCAGGTGAGTCTAGAGTTTGTTATTTATATTTTACCATGAAGTTAACCAGTTTATATTTATTTCCTTCCTTCACATGCAATGTATATTAACCACTAACGATCATTGGCCATATTTAATAGTAAACTTTCTCCTCTCTAATTCATAATATTAAATCTACATAATTTTTTATAACTCCTATTTTTAATAATAATTTAAATTTAAATTCCTTTTCTCCTTTCATCTTATTATATTTTTTTTTCTAACCTAACACTATGAAAATTGTAATATAATTTTGGTAGTAATAGTTTATAATAATGAATAAAAAAACACTACATCTAAAAGTATTTCCTGCACAATAAAACATTTCCTGACGATTAAAAAAACACACACGTAATTGTTGAAGTTTTCACTTCTATTGGCACTCCCGGAGTGCCACTGTTTTTTTTTTTTTTTTTTTTTTTTTTTTTTTTTTTTTTTATTTATTTATTTATTTATTTATTTATTTTTGCTTCTTTCTTGACTTTAAACTACCAAAGCAAAGAGACAATAGTTTCTATCCTCAACAAGAACTTGCGTTAATTTCCCATGAAATTGCAGAAACATGCAATAGAAAGAACGGCGTTAAAAACATCTCCCACAGACAAAGGACGTCAAAGTGGGATTATAAAGCCACCTTTTTGAATTACTATGACTAATACAGATTCTTGCAAATATTCTAGTATTAAAAAAGATAAATGACATAATTTTCTTTAAAAAAAGGAATAAAAAAGAATGTGGGTTTCTTTTTTTTTATCACATTTCAAACCGTTTCGTTTTCTGAACTAAACTAATTGAACTCTGCTTTCACTTTTTCTTTTTTCTTTTGTAGATTTCGATTTTTTTAAATAATTGTGCTCGAGTCTGCGGAAACGGGGGGGGGGGGTGCCCGGGCACCCAGGGCACCCCCCCCCCCCCTGGTTACGCCTATGCCTTAGAAGATGTATAAGAGTTGTTTGAGTCTGACAAAGATCTCAAGCATGAAACATTATTTGACGATGATATAAGTAGGACTGTAACTGATGTTCTTTAATACGAAGACGATCCTGATGATGATCAAGTTGAAGTTGACACTGCTAAAATTCCACATACGGAAGGGGTAAAAGCATTAGATTTGGCGATTAGCTAAGTTGAGCAGCGGCTAACAGCTTCCTCAGTTAAACTTATGATGTGAAAGAGATGGAAAGATTATCCTGCAAAATGTCCGCCATCTTCCCTTCAACAGAAGAAGGTCTTTATGGTTGATTAACTGAAATATACATAATGTAGAACAATTTCAACTTCTTATAAAGGTGCGTGACACGATTTTCAACAATTTAATTTGTGTTAAACATTTTTCATTATTTGTTATCAGTGATAATTTTTCTTTCAATTTAGTCTGTACTAATATTATAAAGTGGTAAAAATTGTTTATTTGTAGGCAGGGCTTAAATTCTAACAAAAAAAGTTCCGGAGCCCTAATATTCTGCGCTACCGGTACAACAACTGTACCGTTCCACCCCCACCCCCCCCTCAACCCCTGCCAATGTAATCTGCATATTTATATTTCGTACATTAATTGCAAAATTTAAAGCATTTTTTTTTCTTTAGCAAAATAAAAATTTTAAATACAGTAAACTCCCGACTATCCGGTTCGCGACTATCCGGCCCTCCGTACTATCCGGCCTAGTAAAAAAAATCAGGAATGTTGCAAGCAGCCGAGACAGGCATGTTCTTTTCCAAAGGAAAGTGCTAACACACGACAAGAAGGAGCAAGAAGGGATTACACAATGCAATATCAGAGACAGTCATCTATCAATTACTTTCTCAAAAACTAAAAACTAAGCTTTGACTCTTTTATCTTATGCATAACTTTTCATATTTGTGCAATCATTTATTAACAAGCAATAAAAAAAGATTTACTAATTTTTTACGAATTAGGCTTACGTTTTACGTTAATGTTTTTCTTATTTTGAAACTGTATGTACTGTATGTATAAAATTTATTTTAGAATGTGTGACATGTGTTTTTAATATAATGAGGAGGGGGGTCCAGGAAATGAGTAAATATTTATGGAACTCCGGCCTATCCGGCTTTTTTGTTATCCGGCCTACAATTCCGCCACATTAGACCGGATAGTCGGGAGTTTACTGTATATCTATCAGCATATACTTAGCTGTCAACTATTCCACTTTTTAGTTATCACTTCTTCACAATAGTAAAAATCCGTGACTATTTTTTATGTTAATTAATTGCAGAATTCTGCGATTAAATAGGGTAACGATTATGATTAGGAAATGGTGTTAACACAAAAAAGGGATAGTTCGCAGCTATGCATTTTTAAGAAAAAATGAATGAAATTTACAGAAATGAATATTTATATGCTGGGAACAATGTTTTACAATTTCCTGTAAAAGGTGCATATCTTAAACTATAATCATTTCCTTCCGCATAACAACCTTTTGCGGTGAGTCCCTGAAAATCAGATAAAATTAAAAATTTGACAACGTTATCGGAAAGAATCTATGCTTTTATAGAAAAACGCTGCTCGATTGCTTTCTATCAGAATAACAATACATGTTAATTATATATATACTTACAAATGAAAGTGACTTCGTATAGGTGCACAGAGCCTTAGCGTGGGTACCGTTCATGATACAAAATAAATAGAAAAATCACTAACGTGATTTTTATACTCGTACGCAATAGAAGACAACAAACCTCGAACAGACAAAACGTCAAGCAGATGCTTGTTGGATAAAACAGAAAATATTCTTTTCAGGTTAGATATCGAAATAATAAAAAGAAAACCCAGGCAATAAAAAATTATCCTACTGTCAGAAAAGAAAATCGAACTGAAAGCAAAATTATTATTCACTCTCTTGAGTGGCGCCGTATCAACACGTCGCCGATATAAATTTGGAATAGAAAAACACGATTTCTGTTTCCCCTTCATTCTGATCAAAATAGCATTAACATGATTTGAAGTGGAATATAATACGTAATTTTAAAAGAGGATTTTTTTTCAATACATGAATAAATAAAATTTTAAATGTAATACAGATTGAGCTCGAGTCAGTCTAAGCCTAAAAACTGATAAAAAAATTGAGTACGTTTTATCTCCATCTCCTACGTGTGTGACACATTACGTCACATATAAGTGTTTTGGTAAAAAGAATGCAAAAGCTTGGAGATGGGAAGGAAAGGAAAAGGTAATTTAAGCTTCGGTTTTTCGGAAGCGCTATTGCACTGGGCTCCGGAGCCCTGTATTTATGAGCTCCGGTGAATTCCGAACAATATTTAAATATTTACTAAAAACAGAGAAGTACCGGAGCCGGGCTCTGGTGGGCTCCGGCGCAAATTAAGCCCTGTTTGTAGGAGGTAAGCTCTGAAACTACCGACCCGATTCCAAAAGTAATGGTATCAAAATGATGGTGTTAGTCCAACTTAGAACATAGGCTATATCTTATGTCCATGCCACTGACCAAAAGGGAGTGCAGGAGCAAAAAACGTTCTAAAAATGCCATTTTTGTGTTACTGAAGGGCCTAGAAACATGACATTTGGAATGGTAGTTACTTACAAGACACTAATGATCTCTAAGGACATTTCTTAAAAATATCGAAATTAAAAAGGGTGTAAATGCGCGAAAAGCGTTCTAAAAAACGTTCTATATGGCGATTTTTACGCAATTTCGGGAAGTACCAAACCGATTTCAAAAATAATGGTGTCAAAATGATGGTGACAACCCAGGCTCCAACATAGGCAACATTTTATGTCGGTGCCACTACCCTAAAGGGAGTGTAGGAGCAAAATAACGTTCGAAATTGCGATTTTTGTGTTACTGAAGGGTCCAGATACATGAAATTTGGCATGGTAGTTACTTATTAGATATAAATATTTCTAAGAACATTTCTTAAAAAATTCGAAATTTAAAAGGGGTGAAAATGCGCAAAAACCGTTCTAAAAAACGTTCTAAATGGCGATTTTTACGTAGTCTCAAGAAGTGCTAAACCGATTTAAAAAATAATGATATCAAAATGATGGTGACAACCCTTGCTCCAACATAGGCTACATTTTATGTCGGTGCCGCTACCCCTAAAGGGAGTGCAAGAGCAAAATAACGTTCGAAATTGCGATTTTTGTGTTACTGAAGGGCCCAGATATACATGGAATTTGGAATGGTAGTTACTTGTAAAATATAAATGATCTCTAAGAACATTTCTTAAAAAATTCGAAATTTAAAAGGGGTGAAAATGCGCGAAAACAGTTCTAAAAAACGTTCTAAATGGAGATTTCTAAGCAATCTCTGAAAGTACCCAACCTATTTCAAAAGTAATGGCTGGAAATTGATGATGACAGCCCTTGCTCCAACATAGACTCTATTTCATGTCGGTGTCACTACCACTTAGGGGTTGCAGAAGCAAAAAACGTTCTAAATTGCGATTTTTGTGTTACTGAAGAGCCTAGAATCCTGAAATTAGGCACAAATGATCTCTAAGAACATTTCCTAAAAAATCGAAATTTAAAAGGGGTGAAAACGGACAAAAAACGTTCTAAATTGCGATTTCTACGCAACCTCAGAAAGTACCCAACCGATTTCAAAAGTAATGTTTGGAAATTGATTATGATAGCCCTTGCTCCAATATAGGATCTATTTCATGTCGGTGTCACTACCGCATCTTGCGGTTGCATTTTAAAAAACGTTCTAAATTGTGATTTTTGTAATAGTGAAGGGGCAACTTGAAATTTGGCATGGTAATTACTTATAAGATGTAAATACTGTCTGAGAAGAGTTCCTTAAAAATTTGAAATTTAAAAGGGGTGAAAATGGACGAAAAGCGTTCTAAAAATGTTCTAAATAGCGATTTCTACGCAATCTCAGGAAATATAAACCGATTTCAGAAGTAATGGTTTCAAATTGATGGTGACAGTCCCCGATCCAACATTACGTTGGATCGGGGACGTATTTTACGTTGTTGTCAG
The DNA here is from genome assembly GCA_963932465.1 of Maratus speciosus. NCBI lineage: Eukaryota > Metazoa > Arthropoda > Arachnida > Araneae > Salticidae > Maratus > Maratus speciosus. The sequence continues at coordinate 39,411,328 of OZ010792.1, forward strand.
TAACACCAGGGGGTTACATGATTAAAAAATGTTCTAAATTGCGCTTTTGTGTTACTGAGGGGCTTTATCATTTTAATTTGGAATGGTAATTACTTCAAAGATGCAAATGCTTTCTACGAATTGTCGAAAGAAAATTCCAAATTTAAAAGGATGAAGTGAGCAAAAAGCGTTCTAAATTACGATTTTTATGCAATCGTATAAAATACGAAACCGATTTCAAACATAATGGTTGCAAATTGATGGTGATAGAACGTGCTCAAACATAAGCTATATTTTATGTCGATGGTTGCAGAGGCAAACAACTTTCTAAATTGCGATTTCTACGGTACTCAAGAGGCTAGAAACTTTAAATATAGCACGGTAGTTACTTATAAAATATAAATGTCCTCTAAGAACAGTCGAAAATGAATTCGAAATTAAAAAGGGGTGAAGCGGAGGGAAGGAGCGAAAAGCATTCTAAAAGAGTCCTAAATTACGATTTCTGTGGAATCTCAGGAAATAATAAACCGATTACAGAAGTTACTGGTTGTGAATCAAGAGTGATAGTCTGATCCTATACGGGCTATATTTTATGCCGGTGTCACTACCACCTGGTTGGCAAGAACAACAAGAAAGCCTTTAAAAACATCTAAATTCCGCTTTCTATACAATATTAAGAAATACCAACCGATTTCAAGGTTAATGTTGGCAAATTAATGGTGACAGTCTCTGTTTCAACATTTTTAGAGATATTCTATTTCATTTTTGTTTCGGCATTTTATGTTGGTGCCACTAACACCAGAGAGGTAGACTGTTAGACAAGAAGCTTGGAATTTGACATGATGGTTAATTTTAAGATGTAAATGTGTTAAGATGGTTTCTAAAAAATTCAAAACTTCAAATGAATACTGAAATGAGCGTATGAAGTAAGCATAAAAGCTTCAAAATATTTTCTAAATTATCATTTAATTGGAATTAGTTTTAGTTCTTCTTATTTAATTTATTAAAATCTCATTTCTGTCTATTGCACTTTTATATTGAAGTTTAGTCAAACTGTGGCTTAATTTGTAATTTTTGAATCATTTCAAGAAGTGTTCTAATAAAAAATAGTCATGCAAATATCAAATGGCATATTTCAACTATCACGCGAGCAAAGTCGCGGGGTTTGCTAGTTAATTATAACTACAGTAAATTCTGTCTAAGGCGGACTCTGTGTAAGCCGGAAATCTGTCTACCGCGGAAAATTTTTCAAGTCCCGGATATATATAGAAAATAACATTAATTTTTGCTGCATAAGACGGAATCTGCTTAACGCGGAAACGGAAAGGGTTTTAAGGTCCCACCGAAACCGAAATTTTGCATATAAGGCGGAAAATAGGATATTTTAAAAATGAAAGTCATTTCGTTTATGAAACTTTAAAACTGATATACATACGTCAAATACTCAATGTCGAGCATAAAAATTAAATCCAGTAATACTTTTAAAAAGTTAATTCAAAAGGACAGAAACTGTTTAAATTTTAAGGAATTCTTGCTTATGCCATTTTTTTCCTATATAAATATGCATTTAAAAGTTATTATTACTAGTTGAGTGCACATTTATGAAAATATGTATTGTCTACAATATATTATGCTTTAAGGTTGTACTCAAATTCAAAGTGATGGCTTTCTATCTCATTCCCGAAGTTATTATTATTATTTTTTTTTTTGTGTGTGTGTGTGTGTAAACTTCAAATTTGTAGGTATTACAGCGGTACTAAGAAATTGAATAGCGTTTCTCATTTATTTATAAAGACAAAGGATCTTCCAGAATTTCAGTTTTCGACAGATTTTCGAGTCAGGACAATCAATGAAAGATCATGATAAAAGATCGAATGAAAGATCGCGAGCAATTCATTATAACTCAAGATCCAATCTTTTTTATCAAAAACATAAAACGCTATTCGACTGACGTATGCTTCATTCCAATAAATCATGCTCCTTTGCATAAGCCGGAATATTGTCTCCCACGGAAAATTTTCTCAGTCCTGAACGATTCCGCCTTAGACAGAGTTTACTGTATTATTCATTTCACAAAATATAAAAAAATATGTACTTTTTTAAAACTACACAAATTGAAAAACTAAATGCATCGCACGGGTTTAATTAATTGTCTGAGCGAAGCGAAGGCTAATACTCAGCGAAATATTACTGTCCGGACACTTTACTACTACGATGGATATTAACGCCATGTCCTACTAAAAAAAGCCTAATAAAAACCTTTCGTCAAGCATAACTCAAAAAATATTTGTCGGATTTCGTTTCTGATTGCACCAGAAGGTACCTATGAGGGTCGCCTACTGAATGCACCTACTATGAAAAATAAGTTCCAAACCGTTTAAAAATTATATAGAAAAAACTCTTAAAAAAGCACAATTTATCTGCATACGTCACAGAAATTTGGTGTGCGTCACTTTCACCGGTTGATGTTTTCGTAGACAACTGGTTTGAACACATGGAGCAAATAAAAGAAAAAATATGCACGCAGTAATATTGAATAGATCAGTTTCAACCACGTGATCACAAACCTTGCGACAACCCGTGGCAACCAGTTTTGGTGGGCAAACAAATAATAATACAGTATTCCGTACCACGGTGACCGTTTTTAGCCTGCTGCATAAAATCTGGCATGTTGTATGACATACAATTGTGGATGATTAAAACAAAAGGCATGAGTATTGATCGGGAGGTTATCTTTCTCTGGATGTCTGTCTGTCTATCATACAGCATGCAAGTTTCTTGTAAAGCATGATATTATTATGCAGTAAAACCTCTATAACGGAAACACCCGATTAGTGGACACCTCTATTTAGCGGGCATTTTTTCGATTACCAACCCTTAAATAACTGTACATTTTTTACTCTCAGTAGCGAACACCTCCAAATAGAGGACAAATTCTGCCCTCCCGAGGTGTTCGCTATTCAGAAGTTTTACTGGTAAAACCTCCATAGCGGACACACACGATTAGCGTAAACCTCTATTTAGCGGACATTTTTTCGATTACCAACTCTTAAATAACTGTACATGTTTTACTCTCAGTAGCGGTCACCTCTAAATAGAGGACAAATTCTGCATTCTCGGGGTGTCCGCTATTCAGAGGTTTTACTGTATATAATATTGATAATTATTTTACAGGGCCGCACAAAAGAATAAGAATATATGAAACAAATATAAACTAAATTCGGGATTGGTAGATCGCTGATGGTAATGTAATTTTAGGATGTTGCTACAGTCATCCGCAGCATGTTTTTAGAGTTTCGTCCATCTAACGAAACCCTACCTGTCTCACTCCTTTGTCTGTCTGTTTGTCCGTCACAGAGCCCGTTCTCAGAAACTATATATGTCGGAGACTTGAAAATTTGCATAGTTATAGTTGAACACCACACATCAAACGGCAAATAATAAAATTTTGAAAAAGTCTAATATTTAACCCTCTGGGCAGTAACTTGTGTATTTTAAGCAATTTTTCTAACTCAGCCCCTAATTTAATTAAGTTGGAGACATGAAATTTTGCATACTTATAGCTGAAAATCTCACATCAAACGACAAATAATAAAATTTTGAAAAAGGCTTAATATTTAACCCTTTGGGCTCTAACTTGTGTATTTAAAGCAATTTATCTAACTAAGCCCCTAATTAAGTTGGAGACATGAAAGTTTGCATACTTATAGCTGAACACTTGCGATAACACGATAAATCATAAAATTTTGAAAAAGTCATATTTAACCCTCCGGTCTCTAACTTCTGTATTTTAAGCAATTTTTCTAACTCAGCCCCTAATTAAGTTGGAGACATGACATTTTGCATACTTATAGCTGAACACCTCATATCAAACGAGAAATAATAAAATTTTGAAAAAGTCTAATATTTAACTGTCTGGGCTCTAACTTATGTATTTTAAAGAATTTTTCTAACTCAGCCCCTAATTAAGTTGGAGACATGAAATTTCGCATACTTATAGCTGAAATCCTCACATCAAACGACAAATAATAAAATTTTGAAAAATGTCTGACGTTTAACCCTCTGGGCCCTAACTTATGTATTTTAAGCAATTTTTCTAACTCATCCCCTAACTAAGTTGGAGAATTGAAAGTTTGCATACTTATAGCTGAAAACTTGCGATAACACGATAAATCATAAAATTTTGAAAAAGTCATATTTAACCCTCCAGTCTCTAACTTCTGTATTTTAAGCAATTTTTCTAACTCAGCCCTTAATTAAGTTGGAGACATGAAATTTTGCATACTTATAGCTGAACACCTCACATCAAACGACAAATAATAAAATTTTGAAAAATGTCTGATATTTAACACTCTGGGCTCTAACTCGTGTATTTTAAGCAATTTTTCTAACTCAGCCCCTAATTAAGTTGGAGACGTGACATTTTGCATACTTATAGCTGAACACCTCATATCAAACGAGAAATAATAAAATTTTGAAAAAGTCTAATATTTAACTGTCTGGGCTCTAACTTATGTATTTTAAAGAATTTTTCTAACTCAGCCCCTAATTAAGTTGGAGACATGAAATTTCGCATACTTATAGCTGAAATCCTCACATCAAACGACAAATAATAAAATTTTGAAAAATGTCTGACATTTAACCCTCTGGGCCCTAACTTATGTATTTTAAGCAATTTTTCTAACTCATCCCCTAACTAAGTTGGAGAATTGAAAGTTTGCATACTTATAGCTGAAAACTTGCGATAACACGATAAATCATAAAATTTTGAAAAAGTCATATTTAACCCTCCAGTCTCTAACTTCTGTATTTTAAGCAATTTTTCTAACTCAGCCCCTAATTAAGTTGGAGACATGAAATTTTGCATACTTATAGCTGAACACCTCACATCAAACGACAAATAATAAAATTTTGAAAAATGTCTGATATTTAACACTCTGGGCTCTAACTCGTGTATTTTAAGCAATTTTTCTAACTCAGCCCCTAATTAAGTTGGAGACATGAAAGTTTGCATACTTATAGCTGAACACTTGCGATAACACGATAAATCATAAAATTTTGAAAAAGTCATATTTAACCCTCCGGTCTCTAACTTCTGTATTTTAAGCAATTTTTCTAACTCAGGCGCTAATTAAGTTGGAGACATGACATTTTGCATACTTATAGCTGAACACCTCACATCTAACGACAAATAATAAAATTTTGAAACAGTCTATTACTTAATCCTCTGGTCTCTAACTTGTGTATTTTAAGCAATTTTTCTAACTCAGCCCCTAATTAAGTTGGAGACATGACATTTTGCATACTTATAGCTGAACACCTCACATCAAACGACAAATAATAAAATTTTGAAAAAGTCTATTATTTAACCCTCTGGGCTCTAACTTGTGTATAACGTGAAATATGAAAATGAAATAAATGGTTTGACGAATTTGAATGAAAGTGAATATAACTTCATAACTTTTCTATTTCAAGGTTTCCACGTGAAAGAGGAAAATATTACGTCATATTGGAAATATAAAGGGCATGGTGGATATAGTATAACGTCATATGAGTGTGAAAAAATGTATTGAAGCATAATAAAAACCCGATTAGGGAAATATTGGCGTATTTTAACATTATTGCTCCAATTATAAATTGAAATAAGTTCATTTATAGCTGTATTCTTTTGCGTCTGTTATATACATTTATACATTTTTATATAGCGTTTTCATATGATTCATTCAACAACATTTCGACTGCTTTTTTTAATGTTTGTTTTGTGTTGTATGTTAAATTTTGAAATTGATTTTTCAGAACAAACATCCTTCAAATTCTGGGCAACGCCGGCACTTTAGCTTGTAACAGATAAATGGCTTTTGTATCTGTACATCTAATGCTAATATTATAAAGCGTTATAATATTATAAAGTATATAATATTATTAATGCTTGTACGTTTGTGAGGTGTTATCTCTGAAACTACATAGCCAACTTAAAAAAATGTTGGTGGCCATCTCAGCTCCGAAAAAAAGACTATTTTATGTCAGTGCAAGAACCTACATCGCTGCAGGAGCAAAAATTTCTAAAATTGTGATTTCTGCGATATTGATTGGGTTAGAAACTTTAAATTTGGTGCGGTAGTTACTTTTAAGATGTAAATACTTGTAATGAACGCTCTCTAAAAGGTTCAATTTGACGGATAAACGTAAAAATTTCTAGAAAGGTTCTAAACTATGATTTATTTGGAATACTGAAATTTTTGGGATACTGTTGGGGTTAGAAACTAGAACTTTGGCATGGTAGTAATTAATAAGATGTAAATGCTCGTTGTAGAACGAATTCTAAAAAATAGAAAGACTAAACAAAGCGGAAAAACATCTAAAGATGATCTAAGTAACGAAGAACATGGAACTGTTAGGAATATAAACATGAAAATTGACATGGCTGTATTTATCATGACGTAAATTCTCGCAATAGAACAATTTCTAAAAATGTCGCTATAAAAAACAGTGCAGAAACAAAAAACTTTCAAAAATTTTCTATTTCTCTGTTACTGCTGAGCCCAAAATCTTGAAATTTTCTTTGGGTTAGTTTTAAAATATACAATTGTCTCTATGAATGGTTTCTAAAAAATTTAAAATTTAAAAAGATGAGATTAACGGAAAGCGATCTCAATTACCATTAATTTGGAATTATTAGGTACAGAAACTTTAAATATTTCATAATGCTGCATTTCCTCCGCAAAACATGCGATTTAAATGCAACAAAACTGATAGATACTCACCTAGCATCAAATAAATTGTGTAAATATTGAATAAAGACCTGTATGAAACAGTGAGTAGGTTGCCCGAAAGTACTTGTTAAAGTGTTCCTTTTCTAGGCTTTTCTCTCTCTCGCCAAGGCCACTAACAGAGGGAAGGGCCGTTTTAAATGTGATATGAATTTTTTATCCGATTCATTTTTCTAGACATTTTATCATAAGGTCATATTCTCAATTATCATTAGTAGATTTTTTATATATTAACTTATTCTGGTGAAATTTTGTAATCGGGTTCATATTGTCGTATGTTAGCTTGCATGATTTGCTGAATAAATATGTATGGATTTGTAAATTACTTCAAATGACACTTTGGCAGCTCAAAAGTTATGCAGACGATATATTCAGATCTTGTGTCATACTTTATGTTGTAATCATTGCCGATTTCTTTTATTTAATACATGCTAAATACAGCTCAACTTGTGCAGAATATGTTTGAAAACAAAACAATACAGCGTATGTAGTGGCGAGCATACACTCATCATTTAAATCCGATCGAGCATATCTAAAACACACTCTAACGAAGCATTGCATGCCACTTTTGATGTATTCGGTACTTTGATACTATATTAGATTTTGAGAAGAGAATTCCTTAAATGTTATCGACAACCTCATTGCATCCGTGGAAAACAGATATTGTACAATATTAACTATTCCGGGGGAGCACACACCATATAAAGTATAGTCCATTCTTCTTAAACATCATATATTTGTCATTTAAAGTTACTCAAATTGGTGCGGAGCGTCTGATTATGCTCTTGACATCATTTTATACAGTTAAAATTCCGATATAAGTAAATTAGTGTTTCATTTTCTATTTTACTTTATCCTGAAAAGTACCAAATACCCTTAGCCCAGAGGGTGATATGCTGTTGAAATAGCTCGGACCTCAAAGTGTTAATGATGTTACACTATTTCAAATAAATTGATATATATATATATATATATATATATCTGCTGAGCTGCACAATAAGGTGCTTACTATAGAATAAGATGTGCTTAGCATTTATCGTTCATTTACAGTAAGGGTGCACTTTGGAGAAGGGCCACTTACTAAAATGTCTGGATTGTCGAGGGCCACATCAGTCACACAGAGAGAATTCTATTTCGGGGATGTGATCTGTGGCCTATAATCAGATAAAAATATGGTTTCAGAGGGGGTGGGGGGGTGGGGGGGGGTTACCCTTCTAGATTCCCCTACCGAGTCAACATATCCAATTCATTTGGCAAGAATTTATCAACAGTTTACGTTTGTATGTATAACACCAGTGGCGTAGCCAAGGGGGGGAGGGGTCCGGACACCCCCCCCCTCCGAAAGTAGACCTGATTTACTGAATCATGGATAGAAATACAACAGTAAAAACTGCTAAGACAGAATCACAAAGGGTCTAAAAATTTCGCTTTAGAGAGGTGTTCGTATTAGAAGGTATAATTCAAAGATATGTACTTTTCGGGACTATGAACTTTTCCGTTTCAGGCAGGTTTCCGTTTTCACAGTATCCCTTAAAACTGCTAAAACGTACTCACTTCCCAAACTTTTTCTTTGACGTATTCCTTTCTTAGGTTTTTCATTTCGGAGTACCCCCATTTCTCATAAACACGTCCCCCCCCCCCCCCTCCACTCAAGGAGATAACGTAAACATGTTTTTTTCCATTAGTAATTTTCTTATCACAACCATATAATAAATCAATGCAAATTACTTGATATTCCTAACATTTTTGTGACTTCCGCCATTACCGATATTATTTTCACATACCCCAGCAGACCCGCCACGTACCCCTAGGGGTACGCTACCGCAGGAAACCGCTGCTATAACACCACCTCTGAAGAGCATAAATCTATTACAGGAAATTTTGTGAAGATGACCTATCTCAAATGAAAACAATTCAAGGTTCGACGAAAACAACACATATTTGTGCTTGCTAACGTTTGAAACCTATCTGAAAAGAAACTTGTTCCAATTGTGAATCCTTCTTGGCAGGTTTTCTGAAAACACGGAATCCTCTCATTAAAAAAAAAAAAAAAAAAAAAAAAAAACGGAATCCTCTCATTTAAAAAAAAAAAAAAAAAAAAAAAAAAAAAAATCATTTTAATGTCCCGAGACGGAAGATAACTATACAAGTATACCTGCTGTTCCGTTTACACAAATTTACTGTAACTAGATTAAACGTAAAACTTCTTTATCTTGGACTTCGATGGGGTTCTGTTGTCGACACTTATGGGAAAGAACGAGTTTATACGAATGCAATAACGGTACATTGGTTGAGTTTCGTGACCCTTATCTTTGTTCACATTATAACGGACAATATTAACAATTACTTTAAATCTGCTGCCTGCAATTAATAAAAGTAACTTTATTTTTAGACTGGTTATTTGTTACCACTTTCAAAATACACTGGCGAGAAAAATTAAAGGAACAACCATAAAAAGGTGCTTTATGTTAATTCTATTAAGGGAACTTCCAGAAAGGTAACTCAATGTCAACGTTATCACGTAGTCCAATGGGATTAACATTCGCTACAGAAATATATGAAAATTTTCAGCCTCAGCCCGTTCTTTCGGTTCACGTGTGAAAAGAAGCGCACGTGGGTAATTTGAAGTCTAATTTTAAGGATTGTACGTGTAATTAGGTAAAACATTGCTTCTAATAGGTGTAATATGTCGTCCAGAAGACATTTGACCGATTTCGAGAAATTGCGTACGATAGGGAGAGTGGAAGCAGGACAGACACTCTTAGGGGTCTGTAAAGACTTATAAATAGCCAAAAGCGTCATGTCAAGAATCTGTAAACGGTTTAAAGACACTGGTATAATGCCCACAGACAACCAGGTCAAGGTAGAAAACGCACCACAATAGGCTCTCAGGACTGTAATTTGCCAACGATTGCTAAAAGAAATAGGCAGTTGACGTCAGTTCAGATTGCAGGGAGTTTGCTGCAGCAACAAGAACTCGACTATCCTGGTTTACTGTGAGTGACAGGCTGCATGCAAGGAAACCCATGATTTGTTTTCCACTAACTCAGGTAGCGAAATGCGCCCGGTTAATTAGGTGCAGAGATCATCGTCATTGGAGTACCACGGACTGGAACCGAGTTCTCTTTAACGATGAATCCCGATTTTGTTGAGAGAGTTACTACAGACGTGTTACTGTATGGAGGGAGAAAATCACATGCAATAAGGCTGCAAACATCCGTGAAAGGCATCGATACAAAGGTCGTGGAATCGTGGTATGGACGGACATCATTTTGAATGGCCGCAGTGACAGACACATTTTTACCAGTGCAACTGTGAATGCTGAAATAGACAGAGATGAGATTCTTGACTCTCCTGTCAAGTTGTTTAAGGGTGTAATCGGTAGAGTCGGAATTTTATGTTTATTAATGGTCTAGAAGGGTGCTACCCCCGTCCACGGAACTCCTAAGTATCCCTTCCAGAGCCGTATAAATCAGACCCGTCCGAAGCTTACTGCTGAACTTGGAGAATGTTCTAAAACTGTTTTGAACCATCTAAAATAAATTGGCTGGGAAGTACAAAAACAGAAACCACCATGAACCACTTTTTACACATTCTAATACTTCCAAAATAGTGCTAATCCATCACAAATAAACTTATTACAAAAATTTAACTTCCTTAAATAGGACCAGATATCGGAAGCAACTATTAGATCGAATATGGTATCAAAAGTGGCGAGACATGAAACATGGAAACCCAAAAGAATTATGGCTAAATAAGACAATTGTAACAAAGCTGCTTTTTCCAGCATGAACTATATTTGATGTGTGTGCTTCTTACATTACTAGTTTCTGCAGCTGAAAATGCAAATCTTTTTCTTAAAGTTAAAACCTTCCCACATAGCATTTTTAGTTTGCAGAAAATTTGCAACTGTTTTCTTTGAAAACCTGCAAAGTTGAAGTAAGCTCAGCATGACAAGACTGAAAGTTCATAACAAGACTGCAGCAAGATAACGCAAACGCCGAAGTCACCACACTTTGAACTTCCAGCTAACTTATCGTGCAAGTTAAATTCATACTGTATCAAATTTATTGCAAACTAACGGCAAACAAGTAATCAAAAATACTGCAGACTTACTACAAAGTAGTAATCTTTCCATGTCACACTATAAGTTTAACCCCCTTCGAAGGGGTCCATAGACCTGATGAAGTCTATTGATGCGAAAGCGCCGTCAAAAGGTGCATGCATCGGTTTTATCACCACAAACAAGTTTTGGTAACATTTGTACTATGCATATCGAGCCTTTTTTGGTATTTAATAAGTATAGCGCTTAGAAAAAGCGGTGCCTACCGAATACAATTTTTGCAATTTCTGTGTATGTGCTGATTGTCTATTCTCTCAACAGAGGGATTTTTTGCTTTCGCCACTTTCGTGAATTAAAGACAGTCTTGCATCAGTTTCACAACAAACTACTCATGCAAGTAGGTGATGGTATACCTTGCGGGAGATTTGCTGCGAATTTCTCAATTCAAATTTGTCACGGCAAGATAATATCAGAAAAATAAACTTGCTGCTAATGTTCATGCTATCTGGGTTATCTCAAAAACTCCCTTGGGGAGCGTGGCGGATCGCATGAACGGGTCATTCAATTGACACTTATGTGAAATCATTATCCAATATCTATTACAGCACAAGTTCTTAATTCAATGGCAGGAAGTTAAACATGGAGATTGCTGTTTTAAACTTAACCACTTGATCCTAACTTTAATGTAGGCAAATGTTATGTAATATGAAACTTGATTTAACCCATTCGCTGCCAAAACTATAAAGTAATAATTTTCAAATTTTTTGTCAAAAGTCGTTTGCTACCACAAATTCAGAAAGGTAAATTTCGCTTTACTAATACAGCGAAATTTCTGCCAATAAATGAGGCAATTTTTTTAATTCTAAAATAGTGATGACAAAGCAATTAATAAATTAAAGCCACGAATGTACTCGTGGATGACAGCGAATGGGTTAATTAAATTTAACTCTTCAGTATGTAGCGCGCTGGTTGAAATTAAATAAACACAAACTCGTCAATAACTCACAACTCTTAATAAATAACAAAGTGAACTGTATCACACGTTTAATTATAAACCCTCTTGGTTTCACACTCTTAGAATAGAATAAAATACATGTCAACAAAAGAGAACGTTGCCATTTTTTAGAAATTAAATTTACACAAAAATGTTCGCACTGAGCCTTGGCAGACGATACATAAATTTCGAACATACACCCCCGGCCTTGAAATCTTCAAGGGGTACAAATAAAAGAGTTATATATGTTAATGAAAGTTGTTGTTAATGAAAGGGCAAAGGACAGAGTTTATGAACCGCTCGTTTAAAATTTCCGGCAGCAGTTCTTACTATGGCGACTCTCACACGACCGTCATGGCCGGGAAATGTCTGAATAATTCTTCCTAACTTCCACTGAAGAGGGGGAAGAAGTTCATTTTTAATTAGCACTAAGTCACCAACATTTAAATTTGCTGTCGCACGCGAACACTTGGGATGTTGCTGAAGTTGAGACAAATACTCACCACTCCATCGCTTCTAGAAGTGCTGAAATACTCCGTGGGTTAATTGCCAACGGCGAAGTCTATTAGGGGGAATTTCAGAAACGTCAAGTTCTGGAATAGCCGTCAAGGCAGCACCAGTCAAAAAATGACCTGGTGTCAGGACTTGTAGATCACTTGGATCGTTCGACAGAGGACATAAAGGTCTCGAGTTCAAACAGGCTTCAATTTGTGACAATAATGTAGAGAATTCTTCAATTGTAAATAGTGACTTTCCCTTTGTTCTACGTAGATGATATTTCACAGATTTTATGTTAGCTTCCCACAGCCCACCAAAATGTGGAGCAGAAGGGGGATTAAAGTTCCAGATGATACCTTCATTAGCCACATAATTCTGTAATGTTTGATCCTTACTAATGGAGGATACGGAATTGTATAACTCACGCAGTTCCCTACTTGCACCCTTGAAGTTTCCTGCGCAATCACTAACCAACTCAGTTGGTTTACCTCTACGGGCAACAAATCTTTTCAGAGCAGCCAAAAATGTGGAAGCTGTCAAATCCGAAACCAATTCGAGATGAATAGCACGAGTTGAAAAACAAATAAAAATAGCAATATAACTCTTAAACGACTTGATATTTCTACGATTTCTCTCCTTGCACATAAATGGGCCGGCATAAACAATTCCAGTCTTTAAGAATGGACGACTTGGCCTAACACGTATGGCTGGAAGATCTCCCATTATTTGAATGCCAACAGATGGTGAAGCATGAAAACACTTTAAGCAACTCCTCACTATTTTTCTTACTGCATCTCGGCCACTTAAAATCCAGAAATTGGTTCGAAGAACAGCTAAAAGAAGCTGTGGACCAGCATGTAAATAAGTTATATGATAATGTTTGATAATTAATGCAGTTATATGATGTGTCTTAGGCAATAATATTGGGTGTTTCTGATCTTCTGAGACATTAGCATGTCTCAATCTTCCACCAACACGCAAAATACAATTATGATCCAGGAATGGGTTTAAAGACATAAGTTTTCGTGAAGATTTTAAAGATTTGTGATGACTTAAATCAGATATTTCATCACGGAAACACTCGTTTTGGACTATTTTCAGAATTTTCGTTGTGGAATTTGAAAGCTCTAAGACTGAGAGAAAACCATTTACTCGATTTGATAACGACTTTCTTGCATTGTCTACAAATCTTAAGCACCACGCGACGATTCGTACTAGTATATTCCAAGAAGAATATCTGAAAATCAGATAGATCATCATTAAGTTTAGAAATATTTGCAACACAATTCCTTTTTTCTTCCTTTAGGATAATTTCTTGTACATCCCTGCCTTCAAATGATTCATTAGACGGTTTATCCCATGGCTCTCTTAACCATTTAGGACCATGAAACCATAGCTCACAATTCACTAATTCCGATGGTAGCATACCTCTTGTTCCGCAGTCAGCTGGATTTTCAAGCCTGCGAACATGATTCTACGAAATATTAGGCAGTGTTTCTTGGATTTTAGCAACACGGTTTGCTACAAAGGTTTGCCATCTATGAGGCTCTGAAGAAAGCCATGCCAATGCAACCTTAGAATCAGTACACGCAAATACTTCACTCTCCTTGAGACTTAAGTGATCCAAAACAACTTTTAGCAAATTTGTCAAAAGAAGAGCTGAACAAAGTTCCAGCCTTGGGATTGACTGAGTCTTAATGGGTGCGACCTTAGTTTTAGATGTCAAAAGATTTACGGTGATTGTCTCATTCTCAGAAAATGAACGCATATATATTGCTGCACAATATGCTTTTTCAGACGCATCACAAAAGGCGTGAATTTGAAGGTTTATTTTATCTGCAGCTAATACAAATCGAGGAATTTTCAACTTAGAAATTACCTTTAATCATTCCAAAAACATGTCCACCGTTTACTATGTTCTTCACTAATTGGCTCGTCCCAGGTAAGTGAAAACTTCCATAAGTCTTGCAGCAGTACCTTCATGAAAACAACAAAGGGGGAAAGCAAGCCTAGCGGATCAAACACCTTTGCAACTTCTGACAAAATATCTCTTTTAGAATATCTGTCCTTTTTCTCATGGTCTAAAGCAGTCGTTGCTGCTGTATACATATGCAGCTAACATGTTCACGATAGCATTTACGCTGCGATCGTCTTAAAACATCATTCGGATCTATATCCGATATTGTAAATAAATAATTTAACACAATATTAAAATAATAACACCATTTGAAACACGTACTCTAGCGAGAACATACTGAGCACGCTAGCTTTATTGAAATCAACCACGCTATCTGCACTGAAGAGACAGTTACAGTGAAAAATATACAATATTCATATGGTTAAATAAATGAAATGTTAAAATACAAATTAATTTACAAAAACTATTCTGAAGATTAAAAATACATTTTAAGATAGAGAAATTTATTTTAAATTATTATATTAGCAAAGAAATATTTTATGTGCAATTATAAATATTATTTCAAAATTTACTGCTTGCGATGCGAGCTTGTTTTCATTTGTATTGAGTCGCCATCTGTCGGTGTATTATGACCTGACATTACTCCCCTACCAGTAACTAAGTTACGATACTAGAAATCAAGGCAGGACATATAGAGTTAAATATTAAAATAATGCCTTAAATAAGTTGATTTAAAGTTTTACGTAGAAAATAATCATATACATGACACAATACCGACTTATCTTTTTGAAACAATAATAGTAATAATATATAAATAATAAAACTCAGCAATGAAAATAATGATTATTAATAACATTGTAATTAGAGTAATTTCTGATAGTAAATTTAAAATAACCTCATGTAAAAGAAAACTTTCTGAAATATATGAGATTATATATATATTAATGAGTTAAGTGATAATATGAAGTAAATAAAATCGACAAAAATTTTACACATTACAAAGAAATCAATAAGAAAATAAAATAAACAGTAATAAAATTGAAACTCGGTCCTTAAAGCGAACTGGCATATTAATTTTTCTACCACAACGTGTAGTCGTAAATGTTTTGTCATCAGAGTTGACCTGTGGGGTATGAGAGTTCACACTTTGATTATTGTCATCAGAGTTGACCTGTGGGGTATGAGAGTTCACACTTTGATTATTGTCACAGGACAACATATACGCTGGTTTCAGCCGGTCAACTGAAATATTTACATTTTTATCTTTAATGGACAAAGTAAAATATTTGACGAATCTTTTTACTACAAGGAATGGTCCTTGATAGGCTGGCTCCAGAGGTTTTTTTATTCTGTCTATTCGAAGAAAAACATGTGAGCAGGAATTGAGATTTTTATGAATAAATATGGTATTTTGTGTTGCCTGTTTTGATGGCATTGATTTTAATTTGTTCATAAAACTTTGCAGGTTAGCTACAAAGGTGTCGGGATCTATATGAACAGTGGGTTCATCGAAAAGTTCAGCTGGCAGTCTAATATTTGTTCCATAGACCATCTGGGCTACTGAATGATTTGTACCACTTTTGATCACCGATCTGAGTCCAAGAAGCACTGTTGGCAAAATCTCTGTCCATCTTGCATTATTGTGTGCTTTAATGGCTGTTTTCAGAGTTCTGTGGAACCTTTCGACTTTGCCCTGGCATTGTGGATGGTATGGTGTTTATGTTCGCAGCTTTGCACTACAAATGTTTGCCAAGTTTGTGAGCAGTTGTGACTTGAATTGTCTTCCTTGATCTGTTATTATGGTTCCTGGTGAACCAAATCTACAGATCCAGTGTTCATAGAATGCTTTGCTCACTGTTTCTGCACTGATTTCTGGCAAAGGGACAACTTCTGTCCAACAAGTAAACCTGTCAATGCATGTTAAACAGTAGATATGTCCATTAGATGGAGGCAAAGGTCCAATTAAATCGATATGAACCACATTAAATCTTTCATCTGGTTCTTGGTAACTAGAAAATTGAGATTTGGTGTGTCTGTTTACCTTGGTCTTTTGACAATTTACACAAGTTTGAGCCCATTCTTTCACTTGCTTATTAATTCCTGGCCAAATGAACCTGGCAGCCATCTCTTTGACAGTAGATTTTATGCCTGGATGCGACAAGCCATGGACTTGATTAAAAACTTCTTTCCTGAACTTAGGAGGGATATATGGACGAATCTTGTTGTGGGATATATCACACCATAGGATTTTTCCAGATGCAAGGGTATAAGGTTTAAAATCTAAAGATGTGTCACTGGAACATAACTTCTGGAATTCTGTATCATTACTCTGTTCATGAGCAATTTGATCATAGTCGACAACAGAAACTGTTTCATTTCTTGACAAGGTGTCCGCAACCACATTATCTTTACCACTAAGGTATTGGATGTCAGTAGTAAACTCAGAAATGTACTGGAGCTGACGCAACTGTCTTGGAGAAGCTTTCTCATTTTTCTGCTTGAATGCAAATATTAATGGCTTGTGGTCTGTCCAAACTGTAAATTCTTTACCCTCTAACAGATATTTGAAGTGTTTGATGCAGGGCTTAATTTCTATGAAAAGAAGTACCGGAGCCCTAATATTCTGCAGTACTAAAACCGTAGCGTGCCCCCCCCTCCCCCCCCCCGCCATGCCATCATTCCAATCCGCATATTTATATTTCATGCCTTATTTGCAAAATTTAAAGCATCTTTTTTTTCTTTAGCAAAATAAGAATTTTAAATATATCTGCCTACATATACTTAACTGTCAACTATTCCACTTTTTAGATCATCACTCCTTCGAATAGAAACCTTTGCCTAATTTTAATGTTAATTAATCACAGAATCCTGCTATTTAATAAGGTAAGGATTATGATTCGGAAATAGAGTTAACACACACACACACCAACACACACACACACACACACACACACAAAAAAAAAAAAATGTTCGCAGCTATGCATATATGTAGCTAATGAATGAACAACAGGTAAAAACATTTATAAGAAATATGTTCAGAAAATCTTACGCGCCGTTTCCTCTCCATCCCCTACGTGGGCGATACACTACGTAAGCGTTCTGATAGAAAAGAATGCAGAAAATTGGAGATCGGGGGTAAAGGAAAGAGTAATTTAGGCCTCGGTTTTTCGAAATCGCTATTGCACTGGGCTCCGGAGCCCTGTATTTATGAGCTCCGGTGAATTCCGACCAATATTTAAATATTTACTTAAAACAGAGAAGTACCGGAGCCGAGCTCCGGTGGGCTCCGGCGCAAATTAAGCCCTGGTTTGATGGAAAGATAGATTCCCAATAATTCACGGTCATATGTACTGTACCCTTTTTGAGTTTCATTGAGCTTTTTTGAGTAGAATGCAATTGGCTTCCACATGTCATCTTCAAACTGTTCTAATACTGAGCCTATCGCCCAATCTGAAGCATCTGTGCATAAAGATAATGGGAGTCCAGGCTTTGGAAAACATAAAAGTGCAGCATTAGCTAGGTCAGTTTTGCATTTTTCAAATTGTTGAATACTTTCATCAGTCCAAGGGACTTTTCTTCGATCCTTTCAGCATTTCATGGAGTAGTGCTTGAGTTTTTGCAGCGTCTTTCAGATATCTACGATAAAAGTTCACCATTCCCAGGAAAGTACGTAGGTCATGAAGGGTTTCAGGCAACTTATAATCCAGAATTACTTGAACTTTGGCAGGAAGAGGTGAGGAACCTTTCGCAGTGATGAGGTATCCCAAAAATTCAACTTGGTCAACTCCCATTATGGATTTAGAGACATCAATGCGAAGGCCATAGTTGTTTAATCTCTCAAAGACAATTTTTAGATGCTCCTTATGTTCAGCTTCTGAGCATGAAGCAACTAATACATCATCTAGGTATGGAAATAGAAAATCCAAGCCATAAAAAACCTCATTAATGAACCTCTGAAATGCAGCTGGAGCATTTCGCAAACCAAAACTCATAACATTAAATTCGTACAAACTAAATGGGGTAATTATGGCAGTTTTGGGTTTGTCTTCCTCAGCAATAGGGATCTGATAGTACGCTTTAATGAGATCAATTTTGGAAAAAATAACTTTATCTTTTAAGATGAAGTGGAAATCTTCAATTCTGGGTATGGGATATCTGTCTGGTACTGTTTGCTCATTTAAATGTTTATAATCACCACAAGGTCTTAAGGTACCATCCTTTTTGTTTACTAAGTGCAAAGGACTGGCCCACTGAGATTTAGAAGGTCGAATTATGTCATTAGCAAGCATAAATTGAAATTCCTGTTTGGCTAATGCAAGCTTTTCAGGATTCAATTGTCGAGCTCTAGAATGCACTGGTTGACCTTTAGTTTGGATATAATGCCTAACATCATGTTTAATTGATTTATTTAAAATATTTGGTTTTGTTATATCTGGATACAAATTTAATAAATCACTAAATTGGGATGCACGATCAAATGTGCTAATACGATATTCATCAGAAATGGTTAGGATTTCACTTTTAACGGACAAGTGAGTTATACCATCAATTAATTTTTGTTTATGAATATCAATTAGTAAATTAAATTGATGTAAGAAATCAGCACCAATGATGCCTTTACTCACCTTGGCCACGATAAAAGGCCATTGAAAAGCACGTCTTAATCCCAAATCTAGTGTAAGAGTTTTAATTCCATAAGTTGGGATTTGCGTACCGTTAGCGGCATATAACACATATGAGCATGGTTGCTCTGCTTTAATATTTGCCGGAATTAACGAGACATCAACACCACTGTCCACTAAAAATCGAACACCAGTTTGTTTGTCTTTAACAAATAGTCTGTACTTGCGGCAATCTATTTTTGTTGTAGCAGGACTTGCCGCCGACTCTACTGCTGAGAGAAGTTTCCCGAATGTTGCCAACTACAGGGTTGTTTACACTTTTCTGGAAGACACTTCTTCCCAAACTTGAAGTGAAAATAACAAAATCTCCCATTGGGATCATACCGTTTCCTTGACTGACTTCTGTGTCTGCCAGCATGGCGATTTGGCGTACGACTACGAGGTCGCTGTTGAACATGCAGGCTCGCTATTTGTTGTTCCAAGCTGGAGATTTTATCCAAGAGAGCTGCATAGCTTGGGTCTTTGTTGATTTTGGCAAATTCCATGTGGGGATTCATCTCTACGATTTTGTCAGCCATTTGAGCTAATTTTTCAAGATTTTCATCACTAACAACAATAATGTTCTTTACAGAATCTGGCAATTTTTCCAACCAAAGAGTTCTTAGCACTTTGTCTGAAATATTTTTTGTATCGCCCAATGTTTGCATTTTACGTAACAGTTGACTGGGTTTCAAGTCACCAAGTTCTAGTCCAGTTAACAGTCGTTTTATACGAAGGTTTTCACTTTCTTTGAAAGTGTTCAAAAGTCTGTCTTTTGCGGCAGCATACAGGGTGATTCAGCTCGTCGGTGACAAACTTTAAGGATCGATAGAGCACACCTAGACGAACATTTTTGAATAGGGAATGTAGGGTCCCTGACGCGATGGTAAGGCGCTAGGCGCTTTCGAAAATTTGGGTGCCGAAATTCGAAACGTCATAAAAACTAGGGAAATGGTTAGATTTTCTTGCTTGTTGCGTCGAAATGATTCTGTTTGTTTAGACTTTCTTCAGTACCAATTTGATAAGCGTATCTCTTAAAACATGGATAGGGGGCGCTGCAGACTTTGGAGAGCTAGACAACAACTTTAAGCCCGTTATTTTGATAATTTAACACATGCTCGCCAAAGTTTATACTCTAACTTAAAGTTTGAACCCAAAAGTAGAGCCCTGCAAAAAGCGTAAGAGCCGGAATAAAATTTCAAAGTACAGGGTGGTCGAAACTCGAAGGCTCCTAAGAGATAAACAAACAGATTTCTTGACTTATGGCATGCATTTTCATGATTCTGTTTGCTGGGGCTCTCTGAAACTCAGTTGAACGGTACAAAAAGAAACATCGATAGGGGGCGCTTTGGGCAAAAAACATAATTCGTTGACATTTCGGACGCTAACTGGAAACGGGGCGCTACGATCAGTTAGTAATAATGAAAACACATTTTCTACCTCTGCTCAACACTTCTGAATAAATTTAGACCAAAAACATCAATGATACTGGAAATTTATTTACAAAAAATAACACTACAGAAGATGCTCGAAATTTCGACCTTGGGCCATGATGCAGGCTTCGCACCTCCGTCGCATTGAGGAGTGTGTGTTTCCAACAATGCCAGGAGTATCTCTGATCTGCCCTGCAGCTGCCACAATGCGCGCCACAAGTTCTTCAGCACTGCTGACAGGTGTATGGTATACCTCGGCCTTCAGGTAACCCCAAAGGAAAAAATCCAAGCAGGTGAGGTCTGGTGATCGGGCAGGCCAGTGAACTGGACCCCCCACGCCCGATCCACCGCTGGCCATACCTTGCGTTTAGATGGAGACGCACGTCGTTCGTGTAATGGGCCGGAGCTCCATCGTGCTGGAACCACATCTGGCGACGCGAACCTTCGGGTACGTGCGCCTCATCCAGAAGCTGCGGCAGCACTTGATCCAGGAAAATCAGGTAATTTCCACCTGTCAGCCGTTCAGGTAACAAATAAGGGCCAATGAGGCAATCCCCCAGAATGCCGGCCCACACATTTACTGAGAAACGCTCCTGGGCTGCTCGGCTTCTGGTTTCATGTGGATTTTCATCACACCACACATGACTGTTGTGGGCGTTCCACATTCCCTCCCGGCTGAAGGTGGACTCGTCCGTAAACAAAATGCTGTTTACAAAACGGGGATCCCTGGATCTCATCGCCAAGTACCATCTTGAGAATTCCACTCGAGGGCCAAAATCCTGCTCTCTGAGCAACTGCACCCGCTGGATGTGGTAGGGGTGCAGATTCCGGGAACGTAAGATGCGCCACGCAGTTGCTTGCGAAATGCCAACATGTCTGGCGATATCTCTCGTGCTAAGACCTGGGTTGTCCTCAACCAGGTTAAGCACAGCCTCTTCGTTGTCGGGGGTGCTCACTGATCGCTCCCGTTCAGGCCTGCCTCCGTCGAAAGATCCCGTTGTGGACAACCTCTGGTGTACTCGAGCGAAGAAGGCATGGCAGGGGATTTGCCTGTTGGGGTAACGCTCGGCGTACAACCGCTGAGCGGCTCGTCCATTACAACCAGCAGCGCCATACGCCAAATGCATGTCAGCCAATTCAGAGTTTGTGTACCGTTCCATCCTACTACCGATCTGCAGACAAGTAACCCGAAGCTTAAGTAGGTACCGCACGTTCAAAAGACGTGTCTGCGCATACAACTACGTCATCTCGCGTTGTCGTCTACGCATTACGTATCTTTTGCATATCGATATGGTACGATATCTTTTGCATAAATCAGCAAAAAGCACCTTATGTAAATTTTATTGCGCGCATTGTGCATGATTGAAACCAGCTATGTTTGTTAAAAAAAACAAACAAACTGCAGTTTTAATAGCTTCTTATGATAAGTAAATTACTCTCTTGTTTTGTTTCTAACTGATCGTAGCGCCCCGTTTCCAGTTAGCGTCCGAAATGTCAACGAATTATGTTTTTTGCCCAAAGCGCCCCCTATCGATGTTTCTTTTTGTACCGTTCAACTGAGTTTCAGAGAGCCCCAGCAAACAGAATCATGAAAATGCATGCCATAAGTCAAGAAATCTGTTTGTTTATCTCTTAGGAGCCTTCGAGTTTCGACCACCCTGTACTTTGACATTTTATTCCGGCTCTTACGCTTTTTGCAGGGCTTTACTTTTGGGTTCAAACTTTAAGTTAGAGTATAAACTTTGGCGAGCATGTGTTAAATTATCAAAATAACGGGCTTAAAGTTGTTGTCTAGCTCTCCAAAGTCTGCAGCGCCCCCTATCCATGTTTTAAGAGATACGCTTATCAAATTGGTACTGAAGAAAGTCTAAACAAACAGAATCATTTCGACGCAACAAGCAAGAAAATCTAACCATTTCCCTAGTTTTTATGACGTTTCGAATTTCGGCACCCAAATTTTCGAAAGCGCCTAGCGCCTTACCATCGCGTCAGGGACCCTACATTCCCTATTCAAAAATGTTCGTCTAGGTGTGCTCTATCGATCCTTAAAGTTTGTCACCGACGAGCTGAATCACCCTGTATTTATTTGTAGATTCACTTTGTATGATATCCCAGATATTTTCTAGGAATTTCGGATCTAATTGTGCAATGAGGTAGTTGAATTTAGTAACATCAGATGAAATTCCAGCAATCTTGAATTGCGCTTCAATCGTGACAAACCACATCTCGTGTTTTTCTGTCCAGAATGGCGGAATTTTGACGCTAACTTTACTAGCTTCCGCTAATCCAGTATCTTGAGGAGAAGGAGTCATTTTTACTAAAATTATTTTAGATTGAAAGAAAATATAGTTCAAAAACGGGTCACCAATTGTTGCTGCTGTATACATATGCAGCTAACATGTTCACGATAGCATTTACGCTGCGATCGTCTTAAAACATCATTCGTATCTATTTCCGATATTGTAAATAAATAATTTAACACAATATTAAAATAATAACACCATTTGAAACACGTACTCTAACGAGAACATACTGAGCACATCAGCTTTATTGAAATCAACCACGCTATCTGCACTGAAGAGACAGTTACAGTGAAAAATATACAATATTCATATGGTTAAATAAATGAAATGTTAAAATACAAATTAATTTACAAAAACTATTCTGAAGATTAAAAATACATTTTAAGAAAGAGAAATTTATTTTAAGTTATTATATTAGCAAAGAAATATTTTATGTGCAATTATAAATATTATTTCAAAATTTACTACTTGCGATGCGACATGCGTAGCTTGTTTTCATTTGTATTGAGTCGCCATCTGTCGGTGTATTATGACCTGATACAGTGAAACAGGAGAAATCACCCGTTAAATTCCATTGAATTCCTAAAATTTTTATCCCGCCATCATTAGTCAAGAGCAATGACTCTGTACTTTCCTTACATTCTTCAGAAATATTCCTCAGTACTCCAGGTAAATTTGAAATCCATTTTCGTAAATTAAAGCCACTCGTTTCATTAATAATGTCAATTGACTAATTAGTTCCACAACTTCTTCCTCATTCTGGCCGCCAGAGAGAAAATCATCTACATAAAAATCTTTCAACACGGCTGCAGATGTCAAAGGAAAATCATTTTTCTCATCTAAGGCAAGCTGATGAAGAGCTCTTGTAGACAGAAACGGGGCAGATGCCGTACCATAAGTGACTGTTGTTAAACGATATTCCTCTATAGGATCCTGGGAATTCTCTCTCCAAAGAATCCTTAAAAAATATCTATCTTCTGGATTAATCAAGATTTGTCTAAACATATTCTCTATATCTGCTCGTACAACAATAGGCAAAGCTCTAAATCTTAAAAGAATTGGAAAAAGTTCCTGTTGTATACGGGGTCCAACCATTAGAATATCATTTAAGGACACACCAGAGGTAGATTTAGCAGAGGCATAAAAAACAACTCTTAATTTTGTCGTCGAACTGGATTCACGAATTACCGCATGATGAGGTAAATAAAAAGCAAATGCAGGGACCCTTTCCGATTTGGATATCCGTTCCATATGACCCAGATCCGAATATTCCTTCATAAACTCTCGATAGTTTTTATAAATAGACTGTTGTTTTGAAAGCTTACGTTCCAAAGAACGAAATCGCTGTATGGCTAATTCCTTAGTATCACCTAATTGCGATGGAGAATCTTTAAATGGAAGTTTCACAATAAATCTTCCAGAACTATTTCGAAAATAATTGCTCTTAAAATGGTCTTCAGATTCTTGTTCTTCCTTAGAAATTCGAACTAGCTCATGAATGGAATCTAAAGACCAAAACTTTTGAACTAAATCATCTAGTTGAAATTGAATATTATTAACAGAAAATGTACGCTCACTTGTACTAAAAGAGATAGTTCCCGTAATTATCCAACCAAGTTTAGAACATACGGCGAAGGGTAGAGTTTCTTCTCTTTTTATAACTTCCCCTTTAAGAAATGTAAAGAAAACGTTAACACCTAATAAGATATCTATTGGTCTTGATTCAAAGAATATTGGGTCTGCTAGAACTAAATCATTGAAATTATTCACAATATTTGAAGGAATAGAACTATACGGCACATTTGATGTGATTCTTTTTATCACAAATACTCTAGTGGCAAATCTCACTTCAGAATTAAAATGGGGAGTAAAATTTAAATTTACCTCTTCATTAGATTCAGCATTATAGGAACCTAAACATGTAATCTGTACTTTAGTAGATTGCCTTGGCAAGCATAATTTACGCATACAATTTTCACTTATGAAAGAGGCTTCACTGCCACTATCCAGCAAAGCGCGACAGTTTACAAGATTACCCAGTGAGTCACGAACCTTAATCATTGCTGTACAAAGTAGAGTTTGCTTATTTTGCAATGAATGTAATCCCGACACAGAGTTGTTTGGAAATTCAAAGATGCTAGTACAAGAAGTTTGATTTAATGACTCAGTCAGTCTCGGCTGAAATTCTGGTGCGTTCGGAGAAAGAGGGCCAGTCGGCGTTTCATTTACACTATCTGAATAAGATTTCGGGTCTCTCGGAAGATGTAAAATTGTATGGTGAGGCTTATGACACACTTTACATTTACTTAAACTCTTACAGATTTTTGCATGGTGTTTATCTAAAAGACAATTGTAACACAAGTTGTTTCTTCTAATCAATTCTATTCTTTTATGTACACTTAACTGCAAGAACTTAGCACATTTATACAACGGATGTGATTCCTTGCATACACAACAACTATTATTAGAAGACAACAATGTCGTTATTTTACTTTTCTTTATTTCCTTTACTGAGGATTTGCTGTTTTGAAGGGTTCTAGCATGATCCTTCAAGAAAGATAATAAATTATCCAGAGTTCCCACCTCCTCCTTTTTTAATGTTCTTTTCCACCAATATCTCGTATTTTTATCTAATTTATCAGTAATTACGTAAACAAGCATTACTTCCGAAAATCCACTAACGTCTTGTTTAAGCACACTTAACGAACGCACACATTCGTTTATAACATCTACACTCTCTAAAATAGACTGTGCATTATTTGAAATACAAGGCATTCCAATTAACCTCTTAATTAATGCATTAATTAGCTCACGCTTATTTGAATATCGCTTCTTTAATAATTCTAAAGCTGTCTTATAGTTTGAATCAGATATTGGAAGACTGAATAATTTTAAGTGCACTGTTTTTACATGCCGATTTCAAATATTGCAATTTTTGACAGTCTGATAAACTCTCATTATTATCCACACTAGCTTTAAATAAATCATAAAATGATATCCATTCTTCTAAATTACCACTAAACGTAGGAAGTGTCAATTTTGGGAGCTTTACTTCTGGTATTTGAGATTTAAAAAGACTATTATTTTGATTCGATTTATTTAAACTAAATTTTGAGTTTTTCCGGTTAACACTTAACCAAAGTTTGTCAAGTTTATCCTGTACGGATTGTTGCTCATCAACAAAATTATCTACATCTTCTTCTTTACATTGTGAAAAAATTGCATTGAAAATTTCATGTAATTCCTCATTTAATTTTTCGATTTTATTTTCCAATAAAGCAAGCTGACTAGAATCAGCATCATCTATCGAACTAATAATATTAATTTCTAGTTTAGTGACAGTAGCTTTTAAAACTCGTTTTCTAACTAAAATGTCTTTAAATTCAGTCATAATGAGATAATATTAACAAAAAAGACTCACCAAATAGTATAGATGTTTGAATGACGCAGCTTCTTTATTTATTTTCACATCACAACTTCGGAACGATAACATGATTACTCTTGAAAACGAAACTCATCTGAAGTTCGTTTTATCACTCGATTAACAAAAAGAAAAAATATCAAATCTCCGGCTCGACGGACCAAAAATTATGTAGCGCACTGGTTGAAATTATATAAACACAAACTCGTCAATAACTCACAACAATTAATAAATAACAAAGTGAACTGTATCACACGTTTAATTATAAACCCTCTTGGTTTCACACTCTTAGAATAGAATAAAATACATGTCAACAAAAAAGAACGTTGCCATTTTTTTAGAAATTAAACTTACACAAAAATGCTCGCACTGAGCCTTGGCAGACGATAAATAAATTTCGAACACAGTATGCTCTCAGCTTTTTACATCATAGTGAATCTTTTTCATTGGTAAATATTAATGTAACTTCAATGTATTATTAGTTGCAGTTATAGAGATTGGCCTTACATTTTTTATCCATGCTTTTTTTTAAATTAAGAAATTAAATAAGGATGTACCCCAGGGGCGTGCCGAAGGCTGTTTTAGTGGGGGGGTGTGTGAACTGAATTTTGCCGACTGCAAGATCGGGTGTGAGAAAGGCTTTGTGATAGCCCCCCACCCTCAGCGACGGAGTCAACTGTTCTACAATACTGTGAATTTATAAAAATCACTAAAAGTCTTAAGTTTTCACCTGCATTCTCTCCTTAACCACAGTTGAAATTAAATGCTGTTATTCAGTATGTGTAAATTTTTTAAAATTATTTTACTATATAAGTAGAGTTGAGAATCCTGTTATTAATTAGGATTCTGTTTACGATTTAAAAGGAAATGTGTACGGATGTACCGTACATTAACCAGTTCAAAAGTAACAATTTAAGAATGTTGAAGTACTTCGGAATTTATGTTTCTATAAATAAAACCGCATGCTGTTGTGTAATGTAAGTGTATAAATTTTAAAGCATAAAAAAGACAAAACTTGCTTGCTAAAAATAAGATATATATTAGTATAGGAGACTAAAAATTATCCTTCTACATTTTTAAATTATCACCCTATGCTTCAGAATAGCCCATTTTCCAGCTACACTGTCTAAATCCAACAAGTCAGTTATGTCTGTTTCACAGGTTAATAGCATTAGTTTGTGTTGTCGCTCTTCCGACAAGGTGGTACGCAAGTAATTTTTTACTAACTTTAACCTGCTGAAACTTCTTTCATTACTTGCCACAGTTACTGGAATAATTAAGGCCAACTTGCAGGCCAAAGAAAGGTTAGGATACAAATAAGCCTTCCCCACAAGTTTGTGCGCTGCTGCGCCAATTGTATCCGATTCAGAACTAGCTATTTCTGAGGACATGAGATCAATTTCACATTCCAAGTTATCTACATCTTTGAGATCATCAGGGAATAATTGACATAGTTTAGAAATGTCCCCGATAGAGTTATACTTTATCCTAGATGGAAGGAGACAGGCCAGTGGTTTAACTTTCTCAAATACCAACATATGAATGTCTCTAAATGCAGTTGTAAGCCGATCTACCACCTTCAAAATTTCTGCTTTAAAATAATTCTCTCGTGTAAATAGAACTGCAGTTTCAGGATTTTCGTCGATATTCGATGGAGGCCTCGGTCTTCTGTGCCGCAAATTGAACTCATAATCTTGATTTATTCCACGTGTCTCGCAGATGTTGTCAGCTTCCTTAAGGATGTTCATTATTGCCGCCGCGTCATCATTCCGGAGTTTCTGAATGCTTTCGTACGTTTTCTGCATTATGTCGGTTCCCTCTGAAATGTCCAGGTTTTCGCGTTTTGCTCTGTTGCTAACTTGGTCTTAAACATAATTGTTTTCATTGCAAGTAAAGAAGCAATGAAATCGTATGACATCATTTTGCTTTTTAACCCTGCCGTCTTAGCTCGAGCATCCTTGTCAACCTTCATGTCTTCAGAAATAATTTGCAGAGTATGGGTGAGAGCATCATAGTTATATCTACCAGCTATTTCTGAAAGTTTTGATTGATAGCCTAAAATGCGGCCGGATATAGATGACGTGGTGTCGTAAGACTGTGCACGAACTTGGGAAAGCGATATTTCAACTGACTGTAGAATTTCAGAAATAAGCTTAGCCATTCCTTCGCCTGTTTTATCCAGATAATCTTTTAGTTTTAACAACCTTTCTTCTGGTTGAAACTTTGGGGTCACGTATCGGATTATAATTGAGAGCTGGTCAAGATGAGAGAGATCGGGTGTGCTATCAGCCATAACGCTAAAAAATCCACAATGTTTTACATTTGCAACTATTTTTTCACGGATACATGATCCAAGAACCCCAATAAAGTCGTTTTGAGACTTATTACTAAGATAGTTGGCATGGTATGGGCGAAGATGATTATCATCAATCCAGTTTTTTAAAGTTGGAATCCACCTGGCCATTAATCTAATGAGCTAAATATAGTTACCGCTGTCACTTTCACGTCCCCGAAATGCAAGTGCTTGACGACTTAGAAGTCTGGTGCAGTCTAGACGTATATTAATAATCTCTCTGTTTCTTAGACGAATTTGCTCCGTTAGCTGCTGCCTCTCTACGTTGACTAGGTAGAAAGTTGTCAACGTGCTTACTTTTTTGGCCCAAATTATCTAATTTATACACTGCAGATCTATGAGCATTGCTTGTAAAATGAGCCATTAACTTGCCTTTACGGTTTTTTCCTCGGCCTTTCATCTTATGCCATACACGAATACCAACACTGATCCAAGCTTCTGCGTTTTCAGTCCCCGGGCCATTAGAGCAAAGTGAACAAGCAAAACAAAATGCGGCATCCAGTTGGTCACTGTATTCTAAATATGGATATTCTTTATACCAGCAGGAGCTAAACTTATTCTGCTTCTTAGGATCTATGTCATGATTCACAGGGGTACGATGATCTCTGAGGTTGATAAGGTCCACGAGAAAGGATGAAAAGTTTCTGGTTTTCGGTTAAATTCTTTCCAATACGATCGGCTGGATCACAACTTAGAAAAGTCGAGGTATCTTCCTTTTCAGAAACATTGACATTTTACATAGAATTGCTAGTTAGGATTTTATCGCATTCCTCAATCA
This sequence comes from Maratus speciosus, assembly GCA_963932465.1. Classification (NCBI taxonomy): domain Eukaryota; kingdom Metazoa; phylum Arthropoda; class Arachnida; order Araneae; family Salticidae; genus Maratus; species Maratus speciosus. The sequence goes on from OZ010792.1 coordinate 39,440,499, forward strand.
AACTTTCGTTGTAGTGCCGAACCCGGTCTGCAAAAGCCTTAACATTCGCAGTAAAATTTTGTGATGAAAATGATGTTTCAGGAACATTTTTACGAAGCTCTGAATTTTACATCTGGATGATCTGTTTGAATATGACTATGCAGGCCTCTAATAGAAATGCAGAAATATCTACATATTGTACATTGAATCCGTTTTCCTTTCTGGAGGTGGATGTTTTCATTCGGATGAAATTTTCTTATATGGCGATATAAATTTATTTTTTTCTATGAAATGTGTGTGTACGCAATCACAGTGTGTGCATAAAATTTTCACTGAATTATCCGCCATCATGCGACAAAAACAAACTTTTGCAAATCGCTCTTCTTCTGTGTCCGTGACTTCATCTTTTAAATGCAGCAACCTCAAATAACTAGCGCCAAATCCAGAGCCAAGAGGTCACCAAGTTCTAAGGATCAGTAAATAGCAGAAGGGAGCAATTAAAGATGATACATGGGAAAACTTACAATAGAGATTGCAACACCCCCCCCCCCCCCTTCCTTTCACGAAAGTCTCAAATTCTCAGAAACACGATTCTCTCTCTCTCTCTCTATCACCTCCGCTCTCTGACAACCCCTCCCTCTCACACAGAATCATACACAATCTTCCGTGAGAAGTTCTTTCTATTCCCCTTTAAAGACGGACAACAGAGAATTGAAATGATACTGGAACGGGAGAGGGGACTTTTTGCAGGGTGTGTTCTTAACTTTCCGACTATTCTAAATTTTACCAACTCTTCCAAATAAGTGGGGGGGTGTTACACCCCCAACACCCCCCCGCTAGGCACGCCCCTGATGTACCCAAATTCTTAAAGTTACTCGAAATACTTCTATTATACATACACAGCCAAGACAAGATTCAAAGGGACTGGTAAAAAGTTCCATTTTAGACAGGCTTCCCTAGAAAGAAGTGTAATTAATTATGCTTCTAAGATACATAACATCAATAAGATCTATTGTTCGTTTCGCAGGGATTCTGAAACTTTTCCGTTTGAGACATGATTCCGTTATAGAGAGATTCCACTTTCACATGTTTCACTAAAGAACAATGAAAATCCCCTTTCAGACAGGTTTTCAGCAAATTTAATTGTATCGCAATTCATATTAAGACCATGTAACGCTTCCGTTAAAGACAGGATTCTGTTATAGACAATTACTATTTTGACAAGTTTTATTCTATTCACATGACATAAATAAGTATATTTATATAATATACAAAACTTGTAAAAATGGAACCTGCCTATAACGGAATTCTGTCTTAAACAGAAATGTTCGTGCTACGGAAAAGAATACTATACAAATACACCTAATAACACGAAAACCTGTGTCAAACGAATTTTCTAGCAATATTTACGATTTCATCTTGACAGGTTTTAATATATACATATGACCTGAAGGAAAAATTTTGGACACCCCCCCCCCCCCCCCGAAACGAAATCCTGGCTACGCCACTGTATACAGATATAGCAAGGATTGTTTTCAAGGGGTGATAATATTCCTTGACTTTATTTGGGGGAGTAAATTTTGTTTTATTATAAGCGCTAAAAAAACAAACATAGGCATGAAAGCGGCTAGTGCCGAAACACAAATGTGAACTTTATGAATGAAGAGTAGAGAAGGAGCCAAGAAACGAAATTTCAGATTTTTCCACGCCTGATCAATGAAATTTGCGAATTTTTCGTGTCTGATCGACAAAATTCGCAATATTTCCGAAACTGATCGACAAAATTCGCTTTTTTCCGAAGCCGATCGACAAAATTCGCTTTTTTCCGAAGCCGATCAAAAAATTCGCTTTTTTATCGCGTGCAGTGGGCGACATTTTCGATTTTTCCAAGCCTGATTGACGAAATTCGCGATCTTTTTTGTGCTCGACCAACGAAATTTGCAATTTTTCTGGGCCCGATCGACAAAATTCACGATTTTTCCGTCCCCGATCGGCGAAATTCGCGATTTTTCCGCTCCCAATCAACGAAATTCGCGATTCTTAACTAACGAAACTTGTAATTTTTTTCCCGCGGCAAATTGACAGAATTCGCGTTTTTTTTTCTCCCAATAAACAGAGAAACTTACGATTTTTGAGCTGACGGTCAATATAATTTTCAAATTTTCCGCGCATTATCAACAGAATTCGTGATTTTTCCGTGCTCGATCAACGAAATTCGCAATTTTTCCGGGCCCGATCGACAAAACTCGCAATTTTCCCATGCCCGATCGAGATTCTTCAGTGACTCTGACGACACTTGCAATTTTTTTCCGCGGCAGATTGACAGAATTCGCGTGTTTTTTTTCCAATAAACTGAGAAACCCATGATTTTTCAGCTGACGGTCAATGGAATTTTAAATTTTTCCGAACATCATCGACAAAATTGGCGATTTTCCCGTGCTGGATGAACGAAATTCGCAATTTTTCCGAGCCGGTCGACAAAATTCGCGATTTTGCCGCGCCCGATCGGCGAAATTTGCGATTTTTTTGCCCCTGATCGACAAAATTCGCGATTTTTCTGAGCCTAATCAACAAAATTCGCAAATTTTCCGTGTCCTACCAATGAAATTCGAAATTTTTCCGAGCCCGGTCGACAAAACTCGCGATTTTTCCGCGCCCAATCAACGAAATTCGCGATTCTTAACTGACTCTGACGAAACTTGCAATTTTCCCCCGCAAATTGACAGAATGCGCGTTTTTTTCTGCCAATAAACTCAGAAACTCGCAATTTTTCAGCTGCCGTTCAATGAAATTTTCAATTTTTCCGCGCATCATCGACAAAATTCGCGATTTTCCTATGCCCGATCAACGAAATTCACTATTTTTCCGGGCTCGATCGACAAAATTCGCGATTTTTCCGTGTCCGACCAACGAAATTTACGACTTTTCCGCGTCTGATCGACAAAATTCACAATTCTTAAATGGCTGACGAAATTTTAATTTTTTTCCGCGGCAAATCGACGAAATTCACGATTGACATATTGTCAAAAATTGCAATTTTTTACAGTTATAAATTGACGAAATTCGCGGGCCACATGCTAACCCATCGCAGACCACAGGTTGTGCATCCCTAATTTACAGGGACACCTCCAAGACCTGTCCCGCGTAACCAACTTGCCGGACGTCAAAATCCCGATTTTTATGCATAAATTCTTTAAAATTTCTGTTCGTACCATGCTATTGGTTAGTCTTCATTAGGGCTGCTCCGAATAGTGATTTTGGCCAAATACCGAATATTCGGCCAACAGGTATACCGGATATTCGGCTAGCCGAAGACCGAATATTTGGCCAGCCGAATAGTAACTATTCGTATGAATACCGAATACTGTTAAATTTCAAAGTTCGAAAGTATTAAAGTTAAATTTTAAAACAATTTTACATAGTATTTAACATACATACTTGCATATTGATAAGCAAGATCTTTTTACAGGTAAATTTTACAAAAAAAAAAAAATATATCTATGAGTTGAATTATTATTTAAAAAGAGGATAATTTTAAAGCTTCTTCACTTGAAAAAAAAAATTAATTTCAGAGATTCCTCTCTGAATTAAAACAAATTAATAAAATTTTCTTATATTCTAAAACAAATATTTAAAACTCAAAGTGAAATTTTGAAGGAATTGGAAGAAAAATTTTACAATCATATACTGTTTATTTTTCAGGAAGACACTAAAATAGTCATTATTGGGTAATTTTCTAACGTGATAGTTTTCAAATAGCAAATAAAAAATGTAAAAGCATTTGCTTTTATTTAAATATAATTCTGTTTCTAATTATTCTAAATATCTTTATTAACTGACAGTTAAAAATAGTTGTTCTAAGGTTTTTAAAAATATTTTTTAAAAGGTTTTTTAAATATTCCGTCTGGCCCGAATATCGAAATATTTGGCATACCGAACACTTTGATATTCGGCCAAGCCGAATATTCAGCATACAGAATACTTTGATATTCGGCCTAACCGAATATTCGGTAGTATGGCCGAATACCGAATAGATACCGAATATTAGGAGCATCCCTAGTCTCCATCGAGTGGGACTTAATACAGTAAAACCTGTGAAGACAGGTTATGCCTGTAACGAAAATTTTTTACATTTCCTTCGAAAGGAACACCTTAAAAATCTATTTGTTTAAGCGGCCTAGACTACCTGCCTTAGCATGTATAAAACGGAATTTTTTGCGATTCTGTTTTCTCATATTTCACTATATTTTTCACTAAATGAAACTGTGAAAACGGATGTTATAATGTGTTTATAATGGTTTATGTGTTTATAATGAAATTCTGTTTGAAAAGTAAAAATTTCATTGTTACAGCGATTCCGCGTTCACAGGTTTTACCATAAGATTGTTATGTTTATTTAGTAGAAGGGGATGTTCCCGGGTTACAGTATATAGATGAAAACTATTTATTTAATTTATGTTATTTTTTTTACATATAAAATATTTTTATAGAACATACGTACTAACTAAAAAAAGTTTTATTAACTAATGATAGGATACCAAAAATCATATTTATATGGAAAATAGTAATTAGTTTAAATAAAGTTCTGAAATTTATTAAAAGCGATAGTTTTGTATAAGCCTGGCGGCAGGAGTTAACACCGAAGAAAAGCCCAAGATCACTATCTACAAGGTAGGATTCAAAAGTTCCCGGACTGACTCTATAACTGTAAAAATATTACCAATTCCATTGCTGAAACACATCCGCCTTCGAAATAGGATCCTTGCGCAACAACACACTTTTGCCATAGGCTGTAAAGGTCATTGAAGCACTTCTGGAATCCATTTATAGTCATGTCCTTTAATTCAGCCTGCGATGCAATTTTAAATTCATCTGAAGATTGAAATCGACGACCCTGCAAGTGACGTTCCAGTTCAGGAAACAAGCTGAAGTCCCAGGGTGAGAGATCAGGGGAGTAAGGAGGATGTGGCAAAAAGTTGTTTTCGTTTTCGCAAGAAAGTCCGTGACGAGTAGGGATCGGTGTGCAGGAGCGTTGTCATGCAAAAGCACCCATGACTGCTCAGTCCACAATTTTGGCCTCCTCTTCCGGACCTACTCACGCAAACGACGCGGGATGTCTACATAGAGTTCTTTGTTGACAGTGCGTCCTTCAGGGATAAATTCCAGATGTACAATGCCCCGGATATCGAAGACTACCTCTAGCATGACCTTCCCTTTAGAGCGATCTTGGCTGATTTTCTGCTTCCTTGGTGATTGTGGTGATTTCCATGTTGCCCATGCTCCTGCACACCGATCCCTAGTCGTCGCTGAACTTTCTTGCGAAAACGAAAAAAACTGTTTTGCCACAACCTCCTTACTCCCCTGATCTCTCATCCTGTGACTTCAGCCTGTTTCTTGAACTGGCACTTCGCTTGAGGGGTCGTCGATTTCAATCTTCAGATGACGTTAAAATTGCATCGCAGGCTGAATTGAAGGACGGGGCTAAAAATAGATTCCAGAAGTGCTTCGATGACCTTTACAGCCGATGGCAAATGTGTGTTGTTGCGCAAGGATCTTATTTCGAAGGCGGGTGTGTTTCAGCAATGTAATTGGTAATATTTTTACAGTTATAGAGTCAGTCCGGGAACTTTTGAATCCTACCTCGTATAATCAGCTTTTATTATTATTATTATTCTGATCATTTTAGAGGTTTAAGTGCATAGTTTGATCTCATGTCATAAAATTATATTATATTTATATTTTATTGTTTTATTGATTGTCGGATAAACGTTTTAATTTCATTATGGGCCATTCATTCTCCCAAAATTGTACAATTCCAGTCACAAAAACGTTTTCAATATTTGACATGAATATTTTTGAATTAATTTGTGTTTTCTATTGAAAGTGAAAGAAGACTAAATGTGTTGTGTGCATACATTTTTTATAGTTACTTTATATTTTTTATTTCTTTGTACACACTGTGTGAGATCTCACCTCCGTGTCATGTCACACACCGAATGTGGCTAAGGAAAATGTTTGATTACTTATTTAATAAAAAAAGTAGTTAAATAATTATTGTTCTAGCTACTACTATCTCAAGAGCAAAGTAACTTAGCATAGTTAATTGCTTTCTTTGTATTTTTGTTTGTTTTCTGAGTACGGAAAGGAGTGTCACACAATAAATTCTCACCTCGAGGAACCAGACATTAAGTTGAATTTTCATGTTAATAGATGGCAAAATTATCATCAGATTTTGTTTCCCATGATGCTAAAGTTAGCCAGTATATTTGCTGTTGTTGAATTATAAGTTAGAAATTTGTTTTTATACTCGGGTGTTAGATTTTGTTATAAAAAAGCAACCATGGTTATTGGAGAAACAGAATCTCACATCCGTGAACTGAAATTCAAGATGACTAAATCAACACTAAGATATATGCTTATATATTGCTTATGTAATTATATCAGCAGATGTTGATTTACAGAACAAAAATAATTTTTCTCCAAAAAATTAATATGTAGGTTAATATTTAAAACATGTTCCTCACCTCCGTGATATTACCTCCGTGATATCACCTCATAGCTCAGTGGTAGGGGCGCAAAAAAAAGGCCGAATTCGGAATTAATTAGGGGAAAGTTGGAACTTGTTTTAATCCCTTCAGTTTAGGTCTAGAATGAATATGCTATGTTTTCTCCCTCGTACTAGGTGAGCGTTAGGAAATATGCATAGATTTATAGTCAAAAAACACGTTTTTTTACATACCATAACAGTATCTCCAAACAGCTAACTCTGTCAAAAACATTGTCAATACAAATGTTGTATAGTTTAAAATTCTGAGTAAAATGAGTACCTACACTTAATATTTTTGTTGAACATTAAGGTCACAATTCCACTTTAATGTTTTAGAACCGTGATCAGGTTGGTTGGGTTGAATTCAGAATTAATTAGGAGAAAACTGGAAATTGTTTTAATCCCTCCAGTTTAGGTCTAAAATGAACGTACTGTGTTTTGTTCCTCGTACTTGGGTGAATGTTAGAAAATACGTACATATTTATTTTCGAAAAACACGTTTTTTTTAATTACCTTAACAATATCTCAAAACAGCTAACTCTATAAAAAAAAAACATTGTCAATACAAATGTTGTAGAGCTAAAATTCTGAATAAAATGAGTACCATCATTAATATTTTTGTTCAACATTAAGGTCGCAATTCTATTTCAAAATTTTGCCTTAATCGCTAATCAAGAGTTTGAAGCCAGGAGAGGCCAAGTTAACTTAACAATATCTCAAAACAGCTAACTCTATCAAAAACATTGTCAGTACAAAAGTTGTAGAGCCTGAAATTCCGAGTAAAATGAGTCCTACACTTAATATTTTTGTTCAATATTAAGGCCGCAGTTTTGAGATATTGTTAAGATAACTTGGTCTCTCCTGGTTTCAAGCTCTTGATTTGAAAAATTTTGAAATAGAATTCCGACCTTAATGTTAAACAAAAATATTAATGATGGTACTCATTTTATTCAGAATTTTAAGCTCTACAACATTTGTATTGACAATGTTTTTTATAGAGTTAGCTGTTTTGAGATATTGTTAAGGTAATTTAAAAAAACGTGTTTTTCAAAAATAAATATATACATATTTTCTAACATTCACCCAAGTACGAGGAACAAAACATAGTACGTTCATTTTAGATCTAAACTGAAGGGATTAAAACAATTTCCAGTTTTCTTCTATTTAATTTTGAGTTCAATCCCCTGACCACGTGTCTAAAACTTTAAAGTGGAATTGTGACCTTAATGTTCAACAAAATGTATTAAGTGTAGGTACTCATTTTACTCAGAATTTTAAGCTCTACAACATTTGTATTGACAATGTTTTTGACAGAGTTAGCTGTTTGGAGATACTGTTACGGTATGTAAAAAAACGTGTTTTTTGACAGTAAATCTATATATATATTTCCTAACGCTCACCTAGTACGAGGGGGAAAACATAGCATATTCATTCTAGACCTAAACTGAAGGGATTAAAACAATTTCGAGCTTTCCCCTAATTAATTCCGAATTCAACCCCCTAACCACTGGGCTATCAGTGAACCTCTCAATTTTGAAATTGTATATTTCAGAAAAAAATGCTTAACAAGAATTTTCAATGACCGTAAATCAAAAAAGATAGTTTCAAGACTTTAAAAGAGAAGAGACGAATAACATATAAAAGATGGGTGATGAAAAGAAGCTCCGGGTGGGAGATGGGGTTTTTTTTTTGTGCGTTACTTTATATTCATTCCAAATAAATTCATTATGCATTCTTATATAGAATTGCTCCTTAGTTATATATCTAGTAGAATAAATAGTTTTTTATGCTTTGTCTCACTACTCAAACATAACTGTAGCATAAAGTTCACCATATTTAATAATGTTGATAAAAAAAAAAAAAAAAAAAAAAAAAAAAAAACTGTGTTTCTGAGGGCCATTGCTGATTTTTACTTGCAGTAAGTGATAAGTTTCTAAAAATGATAATATTTGTCATGAAAAACAAAATTTTTCCACGGGAAAAATTTGTATTGAAAATGTACACTTTTGGGAGAATGACCCTTATGTCCTATAAGATGGAGACAAATGCTGAGCTATTTATATTACTTTAAGTACAAACGGATTTATCTTTCATCATAATCTGCACGCAATAGACATAAATTTTTAAAAAAATGCCTGAAAATTATTTAATCTACCCTATCTATATTATAAAGGACAAACATATCTGTGCGTAACGCATACGTCATTCTGCGAATAGCAACACTTTGAAATTTGTAATGCAATTTCGGTTTTGCAATTTTCGCTACTACAAATTTTTAAACTTCTAAACATCCAACATTTTAAATTTTTACACCGTCTTATACAGAAAAAATGTACTTTTAAATGCAATTTTTTTGAAAACTGTATCTCAATTTATTTTTGAGATATTAATTTTTTTATAATTTTTATTACCAGTTTTCTAATCGTGGCAACTGAAGTACTTCATTTCTATTAAAAATGGTTTAGTTATCTTTATTGATTATATTCCTACTGATGCCATTTTCTCACTACATTAAAAATTATCTTTTTAAAAAATTTGAACAGAAAATGACGTTACGCTTTAAAGAAGGCACTGATGAAGCTGTTATATTTCACTATTTTTTCATTCCGCTGATATTGAGTTTGAGACAATAGCCAAAGTATTTCAGCGACTGAAAATAAGGTCATATTTAAAAGGAAACATGAATTTTATTTGATAAAACGAGATCTTTTTCTTTGAATACGTCTAAAAGTTATAAAATTCTGGAATTTTTACGCACAGGTAGAGAGATTATATTAAGACCTCAAATCATGAGTGGGAATTTTCACATGGAATGTTGTAATAGTTGACAAACATGACATCAAGTTTGAAAATATATTTACTAATAACGTATTGCGCGTTAAAATGTTTTTAAATGGTTAATATGGATGTGAAACGTGGAAAATGACTTGATTCGGTTTAGATTTAAAGGGGGGAAATTCTATGATTATGTCAAGATGAAATCATTTTTGCTGATTTTTCATTCCGTAAAACTAAGCATTAATTGATAACTTAATCAAAATTACTTATCTCGATTATTTGTTACTGATTACGTATATGAATAAAGTTTAATTTTTCAATAATTTTAACAGTTGAAGTTTATGAAAAAGTATTTTGTTAATCTTAGGTTAAAATATATCTTTGGAGAGTTAAACTAACAAGAGTAAGATAGATCTTTTATATTGTAATTATTGTTGTCGATGTGTTATAAATTTGATGCAACAGTTCCTTTGTAAATATTTTCTTTCGTCGAAATTCGACGGGGTTTACCTCGTACATATAAAATCCTAATGAAACGAATTTATGAAGCGAATATATGAAACGCCTGAAATGTATCGATTCTTTGAATCGACTGATTAAACAACTGACTTTGTTTCACGGCGATTTCTCCTAAAATATGGAATACTTTGCGATGAAATTAACACCAAAAATCCGTGTTGATCCACAGATCTCAAAACTGGTATTAGAATTTTTAAATTCGAATTAATTTTGAAAATATTAATTTTTTTCTAATTTTAAATACATTTTTTCTAATGATGGCAACTCAAATTTTAATCATAACAGAAATTTTTTCTTCATAATTCAGAAAAGGTTACTATTTTAAATTAATTTGGCGACAGTTTGGCCTCCTTTAAATCTATGCTAAGAACAATGCTTTTTTTGTATTTCGTTATCATTTTATTAAATACAAAACTTTCATTTAAAAATGAAACATTTAAATTGATGGCTTTCACTTCTTAAAAAAAAAAAAAAAAAAAGCGAAAAGAAAAATATTAGGAACAGATGTCATATACACACCGGGGTACCTAATTGGCGCACAAATGGCATTATTTTGATAGACATAGTAACCCGGCTATTGTTGTTCATTTAATAATAAATGTATATTTGCTTTTATTTCTTTTTTAAATTTATATAAATTATTTTGTTCTATAGTAATTAATTTTTTTTTTTTTTGCTATTTCCTTTTGGAAATAATAGAAAATAATTAAAAAAATACGGTACAATGTAGTAGTTATTCCGTCACCCAATTTCGCAAATTATATAAATCGCCAAACCACTCGCCAAATTGTACAGATTGACAAAATTTTTATTTTAAATAACGAAAGAACAAATAAATTAGTATAACATTAATAAATATAAAAATAAAACGTCGAAATAAAAATCACTTGATGACGTAAACACGTGTAACTTGCTAAAAGTCAAGTGAATGTGACATTTAATCTTATAGTTCGCGATAGATTTTTTGTCGACGGGATAACTAAGTAGTACCAAAAATACATATGTAACTGGTATTCGAAAACGAGGTTTTCGTCAAATTTTCGTAAAAAAAAATAATAATAAATAAAATAAAATAAATAAATAAATCATGCCAAACGTATATTACATCTGGCGAAATATTAAATTATGTAACAAACCATGACATTTAATTTAAACTTCAAATCAATGTTTTAATTTACCACTCGAACAATAAAAAAAATGCTAACTGGCGAATTGAAAAAAAGATATTGGCGAGATTTGCACCCGGCTTTTTTTTCTTTCGGCACAGATGTCACATACGGCCCCATATTGGCGCGATTTTTTTCTGACGCCAATGTCATATACGCAACGGGTACTTAACTGGCGCCAAAGTATCGTTATTTTGCTTGATATGGTAAGCCAGATGTTGTTGTTTATGCTGTTAATGCGTTCCCCAAATTGGAGTTGGAAAAAAATCGCGCCAATATATATGACATTTGCTCCAAACCATCATATGAAAGGGGAAAGGATCAGATCGTATTTGTTTATAGCATTTGATGACTTGAACTGTTATAATATAGATGAAATGATGGGATAGAATAATATCTGGCGACTTATGACCTGTGCCTGGATAACATTAAAGTATCAAAATGGCACCTAGAGTATAAAAAGCAAAGTGTTCCGCCGGAACTGTTGATGATAGTCACATGATTTAGGCTATTGTTATAGAGATTGTTTTAAAATATCGGTTGACAAAGACTCTGAATACTTAATTCATTTTATTTTAGCTTCTTTTCAAATGTTTAACTGATCCTCTTTAATCAAAAAACGAAAACAACCATTGGATGTCTTAACAGCAACTGATTCTCCGTTAAATTTTTGCAATCAAAGGGAATAGAATAGAAACCCGTTTACAGGGAGATCTGCACACTTTTTTCAGCATAATTTAATCTTCTCTAATATTTTAAAAACACATTAGATTTTTAGATTCTGCGGTGTCTGAACGGGGGTTGGCGAGCGTACCTTGCAGGGGGCAGAGCCCCCTAGTAAACAATAAATATTGAGTAAATAGCAATACCTTTTTCAAACAAATTGCGATACAGTTTTCAAAAAAATTTAGTTTGAAAGTACATTTTTTCCCCTATTCGACGGTGTAAAAATTGAAAATGTGTGATGTTTAGAAAAAAAAAAAAAAAACAGTAAAAGCTAAATTGAATCGTCTGCTGTTGTCACCGTCAAAATGACGCCAGCGTTACTCACGGACACGTTTGTCCTTTATAATATAGTCAGTAAAACCAACTAAGAGGAAATGGGATCGGAGAAAATGTCCCTTTTAAATAGATTTTCGTCTTATCAGGTATAATTGTACGATATTCTTACCGTAGAGACAATGAATTTTTTTAATTTAACCCCTTGAAGGGCACCGGTATATTATATATACCACTTAATTTTAATTCCCAAAAGCCACATTGGCACCGGAATTTAACAATTAAATTTTGGTTTATACCATGTAAGTGAAGAAAAACTTTTACTTACTTTTATAAAAATTTGTTTATAAATACCTGTGTCAGTCTATCATTTTAACATTTTAGCTACAAAAATACGTTGCCCCTGAAAGGGTTAAAACGGGATTCTGTAATAGACAGGTTTCGTTAGGGTTTACTGTATTTTTATGTCCCGGTTTAAAAGCCGTTGTACCTTTTTTTTTAAAACCATTTGGAGAAATGGTTATTGTCCTCTGTCAGGGTAGGAAATCAAAAGCATATCTGAAGCTTTTTATTAGTTGAATCCGCATTTTATTCGTTTTCTGATTGGTCTATACAGTAATCTGTATTTTCCTTTTACTTTCAACAGAGATGGATACTTCTGTTGCCACTATGACAGAAAAGTAATAAAAACTACAAAAAAAATTAATAACTCAGAAACAAACTGAGATACAGCTTTGAAAGCTGTATCTCAATCAAATTGCATTTAAAAGTACATTTTTTTTTTCTATACGATGGTGTAAAAAGTAATATTGTGGGATGTTTAGAAGTTTAAGAATGAAATTTCATTTAAATAGGAATATTAATGTTTAATCCATGGCGTACGTAATGTATGGCCAGCTCCGTAGAAGTTTAAAAATTTACAGTACCGACAATTGTAAAACTGAAATTTCTTTTAAAATTTGTTCATGATGGGTCCAGGAATGTTAATGTCTAATTCATGGCGTACGTAATGTATGATCAACTACGTGCGATTTTTTATGTCTTAAATTTTAGTCTTCGAAAAAATCATTTTCCAAATGGTCGTTGTAATTTGTTAAATTGCTTTTTTTTTTTTTTTTTTTTTTTTTGAAGTGAAAACTTCTTTAGGCGCGTTGAGCTTTTTTTGAGATGGGGAAAAACCACTGATTTCGAGACACTGTAACGTAACCGACATGCTAGCATTTTGACACATAGACACTAGCGCGCCAAGTGGTGAATGACAGGAACTTTTCTCTCTTCAGCTCAATCCGCAAAAGAAGAAGGAAGCTAAAACTCACTTTTTCTCCCTGCGTATTGCTAAAACAAATTATTATTTTGTTTTTCGTCAGTTAAAATGAATTATACCGTATTCGTGACCTACCTATTTCGTGTAACTAAAAACCGATAACGCTGTATTTTATCGTGTTGATGGTCTGCTCAATGACCAACAGTATTGGCGGAAATTTCGATTACGGAAGATAAAATACGGGGTACAGATGTCAGATACGCACTTGGGTACCTAATTGACAGCAAAATGGCGTTACTTTATTTTACAAGGTAACCCGGCTACTGTTGCTTATTTATTAATAAATTGTTCATTTACTTTTATTTTATTTTTTTTAATTGTACAATTGTTTTGTTCTATAGTTATTAATGAAATTACCGTTTATTTATTGTTGTTTACTTTTTAAAACAATAGAAAATAATTTAAAAATATATATTGTAACTGGTATTGGAAAACGGGCTTTCGCCAAATTGACGTTAAAAAATCGCGCCAAACCTGGTTCGTATATCACATCTCTGCCAAATTCTCGGTTTTTTGATTTTTCGACTTTTTATCCAAATTTTCCGGATTTTTTAAATTTTCCCTTTCATTGTATCCCAAACACTACCTTCATACCAAATTTCAAGATTCTAGGGATACAGGACGTACCTCTGAGTTTTGGTGATCAGTGAATCAGTGTCGAAAAGGCGAAAGTTTAAGTTCATATATCTTCTGAAATAAAAAAGATAGAAACGTGAAATTTCAGCATTTAGTTCCATTTCCACATTATTTTAGATTTACGAAGTTTCAAGTTTCTGGGAATCACCAACACAAAGATATTGGGACGTCAAAAGTACCCTGAGTTGCTTCCAGAAAAAGATGCTTACGGCTGTGCTTTCAAGACTTGGCAGGGGCACTGCCGTGTCCCCAGATGCTTTCATTAGTGCTGCTACACAATTCAACGCATAAAACATTTCCTGACGATTAAAAAAACACACATACTTAATTGTTGAAGTTTTCACTTCTATTGGCACTCCCGGAGTGCCACTGTTTTTTTTTTTTTTTTTTTTTTGGCTCCCAAGACTTGCCAACACTAGTTGTAACTGTAACCAGAAACATTATTTGGCGATTTAGCACCTGCGGCCTGGCTAATGGAAAAATGCCTTAAAACTAAAGTATTAATTTATAATTATGTTTTTAAAATATTGTGTTGTCATCGTAAACACACCTGTGCATATAATTTTTATAATTCTAGCCTATCAGGAAGCGAATGAAAAATCGAGTACAAAATTCAATCTTTAAATACATGAATCAAGTTAAGTTAAATAAAAGATGTAAAAATAAAGAAAACGAATTTTCGTGAATTTTAACTCAGCAAGAATTTTTAAACTCCGCGAGAACTTTAACTGAAAACTAGCGCTTCAAAAGTTATTTTGTTGGATTTTTCATCCCCATACTCCTTGTGTATTAAAGAGGAAAAAGGATAGCTACTTTTAAGCAGTTATTTTTACTCTGGCGTTTAAAAACAGCAGTTAAGTGAATAATCAATAATATTTTTGTCTCTTCTGCGATCTTTAAGGAGTTTGAAAGTAACCTTGAAAACAAGATAAAAGGTTATTTAACTTTTAATCAGTGAGTCTGATTTTGAAATCTTATTAGGTATTAAGAGGGACATATTCACACTGACATGTGAACATGTTCGTTGACAAGAGGGGGCAAAGAAGTACTCTGTGTTTTAAAATTTAATTAACTAAATCTCCGATATTTTTAAAACAAAAAAATAGTACAACGCAGCGATCCCAAATGATTTAAGGGGACAAGGGACCTTCAAACTCATTTTTTTTTTCAAATTGCACCTTAAATACTACTCAAGGGCAAACTATATGGATTATGGCTTATATTTATCACACAAGAAATTAAAAAAAAAAAAATGAGGAGAAAAGTAAGAAATTTAACTGAATCTTTTAAGCGTTATCAAGAACTTTCAAAATGTCCCAACCTCACTCCATATCAATTAAAATCCCCAATATTTTTTATGCCAGTTCGGTTTACATATACAAATAAAACTGCGCATAGTTTTTTAAACTAAACATAATTGGCAAAGTTAAAGGTAGTTAAGTGCAGAAATAGGATGCAATAATGCTGAAAATTTCATAAAATTTACAAAAAAAAAATATTTTTTACCTTTATATTCAAATATATAAAATTCGATGCACAGTTTTATTAGTATACGTAAACCGAACTGCCATAAAAAAAATATTGATTTTAATTGATATGGAGTGAGGTTGGGACATTTTGAAAGTTCTTGATAACGCTTAAAATATTCAGGAAAATTATTTATTTTTCTCCAATTTTTTTTAAAATTTATTGTGTGATAAATATGTGCCATAATTCATATGGTGTGTCCTTGAATAGTATTTAAGGTGCAATTAAAAAAATAAATTTTAAAAAATAAGTTTCAAGGTCCCTTGTTCCCTTAAACACTAAGAGAAAAAGGAACCAAGAAGTTTTCGTCAGTGCGACGCTGCCACCCCTGACCCCCCCTGAAACTCCCCGTATAACAAAAGTTTTATTTTATTTATTTATTCATTAATGTATTTAAAAAATTATCTTTAGCAGGGAATTCAAGAAGGGCAAAAAATATATATTTAATTACTTAATTGTTAAATTTATGTGTTGCTTTTTATGTTGATATGCTTATAAGTTGTCTTGCATAGTTTGTCATAAAATTCTTAAGCTTGTTTCATGTTTATATTCTCCATTTTTAAAAACTCATGTTTAAGCAAATTTTGAAAATGGTTGTCATTTTTAGAATGCGTGTTTCCTCTGTCTTTCAGCTTGGCGATCAATTAAAAAAAATCGATCAAGTTTCATTTACGAAGGAAATCACTAAGCGTAGGGCTGCGGACTACTTTCTTTTTCGAAATCTTGCCCCTCCTTTGATTTCGTTCTGCTGGCATCCATGCCTGTAAATATACATCCCTCACATATATCCTGTTAGATTTACCAACAATTTAAAGAGTTTGAAAGTAACCTTGAAAACATAATAAAAGGTTATTTAACTTTTAATCAGTGTGCGTGATTTTGAAATCTTGTTTGGACTGCGGTGTTTACTACGTTGATTTGTGAATAAATTCTTTCCCGTTTAGATTTATCTGTAGCAAACTAATTTGCATTTAACGTCAAGGACTAAAATGAATTAAGTTATGGTTGAGTGCCACTCGTTCTCTGCCCTTTTTCCTGTACTTTGTTTATGCTCAGATGAACGAACTTATGAATGGAAACGAAACAGAATATCACTTAGTATATTATTTTTAATTTATTTCTTATTCCACTTTAAATGGTTGCAGGATTTAAAAAAATACTGTGTTGTTAAGGTATCGTTATAACTAATATACAGGGTGTCCTATCTGATCATTGATCAAGAACTAATTCCTAAACCGTTAGTTCTAGAAGCATATTTCCAATTGGAAAAATTCTCCAAATGTTGTTCATCATCCTATGAAAATCTATTTGGATAACTATTGTTTTTTTTTTTTTTTAAGTTGTGAAAATTTAGAAGGTGAAAGAGTTATTAGCTATTAGTCAACGATAAGAAAAGGCACTTTGTATATATCGTTATAACCGATTTCTTAATAACATTAAAAAATTTATTATGATATTTAAGAGGCCACACTAGTCACGGCTTGAAGTTCGAACGCTAATGATAAGTCTATGGCAACAATGTTTTCAAATATCTTGCTTGATTTTTAATATTTTTAAATGATTTTTTTTGCACAGGATAGCTGAGGACTATCTGTTTACGGGCTATTTTTTACTTTTCCGATTTTCGTTGTAGTTTAATTCTCAGGATCCTGTCAATTTAGGATCCAGTGAAATTCGAGGTATTGTGTCCTTTTTAGTCTTATAACATTCATATCAGCAAAATTCAGGAAAATTTTTTTAATAACAACGAAAATATAGAGTTTAAGCTTTCCAATAACATGCTTTCAATAGTTCTACTACAATTAGCCTGAGCAAAATATGCAAAGATTTTGATGAAAAATGTGTCAAAAATGGCCTCGTAATGTTATGCTCTCCGCCTCTACCAAGACGATGAAAACCACGCCTATTAAAAATATGATTGGCTAGTATCTAAACACTTTAGCAAATGGAAACGATTTAATTGTGATTGGATTATTGTATCGTGTTAAAATAGATCACTCCTATTTCAAACCTTGGATTTATTTTTTTCTAAAATTATTGTTTAATTTCAACAAAAGACTCTTGAAAGAATGAAATATTTTAAATTCTATATTTCTATGAATAACGAAGGAAATTATACATTTCGTTTATATAAACAATTTCAGAACCACACAGAGGGAGTTACAACATATAGAAGTTATTAAGGAATCAAATTTCAGTCCTAGTTTATTAAGTAAAATGGTAAAAAAATAGACGAGTATTTTTTAAATTATTTTTTAAGTTAAAATAGTTAACAAATAATTACGAAGTCATAATTTGTTAGAACATATTTGTGGCCTGGCCAGGAGACTGGTTTTCAAGCCTCCTATTCTTGTATATGTATAAAATATTCGACAATTTAACATTTTACGTTCGAAAAACAGAAGAATTCAGAATCAGCAGAATTTAAAGTTAATAAGTTTTAAAGATTGTTAACTTTAAAATTGTAAATCAACTTGTTGAAAATTTTAAAGAAATATTTTTATAGTTCATTACTTTAATATTTATTATTTTTAAGGGGACAGTACACCTTTAACAGCCGGAGAACGAAATTTGTCCTGTGTAACAGATATATTTTTTAAAGAGCCCACTTCAGACACGGAGAGAAAGTAAAACGAAGTCTATGGGGGCGTTAATTTAAAATTTCTCGCTTTGTTTTAATATGATGTTTTTTACATAGGATAGCTGAGCACGATATATATATATATATATATATATATATATATATATATATATATATATATATATATATATATATATATATATATATATATATAAAGCCCAGTGGTGTAGTGGTCAGGGCATCTGACTGCCGCACCGCAGGTCGAGAGTTCGACTCCCGACTGGGCAAGGTTCACTCAGCCTTTCATCCCTTTGGGGTCGATAAAATGAGTACCAAGCTTGCTTGGGAACTAAACACCGAGGGTCTCACGTTAGGCTGACCACCTGGCCGGGACGCATGCTGTATAGCACCTCGGGCCTAGGGTCAAGAAAATAGAGATGGGCACTGTCGGCCCTGATCCTCATGGATTGTATAGCCGCAGAGTTTAGTATAGTATATATATATATATATTAGGAAAGTTTCAATTTCAGAAACGACTCACCCCTGTTCCGAAATTAAAAGTAATTTTTTTTAAATATCTGAAACCAAAATCGAAAGAGTAAAAACTAGCCCGGTTGTAGATCGTCTTCAGCTATCCTATACAAAAAAAAAAATCATTTTAAAATGTTAAAAAGGAAGTGAGATAAAAAGGAAGTGAGATTTGAAAATAACGCTCCCATATATTTAACGTTAGCGTTTACATTTTTTTCCCGTAACCGGCGTGGGTTCTCAAATGTAACGCAAAGATATTTTTTTTGCAACGGTTAGGAAACGCGAAAATTTATCATTAACTGTAATAATGTAAAACTAAAAGTTATGAAACTGTAAGATAAAATATAGCATTTTATAAAAATATACTAGCTAGCAATTTTTTTTTCTAATACGTATTACCTTTTAATATTTTATACTTCACTTACATGGACATTCAAAAGTATTTTATATTATGGTCTATGTGGAAAAATTCATTTGCGTGTATTTTAATGACATAAAACAATTTTAAACATACAATTTATTCGCATTATTGAAGAGCATAGGTACTTGTACAGGGGAATTAAAAAGTATATTTCGTTACATTATGGACTACGAAGAAAAAACGTTTGCGGGGTATTTTAATAACGTTTTCTGTTACAACATAATGAAATTGATATGAATTTATGAGGCGCAGTAAAACATGCTTTCTGAAGGGATAGCAAAGCATTTATCATTCATTTACAGGGTCACAGAAAAGGGTTCAGTTTTATTACAGAAAAAACTGCTTGCAAAGTGTGTTTTAGTTATGTTTCACTATTTCAAACAAGATGGAATTCATATACGTTACTGAGGTTTACAATATGATGCTTACATTATAATATGATGTGCATCACATTTTATTTAATTTACAGGGGCACATAAAAGATATTGGATACAGTATTGCATATGAAGTATTGTCTATTAGGGATGATTGCTGAAAGTGAGATTTCAGCTATGATATACGTTTTTAACTAAATTTCTGCATACTAGATTATATATATAAATTCGATAGACTACGTATAGGGCTACGCAAAAGAACTAGGAAGAATTGTTGAGAAATTGATTAATTTTATTTTCAAATTCAACTACATTTAGAAAGATATGTTTGGAAAATAAAAATATAATAATATACAAGGCTATTCAAAGAATTGGATGCATGCACGCCTATTTCAGACACGGGAAGGAATGAAAACGCTAATTTTAAGTCTATGGGGGGGGGGGGGTCATTTTCATATTTCTCGCTTTGATTTTAATATTTTTGAATGATTTTTTCTTTTTCTTTTTTTTTTTCTTTTTTTTGCATAGGATATCTGGTGACTATCGACAGTGAGGCTAGCTTTTACTTTTCGATTTTGGCTATAGTTTTTTTTTTATATATAATAGGATAGTTTAAATTTTAGAGCGGATATGAAAGTAAAAGTAATTTTAAAGAAAAATATCTGAAACAAAAATCGAAAAAGTAATAACTAGCCCGGTTATAGAGCGTCCTCAGCTATCCTAACAGTTTCTTAGCAACAACGAATGATAGCTTAACACTGTCATGATCGGTAAGGTCAAGTAAAGACTATAAACTAAAAGCACTGCTAATTTACCAAATTCCGATATAGGACACAGATTGGTAAAGGATATTACGGCAACTCCTCCTGATTATTAACTGGGAAGTAGAGGAAGAAGATGGAGAATCTCTGGAGATATTTGACTGTGAGCTTTCAACTGACAAGGTAAAAAAAAATCTCTATCAGCAATGCGGGGAAAATAAAATTGTAACTTAGTCTAAAGATAAAGATGCAGAAAAATAAATTTATTTTCACTGATTTCTGATAAAGAAAAAGAATGCTTTGGTAAAATTGGAAGAAATTCGAAATATTGCTTTGAAATGGAATTCTATGAAATTCATTATCAGAATTGCATATCAATGTAATGAAAAACCCAAGCAGTTTTCAGAGAAAATAAAAACAAAGTCTTTCTCAAACAATTGTAAAAAAAAAAAAAAAAAAAAAAAAAAAATACAGCTGTATTTGTTACAAAAATCTCCAAATTCAGAGTAATGAATTAAAAAAGGTTTTTATACACAATCTAGGTATAAAAACACAGATAGGATGTTTTTGTGCCTGTCCACAGATTCCTAAAGAGTGATACAAGATTTCACAGGAAGGGATTTGTTCGACGGGTGGCAATTGCACAGACCATCAGCTCATCAAGTTGAAGGCTGAAATTTTAGGATTAGATAGAACTCAATTAGCATATTAAAATGCAAATGTTCTGCTAAGTCATATCTTGATAGAAAACACCTGCACACCGGAGTTTAGTTTTTGATCGATTGGTTTATCATTGTATTTTGCAGCACCCAAATGTATGAAAATATTGAAGTTTGGGTGCATGAAAACACAATGGTAAACCTGCGGATCAACCACTAAATTGATGCTCTGCAGATGGTTTCCACCAAGATACGACTTGGCAGACCAATGCATATAGCTTGTATATAAAATAAACGGTCAAGTACGAGTATTACTCGCGCTCAGAGAGTTCCGTACAATAAATATATGAATTATTAACTGTATTATTTAAAAGAATAATGAAGCTTTGTAAAAACCTATACAACGTAGAGTTGGGTATAGCTGTATATATTAGAAAAGTATGATTGAGTATACCACAAAGGTTCAAAGAGATATGAAGCCGAAATAAAATTAAATATTGCTATTTTGTATAATTCTTTTTTTAAACGTATCTTAATCTGGATATGGTGAACTTAATTTGGTACTAACAATAAAAGTACTGCATATTTAAATTTCATTTGGCATTTCATAAAACTAAATTCAACATAGAAATATTTTTCTTTTTACAGTGTAGATGAAATAAAATCCTTGTTCAAAGTTTAAACTTGGCGTTGTACTACGCGCGTTTCGAAAGGAGGTCGCAAAGATGCAACTCGACTTTGTCTGTGCCGCGTTTTTTCAAATAGGTCTTTAATTATCATTTAAAGACACGGGAGGCGTATTGAGAGATCCACTCAACGCAAACTAGTCGCGAATCCCATAGTATTTATGCGATTAATTATAATTAAATTGGTCTGTTTTTAACAATT
Source organism: Maratus speciosus (assembly GCA_963932465.1). Lineage (NCBI taxonomy): Eukaryota > Metazoa > Arthropoda > Arachnida > Araneae > Salticidae > Maratus > Maratus speciosus. Next base: position 39,462,189 of record OZ010792.1, read on the forward strand.
GGATGTTTACTGCTTTTATGCTGCTACTGGGTATTGCATTACACATATATATCATTAAAAGTTGTTATCTAGTATTTAAAAACCGATGGTATATAGAGTACGCCGCCTCTGCCATTATGTATGTCCAAACCAACCGTATCTTTAAGGGTTAAGGCTCCTGCCCCTGCCAGCGAAGACAATCACGAGCTAATGCTAATCGTATAGGGAAGGATTTTTCTAATATCTATTTTGTATTTCGATATTTTAAATTTTTTTTTTGGCATTATATAGCCGAGATCCGTCTCTACATCGCACCTTTCTTTACTTTTTCCTCCCCATCGGATTAGCATTAGCTCGTTAGTGTCTTCGCCGGCAGGGACAGGAGTCTTAATATCTCGGCGAATTACCGACGATTTTTTTTCTAAAATCATTATAAACAATGCTTTTATACGTTTGATACGATAGGTACCTTTAGCGCTCTTCGATACCTTTTCTGAATGCCCGCAAATAGAAATCTGTATGTAACAGAAAAATGCGATTTTATGAAAAACTATGCCACCTAGGGCAATCGCTATAATTTTCCTGCGAGTATTAAATTAACCTCTACTACCTCTAATTTTTTTCATAATTTTAGTTTCAGTAGATTTGAAAATAGATTGGGGGGGGGGGCGGGGGGGCACATTTTTGCACTACATTTTCGACGATATCTCTGAAAATATAATATCTAAAATTAAAAGAAATGTATTTTTGAGTTATGCGTTACGTAATCTTTTAACCGATACCCCAAACGATACACAAAGAAAATATATTTCTTCTTTAAATTACCTAATTATCCCCTCTACGTTTTTCCCACATATATTTGTGAATGTTTAATAATCTGTAAATATGTGGGTCAATAGTCTTTATTACATCTCCCAATTTGAACTTCCCACGTTCCGTAGTTTACGAGTAAAATGGCTGTGACAGACAGACACAGGAGTGATCTTATAATGATTCCGTTTTTACTTTTTAAGTACGGAACCCTAAAAATCATGATTATTGCAACTGAGAAATACAAAAACATAAGAAGATGAATTATTGAAAATAAATAAAACAAGAAAGGAAAACCATGTGTCAAGTATGGATTATGAACCCTTTCCTACATTTTTAGTTCAGTTAGAAAAACACATAACACATTTGAATATACACATTTATTAATTCCTAACAATAGACGGAAACGTACTTCAATTGTTTTGTGAAGCTCTGTATGTTCCTTATAAATTTTTATACACGCCACATACTGAGCTGAAATTTAATTCAGAAATAAATACGCTGAAAATTACTGATATCACACTTCTAAGGCTAACATTAGCTTAAGAATTGCTATCCATGGACGGCCATGTATCCAGTTTTTTGTCATATCCCTATTTATTTATATGCTACAATGTCACTTAGCCGACGGGACATTTAGCAGACAGCAATTAGACGACAGGATGTTTAGCCGACAGCGACTGTTAGCCGACAAGACAGTTAGCCAACAGAGGACAATTATTCGACATGGACATTCATCCGACAGGATATTCATCCGACTTAACTGTAACGTAACTGTAACCTGATCTTAACCTAATTATAACCTAAGCATAAACTAACTGTAGCGTAACTGTAACCTAACCAATACCAAACTGTAACGTAACTATAATCTATCTGTAACCTAAACGTAACCTAAGTGTAAGATAACCGTAACCTAACTGAAACCTAACAGTAACCTAATTGTAGCCTAAATGTAACCTAACTGAAACCTAACAGTAACCTAATTGTAGCCTAAATGTAACCTAACTGGGACGTAACCGTAATCTAACTGTAACTAACGTTTACCTAGTTATAACCTAATCGTATGCTAACTGTAATGTAACTGAAACATAACTTTACCATGACCAAGCTCTAACCTAAGCGTATTCTAATTATCACCTAAACGTAACCTAACAGTTATTTAACCGTAATCTAAACGTAACCTAACGGTAACCTAATTATAAAGTAACCGTAACCTAATTGAAACCTAACAGTAACCTAATTGTAGCCTAAATATAATCTAACTGGGACATAACCGTAATCTAACTGTAACTAACGTTTATCTAATTATAACCTAATCGTATGCTAGCAGTAATGTAACTGTAACACAACTTTACCATGACCAAGCTGTAACCTAAGCGTAATCTAATTATCACCTAAACGTAACCTAATTATAACCGAACAGTTACCTAACCATAATCTAAACGTAACCTAAGTGTAACCTAATTATGAAGTAACCGTAACCAAACTAAAACCTAACAGTAACCTAATTGTAGCCTAAATGTAACCTAACTGGGACTTAACCATAATCTAACTGTAAATAACGTTTACCTAGTTATAACCTAATCATATGCTAAATGTTATGTAACTGTAACATAACTTTACCATGACCAAGCTGTAACTTAAGTGTAATCTAATTATCACCTAAACGTAACTTAATTATAACCTAACCGTAATCTAAGAGTAACTAATCGCAATTGTAACCAAACTGCAAATTAACTGTAACCTAGCGGGAGGTGCATAATATGAAAGAGTGATCAAAGGGCTGCCCAGTCCAATGATATATCACTTGAGGAATGTCGGAAAAGTCAGAAAAATGCTCCCGGTGATACAAATTGGGGGAGGGGGAACGGGAGGTACATAATATGAAAGAGTGATCAAAGGGCTCCAATGCGATGTATCTCATGAGGGGTGTCGAAAAATGTTAGAAAAGTACCGGCTAATTATACTATCAGCTAAATGTCCTGTCGGTTAATCGCCTTTTCGGCTAAATGTCCTCCCGGCTAATTGCCACGTTCGGCCAGTTGCCTGTCAGTCAATTGTCTGTATTGCTAAAATTATAACTATATGTCCGTTTCGATCAATTGTCCTGTATGCTGTATGTAAATTTCAGCTAATTGTGTTGTCGGCTATATGTACGTATCGGCTAAATGCACGTCTCAGCTAACTGCAATCTGCTAAATGTCTTGAAGGCTATTTGGTTGTCGGTTAAATGTCTGCGACCGGCTACGGGTCAAACATCTATACTAAAAGTAGTTGAGCTTGAAAATGCATAAATCAAATTAAAAAACATCTTTAAGTAATTCATAGTCATTCTCGGTACTACTGATGAAATCTTTTGTGTAGTGTCTATGCAACGGAATAGCAATAATTTCAGCAATACAGACAATTGGCCGACAGACAACTGGCCGAACGTGGCAATTAGCCGGGAGGACATTTAGCCGAAAAGACGATTAGCCGACAGGACATTTAGCTGATAGTATAATATGCCGGTACTTTTCTAACATTTTTCGACAACCCTCATGAGATACATCACATTGGAGCCCTTTGATCACTCTTTATATTCTATGCAATTCATATACACCACCTATGTGCCTGTGCAAAAATATTAGTTTAACTTAACTTATACCATAACTTATCATAAATCAAACATATCATAATTTAAAACTCACTATCAGCAATCATCCCTAATGTTTCCCTGTAAATGAACAATAAATTCGATGCACACCATATTCTTATCCAAACATCTTGCACTCTTTGTCTCCCCTTCTTCCGAAATTTCGTTTCCCGTTTTGCTCCCCTTACAGTATCAAGGTTTAAAATCTTTAAAATTCCTTAATATTTTCTTTAATTTTCTGTTTTATTTGTTACTTTAAACTAACAATAAATAGTCAGTCATAAATTTCGTTATAAATTTATTTCACCATATTCATTTCATTAAAAGTTCTTGTAAATTGCCTCCATCGAAAATGTCATTTCTCCCTTTTGCTCCCTCATCCACGGTACCCATATTTTAAAATAAAAACCCTTTAAAACGCTTTAATTTTTTTAAATCTTTTCTGCTCAATTTGCCACTTTATTTTAACAATAAACAAACGATCATAAAAATTTCTCCTCCCCCCCCAACCCCAACTGAAATTGGTATTTCCTCCTCGCCTCTCCCTCTTACCAAGCATCTGAAATTTAAAGTCCTTAATTTTTTTTCGTTTATTATTTTTTTTAACTTATTTGTAAATATTTTCTAAGGTAAGTAAATAATAAGTCGCCGATAAACTTCCGCCCCCCCCCCCCCGCAAAAAAAGAACTAATTCTGCTTATTCCTCTTTTTTTTCCCTCAGATCACAAAATTTTAACCTTAAAAGTCATTGCTTTTTTAAAAACATTTTGTACTCTATTTCAAATGAAAATCAAATTTCAAATTTCAAAGTAATTGCTTAAAAGGCGCAAAGGCCAACATAGTGAAAAAGATTCCAAGCCGGGACTCGAACCCGGGCCATCAGTATAGCGCACTGACGTTCTACCGACTAAACCACTTGGAACGATACCTAGCTCGGAAAATTTCTCACTATTATATGTTGGAAAGGCTACAAACGCAGCACAAGATGGAATATTTATCGTGAGTCACCGACCTGGGACAAACACGAAACATAATTAAATCCAGCATCGATAGAAATTATATTAATGCATGGAAATTATTCCAGAGAGAAACATTCGCCTTGCATACAATATTTCAAATGAAAATCAAATTTCAAATTTCAAAGTAATTGCTTAAAAGGCGCAAAGGCCAACATAGTGAAATGGATTCCAAGCCGGGACTCGAACCCGGGCCATCAGTATAGCGCACTGACGTTCTACCGACTAAACCACTTGGAACGATACCTAGCTCGGAAAATTTCTCACTATTATATGTTGGAAAGGCTACAAACGCAGCACAAGATGGAATATTTATCGTGAGTCTCCGACCTGGGACAAACACGAAACATAATTAAATCCAGCATCGATAGAAATTATATTAATACATGGAAATTATTCCAGAGAGAAACATTCGCCTTGCATACAATATTTCACCGACCTGGGACAAACACGAAACACAATTAAATCCAGCATCGATAGAAATTATATTAATACATGGAAATTATTCCAGAGAGAAACATTCGCCTTGCATACAATATTTCACCGACTTGGGACAAACACGAAACACAATTAAATCCAGCATCGATAGAAATTATATTAATACATGGAAATTATTCCAGAGAGAAACATTCGCCTTGCATACAATATTTCACCGACTTGGGACAAACACGAAACACAATTAAATCCAGCATCGATAGAAATTATATTAATACATGGAAATTATTCCAGAGAGAAACATTCGCCTTGCATACAATATTTGAAATATTGTATGCAAGGCGAATGTTTCTCTCTGGAATAATTTCCATGTATTAATATAATTTCTATCGATGCTGGATTTAATTATGTTTCGTGTTTGTCCCAGGTCGGTGACTCACGACAAATATTCCATCTTGTGCTGCGTTTGTAGCCTTGCCAACATATAATAGTGAGAAATTTTCCGAGCTAGGTATCGTTCCAAGTGGTTTAGTCGGTAGAACGTCAGTACCCTATACTGATGGCCCGGGTTCGAGTCCCAGCTTGGAATCTTTTTCACTATGTTGGCCTTTGCGCCTTTTAAGCAATTACTTTGAAATTTGAAATTGGATTTTCATTTGAAATACTGTATGCAAGGCGAATGTTTCTCTCTGGAATAATTTCCATGTATTAATATAATTTCTATCGATGCTGGATTTAATTATGTTTCGTGTTTGTCCCAGGTCGGTGACTCACGATAAATATTCCATCTTGTGCTGCGTTTGTAGCCTTTCCAACATATAATAGTGAGAAATTTTCCGAGCTAGGTATCGTTCCAAGTGGTTTAGTCGGTAGAACGTCAGTGCGCTATACTGATGGCCCGGGTTCGAGTCCCGGCTTGGATTGGTTGATTTTTTGACGGCCGATTATCTACACGAGGGATATAGGCCCGGGGGGGAGTGCCCTCCGTGGGGGTCTTTCTAAGGGAACCTAATCCATATTTACACATGGAAAATCCACGGCTCGAAGAAAACCACGAAAACTCCGAACGATTAGGCCGACGGGCGCGATTGGGATCGAACCCAGCACTTCCCGTCTACCAGCTTCGAACGCAGAACCTCTCGGCCACTGGTGGGGCCCCGGCTTGGAAACTTTTTCACTATGTTGGCCTTTGCGCCTTTTAAGCAATTACTTTGAAATTTGAAATTTGATTTTCATTTGAAATATTGTATGCAAGGCGAATGTTTCTCTCTGGAATAATTTCCATGTATTAATATAATTTCTATCGATGCTGGATTTAATTATGTTTCGTGTTTGTCCCGGGACGGTGACTCACGATAAATATTCCATCTTGTGCTGCGTTTGTAGCCTTTCCAACATATAATAGTGAGAAATTTTCCGAGCTAGGTATCGTTCCAAGTGGTTTAGTCGGTAGAACGTCAGTGCGCTATACTGATGGCCCGGGTTCGAGTCCCGGCTTGGATTGGTTGATTTTTTGACGGCCGATTATCTACACGAGGGATATAGGCCCGGGGGGGAGTGCCCTCCGTGGGGGTCTTTCTAAGGGAACCTAATCCATATTTACACATGGAAAATCCACGGCTCGAAGAAAACCACGAAAACTCCGAACGATTAGGCCGACGGGCGCGATTGGGATCGAACCCAGCACCTCCCGTCTACCAGCTTCGAACGCAGAACCTCTCGGCCACTGGTGGGGCCCCGGCTTGGAAACTTTTTCACTATGTTGGCCTTTGCGCCTTTTAAGCAATTACTTTGAAATTTGAAATTTGATTTTCAATTGAAATATTGTATGCAAGGCGAATGTTTCTCTCTGGAATAATTTCCATGTATTAATATAATTTCTATCGATGCTGGATTTAATTATGTTTCGTGTTTGTCCCAGGTCGGTGACTCACGATAAATATTCCATCTTGTGCTGCGTTTGTAGCCTTTCCAACATATAATAGTGAGAAATTTTCCGAGCTAGGTATCGTTCCAAGTGGTTTAGTCGGTAGAACGTCAGTGCGCTATACTGATGGCCCGGGTTCGAGTCCCGGCTTGGAATCTTTTTCACTATGTTGGCCTTTGCGCCTTTTAAGCAATTACTTTGAAATTTGATTTTCATTTGAAATATTGTATGCAAGGCGAATGTTTCTCTCTGGAATAATTTCCATGTATTAATATAATTTTGTACTCTATCTGTTAATTTATTGTAATCATAAATAATCATATAACTATACTCCTCCCCCACAAAAATTGACGCTTGCTCTGACTCTACCCTTACCAAGAACACAAAATTTAGTCTTTTTTTGTCCTATTTCTTATTCTTTAGTAAGGTAAATAAATAAGTCATCAAATAAAATCCCCCCTTTTTTTTTCTTTCCCTTATTTAAGTTTAAAATCTTTGAAAGTCTTTTTTTAATACATTTTCAGCTTTATCTGTTTCATATTGAACAATAAATAATCGATTATATAATTTCTTCCACCCCATATAAAATTGACGTTTTCTTTTCTCCCCCCATTATTTCCATGCTCATAAAATTTAAAGTCTCTAAAACTCCTAATTGCAATGTTTTTGCCCTATTTGTAAATCTTTAATAAGTTACATAATCGGTCATCTATTAAATCCCCCCCCCCGCCAAAAAAAAAAAAATCTGTTTCTTGATTTGTCTTACCCTCAACTCATGAAGCTAAAAAATCTAATTTACAGTCTTTAAAACTTTTTAATTTTTACTTTTTTTTCGTCCTAATTATAAATCTTTATTATCTATAATATTAACTAAATCATTTCAACTATGTACGAAAGTGTTAACAATAAAGCGATAGGTGTACATTTAATTGTGCATAAAAAACATTTTAACTGTATTTTTCAAAGGAAAATGTCTTTAGAGAGATATTTGTAAGGAAAATATTGTGGTTTCTCGTCAACGTGCAAGTAAATTCTCAAACCTTTCGAAATCATTTTATTCCGACTAGCTCAGAAAGAACCATCAAACGTAGATACCAAAGGTGCCTGAGTAATCGACTGAACCGAGTATGTCCATAAAGAAAAAAGAAAAATCATGCGTCTACGTCGATACTTTCCAACACTTACAGAACACTGTAACAAAACTTCGCCGTTTAATAAAGTAAAGAAGATATCTAACTAAACATTTGTAATACCTATGACACGTTTGAAAAGCAGATTTCAACAATTGCACCCATAACCTGGAAGGTACTCAAATTCTTTTGTGCAGTTCATATGATATATGCAGCTCATATGAGGCAGTGTATATGATATATTTGTACTGCATATATTTGTACGGATTCTACATACTATGTTAAAATTTAGTTTTGTAAGAAAATACATAAAACAGTTGAAAATTCACCCTCGGCAATTTCTACTTATAGACGGAAACATACTTGAATTCTTTTGTGCATTTCTGTATATAGAAATTTTTATACACGTCAAACAGTATTAAGCTGAAATCTAATTCATGCAAAATCATGCTCAAAATTACTGAAATCACACTTGCAGGAATTATTTTCTATCGGCGGCCCATGTATCCAGTTTTTTTAATATCCCTGTATAGGATTTTATTTGTATGATACAAACATCTCTAAGCATATTAAATGTAGTTGAGCTTGTACATTTATAACTAAAAAAAACCTAACACCTTTAAGAAATTCATACTCATTCTCAGCAATGGTTACGAATTCTTTTGTGTGGTCCTGTATAGGGTTTGTAAAATATGTGCACACCACGTAGTGCGCAAAAATTTAGTTAAACTTAAAAACGCATTCTGTAATTGAAAATGTACTTTCAGCATTAATTTTTAATAGCTATATCGGATACAGTATTGTATCAAAATATTTTATGTTTCCCTGTAAATGAACGCTAAATGAAATGCAGACCATATTCGAATGTAAGCATCTTGTAGTAAATCAAAGTAATGTGTATCTATTTCGTCATGTTTGAAATAGTGTAACGTGATCAAAATACGCTACAAACAGTTTTTCTCGTAGACCATATTGAACCAAGTTCTTTTGTCTGATACCGTAAATAATTGTTAAATGCTCATGTTGTACAGAAAGTAGGCTTAGGACACCTCAGAAATTCATATCAATTTCATTATCTTTGTGACAGAGTAATATCAATCAAATACGCCGCAAACGATATTTCTTCATGGGCTATAACATAACGGAATACTTTTGAGTCCCCTATACTCGTACTTTAAGCATTACACATAACATAGTCTATAGTAACAATTTTAAAGTGTGTCTCAATGTACATAAATTTAACTGTGTTTAACATTGTGTAACACTATTAAAATACATCCTAAATAATCCCCCCCCCCCCCCCACATAGACCATAATGTAGCGAATACTTTTGAGTGCATCTGTAAATGAACCATGAATGGTGCACCGAACATACCATGATGATTTTCAATATCGTATATCAATTACATGGCAATCCGACTATATTTACGCTAGTTAGAGCACGGATAGACAGACAGACGGACGGACAAACTCAATCCATAAACACTTTTCAACTTTCTTGGGAAGTGTTAAAAATGGAAAAATGTAATGAAAATAAAAGTATTTTAGTGTTATTTAGATTACGAACCGCTACAAAAAACATTCTTATTTGACCGCATCATTTAAAAAATATTTAGTGCTCAGAAATCCCCCCCCCCCCCCACACACCTGAATTTACTCCTGTGCACTTAAAATTTCAAATTGTTAAAACTCCTTTATGTTTTATAACATTCTTGTAAAAATAATCCATAATCTAAATTTTCTTCTGCCTGAAAATTTCACTAAAATTTTTGCCATCCTTCTTTCTGCTAACATCACACAAAGTTTTTAATATTTGGAAAACTTTATTTTTTCTGTCGCATATTTTAGTGCTAACAACAATAAATTGTGTACTATATCTATAAATGACTACGCTGGGATTTAGATTTATACCCCCTCTACAGATGTACAGTACAAAATATACAGTTTATTTGTTTAACTTTTCCTCTCCTAATTTTATGAACATCTTATTTTTAACCTTCAATGTTATTTAGCTTTTATAAATCTCATAAATTTTATGTTCTAAAAAGAATTCGCACAAAAGATAGTTATTTTAGAATATTTGTACCTGATATATTTCCCGCCTCATTCAATATCTCCCCCTTGATTTTAAATGTAATTGCCTTATGTGAAATAAAATAGTTTTTATACTGCACTAATTTCAATTTTATGTTTGTAAAAGCTGTAAAATAAACCTAAAAAAAAAAAAAAAAAAAAATTGAAAGTCAAATCGTTTTAATTTTTGCACTTTTATCATAAACAGATTAAAATTCTTTTTACGGCTTTTACCGTTATCGAGTCTCCACAAAAGAGTGGGCTTTGACCTACGCTTGTAAAGCGAAGACAATTGAAAAAAAAATCCTTTACACCTGAAACCTACTGGAAATTATCACATGTAGCGCTCAGCCGAAGTGGGGTGGGGGTTGGAATCGTGCCAGATAATTGGCCATTTGCTGATTGGAAGAGCTCGCTTGTCAATCATTTGAATTTAGACCATCCTTTCAATTCAGCTAAAATGCCAGCGGCCATCTTTATTTCTTTTTATCTGTGACTGCAGTGAGCTCTTAAGTAATCTTTGTTAAAGGGGCGCTAGTCATACATACAATGATTAGAATAATGTATAATAATAAAATGTGAAAACTGGAAAAAATAATTTTATATTTCCATAATACTTTTCCAAATTTGTGTTTGCCGATAACAAAGAAAAAGTAGTTCCTCTTTCCCCCCCTCCACGCGCACACACACAGTGGTAAATTTAAAAATCTGTGATTATACGTTGACATTATGTACTGCATTATCCTTTAAAAATTTTTATTAAACAAGATTTAAGATCCTGATTTCTGTGTGGAATAAGAATTGAATTAATCACCCAAAATGCACTTTTAAAGCGACTTCGAGAAAAGAAACTTCTGTTTTCGGTCGTTATGTATGTATGTAAGTCCTCAATTTTCTCAACAACCACAGAACGGATTTGATTGTAATTTTTACACTGAATTTCTAGCACACCAGGGAAGGTTTAAAGATAAAAGGATTCATCATAGTTTGTTTGTTTGTTTTATTTTCTTCTATCTTTACAAGAAGAAAGTATTGAAATCGTGAAATTTTTCGACTTCCGGTTTTCGAAGGATTTATACGTTTTAGAAGATCCTGAACACGATTTGACTGTATTTAGAAAATGTCTGTCTGTCTGTATGCAACAAAAATTTTGTGAGCAATCTATCTCACGAAATTTAATAAAACTTTAGATTCACTTATACTTTGATATAAATTGGTGCTGATTACTTTTTGGTGAAAATCGCGCAATAGGTGACGTGCTATGATGCTTTTTTTGCCAATTTCCGCAATAGCTCTATCTGAAGAACTAATGCACAGATTTTCATCAAACTTGATTCAGTTAGACGTTGACGTAAGTTGTTGCTGATTAGGTTTTGGTGTAAATCATATAACATATGGTGCGTGCTATGTTGCATTTTTCTTGATTATCGCGATAGCTATATCTCGAAAACTAATGCACGGAATTTAATCAAACTTCATATTCTGTTACACTTTCGCATGGATAGATTCTTATTAGGCTTGGGTGTGTACTGCCAGACAGGTGTCGCTTTTATGCTCTTTGGGTTGGGAATTTTGGTTGCAAGCATCTAAGAGGTATACTATTTCGATAGCTGCAAAATAATGACTCTTCAGATGAAAGGGATTCATCCGTCTTCAAACATCAGGGATACTTTTTTATTGATAAAGTACGTAAAAAAAAAAAAAAAAAAAAAAAAAAAAAACCCTGCCGGCTCGGCCTACAGGCGGAGGTAGATTTCAATGTTAAGTGCTAATTTCAACAACAAAAACTAAATCATGATTAGAGATAAACCCACTATAACAGATTGATCTGGCCGATTTTGACGAGTTTTTATTTCATTTTTATTTGAGAGATGGTTTTATCAGAATCATGTTAAGGCGGTATTCAAAAAAAATACTTTTACATGCTCAACAACTCAAAATTTTCTTGCACATTTTCAGATTTACTTTTAAAAGAATATATATGAAACTTGCTGACGTGGTTTTTGAACAGATTTATAAGCGACCTGCGTTTTCATCTTTTGTTCAATTAATTAAAACTTGATTTATAAACAATTATTTTCTCAGTAGGACAATATTTTTTGTTTCCAACACAATCGCTTCGGGAAATTCGGTTCAAAATGCCCACTTTGACATCATTTTTTGAAATATATTCTGCCTCTATCAAAAATTCGACTATTACGGTACATCATACAGTTTCTGAATAAGAGAATCTACCAATTGGATGCGTTTGAGAGCAAAAATGAATTTTAAAATGAGTCAGAAAATAAGCAGTTTGGATTTGAATACGCCCTTAATACGGTGATTTTTTTTTCAACCCCTATGTATTTTTAATTTGTTTTTGCTGTAAGAATTGGTCCTACCAAAAACGTGTCAGTATAAATGTTGTAGATAATATTAAGAAGATATATAATAAATTCATGCGGATTTTATATCTTGTGAATTGACGAAGTTATGGATTTTTTTCTTCTTCAACCACCCCTTTTTGTTTTCGTTAAAATTTTTTTTCGGTACAAATTGGTCCTATCAAAAACTTGTCAATATAAAAGTTGTAGATAATATTAAGTAGATTTATAATAAAATTAATTGAATTTGATATCTTGAGAATTGACGAAGTTATGAATTTTTTTCTCCCAAAAACCCTATTTTTTGCACCCTTTGAGCCCATTTTTTATTTTATCAAAAATCTGTGATTTGAACATAAATTTTTGGCCCTTTTTTAGAAGTAATAAAAACTTTAAACTGAGTTAATATGTAAAAAAATTAAGAAGTTATGGGTTTTTTTCGGTTTTCACAAAACCCCTCCCTATTTCCAACCCCTTGGTCCGGTTTTGCCCATTAACGAACTTGACCGAGATTTTATGCCTCTTGATTTTATGTATCAGTTTGGAAGAGATTTGTGCAGAATTAAGGAAGTTATCGTGTCCAGAAGAGAGTGATATATATATATATATATATATATATATATATATATAACCATTAATTAAACATAACCTACCACCATCAAAAACCGTAATATTATGAATTAAAGCTGTAAGTATAAAATAAGTGCCAAATAATTTATTATAAGAATTATTATGGAAGAAAAAATAAGAAAGTGGACACCGACAAATAATGGAAAAGCTTATATATTGAATTACTTTTTCAAGGGCACAGAATTCAATGATATAAGCAATATGGTTGTTTTCTGTGAGAAAAATAAGCTAAAGCTAAAAATTATTTTTCTCTGTGCCCGAACAACCATTATAATCAAGTGAATAGATTAAAAATGAAAACAGAATAGAAACAAATAATATGAAATGGAAAAATCAATAAAACCTGTTTAAATATTTATAGGATATAAAATAGAAATAATACACAACATACCGATTAATATTTCAGTATTTTTCAATATATCCACTCGCACATGGCTACCAAAATATCGTAAAGATTAAGGTGAATAAATCAGTTAAGAAATCACAGTAATTGATACCAAAGGATGCAGTTAATACATTTTGAAATACCATGATAAATGAATTAATATAATATAAAATAAAATAAATAGAAAGTAATTACATTATTTAAAATAACTAAAATGCACTATTAAATTAATTAATTACTATTTAACAATATATATATATAAAGTTTTTTACTGAGGGTGGTTTTAGGTTCTAGGGGTCATGATCGGTGTACATTCGGTGTAGATCTGTTTTGGAGCATAATTAACTCTATTCCTGTAAATCGTATACAATTGCAACCATATTGTTTATTTCAAAGAAAATTTGCGATTTGTCAGCTTTCCCCAGCTAAAAGAAAGTGCCTTAAAATTAATTTCTTAACTTGTAATTAAGTTCTAAAAAGACTGAAGTGTTGTATTGTCGTCGAAAACACAACTGTACTTATTTTTTATAATTCTATCCTATCAAGGAAGAGAGTGAAAAATCGATTGCAAAATTCCATCTTTACATACATGATCAAAGTTAAACTAAATACTAGAAAACAAGGGATTCTGCTTTTTCAGAATTTAGTGTCGCCTCCGATGAAAAAAAAAATGTATATAAATATAGATAGTACAAAACATATTTCAGTTTTAAGACTTAAAAAACACACTTTTTATATAAAATGATGTCATCCGCATCCGCTGAAGAATTCCACATGGCTACGCCTACAATTCTGATAGATCTAATACAATGGCATAGCTGCCAACTTGTACGGTTTTTTGTTGTAACTAAAATTTAATAGAAAAAAAATTTCCTTATTTAATTGTTAAAAATTGTTAGATTTTTGCGATAAAAATTCCTATTAAATTTTAGTGGCAAGAAAAAACCGCACAAAGACGATTACTGTTTCTTAACACTAGAACCGTCACAGCGGTCATTTCGACCGCTACTGAATAAAAATATGTTGATTCGAGCCAGAAATTTCTTTCTAAAATAAGTTAAATATGTACCACAGAGAAATAAATTAAATAAATAAGTTAAAATGTTTTAAATAAAAATTCTGGTGTATAATATTTTTATAACATTTGAGTAAAATTTCCGGCGGTTCTAGTATTAATGATTAAAACGATATGAACTAGAAGAAAATGACACATTTCGAAAGATAAATTCTATTGAAAAATCTATTGAATACATTGAAAAGCAAGACGAGGCTACGCCTACAGTTCTGATGGCTTTAATGCAATGGCATAGCTGCCAACTTGTACGGTTTTTTGTTATAACTAAAATTTAATAGAAAAAAAATTTCCTTATTTAATTGTTAAAAATTGTTAGATTTTTGCGATTTAATAAGATAAAAATTCCTATTAAATTTTAGTGGTAAGAAAAAACCGCACAAAGACGATTACTGTTTCTTAACACTAGAACCGTCACAGCGGTCATTTTGACCGCTACTGAATAAAAATATGTTGATTCGAGCCAGAAATTTCTTTCTAAAATAAGTTAAATATGTACCACAGAGAAATAAATTAAATAAATAAGTTAAAATGTTTTAAATAAAAATTCTGGTGTATAATATTTTTATAACATTTGAGTAAAATTTCCGGCGGTTCTAGTATTAATGATTAAAACGATATGAACTAGAAGAAAATGACGCATTTCGAAAGATAAATTCTATTGAAAAATCTATTGAATACATTGAAAAGCAAGACGAGGCTACGCCTACAGTTCTGATGGCTTTAATGCAATGGCATAGCTGCCAACTTGTACGGTTTTTTGTTATAACTAAAATTTAATAGAAAAAAGTTTCCTTATTTAATTGTTAAAAATTGCTAGATTTTAGCGATTTAATAAGATAAAAATTACTATTAAATTTTAGTGGTAAGAAAAAACCGTTCAAAGACGATTACTGTTTAATGATGAAAACGCTGTGAACTAGAAGAAAATGACGCATTCCGAAAGATAAATTCTATTGAATACATTGAACAGCAAGAAGAGGCTACGCCTACAGTTGTGATGGCTCTAATACAATGGCATAGCTGCCAACTTGTACGGTGTTTTCTTATAACTAAAATTTAATAGAAAAAAATCCTTATTTAATTGTTAAAAATTGTTAGATTTTTGCGATTTAATAAGGTAAAAATTACTATTAAACTTTAGTGGTAAGAAAAATCCGCACAAAGACGATTACTGTTTCTTAATGATGAAAACGATGTGAACTAGAAGAAAATGACGCATTCCGAAAGATAAATTCTATTGAAAAATCTTTTGAATACATTGAACAGCAAGAAGAGGCCACGCATACAGTTCTGATGGCTGTAATACAATAGCATAGCTGCCAACTTGTACGTTTTTTTTTTTTTTTTTTTTTTTTTTTTTTTTTTTTTTTATATATATATAACTAAAATTTAATAGAATAAATGTTCCTTATTTAACTGTCAAAAATTGCTAGATTTTTGCGATTTAATAAGGTAAAAATTACTATTAAATTTTAGAGGTAAGAAAAAACCGCACAAAGTTGATAGCTGTGCAATGGTTTAATATCATAACAGAGAAATGTTTATTGTCCAAAAAACAAAAAAACCTACCAAGGACTTCTTCAAATGAACAATTTTATTCACCATCTATCTATCTACATCTATATTATAAAGGACAAACGTGTCCGTCCGTAACTTTGACGTCATTTTGACGTAGCAACAGCAGGCGATTAATTTTAACTTCTAGTAACTTTGACTGCAATTTTTGAAACTTCTAAATACCACACATTTTAAATTTTTACACCGACGAATGGGTAAAAAAAAGTACTTTCAAATGCTATTTGTTTGAAATCTGTCTGGCAATTTGTTTGAAAACTGTATCTGAATTTACTCAATTGTTATTGTTTTTAAAACAATTTTCAAGCATGATTTTTTTTTTCAAATCTATCTCTATTGCGTGTTCATGATTAGGAAAGATAAATACGTTTGCACTTAAATTTATATAAACATGTCATCATTTGTTTCCAGCTTATATTTCATAACGAAATTAAAACATTCATCAACCAATAAATAAAACAATAAAATATAAATAAATCACGAATTTAAGACATGTACTCGAACCGTATGACCTCAAACCACTGAAATGAACAGAATGAACAATGCTGAATGTAAATAGCGATTTCTTCGTCCGTTAATTCCTGGCATGAGGCCAATATTTAACAAATTTATTTGAATGTATTATTGCTATTTTTCATACAAATATGATTTTTAGCATTGTTAATGGGCATTCTAAACAAATACATATCATGTAAAAAAATCTATTAGGGTTATCATAAAAAAAACTACAAACCTGTGCAAGGCCTTCTCGCTGCAATCTTTGATATTTGCTGATACGTTTTTTCATTAATTTTTGGTTAACAGATTTTTTTTTAAAATCAAACAGCGTGCTTTACTGTATGTAAGAACTTTGCAAAAAATACCTCTTTTATCGCTGTGCCTTTAGTATGCAGAGAAAAAAAGGATGTTAACAACAGAACAAATATTTATGATGGTTTTCACCTATATTCTGTAACCCGGGACGCCCGGCTTTGTCCCTATTTTATAAAAGTAAGTTGAAAAAGCGTACATCAAAGTACTATAAGTAGTACCATAACGGTTAATACATCGTGTGTAATTGTATATTTCATTTCCTTCGCTAGTGACGATTTATATAAATCCGGTTTATCGAGTTTTTTTTTCTTATCCGAGGTAAGTTTGAGATATATTAATTCGGATAATCGGGACTCTACTGTACTTTAAGGTTAATCTGTCTTTAAGGAGACAATTTAGGTTTTCAACAATTTTGTTTATTTTTTTAAAATATGGTTCAAATGGTGAACTCATTGCATTTAAATGTTCAACTAAAAGTACATTTTGAAGAAAAATTTAACTACATATTTAATTAAATTTTTTAAAAATTTAAAGAAATTTGAATTTTTAAAAATCTTAAATAACTCAAAAACTTATTTAAATATTGACATTTTTGCCCAAATGTTTTTGAGATTTTCAAATGTGTATTACGCAAGACTACGCATGGATTTTTAGATACATCTAATATTTTTTAATACAATTTTTTTACTGATGTATACAGTGTAAAACGGTGAAATCTAACACATCTTCATATACTTTTATTAAAAAAAAAAATAACAAAAAACCTGAAGGATAATTCCATGCGCAGATTTATTACATATATAATAAAGAGCATGTACGAAATTTTAAATCTCTTTCTCAAATACAACAAGTTGGAAATTGCTCGTCAAACGTGGCAAATGAGGTGCGTTCGTACTATAACTAGTTTTAGAATTATTTTTTGCACCCATATTGTACTGAATGTATAATTTTTTGCACTTCATAAAGTGCATACTCTGTAACATCATTAAAATGCACTTCCAATATTTTTTTCCCATTCCCCGTAATGTAACGGAACACTTTTGACTGTCCCTGTAATTATACATCCGATTTTCCTAAAATTTGAAATGGCTCGACAAAATTTTGCAACAACTATATCTTTAAAATTTCAGGCCATTCGGAAGGCTGTAACATCATTAAAGTGCACTTGCATTAATTTTTCCCATTCGCTGTAATGTAAAGAAAAATTTTGACTGTCCCTGTAATTAAACTATACATCCGATTTTCCTAAAATTTGAAATGGCTCGACAAAATTTTGCAACAATTATATCTTTCAAATTTCAGACCATTCGGAAGGCTGTAACATCATTAAAATGCACTTGCAATAAATTTTCCCATTGGCCGTAATGTAAAGGAAAACTTTTGACTGTTCCTGTAATTAAACTATACATCCGATTTTCATAAAATTTGAAATGGCTCGACAAAATTTTGCAACAATCATATATTTAAAATTTCAAACCATTCGGTTGGGTAGTTTTTGCTCTGTTATATGCGGACAGACAGACGGACGGACGGACTGAACGACGACTATAGGTGCTACGTATTTATATAATTACGAACGCACCTAAAAAAAGCCTTAGCATTTTTAAAACGTGAAGGTGAAGATTTATATGAACATGGAGAAAAGACATTAGTTTTAATTTGTGTGGGAAATTGCGCTGGGTGTATTAACAAAATTTAGAATATCTCACGATATAATTGCCGTATGGATAAAAATGAGGTGTCAAAATATTCACAATTAAACAGGCTTTCATTCAATATTCTAAAAAAATATCGATGTATTGTCCAATTTTGAAGTAAACAGCCCCCTTAAAACGTCACTTTCGATCAAAATTTAATTATTTTTAAAAATTAACATGTTTATAAAATTTCAATGTTTTTATTTCGATTTTCAAGCTTTTTAAACATTTATGTTGCTTAGAAACTTTAAAAAACTAAGTTGAAAGTTGTTTTATGATTTTTCTCAAAAGTGATTTTTTTATATATAAAATTGTGTTGGAAATAGTCATAACTGGCTAAATAATAATCCAATTACCACAAAATTTTAAAATTATATTTTAAGTATATATTCAAAGGAAGTGGATCATTCTTATGCTGAATTATTTTAAAGTTTATGAGTTGGACAATTTTAATTTACGTATTATGAATTTTTTTCAGGAATTTACAGCCCTGGTTGTCTTTTTACCCCTATAACTTTTAAAATACCCATGTTATTGTGATAAAAAATAGTCTAGTTCCTGTATAACATTATTGTATTTATTATGGAATTCATAAAATTTATTTATATTTAATAGTTTTAAATTTAAATAGTTTTAAGCAATTTTTCGGTTAATTTTATACTAGTATTTAAAAAAAAAATTCAAAAAGCTAAGTTACTTATTTGCATGTTTATTTCACAATTTTGTGACATTTTAAACAATAATTAGCAAAAAAAAAAAAAAAAAAAAAAAAAATACAAATATTCAAAAAATCTGTTCCGAAGGTCCGGACAGATACCTTAAACGTTACAGGCGCGGAGTAATTCTGTTTATAAACGGATGAAATAATGGACTGACACCGCAATTTATAAAGGAATTTATTGTCGGAGCACAGCTCCGGCTTCCCTAAAAAAATTACACTTATTGTTAACACGATAGAGTCCAAAATATTTGTCGTATCTGCACAAAAAATTAAATGGACGTTGGTAGTGCCAAAATCTCGGTGCGTATTGAAAATCATAAATATTCGTCAAACCTAACGGCATGAAATGTCTGCTCAAAAATTTCCCATAGAGATAACATTGCGGATTTAAATCTATATATTTGAAAGATAAGGCTTTTTTTTTCAGACATCTACCTTGAGATTTTTTCTGAACCAATTTTAATAATTCTTTTTTTAAATGTAAGCTGTTTCTTTGTAGATTTGCGGCACTAGCTATTTTTTTTAAAATATCCCATTTTTATAATTAAATTTAAAATTTAAAAATTTTCTATGATTTTTTTTTTCAAAATGGTAGAAATTAGATTACTTCCATTGTTGTAAAGAAAAGAAAATTAGTAATGTATCTTTATTGATGCCAATTTGTAATAAAATTCAAAATTAACTTTGTAAAAAAAGGGAACAGAAAATGACGTCACTCTTTAAAAAAACACTAAATTTTTCCTCAAAAAGTTACTACAATTCACTACTTTCTCACTCCACTGAGTTTGATACGCTATGTGAAATGCTTCAATGAGGCAAAGTGACATCATATTTAAATGAAAACCATCATTTTCCTCTGATAAAACGAAATATTTTACTACGAACGCCTCTAAAAAATATAAATTTCTGGAATTTTACTCGCCGATACGGAGATTAGAATCACAAGTCAAGAGTGCGAATGCTCGCATGCAAAGTCGTAGTTAACAAACTTGATTTCAAGTTTGGAAATATATGTATTAATAACTTATTGCGTACTGCGATATTTTTGAAATGGTGAATGTAAATTTGGGAGATGCATATGTAAATTTTGAGACGATGAAAATGACGTTAAGGTTAGATTTCACGCGAAAAGTAATTCTATGATTGGCTCATGTGAAATCATTTTTGCTGATTTTCAATCTGTATTTTCAAACATAAGAGCCCCAATGTGTAATTCCATCATAATTACTTATCTTGGTTAGGTATACTAATGCATTTTA
The DNA here is from genome assembly GCA_963932465.1 of Maratus speciosus. Taxonomy (NCBI): domain Eukaryota; kingdom Metazoa; phylum Arthropoda; class Arachnida; order Araneae; family Salticidae; genus Maratus; species Maratus speciosus. The sequence continues at coordinate 39,482,712 of OZ010792.1, forward strand.
ATTTAATAAGTTGAACAGTCGAAGTTTATGGAATTAGTATTTTGGTAACTTTAAATTAAAAATAATATCTGTTGAGAGTAAGTATTAACTAATGTATGAGTTCCTTTTTAAACAATTTTTTTTCGTCAAAATACGACGGGTTTCATCTCGTTATTAAACAAAGCATTAGCTCCATTGTTGTAAATTATGCATTTTAACCTCATCCAAATCGTTTGGCGTCTTCAATATTTGTGACCTGAGATTGACTTTCAGAAGTTTTACTTTCTACGTCCGTAACGACCACTTTTAGGTAGATTTCGTAAGAAATAGTACCTATTGCAGTCGTTACCATGGTGCGACTTTTGAAAAATTCCTTCATAACTTTTCATTATAGGACCCCAGGAACCCAAAACCACCCCCACCTAAAAAGTTTATATATATATATATGTGTGTGTATGTATGTATGTATGTATGTACTAAATTTTGTCCGCACGATAAAAGTCGTAATTATGCACGGGTCTTCTTCAAACTCGCCAACAACTTTGAGATGACTAATATCTCGGCGGGGATTGCAAATGGAAAAAATCGGCCCAAGGGAATGGAAATGGGGAGGGTTCAAAATTTTAAATACCCTCTTAACATGATTCTGATAAAACCAGCTCTTACACAACAATGGCAGGAAAAAATAAATATTTTTCGTTATAGCAGTTGCCAACAATTAAAAAAAAGAAATAAAATTCTCACCACAACAAATGCTTTTCTATTGCAAGGTTTCGCGTGAAAAATTAAATTAAATAAATAGCTTGAATAATTGAAACAAATTGAATATTACGTCATAAGATTCCTAGAGCAAGATTTCCGCATGAAAACACAAAATGAAATAAATAGTTTGACGAATAAAAAAAATATATATATTGCATCATATTGGAAATAAAACGGACCTCAGCAGGTGAATATGTAACGTCATGTGAGTTTGAAGAAACGTATTAAAACATGACGAAAATCCGACAATGGAAATATTAACTTATTTTAACACTTTGAGGTTCTCTGAATTTGCTTTAGCTATTTTCTAAACCTATTCCATATACATTCGTATGTGTATTCGTGTATATTAGAATTTCCCCAAAATGTTTAGCTCTCTGGAGCTCATTTTTATTGAAGGAACTGGGTCTATCTCTAATCTTGATTTAAGTTTTGTTGGTGAATTTAGTACTTCGAAATCTACCTCCGCCTGTAGGCCCGAGCCGTCAGGGATTTTTTCTCTTTTTTTTCAGTGCGAACCTTTTATTCTCCATAAGCTACCAAATCGATGCAATTCATTTTGAATTTTAAATTAAGAGAAATGAAAAGGCTAAACTGGTGAAATTTCGCATTCTTATAAGGAGAGATTTTCTGTAAGAAAATAGCGGTGCAGCAGAATTTCCTGGTCGCAAAATTCCAGGAGTCGTACGAACCCTCATATAATGTCATGTATGCATTACTTATTTATATGTATGTATTCTTCTGTATGTATGTTTATATTCAGACGTATACATGTTTGTATTGGGAAATTTCCGCAATCGGGTTTGTAGACAATTTCATAATTTAGTGAGCGTTGTTTGATGCGCAAATTTAACCATTTAGTGGCGGTCCCAACTACAGAAGGTTACTCATTTTTTTTTTTTTTTATTCACTGTAAGTAAACGTGCTGCAACCGAAATGCACATGGACATTCTCCGTAACCTTCCAAATCGGTACAATTCATTTTGAATTAAATGAAAAGAAATCGAATACGGAGAATACGATTTCGTTTATTAGACGATTGGTAACGATTTCAGGATTAGCCGCATGGCTACGAATGATAATCAAAGAAATCGAGAAAAATATAATGTCATGTATATATTACTTATATGTATGTATTCTTATGTATGGCTGTATTAAAACGTATATATGTTTGCATTGGGAAATTTCCGTAATCGGGTTTGTAGACGATTTTATAATTTAGTGAGCGTTGTTTGATGCGCAAATTTAACTATTTGGTAGTGGTCCCAATTTCAGAAGGTTATTAATTTTTCTTTTTAATTCACCGTAAGTGAATGTGCTGCAACTGAAATGCAAGTGAACATTTTCCGTAACCTACCAAATCGATGCGATTCACTTAAAATTTTAAATTAAGAGAAATAAAAAGAAATCGAATACGGAGAATACGATTTTGGATGTTAGTTGCATGATAACAGATTCAGTATCAACCGCATGACAACGAATGATAATATAAGAAGTTGAGAAAAATATAATGTTATGTATGTAGTATGTATTCTTATGTATGTTTTTATTCAGGGGTATGTATGTTTGTATTAGGAAATTTCCGTAATCGGGTTGGTAGAAATTTTCATAATTTAGTGAGCGCTGTTTTTTCGCAAATATAACCATTTGGTAATAGTTCCAATTACAGAAGGTTACTCATTTTTTTAAATTCACTGTAAGTGAATTTGTTGCAACTGAAATGCGAGTGAACATTCTGAAGTGAATGAGATAAGCATTTTTGGCCTAGATGTACACTTGAAAACAGAAATATGTAGGTAACAAAATAAAAAAGTCCTAAAATTGTAAAGAAAAGGTACCTTTGTTATTTCTTGATTTTAAGATTTTAGCTAATTTTACGGTAAAACACTAAGCTAAAATGCGAAGAACCCGATTAGAGAAGAATCATTAGCGCTGAATTTCAGTGGAAATTTCGCCAAATTTGGCAGCTACAGCCAAATTTGCTGCATTTATATCAACATATTTTTGCTCACCAAATTTGGCGAAATTTCGCGAAATGTCTCCAAGCTTGGCGAAAATTTTGACGTTAATGTATATGACTATATAGTTTTATGCTTATAATCGAAAAATGGATACAACAACGAAAGATAATTCGTGAGAAATCAACTTCACTAAAAGTCATAAATCATTCCGTGATTTTTTTAACCTGTTGCCTAGATGTAGTGTGCATTTTAAGAAATGTACATATTTTTATATGTGTAACATTATACACAAAAGTTTTGAAAATGCCGGTTAAAAGAAAGCAATTGAGATGAAAAGAGTTATTCAGCGTAATTCTATGTGGAAAAGTCACATAAAAATAACCCAGCTAATACCTACGAGTAATTGCGCGAATAACGATATAACAATAACTCAGATGAACAAAAGTATCAAGTTTGATAGAGGAGTATAGCAGATTACATATGTGTGCGTGTTACATACGTATTACAAACCTTTCCCTTATACCATGTTAAATAAGTCTGGGTTATGCCAGACATGCAAGTCTTTGAAGGGGCTTTGAAGTTTTCTGCTGTTAGCTTGATGGATCCAGTTCCAATTTTTGATTGTCTCAAAGATCGGAGCTACATTAAACAAATCAAAATCGCTCAACATATCCCCGGTGGTTATTTTTTCTCTTTACCGTAGACTCTCTTATTCAATGAATTCTCTTTACTTTTAACATTTCTGAATTATTTTAAAGAACAACAAATCACACTGCATGAAAATTTTGATAATTCTGACATCAGATTTACAGATGAGCAGCAGAAAATACTTTAGTTATGCACAGAACAGCTTTCGTCATTGCAAACAAAAGTTACAATTTTCCTTAAGTCAATTTTTATTGTTGGAAAAGCAAGAGCTGGAAAAAGGTAGGATAATCAAAGAAATTAGTAAAACTATCATGCAGCAGTTAGGATCAGAAGCACTCTTCTTTTGGCACTAACAGGTACTGCTGCGCTTAATGTCGAAGGAAAGATAATTCACTCAGTGCTTAAAAAACCACCGTGTTTTAGATAGTTTGCTGATTTAAAAAGTCAGGCAGAAAGAAATCTACAGCTCAGCATGGATACAATATTATTTATCTCTATTGACGAATTTTCAATTGTCGTCTTATAGCTGAACTTGAACAAAGATGTCGCAAAGGTACTTTGTTTAAATCCTTGGAGGTATTAGGTAGTTGCATCGCGTAAAAGATATCCCTCCATATGAGACATTCCATAAAAGACATTTTGGCTCTTCGCAGACAAAAAATGCTTAGAGATTTTGAAAACTGCCTCACATTAACAAACTCATTGAGACAAAATGATGATCAGCAAAGACAGTTTCGAAAGACTCTATATTCGCTTTGCGTGGGTCAAGTTTCAGACTACTCTCATCCCTTATACAACGGTGGAAAGCTACACTGCTTCCGGCTCAACTTGAATGATTTCAAAATACTATATGTCTTTTTTCCAAAAACAAGCAAGCGAAAGAACATAATCAAGTCATTCTTAAATCAAAGAGGTCAATGGCAAGAATGTTAGCAGACCACAATAATTAAAAGTAAGATGTAGCGAAGATGATCACGTGTTTGGACTTTTTTCAGCAGTTGAATGCAGAATTATGTTACATACCAATATCTGGATGGAGTGGGGATTGATAAGCGGTGTACTGAGTACAGTAAAAGATACTGTCTATGACTCAAAATTTCAACTCTCAGGCTTGCCACATGGTTTATTTTGTTGGTTATCATGCCACAAACTAGCATTTGAGCATTACCTGAGGCAACTGATGACTGAATTAAACACTAGAAAATGAGGATTCAACGGGTGTTATTTCAAATTTCATTTTGTACTATTAAACTTTTTTTTAAAATTTTAAAATGTTATGTGTTAAGTTTATACAACTCCATGCTCCGACATTTCGGCCTGACGGATACTAGTTAGAAAATACGAACTTGCTGGAACAATGGAGCAATGTGATCAGTTGTATGGATTACCTAGTTGCGTTGCAACTTTACATCCAGTGGAAAGGTGATTGTGTTACAAGGGCATTAGGGAGCCTTAAAAAAAATAATGTTTAGACGTGGCTGGTAGCCACAAAATTAAAAATTACTTATAAGAATAAGAAGAAATTAACAAAAAATAAAAAAAGTACATAAGTACTAGTATAACATGATTAAAAAAAAAGAAAAACAAAGAGAAAAAGAAAAATTTTAAATAGTAAAGAAAAAATTCCATTAGTTCCAAAAAAAAAAAAAAAAAAGAAGGAAAAGGCGAAAATGCTACAAAGAGGGTGCCCCGTAAAAAAAAAAGACTCTTTTCAGAGACCATACATTAGTATAATTAATAGAATGCTAAAAATATAGCAGAAAATCAATTTTTTCTTTATTATTATACTATAAACAGGACAGAACAAACAAAAAGGTTAAGTAGAGCAGAAGGGGAGGGAAACTCAGTCTTCATCGTTAAGCAAAAGCGAGTATTTAAGGTGTTTTCTATTAGTGGGGTCGGATACCTCGTAGTCGGGTATACAAACTTGCTTCTTTTCATGTACATTATAATGGAAAATTTTAGTTAAATATTCTTGGTGTCGTTTGTCAGTTTTGGAATTAAAATTAGGTGTCCTTTTTTAAGGACACCGCGCTGGAAAGAGTTAAAGACTTACCTGCAGATAACTTCAGTTACGAACTGTGCATAATGTTCGGTATTGATGATGACGACCCATCTCCCGTTATTGTTCTTGGCCCATCCCGGACGAATCATTCTGGTGATGGAATCGCATACCAGGGCTCCATCTACATTCTCGGCGATTCTCGGCATTCTTTGCTTCTTCAAGTCCCTGAACAGCTTTTCGAGTGGCCATTTCATGTACTTTATCACTTGGCTGACAACATCTCTACAATCAAAATTATAACAATGATTTTTCAATTTACAGGGAAAATCGTCTGAAGGTTTTTACAATTCACTTACAAGTAAATGCTATCATCTATTGAAATTATCCTTGCCAATGAGTAATGTGTGAAATAAAGAATTTCCTTACTGTGCTTACTTGTTTTAGCTCCGAATTTTGCCAATAGGTGACGATGCATTGACTCAAATTGTAATAATGTTCATTATAACCATGCAGTTTCAAAGAACAAAACATTTTTTTTTAATTTATTCATTTATTTATTTATTTATTGCGCTCCAACAGCTAAACAGAATGAAGGGAAAAGACTGAGGGAACTTTGATACTTATTTATTACGTTGATCTGAGCATTCTAGTAGCTTGAGACAACGCAGTGACATCTATTGGTGATATTTGGGACTAAAACAAGGAAGCGTTGAATAGAAATTCTCGACCACACATGAATCTCCTGAAAGAATAATTTCAATAGTTATTGTCAACATTTACCGATTATTGTTGTTTTAAAACGTTCAATTCAATTTAGGATAGCCTGTAAGTGTAGATATTAGTCGTTTACAGAGTATTTTTTAAAATAATCACAGTTAAAAGTGTGTGCAAAGGAGAAATGATTTTGTATTTTTATGCTCTTAATCAAATTATAGTTCACATAAAATAAAAATAAAATATTTAAACATATTCGTTTACGTTTCTTTAATTCAGTTCTCACCTTTAAAATAACATTAATTCAATATATTGTAAAATATGAACCACCTTTAATTGTACTAATTTAAATATCAGTTATATCAATCAGTTTCTGAGCTATATGGTTGCAATTACAGATTTCATTTTTAGTCATAAAGTACAGTCGGCCAAAAAAAAACAAAAAAAAAAACACCTTATACATTTTAATCTATAAATTGTCATAGAAAAAAAAATGGAAATAGCCATTCGACTGGAAATTAACCTTTTTCAATTTATGTAAAAAAAAAAAATAAATAAATAAATAAATTAAGGAGATTGTCTGCAAACTGAAATTGCACCAAACTCTGAAATTTTCAAAACGAGCACCTAAGTGAGACATCATATTTGTCTTTTTCAGTAAATTTTATCTTAAGGTACCAACCGAAAGTTATTCTATCACAAAGTTTAATAATTATGAAAGTTTAAAGTATAGTACTCCTGATGTTAAATTCGTTTATATTCGCTGCAAAACAGATTGCATTGAGAGTAGGTTTTGAACCATAGCTCAGTTGATTGCACAAACTTCACGGGAGCTCTTTCTTTATCTTCCTCACCTAACGAAAAAAAGGGTTGTTTTCTTACATGAAAGGAAAAACGTTGGAACTAATTTTTTTGTAACTTTGTATACAGATAGATTATAAACGAGATTAAAAGGTCTCAGGACTCTTAAAATTGGAAAAAAGGGGAAAAAAAAGACCATTTTCAAAATTTAATATCTTAAAATGTATATGATTTTAAAATACAATTTTTATTGGGATGAAAGATATAAGTATGTTCTTTCATTTCATGTATTTAAAAAATTGCGAGATACAGAATTAGCATTTACAGGGGCTCCAAACTGTCAGACATTTGACGAGCAGAAAATTGGTATAACAGCTTACGCGCAGGATTACAAAGTAAATGATCCAACTAGAAAGAAAATTTTAGTGCCTACTTATACTTAAGATTACAATAATCATCCTGAACCTAAGTAAATTTGTATTTAAAGCATTTTTAATACAAAGTTGTATTCAGCTAATACAAAACTTTGAAAATTTCAACAGTATAATCACTTAAAAATATTTTTTTTGAACAATAAAAAAGAAATTTTAGGTTCAGTTTATACAGACCAACATGAAACATATCTTTTGAAAATTTCATGAAAAAATATTCAGACGTTTTTGAGATATCGTCCGCGTTATGTCCAAAAATGTCATTTGGAGAAAAATGACTTCAAAGTTTCGGAAACGCCGCTTCAACTATTGAGCGGGTATAATTCTAAAAGCCATAACTAGTGTTCTAATGGGAATTTAAATGAAACAATTATATCAAAATGTTCAGAAAAGATAGGAGTTTAAGATATAAAAAAATTAAAGTATCAAAAATTTTGAAGCTTTAAGTGTCCTGAGACCCCTTAAGACACAGACTGCATATTTCATTTGCGCATATAGTTTTTAATAATTTTTCGAAATTTTATTGTTTGAATACATGAAGCACAACGGATATAGCTTTTTAACCCCCGGTACGGTATGCTATTTTTTTCTCTCAGCTTATTTTGTGTCGACTCCAAAAAATAACGTTACATTACAGAAGCCAGCCGTAAAACAAAGCAGTCTGATTAAATACTCTATAGCAATTTTTTAAACTTCTAAGCATCGCACATTTTCGATTTTTATACCGTCGTATTCGAAAAAAAAAAAGTACTTTTTAATGCAATTTGTTTGAAAACTGTATCTCCATTTATTTTTGAAATATTAATTTTTTTGTAGTTTTTAGAGCCATTTGCTTAATATTGGCAACGGAAGTACTCCATTTCTATAGAAAGTAAAGGAAAAATAGTTCTAAAATAGTAATTATATATTTTTGTTGCCATTTTCTCATAACAACCGAAAGAAAATGTAATTAAAATACGTGCTATTTTGAAAAAAATATAAACGACTGATTTCTGTTAAAACAATGGAGCTATTATAAACTATATTTAATTTTAAGTATCTGTGAATCATTAGATAGCCGTTTTTTATGTCGATTTTCTTGAATGACGGCATCTTTTTGCTACATTTGTGCATTATTTCGTGATAGTGATGTGCAATGCGTGCTTTACTGTAGATGTTTAAGAGTAAATCGTAAATGTGGAATTCTTAAGCGGATGCGAATGACGTCATTTTACATAAAATAAAACGTGTGCTTTAAGTCTTAAAATCATAGCAAACGCGGTAGCGTTAAGCTATAATATGATTAAGAAATAGAAAATGCAAACGACTTTCTTAAATTTCTGGCGAATCAGTTGACGTACGACAATGATTTTTCTTTTGAAAGATAGAACTCGACAAGACGAATAAACTGATAGCATTTAAAAAATTACTGTAGCTTTGAGTAGTTTTTTATTTAACCTTAAACGAAAAAATGAAGACACAAAATTCAACAAAGTGTAGCTAACGTTCCAGTGGGTGGATTAACTTCGTTTTTGTTTTATTTTGATCCTCTTGTTAAAACTTAGAATAGGTTTTTTTTTTTCATCTTTGTATGTTTGACGGTTGCTGAGAAAATCGAATTTGTCTTTTATAATGTCTCCATAAAATTATAGCAATCTCTCCTTTTCATTTTCTAATTTTCTAATTCAATAACTTATTTCGTGTTGCCACTCCCTAAAAAGCAGTACAATAATTTTTTTTAAAAAAAGAATAACACGTGTACTTTTGTTTTCATAAGTCAATAAAAATTGAAATTCAACTGACAGATTTTTGTATTTTTGAAACCGACGTCAACCTAAGCAGATAATGCATAATTTTCATAAATATATATATAAACTTTCTTGATTAATATTTTGAACTGGAGTAATAGACACAATGGAGCACAAACGAGTTGATAGGAAAAAAAACAAAAAAAAAAACAGGGTAAATCCCAAGCTTCTGTTCAGAAGCTAAATGTAAGTCTTTTTTAATTATCATCATAACATTCTGACTTACACAAGCGATAGGTATGCAGTAATATAAATACTTCACATACTAAGCATACCTTAAAAAATACCATTCCACCTATTTTAAATAAGGAAGAGATGTCATATACGCATCAGAGTACATAACTGGCGCCATAATGCATTATTTTGCCTGATACGGTAACTGAGCTATTGTTGTTTATTTATCAATTATTTTTTTATTTACTTTTATTTTATTTATTAAAAGTATATAAATTGTTTGGTTCTATAGTTATTAATTAAACTTTTCATTATTTATAGTTATTTCTTTTTAAAAAAAATAGAAAGTAATTTAAAAATATATATGTAACTGCTATTCGAAAACGAGATTTTCGTTAAATTGGCGTCAGAAAAAAACCCCGCGCCAAACCCGTTGTGTATATGACATCTGTGCCTTAAATAATTAGGGTTTCGTTTAACTTTAGGTACTTTTGCTTGAGATATTGTCGAAAATGTACAGCAAAAAGATACGGTACTACTTGATTATCCCGTCGACCAGTTTCGCCAAACTATTCGTCAAATGATACAAACTGACATAATTTTTATTTTAAATAACGGAAGAATAAACAAATTAGGCACAGATGTCATATTCGCCTCATATTGGCGCGATTTTTTTCGGTTGCCAATTTGGCGAAAACATCAACAGCATAAACAACATAATCCGGGTTACCACATCAAGCAAATTAACGACACTTTGGCGCCAGTTAAGTACCCGTTGCGTATATAACATTGGCGTCAGAAAAAGTCGCGCCAATATGGGGCGAATGTGACATCTGTACCACAAAGTAGTAAAACATTAATAAAAATACTAATAAAAACTTGGGCACAGATGTCATATACGCCCCATATTGGCACGATTTTTTCCGACGCCAATTTGGCGAAAACATCGTTCATATATCATCTATATCCGGGTTACCATATTAAGTAAAATAACGACACTTTGGCGCTAGTTAAGTACCTAGTGCGTATATGACATTGGCGGCGTCAAAAAAATCGCGCCAATATGGGGCGTATATGATATCTGTGCCAAAACTTGAATTAAAAATCACTTGATGACGTAACAAACACGTGTATCGTGTTTAATGTCAAGTGAATGTAACATTTGCTATGATCCATTATTGTCATTTAATCTTATAGTTTGGCGATAATTTTTTGGTCGACAGGATAATCAAATTGTAACAAGTATGGTACAGATGTCATATACGCACCACGTTCGCGCGATATTTTTTCTGACGCCAATTTGGTGAAAACCTCGTTTTCGAATACCAGTTACATATATATTTTTAAAAAGGAATTAACAATGAATTTTAAAAAGTTTAATTAATAACAATAGAACTAAACAATTTATATAAATTTAAAAAAGAAAATAAAAGTAAATAAATAATTTATTAATAAATAAACAACAACATTCGGGTTACCATATCAAGCAAAATAATAAAACTTTGGCGATAGTAAGTACCACTGTGCGTATATGACATTGGCGTCAGAAAAAAATCGCGTCAAGGTGATATTCATATGACGTCTGTGGCGATTCAAGTACACTTCGGAACGTTACTTTGAAATCGGTGAGTTTCATCGCCAAAATCGCCAAGATGCTTAATGATCATCGCCATCGAATATATAAATAATGCCATATTTGCAAACTTATAGGTCAAAATATAAGGGGAACCTCGGTTCATAACCACCTCTGTTTATGACCAGTTCGGTTTATGTCCAACTTCGATGATCAAAATTTGACTCGGTGGGCGTGCAATATCTCGGTTCACGACCAAGGCTGCCGAATAGTTCAGTTGGCAACCCTCACATAACTGTTGTTATTAGTCAAGTTTAGAGTAAGGTGTGCATATCAGAGAGCTTTGTGTACCTTTATTACTGTAAAAAAATTAACTTTTTGTTTTACTTTTACTCAGGTTTGCGCTAATATTAGCTCTCATTATGGCTTCTAAGAATGAAAAAGTGCTTAGTGATAGCAGTAATAGAAGCTTAAGCGAATTACTGTTCAATAAAAGAAATTGTAGCAAAACATGAGAACGATGTTATTATAACCGGTCTAGCTAAACGATACGATGTGGACTCAGCCTTCGATTTCCACGATAATCTATATATATATTACGCTATCGTATGTGTCACAGAAATCGCGATTATTTGTTAATTGTTTAATGGCAACGCTCGAATGAAACGCATCTCATTATTTATAGAACAGCATTTAATGCATCTCCATACCTATAAGGGGGGGGGGTTACCATAGTCTGGACCCTGTTCTATCGCCAAACACCGCTAAGTTTGTCGCCAACTTGGAGCTATATCGCCAGATACCTGTAGACTTCCATTGTAAACCAACAGGGTTTACTTGTTTAGAGAGAATCAACAAATTGAGATATTTTAATGCAACAAAAAATAATATCAGTTTAAGGAATTATATTAATTATATTTAAGGGAGCCCAAGTAAATTAAATTATGAATAAAAATAACGTGAATTTGATTAAAAAACTCTGAACCTCTTAAAACTGTGTGCATTACTTGGTTAAATAGTGCATTATTGTGCGAAATAAGAAAAAAAGTATTGGGAATATTTAAAAGCAACTCAGGTTTATTTATATTCAATATATAATTATCAAAAAATTTAAATGACTAGTATTAAAAAATGCTCTGACGAGCACCAAAAAAGGCTAATATGTTTTTATGAAAAAGGGTATGACAAGTGCTTCTAATTGAGCATGAAAAAGGACAAGGGGTCCCTTCTTGGCTGCAGCTCACTGTCAATGCCAACTTTGAAAAAATCATATTTGCGCTTTTTCCATATAAAAAAAATCAGCCACAGTTACGATAAAAATGTGTAGTGTAAAGACACAGCCAGTAAAGACGCAGCCTGATTAAATATGAACGTAAGGCGACTTAGTACCAAAAATCTTAGTTCCTGCAGCATATCACACCCATGCAGTGCCACCAAGCACGCCCGCAGTGTAGAACTGTACAGGAAACTGATTTGTAGTGCAGTGCAGACTGTTGCAGCACTCTGCACAGGAACAATTCTACATGTGCACGCATAACAGTATAATGCATTCATTGATTGTTGAAATTATATCTAAGTGGCTGTGGCTGTAAGATGTACTATTCAGTACAACAGTGCATATGTAAATTATAAACGAACATTAGACGCATACACCTTTAATACGGAAGTACAAAAGCACAGTGTGAGTGTGCGCTGAGGTTCAAAAGCATAATAGGAATGTACAGTGTAGTATAATTTGTAGAGAAATAATGGTACACAGTGCACTGTACAAAGTTGCATTGCAGACGCATGCGCAGTACAATAGTAGGACAGTGGAGTTAAAGATGTAAAGCACGGCGGAAAGTTTTACTAAAGTACTGCGAATTTATTTTATATGGAATAACCGCAAATATGATTTTTTTCAAAGTTGGCATTGACAGTGAGCTGCAGCCAAGAAGGGACCCCTTGTCCTTTTTCATGCTCAATTAGAAGCACTTGTCATGCCCTTTTTCATAAAAACATATTAGCCTTTTTTGGTGCTCGTCAGAGCATTTTTTAAAATACTAGTTGAAATATGTTTTGTACTGCAGTAGAGTCCCGCTTAACCGAGTTATTTTCTTCTGATGGACTGGTGGCTTCTATTATTATAAAACAGTCATTATAAATTAAGCGTTAGGTGAAGATGAAAGAGCAGTCGTAAAAAGTTAGAACTCTGATTTTCTGGTCAGTTCTAACTTTTTACGACTGCTCTTTCATCTTCAACTAAACGCTTCATTTATAATGGCTGTTTCATAATAATAGAAGCCTCCAGTCCACCAGAAGAAAATGAAGTAATGGAAATGTCGGGGGCAACACTAAATTCTGAAAAAGCAGAATTCCTGTTCTCTAGTTCCTTGGCCTGCCTATTCAGTGGATATTTCACCTACTGAATATGTTTAGGATTTTGTCTCTCGACGCTTCGCTCGTGATCCTCGCCCCGCAGCTGATACAAAGGAACTATATTCGGATATAAGCAATCTGGAATTCTCTTCCTCAGGTATAGAGAGACTGATGCTATTTTATGTGTGGTGATTGTGTGCAATTAAATTAGTGTTCAATCTATATAAAAAAAAAATCTCTCTATTCTAAAAAAAAAGGTAACTAACGCAACCGCTGCCGCCGGTTTTGAATTTTTTGTGACCTGGGGGTCTTTGTTCGTTAATATAAAGAAAACTACTGCATACAAAAATACGAAAATCGGTGGTATTACGGAGAAATGTTTGATAAATACGCTGATGCAGGCAGTTTTCAAATCGAAGAATTATGTTAAGAGATATTTAATGTTAAAGTTGGACAAAATCGCTCTATTAAAAAAGTTTTATAGGAGCAAAAACTATACATAGGAATTTAATCATTTTTAGATCATTTTATGCATTAGCAGCTCCCGGTGTGAAGATTGCATTTATTTTTTTAATTTGACTTATTTTTTGAGGGTTTTATTTCCGTTTTAAATTCAAATTTTCAGCATTTCCAGAGATATTTTTTACATATTTCAGAAAAGGTCATTATTTTAAATTGTTGCCCAAATTGTAAAAACTTCTCAAATAATAATATTTCCTTTAAACTGAAAGTTTATTTACACTTGACTATTATAAACAGAATAAACCCCTATGAAATTAGAATTAAATGATAACGTGTTAAAAACAGGGAAATATTAAAAATTACGTCATAAAAATTGTTTATAAACGTGAATATATAAAAAGAAAAAAAAACTATAAAACAATTAATTATTTAATATGTGTTAAAAGCAGTAAATGCGGGTGGAATTACGTCCTATTTCAAATAGCCAAATAATATTGCCAAACAGTTTAAATTAAAATATATATTTACACGTACACATGAGATTTATTTCATATTTCGAGATAAACTTTTTAACTACTGTTGCGCAAATAATAATACTGGCAGCGCAAATAATAATGTTTCTTTTCTAACAGTTGAAATATTTCCAGGTGAATATTACAAAAAGAAAAGTTTGGTTAAAATTACGTCAGATTTAAAACGTGTCATTTAAAATCATTTTCTTATAGCTATATTAAAAAATACCTGTAAGCAAAGACTCTGTTGACTTGGTTCATTTTAGATGAGGTAATTTTCAGACGTTTAACTAATCTTATTTAATCAAACATGAAAGCAGCAATTCACAGCAGCTTTTCTGGCCTTAAAATCCTTCAATAAAAGAGAAATAAATGGAAACCCGTTTATAAGGATATCGCCGCTGTTTTTTTTTTAAATTATAATTCAATCTTCCGTAATCTTTTCTTAAGCCGATCGAATTAACGGATTTTTAGAGTCTGAACGGGGGTTGGCGAGCGAAGCTCGTAGGGGGCAGATCCCCCTAGTTATACAAAAAAAAAAAAAAAACTATTAGAGTTTTTAGATGAAAATGATTTTCACCCGTGTTCTATACACCAGGAGGAACCTTCTGTAACTCGGATAACTGGTGTCTCTGGTCTTCTCGTCTTTTTAGTCATATTGCAAAATTTTTCATAAAGGAATAACAGAAATATTTTTGACTAGAATCAAAATTATGTTTTTTAAGTTGTGAATAATACCTTTTTTTTCTACATAGCTGTTTGATAGTATTTTAATTAATATCTAAATGTAGAATGTAAATTGAATTCCAAAAAAAGAAAGAAAAAATCATGCGTCAAGCATATACTATGAAACACTTCCCAACACATTCAGAATAATGTAATAAAACTGCACAGTTTAAAAAATTAAAATAATACGTCTAATTCAACCATATGGAAACGCATAACACATTTGAAAACCCAATTTCAGCTGTTCCCATCTACAATCGGAAAATTATCTGAATTCTTTTCAGCAGCTCTGTATAGGATATATACCGGGTGTCCCAAAAAGGACTGACTGATTTTAAAATTCAATAACTTCCAAACGGTGACAGATATTAAAAAAATTCTTGCAGGAGGGTTATGCATAAAGTCAAAAGTTTTTTTACAGTGATTTTCGATTTTAGTTCGAATTACAAACAATAGATGGCGCTGTGATCAATAGAGGCTAAATTCAGGCTCGAATTTTGGTACTTCGTGGCCCGGATAATACATTTCCATCTCCTTTTTCTGCATGGAACGACAGAAAGGACCAAAAATCGAGCCTGTATTTAGCGACTATTGCTTACAGCGCCATCTATTGTTTGTAATTCGAACTAAAATCGAAAATCACTGTAATAAAACTTTTGACTTTATGCATAACCCTCCTGCAAGAATTTTTTTAATATCTATCACCGTTTGGAAGTTATCGAATTTTAAAATCAGTCAGTCCTTTTTGGGACACCCGGTAGATTTGTATCTGCTAACTTCATGCATGCCAAAATTTAGTTCACTTAAAAAATACAGATACTTCAGTTGGAAATTCCCCTTCAGTAATTTCCTCTAATAAGGAGAACGGTATTTGAATACTTTTGTGCAGACCTGCATATGAGGTATAGAATTTATATATTACGAGTAACATGCAAGAAATTAATTAAATTTAAAAGCGCATACCGAAATTTAAACCGTACCCTCCAGCAATTATTACTCAAAGACAGTACTGTAACCGATTTCTTTTGTGTGTCCCTGTAAATGAATGAAAGTGCTATGAATGCTATGGTCTAACGTGATAGTAGTGAAATTCGGTGATTTATATCAGGTTCAAAACATTTGAAATAGCGTAACGTCATTAATCCCGTCGCTGACAAGCCCGTGTTAATACGTTCAATAAGCTCCAGGTTTCACTGCAATACAAGCAATATTTAAAGTAATATAATTCTATTGATTTAATATATTTTTAATACATTGAACAATGATTAAAACTTCCAAGGATCGCATTCATATTCATTATTAAGTTTTTCTATAAAATTTTCAAAGAATCATTTTTTTTAGCATTTAATATAAACTGCAGAGAAAACAACATTACAATTTTGCCCTTTTCTAACAAAAAGAGGGCCAACCTTGTTAATCACAGATTTTGATTATTTTAATATATGTTGTAGGGTAGAGACCCCTTAGTGTCAGGTTCAACGGCTTTTATCCAACGCTCCTTAGTTCTTGAGGATATTCCGGGGGGGGGGGGTGTCTAATTATAGTACACAACTGAAATACTTACATTGCAACCGCAATGATAGGTTGGTCGTACCTCAGTTGGTACGGCGTTTGCTGGCCGATCTGCGGGCCCGGGTTCGGTACCCGAACGCGCTACTTTTGTTTTATAAATATACTTGTAATTATAATTTAATAATTTCAATTACAAATTTTAATATCATAAACTTAAATTTATCATTTTTAATTTTTAAACTATTATTTCTCATCCTTTAAAGAGGTTTAAAAAGAAATTGGATCTCTTATTGAATGATAAAAATTTCAAAATCGTGACAAAATCTGTTGTGGTGCCATCTAGTTAGGATAAAATAAAAGAATATTCAAATAAAATAAAAATAAAAGCAGAAAGAAGATAAAGGTGAAAGCAAAATAATTGAAAGCGCAAGCATACGTATTACAAATTTAAAAATATTTAATATGCAAAAAATCGGTTGTAATTTAATTCCGAACCTAATTTTTAATATAATTATGCTTGTTACTTTAAAAACAGAACAATAGTATTATCGCATTGACTGCCTTTGTTAAAACAATGCGTAAATGATGTTTCTTTAAAATCACGATTTGACACAATTTCTCAATATCATTGCATCGATAAAGAATATATGAAGTTCATTTTAAGAGTGATTTTTTTAAAATTAACAGTTTTAAGATGTTTTGTACAAAAGTAAAAAATTAAATAGGTTAAAATAATTGATGTACAATATTATAAATTTTAATTGACAATGAGATTATTAATTATACTTACAAGTATATTTATAAATGAGAAAAACAGATGTAGCGCATTCAGGTATCGAACCCGGGCCCTCGAATCAGCCGGCAAACGCCATACCAACTGAGCTGCGACCAACCTATCCCTTCGTTTGCAAAGTAAGTGTTTAAGTTGTGTACTATTATTAGACCCCTTTGGTTTCTCAAGAACTAAGGAGCGTTGGATAAAATCCGTTGAACCTGACACTAAGGTGTCTCTACCCTACAACATATATTAAAATAATCAAAATCTGTGATTAACAAGGTTGGCCCTCTCCTTGTAAGACAGTCGGAGGGTTAAAATTCTCTGCAAACGATTTTTCCCCATATGCCATAATGTAATGGAATACTTTTGAGTGTCCCTGTAAATGAACTATTAATCCTACATACTTCATATGCAATACCAAACATGCTTTGGTGACCCTAAATAACCTTTATCAATTGCATGAAAATCCGAGTACATTTACGTGAGTTAGAGCGTGGACAGACGAACAGACGGGCAGACAAACCGAATGCATAAACACTGTTCAATTTTGTTGGGAAGCGTTAAAATGAGGTTAATTTGGTGATACACAGCACTTGATTAAGAAAACAAGGTTTTACTTTTGAGAGTAACTCGTCGATTATTGTAAAATATTTAAAAAGTGTATAACATCTGTTATAGCTTCTGGGTCTTTAGTTCCAGAACTATTGAAAACAAATAAAAACTTTTCTCTAAATTTCTTTCCCTTATTATTAATATTATGATGTGGAATTTCTTTTTCTTATCATTTATAATGTGAAAAATGTGAGAAAACTTAATGTTTAGGATTAGTTAGATTTTATATGCATTCTAAAGATTTCAGTTTGACTTTGGACTTTTACGTTTAGCTTTAACTGTAAACATAGCATAGAAAATTTAGAATTCTATCATGGGACGGGATGCCTAATTAATGGGACGGGAGGTATAATTAAGATGAAGTTAAGAGATTTAAAGTTTTATTATTATTATTATTATTATTATTATTATTATTAGTGAGATGCGAAATTCGCATAGTATCTCTCTATTCTACAAAAAAGTAACTAATAGTGTCACCGCCACTGCCAATGAATTTTTTGTGAGCGGAGGTCTTTCTTCGTTAATATTAAGAAAACTACTGCATACAAAAATAGGAAAATGGGTAATATTATAGAAAAATATTTGATAAACAATTTGAAGCACACAGTTTTTAAATCGAAGAATTATTTTAAGAGATAGTTAGTGTTAAAGTCAGTCAAAATCGTTCCTTTAAAAGAGTTTTATATGAGCAAAAACTATACAGGGGAATTTCATCATTTTTTCTAAGGATATTCATTAGAAATTCGCGGTTGCAGACTGTACTTATTGTTTTTAATTTGGCTAATTTTTTGAGGGTTTATTTCAATTTTAAATTCAAATTTTCAGCATTACCAGAGATATTTTTTACACAAGCGAGGATGACCGAGCATAGCTCAGTCAAAATTAACTTTATTTTCAACTCGATAGAATATTCTCACTGTATCATTCTCTCTGTATTATTGCTACAAAGTATGTTATATTATAACAGTATAACTTACAAAGACAATCAATATGAAAGGTATGTAGTACATGCTTCTAAATTTTACACGATTTACACGTTTACAACGAAAGGACATAGATCCAGATTATATTTTTAGCTCAACTCTGATTGGTTTAACCATGTATCTCGAGTCCTATTAAGAATTTCTAAAAAATTCTTTCACATTCTGAATGCTTATTTTTTGACAAAAATGGCCAAATTTGGTGACATTCTTGCATTTGGCGCCGAGTATGTGCTCTGGTATTCGCAATCTTGAAAGTCGATTTTTCGGCCAAATGTTGCCAATATTTCCCCAACTTCGCGGTTTCGTGACCCTGAACCGTAGTGACCCAATATGACGCACTAATCAAATCTGCTCGAACATGTGACTTAGCTCAATGCAATGAGCAAAAACGGTAGGACACAAACTTTAGTCAAAATCATTTAACCCGTTTTATAGAAAAAATTAGCTTGACCCGCAGTGATTCCAAAATGACCCACTAATCTAATTTTCTCTAACATGTGACACAGCCGCGTTGTCTTCTCGAGCCCGAAAATGATAGAATACAAGCTTTAATCAAAATCATTAGAGCCGTTTTCTAGATAAAATTAGCTTGACCCGTATTGACTCAAAAAGGACCCACTAACCGAAATTTCTTAAACATGTGATCTAGCACAATGGTCCTGTATCCGGAAGCGGCATAATACAAAATTTTGTCAAAATTGTTTGAGACGTTTTTTAAATACAATTAGCTTAACCCTTATCCATTGTGACCCAAAATGACCCGCTAATGGAATGTTCTTGAACATGCGACCTAACCCAATGCTCTTCTTGAGCCTGAAAACGATAAAATACAAAATTTAGTCAAATTCGTCTGAGCCGTTTTTTAGAAAAAATTAGCTTGACCCGCGTGTCCCCGAAATGACCCACTAACATAATTTTCTTGAACATGTGACCCAGCCCAGTGGTCTTCTCAAGACCGAAAAAGATCTAATACAAAATTCAGTCAAAATCGTTAGAGCCTTTTTTAGATAAAATTGGCTTGACCCAAAGTGACCCAAATATGACCCACTAATCGAAAATTTTCGAACATGTGACCTAGCCCAATGATCTTCTCGCGCCCAAAAATGGTTGGATATAAAATTTAGCCAAAATCGATTAAGCGATTACAATTAGCTTGACCCTGACCCATTGCGACCCAAAATGACCCAAAAATCGAATGTTCTTGAACATGCGACTTAGCCCAATGGTATTCTTGTGCCCGAAAATGGTAAAATTCAAAATTTCATCTAAATCGTTTGAGTAGTTTTCTAGATAAAATTAGCTTGACCCACAGTGACCCAAAAATGACCCACTAATCAAATTTTCTCGAACATGTGACTTAGCCCAATGGTCTTCTCGTAATCCAAAACGACAGAATTAGAAATTTAGTCAAAATCGTTAGAGCCGTTTTTTAGATAAAATGGGCTTGACCCATAGTGACCCAAATTACCCACTAATCGAAATTTTTCGAACATGTGACCTAGCCTAATAGTCTTTTCGTGTCCCAAAACGGTTGGATATAAAATTTAATTAAAATCGTTTCAGCCGTTTTTTAGATATAATTAGCTTGACCCTGACCCATTATGACCCAAAATGACCCACTAATCGAATTTTCTCGAACATGTGACCTAGCCCAATGGTTTTCTCGTGCCCGAAAATGGTAAAATACAAAATTTAGTCAAAATCGTTAGAGCCGTTTTTAAGATAAAATTTACACACACACACACACAATTTTTGCTCGTATTATAGTACACTGTAAAAAAAAAAAAAAAAAAAAAATCTATAAATCCTTAAAACTACAGAAATCTGCATGTTTACTAAAATTTTATCTGTAACCAGGGTATAATATTTACCACTTGCATAGTACAAATACATGAAATATCTTAGTTTCACCTGTCAGCCAATGAGAAAGGACTTTAATGGTGACGTAATGACTATTCACGCAGCCACAGAGGCGTTCAACGCATCCATCTTCATTATGATTTCAAATTAGGATGTAAGTAAATATTTCTTCTTTATGAGTTAAATTTTGTTATATTGCCATTCTACTTGATTCCTGTAATAAGTAAAAATCAACTATACAGTAAGACTGTTTGATTTCGAATTATAATGTAACATGATTTTAGCAGGTATTAATGCGTAATCTTCCTATTATTTTTTGTTAAATATTTATCATTCAGTCAAATGACTATTCTTTACACCAGTGTTTATTACATGCGTGCAATTTCTAATGTTTTATGTAATAAATCAAATTTTATTGCAATATGGTTAGCAGATTAAATACTTTATTTGTAATTAGTGATGCAATGAATAGTACTCCCCCTTTGACTTATAATGAAGGCCAAATATTCCACTATTCTTCCGCAGAATACTTAAAATGTATTCCAAAATTATCTTTCTTAATATTAGTCGTGCCGAGTAATCGGTATTTATTGTACTATATTCCTGCATCGGGTCGGGTTTACTTTACTTTTTTGGTTCGGATCGGGTCAGTTTGGGTTTTGAATCTTGCATGTCGGGTTCAGGTTGACTGATTTTTCAAAAGAATGTCCAAAATAACTTTTTCAGGTTAAACACTTAGGTATAAGGCAGATGTGCCAGTAACGGACAAACTTCAAAGTTTTTTTTTATAAAAAAAATAAACAATAAAAATTTTACTTTAATTTTTTTTTCATAACTCCTCCTCCCCCCCCCCGCCCCCGCTTACATGTTTTATAATCTGTGTTATTGTTGATACTCATAATCAAACCAATTAGGAAACAAAACGTGATCCTTCGATGTTCCACTGTTTTTCATTTATGTTGGCGAACATGCAAAGAGCTGGTTTAACTTAATAAATTTATATATTCTTTTATTTTCCTGCAAAATTTCCTGCAAAATTTTGTTTTTGTTTTGGTAGTAATAAAAATTTTTTAATATGATCATTCTAGACATTTCATCAATCGCACACCAGATGAAGCCATGGTAACCAATCTCCAGTTGAAAAAAAGTTGCATAAGATTTCAATTGTATGAAGTAAAAGATTATTTCAAGAATCAGAAGTGATTTTGCTTCATATACTTTTTATGCTTTCCGAATATTAATGACTTGTTTATGCATAGATGTAATAGTTTCCCTACTTATGGAACATTATACTGTATATTATCCATAATATAAACTAAGCCTTCAAGCATGCGTTAACATGGATGGCACAAAGCATGGGACAAATTTTGAAACTTGCAATTTTTTTAATTATAAAGTTGTTTCTGAAAATTATGTTTCTATATTGTTCAAGGACATCAGAAAGTGTTTCATTTTGTATTCTAAAAACTGAAATTATGTTTTTGTGTCAAAGTTCATTTTCTTATTTTTGTAAAATGTGTCCCATTCCTCCACACTCTCTCCTCTGCTTCTAACTCTGAATATTGGGCACTTCTCTATGTATACACACGTATCATGGGTATGTGTGTTAAAACTATCAGAAATATTATACATGTGTTTGCGTGTATATGAAAAATGAAATGTTGGTAATATTTTACCTACTAGGGGGCTCGGCCACCTACGAGCTACGCTCGCCAACCCCCATCCAGACACCGCAGACTCTAAATGCACGCTAATGTGATCGGCTTTAAAAAGATTTCGAAAGATTGAATTATAATTTGAAAAACAGTGGCGATCTCCCTATAAACGGATTTCTATTCATTTCTCTTTGTTTGGGGGAAATTTTATCGCCAAATCCACTGCGGTACTACTTGATTATCCCGTCGACTAATTTCGCCAAATTATATAAATCGCCAAACCACTCGCCAAATTATACAAATTGACATAATTTTTATTTTAAATAACGAAAGAACAAATAAATTAGTACAACATTAATAAAAATACAAATAAAACGTCGAAATAAAAATAACTTGATGACGTAGACACGTGTAACAACATTTCAAAATAAGCTAATATAAAAGGAATTAAGTAAACAGAATCTTTGTCTCCCGGTATTTTTTAACAAAGCGAAAAGAAAGTTCTTTTAAATGAGACATTGTGACGTAAATATGACGTAATTTCTCCTATTTAAGACTTCTAACGCATGTTAATAAATTCATTATTTTACAAATTCCTTTCTCTCTTAAAATTCACGTGTAATTATAGTTTTTATGACGTAATTTTTAATAAGTTCCTGCTTTTTGTACATAATTATTTAATTCTAATTCCAAATGTTTTATAATAGTCACGTGTAAATAAATTTTTAATTTATTACACGTATAAATATATATATTTTTTTTAAGCAAACATTATTGTTTCCGCTGTTTATACAGTTGGCAACAGTTTAAATTAATATCACTTCCTAAAATCTGTAAAAAATATCTCTCGAAATGCTGAAAATTTGAATTCAAAATAGATGTAAAACCTCGAAAAATGAGTCAAATTAAAAAAATAAATCAATTCTGCACACCGGGAAATTATAACGTATAAAATGAACTAAAAATTATTAAATTCCGATGTATAGTTTTTGCTACTATAAAACTTTTTTAGTGGAACAATTTTGTGCAACTTTAGCATTAAATATCTCTTAAAACAATTCTTCGATTTGAAAACTGTCTGCATCAGCGTGTTTATCAAACATTTCTGTATAACACTACCGATTTTCATATTTTTGTATGCATTATTTTTCTTAATATTAACGAAGAAAGACCTCCGGTCACAAAAAATTCAAAACCGGCGGCGGCGGCGGCGGCGGCGGTGACAGCGTTAGTTACTTTTTTTTAGAATAGAGAGATTCCTAGAGAAGAATAAATGGTTCTTAACTTTGCCATAAATAAAAAGAATTTATCACATTTCTTATATACTTTTTATTTCTTAACCTTTAACTGATGTTACCGGTCTTTCAGACAGCGGCTTTTTTTAATTTTTATAGTTTAACTTCCAATTTTCAGTTTAACTACAAACACTATCGAAATTTTGTTCCGTTTGGAACTTTAGTACTATCACCAGAGACTTTTGAATAGGTGAATTTTAATTATAACAGTCAAGTACAAAAAGTGTAGTACAAAAACACCATGCTATGAGTTAATCGTACCTTTTATTCATCTTTCGATGAAGCGGTCTCGCAGACCACTTCGCACTAGTTATGTGCCAATTTCTGTGACATCAGTTAAAGGTTAAGCAGTAAATTGAATTATAACTCATTCATATTGAAATATGTATTTATTTATCAGAAAAATTGTTTTGCTCAAACTTTTTGTGAAAATCTTAACAAGACTTGGAAAAATCCTAAATATAAACATCTGCATTTTAATTTTATGTGAGGTTCTGAGCGATAAAAGGCTGAGTTTTTACTTTCTCATGCAAAGAGAGATATAGGGTAAATAGGGGTAAAGGTACGAAAGGGGCAAAAATACGCACCGGCTAATTTCATATGAAGGAACATTTCGGCTGTCATGACCAATAGGTGGCAGTTTGGTTTCAAGTGCACTAGTCATTTGTTTAAACCTTTGATAAAAGTAGCAATTTGTGGTAAGAAAATGAGGTAAGTTTAAATTTTCGAATTTTGATCTAATATTTTTAAAATTTCACTTTATTCTTTAGCTGGCAATACTTGTAATTTTTACAATTCCAAAAATTCAGTGGAGATAGAAAGCTTTTTAGCTTCTAAATTCCGTAGTTTACCTCGATCACATTTGTTTATACTTATAGGTAGCCGGTTAATTAAAATACTGCAGGATAGGGTAAAAGTACGCATCCGTCTTAGGACAAATATTCGCACATGTTTAAGATACGGGACTTTGCCCAATCGTTTTAGCTAGATGCAAAGCTTTCCACAATGTCTAAATTTGTATTATACTAGGGGGCTCGACCCCCTACGAGCTACGCTCGCCAACCCCCGTCCAGACACCGCAGACTCTAAATGCACGCTAATTTGATCGGCTTTAAAAAGATTTCGTAAGATTGAATTGTAATTTAAAAAACAGTGGCGATCTCCCTGTAAACGAATTTCTATTCATTTCTCTTTGATTGGGGAATTTTAACGACAAATCCGCTGCGGTACTACTTGATTATCCCGTCGACTAATTTCGCCAAATTATATAAATCGCCAAACCACTCGGCAAATTATACAAATTGATATAATTTTTATTTTAAATAACGAAAGAACAAATAAATTCGTACAACATTAATAAAAACACAAATAAAACGTCGAAATAAAAATAACTTGATGACGTATACACGTGTAACAACATTTCAAAATAAGCTAATATAAAAGGAATTAAGTAAAGAGAGTCTTTGTCTCCTAATATTTTTTAACAAAGCGAAAAGAAAGTTCTTTTAAATGGGACATTTTAAATTAATTCTCAAAATATCAAATAAATGTCTAGCGCAATTTCTAAATTTAAACTTTTTTGCAATATTATTTTGTGTTCATTTTATGTAATAACTATAATGTGACGTAAATATGACGTAATTTCTCCTAAGACTTCTAACGCATGTTAATGAATTTATTATTTTACAATATCCTTTCTCTTTTAAAATCCACGTGTATACCATTTATGACGTAATTTTTAATAAGTTCCTGCTTTTTATGCGTAATTATTTAATTCTAATTTGAAAGTTTTTTTCCTGTTTATAATAGTCACGTGTAAATAAATTTTTAATTTGAAGCAAACATTATTGCTTGCGCTTTTTATACAGTTGGCAACAGTTTAAATTAGTACAATTTTCTGAAATCTGTAAAAAATATCTCTAGAAATGCTGAAAATTTGAATTTAAAATAGAAATAAAACCTGAAAAAATGAGTCAAAATAAAAAAATTAATGCAATCTGCACTCCGGCAAATTCTAACGCATAAAATGATCTAAAAATGATTACACTGCCATGTATAGTTTTTGCTGCTATAAAACTTTTTTAGTGGAACGATTTTGTCCAACTTTAGCATTAAATAACTCTTAAAATAATTCTTCGATTTGAAAACTGTCTGCATCAGCGTGTTTATCAAACATTTCTGTATAAAACCACCGATTTTCATATTTTTGTATGCATTATTTTTGTTAATATTAACGAAGAAAGGCCTTCGGTCACAAAAAAAATCAAAACCGGCAGCGGCGGCGGTGACAGCGGTAGTTACTTTTTTTTAGAATAGAGAGATAAAATATAATAGCTACTTAACTAATATAAGTTAGTAAACTACATTTTCCTTTTTTTTTTTTTTTTTTTTTTTTTTTTTTTAAATATAGATCGTAGGTATCATCTACCTACCTACTTTTAAAAATCAATATTGTTTCATGAATCGCTTTTGTTTTAAATCTTAATCCTTGACTCCTGTTAACGGTCTCACCGACCACTGCAATATTCAGTTTTCAGTTTAACTTGTAATTTTCAATTTAAGTATTAATGTTAGTTTAATTTTGATTCGTTTGGTAAATTAGAAGTATAGCTGAAGACTTCTGAATGTGCGAAATTTTACTATAATAGCCCTTTACATAAAGTTTAGCACAGAAACCGCCTCTTATGAGTCAGTCAACCATTTTATTCAATCTACGATTAAGCGGTCTCAGAGACCGCTTACAGTATTTATGAAACAATTTTTGTCAGAACAGTTAGAGGTTAACTGCTATTTGCGATCTCACAAACTGCTGTTTTTTCCATGGTCTAGTTTACAATTTTCAGTTTAAATACTATCGAAATTTACTAATGCTTTTACATTACTCATTCATTTTAGTGAAAATGGAGCAAAAACCGGCCGTAATGGGGCAAAAATACGCACTTCGTATCTTTGCCTCATCACTGCGTACTTTTAGTCAACCAATGGGGCAAAGATAGCCAGAGCAATGTTTTTTTTTTTTTTTTTTTTTTTTTTAATTACAATTATAGGACCCCACCAGTGGCTGAGAAGTTTTGCTCTCAAAGCTGGTAGACGGGAGGTGCTGGGTTCGAGCCCAATCACGCCCGTCGGCCTAACCGTTTCGGAGTTTTCGTGGTTTTCTTCGAAACTTTGGATTTCCATGCTTAAATGCGGGTAAGTTCCTGTTGGAACGCTCTGCGCACACTGATTAGCTAATAATAAAAATTGTTTAAAATAAATATCTAATTCCAACATACAGAGAAAATTAGAAATTGAAAGTCTAATAGGCATGTATGCCGTGTTTGTACAGTGAGAGCACCATGATTCTGAGTTGATTCTTGTGGTGCAATTTAAGATTAATATGTTGTTATATCAATTAAAATTGCATGATTTGAATTTGCTGCGTTGTGTGATTTCGAGGCACAAGATCTGTATAAATCACACAGGGATTATAGGTGACCTGGCGAAGTTACACTTTAACTTATAATGCGGCCGTAATTTATAACCTACCCTGCGAAAAAGAAACATCAATTTCTAAAATAACAGTTAATTAATTAAATACAAAGCATAAATTGAAGAGATTAAAATTTAATATGAATGAACATTTATTTACATATATTTACACATTGTAGAGTTGAAAATTAAAAGGTTCTGAATACATCAGGTTGAATGAATATTTAAAAATAATATTTAAACGTATAACTCTTGAGTAAATGCTAACGATGCTATTTTCACTCAACTCTAGATTGCATAAAGTCTTAAAATCCCATATTAATTTTAATGGAAATGTTAATTAATACCTGTTCCATCCCTGGCAATCACCAATGACTGTGTCCTTTATTAATGTCTCTGAAGAGCTCAGGCACTGTTAGTCCATGATTTGCTGAGTTGAATTTTTTTTATTTGGAGGTATCTCTCCTTTGAAATATGTGAGTAGAGCTGCTGAAGAAACGCATCATCTCAAAATGCCAATTTTTTTTTACGTAGAGAAAAAGCAGCATAGCTGAAGAAACGCATCATCACTAGATGCTAATTTTTATGGAAAGGAAAATATCTCTCCGTTCGCTTCAAACCTCAGCATCAGAATCATAACAGAGTGAGGAGAGAGACAGAGAGAGAAAAAAAAAGTTTCATTATTTTTGCAGATACAGAATAACCTGTACTCTGTGTTTTTCAACCAATGAGAAAATACCTTTATTTTTTGTCATTGGATGTGTGATTATCATGTAGAAGTTGTTACCTACCCACATGATTATAATGCACACATAAATTTAGGAAATTTGCATGTTAACTCCTCCCCTTTTGACCCATGACCCGAGTGTTCTTTTTCACAGTTATTTATCGCTTCCTGTTGAGAACTCATCCTGTGATCGAGTCCTTTTTCAAGTTGCTGAGTAATTTTAAAATGTCATTATAAGTTTTGATTATTTTATGATGTTATTTCATAGTCCAGTTTTTGTTTGATTAAGTCATAGCATGTGTAAGAGTGAGAATTGTATTAAAGCAATCCATCAGTTCCCTTAGAAAGACCCCCACGGAGGGCAACCCCCCTAGGGCCTATATCTCTCGAGTAGATAATCGGCCGTCAAAAATCAACCCAACTCACGGAATTATAATTTGATAGAATGTCGTTTGATAGTGGAACGTGCCTAAGGTTTTAATACAACATTTTAATCAGTCGCCACATAAGTTTAGATCAATGTGTTCGTTAAGAATCAAAATTAATGATAAGTGCGTAACTTTACCCCCCCCCCCCCCACCCAAAAAAAAAAAAAAAAAAAAACCCTACATCACTTAGGTGTGTCATGTGATTGTGAGCCATGTTGAGGACAACTTGTCACCCAGCGCCACTGAGATCAACCATGATGGTGAATATCGATTTGCGCTTTTTAACAAGCTGCCCTCACTTCAAATACTTGTGGGCATGATACCCACATATGTTTGAATATTAAAGTATATACATTTGTCCATTTTTCTACATAAAACATAAATTGTTATTAGAGATTTAATTGTAGATTACATTTCGTAATATTAATAAAACATGATTTACTTTCCTTTTATTTCGGGTTCGGGTTGAAATAAGTCTGGGTTGAATTACGGGTTGCCGAAAATTATTTTAGCTGATTCTGGTCAGGTTGCGGATCGAGGAAATATTTTTGGCGGATTCGGGTCGAGTTGCGGGTTAACTTAAGTATAATATTCGGTTTTGTATCGGGTGCAACTTGACCCGTGCAGGACTACTCTGTAGTCGGCTAATTTTCAATATATCAGGATTCGTACGGTCCTTAAAAGTACTTACAATTTTCAAAAGGATTTTTTTGTGTTTGAAAGTGCTTATTTTCATACAAAAATTTTTAAAGTCCTTAAAAGTGCTTTACTGTCATATTATTTCTTAATCGGGGTGGAACTCTTCTGCATTTCTTTTCTGATTAAAAAAAAAAAAAAAAAAAAACCGCCATTGCTAACCTTTCTTCTGAAATTTCACATCCCCTTTTTGCTCTCTTCTCAATAATACCAAAGTTTAAACTGTTTAAAACTTTTTTTAACCTTTAACTGATGTTACCGGTCTCAAAGACCGGTACTTTTTTCAATTTTCATAGTTTAACTTGCAAATTTCAGTTTATCTACAAACACTACTGAAATTTTGTTTCGTTTGAAACTTTAGTACTAACACCAGAGACTTTTGAATAGGTGAATTTTAATTATAACACTCCTGTGCAAAAAGTTAGTACAAAAACAATATCCTATGAGTTTATCGCGGTTTTTATTCATCTTTCGATGGAGCGATCTCACAGACCGCTTCACATTAGTTATGTGACAATTTCTGTGACATCAGTTAAAGGTTAAAAAAATTGCTCTACTCTGTTTGTTACTTTATAATGAATAAATAATCAGTCCTAAATTTCATTAACTATTCATTCCATCATATTCATTTCATAAAATTTTATCTGAATTTCACCTTCAAAATTTCGTTTCCCCGTTTTCTTCCCCTATCACAGTAATAGTACTTAAAGTTTAAAAACTCTTTAAAACTGCTTAAATAAATTAAAAAAAAAAAAAATCTGCTCTGTGTCATTTTATTGTCACAATAAATAATAAAGATTTTTCTTTCCACTCGTAATTGGCATCCCCCCCCCAAAAAAAAAAAAACTTAGAGCACATAGAATTTTAAAGTCTAAAACTCTTTATAGACCAGTGGTAGGGGAGGAAAAAAGGGCCGCATTTGGAATTAATTAGGGGAAAGCTGGAAATTGTTTTAATCCCTTTACTTCAAGTCTAGAATGAATGTACCAAGTTTTCCCCTCTCTTACTATGCGAGCAGTTGAAGATATGTACTGATTTACAGTCGAAAAACACATTTTTATTAATTACCATAACAATACCTAAAAAAATCTATCAAAAACATTGCCAATGCAGATGTTGTAGAGGTTAAAATTCTGATTGAAATGTGTACTTACACTTAATATTTTTGTTGAATTTTTACAATTCTAATTACAAAGTTTTGCCTAATTCGTTAATCAAGTGCTCGAAGGCAGAACAGACGAGGTTATGGGTTCACCCTGTTTCTAATTTATATATGACTAGGGGGCTCGGCCCCCTACGAGCTACGCTCGCCAACCCCCGTTCAGACACCGCAGACTCTAAATTCACTCTAATTTGATCCGCTTTAAAAAGATTTCGAAAGATTGAATTATAATTTAAAAAACAGTGGCGATCTCCCTATAAACGGACTTCTATTCATTTTTCTTTGATTGGGGAATTTTAACGCCAAATCCGCTGCGGTACTACTTGATTATCCCGTCGACCAATTTCGCCAAATTATATAAATCGCCAAACCACTCGCCAAATTATACAAATTGACATAATTTTTATTTTAAATAACGAAAGAACAAATAAATTAGTACAACATTAATAAAAATACAAATAAAACGTCGAAATAAAAATAACTTGATGACGTAGACACGTGTAACAACATTTCAAAATAAGCTAATATAAAAGGAATTAAGTAAACAATCTTTGTCTTTTGGTATTTTTTATCAAAGCGAAAAGAAAGTTCTTTTAAATGAGACATTTTAAATTAATCGTTATTAATCTGACGTAATTTTGACCAAGCTATTCTTTCTCTTTTAAATATTCACGAGAAAATACTTTTGTTGGAAATTAAATATTATTTGCGCTTTCCTAACAAAAATAGTTGAAAAGATTCTTTCAAAATATCAAATAAATGTCTAGCGCAATTTCTTAATTTATTTTCTTTTTCAATACTAGGGGGCTCGGCCCCCTACGAGCTACGCTCGCCAACCCCCGTCCAGACACCGCAGGCTCTAAATGCACGCTAATTTGATCGGCTTTAAAAAAATTTCGAAAGATTGAATTATAATTTAAAAAACAGTGGCGATCTCCCTATAAACGAATTTCTATTCATTTCTCTTTGATTGGGGAATTTTAACGCCAAATCCGCTGCGGTACTACTTGATTATCCCGTCGACCAATTTCGCCAAATTATATAAATCGCCAAACCACTCGCCTAATTATACAAATTGACATAATTTTTATTTTAAATAACGAAAGAACAAATAAATTCGTACAACATTAATAAAAATACAAATAAAACGTCGAAATAAAAATAACTTGATGTCGTAGACACGTGTAACAACATTTCAAAATAAGCTAATATAAAAGGAATTAAGTAAACAGAGTTTTTGTCTCCTGGTATTTTTTAACAAAGCGAAAAGAAAGTTCTTTTAAATGAGACATTATAAATTAATCGTTTTTAATCTGACGTAATTTTTACCAAGCTTTTCTTTGCTCTTTTAAATAATCGCGTGAAAGTACTTTTGTTAGCAATGAAATATTATTTGCGCTTTCCTAACAAAAATAGTTGAAAATATCCTCTCAAAATATTAAATAAATGTCTAGCTCAATTTCTAAATTTAAACTTTTTTGCAATATTATTTTGTGTTCATTTTATGTAATAACTATAATGTGACGTAAATATGACGTAATTTCTCCTAAGACTTCTAACGCATGTTAATGAATTTATTATTTTACAATATCCTTTCTCTTTTAAAATTCACGTGTATACTTTTTATGACGTAATTTTTAATAAGTTCCTGCTTTTTATACATAATTATTTAATTCTAATGTGAAAGTTTTTTTCCTGTTTATAATAGTCACGTGTAAATAAATTTTTAATTTGAAGCAAACATTATTGCTTGCGCTTTTTATACAGTTGGCAACAGTTTAAATTAGTACAATTTTCTGAAATCTGTAAAAAATATCTCTAGAAATGCTGAAAATTTGAATTTAAAATAGAAATAAAACCTGAAAAAATGAGTCAAAATAAAAAAATTAATGCAATCTGCACTCCGGCAAATTCTAACGCATAAAATGATCTAAAAATGATTACACTGTCATGTATAGTTTTTGCTGCTATAAAACTTTTTTAGTGGAACGATTTTGTCCAACTTTAGCATTAAATATCTCTTAAAATAATTCTTCCATTTGAAAACTGTCTGCATCAGCGTGTTTATCAAACATTTCTGTATAAAACCACTGATTTTCATATTTTTGTTTGCATTATTTTTCTCAATATTAACGAAGAAAGACCTCCGGTCACAAAAAATTCAAAACCGGCGGCGGCGGCGGCGGTGACAGCGGTAGTTACTTTTTTTTAGAATAGAGAGATTTTGTGTTCATGTTATGTAATAACTGTAATGTGACGTAAATATGACGTAATTTCTCCTATTTAAGACTTCTAACGCATGTTAATGAATTTATTATTTTACAATATCCTTCCTCTTTTAAAATTCACGTGTATACTTTTTATGAAGTAATCTTCAATAGGTTCCTGCTTTTTATACGCAATTATTTAATTTTAATTTGAAAGTATCTTTTCTGTTTATGGTAGTCACGTGTAAATAAATTTTTAATTTGAAACAAAATTTGAATTTGTTTCCATTGTTTATACAGTTGGCAACAGGTTAAATTAGTACATTTTTCCAAAATAAGTAAAAAAAATATCTCTCGAAATGCTGAAAATTTGAATTTAAAATAGAAATGAAACCTCGAAAAATGAGTCAAATTAAAAAAATTAATGAATTCTGCACACCGGGAAATTATAACGTATAAAATGATCTAAAAATTATTAAATTCCGATGTATAGTTTTTGCTCCTATAAAACTTTTTTAGTCGAACGATTTTGTCCAACTTTGGCATTAAATATCTCTTAAAATAATTCTTCGATTTGAAAACTGTCTGCACCAGCGTGTTTATCAAACATTTCTGTATAATACTACTGATTTTCATATTTTTGTATGCATTATTTTTCTTAATATTAACGAAAAAAGACCTCCAATCTCAAAAAATTCAAAACCGGCGGCGGTGACAGCGGTAGTTGCTTTTTTTAGAATAGAGAGATTTTAATTTTTTGAAGTCTTATTTGAGGATTTTGTAATTATTTTAGGCTTTATTTTGGATATTTTCAGAATTAGGGCTTAACCTCTTGATTACGGATTATAGCCCGGTGGTAGGAAATGGGAAAAAAAAAAAAAGGCCGAATTCGGAATTAAATACGGGAAAGCTGAAACTTGTTTTAATCCCTTCGACATAGGTCAGAAATAAACGTACTAAGTTTTCCCGTCCTACTAGGTGCGGTTTTGCCGCTACGAACAAATAGATAACTTAAAGTGCATTATTTCATGCTTTTTAGCATACTTCAAAAATTATTTGTAAATGATGGGAAATATTGTTTATGATCTCTGATATCTGGGAGCACGGCAGTGCGTCCGCCAAGTTCGCACAAGCCGTAAGCTACTTTTCCCTGAACCATCTTGGCATACTTTTCACCCCTTCATAACGTCGTTTTAGGGAGAGATATAGAAATTTTCCTTTTATACACATGTTCGTATGATCAAACTGAACTAAGGTTCCACGATTTCATGTTTCTATATTTAGTAGTTTTCGAAATATTAAATTCCGAAAAATCGCTTTTTTGTCACTGACTCACTTCGCATCATCAATTAACTAATGTACTTCTAAAAGTCGTAGAATCTTGAAATTTCACAAGCAAGTCGGGTTTGTAGCACAATTAACCAGAAAAATCTGAAAACACAGAATTTCCGCCTCTAAACCCTTCAAACAGGGGGTGTTGATTTGGCCGTAAATAGTTCCTTAACACATTCAATTGTGCCAATGTTGGTCGCCAAAACTCGATTACAGAAATTTGAAGGAGTCACGTAATTTCAAGCAGAATAAAATTTTATGTATATGCTTTTCCAAAGATGTTTGTTAAATAGAAAAAATGAATATACCTAAAAATTTTAATCAGTATAGGTTATGATATATTTACGATATTAAAACAATAAAACATTTAACAAAATATAACCGCAATTCGGTACGTTTGCGATATAGTAGCCTTGGCGAAATAGAGAAAATAGCCTTGACGAGAAAATAAATTTGATAATAACGTATTTTCTGGCAACCTATTTACTGTGTCATATACACAAGCAATTTTTTCCATATGTATACAATTTATTTAATCTAAGGAACCCGTTTATTTATTTTTATATACCAACATAAATAATTTGTATATAAAAAACAATATTTTATACATGTATAAATAAAATGTTTACATGTATATAAATACATATGTAAATAGCAGAAAAGTTCATCAGATTTGTTTTCGTAGTTGTTTATATCATTTGGCAACATATCTCAGTTTCTGAAGTCCGAATTTCGCCAAGATTTTTTTTAAATGCCAAATTCCCTATAGTGTAAAAATATCCTAATTCCATATGAAAGTTTAAAAATCTCCTTTTAATTAAATGAAATGTGTAACTAATAAACTGTCTTTAACGATGTGTGACAGATGCGGCGTCCGAAGTCCGCTGCTAATGTTATTATATTGTATAATTAGCCTACTTACTGTTAATTTATTGTCAATTTTAAACCTGTAAAAGAAAGATTATAGTTATAGATAAGATATGTTGGTTGCCAAAACCCGATTACAGAAAATTAGCCTGAGTTATAAAGGTGTTACATGATTTCAAGCTGAATGAATTTTTATATGCTTTTACAAAAATCTTAATAAGGCAAATCTTTCAGTTTATCTGTCCATCTTACTATCTTTTACATCCTTAAAACAAATTTTATTAAAGACCGGGAGGTGTCTGCACAGATCATCACCCCATCGAGTTGACGGCTGAAATTGTAGGATTAGTTAGAAATCGATTAGCGTATTAAAATGTAACTCGCCTGCCAAGCCATATCCTTGTGGAAACCATCTACAGACCCGATTTTACCAGTTAATTGGTGGATTTTCCATTGTGTTTTCCTGCACCCATTCCTCCATGTTTATATACTTTTGGATGCAGGAAAATACAATAGTAAACCTATCAGTCAACCACTAAAATTAGGTCTTCAGGTGGTTTCTACCAAAATATGACTTAACAGATCAGTTGCATTTTAATATGCTAATCTAGTTTTAACTAATCCTAAAATTTCAGGTGTAAACTCGATGAGGTGATGGTGTGTGCAGACGCCTCCCGGTCGGTTATAAATGCCGGAATCAATCTCAATAGCACTCTGGTCAATTTGGCAAATATCCATACTATTTATGGAACACTATTCCGTTAAGTGCGCTTTAGTGATGTTATCAATTTTATGCATATGCATCATACATATTATACATATGCATATAATACATAATGCATTTGCATCATACATATTATAAGTATGTGTATAATACATAATACATATGCATCATTATGATGTCAGAATAAAGAAAACATTTTTGTCGCCAAATTTGAGAATTGACATGATATATTACCAAGTTTGGTGACACTTCGCTAAATGTCGCCAAGCTTTGCGAGTATTTGACGCTAGTGGCTATTTTTCAATGAGTTAATTATTAATGCGAGTCATCTATTTATATTTTTCCGCATATCATCTGAATAGTTATATTGTATAACGTACGAATATTTAAAAAGTGCCAATAGTTTCGTCCCTGCCCAAAACCACTGCTATTGTTATTATATTGTACTGTTATTATACCTGCTGTGACTATGTTGTTAATCTTTACTCTTCTAAAACTTCTGTATTATATAAAGAGAATTTACGGCAACTATTAAAGCACCGAAACTGCCAGTTCTCCTTATGATTATTATAATTCTATAATATGTAACCTGTTAATCGATATGTACGTTAGAATGAATCTTCCATAATCCGGTTCCTCGCAATTTAGTTTTCAGGTTTCGAATAAAATTAGCTAAAATCTTGAAACCATGGCACATTATTGGCTAATTCTTCAACACGATCAGATGAGAAGAATGATAGATTTTCAAATGGATCATGACAGTGAGCCCGTAGACCTTCTATTCTTCCGTAATCGAGTCTATTGAAAAGGTTAATGTGAAACAAAAAGATATTAGCATCGATATGGTTTAATGTAAATGCAGATATTGTCAAAGGATTTCATAAGAACCATTTCACTTGTACCCAATCGTATCAGTTAAAATACAACAATTGGCAGTGATTCCAACTAGAAAAGATTTTTTAATAGGATTAAAAATTTCCGCATTAGAGAACGAATCGTAACTGATAAGGAAACATGCATAAGTGAGTTAAGAGATATTTGTCACGAAAGATGAAATACATAACAGCACAAAATATATGATGTGCTTCCATAATCGTAAAGAGTTCTTGATTTCTCTATCAAAAGCTTCCGACTTGGCGAAAGAATGGGCAATAAAATTAAATTATGAATAACAGTAACATGATGCAACGTTTAACATGCAATTAATAGAGTAAATACTGCCTGCTAGATGCGGCTAGTACTTTAATTTAAAAAGAAATAAAGTATAAATTTGTAAAGCTCAATAAAATAAATTTAGGTATTTTTACGTTAGCCGGGCGCAAGTGGCAAATCGCCAAATACTGCTCCCAACTCCATTGTTCATATTGCATTCATTTCATTTAAAAATATAAACTTTTCAGTCATCTCATTCAAAATAGATACATTTCCCTCATTTTATTTAATAGAATATTTAACATAGAAATAAATAAATGAATAAATGAATAAATTAGAAATAATAACATAAACCTAAATATTTTATTGGAATATCAAAGCATTATTTCTAATTTTTCACATGTGAAAAATGAAAACTGCTATTGCCGAAAAACAAAATGCTAATGAGGAGATTTGCTCCCGGCTAACATAAAAGTACCGAAATTTATGTTTTTTTATATATTAATATAGTTTAGAAAAACAAACTTGAAAAAACATACAAAAAGTAGTGATATCCCAACAAAAAGTTTTCGGCAAAAAAAAAAAAAAAGCGCCAAGTTCTCCTTAATGTTTCGGCCAGAAAAAGTAGTGATATCTGAAGTTTGCAGAAGTTAAAAGCCAAACATCCCAAATCTTTCATTGAAAATGGCTTCCTGCGACTTGGCCGTTAATGCCTTCGAGAGGGTTTTTTCAAATTTTAAAGTTATGTACAGATGAGCTATATGCCAACAGCATTTTTTGATTATTTTAGGCATTTTGTGGCACAAAGTACAGAAATAAAATACACATTTAAAAAATGCATTTAAACCACTTCAGTCTATTTAAATGCTTAGAAGTTAAAAATAACAAAACACTTGTATTCAGAAGATAATATCCCTAATTGCTAAAATATAATTAGTATCAGCTTTTAACAGTTTATAAATCGAATACCTCTTAATGTCTGCAAACAAACTATAATAAATGTTCAAACGAATAAAATCTCTTTCGTCAATGCACAAGATTTCAATATTATACAATAAAATATAATATAACATATTGTGATATTTGAAGTAAGTAAATTTTGTTTTATTTCTTGGGTTTTACGTTAATGAGTTTAACTTTAGATCGTACAAAATGGCAATTAAACCACAAGTGGACTAAATGATCTGTAATTAAAAATAATGTTTGTTGTAACTGAATGGTATTTATCAGAAATCTTTTACTTATAATGTCTTTATGTGAATTTGCCTCTTTGCATTTTAATATTACTTTTAATATTTAAATAATTCATAAATGCGTAATTTCTAATCATTAATTTTCAAATGCTGTAGAAGGCATTAACGGCCAAGTCGCAGGAAGCCATTTTCAATGAAAGATTTGGGATGTTTGGCTTTTAACTTCTGCGAACTTCAGATATCACTACTTTTTCTGGCCGAAACATTAAGGAGAACTTGGCGCTTTTTTTTTTTTTTACCGTAAACTTTTTGTTGGGATTGTATTTTAATTATGCGTCGTATTTAATTTGACATATATAGTGAATAACATAACAATGCGTATGCATCACATTTAAGGAGGTCGAAAATAGTTGGGAGGAACGAGGGAACAAATGAGTGTGCAGGATTCTTGTCGCTGGAGGAATTATAGGTCAACCAATAGCACGATTTTAAACTTCGATATTTTAGGAAAAGGACTACGACGGGTTTAATAAAAATTATTTTCGACTAGTATACGAGCATCTTAAGTTAAATTCATAAAATTTTAAAACCTTCGGAATATTGAAAAAAAGTATTATAATCTTTACGTTTTTTTTTTTTTTTTTCCTTTTTTTAAACTAAGGTTTAAGGTTGACGATATCAGTTGGGAAATGGCATGTAAAACGGCTGTCAATTGTGTATCTCTTTCTCGATAACTACTAAATTATAATCCTCAAAATATACAAAATAAAGCATTAACATAATTACAGAAACATCGCGAAGGCCTCAACAACTTAAAGAAAATACATGTATGTAATAAACGGCGGCATCAGGGCGGATGGATAACTCTGTCTCTCTCTTGATTAGCGATTAAGGCAAAATTTTGAAATAGAATTGCGACTTTAATGTTCAGCAAAAGTATTAATATGGGTACTCATTTTATTCAGAATTTCAAATTCTACGACATTTATATTGACAATGTTTTTGAAAGAATTAATTGTTCTGAGATATTGTTAAGATAATTTTAAAAAAGTGTTTTTCGACTATAAATATGTACATATTTTCTAATGTTTTGGAAAGGGAGGAGGGACAAGGTTCTTCCAGTATTTTAAATTCTTAAAAAGTTTGTGGTTATCCAGACTCTTTGAAATTTTTAGACATTAAAAACATAATGTTTTCGTAGCCCGGGTGAAAAAATATTAATATTTAGTGGGAAAAGGCTGGTAAGATTTATACCACGATGTAACATTCATGTTTTTACTAATTTTGTCGAAGTTTTTGCACATTTTATTTAGTAAGAAATATTTCTATTTGTCCGAATGTTTCGAAATTTTTGTAGGAAAATGTAAATCTGGCCTGTTGAGTTGTTCTAAAAAGATTGTGTTAAAATACGGACGTTTAGTTAGTTTTAGGGTCGAAAAAATATAGTCTTTGTGAGGCGCGGAGTAACCTACGTTCGCCAATATATTTGAAAGAGTTAAAATTCTTGTTTTTAAAAATCAATTGCATCATCAGTTAGAAGATTTTAACTTTTACAGCATATATATATATATATATATATATAGAGAGAGAGAGAGAGAGAGAGAGATAGATAGATAGATTTTTGCCGGTACTTCTAAAATATCCTCCTCGAATAAATTTCTACAAGTTTTTTGGAAACCTTTTTTGATTTTTTTTTTTCAAAAGTTTAACTGCTTGGTGGGGAGAATATCATAAATTTAATATCGGAATGTATCAACGTGTTAATACTGGTGATATATCGCGATAACTACCGTAAAGTGTATGCGAATAGAAAAATTGCTTATCTTAAAAGATAAATGGCATGTTAACAAAAATTTTAGTACAAACAGATGTAGAAAGGAGCTAATAAATATTTAATGCTATTTTCTCATACAGCATTCTTTAAATATATATATATATATATATATATATATATATATTTAGTG
The DNA here is from genome assembly GCA_963932465.1 of Maratus speciosus. Lineage (NCBI taxonomy): Eukaryota > Metazoa > Arthropoda > Arachnida > Araneae > Salticidae > Maratus > Maratus speciosus. The sequence goes on from OZ010792.1 coordinate 39,522,223, forward strand.
AAGGTGGGGCAAAATCGGGTACCATAAAAGTTTGTTAGTCAAACTTTTAGTCTTGTTTAGTTTGTTAGTTTAGTTTGTTAGTCAAGTTTCTTAGGAAAACAAACTTTGAACACTGTTTTTAATGTAAAATGAATCCTTGGCTATAATAAAACATATTCTTAAAAAAAATATATATATATAATTGTTTATATAAAAAAATAGCTTTTTTCACACGTATGCAAAAATCTGGTTTTACCTCTCTGGTTGGGTAAAACCGGGTATCCATTTAAAACTACTGGAAACCGCATTTTGGTCAAATATGTCTTGCTTAATATAGTAAAAAATACATTATTTTTTAAAAAATGAAATTGCACATGTGTTGTTTCATGTGTAAAAAAAATAAATCGGTGGCAAATTTTCTACGTTGTATAGGCCATCTTACTTTACACTGTACGTTTTAGAGTTCTTTTACCTTCAAAAATCACAGATGAATTTGTCATCGTATTCTTCTGCATTCTACATGCTTCGTATGCCTATCCGTGGCATTTCAAACATCGTATTTGGATTTAGAATTTGAGTAAAGTTCATAGCAAAACATACAGGTTTCATTATCCTCTTCTTCTAAAGATTTGTCCGCAATCTTTTTTGGTTTCCTTTTTTCTTTTAAAGAATCTTCTTTTTTCGTCTTGCAGTTTGTTTAGCTTATTCCTCCTTAATATCTGTTTCGATCTGTAATTTATAGGGAGAAGAAATCAGAAGATGTTTTTACCTTTCTTTTCTCAATTCTGAAGCCTTCCTTAGAAGGGGATAATAACATTTTAGGCGAAATTGGAAATTCAGATTGCTGGGCTACATAGTCTGAAGATGTCGAATGGATAATTTTACTAATATTTTCTGTAAATGTAACATTTTGAATCAGTGATGACGTCTGTGATTGTGATGTTAACTGCTGCATCGACGTGAAAGACGCTGGATGTTGTCAACTCGTTTATATTCGAAAGGTTCAGCTCCATTATCCTGTGATGTTTCAGAAATATTTATTTCTGCAACTATGCCAATCTGTGGCTGCATAGACTTAGGTGTGTTATCATGACTTTCATGGATTCTTCTGTCACTTCCGAAGGAGCAAAAAGATGGTCTGGAAAAACATCATTGTTGTAGGGGAAAATCCCTGTTTTCTCGAATCTTCTGATTGCAGTATTTACAATTGCTGCTCTCGAAAATGCAGCTTTAAATAATTTTCCAATTTGGTAAATTGTTACAGATCGCGCAGGGTTGGAAAATAATCACTTCCTCACCTCTTGTCCTTAGAGGTGCATGAATGATGCATCAAGGGGCTGAAATCGATGCGTTGCGTAAGGAAAGAAGCATGTATAAATACATTGCTTTTTCTTACTAGATTAACTGGATTCTTTTAGCATGAGTTGAACACCTATTAAGGATTTAAAGAACAGGATTTTCAGGACAAGGATTGGAAAAATCTATATTTTTTAACCAAATAAAGACCTCTTTCGTAATCCATCCACTCCTATTATATATAGCAAATGAGTCTGGGAAAGCATCATCCATCAAGAGAAGGTTTTTTTTTTCTTGCCTGTTTAATAGTTGAGAAAAAAATCTTGTTATAGATTATGTAGCCTAGTTATATAGGATTGATACTTTATAGATTATTTGTCAATTTGGTTAGATTTTATTTAGAGAAACGAGTCACGAAATATATTTGCATTTTAAGTAGACCTATAACGCAAGTTATCACACCTCGGATTGGAATGCTATTTATTAAAATGTAATAATCATAATATAAAATTATGCCTTAATTAGTACCATTATTTTGTTCATTAATAATTGCAAATTATTTAATTTCACCCACAAAAAGTTAAAAGTTAAAAGTTTAAAAAAAAAGGTTAAAAGTTAGACCTACTTTTTAATATAAAACAAAATCAAAATTAAAGTTTTCATTATAACTAGACAGGTTTAGAATTATATTATAACTTAACAGCAGTAAGAATGCAATTTAAAGTTCCATGCTAATTTATTAACTACTGAAAACCATCCTAATGAGTGTCGTACAAAACCGGGTATACCCAGTTTTGACCCACTCTTAAGTACCCGGTTTTACCCCAACATGACAGAGTTTAAAACAAGGCATCACTACTCTTAATCCTATAGCAAAAGGTCAGTAAAAATTTTAAAATATTATCAGGAAATGAAAGAATTGGATATAGTACTGAGGAATATTTAATATGCTGAAAAAAAGTGGTTATACGTGTAAAATCTAGAATCAAATAAAACAATTTTTTAAGAGTAATTGAAACTAAATCCTTCACACGAAAAAGAACCACACACAGTAACGTTTCAATCAGCTATAAATGCCATAATGGTTACCGACAAGTAATTTCTCGTGTTGGCTGCTAGACAGAACTACAACTGAAGGAATGATCTGCGCTACCCGGTTTTACCCGCATACCCGGTTTTGTACAACTCACCCATATATACATATATCTATATATATATACAAAATTAAAAAAATATTTTTAAACAAGAACGTAAAATAATCAAGCTTCAAAGATAGATTGTAATTTTCCAACACATTCAGAATAATGTAAAAAAAAAAAAAATCAACGTTTAATAAGGTTAAATGTGATGGCTAAGTACTACGCAAATTACAAAACACTTAACACATTTGAGAATTAAAGTTCAGCAATTATTATAAGTCATCGAAAAAATGCCCGAATTCTTTTGTGCAACGCTATATATCATCTATAAATTTGAATATATACTAAATAGTATGCTAAACATTAGTTCAGTTAAGAAATTCATTTGCACAGTTGAAAATTCCCCTTCAACATATTTCGTCAACAAACGGAAATGTATACATCTTTTTTGCAGCCCTGTATATTATTTACAGATTTTATACATACGAAGTAACTAAATTAGTTAAATTAAAAAAAAAACTCGTACCATAACAGATAACGAACTTCCGTCAATTATTGTTTATTTATACAGTACTATAAGCGAATCATTTTTTGTCCCCCCATAAATAAAAGATGAATGCTATGCTCATCATGTTCTATAGTAAGCCCCTCAGTGATGTGTATCAATTCCTATATGTTTGAAATAGTGTAATATCATTCCAATATACTACAAATGATTTTTCCCTATAGACCATTGAAATAGACCATAGAAAATTTGTGATTTTAATCAATTATTTTTTTTAAAAAAATCAGTTGTTTAAAATCATGATTTAATCGTTGATTAAAATCGTTAACACCCTATTGCAGCCAAATGGCAAGAATCAGTTTTTGTTAATCACGATTGATTGACGAATTTTTTCCCTCAACCAACTGACGCTTTTTGCAAGATTTTTCCACATTTGATTTAAGAATTTCACAATATTTTCCTTCTACCTAACAATTGGAGAATTTTGCAGTTTTTTCTTAAGTTTTTCTTTAAAACTTTCTTAAAAACTTGCTTAAAATTGCAGTTATCCAAAATTTTCAACATAATAAAATGTAAAATTATAACTAAAAATTAAATAAACAGCACATAAAGAAAAACTATAAATTTAGATATTTTATTTCCAATATTTCAATTGACTAAGGTTTAATGCAGTTTTATTTATTTTTTAAATAAATAAAATTGTGTGATTTGTGTTTGGTTGCGGTTTTCTCTGGGACGGGAAATTTTAAGTTTACCTGTGACCCTGTGAGAGAGGGGGGAAAAGTTACTGTTCCTGCTGACCACTAAAATTTTCAAATTAGTGGTCCAAATGAATTTTTGGTCTTCTCAGACCAGCGGACCACCAATGATTTCGAACTCTGATTGATTTTTCAAATCCTGAAGATTTCCTTGTGAAAGAGATTTGAATTGATATACTGTTTAATTTTTTGATTATTTTCCCTGTGTGAAATTTGATTATTATAGTTATGTCTGCACAAGAAACAATTTTATGTCTTAAAATATTTACTCTTTCATTTAAAACAGGTGGAGAAATTAACCTGATGCTTAGATCTATTCCATTTTACCTGACTTGAAATCCTGATTCAGAACATACTAAGCTTCAAGAATTCTTTATATTTGATGACCTGAATGGCCAGAGAGGGTGCAGCACCCTCCTAAAACTGTCTGAGAGAAACGCTAAGTAAAATGATATTATATTGCAGTAAATATTAGTCTGACATACTATACATATAATTTAATCCTTATAATATTATAAATGTCAATGTGTGTCCGAATGTTTGAATGAAGTGAACATCAAAACGGATGAATTAATGCTTTTGTATCTTTGCATATAGATGGATTATGAAACGGAAAAGAACATAGGCTATGTTTTATTTATTTTATCCAAATATTTCACTTAATAATTCAAAATTTCATACTTTTTCATACAGAATCAATTGACATTTTCCCGATAAAATTTGACCATTTTTCTTTCCCGTTGCCAAGAAATTCTAAATCTGGAATAATAATTTTTCCTCTACAATTAATTAAAAATTAAAATAAAAAGAATTCAAAAGAAAATAATTATGACGTCATATTTGAAACGAAAAAAATGGGGTATTTTTTATTATACATGAAGGATGAATATCGGTTACGTTAATAAGGGGTTTTCTGCCAAAAATGGAGTCATAATTAGAAGGGAAAAGAATGAAAAAGAATCATATTATTAACTAGTATTAAAAAATACTCTGACGAGCACCAAAAAAGTCTAATATGTTTTTAAGCATGAAAAAGGGTTTGACAAGTGCTTCTAATTGAGCATGAAAAAGGACAAGGGGTCCCTTCTTGGCTGCAGCTCACTGTCAGTGCCAACTTTGAAAAAATCATATTTGCGCTTATTCCATATACAATAAATTCACAGTACTTTAGTAAAACTTTCCGCCGTGCTTTACATCTTAACTCCACTGTCCTACTATTGTACTGCGCATGCGTCTGCAATGCAACTTTGTACAGTGCTCTGTGTACCATTACTTCTCTACAAATTATACTACACTGTACATTCCTATTATGCTTTTGAACCTCAGCGCACACTCACACTGTGCTTTTGTACTTCCGTATTAAAGGTGTATGCGTCTAATGTTCGTTTATAATTTACATATGCACTGTTGTACTGCATAGTACATCTTACAGCCACATCCACTTGGATATAATTTCAACAATCAATGAATGTATTATACTGTTAATGCGTGCACATGTTGAATTGTTCCTGTGCAGAGTGCTGCAACAGTCTGCACTGCACTACAGATCAGTTTTCTGTACAGTTCTACACTGCGGGCGTTCTTGGTGGCACTGCATGAGTGTGATATGCTCCAGGAACTAAGATTTTTGGTACTAAGTCGCCTTACGTTCATATTTAATCAGGCTGCGTCTTTACTGGCTGTGTCTTTACACTACACGTTTTTATCGTAACTGTGGCTGATTTTTTTTATATGGAAAAAGCGCAAATATGTTTTTTTCAAAGTTGGCATTGACAGTGAGCTGCAGCCAAGAAGGGACCCCTTGTCCTTTTTCATGCTCAATTAGAAGCACTTGTCAAACCCTTTTTCATGCTTAAAAACATATTAGACTTTTTTGGTGCTCGTCAGAGTATTTTTTAATACTAGTCATTTAAATTTTTTGATAATTATATATTGAATATAAATAAACCTGAGTTGCTTTTAAATATTCCCAATACTTTTTTCTTATTTCGCACAATAATGCACTATTTAACCAAGTAATGCACACTGTTTTAAGAGGTTCAGAGTTTTTTAATCAAATTCACGTTATTTTTATTCATAATTTAATTTACTTGGGCTCCCTTAAATATAATTAATATAATTCCTTAAACTGATATTATTTTTTGTTGCATTAAAATATCTCAATTTGTTGATTCTCTCTAAACAAGTAAACCCTGTTGGTTTACAATGGAAGTCTACAGGTATTTGGCGATATATCGCCAAGTTGGCGACAAACTTGGCGGTGTTTGGCGATAGAACAGAATCCGCCTATGGTAACCCCCCCCTTATAGGTATGGCGATGCATTAAATGCTATTCTATAAATAATGAGATGCGTTTCATTCGAGCGTTGCCATTAAACAATTAACAAATAATCGCGATTTCTGTGGCACATACGATAGCGTAATATATATATAGATTATCGTGGAAATCGGAGGCTGAGTCCGCATCGTATCGTTTAGCTAGACCGGTTATACTAACATCGTTCTCATGTTTTGCTACAATTTCTTTTATTGAACAGTAATTCGCTTAAGCTTCTATTACTGCTATCACTAAGCACTTTTTCATTCTTAGAAGCCATAATGAGAGCTAATATTAGCGCAAACCTGAGTAAAAGTAAAACAAAACGTTATTTTTTTTACAGTAATAAAGGTACACAAAGCTCTCTGATATGCACACCTTACTCCAAACTTGACTAATAACAACAGTTATGTGAGGGTTGCCAACTGAACTATTCGGCAGCCTTGGTCATGAACCGGGATATTGCACGCCCACCGAGTCAAATTTTGATCATCGAAGTTGGACATAAACCGAACTGGTCATAAACAGAGGTGGTTGTGAACCGAGGTTCCCCTTATATTTTGACCTATAAGTTTGCAAATATGGCATTATTTATATATTCGATGGCCATGATCATTAAGCATCTTGGCGATTTTGGCGATGAAACTCACCGATTTCAAAGTAACGTTCCGAAGTGTACTTGAATCGCCACAGACGTCATATGAACATCACCTTGACGCGATTTTTTTCTGACGCCAATGTCTTATACGCACAGTGGTACTTACTATCGCCAAAGTTTTATTATTTTGCTTGATATGGTAACCCGAATGTTGTTGTTTATTTATTAATAAATTGTTTATTTACCTTTATTTTCTTTTTTAAATTTATATAAATTGTTTTGTTCTATTGTTATTAATTAAACTTTTTTAAATTTATTGTTAATTCCTTTTTAAAAATATATATGTAACTGGTATTCGAAAACGAGGTTTTCGCCAAATTGGCGTCAGAAAAAATATCGCGCGAACGTGGTGCGTATATGACATCTGTACCATACTTGTTACAATTTGATTATCTTGTCGACCAAAAAATTATCACCAAACTATAAGATTAAATGACAATAATGGATCATAGCAAATATTACATTCACTTGACATTAAACACGATACACGTGTTTGTTACGTCATCAAGTGATTTTTAATTCAAGTTTTGGCACAGATATCATATACGCCCCATATTGGGGCGATTTTTTGACGCAATGTCATATACGCACTAGGTAACTGGCGCCAAAGTGTCGTTATTTTACTTAATATGGTAGCCCGGATATAGATGATATATGAACGATGTTTTCGATAAATTGGCGTCGGAAAAAATCGTGCCAATATGGAGCGTATATGACATCTGTGCCCAAGTTTTTATTAGTATTTTTATTAATGTTTTACTAATTTGTTTATTCTTCCGTTATTTAAAATAAAAAGTATGTCAGTTTGTATCATTTGACGAATAGTTTGGCGAAACTGGTCGACGGGATAATCAAGTAGTACCGTATCTTTTTGCTGTACATTTTCGACAATTATCTCAAGCAAAAGTACCTAAAGTTAAACGAAACTCTAATTATTTAAGGCGCAGATGTCATATACACAACGGGTTTGGCGCGGGGTTTTCTTCTGACTCCAATTTAAGGAAAACCTCGTTTTCGAATAACAGTTACAGATATATTTTTAAATTACTTTCTATTTTTTTAAAAAGAAATAACTATAAATAATGAAAAGTTTAATTAATAACTATAGAACCAAACAATTTACATACTTTTAATAAATAAAATAAAAGTAAATAAAAAAAAATTGATAAATAAACAACAATAGCTCAGTTACCGTATCAGGCAAAATAATGCATTATCGCGCCAGTTATGTACTCTGGTGCCTTTATGACATCTCTTCCTTATTTAAAATAGATGGAATGGTATTTTTTAAGGTATGCTTAGTATGTGAAGTATTTATATTACTGCATACCTATCGCTTGTGTAAGTCAGGATGTTATGATGATAATTAAAAAAACTTACATTTAGCTTCTGAACAGAAGCTTGGGATTTACCCTGTTTTTTTTTTTTTTTTTCCCTATCAACTCGTTTGTGCTCCATTGTGTCTATTACTCCAGTTCAAAATATTAATCAAGAAAGTTTATATATATATTTATGAAAATTATGCATTATCTGCTTAGGTTGACGTCGGTTTCAAAAATACAAAAATCTGTCAGTTGAATTTCAATTTTTATTGACTTATGAAAACAAAAGTACACGTGTTATCCTTTTTTTTTTTTAATTATTGTACTGCTTTTTAGGGAGTGGCAACACGAAATAAATTATTGAATTAGAAAATTAGAAAATGAAAAGGAGAGATTTCTATAATTTTATGGAGACATTATAAAAGACAAATTCGATTTTCTCAGCGACCGTCAAACATACAAAGATAAAAAAAAAAAACCTATTTTAAGTTTCAACAAGAGGATCAAAATAAAACAAAAATGAAGTTAATCCACCCACTGGAATGTTAGCTACACTTTGTTGAATTTTGTGTCTTCATATTTTTGTTTAAGGTTAAATAAAAAACTACTGAAAGCTACATTAATTTTTTTAAATGCTACCAGTTTATTCGTCTCGTCGAGTTCTATCTTTCAAAAGAAAACTCATTGTCGTACGTCAACTGGTTCGCCAGAAATTTAAGAAAGTCGTTTGCATTTTCCATTTCTTAATCATATTATAGCTTAACGCTACCGCGTTTGCTATGATTTCCATTTCTTAATCATATTATAGCTTAACGCTACCGCGTTTGCTATGATAAAGTTATTCGCTTGGGAAAATATGACGTCATATTTGAAATAAAACAGATATTTCCATGTATTCGTTAAAAATGCAAGGGACATGAATATCAGTAAATAATGAAAATAGATAAATAATAACGTCATATTTAAACGAATAACAGAAATATTTTTTACTAATGGACTCTATTCTCGCTTTCAGTTCGAGGCTATAAAACAACCATTTTACTAATTGTGACGTCAAAGGAATACTGCCCATACTGCTTAAAGAGTTTGAATATAAGTTAAGTTACAAACAAATGAGAGTTTTATTTCAAAATTCACGCTATGATTATAAGGAGAAGATATTTTTGGTTGTAGAAAGGGGAATTAAAATGGATTAATATATTTTTTGACGCTATTTCCTCATTAAAATTAAAAAGAATTGAATTTCAATTAGTATAAATGGTACAAAAACATGATTAAAGTAAATTTCCCAAAACTGAAAACATATTTACACACATCGAAGCTTCATGAATGAATTTATTCCACAGAAGTTAAAATCGTCTGCGAACATACTGACATTTAGAACCAAGGGTGTAAATATATCTTCTGTACATTTAAGTGGATAGTTATTGCCCATTACTCATAAGAATTAAGTTTTAAAAAATCATATACTATTTTAAAATATGGCAGTTAAAACATGTCACAAAGGCGATTTTAGTAAAAGCTTTATCGGGTAAAAATGATGTGATATTTTTTCATGCAAAGCTTTAATTTTAATACGAAAGCATTAACATATATTTATTTCAATTTCGTCAAAGCGATGTCGTTTTCATTACACCAGCTTCGGAAGTTAAAACGAAATCTTAAAATAATAATATACCTTTTAGAAATAAAATTTTGCACCAAAAGTCGCATTATTTCAAAATGAAATTTTAGCTTACATTTTAAATATATTTTGTTACTTGAAATTTAGTATATTTAATAAAAATAATGTTTCAATGTTTTTCTAAATGTACAATAATATTGGATTTCATTAATGGATTCTATGTTTTAAACAAATTGAAATGCATAGTTTTAAACTATTCATGAAGTGAAAGAATATATATTTTTTTTATTTCGACAAGTATCATTCCGTAAGAAAAAGAAACCTAGTGAAAGCGTCGTCATATTTTAAATCATTAGCTGCTTTTCTTTCAGAAAATGTTAGCATTTTATAGCAGTTATACAAAATGGCGTAATTTGCTAAGAACTTAACAACAGCAAATACATAAGTTTAACACCTTTTTACCGTACAATCTCCAGGAACATTGGTTTCAATAAAATTTAATAAATGGCACATCAAAGTCGACTTAAAAAAATTTAGCAAGTAATTTTAATTTGAGATTAGGCTTTACATGTGACATCATTTACGTGTAAAAAAGAGCCAAAACTACTAATTAAGCAATAAATTTGTCTTTTACCTCAGATCCCTCTAATTTTTAAAGGCATCGTGATTATCGAAAAGGGCAAAGGAAGAAGCGAAATTTTCTTTCGATTTTAAAATATTGAAATCTATAGTTAAAAATCTCTATGAAACACAATCTCTGCCCCCATTGGAGCATATTCCTGCAAATTTCAAAGCTTTCGAAAGCCAAAATTACAGCACAACGTTAGATATGAAAATGTTTATTCATGATTGGGGTGCTTTTCCATAAATAGATTTATTCCGCGAAAGCAATAAGCAAATATATTGCTTAAATAATAAGTATTTAGGCTCAAGAGTCTTCAGAGCACGATAAATAGTTTTATATTATTGGTAGATCTACATTTGATAAAAGTGTGGTACCGTGAAATTAAATTGTAATAAATATTTGAAAGTTAAAGATATTTCTCGTACTCTTATTATTTATTTTTGAACATTGATGCTTCACCACGTTTGATTATTATTTTTTAATACCATTTATCTTTTTTTTCTTCCAAGATGTGATTTTTTGGAATATAAACATAATGTTGCATGTTGATTTTTCGATTATTCTAATCTTATCATTGTCACGTCTGAAGTGACCTGTTAATAACACATTTCCTTTAAAAATATTTGCTAATATAATTCTTTAAATAATATTCGTTGTCTCGAAAACACAAATTAAATCAGTATCCTTGAGCGGAATAAATATAAAATAGAATAAATATAAATAATAAAATAGAATAACAGAGATGTAAATTTATTCCTCATTTAATTATAGAAAAGGTGTATGAAATTTCATACTCACGAAAAAAATTTAAATGATCCTATATATATATATATAAATAAAAATAAGCAAATTGGGATCATCAGAAGCGTTTCTACTATAAAATGTGATAAAAGGTTCATTATACATGCTTTTAATTATCAAAATTTTTTGCTTAATTGGTGAATTTCTTATTCTTTAAATATTACGTGAACGCAGTCACGGGTAACAGCTAGTGGTTATATAATTTGTATTTTTACTTTCTTCTATCTTTACAAGAAGAAAGTATTGGATTCATGAAAATTTTCGAATTCCGGTTTTCGACGGATTTACATATTTGAGGGGTCAGAGAAACCGAAAATCATGTTTTTACAAAATGTCTGTCTGTGAGTCTGTCTGTCTGTCTGTGTGTCTGTGTGTGACACAAATTTTGTGGGCGCTCTATCTCAAGAACTAATGCACGGAATTTAATAAAAATTTATATTCCATTAGTCCCTAATATAAATTGGTGCTGATTAGTTTTTGGCGTAAATCGCCTTACAGGTGGCGCTGCTATGCTGCATTTTTCGCAATTTCAGCACTAGCTCTATCTCAAGAACTAATGTACGGATTTTCATCAAACTTCCGATTCAGTTAATCCTTGATATGAATTGGTGCTGGTAGTGTTTTGGTGCAAATCGCTCAACAGATGGCGCTGCTATGTTGCATTTTGCAACATTTACACGATTTTCGTAATAACTCTATCTCAAGAAATAATGCACGGATTTTCATGAAACTTCAGATTCAGTTAGTGCGTGACATGAATTGACGTTTTGCACCTTGTGGTGTAAATCGATTAACAGGTGGCGCTGCTATGCTGCATTTTTGTGACTTCCGCAATAGCTCTATCTCAAGAACTAATGCTTGGGTTTTCAACAAACTTCACATTCAGGTATACCTGGATATCAATTAGCGCTGTTTATGTTTTGGTGTAAATCGCTCAACAGGTGGCGCTGCTATGCAACATTTTTCACGATTTCCCCTACAGCTCTATCTCAATAACTAATGCATGGATTTTCCTCAAACATCAGATTCAGTTAGTCCTTGACATGAATTGATGTTTTGTACCCTTTGGTGTAAATCGCTCAACAGGTGGCCCTGCTGTGCTGCATTTCTTGTGATTTCCTCAATAGCTCTAGCTCCAGAACTAATGTACGGATTTTCATCAAACTTCAGATTCCGGTATACCTTAATATGAATTAGTGCTGTTTGTGTTTTTGTGCGAATTGCTCAACAGGTGGCGCTGCTATGCTGCATTTTTCAGAATTTCCCCTGCAGCTCTATCTCAATAACTAATGCACGAATTTTCATCAAACTTCAAATTCAGGTATACTTTGATATGAATTGGTTCTAAATTGATGCAATTTCTTTTACTATTTAAATGATTTAATTGACGTGATTTATATAGAAGAAAGTTTTGTGATGGCCACAACATACTAGTTAATAAATGGAGAGGCATACCGTAAACCAACTTAAATGTGTTGCTATTTAATTGTGTCTGTAACCATTTCTTTTTTGAGCTACTGCAAGGCTGCTGTTGGTGAATATTTTTCTTTTCTACGAGTATTGTTAAAAAATAAATAAATCTTCGTCATAGATTATCATTTTGGAATACTGAAAAAATACTTATATAAGTAACAATAATTAGTCGCTTGGTGACGACACTGCTGTTATTAAATTAACCCTTCAAAGTAAGTATTTAATGTACTAAAGAAATACATTGTGTATTTAAAAAAAAGCTTTTAAAGTTTAAAGTAATACTTTTGCATTAGCTGATATTAGAGGTTAAATGGATTCTGCTACTTATAGGTGCCTTTTTGATGCTGATTATTTCAGTGTTTAAGCATATACTTTGAGTATGTATCCGTTATGTTTGTGCTTTATTTATTGAAAAGTGTTATATTTATTATTGAATGTTAAACAGAAACAAATGCTGAAAATTTTTTTGTTGTCGTTTTATATTCAAATGAATGAATTTTGCATAATTGAGCTGTGTTGCAATATAAATTTAAAAAATATTTTTTATTTTATTTTTTGTTTTGTGAAAAGAAGGTAAAAATTTGAAAACTGTATAATATAAAAATTTCAGCATCTATAGATTCACAACAATTAAAGGAAAAAAACAGATCATGAAAGTAGCAGCTAAGTGCATTATGGAAAAAACCTTTTAAAACTTGTGCAAAAATTAATATTGGTTGAAGAAATTCATTCAACCATTGTTTAAATTAAAATAATAATAAAAACAGGGTATGTATTTAAATCTAAGAAAATTATTATTATTATTTTTAAATATTTTCTTTGGAAAACACTAAATGGACTATAAGTGTAACTGAGTACGGAGAAATATTCCAAAATGTACAAGGACAGAATGGTAATATTTGGGGGGGGGGGGGGGGAAATGCAATTATTTTGTGAAATTAGATCAAACTGGTTTACATTTGTTTTTAAATATATTTCAAAGACAATAGAATCAATAATTAAAACTTTAATAATTTTCGGCTTAATGAAAAGAAAAAAAATATGCTTTCGTACGGCAAGATAATCTCGCATAATCTATTATTACACCATAAAATGATAAATTGAAAACCAAAGTGAGGGGGGGGGGGGGGAGAAAGCTACAATCCAGTGTAACTTTTCCCCATAAAGATGAGAGAAAATACTGAATCGTGGCAATTTTAGCAAAAAATTGGAATAGAGAACTTTGAATTGTGATTTAACGTTTCACCAGAAAAATTTATTTAAAAAACTCTGAATCATGGTTAAACCTTTCACTAGAAAATTGGATTTAAAAACAATCCTGATTCGTGGTTCAACCTTTTACCAGAAAATTGGATTTAAAAAAAAAAACTGAATTAAGGTTCAAACTTTCACCAGAAAATTGGATTAAAAAAACCCCTGATTTATGGTTCAACCTTTCACCAGAAAATTGGATTTATAAAAAACCTGAATCATGGTTTAACATTTCACTAATATAATGGTATTTGTGAAAGCACCAATAAACTGGTGAAACTTATCACCAATATCTTGGTTGCAGCTAAATTTCAGCGACTTTTCACCATTTTCTTGGTGAAACATCACACTTTATTTTTAACAGTGTATCGATAACGTTTTCTTTAAATTTAGGCATACTTTATAAACTCGGTAATGATACTTTACTTTCATTGTTTCTATTCGCTTTTTTAATTTAATTAAAAACCATAAGATCTGCTTCTGTTTATCTGCTCATTTACTGATGCTGTTATAATGCTCATTTAATATCGAAATGATTTTTTACCTATTTGAATATCTACAGTAAAGCTTCAGTCAGTTTTCTAATGCATAACATACAAATATTTCTGGCAATTGCTGTGGTATTACTGAAAAACACGTCAGGCCATATTACTTATTTTGCATCGAAGTATTTTGATTAATGAGGAAATTTCCACTCTAGATATCTAAAACTCTAAAAATTCAACTCCATATTGAAACAATACCATAACAATAACTCTGAATAATATAAGTATTAGCATACAAAAACAATTACGTAAAATATTTTCGGAATACTGCTGAAAAACAATTAGTGATCTACTGCAAAAAATTTGTACAATTACAAATACCTTTTTGGTGAGTGTAATTAAAATATTTTAGAACAGAAAGAAATCATTAGCAACTTCACTGCAATATCTCTTGTACGGTTACAAAAAACTTTCTGGCGAGAATACAAAAACTGTTTTAGACACAATACTAAAAAGTCACTGGTATTTTTTCTGACGGTACTTTAATAAAGTTACCGAAAATTTTTTGCTAAAGTATATGCAAAGTTTTGGGTGCAATACTAAAAAAATTCATAGTAAATGTACTATTAAATCCTTCGCAAATTTACATAAAATTCTTAGTCAATGTACTAAAAATTCCTTTGCAAGTGTACTAAAAAATCATTAGAAAATTCACAAATTATTGTTTAGGAAACTACCTAAATAAATCGTTAGTACCTTTGCTAAATAATCCTAAGTAAATTTACGAAAGATTCTTTAGTAAACTCCCTAAAAAAATCGTTAGTAAGTTTACTGAAAAATATTTTGTAAACTTACAAGGAATTCTTTGGAAAAGTCTCTAAAAAATCATTAGTACGTTTACTAAACTATCCTTGGAAAATTTATCACAAATTCTTTAGTAAACTCCCTAAAAAATCGCTAGTAAGTTTACTAAGAAATATTTAGTAAATTTACAAAAACTAATTAGAGAAACTCCCTTGAAAAACCGTTAGTAAATTTACAGAACAATATTCAGTAAACTTACAAAAAAAATTTTGGAAAACTCTCTAAAAAATGGGCAGTACGTTTACAACATATTCGTTGATAAAATTACTAAATCTTATTTAGTAATCTCCCTAAACAAGCATTAGTAAGTTTACTAAACAATATTTACTAAATTTACAAGAGTTTTATTGGAAAACCCCCTAAAAAATAATTAGTACGTTTACTAAGCAATATTTAGTAACGGTTACTGAAGAAACTTTTGTAATTTTACGTGATTATGTTTTGTTGTGGTTACATAAAATGTTCTAGGCATCCCAGTTTCCTACAAAATTCTTAGTAACCTTACACATTTTTTTTTTTTTTTTTTTTTTTTTTTTTTTTACAGTGTATAAGATATTTTATAAAAGGTTATTATTTTAAATTGCTGCCAATTGTAAAAACAGCGCAGAGAATAATATTTCTTTTAAATAAAAATTTATTCACACGTGACTATCATAAACAGAAAAAACTCTTTCAAATTAGAATTAAATGAATACGTGTTAAAAGCAGGAAAATATTGAAAATTACGTCACAAAAGTTGTTTTTACACAAGCATATTGAAAAAGAAAGAAAACTATAAAATAATCAACTATTTAATATGTGTTGAAAGCAGTAAATGGGAGAAATGTCCTATTTCAAATGTCCAAATAATAACATTGCCAAACAGTTTAAGTTAAAAAATATATTTGCACGTACATGAGAGATTTATTTCATATTTCGAGATGATCTTTTAAACCATTGTTGCCAATTCTAAGACAGCGCAAATAATAGTATTACCTTTCTATCAATAAAAATATTTTCAGGTGCATATTACAAAAAGAAAGAAAAGTTTGATGAAAATTGCGTCAGATTTATAACGTTACATTTAAAATCATTTTCTTATAGCGTTGTTCAAAAATACCGGTAAGCAAAGACTGTTGACTTAATTCATTTTATATTAACTAATTTTCAAATATTTAACTAATCTTATTTCATCAAACACGAAAACAGCAATTAACAGCAGCTGATTCGGCCTTAAAATCCTTCAGTGAAAGGGAAATGCATGAAAACCCGTTTACAGGGAGATCGCCACTGTTTTTTAATTGTAATTCAATTTTCCGTAATCTTTTTAAAGCAGTTCAAATTAACGGATTTAAGAGTCTAAACGGGGGTTGGTGAGTGTAGTTCGTAGGAGGCAAAGCCCCTCCTCCCCCCCCCCCCCCACACACACACCAAAAAAAAAATAAATTAAAGATAGTATTTGAATTAGATTTGAATGAAAATCGATAAAAGATACATAATTGTAACAACCTTTCAGTGCATAAATTGAATGTTCATACTTACACTGGATAATCTTCTTTGTAACTACAGTAGTACCGCCCATACTGGGCGCATCCTGGAGGCTTTTTAGAGCCTGCTGGTTCATTAATTTCATCTTCAGGGCTCTTCTGCCAGTCTCCAGTCTCATGCCGCTTGCTTGCTCTAGCTGGCTTTGCAGGTGGAGGCGCTGCTGTTACTTGGGAAACCCAATTGGCCATTCTTGCCAATTTCTCCTCATTGAGTGCCTCCTTGGGAGGTTTGTCAAGAAATATCCATGTTGTTCGAAGTTTGGATTCCTCTTCCAACAATGTACTTAAGTTGGATAAGGGATGGGCATGCCTAGGCGAGTTTGAAGACATTGTTTCGTCGTGTGATGCTGTGTCCAACGATGCCACAAGGAAAACCATGACGAAGGCTGCGATAAATTGTCTGAATTTGTGGCTAGGCAGCTGGAGCATAGCCTGAGAAACGAACACAAAAGTCAAATAATCAAAATGTGGTAGGAAATAGCCAAATAAATAACACAAAAATACACCGAATTTGTACTGCATACTGCATTCAAATTTTACATATACCGGGTGATTCGAAGTTAGGGCGATTATCTGTTAAATCGCCTATGATATAAACACACTTTCAGATACAAGTTGTATTCAAATCATAACAAGAATGAAAAATAATGCATCCAGCATAGATTATGAAACACTTTCCCACACATACAGAATACTGTAACAAAACTTCACAGTTTAAGGTGAAAGATACACAATTTGGAAAACGTATAAAGCTTTTGAAAACCCATTTTCCGCTATTACCATCAATAATTGGAGAAACATACGAATTGCTTTGTGTAGTTCTATTTATGATCTATAGATTTGTATGTATACATAGTATGCTAACAGTTTTTTCAGTTAAACGCATAGCGCGGTTAAAAACTTCCATTTAGCCTATATCCGTGATTAAGCGGAAATGTACTTGAGAACTTTTGTGAAGCCCTGTAAACAGAGGCGGATTAACCACTACTCGGGCCTCTAGGCTTGCCTTTTGCGGGGCCCCTCCTTTTCTTCAAAGCGATATAGATCAGATTATTCAAAATACATGTCTGCTCAATTATCTCATAAACCACTGATGAAGGAAACGTAATTCCATTTACAAAAAGTATAGAAATTAAGTAAAGTTTTTAGATATAGTACTTGTTTTACCTAATAAAATTCTAAATTTAATTTTGATAGAGTCCAGGTTCTTATAGGTTATATTTAGAAAAATGCTTTTTGTCTAAGAGAGGGAACAAAAAAAAAAAAAAACTATTCTTTTACAACCAAAACTTATCAAATTGTGAATTGTATGTAATTTCAGTGTTTTCTAGCACTAGAAACGGAAAGAAATATTTAGTACAGGTAAACCGCAAACATTGAATTTACATAAAATTCAAAATATTATAATTTAAGTTTTAGAGGTAAAAAAAAAAAAAATGAGATTTTTTTTTTTTTTAAATGCTCTTATTAGATGGACAACATTCTTTTAGGACGCAGGGTCCCAGGTCCTTTGTCTTGAAATTCCTAAAATTCCTGAAAAATGAAAAAACTTTCTAAAATTTCCTAAAATATGGTAACTTCTCCTGAAATTTCGCGAGTTTGTACTATAGCAATAACAGTCATGATTTTTCCGCGAATATATATATATATGAGGCATTCTCACAATCTTTTAACTTTTATGTCCCTGAATAATAATTTTTTATTTAACGCACTTTTTTGTGTTTTTTTTTTATTTCATATACTTGGGAACATCCCATTGCATGATTGCACAACAATATTAACCAGATAAATAAGTTTTGGACGATGTTGAGGGTCCAAACACATGGAAAACTCATCTACCGTCCCGTGTCCCTGATGCTGATTTTGAAGTTTGGAGCTGTCTGGATAAAATTGTTTCAATAAAAATAATTCGTGTAATTTTTTTCTAAAACTGGAACTATTGTTTTATATAAATATGTAGCTAAAAATTAACCGGCGCACATTTTTAGGGTTGATATTATTTTTTGAACTCTGTCCCTGGGTTACAGCGCCTAGAAGATACAGTGTGGAAAACGGCTACAAAATAGTGCTAAAAAATTGAATCTCATAAATGTACAACGATGCTGAATAACAAGATGTCGATCGTAGCGCCATCGTAGTGATTTAAAAACGATAGTCATTCTAAAAGCGACTCTTTAACCTATTTCACGTCATTCCTTAACTAAATTAGCTTATAACAGACTAAAATATCTTATATTTATAGTTTCCGATATTTAACATTCTATAATTTTTGGAAACACAGGGTTTATATTGAAAAGAGTTACGAGATGGCGCTCGTATCAGCATATTGCCGCTAGCATTGGTGGAGATTTATGGGATACAAGTTTTTAGCACTTTTTAAAGCATTATAGGAATAGCCGTTTTCCACACTGTATCTTCCAGGCGCTGTACCTGGGTTTTAGATTTTTTACCATCCCTCTTCTAAAATGATACAGAAAATCACTTCAGATGCAGCGACGGAATTTTTTTCAAGTTTTTGCTCATGCAGAAGTATGCTAGAGAAAGAATATCTAAAATTCTTTGACAGCAAATTTACTGCAGAATATAAATAAGTATTTAAATATCAACTTCAAGCACCGTGGCTTTATTGGTAAGTCTTACCGTCCGCAAGGTTTAATCCTGCAATTTTCGAGGTAAATTAATTATTTTTTTTTAAAATTTAATCCAATGTAAATAAATGTTTCTAAAAATCAATGAACATTTTCGCTACCACTTAGTCTTAACATGATCTGCCTAAAATAGGTGGTAAGTTTCCTTGCTGTTCCATCCTTACCGTCCCTTTCCCCCCCATTTTGTCCCTTTTTCCCCATTTTGTTCCTTTTTCCCCATTTTGTCCCTTTTTTCCTATACCATCCCCCCCCCCTTTTTTTACATTACCGTCTCTTCTTTAACACCCCTTTAAGACAATGTTATGCCAAAATTTTGCACTAAAAATACTACATTGTCATTATTTCTTATTTGAATGTCCTGTGGGTACTATGCAAATTCATTATAAGTAAAAAATTAGAAGAAAATAAAAAGTTATAGTGGTAAAATGGTAAGGAAAATTAAACTTGCAAGGTTAACTTAAACCTCAGTTAAATAATTTTTTTTTCGCTGCTGACCATTTTTCTTTATTTTGAATCCTTAAGGCATTCGTCTATCAGATTAAAATGTTATTTTAGCAAGTTTAATTTTGCCAGATTTTTCCCCCCAAAAGTCAAAAAATTGTGAGAATGCCCCATATATACAGGGTGTTTCAGTTAAACGTTTCAGAACTTCTAAGAGGGGTAGGGTACATCCTGACGAATTAAAATCATATACCAATGGGCAGTCAGAAATACTTTCCTGACGCGGTAGATGGCGTTGTCGAAAGTTCCGAGCTTTCGTGCAGGGAATCTTCATTTCGCACAAGAACGCCAAGTTAGTAGGATGGATGATTACACGAATGCAGAATTAGCCGATATGCATTTGGTGTACAGGGCTGCCAATTGTAGTGGGCCAGCCGCACAGCGTTGGTACGCGGAACGATATCCGACGAGGCGTATTCCAAGTCATAATTTATTTGCAAGACAGCACCAGAGGTTAGCTGAGACAGGTTCATTTGAAAGAGCTGACAGGGTCAGGGTAAGAACAGCACGGACTCCAGCCGTCGAACAGAATGTGCTGCAGCATGTACAGAGGAATCCAAGAACGAGTACACGAAGTCTAGCAAACGTAGTTGGGGTTTCCCCTTGCAGCGTCTGGAGGATTCTCCGAGAACAAGACATGCATCCGTTTCACGTGCAGCGTGTCCAGGCACAGCAACTGGAGGATTATGCACCTCATATTTCTTTCGCACGGTGGTACCTTGGAAAATGTGCTACAAATCCCACTTTTCCTGCTGAAGTGTTGTTTTCCGATGAGGCATCCTTCATAAGGAATTTTCAACTCGCATAACGACCATGTCTGGGCGGTCGAGAACCCACATGCAATACGACGTCGTGCAGCACAGATTCGATTTTCGGTCAATGTATGGGCCGGTATTATGGGAGATCACCTCATTAGACCTTACCTGTTACCGTGTCGTCTAACCGGAGATTACTACTTGCTCTTTCTGCGGCAAGTATTGCCACAACTTTTGAGAGATGAACAGATTTCTGCAACGACGTAACAGACAATGTGGTTCCAACATAATGGAGCCCCTGCCCATTATAGCGGAGCTGTTCGTAACTACCTGGATGTCACATTTGGTCAACAGTGGATCGGACATGGTGGTCCCGTGCATTGGCCTGCTCGGTCACCCGACCTATCATGTCTTGATTTTTATTTCTGG
Organism: Maratus speciosus; assembly: GCA_963932465.1. NCBI lineage: Eukaryota > Metazoa > Arthropoda > Arachnida > Araneae > Salticidae > Maratus > Maratus speciosus. The sequence goes on from OZ010792.1 coordinate 39,543,179, forward strand.
GGTCATATGAAATCGTCAGTTTATGACACCCCTGTTGACAATGCTGAGGAGCTGGTTGCAAGAATCGCAGTAACTGCCGGAGAAATTCGAAATTCACCTAGAGTATCCCTGAATGTTCGGATGTCCATGCGTCGGAGATGTGAGGCGTGCATTGTAGCCCGTGGAAACAACTTCGAACACTTCACTTACTTTAATCCATGTACCTTTTGCTTCTTTTCATGTATTATTATAACGATTACTCACTTACGGTCTATTTTCTTTATGGTGCTTCTGTGTACAACACCGCTTCAGGAAAGCATTTCCGACCCCACATTGCTATATGATTTCGAATAGTCAGGATGTACCCTACCCCTCTTAGAAGTTCTGAAACGTTTAACTGAAACACCCTGTATATATACATTCCTGCTCAATCCTGCGAATCATTTATTGTTGCAAAATTCCCCCAAATCAGTATTTTGTAATTAATAAGTGCATAGGAGAGAAAAAAATTATGAGCCAGAAAATAATGAAACATCTTGTCATCTTATGATCAAAAACTGATAAATTTCGTCAAGGGATCACAAGGGGTAAAAAAAACGGGAATTTGTCAACAGGAAGGAAAATCATCGCGAATTTCGGTAATCGGTTGTTCAGCGATTTCCGCGGAGTCGAAAAAAACATTGCGTTGATGTGTGACACAGAATTTCGTCAAGCTATCCATGAATAAATGCGGCAATTCCGTCCAATCATTCGATCAAAAAATCGTGACTTTCGTCAAAGAACTGCAGAAAAAACTCGCAAATTTCGTCAAGAGGTCGTGTAAAAAATAGGCGCGAATTTTATTAATCGGTCACGGGAAAAAATTGCGAATTTCGTCAAACAAATGCAGAAATTAATCGCGGAATAAAATCGCGAATTACGCCAAAGGATTGCGGAAAAAATATCGCGGTTTAGTCAAAAGGTCGGGTAAAAAAATAGCAAATTTCGCCGAATAAGTGCAGAAATTAATCACGAATTTCGTGAAACGATTGTTAAAGAAAATCGCGAATTTTTTCAAACGATCGAGAGAAAAAAATCGCGATTTTCAGCAAACGATCGCGGAGACAAATCGCGAATTTCAGCAAACGATTGCCGAAAAAATCGCGAATTTCGGCATAAAATCGAAGAAAAAACTCGAATTTCAGCAATCAATCGCGGAAAAAATTGTGAATTTCGTCAAACGATCGCGAAAAAACTCGCGAATTTCAGCACATAATCGCAGAAAAAAATCGCGAATTTCAGCAATCGATCGAGGAATGCAATCCAGAATTTCGGCAAACGGTCTAAGAATTGAAACTGGAATTTCGGCAAACAATCACGAAAAAGGAAAGCTAATTTCGGCAAACAATCTCAGAAAAATCGCGAATTTCGGCAAACGATCGAAGAAGAAATCGCGAATTTTGGCAAACAATCGCGGGAAAAATACGAATTTTGGCAAATGATCGCGGAAAAAATCGGGAATTTCGCAAATGATCGCCGAAAAAGTTTCCAAATTTCTGGAAACGGTCGATGAAAAAAGGTAGGATGCTGGGTAAATGTGTCTTGAAACTGTCCTGAAATATCGAACAAAGTATGTCCTGAAATATCATCTAGGACCAGAACTACACCTGCAGGGACCATATAAAATTTCGTATTTTAATATGTATACTGGCGCATCTAAAAACAAATGCCATATCTAAAGTCTGTAGTTATACTTTTTGCAGTTGGAAGTATGTTTCTATCGTCAGCGGTCTAACTTCTTGATATTTTATGCATTAATTCATCACTCACGCAATTTTAACTCACATATTTTTTTTTTTCAAATACAATCAAATCATATTTTATTTAAGGTATCCCAAAAGGTGTAAGTTTCGGTCTAGCTTTAAAGGTGGGAGGGGTTGGTGTGAGATCGTGTGTCTGACCATGGTGCTAAAATGTAAGGAGTTACGATTGGACAAATGCTGGATTGCAATTTAAAAGCTTCTTTAAAAGATATTCATAGACGTGCTGTCAAAATCTTGCCTGGGCCGCCGTGGCTACTACTAGTCTCCTCTGTGTAATTCTTTCCCAAACAGAAAGCCGAAAAATTTCAAGAATTCAATACTTCCTTTTTATGAATAGAGAAGAAATTAAAAGTGGAGCAGGGTTTGGACTACAATTAATAATTAATATTTTTCAAGATTCAATAAATGAGTGAAATAAAGAATACTGCACATCATTTCTCTTTTGCATTAAATGTTAGCTCAATGTGTAAAAACGCGAAAAAAAATGTTACCGGAGGGGCCCCTTTCCTTCTGGGCCCCTAGGCTTCACCCTACTCAGCCTAATGGGTAATCCGCCTCTGCCTGTAAATGATCTGTTAGATTTATACACGCTAAGCAATACTAAGAAAAATAATTTAAAAACGCATGCTAAAAACTCATGTTGTTTAAAAACTCACTTTCAACAATTATTTTTGATAGGCTTCAATAGTTTACTTATTGTTCATTTTCTTCTGTAGTCAAATCCTTTTGTGTGTCCCTATAATTGAATGGTAAATTCTATGCACGCCATATTCTACAGAAATCGGCTTGTTGTACATCTCAGTAATATATATGAATTTCAATATGTTTAAAATAGTGTAAATCATTAAAATACACGCAAACGATTTTTCCTCATAGACCGTAATGTAGTGGAATTCTTTTGAGCGTCTTTGTAAACGAACCGTAAATGTACACACTTCATTTTCAATCTCGAACATGACATAGTAAATCCCAATGACATATGCAGTTTCATAGCAATCTGACTATATTTACACCAGTTAGAGCACGTACAGATGGACAGACAACCCGAATTCATAAACACTTTTCAACTATGTCTGTGAGTGTGAAAGTGTTAAAAATGAAAACACTCGTATTTAGTGTCGGAAAAACTGAAAATTCATAAAGCTCACAGTATCACAATTCGATAATTTTTGACGTAAAAGAATGGAATTCCTTTAAATGTTCATCTTAGGCACAGGCTAACATTTTTCTAAATACAAGTTATAGAAAAAAGGAAGTCGTGAAAAAGAAAAGAAAAAAAAAAAAAAAAAAAAAACTTGAGAACAGGAATTTTGCTTTTTCAGAATTTAGTGTCCCCGGCATTTCCATTACTTCATTTTCTTCTGGTGGACTGGTGGTTTCTATTATTATGAAACAACCATTATAAATGAAGCGTTAGGTGAAAATGAAAGAGCAGTCGTAAAAAGTTAGAATTCAGATTTTCTGGTCAGAATGGAAAAAAATGGCCATAAAAAAAATTATGGCCATTTTTTTTTTCCATTCTGGCCAGAAAATCAGAGTTCTAACTTTTTACGGTTGCTCTTCCATCTTCACCTAACGCTTCATTTATAATGACTGTTTCATAATAATAGAAGCCACCAGTCCATCAGAAGAAAATAACTCGGTTAAGCGGGACTCTACTGCAAAGCATATTTCAATTTTAAGACTTAAAGCACACGCTTTTATTTTATGTAAAATGACGTCATTTGCATTAATATAGATACTTAAAATTAAATATAGTTTACAATAGCTCCATGTTTTATCATAAATCCTTCATTTATATTTTTCTCAAAATAGTACGTATTTTATTTTTATTTTTTTTAATTTTTATGAGAAAATGGCAACAAAAAGATATAATTGCTATTTTCAACAATTTTTTCTTTACTTTCTACAGAAATGGAGTACTTGAGTTGCCAAAAGGAAACAAACGTCGCTAAAAACTACAAAAAAAATTAATATTTGAAAAACAAATGGAGATGCAGTTTTCAAACAAATTGCATTAAAAAGTACTTTTTTTTTTTCCAATACGACGGTATAAACATTGAAAATGTGCGATGCTTAGAAGTTTTTAAAAACGCTGTAGAGTATTTAATCGCACAATGAAACATCGGCTTTTGTTTTACGGCTGGCTTATACAAGGTAACGTTATTTATTGTAGACAAAATAAGCTGGGAGAAAGAAATAGCATACTGGGGGCTAAAAAACTTTTTATTTCACACAGCCCTTTGTAAAACAAATGCTACACCTAAAAGCTATACTTCATTTGAATACGCTTTGTAATTGAGAGCATGTTCCTACCATCCGCGATTTAAGAAATAATCTTTGTATATTCTTTTTATTTCTTTTGAAAGGTAAACGAGTCAAACAACTATGTTGGAAAATAGAAATAATCATGTTTTCTGAAAAACTACAGTAATATTTAAATATTTAATAAAACTACTCAATAAAATCCGGGCTTTCCAGTTTACAAAACATTATGTGAAAACCATTTTTTAAAATGGAAAACCCTAATAGATTTTTACATTTAATATAAATTTTTAGATTGCCCACTAACACCAAAAAGCTTTTTTATATAAAAAATATCAATTATGTATCCAAATAAAATGTTGAAATTTATTAAAAGCGATGCTTCCGTATTAGCCGTATGTCAAGAGTTAAAAGACAGAAATTGCAAAAGATTTCGTTACTTACAGCAGCGTTTTTTATTCTGATATTTTCAGTGTTTAAGTGCGTAGTTCGATTACATGCCTTTCAAATCTATATATATAAAAGCCGTTCTCTGTGTGTATGTCCTTTATACAAATCTTTAATTTTTGACCGATTTGCAAGAAATTCGATGTACAGTCGTGGAAAAAAAAAAAGTAAACACCCCCTACTAACTCCTCAACAAATTATCGTAGAAGAAAGTTACTGGTACCGAACGATTGGAAATAAAGTCTACTTTTAAATAATGTATATAAAATTTGCTTAGGGGGCCACCTACATATTAAAACGAACCATAACTTTGTTTTTTTCAATAGCAGTACCCAATTCTGACAGCATAAATGAACTCTACACCCTTCAATTAGCCTAAAAACGAATTTTTATGCAATTTGTACCATAAGTTTCCGAGAAATTAATTATTTTAAAACGAGCGTATTTTAAGGGCTGTATCCAAATTGAAGTTCCGTACTGGGCGTCTATTCTGGTGTAATCGAGTAAATACCGGGAATCGGGATCGGGATCGCCGTCTCATAGCGACCACTGGGCGAAGAGCTATTCTGGTCTCCCCTCGTTATACGACAGTGGAGGATGAAACGCAGAATGTCCCCTGCGTGCGATCGGACACAGTTGTAGCCAATCAGATGAAAGCGCTCACGTGTTTTTATATGTTTGGGAGAGGGAAACAGCTGTCTTGCTTTGTCAAGTGTTATTGTTATTTACGTGAAAGGAAAAGAATGTTTGGGTTATCTATATAAAAGAAAAACGAGTTGAAGGAATGAATGCCATTGTTTTACATCAGCGTGATCGTGCCTGTAACCTGTTTAAAATTTCCTGACCTAAGAAAAAATGTCCATTTGTATTTTAATTATGCATAAAATACTATTTGTTATTATTATTGAATCAATTTTTTGAAAGAAACTTTGTTCTATTTTAATATCAGAAAATGATTAGTAAATGTTATGGTGAAATAGACAGATTTTTTTTCAGACTTCAAAATATTTTTGAAAAATAAAGGGGGGGGGGGGGTGTTGTAGGTTCTACCAAGCTCTACATATATATTTGAAGCCTAATATATAATGGATTTTAAAAAAATAATAAACATTATATAGCTTTTTGTTTATTTGCATCTTTAGACCACTTTTATTTTAAATTAATTATATTTATCACACCAGTACTGAAAACACATATATAAATTAGGCCGAATATTTAAATATACTTTAGTTTCACCTTTATTAAAAAAAAAATCTAGGTTTGCTTATAATTGTTCTTAATCTCAAATCTGCAATAAACTTAAAGAATATATGCATATATAATAAGTATATTAATTTAGCTTTGTACTTAAATGTCTCCTACCTTCCTTTTTAAATTAATTTATAAATTCACCACGATTTAATTATTTTCGTGACAGTAAAAATATTCTAAGGAAAGTCTCTCAAATTTTATTTTCCCTTAATTTTATTTATTAATATTTTAAATACTTACAGAGATCATCAATGAGTTAATTACTTATTTAAAAAAGAAAAAAAAGAAAAAAAAACTAAATATGCTAATGAAAAATTATTGTTGTATCTTTATCAATTCACTGAAAATCTTGATTCTTTGTGAAAAATATAATTAGAATCAATTAAATCATTAAATGTAAAAACAAATAATAAAATGTTTTTTAAATTATTATTATTATTATTATTATTATTATTGTGAAACGGATCTAAAATATGTTTTCTCCGCTCAACAACGCAAAATTTTGGAACACAAACACAAGGGCTGATTAAAAAACCCTTCCAACTGGGCCGTGGCACTGAACCTCTTTGATTTTAGGGGGTGCCAAACTTGGTGAACGAATTTTACAGAGATAATATTTAAAATCTAATTCGATCTTGTACAAATTATACTGCATATTTTTTGCTATTGGAGTAGGGAAAGATTAAACACAAGTAATATATTTATCTAAATATGTATTTATATATCCATATCTCTATTTTAAGACATAGAACACGTTTAATTTTTGTGACAGCATAGGAAGGGGCATTGAATGAATACCAGGCCTTCATCCTCTCCTCTTTTGTTTCACCAGGCCCTGTACATACACAGACTAATTTTAAAACATAAAAGCATGAAATTAGCAGATATGACAATTGAAGTGATTAGGAATTGAAAAGCGCCTTTATGTATTTTTATTTTTGAAGTATATAAACGTATTATCTTGAGTTATAAGCAAATGTTATCTTTTGACGACCTTTATCGGGAGTCACTTTCATAATTTCGGTTCAAAATGCCTACTTTGACCGCATTTTCTGAAGAATCCTTTACTTTTATCGAAAAATGGTATATGCTATTCGAGTTTGCAGTTTCTGAATAACAACATCAACCAATTTTCTGTGTTTTCGAATAAAAATTATTCCAGGAATGTGTCAGAAAATAGGGAGTTTTAATTTGAGAACAGCTTTAATATTATACAGAAAAAAATGTGAACTGTCTTGGCTTTTTGCCGAAACTTTTGGTTTGTTTAAAAGGCCGAAATAAAAGCTTTTATTTCAGAAATTTTTCCATGTTTAAACTTTAAACCTTTCCATGTAAAATGAAAGTATTTTTTTTCGGTCTGAATTAAATTTGTAAGTAAATTAGTTGACATTTTTTGCAAGAAAAAAAGAATACACAGATTTCCGAGTCAAAGAACTTTTAAAGAATCTGTAAAAGAGCTTTAAATAAGAAAATAGTATTTTGTAATTAACAGGGCTCGGTGATATATATATATATATATATATATCAGTGAGTATATATATTTATATGGGTATATTTAGAAATCGAATAGCTTATCCTTGAGATATACCATGATATATATCTGATATTTCTTTCAAAATGTCAAGACGTTTGATACTTTCGATATTTTATATTTTATTTCAAAATTTTATATTTTCAGTGAAAACAAGTGTAAATGAATTTTTCGACTGTTATTAACGGTGTCGTTCTGTAGATATAGAACTTTTGCTCTGATAGTGACTTTTGCCCCCCCCACCCCCACCCCCACCCCACCCTTTCTCTAAAAAGAAACTTTACGTTTGAAGCTGAATTTTTAGATGACAATAATTACGTCAGACAATATTTCTTACGACACTCATTGAAAGATAAACCATCTAATTTAGATAAGTTATTTACATCTTCATTTAAAATGATCTTTTCTAATTTTGGTTTACCTTAATTTAAAATGCACAACACATTATGAGATTGAAAAAGCAACAAAATTACAATTATGTTCATTATTTTTTTTAATTAAAACAAATTATTTTGTATTTCAAATTGTGTTTTATACAACAAAATTTTCTTAATACTAAATCTTATAGCTTTTTTTTTTTTTTTTTTTTTTTTTTTTTTTTTTTTTTTTTTAACAAATTGGGTCTGTTTTCAATTAGCTGATCTACTATTTTGTTACTTAAGAGAAGCAAAAAAGAAAAAAACACACATTTAGAATAATATTTTATTAAGTTATCATGCTAACTGCAATATATTTTAATTTCTTATTTATATTAAATCTGAAAATATTTATAATTATCAATAAGTTGACTATTTTGAAAATATCTGATAAATATAAAAAGCATTGGATATTTTTGATATGTTGGATATGTTTGAAGAAATCATGATATTTACGACCACTGGTAATTGAAAAACTATGCCCTCTTTCTATTTTTTAATATTAAACAAGTACCCAAACCCTCCAAACAGAGCAAAAATTCTTTCCGAACCCTACCCACTGCGATCTCGACCACAAGGTAGCAGTCGGAAAAAAAGCAACCCACTCCGACCGGCGAAATTTCGACTCTACTACACCAGAATAGCAAATAATCGCCAAGGCGGCTCTTCCCGACCGGTTTCAGCATTCCTACGACACCAGAATAGATCCCCGATTGTTAACCGAGAGAGTCGCTTCCTTGATCAAGGCACCTTAAGCGCCACTCAAGGAGTCAATGAAGCGTGTTAGATTACAGTACGGCAGAATAAATTTCAAAATGTCTACTCACTTCCATCATAGACGGCCCCTTAAACCATCATTTTGCCGTTTTTTAAGCATAATTTGAAAACTACTTGGAAGAAAAATGTGAAATTTTTGAATTTCCATAAAGCAGGACTTAATAAATCTAAATCCATCAAAAAAATTGTGGGTTGCAATTCATAATTTTTTCGAATATTAATTTCATAATTCATATCATAAAATTATAAAAATTGCAAATTCAGCTTATTTATGTTTGGGTATATTAGTATTATTACCAGAAAAAAAATTAGCACATTAGGAGCATAATTTCGGGAGATATAAATAAAAATATGAAAATATAATTTAACATTAGAAGAACTAAATTTTGAATGTTTATAATTCAAAAACTTATCATTCAAATGACTTGAAATTTGGTGTCTAGGCATAGTTTGAACCGAAGATTTGAAATATCTCGTTAAAATTGGGTATTGCCATTGAAAAAAAAATGAAGTTAGGATTCGTTTTAATATGTAGATGACCCCCTAAGAAAATTTTATATACATTATTTAAAAGTAGACTTTATTTCCAATCGTTCGGTACCAGTAACTTTCTTCTATGATGATTTGTTGAGGAGTTAGTAGGGGGTGTTTACTTTTTCTTTTCCACGACTGTACATACGTTTTAGAACGTGGAAAAGATCACTGTCTACTTTAAAAAATTATCAGACCACTATTTATCCCTTTTTTCTACCACTTCCATAATTTAACATTATAGAAATATCTCTTTTTAAAATCTTTTTTAATTCAAACGTTTCTTTCCTGTTGCCAAACCCTAAAAAATGACACAATAATGTGAAAAAAAATAAGGACAACGCGTGTATTTTGTTTCTATTTGCCAATAAAAATTCAGATTTTCTTGCTATATTTTTGCGTGTTTGATACTGAATCATTCTAAACAGAAAATTTACATTTTTTTGTATATAAAATAAAAACTTGAACTATAAGAGCGGGAAAATAACGTAGCACCTCAGTTTGAATGTTTTTTAGGTAGATTTCGTATGAAATACTACCTATTGGGATCGTTCCTATGTTGGAATTTCTGGAAAATTTTTGCAGATCTACACCGATCATGACCCCTAGAACCCAAAACCACCCTCAGTAAAAAACTTTATATATCTATCTATCTATCTATCTATCTATCTATCTATCTATCTATCTATCTATATCACTTTCTTCTGGACACGATAATTTTCGTAATTCTGCACCAATCTCTTCCAAACTGATACATAAAATCAATGGGCATAAAATCTCGGTCAAGTTCGTTAATGGGCAAAATCGGACCAAGGGGAGGGAAATAGGGAGGGGTTTTGTGAAAACAGAAAACCCCCCATAACTTCTTAATTTTTGTACATATCAAATCAGTTTAAAGTTTTTATTACTTCTAAAAATAGGGCCAAAAATTTATGTATCACAGATTTTTGATAAAGTTAAAAATGGGCTCAAGGGGCGCAAAAAATAGGGTTTTTGGGACAAAAAAATTCATAACTTCGTCAATTCTCAAGATATCAAATTCAATTAATTTTATTATAAATCTCCTTAATATTATCTAAAACTTTTATATTCACGAGTTTTTGATAGGAACAATTCGTACCGCAAAAAAAAAATTAAAAACGAAAACAAAAAGGGCGTTTGAAGAAGAAAAAAATTCATAACTTCGTCAATTCTCAAGATATCAAATCCAATTAATTTTATCATGAATCTCCTTAACATTATCTACAACTTTTATATTCACAAGTTTTTGATAGGACCAATTCGTACCGCAAAACAAATTAAAAACGAAAACAAAAAGATGGTTTGAAGAAGAAAAAAATCCATAACTCCGTCAATTCAAAAGATATAAAATCCCCATGAATTTATCATATATCTTCTTAATATTGTCTACAACATCTATATAGACGAGTTTTGGATAGGACCAATTCTTAGAGCAAAAACAAATTAAAAATACATACCGATTGAAGTAAAAAATGATCTTAGTAAGGGTGTTTTCAAATCCAAACTGCTTATTTTCTGACTCATTTTACAATTCATTTTTGCTCTCAAAGGCTTCCAATTGGTACGTTTTCTTACTCAGAAACTATATAATGTACCGTAATGGTCGATTTTCTGATAGGGGCAGAATATATTTTTTTAAATGCTGTTAAAAAGGGCATTTTGAACCGAATTTACCGAAGCGGATTGTGTTGGAAAAATCATTGTATTAAGGATGCGCTTAAATCCAAACTGCTTATTTTCTGACTGGTTTTTAAATTCATTTTTGCTCTCAAACGCATTTAATTGGTAGATTCGCTTATTCAGAAACTATATAATGTACCGTAATAATCGATTTTTAGATAGAGGCAGAATATATTTCAAAAAATTATGTCAAAGTGGGCATTTTGAACGGAACTTCCCGAAGCGATTGTGTTAGAAACGAAAAATATTGTCCTTCTGAGAAAATAATTGTTTATATATCAAGTTTTAATTAATTGAACAAAAAATAAAAACACAGGTCGCTTATAAATCTCTTCAAAAATCACGTCAGCAAGTTTCATATTTTTTTTTAATTAAAAATGAATCTGGAATTATGCCAGAAAATTTCGAGTTGTTGAGCATGGAAAAGTATTTTTTTGAATACCGCCCTAAAATGATTCTGATAAAACCAACTATTATATGAAAATGAAATAAAAACTCGTCAAGAGCGGCCAGATAAAATTGTTAAAGTGGATTTATCTATAATCATGATTTAGTTTTTGTTTGTGAAATTAGTATATTTGACTTCGAAATCTACCTCTGCCTGTAGGCCGGGCCGGCAGGGATTTTTTTAATTGAAACATCTATTTTAATACAAACAGTCAAATTTCATGAAAACATTTTAAGAAAAAGAAAAAAAAAAGGCTAGATATGACGTCACATTCTATCAAATCTTTTCAACGCGTAATCAAACTCATTGTAAACATATGGCTCCTATATTTTGCTTACTACTTCGATTGTATACTACAGCCATATCTTATAGCTATACGTTATCGCTAAGTGTTGTATTGGTTTAGATTCAGTGCTAACATTTTCTGTGACTTATAGCAAAAAGAGAGCGGTTATTTACATTTTCAAAAAAAATCTTGACAGATGCCTTGATTTAAAATTTATGGAAAATGACATCATTTCATCTAATCATTGTAGATTTAATTTCAATAAAATTTCAAATTTTCCAAATAAAATTTTAGTAACTACTACCTCATTTGGATGTATTTTTTTGCATTTCCCCGTGTATTGTGAAGATATTGTATACTTCTGTTACGCGCGCCAAAGAAAACATGTATTTTAATTTTAAAAGTTAAAAAAATTACCACAATGTGTCAAAAGAACATCCTTTTTCTGAATTTAAATTTCGCGAGTTCCAAAATTAAAACTAAAAATGTGAGTTTTTTCATAAACTTCAAGTTAAGGCTGTTCTCAAATCCAAAGGAGCTATTTTCTGACATATTTTTTAATTAATTTTTGTTCGGAAACGCATGAAATTGACAGGAGTTCTTATTTAGAAACTATGTAATCGAAAGATAGTTTCCATTTGTTGGTAAAGGTATAAGATCATTCAGTTGATTTTTTGAACTGAATTTCGGACGCAACAGTGCAATAAAGGATGAAAACCGGCCGTCACGCAACCACAACTGCTCATAACTCGATAAGTAATTTATTTATGAAAAAAGGAAAAACTCATTTCAATTCCAAATCGCTTTAATAGTCAGGCCTCCAAATTTTAAACCTTTACGTTTAAAGAGTCAGAAAATGTGTCAGAAAGTTTCGTGTTGTTGAGCAGGGAACTGGAGAAGCTCCTTAAGCATTTGCAGGTTAGTATTTTGTAATCAAGTTGCATGCCAGGTAATCGCTTAAAACATAAGTCATTCTATATTGTTTTAAACAAAGGTGCATGCCATAATAGGTGTCAGGCACATTCACTAAAATAAGAATACCCTAGCGCAGAGCCCCATTACCGAAGATAAACCCGTCAATATACTTAGAGATAAAAATATTTCTGCATTTTTCATTCAGCTAATAAGACTAATCTTTCATAATTGTGTTCACATGATTATATAACTTTCCCCTATAATTCTATGACTAAGTAACGGGAAACAATATGTTACGCACTAAAATCTTCCCTAAAAAACTAATAGGTGAAGTCGCATGGAAATCCGTTCAGAAGAATTCAAGTTATATGCACCCGGAACGAAATTCCCATTTGAATTTTACATACTTATCAGATTATTTTGAGTAGTTTGATTTGATATCTGTTAAATTCGTGTTTTATTTTATTTTATTTTTGGCGTTTTAATTTCGTTTGCCAATTTAGTTATTGAATATTACGCGAAAGCAAACAAATTCTGAATTATTTACAATGTTTTTGAACAATTGAGTTAATCTTTTGTATTTGGGTTGCAAGCATATTTTAAAAATATGCATGTTTAAAAATTATTTTAAAACCCATTAAAATCAGAAAACTGAGGTACAATTTTTAAACAAATTTCATTTGAGAAAACTTTTTTCTATTCGACATTGTAAAAAATGAAATTGTGTGATGTTTAAAAGTTAGAAAAATTGCAGTAAAGGCACATTTTATGGGTTGCAATTTATGGGGCACAATTTATGGGCACTGACATAGTGTTTTTACTTTATAATGTAGATAATACCATACAAACGAGAATTTCACTAAGGGCTGCGCGATTTGGAGGAATTTCTTTTTTTTCGTATTGTCAGGAAAATTACATATTTTTCTCTTATACCCACCAAAGAAAACGTGCATTCTGTTATTAAAGCTCATGGATTTTACTATGGTTGCAAGCAATAACGCCATGTTTTTTGATTGTCTTTATAACGATTTGTGGATGGGAATGCACAAATTTCAGTTATTGCGATTGCCGTATTATTTCGTTTTAATTTATTTTACCTGGAAGGCTTCTTATAATTGACACGGGCGAAGCCGGGTAGTTCTGCTAGTATATATATATAGCGTAACTCTAGGACAGATGGCCATATAGGAGAGATGGGCAGTCTAAATATTTCCAAAACCTGATCATAGATTGCAACATAAACTTTGTTTGTATGAAATAGTTCAACGATATTATTTATTGCGACGTTTTTCGATTATAAAAAGTAAGTGAAATTTTAATGTTATTTAATTTAGTGGTTGAATTTTGTTTATCCCTTAGGCATCTGAATGTTTTGCAGTACGTACGTTATATATACTTTTTACTATGTGGACTTTTAAGGCACGTATATAATCTAATCTATACTTCTAAGCCTAAAACAAAGACGTACAATGGCTATTGATGTTTTTAATTGGGCGACCATCAGTCTTTCAAATTCAGGAGAGATGGCCACCTTTAATCAATATTTCAAAATTATACGGAGTGATAATTTTAACTAAATATAATTAAATTTAAAATAAATATATAACGTTTATGTTTATAAATATATTAATAATTCATATAATTATTTAAATTTTAACTAATATAAATCTATATATATAAAAGTCGTTCTCTGTGTGTATGTCCTTTATACAAATCTTTAATTTTTGACCGATTTGCAGAAAACTCTCTGTACATACGTTTTAGAACGTGGAAAAGATCACTGTCTACTTTAAAAAATTATCAGACCACTATTTATCCCTTTTTTCTACCACTTCCATAATTTAACATTATAGAAATGTCTCTTTTTAAATCTTTTTTAATTCAAACGTTTCTTTCCTGTTGCCAAACCCTAAAAAATGACACAATAATGTGAAAAAAAAATAAGGAAACGCGTGTATTTTGTTTCTATTTGCCAATAAAAATTCAGATTTCCTTGCTATATTTTTGCGTGTTTGATACTAAATCATTCTAAACAGAAAATTTACATTTTTTTGTATATAAAATAAAAACTTGAACTATAAGAGCGGGAAAATAACGTAGCACCTCAATTTGAATGGTTTTTTTTAATTGAAACATCTATTTTAATACAAACAGTCAAACTTCATGAAAACATTTTAAGAAAAAGAAAAAAAAGGCTAGATATGACGTCACATTCTATCAAATCTTTTCAACGCGTAATCAAACTCATTGTAAACATATGGCTCCTATATTTTGCTTACTACTTCGATTGTATACTACAGCCATATCTTATAGCTATACGTTATCGCTAAGTGTTGTATTGGTTTAGATTCAGTGCTAACATTTTCTGTGACTTATAGCAAAAAGAGAGCGGTTATTTACATTTTCAAAAAAAATCTTGACAGATGTCTTGATTTAAAATTTATGGAAAATGACATCATTTCGTCTAATCATTGTAGATTTAATTTCAATAAAATTTCAAATTTTCCAAATAAAATTTTAGTAACTACTACCTCATTTGGATGTATTTTTTTGCATTTCCCCGCGTATTGTGAAGATATTGTATACTTCTGTTACGCGCGCCAAAGAAAACATGTATTTTAATTTTAAAAGTTAAAAAAATTGCCACAATGTGTCAAAAGAACATCCTTTTTCTGAATTTAAATTTCGCGAGTTCCAAAATTAAAATTAAAAATGTGAGTTTTTTCATAAACTTCAAGTTAAGGCTGTTCTCAAATCCAAAGGAGCTATTTTCTGACATATTTTTTAATTAATTTTTGTTCGGAAACGCATGAAATTGACAGGAGTTCTTATTTAGAAACTATGTAATCGAAAGATAGTTTCCATTTGTTGGTAAAGTTATAAGATCTTTCAGTTGATTTTTTGAACTGAATTTCGGACGCAACAGGCAGTAAAGGATAAAAACCGGCCGTCACGCAACCACAATTGCTCATAACTCGATAAGTGATTTATTTATGAAAAAAGGAAAAACTCATTTTAATTCCAAATCGCTTTAATAGTCAGGCCTATAAATTTTAAGCTTTTAGGTTTAATGAGTCAGAAAATTTGTCAGAAAGTTTTGCGTTTTTGAGCAGGGAACTGGAGAAGCATTTGCAGGTTAGTATTTTGTAATCAATTTGCATACTAGGTAGTCGCTTAAAACATAAGTCATTCTATATTGTTTTAAACAAAGGTGCATGCCATAATAGGTGTCAGGCACACTCATTAAAATAAGAATACCCTACTGCACAGCCCCATTACCGAAGATAAACCCGTCAATATACTTAGAGATAAAAATATTTCTGCATTTTTCATTCAGCTAATAAGACTAAGCTTTCATAATTGGGTTCACATGATTATGTAACTTTCCCCTATAATTCTATGACTAAGCAACGGGAAACAATATGTTACGCATTAAAATCTTCCCTAAAAAACCAATAGTGCAAGTCGCATGGAAATCCGTTCTGAAGAATTCAAGTTATAAGCACCCGGAACAAAATTCCCATTTCAGGTTATTTTGAGTAGTTTAATTTCATATCTGTTAAATTCGTGCTTTATTTTATTTTATTTTTGGCGTTTTAATTTCGTTTGCCAATTTAGTTATTGAATATTACGCGAAAGCAAACAAATTCTGAATTATTTACAATGTTTTTGAACAATTGAGTTAATCTTTTGTATTTGGGTTGCAAGCATATTTTAAAAATATGCATGCTTAAAAATTATTTTAAAACCCATAAAAAATTCGTAAATTGAGATAAACATTACAAACAAATACCACTGAAAGTACTTTTGTTTTCTATAATACGTTGAAACAATCGAATGTACAATGTTTAGACGTTAAACTGCAATAAAAGGGAAATTTGTTGTGTTAGGTTGTTTCCACCGAAAATAGGATACCAGCGTTACTCATAGACATGTCTTTTCTTTATACTATTGCATTAAGTGTAAACAGGTTTATCTTTCGTAATCGGGTTGCACTCAACTTTAAAAATATCCATGCTTAAAAATTACTTTAAAATCCATTAAAATCAGAAAACTGAGGTACAAATTTCATTTGAGAGAACTTTTTTCTATTCGACATTGTAAAAAATGAAATTGTGTGATGTTTAAAAGTTAGAAAAATTCCAGTAAAGGCACATTTTATGGGTTACAATTTATGGGGCACAATTTATGGGCACTGACATAGTGTTTTTACTTTATAATGTAGATAATACCATACAAACGAGAATTTCACTAAGTGCTGCGCGATTTGGAGGAATTTCTTTTTTTCGTATTGTCAGGAAAATCACATATTTTTCTCTTATACCCGCCGAAGAAAACGTGCATTCTGCTATTAAAGCTCATGGATTTTACTATGGTTGCAAGACAATAATGCCATGTTTTTTGATTGTCTTTATAACGATTTGTGGACGGGAATGCACAAATTTCACTTATTGTGATTGCCGTATTATTTCGTTTTAATTTATTTTACCTGGAAGGCTTCTTATAATTGACACGGGCGAAACCGGGTAGTTCTGCTAGTATTATATATTTTATTTATATTATTTCATTATTTTAATTATTGAGTGATGAAGATTTAATTTTGTTACGGAATATCAGTCTGGACTATGCTGGACTATTTGTGAAGTTTTAAGTGCAAACGTATTAATATTTCGTAATCGGGCTGCATGCGATAGAGATAGAATTTTAAAAATTCGTGCTTAAAAATTATTTTAAAAATAATGAAAACAGAATCAGTAAACTGTGATACGGTTTTAAAACAAGGTGCATTTAAAAGAACATTTTCCCTCTATTCGATGGCGTAAAAACTGAAATTGTGCAATGTTTAGAGGTTAAAGAAATTGCAATAAAGCGAAATTTATTGGTCAGGTGTCGCCTGACGATATTAAATTAGCAGAATAAAGTCAGCATGACTCACGAACATGTTTTTTGCTGTATAATATAAATTTGATTGTTATATTGCTTTTATATATTGGCCTCTCTCTCTCTCTGCTGCCCATAAGAGTCTGTAAAAGAATATTGTTGCGAGGAAAGTTTTCCTGAAACTTTTGATAGGAATTACATGCATTCTATGCATATGTAATAGTATAAGGAAATGTTTGTCTTTCTGTTAACCATGTAGCGCTCTGAAATTTGGTACAAATTACAAATATACTACAAAAGAAATCGTGAACATCTGGAAAAGATTTTTCAAACTCATTTCTGTTTTCTTTTAACATTTAATGCTAAAAGAATTTTTTAAATTTTATATTCGCACTTCTTTCACCTTTGATCGTGCACTTTATTTTCTAAACATAAGAACTGGTCTGGTTTACAATATTTAAGCATAAAATTCATTTTTAAACAACCTTGTTTTGAAACTCTGACATAATTAATTGTTTTTTGATGAGAGCATTTTTTGGTTAGCAGTAGCTCCGTGTCTACAAAGACTCAATTAAAAAAAAAAACACTTGCTCATTTTTTGTTTAGTTACTTTACTGCTACGTAACTCCGCTTTTACGAATACGTTCATGATAAATCACTATGCCACAAGAAATGTAAGAAAAACAAATAAATATGTAAGAACCTATAGTAACACGTGGATATGATATGATACATCCGCAATGAGATGTTTCAAGTGCATAATTCTTCAAAAATATTTAGACAAAATATTTCCGAATTGTATATGAATATTTATTAGTATTTTACTTATTTCGCTTGGAATCTGAAATTCATAAAAGGAAGTATTACGAAATTAAATTTATCGACAAGATTATTTACTCATATTTGATACAATTGTACTTTAAACAAGTAAGAAAAATCGCATGTCAAGCATAGCGCTAAAAGCATTTCACTATGCTAGCAAGCATAGACTATGTGAAGACTATGTGTAAGACTATGTGAAAGTAAACAATTTGGAAAAGGCACAATGCATTTGAAAAACCAATTTTAGCAAATTCATATTTCAAATGAAAATCAAATTTCAAATTAATTGCTTAAAAGGCGCAAAGGCTAACCTAGTGAAAAAGATTCCATGCCGGGACTCGAACCTGGGCTATCAGTATAGCGCACTGACATTCTACGACTAAACCACATGGAACGATACCCAGCCTGGAACTTCTCACTATTACAGGTTGGCAAGGCTACAAACGCAGCACAAGATGGAAGGCCTTTGCGCCTTTTAAGCAATTAATTTGAAATTTGATTTTCATTTGAAATATTGTATGCAAGGCGAATGTTTCTCTCTGGAAAATTTTCCAAGTATTAATTTAGCAAATTCAATTTGTAGTTCGAAAAATATCTGAATTCTTTTGTGCAGCCCTGTATATGATCTATAGATTTGTATATAAACTACGCTGTATGGCAAAATTTAATTAAATTAAGATACGCATAACAGTTGAAAATTCACCTTCAGTATTCAAATTCCTTTGTGCAGCCCTGTATATGATCTATAGAATTTATACACACCAAGTACTAGTATGCAAAAAAATAGTTAAATTTAAACAAGTTGGAAATTGCTCGTCAAACGTGGCAAATGAGGTGCGTTCGTACTATAACTAGTTTTATAATTATTTTTTGCACCCCATATTGTACTGAATGTATATTTTTTTGCGCTTCATAAGTGCATAGTCTGTAACATTATTAAAATGCACTTACAATATTTTTTTCCCCATTCCCCGTAATGTAACGGAAAACTTTTGACTGTCCCTGTAATTAAACTATACATTCGATTTTCATAAAATTTGAAATGGCTCGACAAAATTTTGCAGCAATTATATATTTAAAATTTCAGACCATTTGGAAGGCTGTAAAATCATTAAAATGCATTTGCAATAATTTTTTGCCATTGGCCATAATGTAATGGAAAACTTTTGGGTGTCCCTGTAATTAAACTATACATCCGATTTTCATAAAATTGGAAATGGCTCAACAAAATTTTGCAGCAATTATATATTAAAAATTTCAGACCATTTGGAAGGCTGTAAAATCATTAAAATGCATTTGCTATAATTTTTTCCCATTGGCCGTAATGTAACGGAAAACTTTTGGGTGTCCCTGTAATTAAACTATACATCCGATTTTCATAAAATTGGAAATGGCTCGACAAAACTTTGCAGCAATTATATATTAAAAATTTCAGACCATTCGGAAGTCTGTAACATCATTAAAATTCACTTGCAATAATTTTTCCCATTGGCCGTAATGTAAAGAAAAACTTTTGACTGTCCCTGTAATTAAACTATACATCCGATTTTCATAAGATTGGAAATGGCTCGACAAAACTTTGCAGCAATTATATATTAAAAATTTCAGATCATTCGGTCGGGTAGTTTTTGCTCTGTTATATGCGGACGGACAGACAGACGGACGGACAGACAGACGGACTGAACGACGACTATAGGTGCTACGTATTTATATAATTACGAACGCACCTAAAAAGACCTAACACGCGGTCTTTTCAAGGAGGGTCCAAAATTTTTTATTTGTATTAAAATCAGTTTCTTGCATTTCTACCCTTCTTAGCCACGAAAATCTTCTGCCAACTGAATTTCACGTAACGGGAAGGGTTTAAAACTCCAAGAATAATGTTAATAAAGCGAAAACAAATTGCCGCTAAATACTCTTACATCCGAAAGATTGCTAATTTTTGGCTCTTTTTCGGAATATTTTTCACTCCACAATATGCATTATGCTTCTAATTCTGCCCATAAAAAATTGGCATCTTAGACAGATTTTTAGGTTTTCAAGTTGTTTAATGCTTCTCGAATTTTATTTAGCAGGCAGTATAATTAGGAATCAAAGTAGAGGATTTTTAATAGCTCAAACAAATGGAATCCACCACGTTTTTTTATTAGATAATATATACAAATTTATTTATATATATATTTTTTTTATCTTCATCATAAAGTGCACTTTTTTAACTTTTCCTTTTTTTATTGTGGCGGGAATCTAGACCTCCATGTATACTCCCTTCCCACTTGATTATACAATTGGAAAAAGAAGAAAGAAAGAAAATAATAAAGGGAAAAAGAATATTCCTTTCGCAGTCAATAAAATATAATTGATAATTCTTACCTTTTCTTCTTATTCTGTGAGAAATTCGGGAATAAATGAAGTATTTGATCTCCCGTGCATCAGGAAGTTTTCTGCCTGAGGCCAAACTCTTGAGACATTGTCCAGTGATCCGTTTGGTCATTTCTGTATTTTATCTCGCATCATTGACATTGCTCTATATGATGAACAAGGTAATAAAAAAACAAGCGGAATCTCAAAATAAGACATGCATTCGTGATTCTTCTTTCCATTCATCTATTTGCCACCCTGGCCTTCAAAATTATTTTTTGATTTTATGCTCGAGTAATTATGTAGTACTAAGGCTGCAGAGAGTAAGTTGAGGGAAAAGTAATCGAAAAATGTATCATACGCAGTTATATATCCAAACTTTGGAATCAGGGTCTGGTTTCCGTCTTATGCGCTTATAAATACAGTGTAGAGTCCTGCATCGGGTCGGGTTAAATAAACCAGCAATTAGTTATTAAAATATTCTCTGATGAAGAGCTTGGAAAAGCTTGAAAATACTAAGCAGTTTTAAATAAAATGTATATTTTTTAACTTGTAATAGCTATTTTATTATTTTAGTCACCTTTTAAGTAAAACATTGAAAATTTTAAAGTTCATATAATATATTTTATGTTTGAATCAAGGTGAAATATTGCATTTCGTCTTATGATATTATTAACTGAAATATGTTTTGTTCTATCTATCTATCTATATATATATATGTATATACAAGGGGTGATCAAATGAAAAGGTACGAAACGACGTAAAAACGTAACAGTTAAATATTTGCATATTCCGCCATGGGAGAACGTAGCGAGACATCTCAGGATGCGATTGGAGTCTCTGACTGGGATCTGAGCATGCGCGGGTGCGCGCATGCGCAGTAGAGAGCAGAGGCTCTTATCGAAAGCGGCGTCCAAATGATGCGGCTGTCCGTATGACAGGATAGCGTTCGCGTTGCAAAATTCGACGATTGAGGAGCAGAGAGGTGTTATCCGATTTCTGACAGCGGAAGGTGAGAAACCGGCAGCTATTCATCGCCGGATGGTGACAGTTTACGGGGAGAATTGTGTCTCTGACAAGTCTGTCATGAAATGGAGTGCCCATTTTCGTGCAGGCCCTGAGAGTCTGGGTGATGACACGAGACCAGTTCAAGTGGGAGACGTTGGACCATCTGCCCTACAGTCCGGACATGTCGCCTGCGATTTCCATGTGTTTGGTCCACTGAAGAAACACCTGAAAGGAAAGCCCTTCAACTCGGACGACGTACTCAAGGACGCTGTGAAGGACTGGGTCTCGTCACGGCCACAGGAATTCTGGGAACAAGGAATCCTGTGGCTTGTTTATCAGTGGGATCGTTGTTCTCAGGCCTATGGTAAATATTTTGAATAAAGTCTACATTTGTACCCACGGTGTCGTTTCGTACCTTTTCATTTGATCATTCCTTGTATATATATCTTATACTATAATGCGAGCAAAAATTGTGTGTGTGTGTATGTAATTTTTATCTTGAAAACGGGCCTAACGATTTTGATTAAATTTTGCACCCTACCTTTTTTGGGCACGAAAAGAACATTGCGATGGGTCTCGTGTTCGAGAAAATTCTATTAGTGGATCATTTTGGGATATAATGAGTCAGTGTCAAGCTAATTACATCTAAAGAACGACTCAATCGATTTTGACTAAATTTTGTATCTAAACATTTTCGGGCACTAAAAGACCATTTGGATGGGTCTCGTGTTCGAGAAAATTAGATTAGTGGGTCATTTTGTGTCATAATGAGTCAGTGTCAAGCTAATTATATCTAAAGAACGGCTCAATCGATTTTGACTAAATTTTGTATCTAACCATTTTCGGGCACGAAAAGACCATTGGGATGGGTCACGTGTTCGAGAAAATTCGATTAGTGTGTCATTTTTGGGTCACCGTGGGTCAAGCTAAGTTTATCTAGATAACGGCTCTAACGATTTTGACGAAATTTTGCAACCTACTGTTTTCGGGCACGAAAAGACAATTGGAATAGGTCTCGTGTTCGAGAAAATTCGATTAGTGGGTCATAATGAGTCAGTGTCAAGCTAATTATATCTAAAGAACGACTCAATCGATTTTGACTAAATTTTGTATCTAACCATTTACGGGCACGAAAAGACTATTGGGATGGGTCTCGTGTTCGAGAAAATTCGATCAGTGGGTCATTTTGGGTCATAATGAGTCAGTGTCAAGCTAATTATATCTAAAGAACGACTCAATCGATTTTGACTAAATTTTGTATCTAAACATTTTCGGGCACTAAAAGACCATTTGGATGGGTCTCGTGTTCGAGAAAATTAGATTACTGGGTCATAATGAGTCAGTGTCAAACTAATTATATCTAAAGAACGGCTCAATCGATTTTGACTAAATTTTGTATCTAACCATTTTCAGGCACGAAAACACCATTGGGATGGGTCACGTGTTCGAGAAAATTCGATTAGTGGGTCATTTTTGGGTCTCTGTGGGTCAAGCTATTTTTATCTAAAAAACGGCTCTAGCGATTTTCACTAAACTCTATATTCTACAGTTTTGGATTACGAGAAGACCATTGGGCTAAGTCATATGTTCGAGAAAATTCGGTTAGTGGGTCATTTTTGGGTCACCGTGGGTCAAGCTAAGTTTACCTATATAACGGTTCTAACGATTTTGACGAAATTTTGTACCCTACTGTTTTCGGGCACGAAAAGACCATTGGGATGGGTCTCGTGTTCGAGAAAATTCGATTAGTGGGCCATTTTGGGTCATAATGGGTCAGGGTCAAGCTAATTATATCTAAAGAACGGTTCAATCGATTTTGACTAAATTTTGTATCAAACCATTTTCGGGCACGAAAAGACCATTGGGATTGGTCTCGTGTTCAAGAAAATTCGATTAGTGGGTCATTTTGGTCATAATGAGTCAGTGTCAAGCTAATTATATCTAAAGAACGACTCAATCGATTTTGACTAAATTTTGTATCTAACTATTTTCGGGCACGAAAAGACCTTTGGGATGGGTCACGTGTTCGAGAAAATTCGATTAGTGGACCATTTTGGGTCATAATGGGTCAGGGTCAAGCTAATTGTATCTAAAGAATGGCTGAATCGATGTTGACTAATTTTTGTATCTAACCATTTTCGGGCACGAAAAGTCCATTAGGATGGGTCACGTGTTCGAGAAAATTCGATTAGTGGGTAATTTTTGGGTCACTGTGGGTCAAGCTATTTTTATCTAAAAAATGGCTCTAACGATTTTCACTAAACTCTATATTCCACAGTTTTGGATTACGAGAAGACCATTGGGCTAAGTCACATGTTCGAGAAAATTCGATTAGTGGGTCATTTTTGGGTCACCATGGGTCAAGCTAAGTTTATCTGGATAACGGCTCTAACGATTTTGACGATATTTTTCACCCTACTGTTTTCGGGCACGAAAAGACCATTGGGATGGGTCTCGTGCACGAGAAAATTCGATTAGTGGGTCATAATGGGTCAGGCTCAAGCTAATTATATCTAAAGAACGGCTCAATCAATTTTGACTAAATTTTGTATCTAACCATTTTCGGGCAAGAAAAGACCATTGGGATGGGTCACGGGTTCGAGAAAATTCTATTAGTGTGTCATTTTTGGGTCACCGTGGGCCAAGCTAAGTTTATCTAGATAACGGCTCTAACGATTTTGACGAAATTTTGCACCCTACTGGTTTCGGGCACGAAAAGACCATTGGGATGGGTCTCGTGTTCGAGAAAATTCGATTAGTGGGTAATTTTGGGTCATAATGAGTCAGGGTCAAGCTAATTATATCTAAAGAACAGCTCAATCGATTTTGACTAAATTTTGTATCTAACCATTTTCGGGCACGAAAAGATCATTGGGATGGGTCACGTGTTCGAGAAAATTCTATTAGTGTGTCATTTTTGGGTCACCGTGGGCCAAGCTAAGTTTATCTAGATAACGGATCTCACGATTTTGACGAAATTTTGCACCCTACTGGTTTCGGGCACGAAAAGACCATTGGAATGGGTCTCGTGCTCGAGAAAATTCGATTAGTGGGTAATTTTGGGTCATAATGAGTCAGGGTCAAGCTAATTATATCTAAAGAACGGCTCAATCGATTTTGACTAAATTTTGTATCTAACCATTTTCGGGCAAGAAAAGACCATTGGAATGGGTCACGGGTTCGAGAAAATTCTATTAGTGTGTCATTTTTGGGTCACCGTGGGCCAAGCTAAGTTTATCTAGATAACGGCTCTAACGATTTTGACGAAATTTTGCACCCTACTGGTTTCGGGCACGAAAAGACCATTGGGATGGGTCACGTGTTCGAGAAAATTCTATTAGTGTGTCATTTTTGGGCCACCGTGGGCCAAGCTAAGTTTATCTAGATAACTGATCTAACGATTTTGACGAAATTTTGCACCCTACTGGTTTCGGGCACGAAAAGACCATTGGAATGGGTCTCGTGTTAAATAAAATTCGATTAGTGGATCATTTTGGGTCATAATGAGTCAGTGTCAAGCTAATTATATCTAAAGAACGGCTCAATCGATTTTGACTAAACTTTGTATTGAACCATTTTCGGGCACGAAAAGACCATTGGGATGGGTCACGTGTTCGAGAAAATTCGATTAGTGTGTCATTTTTGGGTCACCGTGGGTCAAGCTAAGTTCATCTAGATAACGGCTCTAACGATTTTGACGAAATTTTGCACCCTACTGGTTTCGGGCACGAAAAGACCATTGGGATGGGTCTCGTGTTCGAGAAAATTCGATTAGTGGATCATTTTGGGTCATAATGAGTCAGTGTCAAGCTAATTATATCTAAAGAACGGCTCAATCGATTTTGACTAAATTTTGTATCGAACCGTTTTCGGGCACGAAAAGACCATTGGGATGGGTCACGTGTTCGAAAAAATTCGATTAGTGTGTCATTTTTGGGTCACCGTGGGTCAAGCTAATTTTATCTAGGTAACGGCTCTAACGATTTTGAGGAAATTTTGCACCTTACTGTTTTCGGGCACGAAAATACCATTGGGATGGGTCTCGTGTTCGAGAAAATTCGATTAGTGGGTCATAAAGGGTCTGCGTCAAGCTAATTTTATCTAGAGAACGGCTCAATCAGTTTTGACTAAATTTTGTATCTAACCATTTTCGGGCACGAAAAGACCATTGGGATGAGTCTCGTGTTCGAGAAAATTCGATTAGTGGGTCATTTTGGGTCATAATGGGTCAGGTTCAAGCTAATTATATCTAAAGAACGGCTCAATCGATTTTGACTAAATTTTGTATCTAACCATTTTCGGGCACGAAAATACCATTGGGATGGGTCACGTGTTCAAGAAAATTCGATTAGTGGGTCATTTTTGGGTCTCTGTGGGTCAAGCTATTTTTATCTAAAAAACGGCTCTAGCGATTTTCACTAAACTCTATATTTTACAGTTTTGGATTACGAGAAGACCATTGGGCTAAGTCATATGTTCGAGAAAATTCGGTTAGTGGGTCATTTTTGGGTCACCGTGGGTCAAGCTAAGTTTACCTATATAACGGCTCTAACGATTTTGACGAAATTTTGCACCCTACTGTTTTCGGGCACGAAAAGACCACCGGAATGGGTCTCGTGTTCGATAAAATTCGATAAGTGGGTCATTTTGGGTCATAATGGGTCTGGGTCAATATAATTATATCTAGAGAACGGCTCAGTCGATTTTGACTAAATTTTGTATCTAACCATTTTCAGAACAAAAAGACCAATGGGATGGGTCACGTGTTCGAGAAAATTCGATTAGTTGGTCATTATGGGTCAGGGTTAAGCTAATTATATCTAAAAACGGCTCAAGACACTTTCACAAAATTTTTTATTATACGGCTGTTTCTGGTCATGAGATGACCATTGGGCTAAGTCGCACATTCGAGAAAATTCGATTAGTGGGTCATTTTGGGTCACAATGGGTCAGGGTCAAGCTAATTGTATTTAAAAAGCGCTTCAAAACATTTTGACAAAGTTTTATATAATACCGTTTCCGGGCATGGTAAGACCATTGGGCAGGGTCGTATGTTCAAGAAAATTCAACCAATGGGTCATTTTGGGTCCTAATGCATTAGGATCAAACTAACTGTATTAAAAAAATGGCTCAAACGATTTTGACAAAACTTTGTAGTACAACATTTCTGGACAAGATAAAACCATTGGGCTGGGTCGCATGCTCAAGAAAATTCTATTAGTGGGTCATTTTGGTGATAATGAATCAGGATCAAGCTAAAGGAATCTCAAAAAGGTTCAAACAATTTTGACAACTTTTTTTGCTATACCGTTTCACAGTGTAAAAAGACCATTGAAATAGCCCACATGTTCGATAAATTTCGGTTAGTGGGTTTTTGAATCAACGTGGGTCAAGCTTATTTTATCTAGAAAACGACTAACGATTTTCACTAAATTTGTATTCCATCGTTTTCAGGCTCGAGAAGAGCATTGTGTTACGTCGTATGTTCGAAAAAATTCGATTAGTGGGTCATTTTGGGTCGCTATGTCTCAGGGTCAAGCTAATTGCATCTAGAACAGCAAGAATAATTCAGTGGGAATAATATATCGAGATAAAGACAAAGCTAATTTTGACCGAGCTTAGCTCGGTCATTCCTGCTAGTATCTATACTATATATATATTTATCGGGGGGCGACACTAAATTCTGAAAAAGTAAAATTCCTGTTTTTTTTGTTTGTTTGTTTGTTTTGTTTGTTTGTTTTGTTTGTTTGTTTTGTTTGTTTTTTGTTGTTTTTTTTGGGGGGGGAGGGGGTTACAAAGAAAAGAGATTGAACTTCGAACTTTTTGCATTATATTTATTAACCTTACACTTACATATTTAAATTTGTGTGTGTAAAAAAATAATTATAATTATACGCCGTGTGACGGGGCCTGCAGGTGCGCTCCCAATCGGGCGACCGTTTTTCTCCTGTTGCAAGCATCTGAAACAAATTGGGTCGCAGATTATGAAAAGGCATGCAATTCTCTGGAGCTTATACCAACATTTAGTTAAGTTTAAAATAGTGGTCATTGGAACAAAAAAGGTAATTTTTTGCCCTTTGCTTGCTCGAAAAAATAATTAATCAACGAAAATTATTCTTTTCAGTGGTATAAGCTCCAGCAAAAAACGATTTATCCTTAAAAAACATCTAGAAAATCGGTCAAATAGTTCTCGAGAAAGAGGGTCTCCCAGTTTGAAAAACAGGAATTCGAGAAAAACAAGTTTAAAATTTTATAATAGCGTAAACGTTCAATAAGTAAAAAGGTTTGTAATGGATTGGGATATCTCGAAAACGTTCCAGAGCAGCAAATACACATTTGAGAGATGCATTAAATGCAAAAAAAGAAAAATCGCAAATTTTGATTCAAAAGAGTATAAACTCCCCTTGACAATCACATGTCTGATAGCTTAGTGAAGTTATACTTTCGTTGCTCCAAACGTGGGCCCGTAGAAAACCATAGGTTCTGATGAACAAAAAACTAAATAAATTATATATCAATATATAGAACCACAAAAAATATTTAATCCAAATAAATTAAACATATAAATAAAATATGGCTTATACTCCAGTAATGGGCTCTCATGCCCTCTATTGACAGTTCAAGAAATTGCGACCCAGATGTGAGCAATCCCTCAAAATTAATAAAATACTCATATTTTGAAAATTTTCGCTTATCTAACAAATTATTTAACCTTTTTCACTCATCACCAAAAATTCAATCACCTACCAGCAACTCCACGCCATTCTTACATATTTGAAATAATATGTGGGGAACTCCCTAAAAGTATGCTTATTTGTTGTATGTTCATTTGTTGTTTACCGTATGGGTGGGTGACAGTGGATTTGTAGTTAAACTTAGTATGTCACCATATAGGTGTCAGTGGATTTGTGGTTAAACTTAGTATGCCACCGTTTAGGTGTCAGTGGAGTGCAAAGGTCAACCCTTTGCATCAAACGCAGCTTTGCATATATGCAAACAGCAGTGTTTTGAATTTAATAGATTTTTTTTAATTCGTATACACCTAATTCACACCAGAAAATTAAAATAGCAATATCTGCTTTAATTAATAACAGACATTCCGTGTTTAAATAAAGCGAAATTAACCATTGAAACTTCCTGGTGTAAAGTCAGATTCTCTGAACTACGTAATTTCTAGAACGTATTCTATCATGGCAATTAAAGGGTTAAAAGTTAAGTTTTATAAGATAAATAATTACATAACATAAGGTATTTGGAGACATACCTCTTAAAATATTTACTAATTTGGAATATTTTAGCGGAAAACAGTCACATGACAGTAGTTTTCACTTATATTGCAGATGTGCAACAGAAGAACAGTTTGACGTATTATATGAAAAATGTGTCTTTAATTTTTCCCCCCTTATTTTTCCTGTGTAATAAACCTTTCAGAGAATCATATACAATTTTTTCGAAACAAAATAAAAAAAATCGCGCATTTAAGGGTTAAAGCGTAATAGAGTATATCAACGGCAAATTAATGCAAACATAACCTTAAAGAAATAATATTTTAAATAAAAACTTATCTCTTAAAGAAACCTATAAGAAAATTTGCCAAAAAATCCTTTTTTGAAGACACCCTAAAAAATAAGCTTCTAAACGCTAATAAATAATAATAATAATTTCTAACAGTTTATGGGCAGCTAACAACTAAGGGTTTTAGTCAATTAGATTTCTTCCAGTCGTTTTTTCAGAAATACGCTAGGGCTTGTTCTTAAACTTTAAAAATCGGTGGCTCACTACTTGTACATGACCCATTATAGATGCATTTACGTTAAATAAAAGCTTTAAAATATGTGGATACTTAATTTTGTGATTCAATCGTTAAAATCTTAGTGAAGATGTCGAGATGTAAACACTTGAAGTAAAATTATAAATTATAGAAATATTTTCCCAAGCGAAAAAAAAAAATCCTTTAAGAAAAGTATACAGAAAAAAATAAGTTAAAAAATTTAATGTTCTAGCAAAGGAACATCCTTTAAGAAGAGTATACAGGAAAACAGAATAAAATCATAAGAAGAAATGCGAAAATTCCACCTTGAGTTAATCGTAACAATGAATATGATCGTATAAATCGCAATATGAACTTGAAAAGTTCATCGTTTACTTAAAAGGTGATCATAAAATAGAGATGTTAAAAGCTTAAAATAAACACATTTTATTTTAACTCCTTTCGGTTTGCATCCGAAACCTTCATCAAGGAGAAAGTTTCTTCAACTGCTATTCTATTCATCCAACTGGGCGCCTCTTCATTTCTACGAAGAGGCGCAGAGGCAGCAGAGACGCTGTTGGATGAATAGAATGTCAGTTGAAGAAACTATCTCCCTGATGAAGGTTGCGGATGCGAACCGAAAGGAGTTAAATAAAATGTCTTTATTTTAAACTCTTAACATCTCTATTTTATGATTATCTTTTAAGTAAACGATGAACTGTTGAAGTTCATTTTGTATTTTTAAGAAACAAAGAGGTTAAAAATGTTAATTTTCTAGCGAAGGAACATCCTTTAAGAGAAGTATACAGACAAAAAAATTACAAATTTTAATTTGCTAGCAAAAGCGCATCCTTTAAGAAAAGTATACAGAAAAAAAGTTAAAAATTTTAATTTTCTAGCAAGGGAACATCCTTTAAGAACAATATGAAGAAACAAAGAAGTTAAAAATTGTAATTGTGTCACAAGGAACATCCTTTAAGAAACGTATATAAAAAATAGTTACAAATTTTAATTTTATAACAAAGGAACATCCTTTAAGAAGAGTATACAAAAAAAATATTTATTTTAATTTTCTAGCAAAACATCGTTTAAGAAGAGTATACAGAAAAAAAGGAAGTTAAAAATTCTAATTTTCTAGCAAAGGAACATCCTTTAAGAAGAGTATACAGAAAAAGAAATTTTTTTTTTTAATTTGGTGATAAGAAATTTGAAAAATATGAATGCATTCCAAGCCCATGGGATTAACATTGGGGTAACGGAATTTGCAACCTTATTGACAACGTGCTTTGAGTATGAAATAAAACGTGAGGAACCGAAATGATCTTGCACTTTGTTTAAAGAGAACCGACAAAAGAAAAAAAACTAAAGAAATAGTGCATCAAAAGACAATCGGATGTATTAATAACTACAAACTTATAAATCAAGCCAAATCTAAGAACTTCCGAGATGAACGTCTTATATTAAATTCTGAAATCGTTGACTATGACATAAACATTCAGCACGCAATATTGAAATCATTCGAACATTCAGTTACAGGTAAGTGAGTTTCGTGCTAAACGGTCAAGCAATATTGTTCTAATCTGATGAATGCGGTGACCGTCGGTTTAAAGGGCCTCGATTCCTCAAAAAAGTTCCAAAGTGGACGAAAATGTCAATTTTGAGCCTTTTATGTTATAGTTCATAGCAGTGCTATGTAAGATCATATATCATAATCTCTCTATTCTAAAAATAGGTAACTAACGCCGCTGTTTTTTAATTTTTTGTGACCAGGGGTCTTTCTTCGTTAATATTAGGAAAACTACTGCATACAAAAATATGAAAATCTGTGGTGGTATTATAGAGAAATGTTTGATAAACACGCTGATGCAGACAGTTTTCAAATAGAATAATTATCGTAAGAGATATTTAATGTTAAAGTTGGTCAAAATCGTTCCATTAAAAAAGTTTTATAGGAGCAAAAACTATACATGGTAATTTAATCATTTTACAAATTAGAAGTTCGCGGTGTGCAGACTGGATTTTTTTTCAAAATTTGATTCATTTTTTGAGGATTTATTTCCATTTTATATTAAAAATTTCAGCTTTTGAGAAATATTTTTTACATCTTTTAGAAAAGGGCATTATTTTAAATTGTTGCCAATTATTAAAACAGCACAAAGAATAATATTTCCTTCAAATTAAAAATTTATCTAAACGTGACTATTATAAACAGGAGAAAACTTCAAATTAGAATTAAATGATTACATTTTTAAAGCGGGAAAATATAGAAAATTAAGTCATAAAAACTATATTGACACGTGAATTTTAAAAGAGAAAGGAAATTGTAAAATAATAAATTCATTATGCGTTAAAAGTCGTAATTGGAGAAAATTACGTCATATTTAAAATGGACAAACAATAATATTGCCAAACAGCTTAAATTTAAAAATATATTTGAACGAGACATTTATTTCATATTTTGAGATAATCTTTTAAACTATTGTTGTAAATTCGCAAATACGTAATATTTTCTTTCTGACAACAAAAGTATTTTCACGTGAATATCAAAAAGAAAACGAAAACTTTGGTGAAAATTACGTCAGGTTTAAAACGATTCATTTAAAATGTCTTATTTAAAAGAACATTCTTATAGCTTTGTTAAAAAATACCGGGAGACAAAGACTTTGTTTACTTAATTAATTTTATATTAACTTATTTTAAAATTTTTCACTGATCTGATTTAATCAAAGACGAAAACAGCCCATTAACAGGGAAAACTCCGTTGTTTTTTAAATTATAATTCAGCCTTCTGAAAATTTTTTAAAGACGACCAAATTAGCGCGCTTTTAGAGTTTGCGGTGTCTGAACTGGGGTTAGCGTGCGTAGCTCGTAGGGGGCAGAGCCCCCTAGTAAAATAATTTAAAAAAAAAAAAAACTAGAAAAATCTCCATCCTCTAATTCCGCTGCAAATAATCGAATAAGAAAAGTATAGCTGCCAATCGACAGCATTATTAAATTCCATGCATAAAATATGCTTCGAATTTAATTTACATATTAAAAATTGCCGGAAAAGGTACATGAAATTTTCTTTTATAAAGAGCTGGTTTATATTTAGGTCTTGTTTATAAGTGATAAAATTTATACAATAAGAAAGAAAAATCATGCTTCAAGCATAGATTATGAAACATTTTCCAACTCTTCCAGGATATTTTAACAAACCTGCGCTCTTTAATAATGTAAATAAGATACCTAAGAAAACACTTTACAAAATACATGACACATTTGAAAAACAGATTTCAGCAATTACCGTCAATAACAGGAAAAGAACGCCAATTCTTTTGTACAGCCCCGTTTTTGATTTATAGATTTGTATATATTCTACATAGTATGCTAAAATTTAGTTTAATAAGATATGCATAATAACTTTGAAAATTCACCTTCAGTGATTACTACCAATAAACGGAAACATACTTGAATTCTTTATTGAGATAAAGCGAAACATTTTAACACAAATGCGTCTAAAAAACATAAATTAGGAAATTTTTACTCTCCGGTACTGAGATTTAGAATCTCAAGTTAAGAGTGCAACTGTTCACATGCAAAGATGTTGCTGACAATCGTGACTTCAAGTTTTGAGTTGAAATGATTTTAAAATGATCAAATTAAAATACCATTTTTTTTTAAATGGTGAAAATGGACATGAGAAGGGCGTATGTTAATGTTGAGGAAGTGAAAATGATGTCGGGTTTGGATTTCATGGGGGGGGGGGGGGGGGGAATTCTATGATCGTGTCAAAGTGGAATACATTTTGCTTTTTTCATTAGGGAATACCAAGAATAAGAGCCTCAATTGATAGCTTCATCATAATAAGTGATCTTTATTATATTTTACTGATTATGTATCTATCGATATATTATAAAGGACAAACATGTCTGTGCGTAACACTGACGTTATTTTTGCGAATGGCAACACTTCACGATCAAATTTTGGTTTTGAAATTTTCACTACTGAAATTTTTAATCTTCTGACCATCGTACATTTTCAATATTTAGAACGTCGGTCGTTAGGGAAAAAATTTTACTTTAAATGCAATTTGTTTAAAAACTGTATCTTAATTGACTGATTTATTAGGGGTTTTTTTTAAATAATTTTCAAGCATGATTTTTTGTAATTTATCTTATCACGAGCCGGCTTCAATACCTAATAATAATAAACATTTTGCACATAAAGCAATAAAAATTGTTCAACATTTATTTCTAGCTAATTTTCCAAAACAAAATTAATGCTTCCTGTATAAATAAATAAAAGAATATCATTAAAAAACACATCTGTAATCGAGAGATTTAAATTTTTAGGCAGCCAAACAGGAATAAAAAACTTTCAAATGGATTTGTTTGCAGAGTGCATCTCAGTTTACAGATTGTCTATGGTTTTAGAAACAATTTTCAAGCATGAAATATTTTTTAATTTATCTAATTGCGTGGAGCTCGATTACGAGCCCGTTTGCCTTTAAAACACCATAAAGGGTTCATCATTTTCTTACGGCTACTATTCCATAAAAAAATTCCTCTATGAATAAATAAGTAAAATAATATAAACAAACCACAAATTTAACAGACATGCAATTGAAGTACGCGCTTAAAGCTCTGAAATTATCAGAATTCAAAAGGATGCCGTAAGTAGCAAAATCTTGGGTTAATAACCCTTATCATGCAACTAATATGTAAATAGTATAGCTTTTAATAAATTTCAAAACTTTATTCGATTGTATAATTCATATTTTTCATATGAAAAATGCTTTTTTATTGTTAGTGGACAATCTAAAAAATATATTGCATGTAAAAAAAAAAATTAGTTTTCAATTAAAAAAAAAAAAAAAAAAAAAAAAAAAAAAGGAAAAATGTTTTCAACTATATTATGTAACCCGCGAAGCCCGGGTACAATCCCATAATACTAATAAAAGACTGTTTCTTTTCGTTTAAAAGGATAATTTTTTCCAAAATTGTATTTAAGATATACGAGGTGGAACCCGTCGAATTTCGACGAAAGAAAATTGTTAAGAAGGAACTGTTTCATTGATTTTGTAATAAACCTACAAAATTAGTTACAATAAAAAGAGCATCTTATATTGGTTAGTACAGGGACGGCGAAGCTATGGCACGCGGTAAAATATTTTCCGCACGGCGTTGATTGAAATCCTAAAACAAAATAGAATTAAGTTAAACAAAACACGCAAACTTAAAGCTGTGATTTTCTTTCTTTTCTTTTCTTTTTTTTTTATTGGAAAGCAACTAATTGAACTTCTAAATTATTTCAATGTGGGCTCAATAAGTTATCAAATTAAGAGAAGGTTGGGAGAACATCAATAAGAAAAATATCGGGTTTTATAAGTAAAACTGCTAGTGATGAAACTAAAGCGACTTGGTATAAAATATGTAGTTTTCACAATTGTTCGCTCTGTTTATTCTTGCGGGTCATTATTTTAAGAAATGATACGAAAATCTTAAATATTAGAAACTCAAACCACTTGTTAGATAACTTGAATTCAGCTTGCATCCTATTAAAAGTAAGTAGATTGAACGCCATATTAACATTTGGCATAACCGACATCACATTCACCATTTTATTACTTTATAATATATGTTAGCGTAATTATTAGGTGAATATTGTCCCATATTTTTAAATCCCAATGAATAAAAATCCAGAAATTTTGATCCACTAAATTATTTTTTGGTGCTTGGCGCGTCATGGTCACGTAAAATCTTTTTTTAAAAAAAAATTGGCACGCAGATGTAAAAAGGTTCGCCGACCCTGGGTTAGTCTTACTATCAAACAAATATTACTTTAACTTAAGTTAGTAAAATACTATTTGTTTAAAACTCAGTTATCCAATTATTGAAAAATCAAACTTTAATCCTATACGTTATCAGCTAAATATAATACAGATCAGTTATTATGATGAAGTTTTCGATTGAGGCTTTTATGCTTGGTATTCCGGAATGAAGAATCTGTAAAATTTATTCCCCTTTGACACGATCATAGAATTTTTTCCCCATGAAATCTAAACCTGACATCATTTTCCCCTTCCCAAATTTTATACACTGTAAAAAAATTTCAACCGTTATCTTATTCGTACAAAAAAAGTTTTTTTTACGATACGGAAAACAGTCAACAGGAAAGAGAAACCGGATGACAAAGCAAAATTTTTTTAGCATCAGAAAGATAAACTATTTGAATAAGATTAATTTAAATAGAAAATTTCGGACATTACAAATTAGAATTTTAAAAAATTTGATGCAACTTGGCTTAAAAGTTTCGCGGCACACTTGAGATCTTTTCGCGGCGCAATAGCTGTGCCGCAGCACACAGGTTGAGAACCACTGCTGTAAATGCTATGCACTTCGCATTATACATGAAATAACTTATAGTAAACATCAGCGACGTATATCAATTTCATTATATATGAAATAGTTTAACATAATTAAAATACGCCGCAAACAATCACCCCTCATATCATTATGTAATGGAGTTCTTTTGTGTGGCCCTGTAAATGAATAATAATTATTATTTGCACCGCATATTCTATATAATGCATATTTTAGTGCACTTCATAAATACATATAAATTTTGTTATGTTTGGATGCGTGTAACATCATTAAAATCATTTTAAACGATTTTTTTCCCAATTAGCCGTAATGTAACAGAATACTTTTGACTGTCCCTGTAAATGAACTAAACATGCTACAAACTTCACTTGAAATAGGGATCGTGCTATGGTAAACGTCAATAGCATACAATAATTTCAGGGTAATCCGAGTAAATTTACGAGAGTTAGAGCACGGACAGATGGACAGACGAACAGACAAACCGAAGTCATAAACACTTTTCAACTTTGTTGGAAAGTGTTAAAAAAGACAAATATTACATTTATTTATTACTGGTGCCGAAAACGAGTTCCACATGCACATTTTGACGAAGCATATATGCATCACCCGTCCCGAAAGGGTTAATACGCGATCCTGCTTAATACGTGACTTTTGTCCTGGGCTGCGGAGTCGGTGGGGAAAATGGCTGTCTCCGACTCCGGGATATTTTAACGACTCCGACTCCGGACTGGCAACACTAGTACTCGGGCTGGGGTACTAGTGTTGCC
The DNA here is from genome assembly GCA_963932465.1 of Maratus speciosus. NCBI lineage: Eukaryota > Metazoa > Arthropoda > Arachnida > Araneae > Salticidae > Maratus > Maratus speciosus. The sequence goes on from OZ010792.1 coordinate 39,579,479, forward strand.
TGTTGGTTAAAATAATGATGGAATATAAGAAATAAAAAGCTAAAATCTCGCTATTGGTCAATGGTGTCTTTTTAGGGCTTAATATATATATATATATATATATATATATATACTTTCCGCTTTATTAATTTTACAATTTCACGCCGGCAAACCCGAAAAATCCAACTATCGAAGTCTAAATAACACAAAATGGAAATTTTACTATTTTGGATCTGTGGACTGAGAAGAAAAAGCGAAATCGTTACAATTTAGTTGTTATTTTGCTGTGTCCTCCAGACTCGAAACAGTTATATGGAAAGGAGAAAAAAAAAAAAAGATGAAAATTTTATTATTTTAAAAATAATTCGGATCCTGTGGATTCTAATGGAATAATTTTTTTTAAAAAATGCATTTTTTGAATTAAGTTTACAATTTTGGCTTTACTTCGAGTTCTGCAGACCTGAAAAATCCGACGAATTACGGAATTACACTATTTTATCGTTATTTTGGGTACCAGTGATTCAGAAAAAAAGAATTAAAATTTCATCTTATTTTGACTTCTGTGCACAAAAATAAATAAATAAATAAATAAAAATAAAGCAAGGGTGTTTTAGAATTTTTAGGTGCGTTCGTATTAAGTGTTCTAAAATATACATTCAGTACAATATGTGGTGCAAAAAATATTTATAAACTAGCTATAGTACGAACGCACCTCCTTTGCCACGTTTGACGAGCAATTTCCGACTTGTTACTTTTGGCCATGCAGACTGGAGAAAAATTTGAAGGGAAAAAAGGAGAAAAAGGCTTATATTACAATGCTATACCGGGTTCTTAGATCTTTTGCCTCTAAATATAGCACATATTTATAACTTTCGCATTACCTCCGGTAAGAAATCTGCATGAACCGAAATTTTAAGATACGTTCCCTAAAACGTTCCGCCGGGCTTTTATATTTATTCTCACCCCAATCATGCTATTGCCTATTGTAAATTGCTCCTATTTTAACGTCGTAGTTTGATTCTTTCAAATTTGTTATATTGGGTTTGTCAGCCTGCATAATTTTTTTATCAGTCTGATCCGGTCCATTAACATAAATTTTCTTAATTCTACTTACATACACGGCCAGTTTAAAAAATTGCCTTCATTTCCCGGGCCTTGGGTTCTTCCAGACCTTTTGTACCTCGGGTTCTATCCGCAAACCCCAAAAATACGAGGTTATGTCCTTATATAGTAAATGTAAAATATGTACTATAGTTATGAATTAAAACAGTTTTCATCTACTCTGTACATGGGTAGTGCCCTGTACCTACCCCTGTATCTACTTTGTACACCGCTGTAAAACGGTCATCTTTAACTTGAGCAGCTTGATATAATCCATAAATAACAATAATAATTCATTTTATAGATTTAAAATTACATATAATTAGTTAAAATCTGGAGTCGGAGTCGCAGTCCGCTTGTTTTTTAGCGACTCCGACTCTTTTGCTTAAAAATGGGTCCGACTCCGTAACCCTGCTTTTGTCCACTCCCTTGAAACGCGTCTTAACCGGGTTCGACTGTTTTCGCGGGAAATTTTATTACTATGCTGCTGCTCAATATAAATGTTACTTTGTGTTTATAAACGTTTTATTTTCTTTTAATTTATTGTTCAAAGCCAAATATCTCGGACTTATACTTCATTTGAGTTACAAAGTTACACTATTGTCCTTATTAAAGAGTTCCATAGTAAATTGAGAAATTCGTAGCTTTAAATCAAAATTTAGTTTATATTTTTAAAGAAATGAAATTTATGATTCAGAAAATACTGATGTGTGTTATAAATTAGGATATAATTTTCTTTTAACTTGCATTAAAAACAAGTAATATACAAATTTTGTTTTTAAAGTCAATTCCTACTTAGGTCATCAAAGAGAAATTTAATATAATCCCTTAAGCTAATATTAGTTTTTCTTGCTTTAAAATATCTCAATTTGTTGATTCTCTATAAGCAAGTAGGTTTATAATGAAAGTCTATGGGAATTTGGCGAAATATTAGAGATATCGCCAAGTTGGCGTCACTTTTGGCGACTCATTTTGGTCGCCAAATTTGCAGGTATATCGCCAAGTTGGCGACAAACTTGGCAGTGTTTGGCGACAGAACAGGGTCCCCTATGGTAACCCCCCTTATAAACATGAAGATGCATTAAATGCTGTTCAATAACCAATGGCTGCCATTTTGTCTCCCATGTAAAACTAAAATTAATTAATTAAAATTTAATTAATGAATTAATATTTCAAAAACTGTATTAACATCAATTGTCAACCAGTACAAGTTAAAAAAAATTTATTTCAACTCGATAGGATGAATAATAAGTATTTTATTAACGATTGAAAATTTGAACAAGATATATATATAAATAAATAAATAAATATAGGGAGAGTGTGAACTAATAGTAGGAATTGAATAAGTGTAAAAGTAAAAGTAGTTTTCTAAAATTCACTCTTTTATAAGCATTCAATGTTTATCTTGAAAATCGCGCTTAATTTTTTTTCTGCATTTCATGTTTTTTTCAAAGTTTTCCATCATACTACATTAATTTGGCATGGGCATCAAACTCGGTTATGAAAATTTTACTAATTTGTTTACGCTTTAGCAAGAGAAATTATTTTAAAATATGTAAATTTTTGTTCTGCTTTTAGGTACATTTCGTATGAAATACTATACCTATTGCAATCTCTCCTAAGTTGGAATTTCTGAAAAACTTTTGTAGATCTACACCAATCACGACCCATAGAACCCAAAACCACCCTCTGTAAAAAAATTTATATACATATATATATATATATATATATCACTTTTTTATGGACACGATAACTTCTATAATTCTGCACAAATCTCTTCCAAACTGATACATAAAATCAAGGGGCAAAAGATATTGGTTCGTTAATGGGCAAAATCAGACCAAGGGGGTGGAAATAGGGAGGGGTTTTGTGAAAAACGAAAAAAACCCATAACTTCTTAACTATAATACATATCGAATCAGTTTAAAGTTATTATTACTTCTAAAACTAGTATGTTGTGGCCATCACAAAACTTTCTTCTATATAAATCACGTCAATTAAATCATTTAAATAGTATAAGAAATTACATCAATTTAGAACCAATTCGTATCAAAGCATACCTGAATTCGAAGTTTGATGAAAATTTGTGAATTAGTTATTGAGATAGAGCTGTAGGGGAAATTCTGAAAAATTCAGGATAGCAGCGCCACCTGTTGAGCGATTTGCACCAAAACACAAACAGCACTAATTAATATTAAGGTATACCGGAATCTGAAGTTTGATGAAAATCGGTGCATTAGTTCTGGAGCTAGAGCTATTGTGCAAATCACAAAAAATGCAGCACAGCAGCGCCACCTGTTGAGCGATTTACACGAAAAGGTACAAAACATCATTTCATGTCAAGGACTAACTGAATCTGAAGTTTGATAAAAATCCGTGCATTAGTTCTGGACATTGGGCTATTGTGGAAATCGTGAAAAATGCTGCATAGCAGCGCCACCTGTTGAGCGATTTACACCAAAACATAAACAGCACTAATTCATATCCAGGTATACCTGAATCTGAAGTTTGTTGAAAACCCAAGTATTAGTTCTTGAGATAGAGCTATTGCGGAAATCTGAAAAATGCAGCATAACAGCGCCACCTATTGAACGATTTACACCACAAGGGGCAAAACATCAATTCATGTCAAGCACTAACTGAATCTGAAGTTTGATGAAAATCCGTGCATTATTTCTTGAGATTGAGCTATTACGAAAATCGTGTAAATGCTTCAAAATGCAGCATAACAGCGCCATCTGTTGGGCGATTTGCAGCAAAACGTTACCAGCACCAATTCATATCAAGGATTAACGGAATCTGAAGTTTTATAAAAATCCGTGCATTAGTTCTTGAGATAGAGCTTTTGCGAAAATCCTGAAAAATGCTACATAGCAGCTCCACCTGCAGGGCGATTTACACCAAAACCTAATCAGAACCAATCTATATCAGGGACTACCTGAATATAAATTTTTATTAAATTCCGTGCATTAGTTCTTGAGATAGAGCGCCCACAAAATTTGTGTCACATACAGACAGACAGACGGACGGACAGACAGACAGACAGACTCACAGACAGACATTTTGTAAAAACATGTTTTTTGGAATCTCTGACCCATAAAACGTATAAATCCGTCGACAACTGGAATTCGAAAATTTTCATGAAACCAATACTTTCTTCTTGTCAAGATAGAAGAAAGTAAAAAGGGTCGAAAATTTATGTATGACAGATTTTTGACACAATAAAAAATGGGCTCAAGAGGCTAAAAAAATAGGGTTTTGGGGAGAAAAAAGTTCATAACTTATCAAATCCAATTAAATTTATTATAAATCTTCTTAATATTATCTACAACTTTTATAATGAAAAGTTTTTGATAAGACCAATTCTTACCGAAAAAAAAAAAAAAAAAAAAAAAAAAAAAAAAAAAAAAAAAATGAAAACAAAAAGGTCGAGGGGGGAGTGGGGGCTGTAGAAGAAAAAAATACATAACTTCGTCAATTCACAAGATATCAAATCCGCATGAATTTATTATATATCTTCTTAATATTATCTACAACTTTTATATTGACAAGTTTCTGATAGGACAAATTCTTACAGCAAAAACAAATTAAACTAGTATGTTGTGGCCATCACAAAACTTTCTTCTATATAAATCACGTCAATTAAATCATTTAAATAGTACAAGAAATAACAACGATTTAGCACCAATTCATATCAAAGTATATCTGAATTTGAAGTTGGATGAAAATTCGCGCATTAGTTCTTGAGATAGAGCTATAGCGGAAATTCTGAAAAAATGTAGCATAGCAGCGCCACCTGTTGAGCGATTTACACCAAAAGTAAACAGCACTAAACGATATCAAGGTATACCTGAATCTGAAGTTTGTTGAAAATCCAAGCATTAGTTCTTGAGATAAAGCTATTGCGGAAATCGCAAAAAATACAGCATAGCAGCGCCACCTGTTGAGCGATTTACACCAAAAATTAAACAGCACTAATTTATACATCAATTCATGTCAAGGACTAACTAAATCTGAAGTTTGATGAAAATCCGTGCAATAGTTCTTGAGATACAGCTCTTGTGGAAATCGTGAAAAATGCAGCACAGAAGCGCCACCTGTTGAGCGATTTACACTAAAAATTAAACAGCACTAATTTATACATCAATTCATGTCAAGGACTAACTAAATCTGAAGTTTGATGAAAATCCGTGCAATAGTTCTTGAGATACACCTCTTGTGTAAATCGTGAAAAATGCAGCACAGCAGCGCCACCTGTTGGGAGATTTGCACCAAAAATTAAGCAGCAGTAATTTATATCAGGGACTAACTGAATCTGAAGTTTGATGAAAATTCGTGCATTTTTTCTTGAGTTAGAGCTATTGCGATAATCATGAACAATGCAGCATACCAGCGCCACCTGTTGGGCGATTTTAACAAAAATGTAATCAGCACCAAACTATATCCTGGACTAACTGAATCTGAAGTTTTATGAAAATCCGTGCAGTAGTTCTTGAGATACAGCTATTGCAGAAATCGTTAAAAATGCCGCATAACAGCGCCACCTGTTGGGCGATTTTCACCAAAAACTAATCAGTTCCAGTTTATATCAAGGTCTAACTAAATATGAAGTTTTGTGAAATTTCGTCCATTAGTTCTTGAGATAGAGCGCCCACAAAATTTGTGTCACATACAGACAGACAGACGGACGGACAGACAGACAGACAGACAGACAGACTCACAGACAGACAGACGGACGGACAGACAGACAGACAGACAGACTCACAGACAGACATTTTGTAAAAACATGTTTTTTGGAATCTCTGACTCATAAAACGTGTAAATCCGTCGAAAACTGGAATTCGAAAATTTTCATGAAACCAATACTTTCTTCTTGTAAAGATAGAAGAAAGTAAAAATACATATAGTTTGAAGAAAAAAATATCGTATTTAGGAAGTACTCAAATCCAAACTGCTTTTTTCTGACTCATTTTTTAATTCATTTTTGCTTTCAAATGCATCCAATTGGTAGATTATCTTATTCAGAAACTATAAAATGTGCCATAATGGTAATTTTTTGATAAAGGCGGAATATATTTTACCGAATGATGTCAAAGTGGGCATTTTGAACCGAATTTCTCGAAGCGATTGTGTTGGAAACGAAAAATATTGTCCTACTGAGAAAATATTTCTTTATAAATCAAGTTCTAATTAATTGAACAAAAAATAAAAAAACAGGTCGCTTATAAATCTCTTCAAAAATCATGACAGCAAGTTTCATGTTTTTTCTTTTAAAAATGAATCTGAAAACATGTCAGAAAATTTCGAGTTGTTGAGTATGGAAAAGTATTTTTTTGAATACTGCCTTAACATGACTCTGATAAAACCAGCTCTCATATAAAAATGAAATTAAAAACTCGTCAAAAGCGGCCAGATAAAATTGTTAATGTGGGTTTATCTCTAATCATGATTTAGTTTTTGTTGTTGAAATAGTACTTAACTTCGAAATCTACCTGCACCTGTAGGCCGAGCCGGCTTGTATTTTTTTATTTTGTTCTTTCTAAAGAAGAAAATTTTGTAATCCACATTTTTTCGACTTCCGGTGTTTGGCGGATTTACGCGTTTTAGCAGTCAGCGATCCCGAAAAACATGTTTATACAAAATGTCTGTCTGCCCGTATGTCCGCTTTGAAGCATCGAAAAGTATATGAAGTTATGCATAGAATTGAACCAATTTTTTGTGCATGTTTTTGGCTATGGCCAGCAGGTCCTTCTTGAATTTGGAAATACCCACCGTAAGGGGGCGCTGTAATAAGATTTGTGCGCTACTTTCATTATTGTACCATTGAAAAGTGTACGAAGTTACGCATAGAATCGAACCAAATTTTTTGTGTATGTTTTTGGCTATGGTCAGTAGGTCCCACGTGAATCTGGGAACAACCCGCAAGAAGGGGGAGCTATAATAGCGATTTTTCATATTTCTGTTGTATACTGTCTGTTCTTGCAGCAACGAACATTTCGCATCCAGCTAATCCAGCGTTGCTCAAGTAGCTGATGTACAATAGAATAACGAAAAATATTGATTTTATTAAATATTATGATTGAGATTAACTCGTTTTTACTCCGATTAGTAAAATGAAGCAGATACTTAAGATGAAAATAAAAATTGGTGCAGTATTGAAGTAATAACACTGAAGGATTAATATGTGTAACAACGTTTTGAAATATTAAGATGTATGAGAAAGAAGAAAGTTTTGGGATTGGCATAGCCGACTATAGTTTTAAGATACGTCAACAGAAACAACAAATGAAACATTATTTCATTTTTTTTTTTTTTTTTTTTTTTTTTAGGATTTGTATATTGATTTCTCAACATATAAACGAAAATTAATTAATTTCAAATTGTTAATTGATAAAAGCACATTTTTAAAAAATATCGCACTCTTCATATTTTTATTTATAATATTTTTTCTTATTTTACTCTTTAAAAAGTTTCTTTGTTGCAGTTGCATGGCGATTTGGCCTATTTTGGCGAGCGTTTATTGGAGCATAATTAAATCTGTTGTTTTTTCAACTCCCATACAAAAGTACGAGTTACAGAGAATATTTGGGAATTTATCACCTGCGGCGGGTTAATTGGAGAATGCCTTAAAATTAATATATAAATTTATAATTGAGGTGTAAAAATATCAAAATGTTGTATTGTCGTCGGAAACACAACTTTATACATAATTTGTATAATTCCAGCATATCAGGTAGTGGGTTAAAAATCGATTGCAAAATTTCACCATTACATCCAAAAACCAGGTTGAGTTAAACAAGTAATGTAAAAATTTTGTTTTTAAAGTCAATTCCTACTTAGGTCATCAAAGAAAAGTTTAATATAATCCCTTATAGCCCAGTTGTTAGGGGGTTGAATTCGGAATTAATTAGGGGAAAGCTGGAAATTGCTTTAATCCCTTCTGTTTAGGTCTAGAATCAATATGCCATGTTTTCCCTCTCGTACTAGGTGAGCATTAGGAAATATGTATAGAATTATAGTAAAAAAACACGTTTTTTTGCATACCATAACAATATCTCAAAACAGCTAACTCTGTCAAAAACATTGTCAGTACAAATGTTGTAGAGCTTAGAATGCTGAGTAAAATGAGTACCTACACTCAATACTTATGTTGAATATTAAGGTCACAATCCTACTTCAAAGTTTTAGATCCATCATCAGGGGATGATCTCAGAATTAATTAGGAGAAAACTGGAAATTTTTTTAATCCCTTCAATTTAGGTCTAAAATGAACATACTATGTTTTCTTCCTCGTACTTGGGTGAATGTTAGAAAATATGTACACATTTATTTTCGAAAAACACGTTTTTTTTAGTTTCCTTAACAATATCTCAAAACAGCTAACTCTATAAAAAACATTGTCAGTACAAATGTTGTAGAGCTTAAAATTCTGAATAAAATGAGTACCATCATTAATATTTTTGTTCAACATTAAGGTCGCAATTCTATTTCAAATTTTTTCAAATCAAGAGCTTGAAGCCAGGAGAGACCAAGTTAACTTAACAACATCTCAAATTGCGGCCTTAATATTGAACAAAAATATTAAGTGTAGGTACTCATTTTACTCAGAATTTTAGGCTCTATAACCTTTGTACTAACAATGTTTTCGATAGAATTAGCTATTTTGAGATATTGTTAAGTTAACTTGGTCTCTCCTGGCTTCAAGCTATTGATTAGCGATTAAGGCAAAATTTTGAAATAGAATTGCGACCTTAATGTTGAACAAAAATATTAATAATGGTACTCATTTTATTCAGAATTTTAAGCTCCACAACATTTGTATTAACAATGTTTTTTATAGAGTTAGCTGTTTTGAGAAAGTTAAGGAAACTAAAAAAAACGTGTTTTTCGAAAATAAATATGTACATATTTTCTAACATTCACCCAAGTACGAGGAAGAAAACATAGCACGTTCATTTTAGACCTAAACTGAAGGGATTAAAACAATTTCCAGTTTTCTCCTAATTAATTCTGAGGTCATCCCCCTGATGATGGGTCTAAAACTTTGAAGTAGAATTTTGACCTTAATATTCAACATAAGTATTGAGTGTAGGTATTCATTTTACTCAGCATTTTAAGCTCTACAACATTTGTATTGACAATGTTTTTGAGATTTTTTTACTATAATTCTATACATATTTCCTAACGCTCACCTAGTACGAGGGGGAATACATAGCATATTCATTCTAGACCTAAACAGAAGGTATTAAAACAATTTCTAGCTTTCCCCTAATTAATTCCGAATTCGGACTTTTTTTGCTCCCCTACCACTGGACTATTGAGCTAATATTAGTTTTTGTTGCATTAAAACATCTCAATTTGTTGGTTTTCTATAAGCAAGTAGGTTTGCAATGGAACTCTATGGGAATTTGGCGAAATATTAGAGATATCGCCAAGTTAGCGTCACTTTTGGCGACTCATTTTGGTCGACAAATTTGGCGATATATCGCCAAGTTGGCGACAAACTTGGCGGTATTTGGCGACAGAACAGGGTCCCCCCCTATGGTAACTCCCCTTATAGGTATGAAGATGCATTAAAAGCTTCAATAACAAATGGCCGCCAATTTGTCTCCCATGTAAAACTAAAATTAATTAATTAAAATTTAATTAATCTATCTATCTATATTATAAAGGGAAAATATGTCTGTGCGTAAGGCTGACGTCATTTTGAGAATGGCAACGTTTGACGATTAAATGTCGGTTTTGCAATCAAGCAGAACGGTCGTTCTGCCAAGCCAAGCTATAAAAAAATTGCTAACCCCGCCAAACAAACAAATGCCAAGATCCAAAAGCCAGAATCGCGTAACTGCTTATTATACTGGACACAACTTCTCCATGTTAAATCGATCAAACGTGGCATTTTAAAATTTCAGATATTTAAGAAAGCAGGCATCGCAGAGAAATAAAATTAAGACTAGAAGAATCTAGTGAAGAACAGCTTCAAATTGAGACCAAACTCATCTGTATAAAATAATTATAAACAGAGATACAGGATTTTTAAAAAAACGTCGAGATACTGAAAATGATCAAAAAAATCTTCGTCAAACATATATTAATTCAATTAAGCTAGAGACTTAAATAATGGACAGAAAAAGTATGAATGCATTTTCGGACTGGTAATTACCCAATCTACGTGCTTTTATAAAATTTAGTTTAAAAAATTGAAAATTCTATTCTTAATAAGCAAAAAACTGTCAATTCATTCTAAAATTATCAAACTATGCCAAACAGTGATAAACCCGCCAACGAGCGCGTACTATCCACATTATAATAGCACAAATCCACTTCAACTTCAATCTGGTAGACGAGTATTTTCCATCAAGATTATTTTAGGTAGCTTTCATTACAAAAAGCTACCTATTGCAGCCGTTCGGAGGAAAGCGATTTCAAAAAATTTTGGTATATTTTCATCGATCATGACCCCCAGACACCGAAACCACCCTACGTTCAAAATTGATATATATATATATATATATATATATATATATCTGACCTATGTCACACTGTAACTCTCGTAATTATGAACCGATTTCGATGTAATTCGGTGTGTACATAGTACATACTAATGTCTCGACCGAGTTCGTTGGCCAGCTTCATCCGCCGTTTTGTTTCAAAATGGCGCCCATTTAAAATTTTAAAAAAAATTTAAATTTGAAATTTGGTACCAAAAAATTAAAAATGGAAAAATATTTTTTTCTTATGTATTTGACCTTTATACAAAGATTCCGGAGCAGTTTTTGTTTCGTCTATATCTTAAAAAATGGCTGAGTTATAGCATTTTGAATTTCTAGCGAAGCAGACATTTTGAAACGTCCTGAATTTTGTCACGCGATAAAAGGCGTATTTATGAACCGATTTGGATGTAACTTCGTTTATACATAGTACAGACCAATGTCTCGACCGGGTTCGTTAGCCAGCTTCATCCGCCATCTTGTTTAAAAAAGGCGGCCATTTAAATTTTTAAGAAAAATTTAAATTTGAAATGTGGTACCAAAAAATTGAAAATTGAAAAATTATTTTCTTCTTATGTGTTTGACCTTGATAAAAAGATTCGGGAGCAGTTTTTGTCTCGTCTATATCTTAAGAAATGGCTGAGTTATAGCATTTTGAATTTCTAGCGTGGCTGACATTTTGAAACCGTCCTGATATTTCTCACGTAATAACAGGCGTATTTATGAACCGATTTGGATGTACCTTGGTGTGTACATAGTACATACAAATATCTCGACCGAGTTCGTTGGCCAGCTTCATCCGCCATCTTGTTTAAAAATGGCGGCCATTTAAAAAAATAAAAAAATTTAAATGAGATACCAAAAAATTGGAAAATGAAAAAGATTTTTTTCGTATGTGTTTGACCTTAATACAAAGATTCCGGAACAGTTTTTCTTTCGTCTATATCTAAAAAAATGGCTGAGTAATAGCATTTTGAATTTCTATTGTGGCTGACATTTTAAAACGACCTGATTTTTGTCACGCGATAACAGGCGTATTTATGAACCGATTTGGATGTAACTTGGTCTGTACATAGTACATACCAATGTCTGGACCGAGTTCGTTGGCCAGCTTCATTCGCCATCTTGTTTCAAAAGGGTTGCCATTTAAAAAAATTAAATTTAAAATGAGGTATTAAAAAATTGGAAAATGAAAAAGATTTTTTTTACGTGTTTTGCCTTGATACAAAGATTCCGGAGCAGCTTTTGTTTCTGAAAATTTGTTCTTTTGTTTATATCTTAAAAAAACTGGTTGATTTATAGCACTTTGAATTTCTAGCATGGCTAACATTTTGAAACGATCTTGTATTTGTCACGCGATAACACACGTATTCGCCTATTTCGATGTAAGAAGGCATGTGGATAGTATACATCAACACCTTGACCAAGTTCGCTGACCAGATTCATCAGCCATCTTGTTTCAAAATGGCGGCCATTAAATTAAAAAAAATATATATATTTAAAGTGAGGTGCAAAAAAATTAGAAATTGAAAAAGGTTTCTTTCTTAAGTATTTGACCTTTATATAAGGATTCAGGAGCATTTTTTGTTTGTCTTTGCCTTAAAAAATGGCTCAGATATAGCAGTTTCAATTTCTATTGTGGGTGACATTTTGAAAAATCTGATTTTTAGCATGCGACAGCACTCGTATGTATCAACCGATTCCGATGTGAGTGAGCATGTGCACAGCAATTACTAAGGTCTCGACCAAGTTCACTGCGTAGCCTCATCCATCATGTTGTCTTAAAATGGCAGGCACTTTAAGAAATTGCCGAATTTGGCAGCCAAATATAAGTTACTTTAAAGAAAAGCAGCTTGGATAAAGCTGACTAATTTCGCGAAATTCTCATTCATTATATTGATAAAAATTAGTATTGAATCTCCTATATTCGGTTTTCACTAAATTGAGCTTCGTGTGTTTGAATGATATAAGTTGGCTTTTTAAAAATAAGGAATATGAAAGCTACCTCTTCCTCCCGGCGCTGGCCGGAAGGACTTTTTTCGAATAAAACTGCATAAAAGTTACATTTTTAGAAAGATTTTTAAAATAAAAATGATTTTAGAGAGAAATGGTACCTTTTAAGAAGTATGCATGGAAAGTTATCGGCATTTAAGGTTTCATTCCTAATGTAAACAAAACTTTTGAAAATGAATTGAGGTCGCAAATCTCGACAACAGCATTTTTTTTACCTGCAAACAGAAATTCTTATTTCTTGCGTGTGTAAGTTATAAACAATCCTTGGATACTGAAATAAATGTTTTTGTTTAAGATAATATTATTTATTTATTTATTTTGTGTTTTAAATGAAGGAAGTGAAATGGGTGTATTTTAAATGCCTATAATATATATTTTTAAACTGAATGTAGTATTTGAAATGAAAGTTGTGTATTGTAAATGAAACGAATGCAATATGAATGATGTTTTAGAGAATGCATTGAAGGGAGATGATAAAAATATCTCGGTGGCTCAAATAATCAGAAGGTTTTGTAGAAAAATAAACTTTATTAACATAACAACACATAGTCAAATATTCTTTATCGTCACTGACAGAATAATCTGCTGCTCTCTGTAGAGTTCGAATGTTACTGCGTCACGTGACTTCAAAAGCTCTCCGCAGAAAACGCGGGGGGAGGAAATGCGCCTCATTGCTATTGGCTGGCTCCTCGCGTGCGAGAGAGAGAGAAATAGCAGACGGCTACAGAGTATGCCCCCAGTGACGAAGTCGCGATTACAAAAAGGTAGCAATTGATAAGATACATAAGAAAGGTCTTGAGTAAAATTAAAGTACATGTGATGCAAAAAAAATAGAAAATATATTATGCATTACATGAAAAACAATACTTTTGAGAAGGAAATAGTATGCACACTATATACATCAAATGTTTTAAACAATATAATCCGTAACGAGATGTTTCGGAAAACGAACTTTACGACCAGATTTGGTGGTAGGGTGTTCAACAGGAGTAGTTGGAAAATTTATGGGCTCATTTTGTTTTTGAGGTTGGGAAGGTGAAATAGAATCTGCTAATTGATACGCAGGTTTAATGCGATCAATAGATACAGTACAGCGCTTCCCGTTTAATTCCAAGTCAAACGTTTTCTCAGACCTGTCAATCACTCGATGAGGTCCTGTATAAGGGGGTGATAAGGGAGGATTGACTTTATCTGATCTAAGAAACACGTGTGAACAGGTTTTTAATGAGGGATTGACATAAATTTCAGGATTGCCGTGCATTGCAGTGGCAATGGGATTTAACTTTCTCATTTTTTCAGTTAACTCAGTCACGTATGTAAGAGTAGGTGGTTGATTTATAGTTTCAGTGTTTATGAGATCAGAGGGTAGTCTGATATTTGTGCCATAAACAAGTTGAGCAAAGATCGCTTCGATATCATTTTTAAGAGCAGTGCGTAAACCAAGTAAGACAATGGGGAGGATTTCAGTCCATTGAATTTGATTGTGAGCTTTAAGAGAACTCTTAAGATGGCGATGGAATCTTTCAATAAAACCGTTAGACTGTGGATGGTATGCTGTAGTTCTGATGCGTTTACATCCTAATCTATCTGTAAGCTCTTTGAAAAGAGTGGACTCAAAATTTCTACCCTGATCAGTAGTGATGGTAACAGGGGTTCCAAATCTGGAGATCCAACTGTGTATCAATGTACGAGCAGTTGTTTCTGCAGTCATATCAGATGTGGGTATAACTTCGGGCCATCTCGTGAACCTATCAATGATGGTCATGCAATACTGATTGCCATCGGATGATGGTAAGGGTCCGATAAAATCAATATGAATATGGGCAAAACGAGCATCAGGTTCAGAGAATGTACCAATTGGTGATTTGGTGTGTTGAAAGATTTTAGCTTTTTGACATTTCGTACAGCTGCGAACCATAGATTTTATGTCCTTACGCATGCCAGGCCATACAAATCGTTTAGAAATTAAATCTAATGAAGCTGAGATACCTGGATGTGAGAAATAATGTAAGGTTGAAAAAACTGATTGTCGCATATCTTTAGGAACAAATGGTCGAGGATGTTTTTGTGACATATCGCAATGTAAATGTACATCTTCGAGTGGAAAATAATGTTTTTCTAATTTTAATGAAGTGGTGTCAAATTCGAGAAGTTGTTTTAGCTCTTCATCATTGGTCTGAGCAGTGGCAAACACTTTAAAATCTAACACATTAGGAGAAATTGAATCTATCTCAATTCGAGATAATGCATCGGCCACCATGTTGTCAGAGCCTTTAGTATATCTAATATCAGTAGAAAACTGTGAAATATAGTCTAAATGTCTCAATTGACGTGGGCTACATTTATCAGGGTTTTGTTGAAATGCGAATGTAAGGGGTTTTTGGTCTGTATAAATAATGAAATTCCGACCTTCTAGCATGTGTCTGAATTTTTTTATAGAACAATAAATAGCAAATAATTCACGATCATAAGTAGACCAATTTCTTTGAGATTTATTTAATTTACAGGAATAAAATGCTATTGGTTCCCATTGGTTTTCGGAGAGTTGCATTAAAGATCCACCAATTGCGACATTGCTGGCATCGACCCATAAGCTTAGCTGGGCGCCAGGAATTGGATGTCGTAATAAAGTAGCTCGAGCTATAGCTTCTTTTGAAGCAGTGAAGGAAAGAATGGCTTCATCGTTCCATTGCAATTGCTCAGTTTTGTTAGCATTGGAACGGGGATGTTTTTTCGTATTTTTGTGTCCTTCTAAGAATTTAACGAGTGGAGCTAAAATATCGGCAGCTTTGGGAATGCACCGTCGATAAAAATTGAAAAGACCTAAGTAGCGTCTTAGTTGAGTTAAGGTAGAGGGCTGGGGGAAATCTAGGATGCATTTTATACGATCAGGTAAGGGTTCAATTCCTTCAGCTGAAAGTTTGAATCCTAGAAAATCGATAGTGGATTGGCCAAATTTACATTTATCAACATTAATACACAGACCATACTCTTTAAGTCTAGAAAACAACAACTCAAGGTGTTCTAAATGTTCAGTTTCATTATTTGATGCAATTAGAAAATCATCAAGAAATGCGTAAACAAATCCCAAGTCACGAATTACGTCATCAATAAATCGTTGAAAAGTTGAGGAAGCGTTACAAAGGCCGAATTGCATACGAGTGCTTTCGAAAAGTCCGAATGGAGTGCAAATCGCAGTTTTATGTACATCATCAGGATTTATGGGAATTTGATGGTAGGCTTTTACAAGATTAATGTGACTGAAGATATGTTTACAATGCAATTCAGCAGTGAAATCTGCGATACAAGGGATAGGATATTTCTCTTTAACAGTTTGTGCATTTAGAGCACGATAATCACCAACAGGTCTCCAATCGACAGATCCTTTCTTCGGCACCAGGTGCAAAGGCGAAGAGTAATTACTTTTAGAAGGTCTCATATGACCGAGTTGTAGCATGTGCTGAAATTCAGCTTTGGCAATTTTTAACCGATCTGGAGCTAGCCGTCTAGGCTTAGCAGCGACTGGAGGCCCCTTAGTGTTTATATAATGCACAGTATTATGCTTAACCGGTTGGTTGGGATCCGGTAATTTCGTGATTTCAGGAAATTTAAATAATAATTTACCATATATATCATTTACAACATTGGGTTTCACAGAAAATATATTACAAGTACTTAATATAGCAGGAGCTTTTAAATTAGTAGTGGAATCAATAAGACGACGATTCCGTAAATCAAGTTTTAAATTAAAATTATGCAAAAAATCAGCTCCTAAAATAGCACATGAAACATCACAAATATAAAAAGAATATGTAAAATTTCGGCGTAGACCTAAGTTGATATTAATACATTTGCGACCATACACATTAATTTTTGTGCCATTAGCAGCACGAAAGGTTTGGAGAACAGGCTTAGTTTTGTCATTTTTATTCGCGGCCACAAGTGAGGCATCAGATCCAGAATCGACTAGAAAACACATACCTGTTGATGCGTTGTCATTGAGACTGCAGGTTCGGTAAATCCAAATTATTCCATAATGCATCGAAGAATAAAAACGTCTTCATAACTTAGTTCTAATATATTGTAAATAAAATTCGTAACTTGAATAAGTAAACACACTCTACAGTTCAAATTAAACTTCTTTCTTAAAAAACAACTATGTACATTTTATTTACAAATATATTGGTATATTAATATTATTATTACTCTCATTTGAGAGTTCCATTATTACCGTCAGACCGGTTCAAAACAAACTTTACATCTACACTGAAAAGAAAATCGGAAAACAATAAAAAGGGGGTTGCCACAATGCCGACTAACAGAAAATGGCAAGCATCGCCAAGTTGGCATTCTCAACATCCTGCCCCGGGCTGAACACTTAGTTCAGCATCTATATTAAACAATTTAATAAACATGAGAATATACTTACATACATGACAAATTTTCAGATACATACAGCTACAGATATAAAAGCAAAAATAATAAGAATGCTGCAATCTACGAAAGAAAATAAAACACATGAATTGTATGAAAATTAAACAATAATAAGGGTAAATATGAGTAACAAAATAAATTAAATGTTCGATAATAGTTCTTATTTTTAGTGTAAGAGTTTTAGTGTCTTTTAGTCCACTAAGTCCAATTCAAGATTATATAGCAATTGCACAGGTCGTTTAAGATCGCCTTTTGCAGTCTGTAATACACATGATCTGATTTTAGAGTCACGACCAAATATGAGTTCTTTAACACGACCACACTTCCACATATGTTTTGGGAGCTTTTCATCATGAATTATCACTATATCGTTAACTTTGAACTGAGGCGATGAATTTATGTTTTTCACTTGAAAAGCAGATCTAAGTTCTAACAAATATTCGTTTCTCCACCTTTTCCAAAAGTGGTCAGTAATTTGTTGCTTATATTTATATTTTCTCGTCAACAAAATCTTATTGGATTTCTCTTGCGTACAGACTGGTAATCCATAAGAAGGTAAGGACATTAATCGTTTACCAACTAAAAAATGAGATGGCGTTAAAGGTGATGGTTCGGCATTTTCTTCGTAGAGATAACATAAGGGACGTGAATTAATCACCGCTTCAATTTCTGTAAGTATTGTTTCTAGCTCTTCATAACGGAGACAAGTTTTTCCTAGAACCTTTTTTAAAGGTGTTTTAACTGATCTGACCATCCTTTCCCAGAAGCCGCCCCACCAGGAAGCCCTGGGAATTATAAACTTCCATATTATTTTATTCTTTCTCAAGTAATCAAAAATTTCTTGCTTAGAAATTCTTTCCCAAGCATCTTTTAACACCAAATCAGCCTTAGAAAATGTCTTGGCATTGTCACTGTACATTATTTTGCAGAAACCTCTCCTAGAGAAAAATCTTCGTAGTGCTAAGATAAAGGTTTCAGTACTTAGATTGGTGACTAACTCTAGATGAATCGCTCTGGTTACAGCACATGTGAATACGACAATATAAGCCTTCCCAGTGCCTTCAGAAGTTTTATAATAAATCGGACCGGCAAAATCGACACCAGAGGTTTCAAAAACTGGTGTTTTGATAATTCTATCTTTCGGTAAAGGTGCTATTTCCACCTTTCCAGGAATAGCATTAAGTTTTCGACATATCATACACGATCTTAAGACGGATTTTACAAATCTTCTTCCCTTTAATATAAAATACCTTTCACGAAGGTGAGCTAAAGTGACAGCTACACCAAAATGGTACATTCTTTCATGAGCATCCTTAATTAGTAATTTTACAAAATAAGATTTATTAGGAAGTATCCACGGATGTTTTTCCTGCTCTGTAACTTCAGAAAACTGAAGTCTTCCGGATAAAACAAGTAAGTCATTTTCATCGAATTGTGGATTAAGGTTGTACAAAGAAGAATCTTTATTAAGTGGTTTTTTTTGTTTAAGTGCTTCTATTTCAACTTTAAATGAAGTTTCCTGAGTTTGTTTTATCCAGTATTTTTCTGCTATTTCTATTTCTGAGGTAGTTAAAGGTCCTAAAATTTTAGGGTTTTTCGAATTGGCATTATGAATAAAACGCATTATCCAAGCAGTAATATTATACACGCGATTTAAACTACTGAACTTTGCCATATCAAATACTGGCTTAGGAATAGAGTTTGATTCGTTACACAATAATGTTAAATTTGGTTTTGCTTTCATTTCATTAAAAGCTTCGGGAACCATTTCTATAGCCCTTTTTGAAGGTCACAAATCTTCTGATAGCGATAACCAAGGTGGGCCGCACCACCATACATTATTACCCATTAACTTCGATAAGTTTTCCCCTCGCGTAAGCAGATCTGCAGGGTTTTCTTTTCCGGGACAATAATTCCAGTCCTTTGGATCTGTCAATGACTGAATTTCGGTTACACGATTGGAAATAAAGGGTTTCCAGTTTGTAGTAGAACCCCTAATCCAACAAATAGTTATTTCTGAGTCCGACCATAACTTTATATTTAAATTCGAAATATGTAATTTTTGTTTTAAATATTTCCACATTCTAGCGGCAACTACTGCACTGATCAATTCCAGCCGTGGAATAGCTAACTTCTTGAGGGGGGCTATTCTACATTTACTCCAAACAAAACTTGTTTGAATTTCGCCAGTTAATGAAATGGAACGCAAATAAGCAACTGCTCCATACCCTTTGGGACTAGCATCACAGAATATGTGAATTTGTGAATTTTCAGAAATGTTTATCATATTAGGAAAATATTTTCGGGTTATTTCAAATGTGCGTAAATGTACAACTTCTGAACACCAAGTATTCCACTCGCATTTCAAATCTTCAGGTAATTTATTGTCCCACTCTAAACCTCTTTGCCATGTTTCTTGCAACAAGGCTTTAATACGTATTACAAATGGATTCACAAATCCTAATGGATCATAAATTTTCAGTAACATTTTAAGAACTGTTCGCTTCGTGGGATCATCGATGTAATATTCTTCAAAGGGCTGCGCAACTAACATCAAAATATCAGATTCAGTATTCCATATCAGCCCAAGCACTTTTAAGATACTACCTGTGTTTTCCTCACTTATACCTAAGTTACCAGATTCCCACATTTCTCTAAGTTTAATAGAATTTGTTTTTAATTTCCTCAAATTCATCCCAGCTTCTTTAAGAATTTCAGAAGCTGTAACTGATAAATAATAAGCTTCGTTATCTAAATCTGATCCGGAAATTAAATCATCGACATAGAGGGAATTATCTAACATATATACAACATTTGGATGTTGATCTCGATATTTCTTTATATGATGTTTAATTGTGGCAGCCAAAATAAATGGTGAGCATGTAACGCCAAATGGTACACGTCTAAACCTTAAAATTTTGAAAAAGTTGTTTGCGTCATTATCGAACCAAAGAAATTTAAGGTAATCTCGGTCTTCTTCAGCTACAGAAATTTGAAGAAAGGCCTTTTCAATATCTGCACAAAACGCAGTATTGAATTTTCTGAAATTAATAATAATTTCTAATAAATCGGGGTTCAAATTTGGGCCACCGTACAAACAATCATTTAATGATTTGCTATTTTCTTTTGAGGAAGCATCAAATACCATTCTAACTTTAGTTGTGGGTTTATCATCTCGCAAGACAGGTCGGTGGGGCATAAAATAACCGCTATTTACAGTTTTATTAGAACATGCTTCCACTATGTTATTTAATTCCTGTTCAATCACAATTTCTTTATATTTCTGCAATAATTCCTTATCTTTAAGCAATTTTCGATTTAAGTTAATAAATCGGTTTCTAGCATTGTTATAATTACTTCCTAAATCTCTTCTATCATCTTTCCATAACAATTTAGCTTCGTATCGGTGCTCAAGAAAATGCAAATTGTTTTCGAATTTTTCGATTATCTCTTTATCTAATTCAGAAATATTTTCTTCAGTCTTCATCCCTAAAGTTTCTAACTCCCACAATGTTTTCAAATCATTTTGAATAGGTTTCATAACCTGAGTGGACAAGACCCCAGCTTGCTTACTCTCACTATTTTTATTTACGTCAATTGTCCCGCAGAGGGAATGCCCAAATAAATTTTCACAGACGAACAATGATTTATTTATGGGGTATGTTTTGTCATTAATTTGATATAAATAATCAGCTCCTATTAATATATCAACATCACTATTTTCCAAATGTTCCCACGTGTCAAGACGAAATTTGGAAAGTTTTCTCTTAATTTTGATTGGAAGAGGAGGAATTTGTATCAAAGAATTAGTTATTAGCGGTGTGACTAATGCTTCAATTATTATACTACGTTTTCTATTCGTCAAGTGAATTAGCTTTAGCTTAACGACATCATAACATCGTTCTTCAGATTTTCTCGAACCGAAAGTATAGACAATTAATTTTTCCTTTCTAATGACCTCAGGTTTTAATTTTGAAACTAAATTTTCTGTAATAAAAGTTCGATGACTAGCAGAGTCAAATAAACAAAGAGCAGTTTCTGAATTTTCACCCGCTTCCACTTTTACATGAATTGTTTG
Source organism: Maratus speciosus (assembly GCA_963932465.1). Taxonomy (NCBI): domain Eukaryota; kingdom Metazoa; phylum Arthropoda; class Arachnida; order Araneae; family Salticidae; genus Maratus; species Maratus speciosus. The sequence goes on from OZ010792.1 coordinate 39,600,575, forward strand.
CAATATTACTTCTCTACTGATATTATTTATATTGCCTTTGCAATGAGATACGGAGGAAATAATACTACCTGAATTTTTTGATTCTTCTGTTTTTTTTATTAGAATTACAAAGTATAGTATGATGATATGTTTTACCACACACTTTGCAATTTTCATTCGAAATTTTACAAAAATTCGCGATGTGAAATTTACGGAAGCATTTAAAGCACCTTCCTTCCCTTTTTAATTTTTCTCGCATTTCCGGAATGGTGAAAGACTTACACTTTTCAGTATCGTGATCAGTTTGATTACAAAATATGCAGTTATTTTTAATATTTGTGGTTAAGGCAGAAGCTGATGGAATGAATTTTTTATAATTTTTCTTATAATTTTCCTGCTTCTCAGGGATTTTTTCAAAATGGTTTAATTGGACAGTGGTCTCGCGAGATTCAATTTCATCTTTAATGAAATTTATCAGCTCATTAACATCCCAGTCAGTGTTTTTAATTAGTTTTCTATTAAATTCTAGTGCAATACCTGATGGAATAAGTTTCAGAAGAATCGGACATAACAAGTGCCCATATGAACCTGAGGCAACACCTAAAGAATTAAGATTTCTTATTTGAATTTCGCATTCATCATACAAATCTCTAAAAGCCTTAATGTTACTAGAATTTCGTACTGGTTTCAAATTTAGCAGTTTAGTCATGTGACTATTTATTACCAGGTCATTACGACCAAAACGATTTTTCAATAATTCTATAGCATGAGCATAATTTTCCTTAGTCAGCGAAAAGCCTGCTATAGTATTTGCAGCACTTCCGCCCAAAAGTGACTTTAAGTAGGAAAATTTATCAATCGGAGTTAAATGTTCATTATTGTCAATCGCATTCGAAAACTGACTCCAAAATTCGAGCCATAAACACGAATCACCATAATATTTAGATATATTAAGTTTAGGAAGTTTAATCAAATTTTGATTCAGAATTTTCTGACTTTTTAGTAGAGAACTATTGTTGCTACTACTATCACTTTCAATGTCTGAAGAATCTTGTTTAGTTTCAGGAGTAACTGTGTTATCATTTAAAAATTTGGAAATTTTATATTTCCATTCAATAATATTCTCATTATAAGATTCCGATTTCTCGATTTCTTTTTCAAATTCAGTACTTGGAACCAGTGGTTCAATTTCAGAATTTAATGATTTTAAAGTTTTCATTTTGTCATTCAATTGCTGTTTCAAAAGATCCAGCTGTGATTTTCTATTCTCAAGCTCTAATTCTTGTGTATTATCTAATAAATCCCTTATTTTATCAAATATTTTCGTAGTTTGACTACGAATCGTAGCTCTTTTTTTTTTCAAAGTTTCGTAATCCATCATAAAATAAAGAATTCAATTTATTCGATACAGTTCAGTTAATAAATGTATTCATAATTCTATTTATTCAATATAATTTAATTTGAGGTACTTACCTCAATCGATGATGAAATCCAGACATCCTGGAGCTTTGACGCCAGAAAAATGATGCGTTGTCATTGAGACTGCAGGTTCGGTAAATCCAAATTATTCCATAATGCATCGAAGAATAAAAACGTCTTCATAACTTAGTTCTAATATATTGTAAATAAAATTCGTAACTTGAATAAGTAAACACGCTCTACAGTTCAAATTAAACTTCTTTCTTAAAAAACAACTATGTACATTTTATTTACAAATATATAGGTATATTAATATTATTATTACTCTCATTTGAGAGTTCCATTATTACCGTCAGACCGGTTCAAAACAAACTTTACATCTACACTGAAAAGAAAATCGGAAAACAATAAAAAGGGGGTTGCCACAATGCCGACTAACAGAAAATGGCAAGCATCGCCAAGTTGGCATTCTCAACACCTGTATTTCTGTCTCTAACGAAAAGGCGACGAGAAGGTGCTGGGAAGAAGTCCGTCGCCGCTACTCTTCCCGCTTCTGGTTTTCCGAATAAGAACAAGGCGCTAGGCACTTTTTTGCTTTTTCTTGATATTTTTGGTGATACCAACACAATGTTGCATCCCTATGGCGGGACTGAGAACGATTACGCTGATGGTTATCACTTCTAGATACACTTCTTGAACGACGAAGATGAGCGACCTCTTGGCGTAATGCTTGGATTTCTTTTACGAGCATATCAATGGCTGGTGGTGTCTGAGATTCAGTTGTTGGTGTTCGAATCGAAACAGAACTAATGTTGGAAGACGTTAATTCAATTATTCTATCAGCAATATCCGCCGCTTTATCTGGAGTAATTTTTTCAATGGAAGCTAGAATCGTTTGCACAGTGGTTGGCATTTGTTGAGTAAACAGTTCTAGAAGAAGATCGTTACTGATATTATGGCTTTCACCCCGTCTTTTCATTAATCGAAGTAATTCAGTTGGTTTTCTGTCACCCAGGCTTTCTCCAGCTAGCAGTTTCCGTATTTCTAAAGTACGACTTTCTCCACAACGTTCGATAACTTTTGCTTTCAAAATCTGATAAGGATCAGTAGGATCAGGACTCATAATTATATCTCGAACCATAGTAGCAGTAGCAGGCGGTAGATGCGCTACAACATAATTATATTTTGTTTTCGACTCAGTGATAGCTTTAGGAGTAGCTAATTCGAATGTGCTTTCCAGCATATGAAACCATAATGTAGGGTCCACAGGGATATAGGGTGGAATGACTACGGCAGATGTTTCAGCAGTTGCCATTTTGCTAGTTAAACAAAACGTTCCATGAAACAGTTGAATAGTTCGACGTTCTATGAAATAGTTGAAGGTTCAAAAATCCGCGGTCACCATTTTAGAGAATGCATTGAAGGGAGATGATAAAAATATCTCGGTGACTCAAATAATCAGAAGGTTTTGTAGAAAAATAAACTTTATTAACATAACAACACATAGTCAAATATTCTTTATCGTCACTGACAGAATAATCTGCTGCTCTCTGTAGAGTTCGAATGTTACTGCGTCACGTGACTTCAAAAGCTCTCCGCAGAAAACGCGGGGGGAGGAAATGCGCCTCATTGCTATTGGCTGGCTCCTCGCGTACGCGCGAGAGAGAAATAGCAGACGGCTACAATGTCAATGGGAACAATATTAAGCGACATATCACTTCTCCCGGCTAACATAAAATTACACGATCTTTTCTTTACGTTTAAAAGTAAATAAATCCTACTCATGTAAAAATATTTAATTAATCAAATTTTAAAGCGGATCATCAGTTAGTTTGGCTGTGCCGGGAAGATGATCACTGAAAACTATTGTTGATGGTAATCATACCTGCCATTCTCGATGGCCAGTGGCGTTCAAAACAATATTTTGATATGCTTTTATTAGGTGCATAACATTAGATGGACGAACTTTAGCTAAGATATTAGATTCTCTAATCTTTCTTAGTCGAGTCTATTGCCAAGGTTCGGGTGAAAAAAAGGTACTTTTCGGTTAGCCGGGCGCCAGTGTTTTATATACATATTTATATACTTACATATATGTAAATATACATATATATTTACATATATATATGTGTGTATATATACAATATTTGGTACTTTTCGGGGAACAGATGTTATATATTCCCGCGGCCGCCATCTTGGAATATTTCTTGGCGTGAAAACCCTTTACTGCCAAGTAAATGTCGCCAAGCAGATTTATGCATATGTTAGGCTTAACGGGGTTGCCAGAACACGTCACTCGTCGGGGTTGCCTTATCGATAAATGCCAACAAAACATCGGCGAGAAATCCAAGATGGCGGCCTCGGGAATATATAACATCTGTTCCCTTTTCGGTTAGCCGGGCGCCAGTGTTATATATACATATTTATATACATACATATATGTAAATATACATATAATAAATATACACATATTGTATATATACACACATACATATATATGTAAATATATATGTATATATACATACATGTATATATATATATATGTGTGTTATATAACACTGGCGCCCGGCTAACCGAAAAGTACCCAATATTTGTATATGTAAATATATGTATATTTACATATATGTATGTATATAAATATGTATATAAAACACTGGCGCCCGGCTAACCGAAAAGTACCAAAAAGATATTTCAACTATATAAATGAATATAACTGTGATATCGTTAAAGGCGGAACAGATGTCATATTCGCCCCATATTCGCGCGATGTTTTTCTGTCGCCAATATCATATAGGAAACAGGTACTTAACTTGCGCCAAAGTGTCGTTATTTTGCTTGATGTGGTAACCCGGATTATGTGGTTTATGCTGTTGATGTTTTCGCCAAATTGGCAACCGAAAAAATTCGCGCCAATATGGGGCGAATATGACATCTGTACCTTAAAGGCTTTCATGGAAACACTCCATTGTACCAAATTGTATTAGCTAAATAGGTCTATTGGCTATGGAGCCAAATACGGAAGATTATTAATTAGGTTCAAAAATCTCCGGCACAGATGTTATGTACGCATATTGACGCGATTTGTTTCTGACGCCAATGTCATATACGCAACGGGTATTTAACTGGCGCCAAAGTATCGTTATTTTGCTTGATATGGTAACCCGGATGTTGTTGTTTATGCTGTTGATGTTTTTGCCAAATTGGTGGGTATCGGAAAAAAATCGCGCCAATATACAGGCTGCATACCATTATATGACATATGTGCCAAATCTCCGTATAATCGAACGTATTTCAACATATAAGCAAACGGAGGCAAAGATGTCTCAGACGCACCGGGGTATCCTTTTAGTACCAAAATGGCAATTTTATTCCCTAGCAACCCAGAAATTTTGACGATATTATCCTCCATATGACAATCCGATAGAAGAGATTGCGTGTGTTTTAAATTAAATTAAACTTTGTGCATTTTATAATAAAATAATTAGTGTGTGTTTCTAATAAAAGTTTTAGCACAGATGTCATATACGCCCCATAATGGCGCGATATTTTTCTGACGCCAATGTCATGTACTCAACGGGAATTCAATTGGCGCCAAAGTGTCGTTATTTTTCTTGATATGGTAACCCGGATGTTGTTGTTTATGCTGTTGATGTTTTCGCCAAATTGGCGTCAGAAAAAATGGTACTTCTTAGTTATCCCGTCGACCAATTTCGCCAAATTATATATATCGCCAAACCACACGCCAAATTATACAAATTGACATAATTTCTATTTTAAATAACAAAAGAATAAGTAAATTAGTATAACGTTAATAAAAATACAAATAAAACGTCGAAATAAAAATCACTTTATTACGTAAACACGTGTAAGTCAAGTGAATGTGACATTTACAATCATCCATTATTGGCATTTAATCTTACAATTTGGTGACAGTAATTTGGTCGACGGGATAACTAAGAAGTTACGAAAAAATCACGCCAATATAAAATATGTGCCAAAGTTTTGTTATTTTTTAATAAAATTGCGTTTTTATACCAAATAAACGGTTTCATAATAAATAAAACCAACATGCTATTTTCGCCAGCTAGGTCTAACAGGTACCCGGAAACGTGGTTTTCTCCCCAAACTGGCTTAAAAATAAACAAAAAAATATATATATTACGCCAACCGCGATGCGTTTGAGACAGCGCTGTGCTCAAACGAACATGAAGCATAAATGCCGACGTGAGTTAAGCGGTTTTTTCAAGAAAGATGAAATACATAACAACGAAAAAGCTACACAATACTGACATGATCGGAAGAAGTTCTTGGTACTTTTATGTTAGCCAGGCTCAAAATTCGCCAATGGTATTTTTTACCTCGCCAGTAGCAGTTTTTATTTTTTGCGTGGTAAATTAAAAACAATGCTTTGATAATGAAATTGGCATTTTTTTTCTTTTCTTTTTCTTTTCTTTAAAAAAAAATTAAATAAGTGAAAGGCATGTATCTTAAACGTTTGTATTTTAAATTAAAGTTATGATTTTATGTAAAATAAGTGAAAGGATTACAGTTTAAGCAAAATTAAGGCAATACGAATGAATGAGAAGGGAACAATAATTGGCGATTTTTCACCTGCTCCCGCTAACATAAAAGTAACGAGTTCATGATTTCTCTATCAGAAACTTCCTAATTGGCGAAGGATTGAGATAGTTAATTAAAATTATGAATAAAAGTAACATGATGCAATGCTTAGCATACATTTAACGGGGATCAAACTGCTAACCAGAGCCGAAAATAATCTAATAAATTCGAAATTGAAAAGAGTACAAAAGAAAAGAATTTCCTAAAATTCAAATTTCTGTGATGCCATTTGGAATAGAAGCCGACATTTTGGCACATGGTGGTTATTTTAAATACTCGATAAGGATGATTTCTAAAAAAGGTAGAAATTAAAAGTTCGAAACGACAGAAAAGCGTTCTATGAACGTTCTAAATTATGACTTATTTGCAATTGTTAATCTGGAACAATTGCTGAATCTGCAAATTGTTCGAAACATGAAATTTGATGTGCTTTTTACTTATAAGACCTAAATGATATCACAGAAAAATTCCTAAAAAATTCGAAATTTGAATGGACGCAGGCCTAAAAAAAGTTCTAAAGTTGCGATTTCTGTAATACCGTTCGGGATAGAGGTCTGAATTTCGGCATGCCGGTTTGTTTAAAGATGTTAATGCACGCTAAGAACTGTTAGTAAAAAATCGAAATGTTAAGAGGTGAACCGAGCGGAAAACATTTTAAAAATGGTTTGCATTATGATTTTAATGAGATTGTTTGGGCTAGGAACATGAAATTTGACACGGATGTTATTTTCTAAGGCGTAAATGCTTTGAGTTTTCTAATAAATTAGAAATTTATAAGTTTTTTACGTACAAGAGCAAAAAAATTCTTGTATTTTTGAATCTGTGATACTGTTAGGGATAGAATCCTTACATCTGGCATGGTGGTCATTTATAAGATGTAAATGCTCTTTAAAATCTGTTTCTAAATAAATCGAATTTTAAAAGGGTGAAATGAGTGGAAAGCTTTTTAAAAACGTTCTAAATTCCGGTTTGAATGGAATTGCTAGAGCGTGAACTTGAAATTTAACATGATTATTGGTACTAAATTGAAAATGCTCGTCTGGAGCAATTTCTAAAAAATTCTAAATTTAAGAGGTTGCAAGAGCGAAAGTCATTCATAAATTAAGATTTCTGTGGAACTGTTGAGGGGAGAAACTTAAAATTTGATATGGTGGTTACTTTTAAGATGTCAGTGCTCGCTAAAACCTATTTCTAAACAAATCGAAATTTAAAATGGTGAAACGAGTAAAAAAGCTTTCTAAAAATGCTCTAAATTATGATTTATTTGGAATTCTTAGCCCTAAGGAAATAGAAATTTGGCATTGTTGTAACATTTAAGACGTAAATATTCACTATGAACAGTTCCTAAAAATATCGAAATTTTTAACGGCGCAGGAGCAAAAAAGTTCTAATATTGGGTTTATCGTGATATCGTTAAAGATTGAAACCTGAATTTTGGCAAGCTGTTAATTTTAAGATCTAAGCGCTAAGTTCAGAACAGTTTCGAAAAAAGAAGTCTCTCTTTAAGGAGATTAAACGAGCAGAAAACGTTCTAAATACGTTCTAAATTATGATTTAAATAGAATTGTCAAAACATGACCTTGAAGTTTAACATGGTTGTAACTTTTGAAACAGTAATGCTCTCCGAAATCCTTTCTTAATAATTTCGAAGTTTAAAAGGGTTCAAAAACAACAACAACAAAAAAAGCTCTAAAATTCCAATTTTTGTGATACCGTTCGGGGTAGAAGCCTGAATTTGGCATACTAATTATCTAAAATATCTAAAGGTTCATTAAGAACCGTTTCTAAAATATCTGCTCTGTTTTGTATGTCGTGCTGCATTCTCGGATTAGCCGTAGATATTTGATCTACAATTTTGCGAAAAATAAAATAAAAAGTTATCTTTAAAGAAATATCTGACTAAATATCAAACAATAAACAAATATCTGACTAAATATTAAACAATAAACATATATCTAACTAAAAGACCAACTATAGGTCCATATGTTATTTCGACTCTATCAATTTTTTTACAAAATTTGCATTCTTCATAAAAATTAAAATAGCATATAAATTGAAGAAGTCTGATTCTTTGAGAAAAGAAGTTGACTTTCATTGCTTTTAAATCCTTAATTACTCTAAGAAATAAATGATATGTAAACAATGTGTACACATATTGGGTTTCCTTTCTACTTACAACGGCTCTAATAGAACTCATTTTAATTTAAGTGAGTAGATTATTTAAATTATACATAATATCTTTTAAAAAAAAGAAATGATATCCACTAAAAAACAACTTTTCAAAAGTAAAAAAAATGCCAAGCTAAAAAAAAAAAAAAAAAAAAAAAAAAAAAAAAAAAAAAAAAAAAAGATGAAATTTGTAGCTAAAAAATGGTGTGATATCATATTTCCAAGCTTATATTATGGTACTTTTTTAACATTTTCCACTAAAACATTTACCATTTGTAAGTCGAGTGACTTCGTATATGTTGATAGAAATCCTCTTCTCCTGTACTAAATACATCATAACGTGTTTCTGAAAATTCAAATGTTTTAAAATTATGCATCATGGGCTTGGCGGCCATCTTTCCATATTTTACACAAATTTCTAAGCACTCAAGTTTGTAAAGGGTAATAAGTTTGCATTAATAACAATTTAGACCTTCTGATTTTAACTACGGACAAATAAATTTAAAAAGTCTTTTATTTTGAGAAAAAAAGTTCATTGTTATTGCTGTTAAATGATTAATTACTGTAAAAAAGTAATCATAAAAGGAATAGCGAAGATATGTCACCATTACCTTAACGCACAAATTTCTAAGCACACAATTCCGTGAAGGAAAGGCATAAAATGTGTACTGTGGTAACAATGTCGAACTTTGGTTTTCAACTGCAAACATCCGATAAATTGAAAAAGACTAATATTTAGAGAAAAGAAATAGATTTTTATTGCCTTTAAATGATTAATTACTTTATCAAATAAATCACTAGATGAATCCTTTAGATAAGTCACTATTATTTTAAGACACAAAGTTCTCCGAATACAAGTCCGTAACGGAAAAGCTTAAAATGTCTGCTTAAGTAACAATTTTGAATTTCGGATTTTAACTATGGATTAGGGTACATTGAAATTTGTGTAAAATATGGAAAGATGGCCGCCAAGCCCATGATGCATAATTTTAAAACATTTGAATTTTCAGAAACACGTTATGATGTATTTAGTACAGGAGAAGAGGATTTCTATCAACACATACGAAGTCACTCGACTTACAAATGGTAAATGTTTTAGTGGAAAATGTTAAAAAAGTACCATAATATAAGCTTGGAAATATGATATCACACCATTTTTTAGCTACAAGTTTCATCTTTTTTTTTTTTTTTTTTTTTTTTTTTTTTTTAGCTTGGCATTTTTTTACTTTTGAAAAGTTGTTTTTTAGTGGATCTTTACTACTGCAATTTTTTTAATTTCTAAACATCGCGCATCTTCAATTTCTACACCCGTTATATACGGAAAAAAATCTACTTTCAAATGCAATTTGTTTGAAAAGTTTATCTTATATTACTTTATTTATTTATTATGTATTTTTAAATAATTTTCAAGTATAATGTGTTTTAATCTATATCCATTGCGTACAGGCTCCATTACGAAATAAGCCATTTGCAATTAAAATAATATAAATAATTCAGCATTTGTCCCTGACTTTTCATAGCGAAATTAAAACTTCATCAATCTATTATATTAAAAAGTAACTATCCGTTTGTTTTTCACAGCTGTTCCTCCTGAATATGGAATGTTGGGTGATCAAATTAAGGCCAGGTATCCACATGGGTCCGAGGATGTGAAAAGTAGTCGTAGAATTTTAAAATTTGATTAGTTTTCGAGATAAAAATTTTTACGTTATTTTTAATGACATTTCTGTAATGATGGAAAATAAAATTGCTCCATTTTTGTGGATAAAAGAAAGAAAAGGGAAAATGACAAGGATTATTAGGTATCATAGTTTGAAAACTTTTTAAATTTGAAATTAACGTTTATTTGACTAAATAGTGAAAACATTATTGTAGTTTTCAAGAAAATTTCACGAAATACAAACTGGCACATATTCAAGCTTCGGGAATCCGTTTATTTTAGAAACACAAATTCGACTCTCGACTGGAATATTGAGATAAATTCTGTTGACGTCAAAAGAAAAAAAAAACATCGTACGTTATTTTAATTTAATTTAAAGTCGAAAAGTAGATTTTCAACTATTCCCTTAAGATGGCTAATAAAACATTTCAGAAGCGGACATTAAAAATAAAATGTTTTGGCGAGAAAAAAAATAATTCTCTAAATATTTATTTTAATTCATAAATATAAAATGCTTCTGAATAAATTCGTCCAAACAAATTCATTTTTGTATAAGATGACCCAAATGACATCATTTCTACCAACTCCTAAATTCGAAGCAAAATCTTGGAAGAGCAAAAAGCTCTAGGCAAATAAAGTTATAATACATGTGCATTTTTATTGGGAAAGCTTTTGACTTAATTTGTAAATATAAATTATTATTTGAAATATTGTGCTTAATAAAATTAATATTGTAATGGCTTTCTAAATTTACAATAAAGTTAAGATTTCATTTTTCGCAAAAATATCGATTGTCTCATGCAATTCAAAAGCAATACAACGGGTTGCTACGCAACTAGTAATAATAAAGAAAGAAGTTCGTGTGTGAGTGAGTGAGTGAGTGTGTCGACGATGTTCTGAAGAGACCGCTGCACGTAGAGCTGCAAAACTTGGGGAAAAGGTACGTCTATATATGAAGTTTTCCACCTCGAAGCCCAATTTTCGATTTTTTGATTAGATTTTTTTTTCATTTAATTTTTTATGCGATTTTTAGCACTTTTTTAAGTTTCGAGGCGATTTTTTCTATATAAGTGAGAAGAATATGGTTTCTTTCTTTTAATCCAATATAGTAAATTTTGTTCCCTTTTCAAAAAAGTTTATTCGGAATTCATGCAGCGATTTTTGAATTTTTGGCGAATTTTTTATGCAATTATTGAACAGCATTTAATGCATTTCCATACCTTTATGGAGGTTACTGTACAGGGACACAGTTCTGTCGCCAACTTGGCGGTATATCGCCAAATTTGGCGAACGAAATGAGTCGCCAAAAGTGACGCCAACTTGGCGATATCTCTAATATTTCGCCAAATTCCCATAGACTTCCATTGTAAACCAATATGGATTACTTACTTACAGAAAAACAACAAATTGAGATATTTTAATGCAACAAAAACTAATATTTATAATAAAACACTCATACTACAATATATATTAAAACACACATACACACATAAATAACGCCTGCATTCAACAGTTAAAGGTATATATCAATATTATACAGACATACAAACAATAAATACAATAAACCCAACTGGAGTGAAAAATTAGCCAGAGCCAGGAATCGAACCCGGGACCAAAAACTAATATTAACTTAAGGGATTATATTAATTCGATTTTTCCACATTAGGAAAAAGAATGCGGTTTCTTTCTTTTAACCCAATATAGTAAATTTTGTTCTCTTTTCATAAAAGTTTATTCGGAATTCGTGCAGCGATTTTGGAATTTTTAGCGAATTTTTTATGCGTTTATTGAACAGCATGTAATGCATGTCCATACATATAAGGGGGGTTACCGTAGGGGGGATCCAGTTTTGTCGCCAAATAACGCCAAGTTTGTCGCCAACTTGGCGATATATCGCCAAAAGTGTAGGTTTATTAAATGTTAAACGACTTAAATTTAACAAAGGCACAAATTCTATCCAACAATGAATTTTTCTCGCATTCGTCAGTTACAAATTGGAGGTCAGTTTTAGTAGGCTGAAAATCAGTGAATCCCGAAGTCCAGTTTTTATTAGGTTATTTCACTTCAATTGCAAGATACTCGGGACATTTGTTAACTCAGCCAAACTTTCAGCAGTTAGTGCTGCCCAGTGGTAAGGATTTGGCGACCATTTTCTCAGTTATTTACTGTAAGAAGATACGTTACTACATTGGTACTATATAGAAAGTACCTTTATATAAGAACACATATCAAGCAGGACGGTCGTTCTGCCAAGCCAAGCTATAAAAAAAATGCTAACCCCGCCAAACAAACAAATGCCAAGAACCAAAAGCCAGAACCGCGTAACTGCTTATTATACTGGACACAACTTCTCCATGTTAAATCGACCAAATGTGGCATTTTAAAATTTCAGATATTTAAGAAAGCAAGTTTTGCAGAGAAATAAAATTAAGACTAGAAGAATCTACTGAAGAAAAGCTTCAAATTGAGACCAAACTCATCTCTATAAAATAATTATAAACAGAAATACATGATTTTTAAAAAAAAACGTCGAGATACTGAAAATGATCAAAAAATCCTTCGTCAAACGTATTATAATTCAATCAAGATAGAGAATTAAATATCGGACAGAAAAAAATATGGAATGCATTTTCGATCAGGTATTAATTTACGTGCTTTTATAAAATTCAGCTTTAAAAAAATAAAATTTCTGTCCTTAATAATCAAAAAACTGTTAATTAATTCTAAAATTATCAAATAATGCCAAACAGCGATAAACCCGCCAAAGAAGGCATACTATCCACATTATAATACGGTAAAACTACTTCAACTTTAATCTGGTAGACCAGTATTTTCCATCAAGGTTATTTTTTCGAATAAAACTGCACTTCCAATTTTGAAATGCTTGTTTTTGAGGTTCGTCCCAGACCAATTCATTCTTTTGACTTAACATAGATGTTAACGGTGAAAACATTTCTGCAAAATCTGGAACAAATCTAGCGAGAAAATTTTCCATGCCTAGCATTTGCTTTAATTCCTTTTTGTTCTTTGGTGGTGGATATTCTTTCACTGCTTTAATTTTATCTTCATCAGGACGGAGATGGATGCCTTTGTCATCAATAATATGTCCCAAGAATTTGATTCTCTTGGCTGAAAACTTACATTTCTTGTCATTTAGAGTATTACACTAGCTTCTTTAAGTTTATTCAGTATAATCTTCAGTCTTTAGTCATGCTCAGTCTGATTTCTTCCCCACACTAAGATGTCGTCCATGTGACAAATAGCACCTGGGATATTTTCTAGCAGCTGTGACATTCTACGTTAAAATGTTCTGGTGCAGATGAGATTCCAAAAGGCAATCTTAAAAATCTGTATCTTCCAAAAGGAGTGATGAAAGTCGTGAGATATGACGAAGATTCATCAAGCGGAATTTGCCAAAACCTGAATTAGCATCCAACTTTGAAAAAATTTTAGCACCTGTCAGTAGATTCAATGAATATTCCACTGAAGGCAATGGATGAAATTCTCTTTCCACAGACTTGTTTAACTGGACTAAGTCGACACATAAGCGAACAGTTCCATCACTTTTAGGAACAATAACGACCGGTGAACACCATTCTATCGGTTTGGTTACAGAAACAATAACTTTTTGGGCAATCATCTTCTTGATTTCCATTTCAGTTTTCTTCAGCAGTGGAATTGGTATCCTTCTTGGAGCTGAAATAGCAAACGGGACAGAATTCGGCTTAAGCTTAATCGTATAACAACCCTTCAGTAGCATCAGGCCAGTGAACAATTCAGGAAAATCTTGTTTAGGACTTATTGTGATTTCTGAAATATTCGCTCCCAACCCAAAAGCTAGTATCGCAGGTTTTCCCAATAAGTAGCTCTGCAGTCCTTCAATTACATGGATTTCTTCGGTTATTTTCTTTTCCTTGTATTGGATCTCCTCAATAAGTTTTCCTGTGTGTTTTGGTATTTTCCCATTCGGGCCGCAAAGCTTTTTGTTTGCTTTTAAGATTTTGGAATCCTTTAAAATCGATGAAGTAGCAGGAATAACAGTGTGATCTGCTCCGCTATCTATTTTAAAGCGAATGGTTTTACCTTTTATTTGAACGAGTTGGAACCCGTCGAAATTCGACGAACTAAAATGTTAGAAAGGAACTGTCAGATCGAATATATATAATAAACCTAAAAAAATAATTACAATAAAAAATTCATCTGACATTGGTTGTCTAACTCTTAAAACAAATAATATTTTTAACCTAAAATTATTAAAATATTATTTCCACAAACTTCAACTCCTTAAATTATTGAAAAATTAAACAGTATTAGAATAGGTATTCAAGATAAGTAATTATATTAGAACCCTCGAAAGAAATAAATCAAAAATTTGCCTTTAGTTGCCATAGTATTGGCCATTTAGTATTGGTCAAATATTTAGTTTTATCAAAAAAATGATCGTTTTGTTTTAAATATGACATCATTTTTACTCACTGAATCATTTTGCTAGCGTCTCAAACCCGGTATCAGCTTAATGTAAAAATATTGAAATGCAACTGGTTTAAGAAGAAGAATGCGTGGTTTTTTTTTTTTTTTTTTTTTTTTTTTTTTTTTTTTTTTTATGTCTGGCGTCATTTTCTGCTCAAAAAATTATAAAAAAGTTACTTTTATTTGTAATGTGAAAATGGCATCAATAAGGACAGGGGCGTCGCCATGGGGGGGTATGGGGGGGAGCCTCCCCCCCCCAATATATGTGAAGTTGGGAAATTTAAGCTTAGAGTTGGGAAATTCTAGATTTTTGAGACTTATTCTTTTTTAAAAGTAATAGTAAAAAAATTATGAAATTTTTATTGTTTTGGTGATAATTTTGAGTACTGCAACAGTAATCAAGTTAAATTATCAAAAAAAAATACAAAAAGAAATCAGCCACACTTAATCTATCATTGTATTTTTCAGTTCTACAAAAATATTTTACATCTACCAGACCTAAATTTCTCTACTCCTGTCCATCAATAACTGACTAACCAGTTCCTTTATTTCCTCCAAAACTTTGTTCCTTTCTCAAAAATTTCACCCTACCTCCCCTTCTCCTCCCAAAAGAGAATCCAGCTATTTTAATCCAAAGGGATTGCAGCTTCTTTTGAAAATTGGAAATCACTTGTAGCACAACAGAAAGGAATGTAGTAACCTACTTGAAACACAGCTATGGGCAATAAGATTTGATGAGTTTTCACAACTTTTTTGACTAATTTTGCGATTTTTGGACAATATTTTACTCATTCTCGTGATTTTTTTGCCGCAAAAATTAGTTAACCCTTTGCTGTCAAGTAAAAAGCGTTATATGAGCAAATGCGGATATAAGAAGTCCTTAGTTTAGATAAATTTGTCACATTTTACTTTCATTTGTGTGCGGAAATATATATCAGTCCTGTTCGTTTATATTCATATGTGTTTATAAAATTTTAAACCAAAACTCCTGCGTTCTGTGTATAAAGATGTTCTAAAAAGTCACTATAAATCTCAGCACAAAGAATCCCTTCATAATAGGAAAAGAGTTTTCGTGCAAGATTTTGGAGCATCTAAAAATCCATTCAAGGATGAAAAAGGTAAAAAATGGACGATTTTAATTTGGAACAGAAATATGACCATGAAAGCAGTCCATCAACTGAAGAAAAAATCGACATGCACTGTAACACTGAGACGTTGCACTTGAATAAAATTTTGAAGAAATAAAGATTTCCTGACAGACAAGCTCACAAACAATTATGAATATTAGGATGTGACTGGAGAAGCTGAGTTACGAAAGCACCGTAGGAAAACAGTTTCACCAAAGGCAATAGATAAAAATAATAGCACAGCAATGGACATTGATACACATAAGTTTTACAGTAAAAAATTATAAGAAATACAAGAAAATTTCGGGAATTTAGTAATGGGTTTAAATGACAATGTTCCCTATATCAAGAGAATATCGCAGCAATACATTCCATATTCAAATTACAATTGTGCAGGGGAAAAGTTAATGTTTCCACTTGGATATGAGAAACCGGATGTACATGACTTGCACAGTCAAATAGAAATAAACCAAATCCCAATTCACTTAACAAACCTTTTACTCATGCCATGAAATTAAAAGACTATTTGAGTCACGCCGTCAAACTATATACTCGTACCTTAACATTCACAGCAGCTTATCTTTATGGCGTTGCATCTAATGAAAGAATCTTTAGTCAAATAAAAATTTTAAAAATATATATGGCAAGCTACAATGAGGGATGACAGACTTGGCAGCCTAATGTTTTTAAAATATGAAAGTGAAATAGGGAATTTTATTAAACTAAGCGATGTTATTAACACGTGGGCTTCTTTGAAGACCACAAGAATTAATATTAAGTAAAAACTAGTCGGATGTGCCAATCGCAAAATTTTCTTCTACTCCATACATGTTAATGCCTCAAAATTTGCAATCACAGTGCCAAAATTAAATGACAATTCTTTGCCTATAATAACAAACTCTAAAGAAGGAGATATAAGCATAGCATTTTTCAAACAAATCATTGAATTTTGACACCCAGCCTCTTAGATGTCTGCAACTAAAATTCTTTACTTAAAGTGTACAAAAGCGATAGCTTTGGACAGTATAGACCCAAGCCTAATAAGGATCTATTTATGTGGAAGTGCTACTTATGTGGAATATGAAGTTTGACTAAATTCCGTGCATTAGTTTTTGAGATACAGCTATCGCAAAATCGTGAAAAATGTTGCATAGCAGCGCCACCTGCTATATGATATACATAAAAAGCTAATCTGCATCAAATTATGTCAAGGTTTAACAAAATATGACGTTTGATGAAATTCCGTGCAATAGTTTTTGAGGTATAATTATCGTTAAAATCATGTAAATCGTGAAAAGTGCCGCATAGCAGTGCCACCTGTTGGACGATTTACACCAAAAACAAATCAGCACCAATTTTTATCAAGGCACAGTGAAACCCCGTTAACACGAACTGTTTCCAATTGCCTCGTCCAGTTGTATATAATGTAGTTAAGTTCCGATAACACGAACTACTTTTAATACGAACAAAAAAAAGTTTCCCCTTGAGTGTTCGCGTTAACGAGGTTCGACTGTATAAGTGAATCTCTAAAGTTTTATTAAATTTCGTGCATTAATTCTTGTGTTAGAGCGCCCACAAAATTTGTATTACATATAGACAGACAGATATTTTCTAAAAACAGTCGAATCGTGTTCAGGACTTACTAAAACGTATAAATCAGTCTAAAACCGGAAGTCGAATTTTTTCATGAATCCAATACTTTCTTCTTCTAAAGATAGAAGAAAGTAAAAAGCGTATTTATTTTTTTAGTAAACAAACCCATAATTAGAATTTTTATGTTTTCAGTTTCAGAATTTTTCTTTGGAAAGGAATTTTTTATGCAAAAGTATCATTATAATTATTACACACGTAGTGAATATCGTTTTAGTTGAAAATTGGAGCAATTTGTTTCAAGTTGGGAAATTTTCGAATTCTCCCCCCCCCCCCCGAAAAAATATCTGTGGCTACGCCCCTGAATAAGGATATAATCAATAAAAATAATAAACAATGACTATTTTCTTTTTACTTTCAATATAAATGGGGTACTTTTGTTGCCACGATAAGAAAAATGGTATTAAAAACTACAAAAAAATTAATATCTCAAAAATAAATTAAGATACAGCTTTCAAACAAATTGCATTTAAAAGAGCATTTTTTTCCTTATACGACGGTGCAAAAATTTAAAATGTGCGATGTTTAGAAGTTTAAAAATTTGCAGTAGAGAAAATTGCGAAACCAAAATTTTATTTCAAATTTCAAAGTGTTGCCATCCACAAAATGACGTATTCATTACGCACAGATATGTTTGTCCTTTATAATATAGATATAGATAGGTACTGACCATAACAAATCATTACTAATTAGAGCGCGTTTCCCTAATATTCCTAAGATAATGGTTCCAATTATTCCTTTTGTCAGTTTCTTTAAACCGTGTACTTTGACTGTATACCCCTCTCTTAAAATTCACCTTTGTTTTGTTTACATTAGAAACTCTATGGACAGAGGTATTACTAGAAGTAAGAATCTCTTGTTGCTTTTTAATTGATTCAGATAACCGAACTTTTTCTATAGCTTTGCTCAAAGAAGGGTCTGGATCCAATTGTAATTTCTCATTTAATGATTTATCTCTAATGCCAACAACTATTCTATCGCGTATTAGTTCATCATGAAGAACTCGTAATCACAATGTTCAGCTAATGAATAAAGTGAAGTTATACATTAACATCATTAACAGATTCTCCTTCATTTTCAGTGCGTTGATTAAACTGCGCCCGCTCAAAAATTGTGTTTTTCTTTATAAAGGCCTCCGGTCACAAAAAAATCAAAACCGGCGGCGGCGGCGGCGGTGACAGCGGTAGTTACTTTTTTTTAGAATAGAGAGATGATCATCAAAATGTTTCTTCTGGTCATCTTCCGACAAGTTAAAAGACGAAAAAATATCTTCTGCTTTATCTCCCATGAGATAAATAAGAGAATTTACCTGTTCTACCTCTGTTTGATTTTTTAAACCCGAAGCGAATCGATACTTTTCGAAACGTTGCTTCCATTTTAACCAAAGTGCCGGTGATGAAAAAGTAAATGATTCTGGCGTTGTAACCTGATATGAATTTCTATACTCTATATCTTTAGCCATTTTAATTCTGAATAAATTATCTCTCTATTCTAAAAAAAAGTAACTACCGCTGTCACCGCCGCCGCAGGTTTTGAATTTTTTGTGACCGGAGGTCTTTCTTCGTTAATACTAAGAAAAATAATGCATACAAAAATATGAAAATCGGTAGTATTATACAGAAATGTTTGATAAACACGCTGATGCAGACAGTTTTCAAATCGAAGTATTATTTTAAAAGATATTTAATGCCAAAGTTGGACAAAATCGTTCCATTAAAAAAGTTTTATAGGAGCAAAAACTGTACATAGGAATTTAATCATTTTTAGATCATTTTATGCGTCACAATTTCCCGGTGTGCAGACTGCTTTTAGTTTTTTAATTTGACACATTTTTTGAGGTTTTATTTCTATTTTAAATTCAAATTTTCAGCATTTCGAGGGATATTTTTTACATTATTTTAGAAAACTAGGGGGCGCTGCCCCCTACGAGCTACGCTCGTCAACCTCCGTTCAGACACCGCTGACTCTAAAAGCACGCTAATTTGATCGGCTTAAAAAATATTTCGGAAGATTGAATTATAAGTTTAAAAACAGTGGCGATCTCCCTATAAACGGGTTTCTATTCATTTCTCTTTGATTGGGGAATTTTAAAGCCAAATCAGCGGCTGTTAAATGATACAATGTCTGTTTCCGTCTTTGATTAAATAAAATCAGTTAACATTTCAAAATAAGCTAATATAAAATGAATTAAATAAACAGTCTTTGCCTCCCGGTATTTTTTAGCAAAGCGAAAAGAAATTTTTTTTTTAATGACACTTTAAATGTATCGTTTTTTATCTGATGTAATTTTCACTAACTTTTCTTTCTCCTTTTACTATTCACGTGAAAATAATTTTGTTAGAAATGAAATATTATTTGCGCTATCCTAATAAAAATAGTTGAAAATATCATCTTAAAATATTACATAAATGTCTCGCGCAATTTTTAAATTTAAACTGTTTTGCAATATTATTTTTTGTTCATTTTACGGAATGTGTAATGTGACGTGATTTCTCCTATTTAAGACTTCTAACGCATGTTAATGAATTTATTATTTTACAACATTCTTTCACACATCCGTGTAATATGGTTTTTATGATAATTCTCAATGAGTTCCCGCTTTTTATATTTTCTTTTTTATAATAGTCACGTGTAAAATAAATTTTTAATTTTAAGCAAACATTATTGTTTCCGTTATTTATACAGTTGGCAACAGGTTAAATTAGTACAATTTTCTAAAATAAGTAAAAAATCTCTCTCGAAATGCTGAAAATTTGAATTTAAAATAGAAAAGAAACCTCAAAAAATGAGTCAAATTAATAAACTGAGTGCAGTCTGCACACCGGGAAATTCTGACGCATAAAATGATCTAAAAATGATTAAATTGCGATGTACAGTTTTTGCTCCTATAAAACTTTTTTAATGGAACGATTTTGTCCAACTTTAGCATTAAATATCTCTTAAAATACTTCTTCGATTTGAAAACTGTCTGCATCAGCGTGTTTATCAAACATTTCTGTATAATACTACCGATTTTCATATTTTTGTATGCATTATTTTTCTTAATATTAACGAAGAAAGACCTCCGGTCACAAAAAATTCAAACCCTGCGGCGGTGACAGCGGTAGTTACTTTTTTTTAGAATAGAGAGAAAGTCATGGCAGCAACATCAACAAAACAAATTCTGATTTAAAATTAACAAAATTTTTAATTTATAGTAAGAAACGGGGTTTACAAAAGTATCGTAAAGAAAAGATTTAAATCTATTGGAAAATTTTTAAAAATTAGGCAATATCTTAATAAACAAATCCGAAAGAATACATTTAAAAACTTTTATTTTCATGGTATTAATTTATACTGTTGCCAAATGTATAAACAGCGCAAGCAATAACGTTTGCGAACTATTATTTTAACACAATCAAACTGATTGGTAAAGTTATCATACGAATTGAATATTTCCAACTGAGCGAAAAAATGCCCAGGCCGGGAATCGAACCCAGATCCTTGGCTTACAAGGCCAATGCTTTTCCATTTAAGCTAACTGGGCCGACAACCAGCCAGCATATTTCGCTCAGGCAGCCAAGCATTGGCCTTGTAAGCCAAGGATCTGGGTTCGATTCCCGGCCTGGGCATTTTTTCGCTCAGTTGGAAATATTCAATTCGTATAATAATGTTTGCTTCAAATTAAAAATTTATTTACACGTGACTATTATAAACAGAAAAAATCATTTGGAATTAGAAATAAATAATTGTGTACAAAAAGCAGGAACTTATTAAAAATTACTTCATAAAAAGTATACACGTGAATTTTAAGAGAAAAAGGAAATTGTAAAATAATAAATTCATTAACATGCGTTAGAAGTTTTAAATAGGAGAAATTACGTCATATTTACGTCACATTACAGTTATTATATAAAATGAACACAAAATATTGCAAAACAGTTTAAATTTAGAAATTGCGCTAGACATTTATTTGATATTTTGAGAGGATCTTTTCAACTATTTTTGTTAGGAAAGCGTAAATAATATTTCATTTCTAACAAAAGTATTTTCACGTGAATATTTAAAAGAGAAAGAATAGCTTGGTCAAAATTACGTCAAATTAAAAACTATTAATTTAAAATGTCTCATTTAAAAGAACTTTCTTTTCGCTTTGTTAAAAAATACCAGGAGACAAAGACTGTTTACTTAATTCCTTTTATATTAGCTTATTTTGAAATGTTGTTACACGTGTCTACGTCATCAAGTTATTTTTATTTCGACGTTTTATTTGTATTTTTATTAATGTTGTACTAATTTATTTGTTCTTTCGTTATTTAAAATAAAAATTATGTCAATTTGTATAATTTGGCGAGTAGTTTTGCGATTTATATAATTTGGCGAAATTGGTCGACGGGATAATCAAGTAGTACCGCAGCGGATTTGGCGTTAAAATTCCCCAATCAAAGAGAAATGAATAGAAATCCGTTTATATGGAGATCGCCACTGTGTTTTAAATTATAATTCAATCTTTCGAAATCTTTTTAAAGCCGATCAAATTAGCGTGCATTTAGAGTCTGCAGTGTCTGGACGGGGGTTGGCGAACGTAGCTCGTAGGGGGCCGAGCCCCCTATAGTGCAAGAAAAGGAAACTTCTTACTTTAATATATGAATCCGTTTTCAGTATTCAACTGTAGTAAACATCCTTTTAACCGACTGCCACCATGAGTCGCGCTTGTATGTGTAACCTAAATAAAATAAGTTATGTGTGAATAAAGTAAAGTATGCAAGTAAATCCGCTGTATACATCCATTGGAGCCTTCGACGGTTCGCTACAATATTAACATAACTTCATAACAACGCACCTCTAACTGATAAGAAGGAAGATATTACTGCTTTGCCTCATGAACTGTTTCATTGGCTAGCGGGGATTTACATTACACGTCTACGGAGCCTTCCCTTCTTTACGCTAGAAGTTTTTATCTTGACCACGTGATCAAAACGGAGATGGAATATCCTCCATTTACCCAGGGGAGCCATTTCAGCACTTTCTTGGGAGGGGCAAAGTTTTTTTTTAGGACAGTAGCATAGCCAAGATTGAGGTTCGGGGGGGGGGAGGGGTATCCTCTTCCCTCCAAACGAAAACCAATTCAAATTCCGTCTTAAGCAGGTTTTCATCTTAGCAGGTATAATTTCAAGATACTGACTTAGGTTTTCCGTTTAATACAGTATTCCGTTATAGACGGTTTCCATTTTTACAAGTATATCTAAGGCTTTTAAAACATATTTTCAGTAAACCTCTGAACAGCATAGGCACATTACATTTACTGCAAAACTTGTGAAAATGAAACCTGTCAAAAAGAGAATTCTTTCG
This sequence comes from Maratus speciosus, assembly GCA_963932465.1. Lineage (NCBI taxonomy): Eukaryota > Metazoa > Arthropoda > Arachnida > Araneae > Salticidae > Maratus > Maratus speciosus. The sequence continues at coordinate 39,623,000 of OZ010792.1, forward strand.
GAAACGGAAAAAATATCATGTTTCCATGAAGAAAAAAAACCCATATAATTATACTTGCTAAGACGGAAACCTGTCTAAAATGGAGCTTTTTTCCGGACCTTTCGACTTCTTCTTTGCACGTTTTGCTGCAGGGGTGGGGAGCCATTTCAAGAGGTCCTTGGAGGGGGTGGTGGTGAACAAGTGGGATTTTGCGCACTTAACGTCTTTCAAAACCATGGGATTCTACCAGGAATATTTTTCAATTTTCGTGGAAGACTGCAGTATTTTTTTCTTTTTTTTGCGGAATTAAGCGAAATCATTTCGCCAATCGACCGCGGGAAAAAGTCGCAAATTTTGCCAATTGAACTTTTGAAAAAATAGTCGATTTGGCAAATTAGTAATATAATAGAAATTGGAAGAAATATAATTTCCTAAAAGGACCGTGGAAAAATATTGCAAAGATCGTAGAAACAAAACAGCATTTATTGTTAATCGGTTGCGGGGAAAAAAATCGCAGATTTCAACATTCGGTCACAGAAAAAAAAATCAAATTTTCCCATCAGTCGTGCAAAAAAAATTGTGAATTTCGAATATCTATCAAGGAAAAAAACGAGAATTTCATCAAAGGTTTCAGATAAAAATCACGAATTTAGTCAAAGAATCGCGTAAAAAATTCAACAATTTCGTCAAACGATCGCATAAAGCAATTGCAAATTTTGTCAGTTGGCTGCGGGAAAAAAATGAATTTCAACAAGTGATCATAGAAAAGAATCACGAATTTCGTCAAAATATATCGAATAGAAATAGCGAATTTCGTAAATCGGTCACAAAAAATATCGTGAATTTTGACAAATGGTCATGATTTCTGAATTGCGCGAAACGATCACGGAATAAAATTGCGAATTTCGTCAAACGGTCGGAAAAAAAAATCGTGAAATTCAATCGGTGACGAGATAATCAACACACAAACATGGTCAACACGTCAAGAAGTCTGCAAATTTTGTGATCCATAGGGATATGAAATTTTCACGTGCGATTTCCTGTCAGCAAAAAATTTCCTTAACCCCTTAACTGCCGACGAAATCTTGCGCGATCTCCAGTGCCTTACTTAAATCGCCTATTTTCGAAATATAGAAGGTGTATATTAGTTTTGTGAAATAACAGTAAGAAAATGCACATGTTATACTGTTATATATAATGGCAGGTGGTGAAAATTACCTCGCTATAATTGGAATTCGCCATCCCTTTAATAGATGCATGCATTTTCTAAAGACGCACACATACATACGTATGGGGCAGTTAAGGGGTTAATAAAAGACGAATCTTTTCAGACTACGATCTAAATCCCACACAATTCAGAAATTTGCTAAACATTTGGTCTCAGGTAGAGTCTGCATTGGGTTGCCCAACCCGATTTTTCTCAAAACCGACACACGATTCGATCCGCGGCACATATCGAGGCGGATTGACGTTCTTTTTTTCGTTTTGGCAGAGGAGATTATTAAGAACATACTGTATATAATATGATTTAATAAAGCAAATGTTTTGATAGCGTTGTAATGACTGCAGTAAATATAATGTGACACTAATTATGCAAAATAAAAAATTGAAATAATTAAGAACTTGAATTAACCCTCTTTTTTTAAAAAAAGAAAAAATCCTCTGTAAATTTCTGGCTAAAGGGGAAATTCACAGCGAAAATTCTAGCCCTGAGGGCAGGGGCGTAGCCACAGATATTTTTTCGGGGGGGGGGGGGGGGGGAGAATTCGAAAATTTCCCAACTTGAAACAAATTGCTCCAATTTTCGACTAAAATGATATGCACAACCTGTGTAATAATTATAATGATACTTTTGCATAAAAAATTCCTTTCCAAAGAAAAATGCTGAAACTGAAAACATAAAAGTTCTAATTATGGGTTTATTTACTAAAAAAATAAATACGCTTTTTACTTTCTTCTATCTTTACAAGAAGAAAGTATTGGATTCGTGAAAAAATTCGACTTCCGGTTTTAGACTGATTTATACGTTTTAGTAAGTCCTGAACACGATTCGGCTGTTTTTAGAAAATATCTGCCTGTCTATATGTGATACAAATTTTGTGGGCGTTCTAACACAAGAACTAATGCACGAAATTTAATAAAACTTTAGAGATCCACTTATACAGTCGAACCTCGTTAACGTGAACACTCAAGGGGAAATTTTTTTTTGTTCGTATTAAAAGTAGTTCGTGTCATCGGAACTTAACTGCATTACATACAACTGGACGAGGCAATCGGAAACAGTTCGTGTTAACGAGGTTTGACTGTACCTCGATAAAAATTGGTGCTGATTTGTTTTTGGTGTAAATCGTCCAACAGGTGGCACTGCTATGCAACCTTTTTCACGATTTACATGATTTTAGCGATAATTATATCTCAAAAACTATTGCACGGAATTTGATCAAACGTCATATTCTGTTAAACCTTGACATAATTTGATGCAGATTAGCTTTTTATGTATATCATATAGCAGGTGGCGCTGCTATGCAGCATTTTTCACGATTTTGCGATAGCTGTGTCTCAAAAACTAATGCACGGAATTTAGTCAAACTTCACATTCCACATAAATAGATCCTTATTAGGCTTGGGTCTATACTGTCTAAAGCTATCGATTTTGTGCACTTTGAGTAAGGAATTTTGGTTGTATACATCTAAGAGGCTGGGAGCCAAAATTCAATCATTTGTTTGAAAAATGCTATGCTTATATCTCCTTTTTAAATGCACACAATTCAACAAATCTATACCTTTAGAGTTTGTTATTATAGGCAAAGAATTGTCATTTAATTTTGGCACTGTGATTGAAATTTTGAGGCATTAACATGTATGGAGTAGAAGAAAATTTTGGGATTGGCACATCCGACTAGTTTCCACTTAATATTAATTCTTGTGGTCCTCAAAGAAGCCCGTCTGTTAATGACATCGCTTAATTTAATAAAATTCCCTATTTCACTGTCATATTTGAAAAGCATTAGGCTGTCAAGTCTGTCATCCCTCATTGTAGCTAGCAATATGTATTTTTTAAATTTTTATTTGACTAAATATTCTTTCATAAGATGCAACGCCATAAAGATAAGCTGCTGTGAATGTTAAGGTACGAGTATATAGTTTGACGGCGTGACCCAAATAGTCTTTGAATTTCATGGAATGAGTAAAAGGTTTGTTAAGTGAGTTGGGATTTGGTTTATTTCTATTTGATTCTGCAAGTTATGTACATCCGGTTTCTCATATCCAGGTGGAAACATTATTAACTTTTCCCTTGCACAATTGTAATTTAAATATGGAATGCATTGCTGCAATGTTCTCTTGATATAGGGAACATTGTCATTTAAGCCCATTACTAAATTCCCGAAATTTTCTTGTATTTCTTATAATTCTTTACTGTAAAACTTATGTATATCAATGTCCATTGTTGTGCTATTATTTTTATCTATTGCCTTTGGTGAAACCGTTTTCCTACGGTGCTTTCGGAACTCAGCTTCTCCAGTCACATCCTAATATTCATAATTGTTTGTGAGCTTGTCTGTAAGGAAATCTTTATTTCTTCAAAATTTTATTCAAGTGCAACGTGTCCGTGTTACAGTGCATGTCGATTTTTTCTTCAGTTGATGGACTGCTTTCATGGTCATATTTCTGTTCAGAATTAAAATCGTCCATTTTTTACCTTTTTCATCCTCGAATGGATTTTTAGATGCTCCAAAATCTTGCACGAAAACTATTTTCCTATTAAGAAGGGTTTCTTCGTCCTGAGATTTATCGTAACTTTTTAGAACAGTTTTAAACACAGAACACTGGACTTTTGGTTTAAAATTTTATCAACACATATAAATATAAACGAACAGGACTGATATATATTTCTGCACACAAATAAAAGTAAAATGTGACAAATTTGTCTAAACTAACGACTTCTTATATCCGCATTTGCTCATATAACGCTTTTTACTAAACAGCGAAGGTTTAACTCATTTTTGCGGCAAAAAAAATCACGAGAATGAGTAAAATATTGTCCAAAAATCGCAAAATTAGTCTAAAAGGTGGGAAAACTCATCAAATCTTCTTTCTCATAGCTGTGTTTCAAGTAGGTTACTACATTCCTTTCTGTTGTGCTACAAGTGATCTCCAATTTTCAAAAGAAGCTGCAATTCCTTTGGATTAAAATAGCTGTATTCTCTTTTGGGAGGAGAAGGGGAGGTAGGGTGAAATTTTTGAGAAAGGAACAAAGTTTTGGAGGAAATAAAGGAACTGGTTAGTCAGTTATTGATGGACAGGAGTAGAGAAATTTAGGTCTGGTAGATGTACAATATTTTTGTAGAACTGAAAAATACAATGATAGATTGAGTGTGACTGATTTCTTTTTGTATTTCTTTTGACAGTTTAACTTGTTTACTGTTGCAGTACTCAAAATAATCACCAAAACAATAAAAATTTAGTAATTTTTTTACTATTACTTTAAAAAAAGAAAATGTCCCAAAAATCTAGAATTTCCCAACTCTAAGCTCAAATTTCCCAACTTCACATATATTGGAGGGGAGGCTCCCCCCCATACCCCCATGGCGACGCCCCTGCCTGAGGGGCACGAGTTTTCATTTGATCTATTTTGCACACGGCTGGAAAGCAATAAATAGATTTTTTTCTCACATACCTTTTTAAAATTAGCCAAAATACGTATTAATAAGAAATGATTCACCTTGAGAATGTTGGAATAGCAAAGTCTGTAGAAAATATTTTTGATAATTATTAGTTTACATGCATAAAGTGTTTATTTATTGCATGTGTTTTTATTGTAATAAAATCTGACTAGTTACTTTAGCTTTGGAGCAATTTATGAAAAAAAAATTGAGTCCGACCTGTGATGACATATAAGAATGCATAGAATATTCGGTATCTATTCGGTATTCGGCCATGCTACCGAATATCGGTTAGGCTGAATATCAAACTACTTCAATACTACGTTCTGCCGAACATTCGGCCTGTCGCATACTCGGTTTGTCTGAATATCGAACTATTCGGCCAAACCGAATACTTAAAAATATCTTTTGAAAAATATTTTTAAAAACCTTTAAACCTTTTAACTGTCAATTTATAAAGATATTCAGAATAATTGAAAACAGAATCATATTTAAATGAAACAGAATGCCGTTACATTATTTGTTTGCGGTTTGATAAGTGTCACTTAAAAAAAATAACCATTAATGAGGACCTTCATAGAAATAAATTATGCACAAATGGAAATTTCTGAACAATGTCTTGTAAATAATCTGTCTTTTGCTTTTTCGCTAAAAGAGTGTTTCTAAAGAAAATGAGAAAACTTTCAGTTGTGATAATAGACGTCAAGACAGACCATTTTTGCCCAAGAAACCAGTATCGCAATCAGCTTAATCAGTCAAAATAAAAAATACAGTGTATCTCATCTCACTTCATGTCAAACTTAGATTTTCATATGTTACTTTAACGATAATGAAGATATCATTAACTATATTTTCAAAAGAGTTACTTTGATTTCTGTGACATATGATATCATGAGAAGTGCCACAAATTGTGTGTGTGTGTAAAGTTTACTTGTAAAAAGGTCTTGTTTATCAAAATGGAAGTATCTGTGTTAAGTATTATGAAAAATTGTTTCAAAATTTAATTTTTTAATATCTTTAAACTTTAAATTCGGCCTAACAGTCAGTATTCGGCTACTCAAATATTCGGTATTCGGTTTACCTGTAGACCGAATATTCGGTATTCGGTTACATGTAGGCCGAATATTCGGTATTCGGCCAAAATCACTATTAGGTGCATCCCTAATGACAGATAAATTTTCTGAAATATCAAATCCCTGCATTGGACTTTACCCACGAATGGCAACAGCCACGCCTGTGCGGGAATTTCCCCTCCGCAAAAGACTGCTTATTGGACGAAGGGGAAGCAGCGTGAAAATGTTCGTCACGCCTATTGGTGTTTCTCCTCTGTTTACCCGCAGCTGACGCCACATGGGTAAAGTCCTTTACCCAAAGAACTTTTAACTGATAAGAAGAGAGGCTACTACTGCTTTCCGCATGAACTGTTTCACTGGCTGGCGAGGGTTGTTTCTCATCACGTCTACGGAGCCTTTCCTTCTTTACGCTAGAAGTTTTTACATTGACCACGTGATCAAAACGTAGATGGAATATCCTCCATTATTTCGATATCCTCCATTTCCTTACTTTTTAAATATTTACTCCATGAGGTATATCTCCCTGCACCCGGGCAGTCTGATTTGCGTCGCTGACCAAGCTCTTGAACAGACCCTTATATAAAAGACTCATTCCGGTGAGTCCACACTTCGTTATTTATTAAATGTAAACAAGATCAAGATGTCTACTTCAATAACAGCAGAACTTCGAACGAATAGCAAAAAGCCTACAAGTAATTCTGTTATTTGTTCTTTTTTAATAAAATGTTTTGTTTGAACCAGTGAAAAATCGCGTGTCGCGTAATATTGACATGAAATTTGCTCTTTCACTTGGATGTAATATTTTTCTAACTGGCCAGTTTCTGTTTTGTGACATTAAAGGTTAAATTGGTTATCGCAAATATTTATAATTATTGCAAAGAGGAAAAATGTGTAATGTTATTTTCGGAAGCCTACTAAGTTTCTCACTATCAGTCGGCATAATTTATGAGTTATGAATATCAAATATCAGTCATTTTGTCAAATTGCTGTAAGAAAATGAGGTACAGATGTCATATTCGCCCCATATTGGCGCGATTTTTTTCTGTCGGCAATATCATATAGGCAACAGGTACTTAACTTGCGCCAAAGTGTCGTTATTTTGCTTGATGTGGTAACCCGGATTATGTTGTTTATGCTGTTGATGGTTTCGCCAAATTGGCAAACGAAAAAAATCGCGCCCATATGGGGCGAATATGACATCTGTACCAGTGAACCATACACCCTCAAAAAATAAACTAGCGTAGATGTGCCAGTAATGGACACCGCTTGAAGTTTTTGGTTCATAAAAAAATAACTAATAAATATTTAGCTTTAATTATTTTTTTTGGTACAGATGTCATATTCGCCCCATATTGGCGCGATTTTTTTCTGTCGCCAATATCATATAGGCAACAGGTACTTAACTTGAGCCAAAGTGTCGTTATTTTGCTTGATGTGGTAACCCGGATTATGTTGTTTATGCTGTTGATGTTTTCGCCAAATTGGCAACCGAAAAAAATCACGCCAATATGGGGCGAATATGACATCTGTTCCATTTTTTTAATAATTCCCCCTTGCTTGTTTTATAAAATGTGTTATTGCTGACACTTTTAATCAAACCAATCAGGAAGCAGAAAATAATGTTTCAAAGTTTCGCTGTTTTTCTGCGAAAAACTTAATGAAGAAGCTAAGAGCTGGCTTTGTTTAATTAATTTATATATTATTTATTTTCTTGCAAAATTTGAATGTTTTTGTTTGAGTAGCAATAGAAAACTTAGAATTTTATATACTAAAGGCCATTTACAAAATTTCATTTATTTTTAAGGTTATAAGAGGGGGTGGCCATTACTGGGATGGTTAATTGGTCATTTTCCAGTAATGGACACCCCATGTAGACACTGCAAAAAATGCAATTTCGCTAATGTTTATAGTGCATAAAATATTTTGACTTAACTGAAAACCTAAATAATCAAATTTAATTTTTAAATTATAATTACCAAAATGTAATAACACCAAAACTTTGAGATATAAATAGCTGCTTTTGAGTTATTTTATGTGATTAATAAAATTTCAATACTTTATTTATTTATTTATTTTTTTATTATGCATATGTACCTTGCATATTTTATAATCTGGCAATCAAACCAGCCAGGAAGCAGAAAATATTGTTTAAGAGCACAGTCAAAGAGGGGCTCATAGGGCTTAATCCCTCTCCATTTAAATAAAAATGATTAAGTTACAGAAGTTATTAAAAATCTATTTTCTGTCTTAAATGTTTCCTTATTCATCTCTGACAAAAAAAAAAAAAAAAAAAAAAAAAAAAAAAAAAAAATGTAATATTAATGAAAGTTATAGGTAACATTCATGAAACTAGTGAATCTGCAGATCAGTGGCCTCAAACATCAGTTGTAGGTACTACCTACAGTTTTATTTTGAAATTATTTTACTTAGTATTTAAAATATTCAACTCACAATATCATTTCTTTCATATTTGTAGTATTAATTATAAATGATATATCAAGTAATCTCTGGAAGATTAATTGTTAAAAATAGTGAGACAAAACTAAACTCTAATACAGTCGAGTCTCCATATAACGAAATCAATTGTTCCAGTAAAAAATTCGTTATATAGAGAAATTCGTTATATAGAGAATGAGTAAAAATTCTTATTTAATGTGCAAATTTTGAACAAAAATTACTTTTGAGGTGTTTAATTAAGAATTTGAAATGTTTAACTATAAATATTAACCTAATATTGTATTTCTGAATTATTTAAACAGTTTCAAAAAAGAGAACAGACATTTATTTGAAAGTATAATAAAAATCTCATAACGAAAACTTACATTAATTTTAGACGAAGAAATCTGTAATTTTTCGATGTTTTGATTTCAAAATTGTTACACTCTCGAAAAAATGTTCACACTTTAGCAAGGAATGAAAAATTGTATCGGGAACATTTTATTCCGTTTGAATTCTCATTCACCTTAAAAACTTCAATTACCTTTCTGATCCCTCTCTTATATGTATAACAATCCAATTGACACTGTTTTAAGAAGTATGTTCGAAGATGTGTGTGTGGGGGGGGGGGGGAGATTTAATTCATTGGGCATAAAAAACAAGGAGATTAAAGGTAGAAAAGTAAGATAAAAAAACTCAGTACTGAACGATAAATCACTAATCAGTGATGGAAAATTGATTCCATGTGATTTGGAAGCTTTTTTAAAACCATAAATAAAGAATATTTTATGAAAAAATTCGTTATATGGAGATAGATATTTCGCTATATGGAGACTGTTTTTAATGAGGTCATGGGAAAAAGGGACCGTTCCTACTAAAAATTCGTTATATAGAGAAATTTGTTGCATGGAGTTTCGTTATAGAGAGACTTGACTGTATTCCAAAACTTTTTTTTTAAATTACCTTTAAAATCCTCCACTGTTTCAATAATTTGATAGCTGTAATTGCCTGGTATTTAGTATTTTAAACTATCCATCTAAAATAATTAAAACATTGATCTTATAATTACAATAATTGATGCAAACAGATTATCACAAATATTTTATCAATTACTGGTATCAGAATAACAAACAATACATAGCAATTATATCTACTTACAAATGAAACTTCGTAAATGTACAGAGCAGAGCCTTGGCAGGTGCAGCTTTCATAATGAAAATAAGTGGAAAATTCACTAACTTTTTTTCATACTCGTACACAATAGAAGGCTAAAAACCTCAAAGAAACAAAACCTCAAACTGATGCTCCTTGAATTAAAACAAAATAAAATATTCTTTTCAGGTTAGATATCTAAATTAAAAAAAAAAAAATGATCAAAATAAAAAATATCCTACTGTTACTAAATAAAACGAACTGAAGGGTAATTTAGGCATCGGTTTTTCGGTAGCACTATTGCACTGGGCTCCGGAGCCCTGTATTTATGAGCTCTGGTGAATTCCAACCAATATTTAAAAATTTAAATATTTACTGAAAACAAAGAAGTACCGGAGCTGAGCTCCGGTGCAAATTAAGCCCTGCCTACATCTGAACTGAAAGTTTCATTGTTTACTTCTGTTATGATGTTAAGATTTTAGGCATTTGGGGATTTGAGGGAGTTTACTGTTTAAATATGCATCTAGAGCATATATTTTTTAATTAACTTAAAAAAAATTTAAATGAACTAATTAAATTTAAAATTTAATTATGCACCTTATTTCAAAAATTTTTAAACTTATTTTTAAAAAAAAGATGAAAAAAAAAAAGAATTAATACATAAAATACACAATTAACCAATATAAAATTAAAACTGATTCTTCAATTTATCTAACTCATTCTGATACCTGAAATCTGTGTATTAAAAATGTTTATTGTTTGCTGTAACAATTTATTCAATAATCTTGTTAAAAGTGTAGCTTATTTGCAATGTGGAGCTTATAATAAAATTTGGTTTGTTGTTCCAACATGCTATTTTTGACAATGTTAGGTAATCGCTAAAATGCATTCTGGGGCATTTTAACCACTCCATTGCTGCAGGCTCAAAATTTGAAAAGGTTCAGATGCATTTATTTGTCCAAGAATCAAAAAAAAAAAAATGAATCATAAGAGTAATTAATGTAATTAACCATAAGATGGAACTCAAAATATCATATGCTGAAAAGATTGCATGAATTAAAGTGACCTCTTTGCTTTAATGCTGCTATAAACGAAATAATAAATTTACCCACAGTTCAATGACAATTACTGGAAAGTGTTGTAAAAAATTGTTATTGCCATTCAAAGAAATCGCAGCATTGATGAACTCAAATGAATAGATCATATTAGAAGTAATACCCATCAATTAAAGCATTCTTACATTTTTTGGAAAAAGAAAGTTCCAATCAATTTTGTTGTAATTGGATGAAAGGGGCATTAAAAAGTGAATTGGAAAAAATATTAACATTTGAGAAAAATGAAAACAAGGCTAATGAGAATCAGCAGGATACTATTGAAATTCAAATCCAAAAACATTTTCATTATTTTATAGCAACTCTGCTGTTTTGTTTATCCTCGATTTAAATTGTCATTTTTTACTGAAAAATACTAACATGTGGAATTAAAAAAATGCTTAAAAAAAATAAAGCTGTAGAACTGATGCATAAAAATCAACCTAAAATTCAAAATCCACAAAAAAAAAAAAATCAGCATGAAAATACTATTAGTGATGTCAGTGTAGATGATCCAAAAGAAAAGACACCAGAAAAATGTTCTTTTATTTTTTGCAATCTTTTGATGAGATTGTGAATGAACAGAGAATAATTATGACTATAACACTAGATCGGAAATTTAATATGAAGAAATAGTAGAAAAAGAGATCACTTTTTTAGTTAGAGAGTTACTGGGTAAAACAAACAGAATATAGTAAAACTTTTTCCATCATGTGCAAGCTTGCAAGAACATTCTTATTTGCACCTTCAGGCAGTGTTTACAGTGAATGCATTTTTTCTGAGGCAGACCAAATTTACAATAATAAAAGAAATGCACGTGTCTACCTCCTGAAAATGTAGAATGAATTGCCATCTTTGCACCATAATCTATGCTATCACAAATTAAAATATTCTTTTACTTTATTTGTTGTATTTTTTGTTTTTACAAACTTTGATTTGCATTGGTTTTTCTTAACTTTTTTATTTTTTGTAGACAAAGGCACATTTTTATATACCAAGTAAATGTTTTTTTTTTTTTTTTAATGAATAATTGCATATATTTATATTCAAATACATTTTACAGACCAATTGTAAATTCCTTTGTCTTCAATAATGCTTAAAAAATGAAATTCTTACAACTGCTCGGTATTGGCAAAATACCAAGTACTCGGTAGCTCTAAAACTTTTAAGACAAAAAAAAAAAAAAAGTTTTAGCAACTTGTATGACTTAAAAAATTCTCTTTATTTAAAGGAGGATGCCTTGATCCCTATAACCGTGTAATTATTTTAAAATTAAATAATTTTTCAGTAATACTGTTACATATTTTGCCTTTCTTTGATTGTAAATTATCTTTCTTTTTTCCTTTTCCTTCAATAGATAGTGCCTTTAAACAACAGAAATTGCCAGCATGGCAACCTATCCTTACAGCCGGAACAGTTTTACCAACTTTCTTTATAATTGGATTGGCTTTTATACCTATCGGCATAGGTCTGCTAGTATCTTCAAATCAGGTTGTTATATTTAAAAAAAATCTCCCATTGTTATCTTACTATTACTATTACTATACATGATATAATATTTAGCTCTTCTTATCTGTATTAAAAAGTTACATGGAAATTGTTATTATTTTATATAAGCATCTTGATGTGTATTTAATGTATAAGTTACATTATTTTGTTACCATTTATGTATGTATATGGATATTTTTATGGGTGTAGATTCCCGAAATCTAGAAGGAGCCTGTGGCTCCTAAACCCAACAATTCCACTGTGAAACAAATTCAGGAATGCATATGGAAAAAAAAAAAAAAACTTGAAATCAAAGTGAAAAATAATTTGTGTAATGTTCACACATGTACAACAAAACACAGACATCAAATGTGTATATTTAATTTAATCATAAAATTCTTTAAGTTTTAATCTAAAAATGTTCTAAATTACGATATCTATGCAATCTCAGAAAATATCAAACCAATTTCAAAAGTAATGGCAACAAATTGATAGTGACAGTCCCTGCTCTAACATATACTATATTTTATGTTGGTGCCACGCCACTTGGGGGTTACATAAGCAAAAAACTTTTTAGATTGCAATTTTTGTGATACTGAAGGGGTTAGCAACTTGAAATTTGGCATGGTAGTTACTTAAAAGATGTAAATCCTATATAATAACAGTCGAAAAAAAAATTCAAAATTTAAAAGGGGTTAAAATGTTCGAAAAGCATTCTAAAAATGTTCTGAATTGTGAAAAAATTGTTATTCTAGGCAATTGTTAAAGATAGAAACTTGAAATTTGGCGCAGTAGATATTTACAAGATATAAATGCTCTCTAAAAACAGTTTCTAAAGAATTTCAAATTTAAAAGGGTGAAATGAGCGAAAAGTGTTCTAAAAATATTCTAAATTACGATTTTTATGAAATTTCAGAAAATACCAAATAGATTTCAAAAGTAATGATTGCAAATTGGCAGTGACAGTCCCTACTCCAACATAGGCTACATTTTATGTCCGTGCTACTACCAAGGTGTGAGATGAAATCTCACAGTGTTTAAATCATGTTATTTTATTTCTTTTGGCCTTACACATCGATGTTCTTTAAACTTAAATCCATATTTATTTTTGTATCAGTTGTACATCGGCAAATTTTCTGCCGTTTCATCGCACTCTGAACTGATATCCTTCTCTTCTCCGATCTGCACGTATTGTGATGACGTCATTGGAGCACCATATCTCGCAATATAAGCATTGAGTGGATGTCAACCTTTTCGAAGGCGTGTTTAATTGCCGAGCATAGAGCAAATGAAAATAAAAGTTTTTAAATGTATTCTTTCGGATTTGTTTATTAAGATATTGCCTAATTTTAAAAAATTTTCTAATAGATTTAAATCTTTTCTTTACGATACTTTTGTAAACCCTGTTTCTTACTATAAGTTAAAAATTTTGTTAATTTTAAATCAGAATTTGTTTTGTTGATGTTGCTGTCATGACATAGTTTCTCTCTGTTCTAAAAAAAAGTAACTACCACCGCTGTCAGTTTTGAATTTTTTGTGACCGGAGGTCTTTCTTCGTTAATATTAAGAAAAATAAAGCATACAAAAATATGAAAATCGGTAGTATTATACAGAAATGTTTGATAAACACGCTGATGCAGACAGTTTTCAAATCGAAGAATTATTTTAAGAGATATTTAATGCTAAATTTGGACAAAATCATTCCACTAAAAAAGTTTTATAGGAGCAAAAACTATTCATGGGAATTTAATCATTTTTAGATCATTTTATACGTTTGAAGTTCCCAGTGTGCAGACTGTATTTCTTTTTTTAATTTGACTTAATCTTTTGAGGTTTTATTTCTATTTTAAATTCAAATTTTCAGCATTTCTAAAGATATTTCTTACATACTTTAGAAAGTGATATTAATTTAAACTGTTGCCAACTGTATAAACAGCGCAAACAATAATGTTTGCTTCAAATAAAAATATATATATTTAGTATAAATAAATAAAAAAAATATTTACACGTGACTATTATAAACAGAAAAAACCATTTGGAATTAGAATTAAATAATTATTTACAAAAAGCAGGAACTTATTAAAAATTACGTCATAAAAACTATATTTACACGTGAATTTTAAGAGAAAGGAAATTGTAAAATAATAAATTCATTAACATGCATTAGAAGTCTTAAATAAGAGAAATTATGTCATATTTACGTCACATTACAGTTATTACATAAAATGAACACAAAATAATATTGCAAAACAGTTTAAATTTAGAAATTGCGCTAGACATTTATTTGATATTTTGAGAGGATACTTTTCAACTATTTTTGTTAGGAAAGTGCAAATAATATTTCATTTCTAACACAAGTATTTTCACGTGAATATTAGAAAGAGAAAGAATAGCTTGGTCAAAATTATGCCAGATTAAAATCTATTAATTTAAAATGTCTTATTTAAAAGAACTTTCTTTTCGCTTTGTTAAAAAATACCGGGAGACAAAGACTCAGTTTACTTAATTCCTTTTATATTAGCTTATTTGAAATGTTTAGCTTATTTTACTTAATCAAAGATGAAAACAGCGATTGTATCTTTGGTACTACTTAGTTATCCCGTTAACCAAAAATCTATCATTCGCCAAACTATAAGATTAAATGCCAATAATGGTTGATCGTAAATGTCACATTGACTTGACTTTAAGCAAGTTACACGTGTCTACGTCATCAAGTTATTTTTATTTTGATGTTTTATTTGTATTTTTATTAATGTTGCACTAATTTATTTGTTCTTTCATTATTTAAAATAAAAATTATGTCAATTTGCATAATTTGGTGAGTGCTTTGGCGATTTATATAATTTGGCAAAATTGGTCGACGGGTTAATCAAGTAGTACCACAGCGGATTTGGCCTTAAAATTCCCCAATCAAAGAGAAATGAATAGAAATCCATTTATAGGGATATCTCCACTGTTTTTTAAATTATAAATCAATCTTCCGAAATCTTTTTAATACCGATCAAATTAGCGTACTCTTAGAGCCTGTGGTTTCTGAATGGAGGTTGACGAACGTAGCTCGTAGGGAGCAGAGCCTGCTAGTTGTCTTAAAAAGATTGCGGGCTCCGGCCACGGATGCGGAGTCTAGCAAATGGTATCCGAAGAATGTCTTCGTTGTTAAATCTTGTTTAAATTATTTTCTGATGTCGTGGAAAAGATTTTAATTATGTTTTTCATCAATACTAAATTCGATTTATGCTGTACTTTAACTTTTAAAGAAATATCTTCAAGTGGGGTAGATGATTTCATTGGCAAGAATTAATTTATGAGCGGTGACCAATGGGAAGTCTTTTCTTCTCTTCAAAAAAAGATGGAATAAACTTTTAATTTATACTCTTATCAAGTCTCCACTTCATTTTATTACAGACGACACGATCCAAGTAAGAACCAAATGGTTATTGCAATTTACAACGCAATTTACTTTAATAGAACATCATGACTAATTTTCCTATAATTAATTGCTCAACAAAAATTTTATTACCACATTTAATAAATATTAATATCACACAGGGCAAGAAAAATTTGAAAAATTTTATGTGGTGGAAAAAAAATAGATGTCCGAATAAAAAATTTACATGCCCGACTTTTTGCACTTCTAAATTTCTTGGCTGTAATTTTAAAGATGGTAAAATATAGCATAATCTATAGAGCAATAAAGGATACCCTGAATATTTTTTATTTAAGGAAATATAAAATTCTTAGGATTCAATTTTTTTAAAATAAATGATTCTCATTTAATAAATAAAAATTACATCACAAAACTAATTAAACATTCTTTTATTATAAGTTATATTCTCTACATTCGATTGCTAGTGTAGAGAATGTCCACTAATGTGTCATGTACCTTTGGCAGTCGATTGCCAGCGAGGGGCCATAGGTACAAGTGTCAGGTCAGGGCCATCAATGCTCGCCTTAAGTCAATCATAGTTTCTGCCAAAAGGCTAGAGCGAAGGGAGATTTAACTCAATTCATACAGCTAAAGCCCTTTTCACATGCAGATGTACTATGCAAAAAACAAAACATTATTTCAACAAATAAAAGTATAGTATTTATGATATCTTGTTTGAGTTATAGCTGCAGATAGCTATATTAAATGTCTTTTCTAACTTTCACTGATCACAGATAGCATCTCAAATCCTCACTGTTTCCATCCATCTCTCTTGCATCTCAAATGGCATCAAAAATATATGCCCGTTCGGGCATGTTAATAAGAATAACACATGCCCAATTGGAAATTTTACATGCCCCAGCCATGTCAGGCAATAGATTTTTCGAGCCCTAGCTACTACCATCAGAGGGTTTCAAAAGCAAAAAAGCTCTTAATTGAGATTTTTGTGATACTGAAGAGGCTAGAAACGTGAAATTTGGCATGGTAGTTACTTATAAGATATAATTATTCTCTAAGAACAGTAAAAAAAAAAAAAAAATTAAAGAGGGGTGGAAATGCCTGAACAGCATTCTTAAAACATTCTAAATTGCGATTTCTATGCAATTATTAAAGGTAGAAACTTGAAATTTGACGTGGTAGATACATATAAGATATAAATCATCTCTAAGAACAGTTATGAAAAACAATGAGATTTAAAAGGGCGAAATAAGCGAAAAACATTCTAAAAATGTTCTAAATTATGATTTCTATCGAATTGTTAAGGATAGAAATTTAAAATTTGGCATATAGATACTTTTAAAACACAAATGCTCTCTAAGAACAGTTTCTAAAAGATTCAAAATTTAAAAAGGTGAAATGAGTGAAAAGCTTTCTAAAAACTTTCTAAATTACAACTTTTATGGAATCTCAGTAAATACCAAGCCAATTTTAAAAGCAATGGTAACACATTGATGGTGATAGTCTCTTTTTCAACATAAGCTATATTAAATATATATAGAAAACTATATGTAAGAGAAACGACACTTTCACCTTAATACTTTAAGTTAAAACATGAATACATTAAAATGATTCTCAGTTTTTATTACTAAAATAGGTGCTAAAAATACAATTAACCGGTTTTAAAACATTAAAACCAATAATCAGATGGTAAAAACTTCCTGAGCGCTTTCGACCAAGCCCTGGTCATCATCAATGGGGTGAGAAAATGAGAAGAAGACCTTCAGAATGCATACCAGTATAAATAACGCAGGGCGATTCCAAAAAACTGTAAAAAGGGGGACCCCCTAAAAAGAACCGCAAGTTTCGTCAAAGGATCGCGAAATATTTCGTCAAAAGTTCGCAGAAAAAACTGCAAATTTCGTCAAAAGTTTGCGAAAGAACCACAAATTTTGTCAAAAGATCACGAAACCACCATGAATTTCGTCAAAAGATCGCGAAATAACTGCAAATTTTGTCAAAAGATCACGAAACAACCACGAATTTCGTCAAAAAATCGCAAAACAACCGTGAACTTCGTCAAAAGGGGCGAAATAACCGGGAATTTCGTCAAAAGATCGCGAATTTTGCCAAAAGGGGCAGAATAACCGCAATTTTCTCCAAAACATGGTGAAATAACCGGAAATTTCGTCAAAGGAACGGGAAATAAACCCGCAAAATGAACACAAATTTCGTCAAATGATCGCGAAATAACTGCAAATTTCGTTAAAATGTCACAAATTTCGTCAAAAGAGGGCAAAATAACCGTGAATTTCGTCAAAAAAAAAGGCGAAATAACCACAAATTTTGTCAAAAGATTGCTAAAAAACGAGAATTTCGTCAAATGGCCTTGCAAAAAACATAGTAAGTGCTAGGTGTGGATTCCCCACCCCCCTTCCATCACCTTACAGAAAATTTGCTGTGAATTTCAGATTTTTTTTTTCACTCAGTATCACGCTCGTCATATATATTCACACATAAGTTGAGAAATATTGGAAAAATAAATTTTATTTTCTATACCTATGGTAATGCAGCATTTACCTATAACATGCCGTAAAATTTTGGGGAAATTTTCATGTGGATTGGGGGAAATGTTGGGAATAGAAACATTTTCTGCACCCCTGATTAAATGTCATTTGGACTTTAAATCAATATCATTCTTAACTGATTGTATCATATTTTTAAATTGTTGTTCAGAAAGTTGCACCCCCCCCCCCCCTCTCCCCTCTGATGCCAAGCCTATGCTGAAATATATGCAGTGGTGAAATCAATAAACTACATATTTTTCTGATAATTCCAGGCTCATAAATTGCAAAAATTGCCTCAAAAATGTAAAAAAAACTAGCCAATAGTTTTTAAATTAAGTCTAAAGTTAAGAGAAAACCATGTGACTAGAAAACACTGCGTGATTGGTTGTGACGTCACTGTTCACGATATGCCAATGTTTACATTTTGTTAGCAAGCGGTGTTTTGTGTCTAGTCTAGGCCTGTCTGTGTTTTGCAAGCATTTAAAATTTTTCTTTACCTCTGAATTTATTTGTGCTTTGATGTTTATTATATTTTATCAATCTCTCTTTTTAGCTTTATTTATGGAAATATATTTGAAAATCGGCTTTTTTCTGTGATTTTTTGACAAAATTCGCTATTTTTTTCCCGATTCTTTGGCGAAATATGCTTTTTTTTTTCACGGCCCTTTTACAAGAATCTTTTTTTTTTTTTTTCCGCGATATTTTGATGAAATTTGCACTTTTTTTGCGATCCTTTGACGAAAATAGACTTTTTCTGCTGTTTTTTGACGAAGTTATGCATCCCACGGGACACAAGAGCTATTTTTTGCGCCCTGTGTCTGATTTTTTGCATAATTTACGCGCGATAGCGCGTCCGCGACATCACTGTGAAAATAAAATATTATATCCTGCATTAAAGGATGGATTTAAAAAAAATCTACTATGTTACTTTCTTTCTTTTCAACAAACTGAAAACACAACTTCTCATTGTAAAATATTAGTTAAAGCTTTTTCAATATTACATTTAAGAAAAGTTGTATAGATAAAAAAAAAAAATAATAAAAAAACCAGTTATTTTAAATAAGCACCAACGTACAGACTTGAGAGAGCCTATTATATTTTCATAAAAGTATGATATGTTGTTACTCTGCATGAAATGCCAATACATTCAATTGTCACAAAAGCCATTTTTTTTTCCTTGTGATTGTATTGCATACCGCTGTTTTAAAACAAACTTCGCGGCAAATTTCTACTGTATAACGGTTATTGTTGGAAAATCATGGGTTGATTCAGGCAAAATTTGGGGCCTGTTTAGGGCCCTTTCACAAAAGTCTATTTAATAAAATAGGCCCCTTCACAAGAATAAATTCAATAAAATGGGCCCCTTCACAAAAATAAATTCAATAAAATGGGCCCCTTCACAAAATTTCTTTTAATGAAATAGGTATCTTTGTAAAATTCTTTTTCATAAAAACTGTTTCAAATTGTGTAATTTGAAAATAAAACCAGGTCACGAAAAACAAAAATTTTAGCAAGGGGATTTAAAAAAAGTTTTTGCCAATAAATTCTTGGTTTGAATTTCAATAACTGGCTATCAACTTTCGTTGCAAAATGTTATTTTTCACAAAAATATAATAAAATTCACATAAATAACTTTTACCTTTCACAAAATGGGCCCCAAGAATAAAAACCTGCATCAACCCCTGAAAATAGTGGTAGTCAATTAAGAAACTTCAGTGATAACCTTGTTTTCTAGGTACTACATCTTTTTTTTATTTTCTTCTATCTTCAATAGAAGAAAATATTGTAATCAAAATTTTTTTCAACTTCCGGTTTTCGACGGATTTACACGTTTTACAGTTCAGAGATCCCAAATAATATGTTTATACAAAATGTCTGTCTGTCCATGTGTCGCCATTGTATCATCAAAAAGTGTCTGAAGTTATGCATAAAATTGAACCAAATTTTTTGTGTAAGGTTTTGGTTAGCAGGTCCTCCTTCAATTTAGAAATATTCTGCCAGAAGGGGGTGCTGTAATAAGGATTTTTATGCCATTTTCAATATTGTGCCGGCAAAAAGTATATAAAGTTATCTATAGAATTGAACCATATTTTTTGTGTATGTTTCTGCCTATGGCAAGCTGAAAAGAAAAGCTTCCCTGAAGTTAAAAAAAATCTGGCTGAAGGGGGCACTGTAATAGCGATGTCTGTGCCATTTTCATTATTGTACCATCGAAAAGTGTATGAAGTTATGCATAGAATTGAACCAATTTTTTTGTGTATACTTTTCGTTATGATAAGCAGGTCCATCCTGAATTTGAAAAAATTGGGCCGGTAGGGGGCACTTCAATAACTTCATTTTTATTATTGTACCGTAGAAAACTGATTAAAGTTATGCATAGAATTGAACCAAATTCTTTGTGTGTGTTTCTGGCTATGGCCAGCAGTTTCTCCTTGAATTTAAAAATATTCTGCCGGAAGGGGTTGCTGAAATAGCGATGTTTCTGCCATTTTCTTTATTGTATCATTGAGAACTGTTTAAAGTTATACATACAATTGAGCGAAATTTTTGTGCATGTTTTTGGCTGTGGCCAGCAGTTCCTCCTTGAATTTGGAAATATTCTGCGGGAAAGGGGTGCTGTGGCAGTGATTTTTGTATAATTTTCTTGATTTTTCGTAGTTCTATTGCCATCGGTGGCTCATACAGCGACGGGAACTCGCGTCCTGCTATGCCGGCTATTTGCAAACAGCTGATGACAACAGAACAAGGAAAAACTATTGATTTAATAAATATCATGATCTAGATTAACTCGTTTTTACTCCGATTAATTGACTGAAGCAGAAATTTAAGATAAAAATCAAAGTTGGTACAGTATTAAACTAATAATATTGAAGTATTAACATGTGTAACTACATTTTGAATTATTAAGATGTATGAGATAGAAGAAAGTTTTGGGATTGGCACATCCAACTAGTTTTTACTGTATAATTACTACATACTCACAACTCCTCCCCCCTTCCCTGCATGCTTATTATAGCATGTTGAAATAATTTCATGCAAGCTAGAGAACAAAATCCAGAGAGAATATTTTGGAATAAATGTGCCAATAGTCTGCTGCCAAAGCAGTTTTGTATGGAGAAAGGATGGATTTTTTTAAATGGGGAAAAAAATATTCTTCTGTTTCGTTTTATAAACTGTTCACTTATGTAGTTTCTGAATAGAAGAACCTGCCAACTTCTTGCATTTTTGAATAAAACAAATAAAAAATGTGTCAGAAAGAAGCCAATTTGGATTTTAAAACTACCCTAATAAAGACTATAAGCATGAAATATACTAAATTAAGAACAGCTAAGAACTTTTTGCTAGAACCTTTCGTGCGAGACAAGTTTTAACATAGCATCATAAATTATTATTAAAAATCCAAAAACAAGCTTGTACCATTTTTTGTTCAAAATGAACGACTGAAACAGCATAGTATTTTTTCGATAGGGGTGCTCCACCCCTAGTTAGAATGTTTTTTTTTTACCACAGTTAAAAATTGCCTTCCAACGACCAGTTCAAAAGCCCTCTTGATGAAATAAATGTTATTAATTTGTAATTAAATGTGAGAACTGCCCTACAGTTAGGTTCAGCAATTATTATTATTATTTATTATTCCATTGATGTAAATTGATCTTTTCGGAATTTACAGCCCAGGTTATTTGTTCCTTTATAACTCAAACTAACAAATACATTAATGTTAACTAAAAGATTTGGTCTTATATGTAAAATGGGCATATAAAATTCCTTTATGTCGTTGTAATAACAGATAGAGGAATAACTCACAATTTAGAATAATTAAATTCCACGTTTCACAAATTAAATTATAGCATCAGTTTCAAATAAAAAACTTAGACAATATGTTTTAATTTGCATACTACTACCTGGATTATTAATTACACAGGATACAAAAATTAAAAAATTTAATGCACATAGTTATAATATGACTATGTTAATGTCAGTCATAATAAATAATGTAACTTGCCGACTTTTACACTTTAGGTGTAAAAATGTACACTTTTTGACAGTTTTTTACACTTAGGATACTTATTTTTATACTTTTTGCAGTTTCTTTGAAGTTTTATTTTTCTTCCCTTAAATTATGAATTACTTTCTAGTTGCTTTTAATAACTAAGTTGTGAATGGAAGAAATATATTTAGTATTCTTAAAGGAATGAGTTGAGGTTTCATTGTTAAAAATAACCAGAGGGAAACTTTTAATTTTCATTGTATGCAAACAGAAGTGGTGCTTTGAATAAATTTTTCAGCATTCTTTAAAAAGCAAAAATCAAGTAAAAAGATCAATGTCTTTAAAATCAGTTTCTTAATGAGTGTCTGTTATATTTTTTATATTTTCGTCACCACGTTACCTTTATATAACAGTTATCAATGTATTATTCAACAATATTCATCTATTATGTGCTTTAAAAAAAAGTAAATATTTATGTGTTATTTAAAAAATGGGTTATATGGGTCTTTGTTGTTAAAAGTTGTATGAAATAACCCTTTGCGCGTTATTTTACACTTTGCCATTTTCAAAAGTTGGCAGGTGTGATAGAGATTTTAATCTTTAGCTGTGATTGAACGTAGAAGGAGATGCAATAACCAGTTTAAAAAAAACTCCAATCTGGTAAATGAAGATGTTTATTCCATCATAAAAGCAACAGGGAGAGGTACAAGGGGGAAGGCATAACAAGACACTTCTTAGTGCCTCTTTCACAGACAGCGTCAGGGCGAAAAGTGAGTTGAATATGCAGTTCCAACTTTCTTGCTTGGCGGACTACAATATCGCCAATCTACAAGTATTTTGCGCCATGCACAAGAGACACGGAAACACATTGTCTGGTATGGATTCACCAAATGCATACGGTAGGCTTCTGCCATATATGAATTGTGTAGGGGTGCCAGATTGTGGGTTGCTAAAATTCCTGAATCATGAGAGGCGCAATATAATCTGTATTTTGATACAGCTGCGGTTAAGTGTAAAAATAAAAATGTTTCTGGATAAAGACATAGGGTGAAAACTGACCGAATTCGTTAGGCGAAAAAGGGCATGAGAATGTATTTTTCTAGAATAGATGTTAGGTCAAAGATTAACAACGTGCATTGCCACAAAAATGCAGAATTGCCATACATATGAACAAAAGGTGTGAATGTTAAAGTGTAGTGCGAAAATAATTCTAATGAATAGATTGCATGTTAAGTGATTTTAAATGATGAGTTATATTCATGCCCAAATAAGGAAGTGACCGAAGTTAAAATGCTTTTGTTACTAACAGTCTGCAGTAACGTTTTTCTACAAGGTTAAATCGTATGTGTGAGAAACTCTCAAAGTAGAATTGAAGACTGAATCACTGATTTATTTTATTAAAGAAGTGAGTAACTACAATAATTTAATTTAAATGTGAAGGGCTATTAATACAATCGATTTAGCTATTAAATGTTAAACTTAAATTAGGGGCTGTGTGACTATAGTACCCTAAAATAAATAAAGTATTAAACAGAATTTTAAATGAAACTGGGGGTGGGGTGGGGGGTGGTTATTGAACGCAAACATATATAACGAGATAATCGTTATAGCAGGTATGGTAATACAGACGAATTTTATAACAAGGAGTAATAAAAGCCGATAGGTCAAGCGTAGTATCCAACATACTATAATCGCTCTAAATGTGTATCAACAGATGAAGTGCGCTTGTTGTCATGAACTGTGACGTCACAAGACCGCCGTAGGAAAAGTATCATTTTCTCAACATGATAAATAGTGTGATATAAAAGCCATTATAAATCAATAATTATAGCTCAGAATAAAAAAATATTTTTTCGTTTTCTATTGTATAAAGGTAAAATTACGTGAAAATTCTCCATTTATATAATGTCAGAAAGTTCAATGTTATTTATCTCTTAATTTAATATATGTATCTTTTATTATGTGAATGCCATCTAATTTTTTATCATCCTTTAATAGGTGCAGGAGTATCAAGTTGAATATACACGTTGTAATAGTACTAAAAACAGTACAATTCCATGTGATGACTTCCTTGCTAATGGAGAACTAAACTGTACTTGTGATATATTCTTTAACATTACACAACCATTTAAAGTAAGAAAGTAATATCTTTCTATTTTTCGTTTTACATAGTTATCTGTTATCATAATCTGTATTTTTCATTTATTATAAATGTGTGAATTAGTGAATCGCTTCTGAAAGCATTTGAGTAGGGGAGAGTGGTAATGAATGGGCCAATTTTTGGTTTTTTATTTTTGTAATTTTTTCTAATAATTCTTTTTGGCTCAGAATTGGCTCTTCAGCTACTTTACTTATTTGGTTATATAAAAAAGTCATAAAAATTGGATTAGAAAATGTCTATAATGAATGATAATAGAAAATTTTGGCCCATTCATCCTCACCCATGGGGCTGAATGGGCCATTGAAGGTAAGGAATGGGCCACTAAATGAATTTAATGAAAAAATGTAGAATTAAGCTTTTATTCACCAAGTATGACAAAATGAATGGTACTTGACGTGATATGATCAAAGCATACTGAAATAGTAATACACAATGCTTATCAAAATATATGAACATCAAAAGTGATATTATTAAATCACATAATTGTAGCAGAAAAATGACAAAATAATGAGATTATAAGAAAGAAAGAACATAAAATATACATAAAAATAATAGATAATACACATTATGATTTAACGAAATTTATATTTTTCAAAATTAATATTAAATGACATGGTTGTAACAGGGTTGGAACTGCCTATTAATTGACTATTTAGTGTAAATTTCTGGTATTATTTATTCTACCCATCAGATTCAGAATATAAACATTCTAATTTTATATCGAATGGCAAAATACTGGTAGGTGTGGTCAACAACTGGACAGTTCACCTTAATCATTTATACAATTTAACTTATGTTTCTAATAAGTAACTGATATTTCTTAGGGTGAAAATATGCAAATTATTTTTTAGAAATCACTATAAACCTATTCTAACTAGACAGTAATTTAATCTAAATCCATTACAGTCAGTTATGTTTCATATTAAAGAGAAAATCAGAAAAAAAGAAAGAAAAACTATATTTTCATGATCAAGGCAAAGGTGGCCCATTCATGACCATGATATAGTGGCCCATTCAGCCCCACCTATACTTCTGGAATAAATTCAGGTTTTTTTAAATACATTAAATTCTAATAACATCTAAATACATCCTAAAATTAGTTTACAGATATGCAAAGACTTGCTAATACACATATCTGCAATGAAATAATAGATACTTTTTAGCATATTTATTTTACTGAAAAGGGAAAAAATTTACTTTTCAATCAGATTCTTGACCATCCTACTCTAGTGGGAAAATGGCTTCTCCCAAACAATGGAAAATTTGATGAGTTTGGTAGAACAAATAGCTTCATCTATTGGTGGCATCTAAAATAATTTTATGCAAATACTTTTTCATATTTTGTTAATGGCCAATTCATTACCACATTCCCCTAATAATAATAATAATAAATCAAATTTTATCTCTCATGTAAGTTATTAGAAATGATTATTAATTTCTGTCTTTTGATGGTCAGGGTAAGGGAGAGAGGTGCACATCATGCGTGTGTACTTTGGAAAAGTTTAGATTGATTAACTCTCACATTACAAAAAAAAAAAAAAAAAAAAAAAAACATATAAAAATTACAATAATGCATTCAACCACAGTTAAAATTCATTAGTTTTTATTTGATATTCTTTTAAAATGTTTCTAGATTTTTACAAATTTAGATCTAAAAATATGAGCTTACAAATCAGTATATCTTAATTTTATCACATTCAGCTGGATTTTATTGTATTTGTACTGTTTTTCCTGTCAGGTCCATTGGACTTATCTGGTAAGCTGAGGGTTAAGTGTAGGTAAGCTGGGCATTAAATAGTTAGAAGTAAATTTAAAATTTTAAGAGTAAAAATTGTTATACTCCCCTTTCCAATCCAAAGAAAAAGGCTAAAAGACATTGGTAAAAACACAGGCGAAAATACTTGTTAGCCATTTTTGCCAAAATGCTAAAGGAAATTGTTTACCAGTTTAAACCCTGCTCTGCTGAATCTAAAGGCCAAAAATGTTGACTTGGAGTTATCACTCAAAATAACCAGAAGTATTAAAGTATATATATAAAACTTAACCCTTTCAAGATACTATCTTCAAGATGAATTTGTTTATAGTCAGGGTTGGACGGTATTTACCATCTGATGGTTTTTACCGTCTTTGGAAAAACATGTTTTTACCATGGTTTTTACCATTTTTGAAAAACTTATGAGTTTGACTGTTTTTTGTCACTTTTATGAAAATTTATTTTTCAATTTTTCATTTTTCCCAGGGGTGAAAGTTTTTCGGGTATTTTATACCACTATTTCCATTCAGTAATATTCACCTAATTTAGTTTCTGATTAGGTAATTAAAAGAATGTTATATGAAAATAGTGGTTTTTAAGGAATATAAAAAGCCCAGAAGACATTCATCCATGTTTACCAGCTACAAGAATCCAAACTTTTAAAGATATTATTGCACATTTATCATTATTAAAACCTAATACTTATTATAACTATCATTATGAGAATGCAGATTACTATATTTATTATATATATTTTAATGGAGACTACTTTACTAATTTTTACTGAAAGGAAATGGAAAATTATAAGTACACTTTTATCATACTTAAAATAAAAACCTTAATCATTTTAATAAAAACCTAATGCTTACAATATTAATTATCACATAATGTACTTTGTACAAATGTTAGTACAGTTTACCAGTCTATACCCTTGAAGCCTTTTAGCATTTTATAAAAAGCTTTGTAGCTTTCTGTACACCCTAGTCTATTTCTTAATTTACTGTGGATATGTGAAAAGTTCGAAAAAATTAGATCTATGGATGAAAAACTATAAGGTATGGAGTGGAGATTCATCATTAAATGTATGAATTCAGGATTCATTTCTTTGTTATTTAGTGCTTTCCACCGAACTTTGGCTTTTACATCTTTTGTTTTAAAGAAGCTTCTTGGAAATGGTTGTCCTCCAACTTCATATGCAAAGAGGAATGAAAGAGAATTTGGCATGAAATCTATGAGCCATTCCCTTTTGTGTTTCATTTAGTAGATCTTGATTTTTGTGCATTGGATCTGTCATACATGCTAAAAGGGGAAAGGGCTCTAAAACCAAATCAATTTGTTTTTTAACGAGATCTTTATATGGAATTAATTCAGAACAATGCACTAATTTCAGCCATTCAGAACAAGCATCTGCTCTGACGAA
Organism: Maratus speciosus; assembly: GCA_963932465.1. Lineage (NCBI taxonomy): Eukaryota > Metazoa > Arthropoda > Arachnida > Araneae > Salticidae > Maratus > Maratus speciosus. The sequence continues at coordinate 39,650,136 of OZ010792.1, forward strand.
TATTTAAGGCTTTGGCTACTTGTAGCTGTTGAAATAGATCCTTCACTTGTTTAAATAAATTAGTCATTCAGTAATCTTTGAATTCTAATATCAATATCTTTTTCATGATTTTTGCAAATGTCAAGCAATGCATGACTATTCTTATAAATGCGGACATACATTCTATATGGTTATTCCATCATACTTCGCTTGGCAACTGGTGTTTCACTTATCAGATGATTTCTGAAATACTTTTGTATGTCAACATCAGAGTTTCCTGCAGGTTTTATAAAGGGCAGGGGCTGCTTGTGGGAAAAGGGAACTTTTGGATTCCGAAGGGCATGTTTTGGATTCTTAAGGGCATTTCTTGAAATTTTTAAAGGCATTCTTTTGATTTTTAAAACTACTTTTTAATATTTAATAGACAGAACACTATTTTAAAGACAGCAATGAGTCAATTTTTACTATGCAAGTAAATTTTTTAATAAACAAAGGAATAAAGGCACTTTTATCAGGTGGGGGCAACAAGGGAGCTAATTTTTTAAAATGAGGGGCAAGAGGGGTGCTATCTTGTAAACCTAAGGGCAGGCAGGGTGCAGCACCCTCCTGAAACTGTCTGGGGGAAACTCTGTCAACATGTTTAGTAATGGATATTGGAGCTTTATTTTCTGCCAGTAAGTTCATCCAATGTGCTGTACATCCATAAACAATCATATTAGAGTACAAGTGAAATGGAAACCCTGCTTTGCGAAACCGATACTGAACATCTGTTGTTCTATTTATAGATGGGGAATAGAAAATATGATAAAATTTATATTATTAAAGTTCAGCAGCTTTAGAGAATTAATTCTTTATTTCCCATCTCTTTATATATATATATATATATGCATCAGTTACATGAAAATACAGCTTCAATCAATAGTATTTAAATACAGTTTAATGACTAGTAGAGTTTATTTGTATCCTTAGGTTTTTACCACTTTTTCCCAGGTTTTTACCGGTAAAAACAGAGTTTTTACTGGTAAAAAGCCAACCCTGTTTATAGTTGAAGTAATGATTAGGTCAAGAAGAAAATATTAAAATGTTCAGTGAAGTAGTTTTTACTGCAAAAAGATTTTTACCATAAAATTAGATAAAATATTTTATTGGTTTGGACTCCTATGATAAAAATCGCATAAAAGATTGGGTATTTAAATAAAGCTCATTTCTCCTTTTAAATAAAATATTTTTTTGAATAAGTACCTGTTTACTTTGGCTCACAGAATTTCTGTAATTGTGTGAAACTTGCAAAAATTTTAAAATAAAATATTTTATTGTAATTAATTGTGAGTGTTTTCCTTTTATGTATTGCTTAAAATTATATTTATAAATCATTATTGTGTATGCCATTTGTTTACATTAATTGTATTTTATAATTTTTAGAGGGATGTATTTATTTACTATGGCCTCACTAACTATTATCAGAATCATAGGCGTTATGTAAAATCAAGAGACGATTCCCAGTTGCTTGGAGATTTATCAAAACCGCCTTCAACTGACTGTAGACCATATGATAAAACTGAAGATGGAGTACCAATAGCTCCTTGTGGGGCTATTGCAAACAGTCTGTTCAATGGTATACTTTTATTTGAATAGAATGTTTTATCAAAACTAATTACATTTTATTTTAATTATGTCCATCTATTTTTTGTATATACTTATTCTTTTTCTGCTTTATAATTGTTTTCATAAATGTTTGTTGCACAAAAAAGAAAGTTTTAAAATGTTCTTGTCTTTACTAATTAAGCTTTACTTGAAAAGAAAAATGTTATATGTTTATATTTTTAAACTGTATTTAAGTGTACAGGATGTCCTGGATAGATTGAAACATGCTTTTTAATTTTTCATCTGTTGAAGTTATGTAATATCAATTGCAAAAGTGTTTAAAATAAGTTAGGAAATAAGACTATGCTGATGAAATAGCTCTGCCACTTATTTTCAAATGTTGCACTTTTTTAATTTTTGCACTGTCCTTGGGTCATATGAAATCCATAGGATGCTATAGTAGAAGGATATGTTTTTAACTGACTACAAATTGTGTACAAACTATATGCAGATATTGAGAATTTAAAAGGCTGTTTAAGCATATAAGTCTTGATAACTATTGATGTCATATATCTTTAACTTACTGAGAAAATACTTAATAAGTCAGTGCAGATCTCTGTTAATCTTTGCTTTTTTTCCAGAAACTGCTATATTTTACAGAAAACTTGTTTCTGAAATTGGAGTTACTCAATTGAAAGGATTTTTCTAAATTATATGTATATAAACATTTCTTAATGCAAATTCATGCATAATGCTTGAGTGGAAGTTCTAATTTCAATAACACTTTAAATTATCGAAAAAATTTGTTTACTTGATGGATCTTTAGTTCCTAATAAATTTTTTTGAACCTAAAAAATTGAATCTCTTTTGATGTGTGAATTTGCTCTTCTGGGTTTTAAATTTTGTTAAAAATAAACCAATTTCCTCAAAATTTGGTTATGTTAAGTTAGACAGCAGAATTTTCTTTATTCAAAATAATTGTATCTCACATAGTTTTTTTATTAGGATGCATAAAAAAACTAGTGGGTAAGTGTGATCGTAGATCGCACAGAGGGTTTCGTTTAATATTCCTTTCAAAACACCTTATTCTTTAATTAATAAAGCCAAATTGTATAATTTAGAATTATTAAATCCTTAAAAACCGCACATAAAAAGGTAAAAAACGCTAAAGTAAAAAAAAAAAAAAAAAAAAATAGCCCCCTCCCCCCCCCCCCCCCTCCCACAAAATTTCTCGCGCCATTCTATTGAAAACTTTTTATTATGTGTTATAAACTATCTTAAAGCTTCAAACAGATTGCAGTGTTAGATTTCCTAATTTAAATAAAATCGCATTCTTTTAATTCCACATTCCACCACCAAGGAACGCACTCTATTCTTCACAAAACTGTATCTGAATGAAATTCCTTTCTACAACTTATCCGTAGATACATTAGTCAAATGGGTGCCGGTCTCAAACAGAAATTTAAGATATTTGCTGAAATTACTATTCTAAAATAGTGGTATCAACACTTATGAATTTTTTTTATATTGAACAAGTAACATTTATCTCAGGACTCTGTCAAAAAACTGCACATAAAATAATAAAAAACGCTAAGGTAAAAAAAAAAAAAAATTAACGACCCCACCTCTTTCCCTAAATTTCTCGCGCCATTATTTTTAAAATCTTTATGTGTTATAAACCATATTAAAGTTTCAAACAGATCGCGTTGTTAGATTTCATAATTTAAATAAAATCGCATTCTTTTAGTTCCACATTTCACCAACAGGGAGTGCACTCTATTCTTAAGAAAAGTGTATCTGATCAAAATTCCTTTCTACAACTTATCCGTAGATACATTAGTCGAGGGACTGGCGGTCTTAAACACCAATATAAGATATTTGCTAAATTACTATTCTAAAATAGTGGTATCAACACTTATAAAATTTTTTATATTGAATAAGTAATATTTATCTCATCACGCCATCAAAAAACCGCACGCAAAACGGTAGAAAACGCTACAGTTTAAAAATGGTCTTAAGCAAGAATTTAAGATATTTGCTGAAATTACTATTTGAAAACAGTGGTATTAACACTTATGAAATTTTAATATTGAATAAGTAAAATTTATGCTGTATTTTTAAAAATGTGACACCGTTCTGAACAATCCTTTAAAAGCGATCGGTTCTTTAGTTTTCCTAATTTAAAAAAATTCCTCTCAATTGTGCGAAAAAGCATCTCTTTTATAAGTTTAAAAATCGATTTTTTCATAAATCGGAAAGTTGTGGTCTGATTTTTTGTACATTTAGATTTTATGAATCAGCATATGAAATAACATCCGGATGTGAAAGAACCAAATTTGTAAAATCAATAATTAAAAAATTTTGCACTTCCATTATCAAACCCTAGTATAAAAATATCTCTTTTTCTTTCCTTGTCACGTGGCCTGCTGTGCAAAAAATACTATTCTGAAATTAATTACCAAAAAATTATCTTTGCGTCAGATTGACGAAATTAAAAAATAAAGACATATTCTGAAAGAGAATGAAATTTTATGTTGGATGGTGTAAAAATCGTAGCTCAAAAATCGATATTTAAAAAAATTTTGGTCCTGTATAAAACTTCAGTGTTTTTCTGACCACAAGATATGTGATCTGTTTTATATTCTCTCGTTTACCACCAAAAATTCAATGTCATCAGACATCTGTTGACTTCACAAATGAAGGAAAATAAAAGACTTTTTTCTCTATTTTTAATGAATTTTCAAGTTTTTATGGTATGATCGAGATAATTTTTTGAATTTCTGAAAGCTGATTTTTTTTGCCCGTCTTGTGGTACTAATTTCGAATTTCTGGAATGCATAGAAAAAAGTAATTGCTCCTTAAAGAAATTGCCAGTCCTTATCTGCCGTTAAAATGACACCTGTTTTTAATCCATCAAAGAGATCGATTTTGTAAATTGATAAAAAAATCCATGCTTTTGTTGAATTATGAATGCCTTTCTAATCTTGTAATTTGGGTTTTTTAATTAATAACGTCTGTTAATTATGGCTTTTTCAACATTTTATGATTTGTCGTTTGATGTGAGGTCTTCAGCTATAAGTATGCAAAATTTCAAGTGTCCAACATAATATGGTTTCTAAGAACGGGATCTGTGATGGACGGACGGACAGACAGACAGTAGAGTGAGATGAATAGAGTTTCGTCAGATGAATGAAACCCTAAAAATATTGTTTGCATCTATACTCTCTATAAAAGGACTCATCTTGTCATGAAATGTTATCATTTTTTACAACTAGGACAAAACTTTTTCTGTTTTGAAAATGGTCGTAATATCACATATAACTTTTTACAGGGATATAAAGAAAAAGGAATATTTGTCTTTTGTTTTCATTCTAGACTTTGGCAACAAACATTATTGACTTTCTGAGTTATCTTTGAAGAAAAATTGTCATTTGGTGCTTAATTTTCTCTGTTATAATTATTTTTGATATGCACTAAAGAGAAAATATCTCTCCAATATTAGCTATTTAATATTTTCTTGTGACACATTTTAAAAGACAAAGTGAAAGTGATAATAATAAGTTTGAGTTAAATTTCTAAATTGTATGTTTTTCTAACTTCTTGTTCTGCACAAACATATACAAAACTTCATTGCTGTAAATATATTCATACTTATGTATGTAGATAATTATAGCCTGAGATATATTTGTGTAATTTTGCTTTGCAATATTTTGTGGTATTTCTTTATTTTTGGGACAGCCATAATAAATTGCATACAGTGAAAACTTACTGCTTCTAGTATGACAACCTTCACTTTTCCACGTGTTCTCTCAATGTGTCTGCTTGTTTTTTACATTTTAATTTCTAATTATCAATTTTTTTTATAATGATATTTTATCTCTTCTTTTTTTTTTATGTAAGCTATTTTTTATCTGTGATAGAATAAAAAAAGTTTTCCTAAGAAAAGAACATTTTTGTCATGCACTTGGCTTTGTGAGAACTAGTATTATAAAATAAAACAGTACTTTGATGTTAGATGGGTGATGGTGATAAATCACTAATTATTGTTCCTATAACATATTCATATTGCATTCATTTCATTTAAAATATATACATTTAAAATACATGCCTTTGACTAATTTCGTTTAAAGTACTAAAAAGAAAATAATAATAAGAAATACTATAAACTAATACATTTTATTTCAACATAAATTAATTGTTTCTGATTTACACATGCAAAATATAAAAGCTGCTATTGGCGATTCAAAAAATGCTACAGACAAAATTTGCACCCGGCTAACCTAAAAGTATCAATAAAATTTTATAATGCACATACATGGTACTTTACAATCCGGGCTACCTATAACACAATTACCTTGTCACCTGAAAAATATGGATAATGCAAGAAAGTTTTAAAAATCGCCTAAAAAACAGGGAAAACATAGAAAATTTGAAGCTTTCTTTGAAAGTCTCAAAAATATAGGAAATTTTAAATTTCTTCTTCTTTTAAATCCAAGAAATGCCAGTCTCTTTAGCCCTCAAAAGCAAAAAACAGTTATAGCCATAAAGTTTCTTCTTAACTTCTGCATTTTCAACACATATACTAGAAATGTAACAAATAGTCATTTGACAGAATACTGAATATTTTATCAAATGTTTGGCCAAATTTCAAATATTCATCAGCTGAATACAAACTTTTTTAAATAAGAACATATCTATTATAATTTCTTTTTGAAGTTTTCAAATAAAAAAATTTAAACATAAACTTGATATTTTATTATTTGTATGTTTAAAAATAACAGCTTGATGCATATTTTGTAATTTTCAGACAACTTGATTCTAATAATAAAACAACATGACTTATACTAAATCTAAGTTAAATTTAGCATAATTTATCTGCCCATACAGTTACATGTTAGCTAAAATCGGAACCTGTTATTACCATTGTTAAATGTACATTTTATTTATTTTTTAAATTTACTTTATTTTATAAAACTTATTTCAGCACAAAAGATTAAAAATTGCATTTTATCCTTTTACTAGCAGGCTTCGCTTGCTATGCTGGTGGTTTTTTTCAAACAAACCATGAATCAAATGAAATATATTGGTGATTTTTTGTTTATATACTAATTTCAGATATTATTTCACCTTTTAAAGACAATTTCACTCACTGTGATACACACAGATCTATTTCTATAAAATATATTAGTTTTTAAAGTGTGAAATAATGTCTGAAATTGGTATATAAACAAAAAGTTATAAATACAGACATTACAATCTCAAATGTGGATAACAGTATTTTTATATATTGGTGATGTTGACCTTATGTTTTAAACCAATAAAGAGCTTTTACCTGGAATGTTCTTCAGCATTGTCATTGCGCTATATTTTCTGTGCCAGGCAAAATTTGGTCTATTAAGGGGCTGCTTCAGTCATGGAAAGACACTGTCAAGCTAATGTTAAACCATAAGAGTAGTGTTCTGCTGAAGCCGAATTTCAGTTATCTTCCTAGTTTCGGCCAAAAAGAAAATGAAACTGTCTTAAAAATAAATTTAAAATAATTAATAAATATATATGTATATAATTATTAAATTACATGTATAAAGAAACACATTTCTAATAAACACACATACATATCTGTGTGAACCTGTTTGGAAACTTTATTTCCAAGTTGGTTTTCTGTGCTTCTGACCAAAACTTAAAATTTTCATATGAAATAAGATGCAATTAATAACACAGAAAGAAAGCTTTTGTAAATGTTCACCAGCTATTTTATTCTGCACCTTCATTAGAGCGTGCTCATAACACATCTGCAGTACTCATACTAAAAATTTTCTGCTACTATTAAGTCTGCAGATTTTTTATGAGCACGTATTGAGTCAACATAAACAGGGAGTTTCACAGCAATAAATAAACAGGCAGTCATTTAAGCCAATGTAGCACAAATCGATGAATGGTGTATATATATTCTTTGTTGGAGATAGCTGAGGTACTACAAAGGCTGTTTTTTTACTTTTTAATTTTGATTGCAGTTTTATTATGAGGATACTTTCACTCTTACAACTGGTTTCAAAAGTGAAGGTGTCCTTATTTTAAAAGAACCGTTCTGTAGGTTTAACATTAGCTTGTGAGGGTCTTCACATGACTCAGTAGACCCTTAAAGACCAACTTTTTTAGTTGATCATTACCAGTAGAATTTGTTAAACAATAGAACAATATACTAAAACCATTCCTATGAAATTATCTAACTAACAATACAACTCATCAAAATCCATCCAATAGAACATTTTAAAAAGGCTAATCTTTCATATTCCGGTCACATGATTATGGAGCTTTCTCCCATAATTCTATAACTAAGCAACATAAAACGATATGTTATATACTAAAACCTTCCCTAAAAAATAATCTAACTAATAGTGCAAATTCCACCAAAATCTAAATCTGCAGAATCTTTTAAAAAGGCTAATCTTTCATAACTAGCTGCCTCTGGTGACCAGTTTGCTCTTCCTTAAATATGTGCTAAGCATTGCAACATGTTACTTTTATTCAAAATTTTATTTACTTACGTACTTTCACTAAATCTGAAGATTCTGATAGATAAATCAACAAATCTATGTGATCAGGGCAACATTTCGTATAGTTATGTATTTCATATTTCCTGAGAAAAACCACTCAGCTTACTTAGGCATTTATTCTTCATGTCCGTATGCTTATCAGTTGCAATATGTTCACAAATGCGGAGATTTTAAAATCTGTATCTTATCTAATAGGATTTGGTCAGTGACTTTTTCTGCGAAAAGCCTTTATTGATATACACACTTACATTAAACCAAAATATCGTTGCTAATATCTTTTTGGGGGTACTTCTCCATTATCCCCGTCGACCACTTTTCATAAAAATGACTATCGCTAAATTATGCATCAAACTTTAACACCTAATGAATAATGGATGTCAATTGAAACTGATCTATTCTACAAATGTATCACCATATTTTTTCAGTGCTCGCTATCTTTTAACATCATGTCGTCAGCCTTTAATAACATAGTTCGTATTTTAATTAACGGATAAACTAATAAAACATCTTTATGAATACAAAAAAACGTTGAATTAAAAATCCCTTCATGAAGTAACAAACACGTGTAACGAATCTGATGTCAAGTGAATGTGACGTCAAGATCATTCATTCTTGCTGTGCAAATGATTACCTCTATAAATTAATATTTTTTCTGCTCACTGAAGAATGAATATTTTATGTCTACTTCAGTGGAAAGAGATATGGGCTGTCAATCTAAATTTAACTGAAGTTATCTCAAAACATATACATATTTTTGAATGTAACTCTTCTCTCAAACATTAATTTTTTTAAAGATTTTTCTAAAAAATCAAATTTTAAGCAGTTTTATTAAAAGAAAAAAATTGAGTAAAAATTGCTGAATTTTTATAAGTTAGGCTGGCCCAAATCTCGCCAACAGCATTTTCCCCCTTGGTAGCTTTTATCAGTTGTGTTAATTAGAAACAGTTCTTTGATGTTGAAATAAAATGTTTTTGTGTATGTTATTTTTATTACTATTGATTATTTATTTGGTATTACTTGGTTATCTTGTCGACCAAAAATCTATCGCCAAACTATAAGGTTAAATGCCAATAATGGTTGATCGTAAATGTCACATTCACTTGACTTTTAAGAACATTTCATCTTTTTTAAAGCTAGTTACATGTGTTTACATCATCAAGTGATTTATATATATATATGATAAATAAAATGTTTATATATATGTAATTACATATACAGACAAAATGAAAGTTCATCAGGTTTGTTTTCAGAGCTGTTTATATATTTTGCAACATATCTCCCTTTTTGAAGCCAGAATTACACCAGGCTTTTTAAAAAATGCCAAGGCCCTTATCGTGGAAAAAAATATAAATAAATGGTACTACTTAGTTTTTCCGTCGACCAATTTTGCCAAATTATATAAATCACCAACCCACTCACCAAATTATACAAATTGACATAATTTTTATTTAAAAAAACGAAAGAACAAATAAATTAGTATAACATTAATAAAAATACAAATAAAACATCGAAATAAAAATCATTTGATGACGCAAACACATGTAACTTGCTTAAAGTCAAGTGAATATGTCATTTACGATCAACCATTATTGGCGATAGATTTTTGGTCGACGGGATAACCAAGTAGTATCTATTTTTCATGTGTACAAATCATTTCTGTTTCTATATAAAAATGGATAAATGGCTTCTTTATATTAAATAAATTGTATTCACATGAAAAAAAAAATGCTTGTGTATATGAAACAGTAAATAGGTTGCCAGAAAATACGTTGCCAAATTTCTTTTCTCTCCAAGAACTTTTTTGTCAAATACCTATACTAGGTATCTAAATTTATTTACTTATTTTATTTTAAATAAGATGAAAAAAGACATGTATTTTAAATATGTATCTGATATATGTATTTTTAATTTATGTGTTTTAAATGAAAGCCATGTTCTTTAAATGAAGTCAGTGATAGCTTTATATTTTAAATGAAATGATGGCGATGGAACCCTATTTGGCGATTGAATTATCTGCGCCCCAGCTAACATAAAAGTAGCAAAATGGCCGCTTGACATATAAAAAGTGAAGCGGTAATCCCGGAATTGTTGATGGCAGTTACATGACTTGGGCTTTTATTATATAGATAAGGATTCATCTTATTATAGAACTTTCTCCTATAATTCTATTATGAAGCAGTGTAGAACAATTGTATACTAAAACATAACTTGGAAAATTAACTAATAGCACAAGTCGCAGCAAAATCCATTCAGGACAATTCAAGTTAGCGGCTTTAATGAAATTCCCATTTGTATTATATATGAATCGTAGATGATGTTTAGGAATATCAGATTAACTTTCTGTAAATTAGGATGCCATGTTATTTTCATTAAAATATAAAGAATATTTTTTACTTCTACTATCCAACGATACATTTGTACTTTTCACATTCAAAGTTAATGAGTCCTTTATAATGCTTCCTCTTCCGCATAAGCAATGAGATTCATTCTCCTGAAAAACCCCTTGGTCAAACAAATTTTATTGTGAGGAGTTTGTGTGTTAAAATTCACTTATGATTTAAAGCATGAAATGTATATTTCATATTTTATTAGTTATAATACTTGTTTAAATGCATGATGCTTAAACATGCAACAAGAAAAATACTTTTATATATATAATGTTATTTGCACTCATTTAGAATTTAAACAACTCAATAATACAACTTAAACTTATATGCAATTTAAAATTTAGTTAGTATTAAAAAATGTTTTAATAATATTCTGCGATGCATTTTGCGAGAGATACCTAATTCTTGGTTGTATGTCCTTAAAATTTAATACCACAATTCCCAGAAAGTAACCTTTTTCTTATTTAATTACACAATTTCTATCATTAAGTAAAGCCAATGTTACTGTTCAGAAAAAAGTGCTACTTAAATTAAAGAAACAGACAAACCCTGAAGATAATACAACTCAATGAAATACCCATTATGCTTATACTGTTCTTAATAATTTAATGGTATAGCTGAATAGTGATAATCCTCTAGACAAATTAACAAAACCACCGTTTTATGTATATGAAATTTGTTGACTTTAATATTCAAATGCTTTAGAATTTGAATAGGTTTTTCATTTATTATAAATCTATCACATAATCGATTGTTCCCTTAGTTGTGTCACAAAAATTGGCTTAAATCTCCAACTTTGACATTTTCTAAAACATTCTTAGCCTTTAAAGGAAAAAAAGAAAGGCTACTTAGCATATTAAAATGAATGTCTGCAAAATTTGTGCATTTATGCCAACGTTGAAATGAAAGCTTGAGGGCTTAAAGTATATTGGTACAATCGAGACCCGTTTGTAAATCGTGGTTTGGCTAACAGATTTTAATACCAGATTTCTTTTAGCTTTAAAAGAGTAAAATAAGTTATCGTTTGTAAAAATAGCTTTTTTTAATGTTTTTTTAATAAAGTCTTATAGGATGCAATGCATACATACGTATACAAATTTCATGCCAAATACAACTTAAAATACACTGTTGTAATAGAATTCTCTCAGTGTTCTTTTTTCATTTTAAGAAGAGAGATTCCTCAATTTCCACGATTTTACTTATATCTTTTTTTTTTCATTACTTGCAGTTTCATTTTCGCGATTGTTTATATTATTTGCAACTAAAATTCTTTTTTTTTTTTTTTTTTTTTTAATGACTGAGTTATGTCAAGACGCCTATAAATGAAATGCTTTGCTTAATTAATGCATTTATCTTTCTTTTAATGCTATGTGAACAACGTCATGGGCAGACTTGTATAAAACCAAAAACTTTCTGCGCACGCAAATATTGGGCCAAAAACTTTCTGCAAATTAATTTAATGTTTAATAAAATAATATGTTATATTATTTCGATGATATTAATTAAAACAGTAGTTTTAAAATAATTACCATTTAAATTAAAAATTGATATTAATTAAAGAATAATTATTTTAGTTAAAAAAATAATAAAGCTAAAAATCCATGATAAGAAAAGGTGAATTCTTATCAATTTTGTCAATAAACAGCCCAATTCTTAATATTGTAACCTCTTCGCACAAAATGCCAGTCACTGTGTTCACAGAAATAATACGGCATTGCTCCTGAAACAACTGAATCACATTTTATATGGAGTGGTCTATTCATAGGTATCATATCATCAGTGCACTAAAGCCATTTTGGAGCAGCAAAAATCTGATTTTGGAGCAGTAAAATCAATTTTTGGGCAGCAAAAATCTGATTTTGGAGCAGTAAAATCCATTTTTGAAGCAGCAAAAATCTGATTTTGTAGCAGTAAAATCCATTTTTGTAGCAACAAAAATCTAATTTTGTAGCAATAAAATTAAAATTCTGTTTTTGAAGCAGACTGGAATTCTAATACTAATAAACGCCTAAAAATTAAAATGATTGCTATCTTGAAAATATTTTCACATTTGAAAGAATAATTACTCAGATAATATTTCTCCACACATTTTGCTAACTCTGGGCATTCTAAACGACAATTGAGTACAGATTGCAATAATGAAAAATTAGCAGCAGGAAGAAAAAAATCAGTTTATTTGGCTTTAAAAAATATTATTTTAGAGGAGTAATTTTAACTAATCAAAGAAAAGCCTATGAATACAACATAAGGACTCTCACTCAACTTTTGCAGTAAAAAATTGTAAAAAGGGACCATTTTTTTTTTCAAAAAAGGGACTAAAAAACACCCTATATTTCGCATGAAAAGGTACCTACGGACCTAAATTAAAGAAAGAATCGATATAGCAGTATATGAGTATTTTATTATGAAACATTTGTATAATTTTTTTTCAACTGATACAAAAATTTTCTAACAGTTTAAGGGTTAAAAAAAATTGTTTCAAAGCCATCCTTGCAGCAGTTGAAATTGTGGCTGCGATTTTGGCAAATCAGCTCTTCTAATGAATAATAAATGCCAATTTTTTTTTACATTTAAAAATAATTTGTATTTAATTTCAAGAATAAAATTAATATTTTGGAATGCTTACTTTATAGATGAAATCAAACTTTATCTGTGGCAAAATGATGAAAAGAAAACAGTACCTCTGAAGAAACATGGTATTGCCTGGCCTACTGATAAAAGTGTAAAATTTAGAAATCCTAAAGGCCCAACACTTCAAGAAGGTAATTATATTATATTACTAGATTATATTTTTTATTACTTTCTTGTTTTAACATCTTTAAGAATACTCTAATTTAGCAATACCGTAAAATACTGTTTATCCGCCCTCCCAAACACAACGGAAAATCGTCAAAAAATCAGAGGGGGGCGCTTACACGGTATTAAAATTGTAGTAATGATATCTGTGGGTGGTGGGGGTGGGGAACTGTAATGGCCGATCGTCCAAAAATATGCATTATTTTAATAAAATGAGAAAAGAAAAACATTTTGAAAAAAAAAATTATATACAAAATAGTAAAACAGTATAACTTCGCGATTAACGGCGATTTCATATTATAGAAAATTCTGGATTTCAAAAGCTTTGAAACTGGAATGCGTTTAGATAAATAATAACACTAATATCTGTCATATGATAAATAATCAACACTAATATTTGTCATTAATATGGTAACAGAAAAATAAAAGGAACTTAATAATTTAAAATAATTAAAAAACACTAAGAAATTGCGTTTGAAAATGTCCTAAAATTCTTTCTAAAACTAGTAACATTTTATGCAGTGTCGCCACCTGTTGTAAATTAGGGAGATTAAATAACCCCATCTTTTTTTAAATCATCATTTCTTATATATAAAGGCTAAATAAATAATACAAATCACAAAAATAACATGAAAAATAGCAAATGAAACTAATTTTTTAAACAAAAGAAGAAATGTGTTATAATGGGAAATTTAAACCAGACTTACATAGAATTAATTAAAAAATATAACTTTATCACTAGATTAACTCATTTTAAATAGCAATGTATAAAATAAATATTATGTATATCACCTTCAAATATCAAATTAAATCACCAATTCAATACTTAATAATAATAATAATAAAATAAATAATACTAATAAATCGGTTTTTGCGTTATTTTGGCGCCATCTACCATAACTTAGAAGAAAGAAAACCAACACGTTTTATTACGCATTTAAAATTAATTCCGAAAGTTACTTAAAAAAAGGGCTGTTATTATCACTATTATTTTATATATTTAGTAATAATAATATATAAGGCTAATAGTATTCTGAAAAATATGAATTATACGTATAGATATGAAGTTACATAACTGTACTGAACGGAAGTGCCGATCAGTAGTGAAAAATTCGATGACCTAAATCGATTTTTAATCGAATTTTAAACTGAATAACTGAACTGCGTTTATGGCTTCCTCTAAGGTTTAGGGCGATATGAAAACAAAAGGTAAGTGCAAAAGCCGAAATGAGATTTGAATAAACTGAAAGAAATAAATGAAATCAAAGGTAAGTAGAATAATAGACTTAGTTCGTCACGCCTTTCTGATCCGTCAGAAAAAAAAAATCACTTGCGAGATAAAATTTTTGATATTGATCTTGACGTGCGCGGCGAAATTTTTTTGCAGGGAGGGCGCTTTCTCGGGATTTCTTGAATTTTCCAATTTGTTTACAAAGTGGGAGGGGGCGCTTAATCGGGAAGGGCGGATTAACAGGATTTTATGGTAATAACAACCTCCCCCACCCTCCCACCTTAAAAGAAAAAAAGAAGACTTCTATTTATTTTATAATAACTGATACAACAAAAATCCAAAATTCAATATGACAGTAAATTTACTTTTGAAATGAATTTATTTATGGAAATATTTTAATCTCTTATTTTGCCTACATACATGGACAAAGTCTTGAAGAGATGATAAAATATTCAAGCTAAATTATTTTAATCCTGTCCGGCATGGATGGTTAAATTCTTTCCCAATTAATAGTAATCCACAAATGCCACAAACAGAATTTTTGGAAAAAAAAAAAATTCTTTTAATATGTACTGAAAGAAAAGCTTGTATTTAATTATTTTCAAATAAGTTTGTTGGTAAATTCTGGTGTCACTCTATAATTTCAATATTTTACCAACAGAAGTACCGTGTATCTGAAAGAGTTAATGATAGTATATAGATAACTTAGTGATAAAACTTTTTTAAAATTATTTTTTAAAGATGATAGAAATTGTTATATACGATTAATTATTTATAACTTACATTAATATATTTTTTACTAAAAATTTGTAAAGAGTGTAAGTGATTATGATAAAGGTATGCTTCTTAATGAAAATAGCATTGTAATTCTTTTGCTTTTTATAGTTTAAAAAAAATTGTGATAATTAAAAGTTTTTATGATTTATATTTTTGTTGCGTCACATTTTTAATCTATCTTGATTTTTATATAGGAATGATTTTATCCCATATCTGATTGCATAGATAGTGAAAGTAATAAGTTCTCTGTCAAAGTAATTTATTCAAAATTTATTGAATGTACTACTGATTTTTTATTATTATTATTATTATTATTATTATTATTTTTTTTTTTTTTGAGAAACTTATTTTTTTTAAACATTAAGTAAGTGTATGTATATGTATATATATATATATATATATATATATATATATATATTATATATCTGTGTTAACTTAACTTTAAAAATAACCTTAAACTTATCTAGCTTTTGGATACCATGTGCTGATGTGTATTTGGATAAATTAACTGAGATTTTATTGGGTATTTTGTGTAATATTACTATTTTTCCTTGCTATAAATTATTTAAAAGGTTGTATTGCTTTTTCCATTTCATAGCATTTAATTTTATTCTGTTTTCATCTTGAAACTATTCTCTTGGTTATATTGGTCGTTGTCATTAGAGTACAGGAGAAATTTTTTTTTCAGCTTTTAGCTTTTTTTCTCACAGAAAACGACTGATTTTGCTTATATAATTGAATTCTGTACTCTTGATAACGTAATTCAATATATAAGCTTTTCAATTATTTTTATCGAAATCCATATTCTTCTTTTTTTCTTCATTATTAATTCTTGTTATATAGTACAAGGGACTTTATACATAGCAGCTTGTTTATTATGTTTTTGGTATTCATTCAGTGTGTTTGGGGACACTGTATTGTTGTAAATTCATTCATACTATCACAATTATTGAAGGTGGTCAGTAATGTTTAATTAATGGTTATATATATATATATATATATACAGGGATGCCGCGGACGCGCTATAGCGCGTAAATTACGCGAAAAATCGGAGACGGGACGCAAAAAAATAGCTCTTACGCGTCCTGTGGGACGCGTAATTTCGTCAAAAAATCGCAGGAAAAAGCCGATTTTCGTCAAAGAATCATGAAAAAGCGCAAATCTCATCAAAATATCACGCAAAAACAGCGATTTTCGTAAAAAGACCGTGAAAAAATAGCGTATTTCGTCAAAGGATCGCGAAAAAAAAAAGCGAATTTCGTCAAAAAATCGCGGAAATAAGCGCAAATTTCATCAAAATATTGCGAAAAAACGTGATTTTCGTAAAAGGGCCGCGACAAATTAGCGTATTTCGTTAAAAAATCGCGAAAAAATAGTGGATTTCGTCAAAATATCGCGTAAAAAAGCCGATTTTCGTAAAAGGGCTGAGACAAAATAGTGTATTTCGTCGAAATATCGCGAAAAATAGCAAATTTCGTCAAAAAATCGCGGAATACAGCCGAATTTTGTCAAAGTATCGTGGAAAAAACACGATTTTCGTGACAGGCTCGCGAAAAAATAGCGAATTTCGACAAAAGGATCGCGGAAAAAACGCGAATTTCGTCAAAGTAACGCGGAAAAAACTTGAATTTATTTAGAAACTTGAAAAGCTCCAAAAAAGATGTGCAAACTAAACTTATAGGTAGAAAATTCATAAAATGGGATTTAATTTTTGTTAATGAGATTCCTAAAAATACAGCATGATTTCAGTGTTCTTTGATAATGTATTCAGTAGGTGGACCAGTGACCCCCCCCCCCCCCCCCCCCCTCTTACTGCATTGAAATGTCTCCCGCCTTCAGAACATTTAAGATTTGATGCTTATTAATGATTTAGATGTAAATTTCCCTTCCAAGGAAAATGTCCAACATGATTCCAATGATTCCAACACAGACCCATGCCGACAAATAATTCAATGGGAAGTACAATGAAAGCACCCATTCATTCAACAAAAAGTACATCTTTACTTAACATAAGTATTCTTTTTTTCAGCAAAAATATCTTTTTCAATAAACCCGTCTTGCCCCTTTTTAAAAGAAATGCGAACGTTAGTGATACTTGTTATAAGTTGAACTTGGTATCTTCTACTCTTAAATAAACATTACTTTACAATTGAAATTGTATTTTGCATTTTTACTTTTAAAAAAGTAAAGAAAATTTCTCTTAATATTTTTAAAAAATATCTTATTTGATTGCAAATAATACTGGTTTTAATTCATTATTTAATTATTATTAAAACAGTGATTAATGCATTTCATTTATCTTTTCCAAATAAACAAGTTTCATTTATTCCTTTAAAATATAAATTATTATTGATGGGGACCCGCTTTTGTAAAAAAGGGACCCACATTTTTGGAAATCCTGGGTCCCGGGGACCCAGGTTTTTTCAAGTACAGCGACATCACTGTATATATATATATGTACCTATACTAATAAAAGTTTCGCTCTGTCTGCAATGGCTTGTGAAATCTACCGAACATACAAGTCTGAAAATTTGTTGAAGTTATTCCAAAGCAGGTCCTGATGCAGTTGAGGCTCAGATAATAAAGATAACATCTGCTTTTATTTAAAACCACAGATGACTTATTTTTTATAATTTTCACTAATCATCGAATACTAAGATAACTATTTGAGGAATTTATTTGAAACTCATTATATATATGTAGAAAATTTTTCTGCATCTGAAAATCTTTTTTCTTTAAATCGGCCATTAATTTTTCTTAATTTTTACAAAAAAATGACCTAGATATGAAAGGAATACCCAGACGAGGGATCGGTTTGAATTAAATTAAAATATGTTTTGTGGGCCTGTCGATTCATTTACTTTCCAAAGAGAAGTAAATTGACAATAGAAATAATTAATAACAAAAGTAAATAAATTATTTTTTTGTAATGAGCGATAATTAACTGATTAAGATACAAATTTGAATTTAAAGATATGATGAAGAAAATCTGGTAACCATTTTTGAGTTGTGCTTTTAATAACTTCTAATTATCAGAAAAATATTATTTTTTTAAAGGTTGTGTTAATGTAGGGGAGGAGTCAATTTGAGGCATAAATTAAAAATCGCGATAATGATAAAACTACTACCATTTTTTAACAATATCAATGCATAATTTCAAAATCTAATTAAGATATAGAATTTATAATTAGTAAGCACTGGTAGAAAAACATTTTACATAGGTGAACATATTTAAAAGTATGTTTTCCTAAATATAGACTTCAGTCACCACTATTTTCGATCAGTAAGGTTGCATTTTTTTGGGATTCTATGGACTGATTTCAATGGGAATTGATTCATTCGACTGCCTGTTCAGTTACATTAAAAAATATGTTTTCCTAAATATAGACATTAGTTACCACCATTTCCAAACCGTAACATCACATTCTCCGGTTCTATGTGCTGTTTTCAATGAGAATTGGTTCATTCAACTTTCCCTTTAGTTATTAAAAATATGCTTTCCTAAATATAGACTTCATTTACTACCATTTTGGAACAGTAATATAATTTTCTTTTCTTGTGTTCTATGGGACAGATTTCAATGGGAATTGGTTCTTTTAACACCCTATTTAGTTACACTTAAACGTATGTTTTCCTAAATGTAGATTTCAGTTATCATCATTTTTGA
The DNA here is from genome assembly GCA_963932465.1 of Maratus speciosus. Classification (NCBI taxonomy): domain Eukaryota; kingdom Metazoa; phylum Arthropoda; class Arachnida; order Araneae; family Salticidae; genus Maratus; species Maratus speciosus. The sequence goes on from OZ010792.1 coordinate 39,669,111, forward strand.
ACATTAACATAGAATTTTTTTCTCTGGTTCTATAAGCCTGATTTCAACAGGAATTGGTCCATTCAACTCCACCTTTAGTTACATTTACATGTATGTGTTTCTAAATATAGACTTCAGTTACCATCATTTTCAAACTGTGACGTCACACTCTTTTCTTCTGTTCTATGGGTCCTATTTAAACCAGAATTGGTTCTTTCAACTCAGCTTATGATTCTCTTCAAATTTTGCAACACACCTGCTATATGGTGCCACAGGTTTGTTTAGAACACACTGTGTAGCACGGCCAATGTATGCTGCTGAAGTCTGTGGAGATCATCCAAGAAGTTCAAATTAAAAGATACATGTTTGAATCGAGGTTTTTAATGGTTAGTGGTGTGTGTGTAGCATGCCCAGTGTATGCTGCCAAAGGCAATAGTTGTCTTTCCAAAAGGTCCATTTTAAGAGATTTAAAATAACATAATAATAAGACTTAAAAGGAACAAGAAAAATCTCAATGTATACATTTCTATTATCATTGCCTATATACATATGAAAGAAGTACTTGATCATTTCAAAACACTGTTTCAGCTGGAATGTACTCAGCACAGCACACTTGGAATATGACCTGATATACTGTTAAATAGTGCTTAGTGCTGTGCACTGAGAAATAGTAATGTGCTAACAGAAAATGGTATGAATAGCAAGACACATTCTAAATATAAAATTGTTTAATAGGAAACTGGAATGGCACATTCTAAAACCATTAAATTAAAGAAAAGGGAAAGATTTTTTGTTCTCCCCAGCATATTTAGAAATTTAGTTTTGTATAAGCTAAAAGAAGGGGTAAGAAAGGAGTAAAAATTTTGGAGGGGTAGGGGACTTATGAAGACTTATATGTAGCTCTACTATAAAGTTTGAAATAATAAAACTACTATAAAGTTTGGGCAGAACTTTTTCTTTAAATTAATATTAAACATTTGAAATTGTTTCTTGCTATATAAAAAATACTATTTGAATAAATTAAAACTTTTGATTGTTTTTGAATAAATTAAAATATTTTTTTACAAGCACTAGGGGGCTCTGGCCCCTACGAGCTACGCTCGCCAACCCCCTTTCAGACACCCCAGATTTTAAAAGCATGCTAATTTCATCGGCCTTAAAGTGTTTGAATTATAATTTAAAAAAAACAGTGACGGTCTCCCTGTAAACGGGTTTTCATTCATTTTCCTTTGATTGGAGATTTTTAAGACCAAATCAGCCGCTGCTAAGAGATACAATGGCTGTTTTCGTCTTTGATTAAAAACAGGAAAGAAAAATCATGCGTACGGCATAGATTATGAAACACTTTCCAACACTCCCTGAAAGCTTTAACAAAACTTCGTTATTTAGGGAAATAAGGTAAATAAGATAACTAACTAAACATTTAAAAAACTGATTTCAGCAGTTACCATCCATAGCCAAATATTTATTCCAATTCTTCCGAACAGCCGTGTATTTGATCTGTAGGCTGATATATATACTATATAATAGAAAATCTAGTTTATCAAGAAAATGCATAACAGGTTGAAATTTCTCTTTCAGCAATTTAGACTAATAGATGGAAACATACTTCAATACTTTTGTACAGCCCTGTTGTTTACCTAGTACCTTTATTACACGCCACTATTTAGCTAAACTTTAATTCAAACTAAATCACTCTTAAAACTACTGAAATCGCATTTCCAGAATTTATCATCTATAGACGGCCATGTATCCAATTCTTTGCATGGCCCTGTATATCATTTTATCTATATTCTACAAACATTTCATAGAAAACTACATGCAGTTCAGCATAACACATTTTAAACCCACCTTTGAGCAATTTACGGTCATACTCAGTAACCTTTATGAATTCTTTTGCGTAGCCCTGTATATCAACTATAACATTTACGCACACCATATAATATGCATAAATATAGTGAAACTTAAAAGCGCATATCATAATTAAAAATGCATTCCCTACCATCGCCGCTAATATACAGTATTTCGGATAGAAAATACTTGTCTGAAATGTTTTGTATGTTCCTGTAAATGCTATGCACTTCGTATTATACATAAAATAACTTAAGTAAGCCTCACCAAAGTATATCAATTTTATTATATATGAATTTGTATAATTAAAATATGCCGCAAACAATTTCCCCCTATACCATTTGTAATGGAATTCTTTTGTGTAGCCCTGTAAATGAATAGTAACTATTTGTTGCACCGTATATGCTACAGAATATTCTGCATATTTTAGTGCACTTTGTAAATGCATATATTTTTTTATTATGTTTGAAAGGGTGTAACATCTTTAAAATTCATTTGAAATGATTTTTTCCCATTGGCCGTAATGTAATGGAATTCTTTTGACTGTCCCTGTAAATGAACTAAACATGCTACAAACTTCATTTGAAATCGGGTTCGTGCTAGGCTAAACATCAATAACCAAAAATTTCAGCGTGATCCGAGTATATTTACGAGAGTTAGAGCGCGAACAGATAGACCGAAATCAATAACACTTTTCAACTTTGTTGGAAAGTGTTAAAAATTAGTTAAAAATTTGAAAGTAAGCTAATGTAAAATGAATTAAGTACACAGTCTTTGTCTCTCGGTAATTTTTAACACCGCTATGAGAAAGTTCTTTCAAATGTATCGTTTTAAATCTGACGTAATTTTCACCAAAGTTTTCTTTCTCTTTTTAATATTCACGTGAAAATTCTTTTGTTGTTAGAAAGGAAATATTATTTGCGCTGTCTTAGAATTCACGATAATAGTTGAAAAGATTATCTGAAAATTGAAATAAACACCTCGTGCAAAATATTTTTTAATTTAAAGTGTTTTGCCAATTTTTATTTATTTGGCCTTTTTAAATATGACGTAATTTCCTTCATTTGTGACTTTTAACGCATAATAATGAATTTAGTATTTAAAAATTTTCTTTCCTTTTTAAAATTCACGTGTAACTGTAGTTTTTATGATGTAATTTTCAATATTTTCCTGATTTTTAACACGTAATCACTTATTTCTAATTTGAAAGTTTTCTTTCTGTTTATAATAGCCACGTGTAATTAAATTTTTTATTTGACGGAAATATTATTCTTTGCACTGTTTTTAAAATTGGCAACAGTTTAAAATAATTGCCCTTTTCTAAAATGTGTAAAAAATATCTATCAAAATGCTGAAAATTTGAATTTAAAATGGAAATAAATCCTCAAAAAATGAGTCAAATTAAAAAGATAATTGCAGTCTGCACATCTGGAACTTCCAATGTATAAAATGATCTAAAAATGTTTAAGTTTCTATGTATTGTTTTTCTCCTATAAAACTTTTTTGATGGAACGATTTTGACCATCTTTAACATTAAATATCCCTTAAAATAATTATTCAATTTAAAAACTCTGCATCAGCGTGTTTATCAAACATGTCTCTATAATATCACCGATTTTCATATCTTTGTATGAAACAGTTTTCTTAATATTAACGAAGAAAGACCCCCGGTTATAAAAAATATGGATGCCGATCTAGTAAGAGCATACCCGGATGATCTACGCAGATTTTCATTGGTCCATTTCCAAATCAAAACTTTTTTTTTATATATAGAAGGATTTTCATTTCAACATGTGGAAGTCTCTTTACCTTTCACTGCTCTTTGATATTATATGGGCATTAAATACGTCAAAGTCAATGGATAATGATTACTCTTTAGAGTGTGAAATCAAGCTTTTGCCAAAAAACTTTTCTGTTTCCCTCCAAAGAGGTGCCAACCATAAAAATGATCTTCTCCTGAGAATGAGTATAATTCTCCCAAGGAGAGCAAAAAGTGATAGATAAGTAAGATGTTTGTTCTAGAAAAGGGATAGGATGTCTTGGTATAGACCTGTTACCAGCACCATACTCTAGGGATTATTTCTCTTGTGTTGAATATCTTAATGTGCTATACCAAGGAGGTTAAATTGCTATCTTCAATGTTTTCTGCATCCACTGAGCCCAATAATTAACGTGATGGTCACAAAATGAAGATCTTGGACCCATTCTAGTAGGTTCAATGCCAGCTTGATTTTGGAAGATGACTCTTCAAGGTTTTCAGAGTTTCTCTTGTACGAGAATAGTAATTAGGGTCATTTTCCCTTCAAAAGTCTTTACTGAAGGCTTTTCCCCCATAACAATGTGGCTGAAATCAGCTGATGCTAAACCATTAATAACTACCACCACAAGGGTGTAAAAAAATCATGATTTTTTTAAAAATTTAAATTGGATTTTTTTTATTTAAATCGGATTTCTATGATTTTTTTCCCCCAATGTTAAAATACTGAATAGATACCAAGAGTTTTAAGTTTCCAAAACAATTAACCCTTTAATTGCTAACATAATCTATGTTTTTACACTTTAATTAATGAAATTTAATTATTAGTAATTACAGAAATTATAAAAACTGCAAATTAGTAGTTTCATTAGTTAGTAGACTACAATAAAGTTATACATATTAATATTTTGTAATAATTATGTAAAACTATATTAAATACTAGTGATATTTTACATTTATTAAAATTATCAGTAACTACATTTAATATAAAATTTTAATACTATTTAAAATTGATAATTATTGAACAATTAATCTCTAATTAGGAATATAATATATATTTTTATGCTTTTGTTACTAAAATGATAATTTATAATTTAGTATTCATTCTAGAAGGAAAAGAGGCTTCCAAAAAAGAGCATTATTTCATAAGGAAATATATTAGTAATTTGTTTAGTAATAATAATAAAAAAAGTATATAATTTTTCTAATATGATAAATAAAGAATCCTTAATTTTTAATAATTTTATAAATTACAAATTGAAAAATACAATTAAATAACGATATGATTTAATAATGTACTGTTTTTCCTAAAGAAATAAAGTGCTATAATTTTTGTAAGGTCTTGGGCACTCGTATTGCTGCGGTATGAAGTTTTTTACAAAAAATCTCTGGCTATAGGTAAATTTCACTATTTTTTAAAAAGGCAGGGTGCATTTTGTCAATTTCAAAAGGGGTAACTTATGGCACCCTTAAAAATGGCCTAGAAGAAAGAGTAATTAATTGCTGAATTAATACAAACTGCAAATAAGTAATTTCATTAGTTAGTAGCACAAATAACAAAACTAACAAATATTAGTACAAATGCAAATCGAGCTGCCAATAAAAAAATTACTATTAATCGCCTAAATCTTAACTTACACATTGTATGTGTATGCTAACCAAAACTAGTATGTTGTGGCCATCACAAAACTTTTTTCTATATAAATCACGTCAATTAAATCATTTAAATAGTACAAGAAATTACATCAATTTAGCACCAACTCATATCAAAGTGTATCTGAATTTGAAGTTTGATAAAAATTCGTGCCTTAGTTCTTGAGATAGATCTATAGCAGAAATTCTGAAAAATGTAGTTTAGCAGCGCCACCAGTTGAGTGATTTACACCAATACATAAACAGGAATAGTTGATATCCAGGTATACATGGATCTGAAGTTCGTTGAAAATATAAGCATTAGTTCTTGAGATAGAGCTATTGCGGAAATCACAAAAAAGCATAGCAGCGCCACCTATTGAGCGATTTACACCAAACTGTATAAAAAGTCAATTCATGTCAAGGACTAACTGATTCTAAAATTTGATGAAAATTCGTGCATTAGTTCTTGAGATACACCTATAGTGGAAATTCTGAAAAATATAGCATAGCAGCGTCACCTGTTGAGCGATTTACACCAAAATGTACAAGATGTCAATTCATGTCAAGGATTAACTGATTCTGAAGTTTGGTGAAAATTATTGCATTAGTTCTTGAGATACAGCTATAATGGAAATTCTTAAAAGTGCAGCATAGCAGCGCCACCTGTTGAGCGATTTGCACCAAAACACAAGCTGCACTAATTCATATCAAAGTATACTTGAATCTGAAGTTTCATGAAAATCCAAGCATTAGTTGTTCAGATAGAGCTATTGCGGAAATCGTAAAAAATGCAGTATAGCAGCGCCACCTGTTGAACGATTTACACCAAAATGTACAAAACTTCAATTCATGTCAAGGACTAACTTAAATTGAAGTTTGATGAAAATCCGTGTATTAGTTGTGGAGATTGAGCTATTGCGGAAATCGTGAAAAAGGCTGCATAGCAGCGCCACCTGTTGAACGATTTACACCAAAAACTAATCAGCACCAATTTATATCAGGGGCTAACTGAATATAAATTTTTATTAAAATGTCAATACTTCAAAATTCACTATCTCAGTGCCAAATTAAATGGCAATCTGTGTTCATCATGATAATTCTAAAAATATGAAATTCCGTGCATTAGTTCTCGAGGTATGACTGTCACTGAAATCGTGTAAATCCAGCAAAATGCAGCATAGCAGCGCCACCTATTGGGTTATTTACACCAGAACCTAATTATCACCAACTTATGTCAACGTGTAACTGAATATGAAGTTTGAGGAAAATTCGTGCATTAGTTCTTGAGATAGAGGTACTGCGCAAATCATGACAAATGCAGCATAGAAGCGCCACCTGTTGAGCGATTTGCAACAACAAATAATCAGCAGCAATATTAATCAAGTTATACTTAAATCTGAAGTTTGATGAAAATTCGTGCATTAGTTCTTGAGACAGAGCTATTGAGGAAATAGTTCAAAATGCAGCACAGCAGCGCCACCTACTGGGCGATTAACACCAACACGTAGTCAGCATCATTTCATATGAAGGACTAACTAAATCCGAAGTTTGATGAAAATGTGTGCATTAGTTCTTGAGATAGAGCTACTGCGAAAATAGTGTAAATCCTGCAAAATGCAGCATAGCAGCGCCACCTGTTGGGCAATTAACAGCATCTATTCATGTCAAGGACTAACGGAATCTGAAGTTTTATAAAAATCTGTGCCTTAGTTCTCTAGATAGAGCTTTTGCGAAAATCCTGCAAAATGCTACATAGCAGCGCCACCTACAGGGCGATTTACACCAAAAACTAATCAGCACTAATCTATATCAGGGACTACCTGAATGTAAATTTTTATTAAATTCCGTGCATTAGTTCTTGAGATAGAGCGCCCATAAAATTTGTGTCACATACAGACAGACAGACACAGACAGACAGACAGACTCACAGACAAACAGACAGACTCACAGACAGACAGACAGACTCACAGACAGACAGACAGACTCACAGACAGACATTTTGTAAAAACATGTTTTTTTGGAATCTCTGACCCATAAAACGTGTAAATCCGTCTAAAGCTGGAATTTAAAAAATTTTCATGAAACCAATACTTTCTTCTTGTAAAGATAGAAGAAAGTAAAAATTATGAAAATGAGTTACAACCATTCATACACACTATTCATAAATATATGAGTAGTCAGTTATATCTGAAATCTTCAAAATATTAAATAACAGCACTATTACCCCTTAGTGGGGATCTCTTGCTGTGCTTAACATTTTTATACCAATTAGTTCTTTTTCTCTTATACATTCTTTTACACCAGCTTTTTTCATTCTCTTTTAGCTCCAATATTTGGTATAAATTTATTATTGTGAAATTAGAAAGAGAAAATAAGATTCTGGTTATTTATTCTCTTACTTTGCAGAAATTTATTATATACTTGCTATGTTTATTTTATATAAAAGAATGGGTAATTTGATTACTTAAAGGAAATGATGACATCACAAATTATATTAGATTTAAATATAATTTTTAAATGAAATGTTTTTTATGATTTTATAAACTTACTATACTTAATGTTTTACAAGACTCGGTAATTAAGCTTAGAAACAATTATTTAAAGCTTTTTTTTTTTTTTTTTTTTCATTTATTCATAAGGCAAAATACCTGTAGAAACTTTCAAAATGATATTAATCTTAGATTTTAATACTTTTATGTCATTTTAAACAATTAGAAATTTTTTAATTTTAATAATTTAAAAAAATAATCAGTTGATTAAAATCATGATTTAATCACTGATTTAAATCAACTGATTAAAATCATTGACCCCCTAACCCCACCACCAAAGGTTTTTTTTTTTTTTTCTATTATTCACATATTGCCATGTCTGGATTCTTCTTTCTTTTGTTAATAATGACCGATAGATTCTGCAAGTTATTGTATGTGCTGTTGAACAACGATTGTCACCTGCTGATTGACATTTTTCTCTCATATATATTTATGAAAATTTGCAGATCTTCAGTCAACCACAATAGTAATATTTCTTTGTACCACTTCATTTACTTTGAAGTTTGGACACATTTTGAAATCATTCTTGAAATGCTATACTGATTCATTTAACAGTGAAAAGTATCTACCATGTATGGAAGCTTGGCTACCCACTCATCATCGAGCAACAGTGTAATGTGAATTTGGAGAAGGGGATTTAAAATAAATTTAACAAAATATTTAAATTAGAAAAAAAATAATACTAAAAATAATTTAATTAATTTTTCAAAGCTGCTATAATAATTGCAAAAAATCCGCTTATCCAAAGCACTTTACAGCCAGATCATAAAGCAGTGAGCAATTTTGTGTTGCAATCGAAAGTTCATAAAATTATTAAGCCATCTATAAAATCTACCAGTAGAGTTTAACCTATGCAGCTTCTATATTTTATATTCTGTAATACAAGCATAATAATAAATGAAAAATTACTCACCCACTGCTTGTGTGTGTAGTAGGATGTAAAAAAATAAAAAAAATCAGATTTTTTTCGATTTAAATCGCATTTTTATGATTTTTTCCCCAGCGTTCAAATATTGAATAGCTACCAAGAGTTTTAGGTTCCAAAACAATTAAACCACTAATTGCTCAATATAATCTATGTTTTTACAATTTAATTAAAAAATTATAATTATTAGTTTGTAATTACAGAAATTATAAATCTCCAAATTAGTTTTTTCATTAGTTATTATCATGCAATAATACATTAATCTACTTATAATAAAATCTGAGTGCAGGAAACCGTCAGAACGATGCCGGTGCGAACCACTCTGGTCTACGAATCGACCGTAGCTAAACGCCATGTTAGGCTTAATGAAAAACATATCCTACCATATGACGGCTAAATGATAATTTTTTCTATTTGAAATCATGTCTGTTCAGCATATTTTCACATAAAACGTGTGTATCGTATCCATTTATAATGTATTAAGTTCTAAATTAAAATTAAGCCATTATAAACATAGAAATGAGATCTAAACAGACGATACTGTTGCCATTCCAATTCAAATTCCAGCAAATCTACAAACCAATGAATGATTCTTTAAACGCGTCATTAAAAAAAAAAAAAAAAAAAAAAATACAGGTTAAAGCCGATGCTGGTCTTAAAGTATTTGTAATAGTTTATTAAAACCTTTAAATATTTTAACTTTAAAACCTTCAAAAACTATTAAGTTCTAAATTTAAGTTCCAGATCATCATCACCAACACCAACAACAAGTTCTGAATTAAAAATAACGGATAACTATCGCCATCTGGTGGAGAAAATATATAATTTTCGCTCTAAAAGGGTAAAAAGCTCCGTTCAAGCACATTACATTACATGTATTTTTAATTTATTCAGAATGATTAATCTTTTCCACAGTTTCATATTTCCTGTGACATTTGTTTTCTGTCTTCTATGGCAAAGTAAAAATTATCCGAATTTGAATATCTAAAACTTTCAAATGCATTTACAATAAAGAATCATTTCAATGGCATTTTAGCATTATTTAAAGGGAAATTAACCCTTTATGTACTGAATTATGAATTGATGAAAATTTCATCTTCTAAAGCATTTTTCGTGAATTTTTGAAACAAAATTAGAAGATTTACATAATCATTTAATAAATTTTAGAAGGATTTAGCAGGATTCATTAAATTTGAATTTATAGGGATTTTGTATAATATTTATAACCCCACTCAAATCTTTTATTTTAAATATTTTTCTTAGTATTTTGTAGGAATTAGGAAATCTACAAATATAATGTTCTTACAATAGAAATATTTCTGAATTGAAAAATCCCCCTCCCCCCTCCAACGCCAAGAAAGCTGAAAAGATGCAAAGGCAAAAGAAATTATCCTTTTAAAAATATTTTTGTGTTGTGTAACCAATAATGCTTTTGGAACAAGATAAAGGAATGCATCTATAACTCATTCTAAACTGTATTACTACTAATCGATGTATTAAGTGAATTTTATAACAAGTTATTTTAATGGTACTTATAAGTACCGTCAGTAGATAAAGGGTTAAAGGGACAATTTTTTCTGTATCGAAGGCTTCGAGCAGCGCCTCTGTAGACCGTGCTAATTCCTAATAAATTAGGAGCTTATGTTTCTTGATAATTCTTTTGCCGCCAACTTTCTGTTGTAATCGTACTTTTTTATTACAATGCATTTCATCAGATTTGAAGACATTGCAAATAAAATTAATATTTCTTATCGGTACAACATATTTGAATTATCTTGCAGATAAAATTATGCATTTTAACATAGTTTGTAGCAAAAAAAAAAAAAAAAAAAAAAAACCCGCTAAACAACAAATTTTTAATGTAGAGGGAGCCTAAACAAGCATTTTCGTCATAGAATGTGTAGCTGGAAATGGCGCGCTTAAGCGCTGGTGACTAAATTGTAGTTTACATAATTTCTTTGTTCTAATCATAAAAAATCAAAGGATAATACTTTTCGATTAACAAAATGCATGAGGCATCTTTTTTTTTTTCTTTTTTAAGCCATAAAAATATTTTTTAACTATTGTTTTGAAGATTTATCATTTACTTTCCGTCATTTTTTGTTATAGAATGTGTAGCTGGTAATGGCGCCTTTAAGCGTGGTGACTATAATTGTAGTTTACATAATTTCTTTGCTCTAATCATAAAAAATAAAAGGATAATGTTTTCTGATTAACAAAATGCATGAGGCATCTTTTTTTTAAAGTCAGAAAAATATTTTTTAAACTATTGTTTTGAAGATTTATCATTCACTTTTCGTCATTTTTGACAGGGATTATATACTAGTATTGTAATAATTATGTAAAACTTTATTAAATACTAGTGATATTTAACATTCATTACAATTATTACTAACTGCATTTAATATTAAATAGTTCAAAATACTTCAAATTAATAATTATTAAACAATTAACACTGTAATTAGGAACATATTATACATTTTTAAGCTTTAATTATTAAAATGATAATTAATAATGTAGTATTCATTTTAGAAAGAAAAAGGTGGCAGGATGCTAGTTCCAAAAAAGGGCACTCTCATGGGGGTAATGATATAAGGAAAAAGAAAAGAATAATGTTTAGTATGATAAATAAATTGTCCTTAATCTTTAATAATTTTATGAATCACAAATATAAAAATACAGTTAAATAACATCATGTTTTAATAATATCCTGTTTTTTCTAAAGAAATAAAGTTTTATTATTTTTGCAAGATCTGGGGAACATGAGTTGAGAAATACTGTTGAAAGGGGAAGTTTTTTACAAGAAATCTCTGGCTACAACTACAAGTAAATTTCACTATTTTTTAAAAAGGCAGGGCCAATTTCAAAAGGGCCAGATTGCGGCACCCTTAAAAAAATGGCCTAGGAGAAACAGTAAGAAATTACAGAATTAATAAAAACTGCAAATAAGTAATTTCATTAGTTAGTAGCACAAATAACAAAACTAACAAACATCATTTGCAGCCCGTTTTGCATTTGCACTTAGAAAAATTATTGTTAATCACCAAAATCTAAACTTACACACATGTATGTGTATGCTAACCAAAAAAATTATGAAAATGAGTTAAAACCATTCATACACACATACATAATAAATGTAAGGAGAGCCAGTTATATCTGAAATCCTCAAAATATTTATATAACAGCATTATTACCTCTCATGGCAATAATTAGTTTTCAATGGTTAATTTTTTTTTCTTTTTAAGAAAAGTTTTGCTGCCTTTTCAATCCCTAATTAGTTTTTTTATTTAGCATATGAATTACAAAGTAAAAAAAAAAAAAAAAACATTTATTCAACCTATACCGAAGAAGCTCTTGCTGTGCTTAACATTTTTATACCAATTAGTTCTTTTTCTTTTAAGCATTCATTTACAATTTAGCTGTTGAGCAGATGTTACTCTTTCATTCTTCCTTGACTCGAGATTGCTATTAATTTATTATTGCAATAGTAGAACAAGAAACCAAGACACTGACTATTTATTCTTTTACTTTCAGAAATTTATTACACTTGCTACGTTTATTATTATTTTATATAAAATAATGCATAAATTGATTACCTAAAGGAAATTATGACATTGCAAATTATATTAAATATTATTTTTAAATAAAACTGTTTTTAAGTTTTTACAATACTCAATAATTAAGCTTAGAAACAATTATTTAAAGCTCTTTTTTGTGTATTCACAAGTCAAAATACCTGTAGAAACTTTCAAATTATGTTCATCTTAGATTTTAATACTTTTTTTGACATTTTAAACATTTAGAAAATTTCTGATTTTAATCAATGATTTTTAAAAAAAAATCAGTTGATTTAAATCGCTGATTTAAATCAACTGATTAAAATCTCTAACACCCTAGTGTGTAAAAACCTGGAATAAACTTACTCTAGAATCTGATGTCTGAATTTTATTTAACACGAGTTCACAACTTCATAGAGAATTTTAAAAAAGGGGGGGAGAGTTGGATCCAAGCTTGCAAAATGAATTGTATATTAATATATAAAATATGTAATTATAAACAACTATTAACATATTGAGCAGTTCTTATTTTATTGTTGACAAACAAGTGCTATTTTTTCCTTTTGAAGATTTAAGTCATTAGTAAATAATGAAATTTATCCTCGTCTAAAACAGTTAATTGAGCTACCACAATAATCGATCTAAAGTCACAAAGTTTAAATGAAAATAGTTATTATTGATTAAATGAACGAAAGTTATTGTATTGGAATAAAAGGAAGAGTTGGTTTGAGAAATAATGGCAGCTATGGAATATTATACACAGACTTGTATAAAACCAAAAACTTTCTGTGCACACAAATATTGGGTCAAAAACTTTCTGCAAATTAATTTAATGTTTAATAAAATAATGTATTATATTATTTTGACAATTTGAATTAAAAACATTAGTTTTAAAATAATTACAATTTAAATTAAAAATTAATTAATATTAATTAAAGAATAATTATTTTGGTAAAAAAAAATAAAGCTAAAAATCCATGATAAGAAGGGGAATTCTTATCAATTATTTTGTCAATGCATTTAGAAACAGCCCAATCCTTAATATTGTGACCTCTTTGCACAAAATGCCAGTCACTCTGTTCACAGAAATAATGTGGCATTGCTTCTGAAATAACTGAATCACATTTTATAAGGAGAGGTCCATTCATAGGTATCATCATTAAAGGGACTGATGAGTTTTTACCATGGCTCTTTGATGAAATTCTCGTTTTTTTCCCATGATCATTTGACGAAATTTTCGTTTTTTCCATTATCATTTGACGAAATTCCCATTTTTATTCGCGATCGTTTGACGAAATTTGCGTGTTTTCACGAAATTTGCTTTTTTCTGCGATCCTTTGATGAAACCAGTTTTTTCTTGCAATTCTTTGACGAAATTCGCCTTTTTTGTGCGCTCTTTTGACAAAAATCGCATTTTTTCTCGATCCTTTGACGAAATTAGTTTTTTTCCCGATTCTTTGACGAACTTTGTATCGTTTTGCGATCTTTTGATCTTTGCGCACTTTTCCGCTATGTTTTTACAAAATTCGTTTTTTTCCTTTGCTATTTTGACGGAATTTGCATTTTATAAATGCAAATAATGAAATTTATCCCCGTCTAAAACAGTTAATTGAGCTACCACAATAATCAATCTAAAGTCACAAAGTTTAAATGAAAATAGTTATAATTGATTAAATGAACGAAAGTTATTGTATTGGAATAAAAGGAAGAGTTGGTTTGAGAAATAATGGCAGCTATGGAATATTATACACAGACTTGTATAAAACCAAAAACTTTCTGCGCACACAAATATTGGGTCAAAAACTTTCTGCAAATTAATTTAATGTTTAATAAAATAACGTATTATATTATTTTGACAATTTGAATTAAAAACATTAGTTTTAAAATAATTACAATTTAAATTAAAAATTAATTAATATTAATTAAAGAATAATTATTTTGGTTAAAAAAAATAAAGCTAAAAATCCATGATAAGAAGGGGAATTCTTATCAATTATTTTGTCAATGCATTTAGAAACAGCCCATTCCTTAATATTGTGACCTCTTCGCACAAAATGCCAGTCACTCTGTTCACAGAAATAATGTGGCATTGCTTCTGAAATAACTGAATCACATTTTATAAGGAGAGGTCCATTCATAGGTATCATCATTAAAGGGACTGATGAGTTTTTACCATGGCTCTTTGATGAAATTCTCGTTTTTTTCCCATGATCATTTGACGAAATTTTCGTTTTTTCCATTATCATTTGACGAAATTCCCATTTTTATTCGCGATCGTTTGACGAAATTTGCGTGTTTTCACGAAATTTGCTTTTTTCTGCGATCCTTTGATGAAACCAGTTTTTTCTTGCAATTCTTTGACGAAATTCGCCTTTTTTGTGCGCTCTTTTGACAAAAATCGCATTTTTTCTCGATCCTTTGACGAAATTAGTTTTTTTCCCGATTCTTTGACGATCTTTGCGATCTTTTGACGATCTTTTGATCTTTGCGCACTTTTCCGCTATGTTTTTACAAAATTCGTTTTTTTCCTTTGCTATTTTGACGGAATTTGCATTTTTTTCATGAAATTGGCCTTTTTTTCGCATTCTTTTTTCGAAATTCGTGTTTTTTCAGCGAACTTTTCACGAAATTAGTGTTTTTTTTTCACGATATTTTGACGAAATTCTCGCTTTTTCCGCTTCCCTTTGACGAAATTCGTGTTTTTTTCGCGATCCTTTGACAAAATTAGTTTTTTTCCTCGATTCTTTTACCAATTTTTGCGTTTTTTCCGCGATCCTTTCACAAAATTCAGTCTTTTTCCGCTATGCTTTTACGAAATTCAATTTTTCCTGTGCTCCTTTGATGAAATTTGCTTTTTTTCTGAATTCTTTGACGAAATTAACTTTTTTTCTGCGATCCTTCGACGAAATTCGCGCTTTTTCCTCGGCCCTTTAACGAAATTAGTGTTTTTTTTTCGCAATCCTTTGACAAAATTCGAGCTTTTTCCGCTATTCTTCGCTTTTTCCTGTGTTCCTTTAATGAAATTTGTGTTTTTCTGCGATTCTTTGACGAAATTATCTTTTTTTTCACAATTCTTTGAAGAAATTCGCATTTTTCCGCGGTTCTTTGACGAAGTTTGCGTTTATTCCGCGATTCTTCAACAGAATGGGTGATTTTTTTTCTGCGAACAACTGACAAAATTGTTTTTTTTTCAGCGACCATTTGCTGAAATTAGCAATGTTAGCAATGATTAGCAGTGATATTTTTTTATGTCTGAATTTTCAGACTGATGGCCCATTTTTAAAAATTTTTGTAACGGAATGCCTTAAATTTTCAGAAAAGAATCACCCGTGGCAAATAATAAATAATTCGTACATAAAATTGGGGAGTATTTTTATTTTTTTGGTATTTAAAAAAAAAAAAGTTACAAGAACAAAAATTACATTTTTTTTCCCCCTCTAAAAAATTTTCCGCAAAGTTCCTAATTTTGTAGAAAATTTTCCACGCACGGCGTGCGTCTACATTATACAGCTCTGATTATACAGTTCTGGAACTTATTGAAGCATTCTTGAAAGGATGGCAATCTTGAAACATTTATATGTAATTAAATGATTTTAGTGGAAATTTAGTTTTGTATATTTTTATAGCAAATGCTGATTTTAATAAGGTTGTCTTGGTTTGAAGCAGATTCTAATCACAGCACATTGTTGGCTATCGTAGAGAAATGGGATCTGAAGAGAAAATCTTTAATCCTTTAAGAGATGACACTCCTGAAAACATCAAAAATGATGGAAGTTCTGATTTCAGTGAATAAATTTGTTGTAGTGGATTCCAATCACAGAATGCCATTGGCTACTGTAGAGAAACGGGATCTGAAGAAAAAATCTATTTATGATATAACAAACATTTCTTTAAATTTTGGATTATTTTGCTGCAGGAAAAATAATTTAATTTTTTGTGCATGGCAAACAGTCGGGCTATTATTTTCCTCATTAATATCCACCTCACTTCACTGCATGGAGAAGAAGATGAGTATGCTGGAAATCATTTCTGTGCAAAGTGACTCAAATGTTCGAGAATCAGGTATCAAAATCTATTGTCTCGATTATTCGAGAATTTTTAATTTGTCCTTTGAAATTTTTTAAAATTAAAATTTGCTTGTTTTGCAAATGAATAACAACTAACATCATAATTATCAATGCCTGCAATAATTTAATTTTTCAAAACTAAAAATCTAAACTTTATAAATATAAGAATTTTTTTAGAATCTTTTTTTTTTTTTTTTTGTATAAATAAAACCTGAAAAAGGCAGGCTTATATTATTCATATTTTTCTGCAGACCACCAAAATTTTTTTGCGGACTACCAGTTGGCAACCTCTGGTCTATAGCATTACCATTTTATTGGTTAATATGTTTGAAAAGTTTTAATTACCACCAGTAAGGATTGTGACAGTGCTATCTATCTTCATTGTTTAAAATTTTTCTGCCTCTATTCATATTTCTATGTTCTGAAAACTTTTGGTTACATTGAAAGCTTTGAAGAATTGAAAACTTTTTGTGTCTTAAAGAGATAACTAGATAGTAACACCAGAAATATTATAACCCCTAATTCTTGGAAAAAATGAAATATATTTTTTCTTTAATAAAATGCAGCTGAAATTGTTTACTCTTTTCATCTGCCTGTGCCATGAGTATAGACCCTTAGACTTATTGTTTCTTAATATAAATACATATAAATAAATCAGTATCAAGATGTCATTGCTTTGCAGTATTCATATACTAATTGAAAGGGAATGCAGTAAAATGTTTTAAAACAGGCACCTCAAGATCATTAAATTTGTCTGTTATTCGGAGGTGTCTGCTTCTCAGAGATAAAAACATACAAATATATAGATGTTTGGTATTGAAAAAATTTCAGTGTTTAGAGATGTCTGCTACTCAGGCATGTCTATTATGAAGGTTTTACTGTACTGTGTAGATGGGATATGATGTCCAATGCAATTAAATTGTAGTGCTGGAACAATTGATAATAGCTGATAAAAGTTATGACTTTTTTTTTACTCGCCTTTAAATTTAAAAATTAGTTTTAATTGCAATTTGAACTAGAAAATGCAATTGAAATTATTATTTTAACAATTGAATCATATATTACAAAAAAAGAAAAAAAAAAGTGTTTAATTAAGAGAGAGAAATTTCATGGAAATCGAGACTGAAGGATTATATTTTTAGTAGTAAAATTCTTTTATCTTTTTATTTTGTAACATATTCATGTAAAGTGAAAACAATCCTTTTAGTGTGCATAAGCAAAAAAAAAAAAAGGTTTATTTCACGTTTTATAAGAAAAAAAAGTTGCGAGAAAATCTCTTACTGCTAAAAAATCAAAAATCATTTTTTTCTCAAAATTTCTGGAAATTTTACATCTTTAATTGTGTTGAGAAAATTTTAAGGGAAGAAAATCATATTGTGTTTGAAATAATCATATGATTGTTAGAGATCACCAAAAAGTAATAATAATTGCTTTTTACCAGTTAGTAAAGAAATTGGAGGGTCACATTTATGTTTCAACAAGAGAATGCCCCCAATTCATTCTACAAATTCTATGTTTCAGTGGTTTCTCTCCATTCATGCCTACTTTATTGACTGTATTGGGCTTGATTAAAATCCCATAAAAAAATCAATGAGAAATAATGATTAGAGCTACATAAACTGATAGAAAACACAACTTCACAGTTAAACAAGTAATTTTAATTCTTCATTAACATATTATCTGCTTGCATCACTTGGAGAAACTCATCAACTTAATGCCAAAAAGAATTTATGAAGTGATTCTGAAGAAAGGAAGAAAAATTTTCTATTAAAATAAATTTTATAACTATATTTCATTTAGTGGACCTATTTTTCATATATTGCTTTCATTTTTGTAAATATATTTGCTATAACTTTTTGTACATGATTATTTACTTTTATAAGAATTTTATAGTGTGTGCAAAATATTATTTAATACTCTAATTTCATAAATAAATAGACATCTTAAAATTTTGGGATGGACTTATCATTTTACAATGCATTGTATAGAAAAAATTCTTAAGCTAATAATTTTTACATTTTCAAAAACTTAAAATTTTTGTTTAAATTTATCCTTCTATATGTAAAAAGAGTAAAGATTTAGAAATGGGCCAGTGAAAATCTGCGTAGATACCAAAAAAAGCATCTGATTGGTCAGAGCTTTCTGACTTTTCTTAGTGGGAATTGTGCTTGGCGAAAACCATTAAAGTAGAGAATTTAGATAGGATGGATGGGGAAAGGGAAGAATCTTCTGCATTTCAATAGACTTCTGTTTTTTGGGGTTTTTTTTATGGGTCGATGGCAAAAGTGATTTTTACAGAAAGATAATTTCCGTTAACTAATGAGAAAGGTGCGGGGATCATCTGCGTTCATAATCTAAAAATTGAATGCATAGAAAATAAGGGATCGCGAAGCGATCCAGAATGGAAACGTGAAACAATTACGTCTGGGGTTGGCTAGAAAATAGGGATTGCTTCACGATACTGAATGGAATTGCGAAGCGTTTATGCGGGATGGTTGGTGAGCGTAATGAGCAGGGGGGGGGGAGGGGGGGGAGCAGAGCCCCCCTAGTAGTAGAAATAAAAATGCTGAAGTAAATAAGTAAAAAAAAAAGATTTTTTTCATCCAGTAGTTTTTGACTTTTAAGCAATCATGTGTCAATTAGTAATTAGTACACATACTTTTTAATGACGCTCATAATTCATATTGGCTGCTTCTTGAATATATTCTTATTGTTTTATAAATATTTTCTTCTTGCCAATGTATGCATCTCTTTATCTGAATTCTTAAAAGCTTTTAAATGATCAATTAAGATTGGTGCTTTTATTTGAAAGTGCATAGCTTTTTCTATGTCATGAGGATCAGTGTTTTTCTTTACCATAATATAATTTTGTTTTTAAATTTATAAAGGTTTTTACATTTGTTGCGTTTTATGATGTTATGAATTGAAAAAGTTAGACTTTTAAAATTGGTTTTAATGTACTATTTTTAGCTGTATAAAAATAGTTGGTAAGGAAATAAATGTATGTATGTACAATTAAGAAATTTCATCATAACACTTTTGCACTAAACCACTGTAAAAATATCCCATTTAGCTATGTTTGTGATTATGTAAGACCATGTCTTAATTCAGTTTTAACTAAAGAAAAAAAAACAAACAAAAAAAAAAACAGCATATTTAGTTTAGCTCCCCCCCCCCCCTCCCCTCCTGCTTAATACTGGATTCTGAGTTCAATACAAGAAAGGAATCTGCCATTATTTTAGTTTTGAACTATCATATATATTAAAGCGTAAACCTGATTCTGTAAGATAAGACTAAAAAGTTCAAGCATTTGCGTATGCGTGAAATTAAATTTACTAGATCTTCCATTTAGAGGAAAGGTAGAGCAGGTCTGGTTAGCAGAGTGGTCTAAAGCACCAGTTTAAAACTCTGAACTTTGGTAGATGACGTGGGTTCGAGCCCAACGCCCGGCAAAATGATTTCTGTACCATTTTTGGCTATAATTCATTTCAATAATGACATATTTTATTAAGAGGAAAAGTTATATAATTTTGATTTTATTATTATTATTATTTGAATTGTTTATCATTAAATAAAATTTAACACTCAAAAATATTTTGAATAAATAATAATTTTATATTTAAAATATTTAACCTAAAATATTTTGCATGTAATTATCAATTAAATAAATTGAGCTGATCTACAACTTTTGTTTATATTTTCTGGCCATTATCAAGAATATATAGGTATGTGAATAAGAAAAGTTTGCCATTCTTTTCCGAAAATAATAATAATAATAAAACTGAAAGAAAGGAAAATATTTATATAAGAACTATAAAATGAATTATCTTGATATCCATGGTTTAATATTTAAAAAATGAAGAAAAAAGTATAATAAAATTCAAGTAATAAAAAATACATATTATAAATCGTTAGTTGCATTAAGTTTCAAAATTAGGCTTTTAGAGAATAAGACTGATATAAATGAAATTCATGGCAGCTTTTAAAGGTTGTGTAGTTGAAAAAATAAAAATATCTATTGTTATTTTTTCACAAAAAAGAGAGAGAGAGAGCGTAGCAAGTAAAAATAAATGCTCTGTCCAGTATTTTGGGGTAAATTTCTGATAAAAGGCAAGCATAATTGGTTGTAAATTATAAACTTAAAGTTCTTTCACTTCATTCAATAGCTTAGTTAATAAAAGAATCATATTTATTAAAGCGTAAACCTGATTCTGTAAGATAAGACTAAAAAATTCAAGCAATTGCACGTGCGTGAAATTAAATTTACTAGATCTTCCATTTAGAGGAAAGGTAGAGCAGGTCTGGTTAGCAGGGTGGTCTAAAGCACCAGTTTAAAGCTCTGAACTTTTGTAGACGACGTGGGTTCGAGCCCAACGCCCGGCAAAATGATTTCTGTACCATTTTTGGCAATAATTCATTTCGATAATGACATATTTTATTAAGAGGAGAAGTTATATGATTTTATTATTATTATTATTTGAATGGTTTATCATTAAATAAAATTTAACACTCAAAAATATTTTGAAAAAATAATAATTTATATTTAAAATATTTAACCTAAAATATTTTGCATGTAATTATCAATTGAATAAATTGAGCTGATCTACAACTTTTGTTTATATTTTCTGACCATTATCAAGAATATATAGGTATGTGAGTAAGAAAAATTTGCCATTCTTTTCTGAAAAATAAATAAATAAATAAAACAGAAAGAAAGGAAAATATTCATACAAGAACTATAAAATAAATTATTTTGATATCCATGGTTTAATATTTAAAAAAATGAAGAAAAAAGTATAATAAAATTCAAGTAATAAAAAATATATATTATAAATCGTTAGTTGCATTAAGTTTCAAAATTAGGCTTTTAGAGAATGAGACTGATATAAATAAAATTCATGGCAGCTTTTAAAGGTCGTGTAGTTAAAAAAAATAAAAATAGATATTGTTATTTTTTCACAAAAAAGAGAGAGAGAGCATAGTAAGTAAAAATAAATGCTCTGCCCAGTATTTTGGGGTAAATTTCTGATAAAAGGCAAGCATAATTGGTTGTAAATTATTAACTTAAAGTTCTTTCACTTCATTCAATAGCTTAGTTAATAAAAAAATATATTATAAATCGTTAGTTGCATCAAGTTTCAAAATTAGGCTTTTAGAGAATGAGACTGATATAAATAAAATTCATGGCAGCTTTTAAAGGTTGTGTAGTTAAAAAATAAAAATAGATATTGTTATTTAAAAGAGAGAGTGGTGGATACCATAGTAAGTAAAAATAAATGCTCTGCCCTGTATTTTTTGGTTAATTTCTGATAAAAGACAAGCATAATTGGTTGTAAATTGTAAACTTAAAGTTCTTTCACTTCATTCAATAGGTTAGACTGACAGCACCCTCTAGCTTGCCTTCAAGAAATAGGAATCACTTATGCAATATAAAAATTGTCACGGTTTCAATAATTCATTTAAAAGCGACTAATTAAAAATTCAAGAATTTTTCTAAGGGAATATTCAAGTTACTTACCGTCAAATCTTGACGGGTACTATCTAGTTTTTTTGTTAAGAAATATTCCAAAGATAACTGTATCTTTTTTTTCACCTGAACATTTTTCCTCTGAGTGATTTTTTTTTTTCTCTCCTATAGAGTATTAACTAGTTGACTCTAACAACGATTTTTTTTCGTTATAAAAATTAATAGCATAAAATATATATATATAATATATATATATTAGTTTCAACTAATCATAAGAAAACACATGAAAAATTATTTTAAATAAATACATTCTTTTTTCATTTTATCTTCTGAGCAGATGCTATATATTTGCATGCATAAAGATAGGACGATCACCATTGTTTCCATTGCAATCACACTTTTTGCAACATACAAAAAAACTCCAGAATGCTAATAGTTTCAGGGTTGTTAAAAGCCCGGGTTTTTTCAGAAAAAACCCAACCCACTGGGTTTTTTCAGGGTTTTTTCAGGTTTTTTGGTGTTATAGAAGGTGGTTCAAAATGTTTGAAATTAAAAAGTACTTACTACTAAATTTATAGTAGCTAATTGATTACAAATATACATAATTAATGGCAATAATCAAAATTATGCTTTGCTTTTAGATAAATTGATTATTAGTAATAATTTTAACAATAAAACTATCATTAAAGTACTGTACTAAAACTAGTGCTGAATCAGAACTTTTAAACTAATATTTTGTTAAGGATAAAGTATTTTTATTCATTTTAATTGAAGTGACTGCCTATATATAATAAATATTTTCTTTAGAAAAAGTTAATTTTTGTTCAAAATTGAATTTTAAAACACATTGATTACTGATAGATTGCAAGATTATTTTTTTCTTTTGAATTGTTTGCCTTCCAAAATGTGTTGCTATACTCTTTCTTAGGCATAGTAACATTCCCTTAGCCTGGGGTAAATAGGAATTTTCCATTTTCTCTTTTCAAAGCATTCTTCTCCCCACTTACTGAAAAACTGAAAGGACAATAAGGAAGAATTTTCAAGAACATAACAATATAAACTTCCCTCCCTCCCCTTTGAGTTGTACTGGTCCTCTCCTTCTTATACTTCAGGACAATGAGGAGGAATTTCCAAGAACAGAACAGTATCATACATCTCCAACTCCCCTTCCATAATCCCTTTTCTTTTGAAACTGGAGTAACTAGTTTGAAAGGTTTCTATTGCATTTCAATCTCTCTCTGAAACTGGTCTGAATTTACTTGCACTTTCAGTTGACTAAAAAATATCTCCCAAGTCTTGCTACAGTGACAGTTTCATTTGGCTACTTTGTTTGTTACAAATATATTTTGATTAAATTCAGTTTTTTTTTTTTTTTTTTTTTTTTTTTTTTTTTTGTGTGTGTTTTAAATATCAAACGTCTATATAATTTATATAGGTATAGTATAGTATATATATTTAACCATGGGAAAAGCAGAAGGAAGTGGAAGAAAACAACCTGTTGAGTGGACAATGGTAAATAAGACAACAAACATATACAAAGTGACTTGTAAAAACTGTGATAGTATAATAAGCACAAAAATTGAAAGAATCCGTTCTCATATGAGTAAGTGCAAGAAATTTGAAGCCAATTCCTCTCATCTGTGTAATAGTGATAATGATGAACTTTCATTAATTGCTGATACATTTATTTCAAGGAAAAGGAAATCTGAAGATAGCATTCTTAAGGCCACTGATTCTGATGGTCTAGATGTTGATATTCTTCAGCCATCAAAACGAAAGCGCCAAAGATCAATGGGCGAGTATGCAATTAAAACATCAGATCATCAAAAGAAAATTCTTGAATCAGAAAATATCAGAATTTTTTTATGCTAATAATATAGCTTTTAATGTGGCTGATAGTTATGCATTTAAAGAAATGATTAGTGCTTTGCGTCCGGGGTATGTTCCTCCTAACAGACAAAGGTTAGCTGGACAATTATTGGATGAGCCTAACAAGTCAGTTGATTTCCTAATGGAAGATAAATTAACAAATGCCGTTATTACTTTAATGTTGGATGGGTGGTCCAACACAAGTAATGATTCCATTATTGCAGTAAGTATTCATACTGGCAAAAGTACACATTTGTTGGATGGTATAGATTGTGGATCCGAAAAGAAAACTGCTAAATTTTGTGCAGAAATAGCTGAAAAGGTTATTAGTGAATGTTCCCGCCGATCGCTCTTTCTCAGATAATCACTGCACACAACTCACAATAAAATAAAACTAGCAGACTGTATTACTAATTAAATTTTAATTCACAAACAATAAATTGATCGAGAGCCGATATTTACACTACTCCTCGGATCGGCGTCTCGAACCCAACTCACAAGTTTCAAAATAAACCACATAGATGGCGCTTCTAGCGGCAACATACCGCCGGGCCTTGAATGTTTCAAACATTCAATACTATAAATATGATATCAATTTAAATTACAATCTCAATAATAATATTTTTTTTTTTTTTTTTTTTACAGCATATACACTAAAGGTAAACGGAAAAAAGGTGACAGGAAAAAACGGGACCGGAAAAAACGTGACAGAAAAAAGAAGAGCGGAAAAAACGGGACAAGGAAAAAACGGGACCGGAAAAAACGTGACAAGGAAGGGTTAAATATTGAACTTGTCGATAAATAAATGTTAAAAACTAATCTAATGTTTTTCCACTGTCAGTTTCTTAGAGCGTAGGGGGGGGGGGGGCACAGTTAATGGGTGAGTTAAACAATTCTAAGATTTGGTCCAAGAAAACAAAATTTTAACATTTCATTGAGAGAAGTTTAACATGACTTCTACAAGGGACAAGCTGGTGCTTTCTAACGGGGGGGGGGGGGGGGGGGGGATTAAGGAAATACAATTTATAGATTCTTTCAACTTCACATTCGCGAACGTCAATACAAATATTTTTTGTCGATTTCTATGAATGCTAATATTGAAAAAATTTGAAAATTCGCTTACGCTAATTCTAATTAACATCACTACTTGATATTTGATGTTCGCGAACGGTAATACCAGTATTTTCCGTTGATGTTTGAGTTAATGGGTGGGTTAGACAATTCTAAGATTTGGTCCAAGAAAACACAATTTTAACATTTCATTAAGAGAAGTTTAACATGACTTCTACAAGGGACAAGCTGGTGCTTTCTAACGGAGGGGGGGGGGGGGGGGGGGGATTAAGGAAATACAATTTATAGATTCTTTCAACTGCAGATTCGCGAACTCGAATTCCAAATATTTTTCGTCGATGTCTACGAATGCTAATATTGAAAAAAATTGAAAATTCGCTGACGATAATTCTAATTAACATCACTACTTGATATTTGATATTCGCGAACGGTAATACCAATATTTTCCGTTGATGTTTAAGAATGCTATTATAAAAAAAATTCCTGAATATTCGCATAAGAAAATTTACATTTACACTACTACTTAATTTGGACATTATGTGAATAAGAATGCTTTCCGTTGATAATTAGAATGCAAATATTGAAAAATGTGTGAATGTTCGCATACGAGAATGCTCGTTTACATAACAACTTGTTTTTCGACTTACGCATGTATAATATCATATAAAATTTATTTTATTTTTTTAATTTTAAAGAAATTATTTATAATAGATTCGATTGGAAAGTTTTATTTTATTTTTTTTATTTTATTTAACGCTATTTGAATTTTGTGTTTATTAACATAAAATTATATTAATAATAATAATAATAATAATATTTTTTAGACTTTCTGAATCACTTATCAATTTATAATTTTTTATGTCCCGATCAGTGGCAGTAAGTATTTTCAGATATTAGCAGAACAAATAAAGAAAAAATAATAATAAATAAATATCTTTGTTAAGATATGCCTAAAATTAGAAATTAGCATAGTTTTGTTACTTTTTTTTTTTTTTTTTTGTTATATTAAGCAATTGATTGAAGTCAAATTTTTTGCAATTTTTGGTTTCATCATGGAATTTCCAGATATATTATTCTAAACATTTAAACTAAAAAAAATAAATTAAAATAAACATTTCTATAAGATACTGGAATCACGGGAAAAAAGCGCACGTAGGAAAAAACAAATCGGATAAAAGATCACGGGAAAGTATTCTATTTATTAAGTTGTATATATAACAGAAAATATAATATGAAGTTTGTTTTTTAAGGAATTTAATATATATTTTTAAGAACACAGTAAACCTTATATATTTTTTAACGACATGAAGGCCCTATCTAAATAAACAATTAAAACTAAAGTGCAGTTTTTCCACTGTCAGCTTTTACAGCGTAGGAGATGGGGGTGAGGTACTGAGTTAATGGGTGAGTTAGACAATTCTAAGATTTGGTCCAAGAAAACACAATTTTGACATTTCATTAAGAAGTTTAGTACGACTTCTACAATGGACAAGTTAGTGCTTTCTACGGAGGGGGGGGGGGGGGGGCTATTAAGGAAATACAATTTATTGATTCTTTCAATTCGCTATTGATAGCTTATATATAAGCAAAGATGTTTTATATATTTATAAAACTTAATCAATAATGATTTTTGGGTACAGTGGAGGACGGAGGGGGAGGGAAAAATTACGTACACAGATTATAAAGGGAATAAAATAAAGACGAAGAGAGGAGGCATTTTCCTTAGAGGAATTTTTTTCATTATACTGCTTTTTAGCTCGCAGGCTATCAAAGCCCAAGGGCTAATGAGCACGCAGGTTCTGTATGTATGCACTTACGTCTTATGTACGTAACGAGATAACTCTTGACAGAAACATCCGATTTGCTTCATTTTTTTTTCCAGGTTCATTCTGATAAGGCGATTCCCTAATTAGTTTTGGGGGGTTATTGGTTAACAGTAAAGGGGGCTACTCCCCTCACCTTAATTTAGATAAATGGGTTTTTCATGCAGAATTATTCGATTTGCTCCAAATTTGGTATACCGATGTATTATTATTAAGGAGCTTCCATGATTAGTTTTGGAGGATCATTAGTTAAATATAAAGGGGGGAAAGGGGACTGGACCCCCCTTAATTTAGATAAATGGGTGTTTCATGCAGAGTTATTCGATTTGCACCAAATTTAGTACACCGGTTTGTTATGCTAAGGAGCTGCCTTGATTAAATTTGGAGGTTTATTGGTTAAGTATGAAGAGGGCGGCGGGGCTAGTCCCCCCTTAATTTAAATAAATGGGTTTTTCATGCAGAATTTTTCGATTTGCTTCAAATTTGATATATCGGTTTATTCCGATATGGCGCTTCCTTCATTATGTTTGGAGATTCGTTGGTTAAATTTATAAAAGGGGGGAAAGGGGGGCAAGTCCCCTCTTCTTAATTTACATAAATGGATTTTCATGCAGAATTATCCAATTTATTTTATTTTTTTCTATGTTCATTCTGATAAAGCGCTTTCCTGATTAGATTTGGAGGTTCATTAGTTAAGTATAAAGCTTAATTTACCGATATGGTTTTTTCATGCAGTATTATCTGATTTGCTTCAAATTTGGTATACCGGTTTACTATGTTAAGGAGCTTCCCTGATTAGATTTGGGGGTTCATTGGTTAAGTATAGGGGGGGGCGGGGGCAGAGGCTAACCCGCCCTTCATTTTTTTTTTTTTTTTTTTTTGAGGTGCATATTCTTCGAAAGTTATATTTTGCAAGATTATATTATACTGTTGTATTTTACAAGATTATATTATACTGTTATATTTTACAGGAAAACCCTATTGTTCCGTTTGCTCCTATGTCCCATTAGCCCCCAGTCTCCCCTATATGTATTTTTCCTCAATATTTGTTATCTGGATTTTTTGTTATACTGATAGCATGAACTACAGGTGACATGAACAAAAATTTAATTCCCCTTGAGGTTCATGTTAACGAGGTTTGACTGTATTCACTTATCTTTATGTACCTAAACTTAATTTGGTAGGCAGAAAAAAAAACCGCATGGGAAAATTAAGTTTTATATTTCTGATCAATTCTGTGGAAACTGATCGAGAAAAAATTCTGGAAATGTTCCTACATATAGGAATAAAAAATATTTCGTAATCGTATTAGCGAACGTGGAAACGGAAAATATGAAACTTAGCAATTAAATAATACATTAACCCTTTATGTGACGACAGTTCTTCAAAATACCATTAAAATAACTGTTTATAAAATTCATTTAATACATCGATTAGTAGTAGTACAGTTTAGAATGAGTTACAGACGCTTTACTCTATCATGTTCGAAAGCATTATTGGTTGCACAAAACAAAAGTATTTTTAAAATGATGATTTCTTGGCCTTTGCATCTTTTCAGCTTTCTTGATGTTGAAAGATTGGGGGGGGGGGGGATTCTGTTGTAAGAACATGACATTTGTACATTTCCTAAATCTACAACAAGGTTAAAACAATGTGAGTTCTTAAATTATTGCCCCTCCAGTGGCCGAGAGGTTCTGCTCTCGAAGCTGGTAGACGGGAGGTGCTGGGTTTGAACCCAATCGCACCCGTTGGCCCAATCGTTCGGAGTTTTTGTGGTTTGCTTCGAACCATGGATTTCCATGTAAGTAAGTAAGTAAGCACCCACCCTGGGAACCCGCTTTTGGCTTATGGTTAAGTGTAACCCGCAAGCCCAGGGCAGGGAAAAGTTTTAGTAAATACGGGTTAGGTTCCATTAGAAAGACACCCAAGGAGGGCACCCCCACCTTTTGGGCCCATATCCCTCGTGTTGATAATTGGCCGTCATAAACACAACGAACCAATCTCTTAAATTATTATACATCAATCTGCAATAGTTAAGCAAAAATTAATTCAGTCTTTAAACTTGTGAGGTCTCTAGAAATGTAGCATATGGCACTTCAGGGAATATTTAAAAAGGATAAATACAGCTGAGTATTTGTTCCAATAATCCGGTTCAAAGTTATTCATTATACGCTATCTCAAATTGTGTGAAATATCTAAAATCAACACCATTACCTATTATTTACATGAAAATATCTCATAAAACACGATGGGTGGCACGTAAAAATTTCACAGAAGAAACAACCCTTTTATTATACATTATTCGTCTGTCAGATTAATATCATTCAACAAAAACCATTCTGGAAAACTAAGGTTTATCTTCTATCACTTTCAAATATGTATATTGAAGTGAGTTGTAAAATTCCAATGTATTTTTCGTCAACATAATACCTGTCTATCATTCTTTTAAAACTACAATCTGCAAAACGCCTGTTACAATCAAATAGAAAGCAAAATATTTTGAATGATTGTCAATCAATAATAAGAGGAACCACTCTCTTTGTTGAAGGATTAAGTATTTAACCTGGGGGGTCCCATGCTTCGAAAGCATGATTTTTCATTAAAGTTCAAAATATGGGTACATTTTTTCTTAATAGCCATATTTATTTAGTTTGAAATATTTTAATTTTATTCAATTATGTATTTTTTAGTAAGCTATAGAATTTATTTATTTATTTATTTATTTTTTTTATTTAGCCAGGCCTTTACGTTTAAAAATGAATCGGAAAATTTGTCAAAGTTTCGCGTTGTTGAGTAGAGAATTTGAGAACCGCCTAAATGTATATATATTTATTTTCAGTTGTCCGATTCCATGACATTTTAACTTAATTTCGTTATTTGTTTTTTGAACCGGAAGACGAACCAAATTTAATGCCTCCCCCTTCTACCCGGTAGCCCAGGGTAGTGATGGGCGATTCTGGAAAATTCAGGAATCGATTAAAATCGACATCGTATAAAACTGAATCGATCACAATAAGAATCGATTCCCAAATTCTAGAATCGATACTTGAATCGATATTTCGATAGTCACAGATTCGCACAGATAAGCTCAAAAATATTAATTTCAAAACTTAGCGAATCAGCAGAGTCGTAGCGACCACCTCCCATACCTCACATTTAGAGGGTAAACAAAGTCAGAGTCAGGGGCTCAGTCGTAAGCTATTACAGACCTTTGAATCAAATAATAAAGTTTTTAACTTTTAAATTATTAGTTTTAAGATGTAATTTTACTAATATTGTAATTTAGATTTTATTTAAATTTATTTTTTAAGAAAGGTCTCGGTTAAATACAAGTTGGAAATTGCGCGTCAAACGTGGCAAATGTGGTGCGCTCGTACTATAACAGTGCACTTCATAAGTGCATATCAATTTCATTCTGTTCGAAAGTCTGTAACATCCTTAAAATGCACTTGAAATAATTTTTTCCATTGGCCGTAATGTAACGGAAAACTTTTGACTGTCCCTGTAATTAAATCATTGTGATTTTCTTCCAGCCTGAATTAAAATTTAAATTTTCAGGGACATAATTCACGTTGCCATAAGAACCGATTTAGTATTCTTACAATTTGAGTTTAATAATGTAACTAGCAAAGTTTATTAAAGTTCTTTTATTTAAAAAAAAAAAAAAAAAAAAAAAAAAAATCGTCGCTGCAAGACGTGAAAATTTAGTTTTCTCAGAAGAAATAAAAATCAATTAATTTTACTGTCTTAGAAGGATAGTGGACGCACATGTATATTGCTTGGAAATCTTTAACATTATAGCTAGTAACTAGCGGGTTCCGCCTAATATGAAATCTCGAAGCGAACGAACCGCGAACCGGGTTCCCGCTGCCTACAGCATCGTATAGGTGTACCCTCCCCCCCCCCCCCCCCCACACACACACCACCACCACCAATTTTTGACATTCATCATTTAAAATTTTTTTATTATGTGTTATAAACTATCTTAAAATTTCAAACAAATCGCCCTATTATATTTTCTAATTTTGTTCTGCCCCTCCCTTCTATCCCCCCCCCCCCGAAATGTGACGCGCCATTCTTTTTTATAATTTTTTATCATGTATTATAAACAATCTTAAAGCTTAAAACAGATCGCATTGTTAGATTTCCTAATTTTAACAAAATCGAGTTATGTTGGTTCCAGATTCCACCACCAGGGTGCGCACTCTATTCCTAACAAAACTGTGAACGAAACTCCGTTAAACAACCTATCAGTAGATATATTACTCAAGAGTGTGGCAATCTTGATCAAAAATTTAAGCTATTTGCCGAAATTACTATTCGGAAATAGTGGTAACTAAACTTTTGACTTTTTTATATTTAATAAGTAGCATTTATCTCAGGACTCCGTCAAAAACCCCCACCTAAAACGGTAAGGAACGCTAAGGTTTAAAAAAAATTCTAGCGGCCTTTCCCCCCTCCTCCCGAAATTTTCGCACCATTCTTTTTTAAACTTTTTCTTATTTCTCTTTTTCTTATATCTTATAAATTATCTTTAAAGTTTCGAACAGATCGCCTTGTAAGATTTTCTACTTTAAATGAAATCGCGGTCTGTTAGTTCTATATTCCACCACCAGGGAGCGCAGTCTATTCGAAACAAAAGTGTATCTAAACGAAACTCCTTTATACAACCTATCCGAAGATACATTAGTCTAGGGGGTGGTAGTCTTAAGCAAGAATTCAAGATATTTGTGAAATTACTATTCGAAAATAGTGGTATGAACACTTATAAAATTTTTGATATTGAAAAAGTAGTAAATATCTCAGCCCGCCGTCAAAGAACCGCACGCTAAACGGTAGAAAACGTTAATGCTGCTATAAAAAATCACGTGACTGCCTTTAAAAAAAAAGCATTCAATAGAAATAAACCAATTAGTGAAATAATAATTAGTATCTCAGCTTGTAATTAAGATAATATTTTTTCGAATTTCTGAAAGGAGAATTTTTTTTTTTTTTTTTTTGCATCTCCCTGTCCAAGTTTCGAATTTTTACGCCCCTTACATTCTAAGATGTGGTCCCCTTTTAAAACAGTACAAAATTCTCGGGAATCACTTTGTTTAAATTGTTAAATATATTATTTGAAAAAAAAAAAGGTTTTAAGGCATTTTAGCACGTATTTTCATACCTACACCCTTGAAAAAAATTAATAACATACAGGGAATCCTTTAGTTTCGGAAAGCTCCGAAATTTCATAAAATTCAAAGTATCATAAATCAGTAAGTTTGGTTGTAAACGACTGAATTTTTTATAATACAACTTACACAAACACTTTGACAAACTTACGGGTGAAAATACGGCTTAACTAACGAGAACCTTGAGTCACGTGGCTTTAAACCAAGAATGATAAGTTTAAAATGGAAAAGAGATGAAATTTGTTATTACCATTCATAAATAGTGCTCACCAAGAGCTGCAGATATAATATCAGTGTTTAGTTGGTAAACAAATGATTCGGGAAGAATGTCAAAAAAGGTCCCATTGAAATTGGACCATAATTAAGAAAATTCAGACCGGGGTGGGGGGGGGGGTGTATAGGTGACGAACTGAAAAAGTACAGCTTAATAAACTAGTAACCCAAATAACTTGGCTCCTAAACTAAAAATATTACAATTTAACCTAGAAAGAAAAAGGCTCTTATGCGAAATTTGACAGCAGTTCTGCCTTTAAAACAGTAAATCCGAAAGAATAAATATATATTCCTTTGAAATTACTGTCAAAAATGTCAATACAAAAGTTGGAGCACGATTGACCCTTACCAAAAAGAAGGAAGGCTAGAGACAGAAAATAAAAGATCACATTAAAAGCTTTCCAACGATATGTTATACGATATGGTTTGGAAGAAACAAAAAATATCCCCCCCCGAGGGAGCAGGTAAGCCCCAAACGGTCGGAGGGGCCACCTCAAAAGTATCTTTGGTCAAGGTTTCAAAATGTGGCTTTATAATAAAATAGAACAAGAATTGGACATTTTAAAAATTGCATGCAAATTTTGAACGGCCCTGTAAATTAAGATTAGCGAGGAAAAGGGGAGAGGGGGGTGGAGAGATTAGAAGGGCGAACTTGAAAAATACAATGTAATAAACTAGTAACCTGAATAACTAGGCTTCTAAACAAAAGTATAACGATTTAACCTAGTGTTGAATTCAGGGGGTAGCCCGGGAGGACATCCCTCCCGGGACATTGAAATGTCCCTCCCGTAAGTTTTGAGATTTTATGCTTTTTAATGGACAAATGTGCACACCCCCCCCCCCCCATTACGGAACTCTGAAATACCCCCCCCTCCCAATCCCGACCGGAGTCGCATAAATCCCTCCCTGAGAAAAATACCTGCATTCAACACTGATTTAACCTAGAAAGTAAAAAAAGGCTCTTATACAAAATTTTACAGCAATTCTGGCACTAAAACAGCAAAATTGGAAGAATTGATTCAACCCGAATCGTGGATCGACCGCGATGCGATTTGAATTGAAGTAAATCAAAGCATAACGATTCGACATTGCATCTAAAGAATTGAAAGAATCAAAATATAACGATTCGACATTGCATCTAAAGAATTGAAGTAAATCAAAAAAGTAACGATTCTGAAGATCGCATCTGAAGATTGACATCGGCATCGAATCTGAACTGAATCGATTCACCGTTTCTGATCCAAGGACAGAATCGATGCGTTCATCTTTTCTTGCTTTCTTTTGTTTTTAGAAAAATAAAGTGTTGTTTTCGTGAAAATTTTCGACTTCCGGTTTCTAAGGATTTATAGTGTTAGAACTTCTTGTCTGGAATACGATTTGACTATTTTTATAATTTTTTTGTCTGTCAGTCTGTCTATCTGTTTGTCTCTGACAAAAAAATTGTGAGCGGTCTATTTCAAGAACTAATGCATGGAATCTGTTGAAACTTTAGATTCAGGTAGACCTTCATATAAATTGGTGCTGATTACTTTTTGGTGAAAATCGCTCAACAGGTGGCGCTGCTATGCTGCATTTTTCATGATTTCCACAAGATTGCTATCGCAAGAACTAATGCACGAATATTCACCAAACTTCAGATTCAGTTTGGCGTTGACATAAGTTGTTGAGGATTAGGTTTTGATGTAAATCTACCAGCAGGTGGCGCTGCTATGCTGCATTTTTCCCGAGTTTCGCAATAGCTCTATCTCAAGAACTAATACACGGATTTTCATAAAACCACATTCAGTTAGACTTTGGCATAAATTGCTGCTTATTAGGTTTCGGTATAAATCGCCCAACAGGGGGCGTTGCTATGCTGATTTTATCAGCAGAGTTGAATTCAGACATTTTTCTCCGAGAGGGACAGTTCAGAGGGGGAGGGGATTGGACTTTTGTACATTTTAATGTACAAAAAGCATAAAATCTCAAACTTTCTGGGGGCATTTGAAGGTTGCGGGGGGGGGGGAATGCTACCCTCCCGGGCCATCCCCTGAATTCAACACGTTTTTCAGGATTTAAATAATTTTAGGGATAATATCTCAAGAACTAATGAACGGAATTTCATCAATTTTTAATGTACAAAAACGTATTGAACTCAGGGGGTGGCCCGGGGGGGTGACATTCTCCTCCCCCCGAAACACTCAAATGCCCCCCAGAAAGTTTGAGATTTTATGCTTTGTTGCGGGGGGAGGAATGTCATCCCCCCGGGCCACCCCCTGAATTCAACACGTTTTTCAGGATTTAAACAATTTTAGGGATAATATCTCAAGAACTAATGAACGAAATTTCATCAAACTTAATATTCTGTTAGACAATGCCATAAGTTATCCATGATTAAGTTTTTGTGTAAATGATATAACAAATTGTGCTGCCATGCTGCTTTTATCAACAGTGTTGAATTCAGACATTTTTCTCCAGGGGGGATTTCTATGGTTCTGGCGAGGAACATTCTAGAGCTACGAGGGGGGAAGGATTGGACTTTCGTCCATTAAACATAAAATCTCAAATCTCCCTAGGGGACATTTCAATGTTCCGGGGGGGGGGGGGGGGGACCACCCGTACCAGCCCCTGAATTCAACACTATTTTTCAGGGTTTACACAATGTTTGCGATAACATCTCAAGAAGTAATGAACGGAATTTCATCAAACTTAATATTCTGTTAGTCATTGACGTAAGTTGTTTTTTCTGAGTCTTTCGTGTTAATCATGTAATAGGCTGCGTCGCTATACTGCTTTTTTCATGATATTCATGATAGCCATATCTCAAAACTAATGCACGGAATTTAATCAAACTTCATATTCTGTTACACTGTCGTATAAATAGATCCTTATTAGGCTTGGGTGTATACTACCCAGCAGGTGTCGCTTTTATGCCCTTTGAACTGGGATTTTCCGTTGCGGACATCTAAGAGGGTGTGGGCCGAAATTCAATGATTTGTTAGGAAAATGGGATTCTTATATATATTTTTTAAATACACATATTTCAACGAACCTATACTTTTGGATCCTCATGATGGGTATAGGTTATTTAAATTTGACACTGTGATAGCGAATTTTGAAGTTTTAACATTTATGAGACAGAAGAAAGTTTTGGGATTGGACATGCAACTACTTGACCTTAAATTTTTGAAGAAAAATGAAAATGATATGACCTTTAGAGACATCGATTAAAAAATTTATAGTATCGATTAAATCGATTAAAAAAATCGAAATCGCCCATCACTAGCCCAGGGTATACGCCCCCTAGCTTCCCTCTTGTTTAAACCATGAGGTCATGTAAAGTTAGTTAAACAGTATTACCAAATCTAATCGTATGTAATATATTGCCCTCTCTTTAAAACGATCTAATTGTTTGATAGGAAACAAAATATTAATAAAATTAAATAAATTATAAATAACTATTAGTTATAATATTAAAACTTATGGAATTATATTAAGAGTACCTATATATTAATACTAGTTTACCCCTGTTGTCCATACCAGACCCGCCCATTTATCAGAATGAACATAGAAAAAAATAAAATAAATTGGATAATTCGGCATGAAAATCTATTTATCTAAATTAAGAAGAGGGGACTTTCCCCCTTTCCCCCTTTTATATTCAACCAACGAATCTTCAAACCTAATGAAGGCAGCGCCATATCGGAATAAACCAATATATCAAACTTGAAGCAAATCGAAAAATTCTGCGTGAACAACCCATTTATTTAAATTAAGGGGGACTAGCCCCCGCCCCCCTCTTTATACTTAACCAATAAACCTCCAAATTTAATCAAGGCAGCTCCTTAGCATAATAAACCGGTATACTAAATTTGGTGCAAATCGAATAACTCTGCATGAAAAACCCATTTATCTAAATTAAGGGGGTCTAGCCCCCTTTCTTCCGTGTATACTTAATTAATGAACCTCAAAAACTAATCATGGAAGCTCCTTAACATAATAAATCGGTATACCAATTTTGGAGCAAATCGAATAATTCTGCATGAAAAACCCATAGTAGCCCCCCTTTACTCTTAACCAACAACCCCCAAAACTAATCAGGGAAGTGCCTTATCAGAATGAACCTGGAAAAAAATTAAAGCAAATCGGATGATTCTGTCAAGAGTTATCGCGTTACGTACATACAGACGTAAGTGCATACATACATACATACAGAACCTGCGTGCACATTAGCCCTTGGGCTTTGATAGCCCGTGAGCTAAATTGCAGGATAATGAAAAAATTCCTCTAAAGAAAATGCCTCCTCTCTTCGTCTTTATTTTATTCCCTTTACAAGCTGTGTACGTAATTTTTTCCCTCCCCCTCCGCCTTATAAAACATCTTTGCTCATATATAAACTATCAATAGCGAATTGAAAGAATCAATAAATTGTATTTCCTTAATACCCCCCCCCCCCCTCCGTAGAAAGCACTAACTTGTCCGTTGTAGAAGTCATACTAAACTTCTCTTAATGAAATGTTAAAATTGTACTTTCTTGGACCAAATTTTAGAGTTGTTTAACTCACCCATTAACTCTGCCCCCCCCCACCCCCCTACGCTGTAAGAAACTGACAATGGGAACACTTTAGCTTTTAGCATTTATTTATCGACAAGTTCAATATTTAACACTTCCTTGTCACGTTTTTTCCGGTCACCTTTTTTCCTTGTCACGTTTTTTCCGGTCCCGTTTTTTCCTTGTCCCGTTTTTTCCGCTCTTGTTTTTTCTGTCACATTTTTTCCGGTCACCTTTTTTCCTAGATTCACACTAAATGAAATGTTAAATTTACAAATATAAACACAAAAATATAATAATACACTACACTACAAAATTTTGTTTAATTAAAATAAAATGTATGAATTCAAGTAGTTAATGTAGTTTCATTCACATGAGGCAAAACAACAATTTTTGTTAGCGGCCTTTTATATGTGCTATTCTTATCCTTTAATGTTACAACTCTAATTATACCATCTTGGCCTGGATGGATTTTAACAATTCTTGCCAAATGCCATTTTAAAGGGCTATAATTATCAGGATTTTTTACCAAAACTAAATCTCCCTCTTTTATCTCTACTCTTCCTTTATGCCATTTGGGCCTATTTAAGAGCTTATTTAGATAGTCTGATGACCATTTTTTCCAAAGATGTTGTGTCAATTTTTGAACTAATTGCCACCTGCTCAACCTATTCATAGGGATTTCAGTATAATTCGGTTCAGGTAAGGCCATTAAAGATGAGCCAATAAGAAAATGAGCAGGTGTCAAAGCTTCAACATCATTTGGATCATTTGAAAGAGGGCAGAGGGGACGAGAATTAAGAGCAGCTTCGATTTGAATAATGAGAGTCAAGAGTTCCTCATAACTTAAAATAGTTTTACCTACAACACGCTTTAAATGATATTTAAGTGATTTAACACTTGCCTCCCATAAACCTCCAAAGTGAGGGGTTGAAGGGGGATTAAAATGCCACTTGATTCCTTCATTAGCTAAATAATTTTGAATTTCCTCCTCACTTTTATCCTTAAATAAAGATCTGAGAATTGCTCTTAATTCTTTATTGGCACCAACAAAATTTCGACCATTATCACTAAAGATATCAGAAAGTTTGCCTCGCCTCGCAATAAAGCGTTTAAGTGCTGCTAAAAACGCTGCACTTGTTAAATCACTGACAATTTCAAAGTGCAAGGCCTTTGTAGTAAAACATACAAAAATACAAATAAAAACCTTTTTTACCTGTTTACTCCTACCTGTGGATTTTTTTACCTCAAAAGGACCGCAGTAGTCTAATCCAGTGCGCGTAAATACTCTGCATACCGTTACTCTTGCTGCTGGCAAATCAGCCATCTGTTGCTGTGAAATTTTAGAATTAATTTTCTTACAAATAATACAATTAAAAATAATTTTTCTAACTACATTTCTGCCAGCTAAAATCCAAAATTTAATTCTTATAAGAGACATTGTGGTTTCTGAACCTGCATGAAAATATAAAACATGAAAATAATTAATAACACAAAATGTAAAATTATGTTTTGCAGGAATAATCATAGGAAATTTTTGGTGATCGGATAAGTTACTGTTTTTCAGTCTACCACCAACACGAATGCAGCCATCGCTGTCTAAAAATGGACACAAGTTTATCAGTTTGCTATTGTTAGGTCATTGTAGGTGCTATTGTCAGTACCCCTTTCTAAACACTGGATTTCTTTCACGAATGAAGTCCTTTGAATGTTCTTTACAATGCACAATAAGGACTGAGAGAGTTCACTGCTAGATAAAGTTCCAGCTGTAGGATATAAAGGGTTTCTACAGTTATATATGAATCGTTTACACCATGCTACTACTCTTTGTAGTTTGATGAACGAAGAACAGTTATTAATTATGTCTAAAGGTTCAAGAGTGTTAACTAAGGCACATACTTGAGTCACTGATGGTGATTTCAATTCACGCAAAAACAGCTCATTGGTTTCAGCAGGATTGCTATCGGGATACTCGATCACCTCAGGCTGTTGTAGGAATGCTGGACCGAACCACCACAGTTCACACTGTTGAATCTTGATGGGATCTATACCTCTAGAAATAAGGTCAGCAGGATTTTGCTTAGAAGGTACGTAATGCCACTGTTCAACCGAAGTTAAACTTTGTATAATTGATATCCTGTTTGCTACGAATGTCTTAAGATCATTGGATTCTTTTTTCAACCATGCAAGTACAATGGTGCTGTCTGTCCAAAAATAAGTTTTAGAAACTTCTAGTTTTAAGGCACTTAACACCTTCTTCATTAACTTGGATAGCAGGACAGCAGCAGAAAGTTCAAGACGCGGAATAGTGACATGCTTTAGAGGAGCTACTCTGGACTTACTAGTGAGTAGCTTAACAGCAGAATCACCACAAAAATTAGTAGATTTCACGTAAATGACCGCTCCATAAGCAATCTCAGATGCATCAGAAAATCCATGTAGTTCTACACAAATAGACTGATCAATAAGAATACATCTAGGGATACTGATCAGATTTACACATTTTAAGGACGTAAGAAATTCATTCCACCCCTTATTTTCTTTCACTGGGAGATAATCACACCAATCTATTTTCAGCAACCATAATTTTTGCAGAAACACCTTGGCCCTTGTAATTATTGGACCTATCAAACCCAAAGGGTCAAATATTCTAGCAATTTGAGATAAGACTGATCGTTTAGTGTATAATTCACTTTGCTCGATAATTAAGTTAAACCCAAAACAATCTGGTTGAGGCTTCCACAATATTCCCAAAGTTTTTGTCTCATTAGAAAAAGTATATTCAGATTCTGAAGTATTACATAAAAGAGCAAAATTATTTACTGCCCATTTATGGAGATCCATGCCTCCTCTATTTAACAAAGATATCAGTTGTTGCTGAATCTCCTTCGCTGTGCCTAAATCATCTGCTCCTGTTAGGATGTCATCCATGTACACATCCTGCAACAACACATTTGCAGCTAAAGGAAATTCATTTCCTTCGTCTCTGGATAATTGCATTAAGGTTCTTGTAGCTAAAAAAGGGGCACTAGTTGTGCCATAAGAAACAGTACATAACCTGTACACTTTTACTGGCTCATTCACCTCAGGTTTAAATACTATTCGTAATAAATCACGTTGACTCGGATGTATTAATATCATACGATACATTTTTTTTATATCAGCTACAAAAACAAACTGATGCTTTCGAAATCGCAACATTATAGAAAATAACTCATCCTGGATTGTTCCTCCGTTAAACTGCAAACTGTTTAATGATTTCCCTGTAGAAGTTAAGGAACTGGCATTATACACGACTCGTAATGGTGTACTACTTGATTCTGTATGGAATACGCAATGATGTGGAATATAATAAGTGACTTCTGGCTCTTCAGATTCTATCACTTCTTCCATGTGACCCATACTTAGATATTCTTCCATAAATGCTTTATAAAGATCATTAACTTTAGGTTCTCTAACTAAGTGCTTCCATAATGAATTTAAAATATTCATTGCCTTTTGTTTTGATTCGCCAAGACAAGATGGATCTTCATTTAGCGGCATTTTCACCATATATTGTCCATTTTCAGTTCTAGAATAATTTTTCCGAAAATGTTCTTCACAAATTTCTGCTTCCTTAGTTTTAGAAATCTCAGACTCTCTCTCTCTATGTTTTCTATTTCCCAAAACTCTCTAACTATTTTTTCTAATTCCAAATTATCTGTAATTAACCCACAATGTATACTACTTTCACCCTTAGCCGGAAGGCTTCCACTGACAATATACCCGAATACACTGTTTTGTAACACAATTTTAGTATTTAATGTTTGCGGATAAATTTGACCTGGTCTTAAAAATTCATAGAAATTTTCTGCACCTAAAAGCAAATCAATCGGGCCTGGGACATTAAATTTTTCATCGGCTAATTTGATGTTAATTAATAATGGGATAGAAGTCTCAAGCGACCTAGACGGCGTAAATTCTGTAATTTTCGGAACGACTAAAAAGTCTAATTTTAAATGAAAATCCTTATCTCTATTTGAAACAGTTGTGTTAACCCTAGATCTAACATTCAACGATAAATTATTTATGCCGGAAATAGAAATGTTAGTCTTTTCCCTTTTCAAATTAAGTTTATCTACTAACTTTTTACTCATAAAGTTAGAATTTGCTCCAACGTCTAATAGACCTCGTACCTCATGAAAATTACCTAATTCATCTTTTATTAAACAAACAAATGTGCTAAGTAACACAGCTTTTAAATCATTAGCCAAATTACATGTCGTTGAAAATAAATTGTTTTGAGTATTAGCTGGGAAAGGCTGAAATACTGGAGCCGAAACATCCAAATTAGATTTATTATCTCCTTTTATTATATGACTCATTTCCTGTGAAATTACCTCTTGGTTTTCAACTTTATTTAACTTTTGTTCGCGAGGAAAATGCAAAGTTACATTGTGCCTTTTCCTACAAATAATACACGAGAATTTAGATTTACAATCGACTACTTTATGATTCATAAGACAGTTAAAACAAAGATTTTTTGCCTTTACCAGCTCAACGCTATCACTCACTGACATATTTTTATAAACAGGACATTTATGCAAAGGATGATTTTCATTACATGACAATATACATTTAGAATTTTTTACATCAGTTAGAAAAACTTTAGAAACTGGCCTGGAATAATTATTTTTATTATTCGACCTAGAATTATCAACCACAGGTTTTCCCTTTGATGTGTAATATAAATCTATCTCCCTAGATAACTCAATTGGGTGAAACCAAGAATCTCCTTGTCTAACATTTATAAAACAATTAACATCCTTATCAAGCGTCTGACAAATTTTATCAGAAATCACTAACTTTTTTAAAGTTTCAAAATCGGTCACATTTCTCAATTTTAAATAATAATCCCAACTCGTTGTTAATCGGGATGCAAATTGTACATACGTTTCATTGGGTTGACGTTGTGCTTTTCTAAAATGTTCTAAACAAGTTTGGGGAGTTGGCTCAAATTCTCTAAGTACTATAGCTTTCACCTTTGAATAATCTTCTAATTCCCCATCCTTAATGTATGTAATAACATTTGTTGCCCTTTCCCCTAACAGATTTAGAAGAATTTCCGATTTATACTTTTCTGGGACACTTTTTGAAATGAAGGCCCTTTCTAAAGACGAGAAAAAATACCCCCAACCTTCCGGTCTAGACGGTATTTTGATTGTAAGTGTTTTTATGCTTTTAATGAGAGAGTCTAAAGATTCTATGCTTTTTACCTTCTCGAAATCATTTAATTTTTCACTTTTGGTTTCTGCACGGGCCTTCGCCAACTCAAGCTCTAATTTTGTACGTTCAATTTTTAATTTTTCAAGTTCTAATACCTTCGCTTCCTCATTTTTTCTCTCCTCTATAATATTATTGGCCATTTCTTCGACCAATTTAGAATCTGCTTTATATTTATCACTTTCCTTTATTAAATTCATTAAATCATAATTAGTTAATTTTGTGTCAGAAATATCAATCCCTAATTCAAAAGCTACCCTTTGGTAATCTTCTTTTTTCGCGCTTTTGAACATTTTAATAAGTATAGTTCACAATAAATAAATAAATAAATCTCACATACCTCCAAAAATAAAGATGAATCACTTTTACCAAACTGTTGAGTTACGGCAGAAAAATATTTCGTTTCTTTTATTTATTTCATTTGTCTTCTCAAAATCAGCATTTCGAAATAACTTTGTTATTCTCTGCTTTAAATGATCGCTTACGATTGCGCAACTCTGCACTGAAAGAACATTATTATTTTTGTTCTTGAATCAAAACAACTGCTTGACTAAAACTCTTCGTAATAAAGTATATATTTTTAACACCACACTATTAAAGAATATTATAATAACGTATTAAAATGCACAAATTCTCATAAAAGGAAAACACTTAATTCGTTACGGTACACTTATCTCGTTGACTCTAAAATCGAAACACTTTAAATACGTAATTAAATGCTTGTTCTTTTCTCCGGTGAGGGGGACCAAAAAATAGGTGTTCCCGCCGATCGCTCTTTCTCAAATAATCACTGCACACAACTCACAATAAAATAAAACTAGCGGACTGTATTACTAATTAAATTTTAATTCACAAACAATAAATTGATCGAGAGCCGATATTTACACTACTCCTCGGATCGGCGTCTCGAACCCAACTCACAAGTTTCAAAACAAACCACATAGATGGCGCTTCTAGCGGCAACAGTGAATTTAAACAAAAGTATGATAAAAATATATTTGCTGTATGCTGCGATAATGAAAATAAAATGAAGAAATTTCGAGATATAATAACTGAAAAACATCCGCATATTCTAGCCTTTGGTTGCTCGGCACATTATATGAACCTTGTTGCCAAAGAAATCACTCCTAAAAGTTTGATGAAATATGTAGTTGAAATTCAAAAATTTTTCAGGAACCACAATAGACCACATGGGTGGTTGATTGAGAAAAAATGGTCACAAACCGCAACTGCCCAATGAAACAAGATGGAATTCTGAAGAAGCTAGCCTTTCATCATTCATATTCAACTATCAGAAATATATAGAAATATCAATTGAACATAAAGATGATATAGATACAAATATTTTAACTTTTTTGGATAACAAAGGGTTATATCGAGAGTGTGTAAACCTTCAGGCACAGTTATCTGTTATTGCTAAAGCACTTGATAAGTTGCAAACTGATAGTTGTACTCTTGGGCAAACAGTAGAAATTTGGCTTGATGTAATGGAAAGTAAAGAACTGTCTTCATATAAAGATTGCATAAAACATCGATTTGAAGAAACTCTTACTCCATTTCATTTTATTGCGAATATTACAGATCCTGCCTTACAAGGAAAAAGATTGACACGGCAACAAGAAAATTTAGCTGAACAGCTTATAGAAAAATTGAATCCTGCTTTTGATGTCTCTTTCAAGATGTTCCAAATAAAAGATACTGATTATTATCCAGAATCTATGTTTTCTCAAAGTGTCATTGAATCCATTGAAGCCAAAAAGTGGTGGAAATTGATGGGTTGTAAATCTAAAAAAAATAAGCTTCTAAATACAGATTTTTGCAAATTTTTAGAAGACCTCCACACTACTACATCTACATCAGCATCAATTGAAAGAATTTTTTCTACTTTTGGTCTGGTGTGATCCAAACTCAGAAATAAACTTGGTTGCGAAAAAGCAAAAAAAATAGTAAAAGTGTATAAATATTTAAAGTTAAAAGGTGTTGAGACAGAATGGTGATTGAGATAAATGAAATTGTTTTTTATTGAATGAACGTGAATAAATTAATGATTATTTGATCAGTTTGTGTTGTTATTAAATTAAGTTGCTGTGGTAGTTT
This sequence comes from Maratus speciosus, assembly GCA_963932465.1. Classification (NCBI taxonomy): domain Eukaryota; kingdom Metazoa; phylum Arthropoda; class Arachnida; order Araneae; family Salticidae; genus Maratus; species Maratus speciosus. The sequence goes on from OZ010792.1 coordinate 39,712,994, forward strand.
ATATTTAATTAAGCTAAGCAAAGTTTTATACAATTGAAACTGGATATAACAAAATTCATTGTACTGGGAAAAAATATTTTTTGTAAAGTATTTTTTATTATTACTAATTAATAGAATAAACCAAGTAATTCTACATGTCTACATAATTAGGATTCTCAGCATATATGGTATTTTGTTATGAGTTTCCATTGTATAACATAAAATGGATTATATATCAAAGTATTTTTTTAATCTAAAAAACTTTGTTTATGTTTGTGATAGTCACGACATATACTTACAGAAAATTAAGTAACAATTTCTTTTAAAAATTGTCATGGGTATAATTGGGACATTATCACCATCACCCCCATACCACAAGGAAAATAAACTTTATGAGTGGTGTACTAATATTAAGAAATATATTACAATATATATGTAATATAAATATATTATATGCAATTTAAAGTTGAAATTTTGAAAAAACCCACTTGGATTTTTTCAAGGGGTTTCTTTCAGAAAAAACCCGCCCGGGTTTTTTGGGTCGGGCAAAATCATAACAACTCTGAATAGTTTCCGCTTTTTCGATAAAGTCTTTTATTAAAATGAGACTTTCAAGGAATTGCTTGAACTTTGGCATGCAAGTGATATGCTTGAACAATATTCAATCTTCAATAGAAAATTGTATTAAAAACATATCAGCATTTTAGTATTTTACAAAAGCTTTTATTCTGATCTTAGCTTATTCACTAAAGATATTGTGAACTGAGCTTAAATCCTTGATGATTCCCATATGTTTTTTAAAAACTGAAAGCATATTGTTTGATATAATTAAGAAGTATCCAGCTGTAAAAAAAAATGTGAGATGCTTAAAAAAAAGAAAAAATTAACAGTTGGCAAATTACTAGCAAGTCATGATCTATTAATTTGTACCTAGGGGACAGATCCCACATTTTAGACTGTATGAAGAGAGAAAATTTCTTTTTACATGAATTTTTTTTCTGTTAAAAGGCTTATTTAATGTATGTTAAGTTTGTACTAATTATCTATATAGTTCAGTAACAATTTACACTGTATATTTGTGTATTTTGCAGCTTTTAATCATACAGCTAGACCAATTAATTGGACAGTCAATGTATGGGAACTTGATCCAGATGATGACTCCAACAATGGTTTTGAAAATGAAGACTTGATTGTTTGGATGAGAACTGCAGCTTTGCCAACATTCCGAAAATTGTATCGCCGTGTAGATCATAACACCAATCTTTTTAGACAAGGCATACCTGATGGATTGTATTCACTGAGAATAACTTATCGTATCCTTTAAAAAAATATTTTTCCTTAAATTTGTATGATTTCCAGATATTTGGTCATTTTTGAAGAACATAAATTGAAATCTAAAGTTCTTTGATTTATTTTATCTTTATGTATATGTTAAGTGTAATTATGTAAGAAGAAATTTGTTAATTTCTTTTAATACTTCAAATATATAATTAATCTATTATTTAAATATACTTAATCTATATTTAAAATATATGTATAAACATATCCTCATTTTGGTATGTTTATGATGTAATTCCAATAGTGATAGTTGCATTTCACTTGTTTTTTGACAAATTATAAAATGTAAATATTTTATTTTGCAAGTAAAATTTCATGAAATTGGTTCTTGAGCAAAGGTAACATTTATTCTTATTAGAAATTCTTTTGAAATTAACCCGTTTTATTTAATGGTACTTATCTATTAACCACATGCCAGCTTTTTAATCGCCAAAGATTTCATGTCATGTATGTATTCAAGTATATATGCATTCATGTATGTATGTACTAATTATGTATGGTAGGGCATAAAGGTCTGTAATCAGGTTTGTAGCCAATTGTCATCTTTTAGCAAATGTGACTTTAACACTTTTAATAGCGGTTATCTTTGTCTTAAATAATATACAGTTGAACTCCAGTTATACATTTTGCTCAGGACCGGACTACAAAATGTAGAACTCAGTAAAGCGTAGAACTCAATTAATGGTCTATTGAAACCATTTTTTAAAATATACATGAAAATTTACTTTTTATATCGAAAACAGAAGTTTTGTAAGTTTTACTGCATCCATTCATAAATTCGCGGAAATGTAATAGAGTAAAAAATCAAAGGTACATAAGAGAAGTTACATAAGGTATACATGAAATTGTTTTATTATAAATGGCTTATTAAAAATATTTTTTTAATATATAGAATGCTCAAAAAAAAAATCACTGAAATTCCTTTGGCATGTAAATATTTATTCAAAAGACATTTCAGCAGTTTCCCAGATTTTATTGAAATAATCACTAATCTTGGATGTTTTCTTTTCTCCAGAATCGACACTAAACTAAACTTTGCATTTTTGTTAATAATGCAGCCGCTTTTTAGGTGCGTTCGTAATTATATAAATACGAAGCATCTATAGTCGTCGTTGAGTCCGTATGTATGTATGTCTGTCTGTCTGTCTGTCTGTCTGTCTGTCTGTCCGTCCGCCTGCCTGCCCGCATATAACAGAGCAAAAACTACCCAACCGAATGGTCTGAAATTTTAAATATATAATTGTTGCAAAATTTTGTTGAGTCATTTCAAATTTTATGAAAATCGGATGTATAGCTTAATTACAGGGACAGTCAAAAGTTTTCCGTTACATGACAGCCAATATGAAAAAATTATTGCAAGTGCATTTTAATGATGTTACAGACTATGCACTTATGAAGTGCAAAAAAATATACATTCAGTACAATATGGGGTGCAAAAAATATTTATAAAATCAGTTATAGTACGAACGCACCTCATTTGTCACGTTTGACGAGCAATTTCCAACTTGTTAGTTATTACTTGTACTCCTGATGAACCGTTTTACTCTGTCAAAAGCCCTCAGATCAGTTTCGAAGTTTGACACCAATTGACCGTTCTGAATGGGATCATCACAATCAGACACGTCGTCGTCGGGAGGCAACACGTAGCAAAAATTCTGAAATTATTTTCAGCAAAACGTAAAAGTGTGAGAAAATTTCATTCCAAAACGCAAAAAAGTAACGTATAACTGAGGGAAATATATAACTCGAAAACGTATAACTCAGCTAATTTTTAATGGAAAATGACCGTGACCGCTGAGTTGAAACGTATAACTGAGGGAAACGTACAACTCAGGTAACGTATAAGTAGAGTTCCACTGTAATTAGTTGGTAGCATCACTCATGCTTGGCATAAATACTTGGCATGAAATGCAATTATCATATATATTAAACAAGCAAGCGATTTTCTCGATTATGAATGATATCATAAACTACTGGACCGATTTTCACGAAACTTGCCTCTTATACTAAATCGAGCGCGAGAAAAAGATCTAGCTAGGTCTCGAATTCAAGAAAATTCGTTCCTACAGGGTGAAACAAGATCAGAACTGAAAATTCTGCTTGCTATAAATCAAAAAATGCTCATGGAATTTACACGAAATATGTTATCTATACTAATTTGAGCACGAGAAACACATCTAGCTAGGTTTTGAATTCGCGAAAGTTTGTTTTGACAGGTTAAAACAAACTTAGCACTGAAAATTCTGCCATATCTCAAAAACGGCTCTAACGATTTTCACAAAACTTGATGCCTATACTAATTCGGGGATGAGAAAGCTATGTAGCTAGGTCACTAATTCGAGAAAATTTGTTTTCTATTATTAAAACAAATTTATTACTCAAAAAGGTGGTTTCAATTGCAAAAAATTCTGATTTTTATGAATTATGATTTATTTGATTGAGAAAACTATCTAACTAAGTTTCGATAGCGGAAAAAAAAAGAGGTAGGTTTAAGTAATTTTTATATTTTCAATCTTCCGTAATCTCAATTCTTGCCAATACTAATGGCTATTTATCATAAACACAATAAAAATTATCTTGAAGGTGGTACTAACGTCTGGCCTTCTGTATTAAATCGGGCACTTAATGGCCTATGTAGGTCAAAAATATGGTAAAATTCGTTTAACTGTCTAGAAGAAATAAAATTTATTGATTTTACCAAATGTTGATTTAGTGAACGTAAATATTTTCATAAACATTGTATAAATATTCTAGTATTTCCTGATAGCTAACTGCACTTATATGTTTGTTATATTTAAAATCGCAACCATAATTTGATGCCATGGCGATACACCCTGGCGCAAAATTAGCTGCAGTCTTAAAAGCAAGACAATTTTTCTGCCAAACTTATCACATATCTCCCGAAATAGATTATTTCTACTGCCAATTATTGACTTGGACAATGATTGTTTGAAGAATTACGATTTAAATTTTTATAAAACATTAAGAATGTCACTTAGGATCTCATTCATATAAGAAACATTTATTTTTATAAATAACAATTCAAATTTCTTGCTATAGAATACAAAGGTTTTTTATGTTAATTTTTTTTTTATGTACTCGAATGAACGCTTTGGAATTAAGTTCTACCTCCTCTAAGCTCTAAATAAATATATTTAAATGAAAACAAGCATTTTTATACTTAAAATTGAAACATGGCATCACTTTTGCACCACTATGACATCATTTTCACTGACTTTTCCAACTGTGTTGACTATGAGCTGTAGATATATTCTCCATAACTTATTGATGTTTTGTATATAGTAACTGTCACTTTTCTATATTTTTTTTAAAATAAAAGTAAAAATAGGGTTACTTCTCCACTATCATGTTGATCACTTTCCATAAAAAAACGGTCGCGAGACTGTACGATTTTACTCCAAAATTGCATGATCATAGCGTAGTGTCACATTCACTTGACGTCAGATGCGTTACACACGTTTGTTATATCATCAATAGATATTTCAATTTGACATTTATTTGTATTTTTAATTATGTTTCACAGATTTATTTAGGAAAAATAAATAACAATTGCGTTCTTAAATGACGACAACATGATTTTAAAGGAAAAAAAGCATTGAAAAAATGTTGGGATGCATAGTTACATACAATAGATAAGTTTCAACTGACGTCACAAACATCCACCAGCCAAGAAGGATAATTAAAGGAAGTAATCTAAATAAATAAATATCGAAGATTATATTTTTTCTGTTTGCATTGATATATAGTAAAATTTATTTTTTAGCGTTATTGATAGTTGACACTTTAGTGAGTGGGGTTTTTTCGAAGTTCTTGTATTTTTTTTGTCAGATTCCATTGGCAACATACTTCCATTTGTTTATTGGGCATTAGAGTAAGGTGATTAGATTGGCGATAGTTTATTTTAGGGAAAATGGTCGACAGAATAATAAAGAAATACCAAAAAAACAAAACAAAAAAATTTTTAATGAACATTCAATGGCCATCTTGAAAATACCGCCGAATTTTTTGAGTGCAATTCATATTTCTTCCAAAAAAAATATCCGTTACAATACATTAATTTGGCGTGGGCAGCAACCTTGATTAGGAAAAATTCAATACTTATTTTTTAAGCTTGCTTAGAAAACTGTATCAAAGTGAATTTATTAAAAAATATATACTTTTTTCTATGTTTATTGCTCAACAAAAGAGTATCAGAAAGAAAAAATTAAACATTATTTAAATGATCTTTTTGGTCTTTTAATTGATTCTTTGTCCGTTAATTTATTTATTGATTATTAAATCTATTTATTTGATAAAAACATATTTTTTATATTACACTCTTTTTTTTATTTATATTTTTTTCTGCTTTTAAGTCTTTAACATGTTTCACTGTTGCAGTTTCACAGTGCTTTGGAATATTTTGGCGCATCATTAAATCCATTATCTTTTCAACTCCCATTCAACTGCAGGAGTGTTATTTATAGATAATATTTGACGATTTATAACCTGTGGCTGCCTAATTAAAAAATGCCTTAAAATTAATGTATTAATTTACAATTAAATTGTAAAAATATTATAATGTGGTATTGTCATTGGAAACCCACCTTTGTACATAATTTATATAATTCCAGCCTAACAGGAAGTGGGTAAAAATCAATTGCAAAATTCCATCTTTGCGTACAAAAACCAGGTTAAGTTAAATAAAAGTGCAAAAATAAACAATGTTGAAAAAACTACCAAGATAAGCTCGATCTACCAGGTACTAGAAGATTAATTGCAACAATGCAAAAAATCAAAATAACTCGCAATAATAAAAATATTAAGAATGGCCTGCAATGATGCAAAAAATTAAAAATAACCCACCATAATGGAGAAAAAAAAAATCTACAATAATATTGAACATTTTCTGTCAGAAGCAAAAAGTATTTGTTGATAGATGGGTGCGGTTAATATGTAAGGACCGTCTTAGTATTATTGAATTAGACATATGAAGATTTCATTTTCTTTATCTTCTTTAAACTTGATCTGATACAGAAAACTGAAATTATTCCATAGTTAATTTCTTTAAAAATTTATTAGTCCAGAAACAAAAAGTCTTGTAAAAAGTGTACATTTATTGAATTACAGGTGTATTACGTATGCATGTTTCAACTGTTCACTAAATACTCATATTTTTACAGCCTAATTCATAGACATGAATATTGTTTTCAATAGCAGCAAAACTAGTCTGCAACATGATGCTCTTAAGTTAACAAAAAATAACTGATTCCTTTTAAATATAAATTCAACACCTTTTTCAGCATACACATACGTTTTTTCCCTCTCCTCTAGCCAATAAAATAACTACAAAAGATTGCAGTTGTAACCCCAGTAAGTCACATTCATGGCATAGTCTCAAAAACTTTTTGCATAGTATCGCCGTCTTGTGGTGCTTATCTGTCCCAACAGTAATATATTTCATCTACAATATGTTTCATCTTTCAATAATAAGATGAAATATGAAATGAAATCGGTTTTGGTATATTATTTTAGTGGAAACTTTTGTTGACATTCTCTTTCTTTGATAAGATTTTACGTACTATTTGTGTGAGTTTTTATCTTTGTTCAAACTTGAAAGTTGAATAAATATAATCTTCATAATATATATATATCATACACTTACACAAAAGTGTTATAAAAAGTTGGATGTTGATAGAAGTATAAACCCTCCAATACTAGAAAAAGTATTATACAATGCACATAGTATACAAAAATACTAATATCAATATTAATATTAAAGTACAGTATCAAAGCAACGCCAATAGTGACATTTATCCATAGTGATAATTAAAAGCGAATATCTATATCAGTACCAATAATAACAGCAAGAGCAATATTCATTGTAGATATTTTATCTATACAGTATAGAACCATTTATCCAGAAACCAGTTAACCGGAAAACCAGTTATCCGGAATGATATTTCTGATAGACTGATTTCAGAATCTTTACAGAAAAAGATATCAAACACTGCCAGTAAGACATAGATTTTGCTTAAACAATTGTATAATTTGGTGACAACATCTAGTATTTGAAATGAAAATATATTTAGTTGTATTTTAAATGTTTTAATTTTCATGCAGAGGAAACAGAAAAATTTTGTTCCTAAGGGATTCCCATAATTTACCTTTTTTAAACTCTGGTTAACATTTGATCTTTCTTGCATTGATATTTAATCCAAGTAATCTAATAATTTAATATCAGAAATAATGTCACAACCACATATATTCCACAAAACTTATCAAATGGATGCTGCTTTCATGCACAACAACCAGTTAACCGGAAAAACCAGTTATCCGGAATACATCTGACCCCAAGCATTCCGGGTAAATGGTACTGTATATAATAACTAGCAGCCTTCGCCCGCTTCGCTGGTCTGTTTTTCTAAACAAACCATGAATCAAACGAAATATATCTGTGAATTTGATCATTCGTTTGAAAGCAATATGGACCTGGCATACCCATCCGAATTGCTACAAACGATATGGACGTCATTATAATATTGTATTTTCCATTGAGACAGACAAAATTTGAGCTGCTAAGGACCAACTTCTTTATTTGATCCTTTACTGTAGGATTTGGTAAAGTACGATAGAACAATATGTAGTATACTTATATCCTTCCTCTGAAAATTTATCAATGCAATTCTCATCAGATTCCGTCTAATAGAATCTATGAAAAAGGCTAATCTTTCATAATTGGGCTCATCTCATTCTAGAACTTTCATCCAAAATCCTATAACCAAGCAATCTAGAACGATATGTGTTTTATACTAAAATATTCCCTGAAAAATTAACTAACTGGGCAAGTTCCACCAAAATCTACTTAGCAGAATCTTTTAAACTGGTAAATGTATCAAAACGTTCCCTAAAAATTATCTAATTAACAGTTTGTCTTACCAGAATCCACCCAGCAGAACCTTTAAAAAAGCCAATCTTTCATAATCGTGTTCTTCGGTTTTTGAATTTTCCCCCATAATTATTTAAATAAGCAACGTAGAACGATATGATGTACTAATATTTTTTTCTGAAAAATTATCTAATAATATAAGTCCCATCAAAAATTTATTCAGCAGAACTCCGGTTGTAAGCGGCCCAAACGAAATTTCTCTTTATATTTCATACATATTATAGATAGTTAAATTTAAATATATCTTCCATAATCGCGTTAACCAGATTATAGAACTCTCAGGGATGTAGGGTTATGTCTACTTTATATACCCACTGGATGTTTAAAGAAACCCACACACCTTTATAGAATATATATTATCTAGTATATACACATACAGCGTATAGCGTACATCCTCTTATAGTAATCTACTACACCACAGAGAACTTTCCGGCATAGCATCAAAATCCATTTAGTAGAACTTTACATTAAAATACATTAAGGTAATCTTTCATAATCGGGTTCACCTAATTTTAAAAGTCCCGTACTTATCACTAATTCAAATTAGAACTATTTTTTTACATTAAAACACTTCTAAAACAAATTACTCAACTAACAATGTATTGTTCTACAAAATAACCCGAGTTCAATCAGAATGAAATAAGAATTTGAGTTTTGTAAATATAGTAGATGATGATGAGTAAAATTGTAAGTATAATGAACAAGACAGCAATTTTTGTGGAAAGGGGATCCCTGGGGGGGGGGGGGAATCATTCTTAAATATGAAAGATAAGAAAAATAATTGTCTTGAATAATGAAAATTTGAGTAGCTGAAATAGTGCACCATATAAAGTAAAATTATATATGTATGATGCAACAATAACTTTCTATGCCAGAAGAATTAAAAATGAAATATTTAAATCATACTATTTCAAAAATATATTACTGATATAAAACTGCATAAAAATATTATGAGAATAATTACAAATGTGGCAGCAGGATCCAGGGCCCTTGGAAACCATTGACACACTTGCAAAACGAAAACTAAATTAGTATAGAAAAACAAAAATATTACACATTCAATGCCTGCTGTGCAAGTTATATGGGCAGGATATAAGAATATTTTAAGTCAACAACACAGAAGGTTGTTTCAAAGTCAAATGTGTGCCTCTTATGTGTGAGAGAACTGTATCAATGTTTATTATAGTAAATAGTTGGTTGGACTTTTGAAGATCTGAATTAAAGATTTAGAGATAAAAAGATTTTAAAATGATTTGATAAATGAATAAGTGAATTAAAAAGTCACAGCCAAAACTTATTCTGAAATTGGAACAGCATTGTGATAAATTAAGGGTCATGTACATCATTCGGTGACACAATCAATCGCATTTGCATCCATAAATATGATGCATATGAAGTGTACTGATCCAGCCACGCCTCACTTGTTAAAGAATAGGAAAGGAGGAAAATGTCCACTGAGAAAATAAACTTCCATCTTGCAGCAAATGATGTCACTTGCATGAGATTAAATCCGGCAGTTTTGGAGAAGTGTCAAGTGACAATACGCAGTACTTCTTGTGAGACAGTGTAAAGACTTAACTGTTAAATGTCAAATCATTCCAAGAATTCTTTATGAAAAGCTTTCTTCTGAATAATTGAATTTAATCAGAAATGATAAGTAATTGCTCATTTATAGCTGTGACAGAAAAATCAGACATTTCAGATAACAATGATATCAAGGGAAATGTTTCAAATAATGACAGGAAAATAAATTAATATCATGAAAGTTTGTCAAATGTTTAGTTTCTTTTTAGTTAACAAATAATTCTTGATAAAGAGATTCAAAATATCAAGGTGCAATTATAACAATTTATTCCTTGAACACAAGACTAATGTCTCAAATTAAGTTTAAATTGTAAATGATATAAATTTTTGACATAACTAACTGTAAATTATGTAAGATAAATTATTTTCAGGTGAAATATGTATTATTACTTATATGATACTTGATCAAAAATCATGAATAAATTGCAAATTGTACCAAATATTCACTCTTATTAAGTTTTAAGATATGTTTCAAACAAGCAAAGCATGTCTAATATAAATTCTTAACTGATTATTAGGCTATCGTGTAACTCCTTTTAAGGGGACCAAACGTGTCATCATATCCAATACCTCGTGGCTTGGAGGCAAAAACCCCTTCCTTGGAATCGCCTACATTGTTGTTGGAAGTATATGCTTACTGCTTGCTGTTGTGTTCTTGATCATACATTTTAAGTATGGAAAAAGGTAAGTTTTATTTCTGCTCGATATCATGGAGTTTTAACATATTTCTTAGTGATATTTTTCAGTAACATAAATGTTCCATAATTATGTCAATGCTTTATAATTTTAATATTTAACAGACCTGCCAACTGCTACGAAAAAATCGTAGTTGCTACGATTTGGACCTATAAACTACGATTTTTTGCAAAAAACACAAACGCATTTTTTTTCCCCTAGTTGCGATTTTTATCCCACACAGCATATTTTTCAGGAGTGATGCTGTTGCGAAATTTCCAAAATTTCAAAGTATTCATTTCCGAAAGTTTTAAAAAATTGGCCATTAGTCCGAAAATTCGGACATTAAAAAATGCTTATAGAAAAAAAAAAAAAATCTGGGCTGCAAAACAAACTTCTTAACATAAAATACTCTCTTTATGTATATTAACCACGAGTGAATTGTGTTTCTGTAAATATTTATGCAGGAATTTGCTTCCTTAGAAACAAGGTGCCATTTTAAGGATTTTTGGAAAGGAGGGGGGAGGGGGGAGAGTTCTTTGAGGGCAAAGGTTTGAAATAGTGTGCAAAATCATACGATTTGTGATAAACTACCGCAAATTTCGACAAATGACCTTATAAAAAAATCAATTTCATCAATTGGTCGCAAAAGAAAATAAATTTCGTCAAAGGATCGTGGTAAAAAATGCAAATTTCGTCAAAAGTTCATGGCAAAAAGTGCGGATTTCAACAAAGAATCGTGATAGAAAAATGTGAATTACGATTGTGGAAAAATTGTGAATATCCTGAAATGATTGCAGGAAAAAAATCACGAATTTCGTCAAAATTTACTGCACTGAGCTAAAAAATTGGAACCAGGCTCCTTTTACAAATCTAAAGGAAAAAAAAAAAGCTACGAAACAAAAAGAAACTCTAAAAATCGTGTAGAAATTTTCAGAGGAAAAAATTTACTATATTGAGTTGAAAGACTGAAACCTTATTCCTTTTACGAATGTCAAAAGATGACTGTGTAACATGAAAAACCAACCAACCAACCTCCAGATTAATTTAAATTTTGTGTGCTACGATTTCTCATTTTCAAAGGTTGGCAGGTCTGATTTAATTACATTTCTGAATATTTTTTGCTCTTGTATTATATATTTCTCATAAATAGTCATAGTTTAACTTGTATGTTGAATTTTTAAATATTGTATGGAAACAATGCGTAATATGTTAGTATAAGGTATTGTGTTAATAATAATAATTTGATTCTTCGAAACAGAAGTTACCAGAAGCTGATCTGTAAATTTTGATCCAGCTAGTGACCCTCCCTCCTCTTTTTTGTTGTTGTTTTAAATTGCAATTTTTCAGTTACATTTTATTTACATCCTCCAGTTTATAAGACATTTAATTTTATTTAAAACAAGTGGGTAAGTGTGATCACAGATCACACGGAGGGTTTCATTTAATATGTCTTTTAAAACACTTTATCCTTAAATTAATAAATCAAAATTTGTAATTTATAATTAAAATCGTACATAAATGGCAGCACTGTTATATTTAATTAAATAACGTTCCTTGAAATATAACGCTTACTACATGTTACAAGTTTTCCCAATAGATGGTAGCACCAAAAAAAAAAAAAAAAATTATTTTGAAATAACTCCTAAAAATACTCTAAAATAATGTTTTAAAGAAATTTCTTTTTGTTAATAATCAAAATATTTTGAATTCCCCTTTCAATTATTAGAGCTATTTGAGAAACATATTAAAAAATAAGTATAAAGGTAAAAATAGTTTAAAAAACAAAACAAAACAAATTTATTGTACAAGTAATTTATTTAAAAATCTAAAATGTATATGTATATTTGATATTTAATTGCCATCAAATACCAATTACTTATATTTGTTTTTTTTTAAACTAGTTGAAAATGCAATTTATATTTCTTTAAATTTCTTATATTCTAATTTATAATCGAGAATAATTTATTAATTTATAATTTTTGTAAAATAAATTAAATATTTATAAAGCTGAGAAATGGTCTTAGAATCGTGATATGTTAAATTCTACAAAAAAAAATAAAATAAAAATAAAAAGTAAATCCGTAAAATGTCTTAAAAATACAAAATTTCTTTTAATTAAATCCATCAGACAATTAAATGTAAGAAATTGAAATTTTACTTCCGCCGATACGGTTCGAACCCGGGACCTTTCGGTTAGAATAACATGCTGTACCACAGGACTTCCGAATTTATGAACAGATGGCTGAAATTAAAATTGTGTTTTGAAATCACAAAAATGGGTGTCATTACATTTTTTATTTAATTAACTAGGGGGGCACCGCCCCCCTGCTCGCTACGCTCACCAACCCCCCGCGTAATCGCTTAGCTATTCCATTCGGTATTGCGAAGCAATTCCTATTTTCTAGCAAACTCCAGATTATTGTTTGTGCTTAAAAATAATGTAAATAGTTTAATTAAGCTCTATTCATAAGCTAATATTAGTTTTTGTTGCACTGAAATATCTCAATTTGTTGATTTCAATGTCTCAATTTGATGGTGCGATCAGAGAATACTTCCAAGGTTGCTACTTAATACCAAGTTAATACTAAATACCAAGGTTGCCACTTTAGCGCATTTATCGCCAGGTTGGGGAGAAGTAGAGTATTCTATGATTCACCCCAATAAATAAAAACATGCCTAGTCTAAAACATCAATTCACAAATTTATTTGCTATCTTCACTGCTGAAACAATAAAACTAATGGAATTTCTTTTAAATATATTAAAGCACTCATAAAATTCCTTGTAATAATTAATAAATATAATTTATTAAGTAACAAATACACTTACATGATTTAATCAAAATTGCTTGGATAACATAAAATATTGCAACGATATTTAAATTTGCGATCACCATTTCTTTCTATGATTAAAAATAAGAATATTTAATGTTTAAGGAAGATCGTCTTTTTTTTTTTACTATTATTATTATTATTTAGTTCGGACGATATCAAACAAACATTTTACGGGTAGCAATAAATTCGTCAAAAATAACTGCTTCAAGCCAATTATGAGAACTGTAGTTTGATAAAAACCAAATTTTAATTTTAAAACGTGTATATGAAACACAAGCTATTTTTATGTAGGAAGGTACTTGTTAGTTATCCCGTCGACCAAATTACTATCGCCAAATTGTACGATTAAATGCCAATAATGGTTGATCGTAAATGTCGCATTCACTTGACAGGTGTTTACTTCATCAAGTGATTTTTATTTCGACGTTTTATTTGTATTTTTATTAATGTTATACTAATTTATTTGTTCTTTTGTCATTTAAAATAAAAATGATGTCAATTTGTATAATTTGGTGGGTGGTTTGGCGAAATTGGTCGACGGGATAACTAGCAAGTACCAAAAAGGATAACAGAATGAACCAAAAGATCAAGTAAACAATAAGTAATTTAGCTAATCTTAAAAGTATGTGAACACTAAAATACTACAAGCTGTGTAAAATATCCTTTTAAATCGAAGGAAATTGAAGAATATAAGTATTTTATTCTGAAAATACGATCAATGATTCTGAAACTTTGACGATGAGAAACAAGCCGCTACCTGGGCAGGGTATAAATGTAAACAAAAAAGAGCACGTTGTGATGTTTTGGTTTGAAGCTGAATCCAACTTCACTTTTTCGACGGTTTTCGGCAAAATGCATGGCCCGTTTATATCATAGTAGGCTGTGCTTTTTGGTACTTTTCCGTTATACGGACAGCATTGTCGCCAAGCGCAATAGTTGGCGCAAAATGAAAATCACGTGAATTGAAACATTTGAAAAATAAAAGAAAAACATTGTCGATAGTAAAGTGAGCATTTTAAAAATATAACATTTGAAAATTACAGAATTTTACGAACTATTTTATTAAATCACAAATGTATAATTAAAATAAGTGAACAAATAACTGTTATACAATAAAGTAATAAAATAAAAAAAAAATCATATTAAACTGCTGTCATAAAATTACAAATCTCTTTGGCACACATGTCATATTCGCCCCATATTGGTGTGATTTTTTTTCGGTTGCCAATTTGGCGAAAACATCAACAGCATAAACAACACAGGTACAGATGTCATATACGCCCCATATTGGCGCGATTTTTTTCTGACGCTAATGTCATATACGCAACGGGTATTTAACTGGCGCCAAAGTGTCGTTATTTTGCTTGATGTGGTAACCCGGATGTTGCTGTTTATGCTGTTGATATTTTCGCCAAATTGGCATCGGAAAAAAATCGCGCCAATATGGGGCATATATGACATCTGTGCCACAACATAATCCGGGTTACCACATCAAGCAAAATAACGACACTTTGGCACCAGTTAAGTACCGTTGCGTATATGACATTGGCGTCAGGAAAAAATCGCGCCAATATGGAGCGAATATGACATCTGTGCCATATCTTTTAGCATTGCAGTAAACATTTCATTTTTTGAATGAAGATGTCGCCACATAAACTCTATGAGATACGACTCTAAATGATGACAAACTGTTCCCCGATGTCTTTTGTTGCGCCATTTTGCAATGCCCCATAATCTCTCAACATTTTGAGTATGACATCCAGTATTAGGGTCGACAAAATTGTATTTGTGATTTACTGTGAAATGTGAAAAGTAATAACCAAAGGTTAATTACTTCTGAAAGTCATTAAACTGAGAGTTGTGAAAACATTTTCTGACTTTGTTCACCCAGAAACCTGTTAACTGAAGCTAGTGAAATAAAACAATATAAAGCTATCTGCAAAAGAATATTTAAAGAAAAACCAAGCCATTTTATAACAAATAACAATTTTATTAAAACATATTTAGATCATAACAAAGATAAAATTAAAACCATAAAAATAAGTCTTTCCATCATATGACATGAGTTCTCTTTTGACTCTATATCAATATGAACCGGAGCACCAAGAAAGTGTAAAAATTATTTCAAAGTAAATATATTTTTAGCTTTATTCTAATGAATATAATTAAACCAATTGAATTAACCTTTAAGCTTACTTTAATCAAGAACTATTAACTTTATTTAAACTGATTAAAAAAAGAAATAAAGTTTAGTTTCAAAAAGGGATTTATATCAAAAAGTAAAAATGTAGATTTATATTTCTATTAACTATTTAGAAAAATAAACTTAGTCCAGTTCCACTGAAATTAATATTTTAACTAATGACGTTTAATAAACAAAAATAATTAAGAAAGGTTATATTAATTAATTTCAATCTCTTCTCTCTATAAAAGATTTCCCAAAAAGTCAAGCACAACTTAATAATGAAAATAGCTTAACTGACAATTCCAGACACCCTTAACTGCCACTAAAAAGCGTACTGAAAATACAGAAGCACTACAATCAACTAAAGTTGATGTTGAACGAAATCCAGGACTGTAGCAAGCCTAATGGAAACTTCCTAGCGGATACCGGCTGATAGAGTTTCCCAAGGAATTACAATTACCCCGACACTACTAGCCATAACAGTTCCGATTACTCCACGCGGTAATCCGCTGTTGTGGCAGTATCGGACCATTCCTATCACAGCCTAGCAGCAGTATCGAGACGGGATAAACCCTGGTCTCTTAGAAACCATATTACAACCCTACAGTCCGTTCCTCCATTATAAAAAAGTAAAGTTGGCTAGATTAATATCAACAGACAAACTAGAATAATATCTGGATCTAAAGTATACTTAAAGATGAGAAGATATAGACTGTAAATGAGATTAATCTATTTCTAACCAATGGATATTAGAAGAAATATCTGATAAAGAAATAAATATCTGAAACACGCGGTGGGTAGATGGCTCTCCTCCCGGCGTAAACAATCCGTCATAACATCTCGTTTCACAACACCTCCAGGTATCTTCTTAAACAACCGAGGGTACACGAGAGTTCCGTCAAAGGATAAACACCACGGGAAGAAAAACTATTTTCACATCACAGCAGCCAATAACACGAATCAGGACCTCGAGTAATATATGCTTTATACCTCATTATCCAAGGGCTAATTAAATAATATCAGGAGATAAAACATCCTTAATATTTTCTACTTCATTTACAAAAAAAGAAAAAAACAAATAGCAATGTTAAAATCACTTAAAAGAAACGACACCACTTTGCCCAGCCAACAAGCACCTGCTCTGAGACACGAACGAGACAAGCTATAAATAGCATTCCCCGTCTGCCGGCAACGCCCCCACGTGACTTCCGATCATCTGGTCTACGTTACTTCCGACATCTGACGATTCGGGTAAAACTGACCAGTGATCAGACATGAGATAGAGTACGTCACGACGGACAGGTCACGCCATCTGCCGATAGCTGTTCCAACTACTTTAGTCTGTGAGCTAAACTTCCATCGTGATGTTGACATTGGCAAAAGCAAAAGATGAAGTTGTATGCTGGAAAAACATCGTAGTAATGGATGAACATGTGAACGTCTCTAAAGGAGTTTATGCATAGATAAAATAAGGTAAAGTAAAGAAGTTATATCTATTAGAAATGTATTTAAACACTGGAAATAAAGATAAATGAATGTGTTTAAATATGAGGCTTAGAGTATTAAAAACTTATGTAAATAAAGTAATGTATCCAGAGTTGTATTGAAATAATTGCAAACTAGGATAGAAAAGATTAAATGGAGTTTAATGTACTAGGCTGGATAAAAGGTTAAATGAGAAAGGTAAGTGGAATAACAAGAATAGGAGAAAATAGTATATTTTTCGTGTCAAAATGATCATAACCAGCACTTCGCAGTTCATCTGTTTTATATCCTTTCCAGTAATCTGTATAAATAATACTTCCATCAGCTACATTGTTTTCTATTGCCGCCATTAAAGTTTCATCTGTGCGATCAGAAATAGGAGTAAGGAAACATCCCCGTGTTTCACGGCATAAACCATCTAAGACCCATTGAGGAGGAAGAACACGCCCTACGTTGCTTTTTCTCCTGGTAAAAAGACTTTCATCTACTTCTATAATTTTATTAGGTCCACCGATTTTTCTATTTGGTCATGAACATAAAGCATTTGCACAAACTTCTCTAAAATAACTATTCCAGTCCACTGTTGTGTTGTGGTTCATATCAAGTTGCAGCTCACAAAGCTCAATCGATGTCAACTCTTGGCACCATAAATATATAAACCTCAAAGCATTAAGAAAAGACAACCGCGATCCTTCAAACCATGGTTTTTGTCAGGCACAGATGTCATATTCGCCCCATATTGGCGCGATTTTTTTTCGGTTGCCAATTTGGCGAAAACATCAACAGCATAAACAACATAATCCGGGTTACCACATCAAGCAAAATAACGACACTTTGGCGCCAATTAAGTACCCGTTGCGTATATGACATTGGCGTCAGAAAAAAATTGCGCCAATATGGGGCGAATATGACATCTGTGCCTTTTTGTCGTATTCCCACGCTTTCTTCGCATGATTGTAAGCTACATCTCCATTTCGGATTTCCAGAACTCATCCATAATTTCATTTTATGGTTGTTTGAACACAACCTTTTATTATGCAGAATTCCAAATTTCTGAAACAGTTTTATCGCAACTTTCTCATCATCTGGTAATTGACAAATGGTAAAATCCATCTCAGCGTCAGCAGTAAAAGTAAATTATAACTTCATAAAAAGAAATATTTTTTAAAAATTCGAATAGTAAATTAAAAAGCTTTCCAAGGTTAAGGTTAAATAATAATCATTCACGTTTCATAAATAACAAATCACAATGTTTCGCATGGTTTACAAGAAAAATCCTTTTCACGATGAGGGCTGAAATAATTGGCGCATTAGCATACATTTTGGCATGTTGTCCGTATAACGGAAAAGTACCCTTAATTTTGGCGAAATACTGGAAATAGTGCCAAGTTGGCGTCACTTTTGGCGAGAGAGAGACGGGTCCCTCATTGGTAACCTCCCTTATAGCGTCATAAAGCTCTGACCAATCAGATGCATTTCACGGTATCTACGCAGATTTTTTATTGGTCCATTTCCAAATCAAAACTTTTTTTTATATATAGAAGGAAATAACAGAACTTTTTAAAAATTTTATAATTTTGGCAAGGTCAGGGGGTATTTGGCTCTATGTAAAAAAAAAAAAAATAAAAAAAATAAAGTCTGTAACTTAAATAACTTACAAGTACGAGCATGTGATGGGCAGACAGACAACGGAGTGAGACTATAAGGGTTTCATGAGATGAATGAAACCCTAAAAAAATAACACCATTCCCCAGTGATATAAGAAGAGAGTGAATTATTGTCAGAAAAAGGAAAAATAAAGAAAAAATAGAAACAGGAGGAATGTTTTTCTGAAATACCGTATTTTATGGAAGAAACGGCACACTTCTCAAATTGGTCTGAATAAGCTTAAAAACATCGTATTCGCCGCCCCCGTTGTAAACGCCGCATCCATCGGAACGCTACTTTTGTCGACAGCGTCACATTGACCTAACTTTAATCAACGTTTTCTGAGCAGTGTATGCCTCGTTTTTAATATCTTAAGATGTCTGAAGTTTTATTTAAAATATTTAAATCCGATTTTAAGTATTTTTAAGAATTTTTATATTAAGGAAACTCAGTTGGTATTTAAGAAAAATCGTAAACGCCGTGCTTGGAAAAAAAAAAAAACTTTTAAATTCGTAAATGCCACGGCGTTTCTTCCATAAAATACGGTAGTTTTGATAGAGAATTTTTAATAGAAATTAAATAATTTAAAGTTTGGTGATCAAAAATAGGCCAAAGATAATTTTGAATATAGTCAGTGATCAATTATTTTTAAAGGATGGTTAGTACAATGCTATATAATGAATTAATACAATATGCATAGTGAAAATAACAACCTGAACCAGAACATTATTTTTTCCCCCATTGTTAAAATATTATACATTACATATATATAGTTCTGCCTAATTCTAATTTTTTTAAATGTTTCATTCCTTAAAACTTCCATTATATCATGAGTTTATGTTTTTCAATTAAAATTTATTATTTTTATTAGATAATGTATTTGCAGTTACTCAGATGTCATTTTTCTTTATAATACAAATTTCTTTATATTTTTTATTCATTACATAATCATTTTCTCTTATTGTTAAAGTTATTTTGTTATTAATATCAAACACTAATCATCAGATATATATGTTATGGCATATTGAATGGAACAAGAGGTTTTCTGTAAATGACTTAAGAAAGGCAAAAATCTATTGTTTATTTAAAACTTATCTTAATAGTTCTAATATAAATTTTGACTTGTTTTTTATGAAAAACGTTCTGAATTTTATCTATTTTTTGCCATTTAAAAAATGCACCAGAAATTGTCTTTTATAATATAAGCTGTAGTTTGGTTTGTCAGCTTTGAAATTAATAAAATCTTTGTTTATGGTATACATGGGTGCAAAGACCTTCAGTCTCAGGACTGATTTCAGCTTCTTGCACCTATGTTAGTATAATTTTTGTGCTGTCTGATCTCTCTTTTTTAGTTAAATATGTTGTTGTTCTTAATTTTTTTATTTAAAAATGCTTATTATCCCACTTTGCTTTTTAACAATTGAAGATGGGAAGAAGGAAAAGGCAATGCTGTTATAAGCTCTATTTGTATAATCATTGATTATTTAAATGCTTTCATTAATCAATTTGATGAAAACAGAGAAGATTTTAATTTTATTGAAATATATGTTGGTTTCTTTTGACAAAAACTTGATTAATTAAAACAAAACTTTCATATTAACTAAAGTTTACTTCTACAAAATCTTAAGAGGGAAAACAAGTTGGAAATTGCTCGTCAAACGTGGCAAATGAGGTGCGTTCGTACTATAACTAGTTTTATAATTATTTTTTGCACCCCATATTGTACTGAATGTATAATTTTTTGCACTTCATAAAGCGCATAGTCTGATACATCATTAAAATGCACTTCCAATATTTTTTTTCCCATTCCCCGTAATGTAACGGAACACTTTTGACTGTCCCTGTAATTAAACTATACATCCGATTTTCCTAAAATTTGAAATAGCTCAACAAAATTTTGCAACAATTATATCTTTAAAATTTCAGACCATTCGGAAGGTTGTAATATCATTAAAATGCACTTTGCAATAATTTTTCCCATTGGCTGTAATGTAAAGAAAAACTTTTGACTGTCCCTGTAATTAAACTATACATCCGATTTTCCTAAAATTTGAAAGGGCTCGACAAAATTTTGCAACAGTTATATCTTTAAAATTTCAGATCATTCGGAAGGCTCTAATATCATTAAAATCCACTTGCAATAATTTTTCCCATTGGCCGTAATGTAAAGAAAAACTTTTGACTGTCCCTGTAATTAAACTATACATCCGATTTTCCTAAAATTTGAAATAGCTCAACAAAATTTTGCAACAATTATATCTTTAAAATTTCAGACCATTCGGAAGGCTGTAATATCATTAAAATGCACTTGCAATAATTTTTCCCATTGGCCGTAATGTAAAGAAAAACTTTTGACTGTCCCTGTAATTAAACTATACATCCGATTTTCCTAAAATTTGAAAGGGCTCGACAAAATTTTGCAACAGTTATATCTTTAAAATTTCAGATCATTCGGAAGGCTCTAATATCATTAAAATCCACTTGCAATAATTTTTCCCATTGGCCGTAATGTAAAGAAAAACTTTTGACTGTCCCTGTAATTAAACTATACATCCGATTTTCATAAAATTTGAAATGGCTCGACAAAATTTTGCAACAATCATATATTTGAAATTTCAGGCCATTCGGTTGGGTAATTTTTGCTCTGTTACATGCGGACAGACGGACGGACTGAACGACGACTATAGGTGCTATGTATTTATATAATTACGAACGCACCTAAAAATGAAAATAAACTTCAGACACATATTGTTGAAAATTACCTAAAATAAAAATTTATAGGGTATCTAAGAAAGCAAAAAAGCACAAGGTGAAGTTGTTCCCCTAGTGCTTTTAATTGTCCTGGTGTTAGTTTAGGGAAAAAAAATAATAATAGATTTAAGAGCCTGTGCAAAGATCAATAAAAAAATTTAAGAAAATATTCAAATATTTGAAAATTTATATTTGTTGTAAAATGATTAATAGAAAATTTAAAAATAAGTACTTAAGACTGCTCAAATATTAGAGAAACTGTGCGTATACTATTTGTTCTATGTGATTTAATACTTGTAATTTGGTCACTTTTTGTCCAGTTTTGTTTCTTTTTGTTCTCTCTGTAAATCTAAAAATTTGATTTGCATTATACTATATGTAATTCTTATGGATGATGTGACTCTTTGTTTTCTTAAAATGTAGTTCTGTTATATGTGTGTTTTTAACTAAAGTTGTGCATTACTCCTTCACAAAGGGTCTACAAATCACTTTTTTAAGGTATAGTAATAGAAAATTCTAAAAATAGGATTGTCTTCCGCTTTTAAAACAACATGCCCGGTTTAAAAAATATCAATTTTTTTAACCCTTTCAAAAATTTCTTTACTCAAACTCGCTTCTGGCTTCTGTTTCTAATGCACGTTGTGTTAATATTAGGCATATTTCAATTTAAAAAATAAACTTAATTTTATACAATCGCACTGAAATCATAATGCAAGATGCTAACCTTTTAGCTTGATAAAGGACGATAGAATGATAATGATTTGATTCAGAAATTGTGAGATTATGTGTGTAATGTGTTGTTAATAAACAAATTTGAGTATTTAGATATGTTAATTACTTAAATTTGAATAAACAATTCAGAATTTCAAATTATTATATCCAAAACACACTACTGCCATATCGTACAATGGCTGTCATTCACGTTGTGCGAGAGATCTTTTAATTTTAGAATATATAATAATCAAACTAAAGAAACTTTTATCTTTTAATTCTATATATTTTTTGTGATTTATATATTTTGACTCATCTATTATGCAGATATTAAATCAAAGACAGAAAATAAAGTTGAATAGATTATGACTGACCCTCTTACAGCATCTTGTATGAAGAATAAATAATCCAGATTTGAAGATACTCAGCTCTTATTATTAAAGACACACATAAACACTCATTGATTGCTGGATTCAGATAAAAATTTTACATAGATAAATAATTATGAATAATAATTCTCTTCATAAATTCATCAAGTATCTTTTTAAACTTAATTATTATTCAAAATTAAATGTATATTTTGTAATTGGGTTACTATAGTTCTATTGAGCTAGTAAATGATTTAGATGTCAAAGTTAATATAAAACGAACGTTACTAATCACATTGGGATTAAATTCTAAACAGAAGTTAGTTCTGGATTGAAATAAAAAACTTGAAATCTTATATGAGGGGGAAATTTATCACTACTAGAAGAGTTGGCTTGAATCAGTACACCTCAATTCACTAAATCATACATATTGTAGACATCACTGTTCTAAAGAAGCTGCATGCTGAAAAGTTTGAACTTTGAAATATGTATTTACATAAAAATAAATTTTGAATCAATGGTAATTCTAGAGCAAAGTAAGGAAGTTAAATTCTTGTAGAAGAGAGGATTTTAGAGAAGTCGGCTGGAATTGGCATGCATTAATTCACAAAATTATGCATTATGTAGATATCACTGTTCTGAAGAAGCTGCATGACGAAAAGTTGTGAATTTTGATAAAATTACGTATATCTATGAATATCTTAAATGCTAAGGGAGATATCCACGGGAGTAGTAAAATTTCGGAAAATTGTCATATATTGTTGAGAAACATTCATCATAAGAAAATGCACCGTCAATAAGTACTTCTTGTCTCCGTGAAGTAAACCTCTTCCACTGCCACCCAAGAAAAATGCATCTAACACCAACGAACACTAGTTGACGAAAAATCTGTAACAGATTTTAGATTTGAAGGCGAAAGTGGCAGTTATATGCCACATGATCCAATCAGAAGTCTCCACACTGATATTTTTTCTTCTCTGCCTCGCAAGATTTGGGAATCTGGCAACAGCTTTTGCGCAGACTTTCTCAAAATGAGAGGAGTTCATTGAACTAGATCACATGACCATGCTTGCCTTGTATGAAAATTTCTAATATAGTATGTGTTTGGCTCTCTGCTCAAGAACAGTTTTACTTAAGATGTACGTCGAAGCAATGACTACTGGTAAAGTTCGAAAATACAACGGTGCACCATTTAAAAAGTGAGAAATACAGAAAATATATATTTTTGTTTATCTGCCAAAGTTCGTCAAGAATTTTGCTGAAACTTTGGCAGAGGAGTGAGAATAAATGTTTTTACCTTTTGAATATAATTTAAAACAAGAATGTTAATAAATACAAGTTTTAGATTTTCATTATTTAAGACTTAGAGAATAAATGCTATTTACATTACATCGCAATGTTTGGAAAAGAAAAAATGAAACTTATATATTATTGAAAAAGAAAATTGTTATTGTTTAATTAAATAAATATTAATAAATGATAGAAATTTGGTTTAAATAAGAGATTTTATAATAAATATTTATTTTATTTATTGAAGATTTCAGTTTCGAAGATTAAATATGATAGATTGAGTTTGGATAGATTATTAATTATTTTTTCATTTATTTAAACGGGGAAATGTTGCGTTATGTTTTTTATGACGCAACAATGTGGAAAAAGAATCAGTTAAAAAAAATTCTTATAGAGTTAACATAGTGCATACTTATTTACACTTATAATGTAAACATATTTTTGCACTATTGCTTTAAAATTTTAGTACCTGAAACTAACCTTTTAGCAATTGTTTGAGTAAAATTTTGGTTTCAAAATAATGAAATTTAAGGGTAATATAATCAGACAGGGTAAAATACTCAATTTGAAAATAAAATATTTTCCCACAGGATTACAATCTGGAAAAAAAATGAGAAGAAAATACTGCTTTTTACAACTAAATATCAATATTTTAGCATGACAATTATATGTAAGTTTCAGAAACATTATATTTGTAACTCATAAAGATTTTAAGATAAGGTGGATGATAAGAACTATTTTGCTTTAATTGTTAAATGACCCATTGTTAAAAAGTGAAAAGAAAAGACTTTAAGTCTTTTTACCCCTAAATATCAGTATTTTAACGCTGATTGTTTACATAATGATCAGACATTCAACACTCATTTTAGTTATATTTAAGCTTATTATCACGGGTCTGAGCTACACTGCTCTTTTGTTTAAAAATATAAAATCAAGACTGAACAGTCAGTGTGGCTCTCAATTCTAGGTTCGTTTCGATATATTTCCGTTGAAAAATATAAAATCGTAAGAATTTGAAGGCGGAAGGCAGTGAGACCCACAGCATTGGGTTCATTTGGAAAGATTTTCGTCTATTTAAAAATCAAAATCTTTCATAAAGAATTTTTTTCCCCACTCTCTAATCATTCTATGTAATTCTTGATTCACTCTGTTATCTTTAATTGCCTTTCATTTCACAAGTTTCCATCTGGTCAGCTTCCTATCTACTGATTGATCGGAATTTCTGCTGCAATTTTTTTAAAAATGAAACTTAACTAGACTTCTTATCACCACTTATGATAACTGATTCTATTTAAAAAGATAGTCATATAAATTTCCTTTTTTTTTTCCTATTCTGTTATTGGAGCACAACTTTCAGATACATTACTTTGTATGTATGACTATTATTTAAAGTCATTTGTGACTTAAGTTTAAACAATGTATGCTTTTCGAAATTCACTTGCATTTTTTAAAATTTTATTCTTGATTTGTGCTTGCAAGTCTATTTAACTTAAGATTGTTTTAATGTGATAATGGTTATATATATAGTATATATATTTACATAAATATTTTGTGTTAAGGGCCTACAGTATTTTTTTGTCTGTCAAAGTTATCATAAACTTGGCTAATATTGTAACTCTTAAAACTTAAACAATATAATAAAAGAAAGAAAAAATTGTGTATGCATGAAGTACATATTCTATTTGATGATATACTAGTCACTAAAGTTGTAAATTTAGGAGTAATAAATTTAAAATTTTTAAATTCAAAATTTATATTGTTAGTTCATGAAAAGAAAACATAAGTATTGCATTCATCATAAAAATTATAATCTATATATACAGCTTCAAGTAAAAAAATTAGAATAATTCATTTCATTTGTGTTTGGAATTGCTTTTAGCTTTATTTCAGTATAGTACAATTAAAAAAGGACAACGGTTGATGTTTTAATGATCTTGCATGTTATTAAAGAAAATTAAAACTATAAAAGATTAAATTTTGAGTGAATATTGTATTTTTGTAAAATTATTTTCATTATTCAAAATATTAGAATACTAAAATAGGTGGTTCAAAAAATTAGAATACTAAAATAGGTGGTTCAAAAAATTAGAATACTAAAATAGGTGGTTCAAAAAATTAGAATACTTATGAATTTTCTTGATTGGTTCAGAAGGTTGCATAAAATTAAGCATAAAATTATCTTCTGCAGGACTTCTTATTAAGATATAAATATGCTTTGCATCATCATTGTTTTCATTTTGTGTGAAATATGAGTCGTTCGTCCAACATAATGCAATTTATAAAGCATTGTAATCCTGATTTGCATAAAGAAGGCCGTAATCAGCAATATATCGCCAGTTACTTACTGTTCTCAACCAAGTGTTAGTAGAGCAATAAAGCAGTATTTTAACGATGGACATTTTGAAAACAAGCATCTGAATAGCGGCTGAAAGCCAAAAACTACTCAGAGAGATGATAGAAAGCTTAAAGAGTATTGCTTAAAAAAAAAAAAAAAAAAGTTTTAGAAGTGTAATATTTTTGCATTGAAAGGGGAAAGAACACGGTGTTGATGTGAGTAAATCTACAGCACTAATACGTCTCCATAAACTTGGATTTCAATCTCGTGTACCTCGTGCCCCTCATCACTATTAAACAGAAAAGGGAGAGAGTGAAGTGGTGCAAAAAAAAAAAAAAGGCTTTTAATGGGGTCTTGATGATTGGAAAAAGATATTGTTTAGTGATGAGAGTATGTTTTGCATAACATACGGTGATCAAGATATTCGTGTATGGCGAATGAAGCAAGAAGCCATATGACAAGGACTGCATGAAACGATCTGTGAAATTTGCAGCCAGTGTAATGGTATGGGCTTGCATGACTCCAGATGGTCCGGATCTAAGAAATCCTTGAGCATTTCATGATACCATTGTCGGAAGATCTGTGTGGTGACGATTTTATTTTCCAATATGGTTTAGCACCTTCAGACAGGTCAGTGTCCACCAAGAACTACCTTAGCCAACACCAAATTAACGAACTTCCCAGGCCGACTGATTCGCCAGATTTAAATCCAGTAGAGAATTTGTGGGGAATAATGAAGAAAAGACTGCAAGATATTGTGCCCAAAAAAAAAAAAAAAAAAAAAAAAAAAAAAATCTGAGCTTCTTTCCAGCATAAAGTCAACATGGTCATCTCTGGGCAGAAAACATTGTGAACCACTTTTGTAGCACATTAAATATATACCACACACTTGTCAAAGCGAGTTCATGCTGTTATAAAATGTAAATGTTATGCTACGAAATATTAAAGAATAACTATTTTTCTTTTTTTAAAAAACATGTATTACAATTGGATATTTACAATGCATATTCTAATATTTTGAACCAATTTAAAAGATTATTCTAATATTTTGATTTTTTCTAAGTGTGAATAATTATTTTAATTTTTGTATTATTTTTTTTAATTTTTATGCTAAAAGATTCTACAAACTATGTAGATTCTTACAATATTAAGTTCCATCCTACATTAATTTTTTTTTTATAAGCGATACATAAAAAACCTTTTTTCAAATCTTTTGACTTGGAGCTGCATATAAAAGGGTTTGTCCTGACTGACTCATAATAAATGCACAGCCCAAACTACTGAACCTAGAAACATAACAATTGCTGGGAAAAGTACTTCTTATGACATAAGAAAGGATTTTTGAAAATTGCCCCCCCCCAAGGGGGTTAAAGGGGGGAGGGGTCAAAAATTATAAAACACCTGGCCATATCTCAGCAGCCGTTTTAGGAAGAAGTGTGAAATTTCAGAAAATAAATCTACTGATAAAATACTTAAACAGGTATTTCAGTGATATTATAAATTTCCACCCTAAGGGTTTAAAAGGGGGGGGGGGGGATAAAAAAATTTTCCCTGCACAAGTTTTAAGTAGGAGCGAGAAATTCAGGATAACAAACTTCTTAAAAAAAAATAAATGCATATTTTAGCAATTTTTGAAATTCCTCCCCTAAGAGGATTAAAGGAGGATTTAAAAATTTTAGAACATTTGGCCATATCCCAGCAGCAGGTTTAGGTAGGAGCATTAAATTCAAGATAACAAACCTATTAAAAAAATAATTATACATGTATTTCAGCGATTTTAGGAATTTTCCTTCCCTTTAAGAGAGGATTAAAGAGGAGAATATCAAATATTTTTAGGTCATTTTGTCATATCTAAGCAACTGTTTTAGATAGAGGCATGAGTTTCAGGATAACTGATTTACTAAAACATACTTAAATATGTATTTTATCAATTTTAGAAATTCCCACCTAAGGGGCTTTAACCTCTTCAGACCCCAGGGTTTATTTTCATATATTTTCTTACTTCAGTTATGAATTTATATTCGCAAAGTGATAACTAAGAAAGATTGAAAAGCAAAAAAAATTTAATTTAATTTTTGTACATAAAATTTGATATATCATATATGACACATGGGACACAATAAATATATTTTTTGATATTTTTTTAGGATATTTTCTTTTGTTTTGAATGGAAAAAATAATAAATAATATTAAATAATCATGCATTTAATAAATTTTTATTTTTAATGTGCTCTCCATGTGGTATTTTAACGAATAAAAAAATTATTTACTTTTCGTTTTTGTATATTTCCCTCATTTTTGCTGCAAGTCATTTTTAAATCCCATTTTATGGCAGAAAAAAGCACTATAAGAAACAATTTGCTATTTTGCTTTAGTTTGGCTATCTTTGAAGATTCCATTCACACCATTTTCATTTTATTAATCATTATTTATATACAGGGAAAAAAATTGTAAAGATGTGTATCCTATAGGATACTCCAGGTCCGAAGAGGTTAATGTGGTGGTCGCAAGTATTAGGTCATTTCGCCGTATCGCAGCAGCAGTTTTAGGTAGGAGCAAGAAAGTCAGGATAACAAATCTAAAAGGGAAAAAAGAAAAAAAAAATAGAAATCCTCTCCTCGCTTAAAGGGGTTAAATGTGAGGTCGAAAATTTTAGGTCATTTCCCTATATATTTTAGCAACAGTTTTAGGTAGAAGCAGGAAATTCAAGATAACAAACCTACTAAAAAAATAGTTAAACTCAGGTACTTCTGTGATTTTAGAGCTAGTTTGACTATTATATTGCCAACATCGACTTTGAACAGGATAATATAAGATTATACGATGGATATTATAACAATATAGCACTAGCAATATTTATGGAAGTATAACAATTATGGATATATAATTAGATGTTAAGAAAAGTTTTTATTTTTTTTATTTCATCTTTGCTATATATATTTCGTTTGATTCAAGATTCTTTTTGGGAAACCGACCAGCATAGCATGCGAAAGCTGCTAGTTAAGCATAAAAAGAAAGATGCAAAATAAATTTGTAGCATTTTAAACTTTAATCTTTATTAAACTGTTTGAAAATTTTTTGATTAATATTTTAAATTAGCATAAAGTTAAAAGAAAAAACATTTTTTAATATGCAGTTTTTGTTTGCATAATTTAGCTTTAAATTATTTTAGTTTTATGAATTTACTGTAAATGATTTCACAATAACACTTTGTTTCACACTTTGTGCAAACTCAAGTTACATCAATTAATTTTTTTAAAAATATTCTTATAGTATCTCTCTATTCTAAAAAAAAGTAACGCTGTCACCGCCGCTGTTTATGAATTTTTTTTGACCGGGGGTCTTTCTTCGTTAATATTAAGAAAATTACTGCATACAAAAATATGAAAATCGGTGGTATTATAGAGAAATGCTTGATAAACATGCTGATGCAGACAGTTTTTAAATTAAATAATTATTTTTACAGATTTTTAATGTTAAAGTTGGTCAAAATCGTTCCATTAAAAAAGTTTTATAGGAGCAAAAACTATACATAGGAATTTAATAAATTTTTCTGAGTATATACATTTGAAGTTCCCAGTGTGCAAACTGCATTTATTTTTTTAATTTGAGTCATTTTTTGAGGATTTATTTCCATTTTAAAATAAAATTTTCAGCATTTCGAGAGATATGTTTTACATCTTTAAAAAAGAGGGTATTATTTTAAATTGTTACCAGTTTTAAAAACAGCGCACAGAATAATATTTCCTTCAAATTAAAAATTTATTTACACGTGACTACTATAAACAGAAAAAACTTTCAAATTAGAAGCAGGAAAATATTGAAAATTACGTCATAAAAACTATATTTACCTGTGAATTTTAAAAGAGAAAGAAAATTGTAAAATAATAAATTCATTAATATGCATTAAAAGTCGTAAATGGAGTCAAATTTAATATCGCCAAACAATAATATTGCCAAACAGTTTAATTTAAAAAATATATTTGGGCGAGACATTTCATATTTTGAGATAATATTTTAAACTATTGTTGTGAATTCTAAGACAGCACAAATAATATTTCCTTTCCAATTCTAACATCAAAAGTATTTCTACTTTGAATAGTAAAAGGAGAAAGAAAACTTTGGTGAAAATTATGTGAGATTTAAAACGATACATTTAAAATGTCTTATTTAAAACAAATTTCTTATAGCATTGTTAAAAAATACAGGGAGAAGACTCTGTTTACTTAATTTTATATTAGCTTATTTTCAAATGTTTCACTGATCTGATTTAATCAAAAATAAAAACAGCCCGTTAACAGGGAGATCGCCGCTGTTTTTTTAAATTATAATTCAATCTTCCGTTATTTTTTAAAAGCCGATCAAATTAGCGTGCTTTTAGAGTTTGCGGTGTCTGAACAGGGGTTGGTGAGCATAGCTCATAGGGGTTAGAGCCCCCTAGTAATAGTAAAGGTAGCAGTGATGCAATTTAAATGAACTAATATCTAATATGAATTTTTAAGTGGATTTTTTTCTTATTGTTCAGAAATTGTTGAGTTCGAGAATAAGTTAAAATTAGAAAAACTATTTTTGGCATGTTTAATGGAACTGTAGCCTTTTTAATATGATCTTCCTGCATCATTTTATCATATATATTTTTTTCTTTTCAGTACTCATGATTTGGTAAATATTTCTCAGAGAACTCCATATTGATGAAATGAAGAATTTGAAGTTTAAACTTGTCTAAGAAATTGCCACTGGGCACTTGAAATTATGTAAGAAACGAAATCTTTATTGGATACATTCCATATCACTTAGGAGTTTCTGAATCTGCTTTTATATTTTGAATCATTCAAAATAGAAATAATTTATTTTATGTAAATTATGGAATATTTCATCTATATTAATTGACATTATTTTTATGATGCTTAGTAGTATATGAGCATTTAAATGTATTTATCTGAATTATCTTGCTTGTTTGCAAAGTCAAGAAATAAATTTATCTAATAATTTAAATTGAATGCACACCAGAGGATCAATCTACCATATGAGATTGAATAAGCATGCATGTTGTGACACTTATTTTTGTACATAATGTAATTTTATGAGATAAAATTTATAAGCTATTTATAATGATTTATATAATTTGTAGTTGTTGCTGAAAATTTAAATATCAGTAATTGTATTCTAGTCCAGAGATACTTATTATTGAACTTTCTTTCTCTCTTCGATAAAAACTGTGTACTTTATAATTATTTTTTGTAAATAAATTTCTGTTGTTAATGTTTGTCTACTATTATTTGTGTTTACATTGTTTGTAAAAAAGTTCATGTATGTATTTTAAACCTATTTGCATTATATTTATATATAAACCTGTTAAAAGAATGAAAAGCTTTTACATAAAATTTTGTACTATATTTTCAAATACTCAGAGATGCCTTTAAGTCTCTTGTTAAAGTTTGTTGTTTAATTTTGTCTACTTAAGTACAGTAATAGAAATTATATATAAAGCCGTTTAAATATTTTCAGCTATTTTTAAAACTCTTTGAGTATTGAGAAAAATATTTTTTTTGTATTTTTTTTATTAGGCATTACACATAATATTAATAATTCAACAGTCTCGTGTTTCATTTTTTGATGGAAGAAATCTTACATGTGGATGCTTTGAAAATCAAATTCTAATTAAAAACTCATCAACAATGTCCATTTTAATCCTCTAAGTATCTGTTGTGTTATTTTTCATTACTTAAATAAAAATTAAATTTAGTTCAGACAAAAGTATATTTTAAAATAGGTTTGTACTTGAGATGAAGGTATGTGTCTAGTATTTTATGTAATATAATGCATCAAACTGTCAAACAAAAATTTAATTAAGCTGTGTTTTATTTGTAATTATATAGAATGTAGACTATCAGGTGCTTAGAGGGTTAAACAGTATTAAGGTGTTGGAAAACAGTGAGAAAACTGATTTTAACCCCTTCTTCTGTTATCCAAATCAAACCTGCCCTTTTTATGATTATTCAAATACAATTTTATTATTTTACATGCAGGAAGAATTGGTTTCATTTTCATTTAAAATATATATTTAAATATATTATTTTATTTTCTTATAATTCTAAAAGTATACTTGGAAGAGTGAAAACTTAGTGACAAAGGATTAAAGTTTAAAAGATATCAACAATGATATTACATAAGAAATAATTTCAGTATAACTGAATTTCTTACTATCTTATAGTCATGCTAACTTTGTATTCTAAATACGCCTCTGTTGTTGTAACTTTAGCATTTTAAAGTGCTACCTGAATTATATAGTAAATAAGTATACTGGCATCTGACGCCATAAACAAAGTTTACATATATATGTAGAAGAATAAGGTTATTAATTTATTTAAAAATAATATAAAAATATATTACTATTTTCTTTCCCAATCTGTAAGATGGTTGAATGATTTCCAGAAATATGTTTCTACAAAAAGCAAAAAATATTTGTTCATACTTTGATGTAGCTTCATATGTGCATCCATTTTACCTATGAATACCATGGAAAGAGGGTGATAAATAGATCTTAAATTATCTAAATATAAACTTCACAGATTTAACTTAAATACAAATTTTAACAGTGGTTTTAATAAGTTTCAAGTAAATTATGTATTTTTCTTTCTTTTTCTTTTTTTTTTCTTTTTTTTTTTTTTTTTTTTTCTTTTTTTTTTTTTTAACTTTGATATTAATCCAGATATTTGGTGGTCTGGATAAATGGAATTCAGATAATTTGTGTTTTACTGTATATTTGTTGATGGTTTGCAATGTGCAAAGGAATTTGGTGAGCATAACTTGAAATGATATGTATTGTTTAAAAAGATTGGAAAGAAATTTTAATTTTTTTGTTTCATCATTTATTTATTTTAATGTTATTTCATATATTGTCACTCAAAAATCTGAATGTACACCAGCTTATTCTTAGTTTTCGAAACGTGAAAATGCTGCCGATTACTTTAATTCTTAGTTTTAATCTGAATAAATAGTGATGTTTCTTAAATTTTCACCCACTTTTATTCCAACTGGCTGTACATTTGCTTGATTTTTACATTCAACTTTTTACATTGCTTAATCATGGCCACATAATGGCCTATTGTTTTTAGAAATATTTTTAAACCTGGTAGAAAATGAATCATCATGATGATTATTAAATCAAAATATCTAACAACTTTATTGTGTATAATAAATTTTTTTTTTTTTTTTTTATGTACAGTGAAACCTCCCTGTGCGACCCACCTCCATTAAGCGACCATTTTTTCATGGAACGAAATTTAATCCCTTAGGCTCAATACTAATTTTACCTCTATTCAGAGACCACCCCACTTGAACTCCCTCCATGAGCGACCAATTTCTTTGAAGGAAATTAAACAAATTCCGTTTTTTACTGGTCGCTTGAAGAAGGTTTTATTAGAATAATCTTTCCAAAGATCGCATTATTCATCAAACTTCTAAACTAAGTTTAGAATTTTTATTTATTCTGGTAACTTTTAAGTGTGTAAACCTTTTTGTGCCTTTTTAGGCAATGAATTTAGCTCTGATGACAAATTAAGAATGGCAGCAAATCTCCTGCTCTATTCTGTCAGGAAACTCTCAGAGAAATAGATAAATTAATGAAATCGTCATTATTTGTTCCCGTCGAAAAAAAAAATTGCATTTATTTACTGAACTTCGAAAAGACTTGGAAATAAAGGTAATAGAAGATAAAACCGTAAAATCAAAGCAAACGTCAATGTATTCGTTTTTTAAACTCTGCAGTAATTAATTTTTGTTTTGATACTTAAATTTTCATATTTTTTCCTAATGTGAAAAATAAATTTTAGTAACAATTGATTTAAACATGACCTCCATTAAGAAACCACCTCTCTTAGCAACCAATTTTTATTGGAAAGGAACGTGGTCGATTTAGGGAGGTTTCACTGTATGTGTAAAAAAATTGTAACTGTAAGAATCATGTATGGAGTCAGTATTAAATTAATGAAATAATTAAAAAATAAAAAACTTTTTCCTGTAGTTATATAAAATTGCCTTATGTAAACATATTGCTTTTATGAAAATATCTTTCTCTGTTTCTGTCTTTTATTTTAAAAATATTATGTGATTATATTTTTAAAAAACTAACAGTTTGACGGTTATCTGTTCCAAGACAATTTTTATTTAAATGATATGTGCACTTTCCTTTCAGTGTTGAAAAATAAATCATACTTTGTTCAAAAAATTGTCTTTTTCCTTGAAATATGTTTTTCTTCCTTGATGTGTATGCAAAGGAATTTGGTGAGCATAACTTGAAATGGTATGTATTGTTTAAGAAAGTTGGAAAGAAATTTAATTTTTTTGTTGCATCATTTATTTATTTTAATGTTATTTCATGTATTGTCACTGAAAAATCACATATTGTCAATCAAAGTAGGCATTTTTCAACTTAAATAGAAAATATGTGTATGCAGTTTCCAGGGTAATCTATTGCAGGTAGGGGCCTGAAATCTTTTTTTTTTTTTTTAAGAAATAATATTGATAGGTTTTTGTGAACTTCAAAGTCTGATTTTCAAATTTTTGATTAGATTTTATTTTACGTTTTATCTATACTAATAAAAGAATATATATATATATTAGAGATCTGCACGGGCCGTGCCATACTTTATTTCTGAAGGCTCGGGCCGGGCCCGGGCCATACTTTATTTCTAAAGGCTCGGGCCGGGACGCGCCTAACTTATTTCTTCTGTACAGAGTCGAGATTGGTTTCATTCCTAGTCTTCACGGCCCAAGCTTTTCAGTCCTAGTTTTGACTCAGGCCGTATGAAAATCATTGTCTCAACTTGCCCAGCTCCATTCAAAGATCAGTCAAATTAGGCCTGGCCCAAAAATTTTTGCAAAAAATGCATACATTTTTAAATTGCCATTATTCTACACTTAAACATTAAAATTTATTCTTTTTAAAGAATAGTATATTTCTACGCTTATTAAAATATAGCTAAATTTAAATATAGTAAAAGTGTGTAAAGGAACCTGCCTATGACAGAACCCTGTTTTAAACTGAAAAACGTGTTGATCCATGCAAAATCAATATACTAATACGTAAGAAAACAATATATGATACATTTACACTTGCTAAGAATGGAACTTGTCTATAAAGCATTTTTTTTTCTTTTCTACGCAATTCCGTCTTAGAAGATTTTAATGTATAGAATTTTTCAGATTTTTGGCATACATGGAATACATGTATGTTAATGCATGGAATATGGATTAACAATATTAATGATAACCTAAACATTTACATACAAGAAATAGGGATTCGTTAAAAAAAAAATATCGCAGTCTGTGTCACTTCTTTAAAAGTGAAGATTATAAACATGAGAATAAAAAGTTAAGATAAATATTTTTGGTCAGAGCTACCTCGTACGAGACAAATTTTTAACCAAATCGACATAAAAATCAATGTTTTGTAAAAAATTGACTCGGACCGGGTTTTTTTTTTCTCGGGCCGAGATTTTAGCTTTTTCCGGGCCGGGCCGGTCAGGGGCCGATATTTTAACTGTTTTCCGGGCCGGGCCGGGCTCGGGCCGATATTTTAACTTTTTTCCGGGCTCGGGCCGAACTTTTAATTTTTTTATCGGGCCGGGCTGGGCCGAATTTTTTTTCCCAATGAGTCGGGCCGGGCCCGGGCCTGGAAATTTTGGCCCGTGCAGACCTCTAATATATATATATACACACACACTAGCCGCCTCTGGCGACCAGTTTTGTCTCCCTTAAATATATCTAAGCTTGCATGTTACTTTTATTCATAATGTTATTTAGTTGCATACTTTCACTAAATGTAAAGATTCTGTTAGAGAAATCAACTAATAAAACATCTTTATGATTACAGATAAACGTTGAATTAAAAATCTCTTCATGAAGTAACAAATAGTTGTAAAGAATGTGACGTCAAGATCATTCATTCTTGCTATGTGAACAATTACCTCCAGAAATTAATATTTTTTTCGTTCACTGAAGAACGAATCTTTTATGTTTACTTCGATGGATAGAGATATGGGTTGTCAATTTAATTTTAACTGAAGTTATCTCAAAATTTTATTATAGTAATCTCATATTTTTTAATATAATTCATCTCTTAAACATTGTTTTAAATATTTTTCTAAAAAATCAAATTTTAAACAGTTTTATTTTTTAAAACATTCAGTGAAAATGGATGACAGTGGTGTGAAAGTGGATGCAAATCTCGCAACAGAATTTTCCGCCTTCAAACTTTTATTTTTCGGGTATGTAAATTAGAAAAAAATGCTTTGATGTTGAAATAAAATATTTTCGTATATGTTATTTTGGTACTACAGTGAAACGCCGATTTTACATCTCCCGAATCTATGTTTTTCCCGCATTATACGTTTTTTTCATCAAGTCCCAGTTTTTCCATATAATTGTAATGTTAGTTTAACCCGGATCGTAAGTTTGTTATTTATGGAATTTCTCGCATTTTACGTTTTCTCTGGAAAGTAAAAAACGGAAAAAATGTTCTAAAATAAGCAATAATTTTTCCTTTTGTGCTTTTTTAAAGTTAATCCACGTTGTTAAAAGTTATGCAATCTATGAAAGCAGAAACGCATTCTAAAGACTCCTGTCTTCTGAAACTGGTCCCCCCCCCCCCCTCTTTTGTTGAACACCTGCTATCGCGGACTGCTCCCTTCCCTTCCCCGGATAGCTGGCGGGGCAGCAAAGTAAAGAAACAACACACTTTATTGGTGTAAGGATGAGATGGGCAGGGGAAGAGACACTCCAGTTACCAATCAGATGGGGTGGCTCATTTCATTCGTCGGGGAGGGAAAGGGGTCTTTACCTTTCTTCATGTTTTCAAATTCAGTTGCTGTTTAGCACGCGGTGATCGCATTTCTAACCTTTTTGTGCCAAAATGACGAGTAAAAAACACAAAAACTTTTCTGTTGCTGAGAAGGCTGAAATTGTTAAACAATTTGATGAATTCCACGGAATCAAAGTAGCGTTTGCTCAATTGCAAGGAAGTCCCGTGACAACCCTGCAGTCCATACTACAGAAAAAAGAATGCATTGAAAAAAACACCGAGAAAGTCGGAGAAAAAAATGCCAAGAATCGGAGAACAATGAAAAAATTGTCGTACGACGAGCTAGAAGGTATCTTATTAAAGTGGTTTAAAGAAGCTCGTGCTGCGAATGTACCTGTAAATAGCACGATACTAAGAGAAAAATTCTAGAAATCGCCGATAGGCTTGGTGGTTTGAAAGATTTCACAGCTTTAAATGGCTGGATTGACCGAATGAAAAAAAGACATAATCTTGTGTATAGATCGCTTTTGGGAGAATCATCAAGTGTAAATGAAGCTACAATAGAAGATTGGAAGAAAAATCTACCAAATTTGACCAAAGGATACAAGCCAAAGGATATATCCAATGCGGATGAAACCGAACTTTTCTTTAACCTCCTACCGGATAAAAGTTATGTTGCTAAAGGAGACTCCTGCCATGGAGGGAAGATGTCTAAATTGCGTCTTACGGTTTTACTTTGCTGCAATTCTGATGGAAGTGAGAAGCTGACGCCTCTTGTTGTTGGAAAGTCGCGCAACCCACCATGCTTCAAAAACGTGAGAAGTTATCCAACAAAGTATGAAGCAAAAAAAAATGTGTGGATAACAAAACCCCTTTTCGAAGACTTTTTGCGCAAACTAAACAAAAAAAGGGAGTTGCAGAATCGTAAAATAATTTTGTTCATTGATCAATGCAGTGCACATCCGGCTTTACAGCTGTCTAATGTGCATGTCGAATTTTTTCTGGCAAATTGCACAAGCAAACTGCAGCCTTGTGATCTTGGCATTATTCGATCTTTCAAGGTTTTTTATAGAAAGCAACTTGTCCGGAAAGCTGTAGCTGAAATAGAAAATGGAAACCTAAATGACACCTGCAAGTTAAAGTTAAGTGTTCTAGAGGCTATGCATTTTATTTCTGCGTCATGGAGAAACGTTACACAACAGTGCATTTCCCATTGTTTTGAAGAAAG
This sequence comes from Maratus speciosus, assembly GCA_963932465.1. Taxonomy (NCBI): domain Eukaryota; kingdom Metazoa; phylum Arthropoda; class Arachnida; order Araneae; family Salticidae; genus Maratus; species Maratus speciosus. Next base: position 39,751,155 of record OZ010792.1, read on the forward strand.
CGGACTCGTAGCATCTAATGAACCGAGAACAGATGAGGAATCAGTTGCGGTAGACTCGGAGAATGACAACGAAACAGTTATCTATGATTTCGACGATTACATCCCGGAAAATTTAGCAACATGTGAAGCTGAAAGAGCTACTGCTCCATCCGTAGCCGACGTTATGGACTTTTCGTCCACCGATGAAGAAGAAGAAAGAGAAGCGCATTCCCGTCCCTTCTTTCAGTATTGTATTGAAGAGCTTACAAACAGTGAAAGGCTATTTTCTTTCTCATAAAGACCAGAAAAAAAAACTTACAAAGTATTTCAATCCTGGAAGATGCTGCATTCACTTTGAACTCAATGACTATTACGGACTATTTTCAACTTAAGTGCCAGGATTCGCAATTAAATGTGTTAATAAAATGATCTTAAAATGGTATGTATAATAATGTTCTTTTCGTAAAATATACATTGTAATACCTTTTGAAAGAGTCATCTTTACTACCTTTAGTTTTTTTCTACGATTTTTTGCTTTCTATGTATTTCCCGTATTTTACATTTTCCCTGTATTTTACGTTTTTTTACTCAGTCGCTTGAGAAACGTAAAATCGGGGTTTCACTGTACTTAGTTATCCTGTCAACGAAAAATCTATCGCCAAACTATAAAATTAAATGCCAATAATGGTTGATCGTAGATGTCACATTCACTTGACTTTAAGCAAGTTGCACGTGTTTACGTCATCAAATGATTTTTATTTTGATGTTTTATTTGTATTTTTATTAATGCTATACTAATTTATTTGTTCTTTCCTTATTTAAAAAAAAAATTATGCCAATTTGTATAATTTGGCAAGTAGTTTGGCGATTTATATGATTTGGCGAAATTGGTCGACGGAATAACTAAGTAGTACCGTTATTTTTATTACTATTAATTATTTATTTAGATATTTTTCCACTACAGGTGCATTGGCATTTTTATAAAAGCTTGGTGCAATTCTGGGTTGAAAAAGGGAGATATGTTGCCAAAATATATAAATAGCTCTGAAAAGAAACCTTATGAACTTTCATTTTTGTTTATATATGTAATTATGAATATTTATAAACCTTTTATGGTACTACTTGATTATCCCATCAACCAAAAAATTACCGCCAAACTATAAGGTTAAATGCCAATAATGGATGATCGAAATGTCTAGTTCACTTGACATTAAACACGTCGTTACACGTGTTTGTTACGTCATCAAGTAATTTTTAATTTGATGTTTATTTGTATTTTTATTAATATTTTACTATTTTTTTTCCGACGCCAATTTGACGAAAACCTCGTTACCATATCATCTATATCTGGATAACCATATCAAGCAAAATAACGACACTTTGGTGCCAGTTAAGTACCTTGTGCGTATATGACATTGGTGTATATGACATCTGTGCCCAAATTACTTCTGTTTCTATATAAAAATGGATAAATGGCTTCTTTATATTAAATAAATTGTATTCAAATAGGAAAAAAATGCTTGTGTTTATGAAACAGTAAATAGGTTGCCAGAAAATACATTGCCGAATTTCTTTTCTCGCCAAGCACCTTTTCATCAATATGAAATTCTATGCCATATTCTTGCCATATGAAATTCTATTTCATATGGCATTATTATGGTAACTTATATTTTATTCATAAAAATTAAATCTATAATCATGTAATCATAAAAATGATTACATGAAAATGATGTCATTTTCTACACTTTTTCAATCATCAATCAATCTACTCTTTCAATCTAAAAAAAATTGTTGCAATGTTTCATCCTAGAAAACATTACCACTTCATCTAAAGCAGTGTTTCCCAACGTGGGGCGTGTGCCCCACCGGGGCGCAATATGACATTTTAGGGGGACAATTTCAACTTAGTAACTCACCCATTTGCTGTGAGTTTTTTGGGAAAATAATAAGACTAAAAATGAGTTATATATTCAAAATTAAAATAATAATTTTTTTTCCAAGATGTTCCGAATCAAAAACTTAAAATAAAATTAAAATCAGAATAATTACATGAAAAAACTTTAAAAATATTTTAAAACCCTTTTTAATATTTAATTTTTTTCATAATTTTTCTGGTTAATGATCTAATTTACAATTTTTTCAACTTTTTTGATTAGTTATGAAATGAGCTTTGTATATCTATTTGCTCTGCTGTATGCAACATGGAGAAATTTTTATACTTAAAATTACTTAAAAGTATATCTAAATTTTACTGTTTTGAACTTATTTAAACCTAAAAAAATATTTCGAATATCTAAATATGGTACTATAAACTTTATATATCTTAATGCTTCTTGTGTATTTTGTTATTCATAGAAAAAATTGTACGTTCTTTGTTATCAATTTTAATGCTAAATGTGAGTCTCTCCAGCATTTTGTGAAGATAAAAATGCGGGCCGTATAACACTTTTGTTAAATATTTAGGTAAGTTAGAAAGGCACAACAAAACTCTTTTGTGCATAAAAGTGAAGATGTAACGCCTCATTTATAGAATTATGTTAAAAATACATTTATGATAAAAAATTCATAATTTAATAAGTTAAAAAAATGTGAAATGAATAATTGTTAAGGCTCTTTTAGGCTTCCTTCAGGTTAATAGACTTCATTTTAAAATGATAAGATATATCTGTTACAGAATTTGTGTGTGGGAAAAAGGAGAGGGGCAGTCGCGATTTAACAGATGCTTCGGTGGGGCGTGGCCAATAAAAGATTGGGAACCACTGATCTAAAGTAACATGGAAAAATCATCTAAAGTATAGTTAGCAGATACAGCTGTAGTACACAAATAAAATTGGAAATAAAACATGGCAACTCTTTGTTTAGAGTCAGTTTGACGTCACACTGAAAGCATCTCATAGAAATTGGTGTCATATTTAATGAATTATATTTATTATTATTATTTCCTTAATTTTTTTGTTGAAATGTCTGTTTTATAGTAAGTGTTTTAAACCCAAATTCATTTAAGTGGAGGTACTGTGTCATTATAATGCACCTACAGAAAATTCTTTTAATTTTATTTATTAAAAATGTACATTATCTGCTCAAAATGATGTCAATTTCAGATGCAATAATATAATGTGTGGGTCATAATTTTTATTGACTTATAAAAACAAAATACATGTGTTATCTTTTTTTGTTGTTGTTTATTTCTTCTGCCATTTTTTAGGGTGTGGCAACAGGAAGGAAAAAAAATGCTTTAGGAGGGAAAAAAATGTTGTATAAAGAAAAACTATGGCAGGTGGTTGAAAAAAGGGATAAAGAGAAATTTTTAATGATGCCAGTTATTTTATACTTGTTCTAAAACATGTATATCTAGTTTCATGTAAATTTGTCAAAAATTGTCCTGTTGTGTAAGGGATATGCACCCGCACACTGATTTCCATATTTATATATAGAGAGAGAAATTTTGTCTAATTTATTAAACTATGTCATTTTCATGGGTGTTTAAATTCTGTTGGTTTGGTTCTGAGATTAAGGTATCAGGAAAACTATAAAAAATTAAACAAAAACATAATTTGCCAAACAAATTAAAAAAAAAAAAAAAAACTACATTATTTAAGCCTGAGAAGGGGCAGATATTATTTCATTCACTTAGTTCTCCGTTTAATGTTAAATTTTTGTAACAAATTAGTTAAACCAAGTGAACATTAAAAAGTAAAAAGAAAATTCAAACAATAGGATACTTAAACACCCTAAAAACTTAGATTCCATTAAAAAGAAATCGAAATAAATCTTAGACTTTTTTCCAAACTTAAGTTGCAAATATTTGTATTGCTTATTTTGCATTATGTTTACGGTAGATGAAAACAAATGATTAAGCACATCTATAATACAACCCTTCCAAAAAAAATCTAAGATTTATTATCATTTCGTTTGAACGGAATCAATGTTTTTAGGGTGTTTAAGTATCGTATTGTTTCAATTAATTTTTTTTTTTAATGTTCACTTGGGTTAACTAATTTGCTACAAAAATTTAACATTAAATGGAGAACTAAGTGAATGAAATATCTTAATATCTGCCCCTTCTCGGGCTTAAATAATGTAGGAAATATTTTTTTTTTTTTTTAATTTGTTCAGCAAATTATGTTTTTGTTTAATATGTCAAGTTTTTTAATAACTACAGCAACTGCATTCTGATGAACTCATTTAAAAATTAAATGGATGTATCATCATCAGGTTTGATCTACAAGGTATCACATCACAATTTGTAGTGTTAAAATAACTAAGCATTGTTTAATGTCTGATATACAAAATTTAAATTAAAAAATATATTACAATTCATCAGACATACAAGTAAATATTACATAAATACACTAGCAGACCCGCCCTTGCTGTCCAGGGTTTGTAAATAATCTTAAACAAAACATAAGTTCGTATGATTTTATATCTTTGGAAATTCTTTTAAATGAACCTAATTTCGGAGGCCCCATTGCCTTCCGCAGTGTCTAGTGTGTTACCATCAAACTTCTTTCCAAACGAACCTGTAATCTAGATCCCCACTACATGTGGCAGCATTTACCGGAAGTGTCTGCACGTGCCGGAGACAATTGAGAACAAAGTTAAGTGAGCCAAACCTCGTAGGAATCAAGCCCATAGAATCAAAAAAAAAAAAGAAAGCACCATTAATGTTAGAAAATGTCGGCAACTAAAGTCTAAGATAAAATTTCATAATACAGAAAATAGCTGAATTGTAATCTAAGTTGATGGAAGCAAATCCCGTTGAAATTGGTCCCTTAAACCCGAGAAAATAACGCTCCACCAAGCGGTTGAAGATGCCCCCTCACCTTGTAAATTTCATGAATTACTGTTAGCATTAACACGATATTTAATAAACGGATGAAATTCCTTATGTAAAGTTACCTTTAAAGTAACGTGATTTTTAATTTATGGCTGTAGTGAGTAAACGTAAGTTGATGCTGAAAAAGGAGATTAATGTTCGATAAAGGTGGTAGCTGAGGTATAAAGAAAGACCGGGCCCTGGGGGCCCAGGGTCTTAACTGGAATGTAATTGGGTATAAGAAAATTTTTTAGGTGTTTTAACGTAGCTGGAAGACGCTAAAACTATGTTAAGGAAAATTGCAATAGAAATAGGATAGTTTTTAAGAAGCTGCAACAAAGGCCCCAAGAAGACTATTAATATTAAAAATTGGTGTTGGCTGAAGTCTGCAATTTTTTTTTTTTTTTTTTTTTTGTCGTTCATGTAGTAGCTGGAGAACCTAAGAAGTTGTTAGAAAAAAAAAAGTTTGTGAATCGGACCATTTTTAAGGGAGCTATAACAGGGGGCCCAAAAGGTCCCAACTGATAGTTTAGAGCAGGGCCCTAACATGTTTAAATGTTTTAGTATTTAGCGTTTTAGATATTCAATTAGTTAAAATTAATCATAGGGTATGAAATAATCATTAGAATAATATTTTAAAGAAACGCGCAAAAATGAGGTAAATGCTTAAAAAGGAGCCCTAGAGTCCCAATAAAAATATGAGGGTGTTGGTTTAGGGGAAAGAGTCCAAGACTCAGTTTTAAAATTATGCAATGAGAAGGTGAGAAAATTAGGGTGTAAAAAATGCATAGCACACAAAAAGTTAAAGGGGCCCCAAAGGAGCCCCAAGATTTTAACAGGAATATAGAAACTGGAGAATAACTAAATGGAAAAATGGTTCCAAAAATAAAGATCGGATTAAGAGTGACAATTTATTAATAATTTATGGGGCAAAAGCTTCAAGGGGTCTTGTACCGGGACCCAAGGGGGAAGGGAATTAAGTGGCATGTAGTTTGGTATAAATACACTTTTTAGTAGTTTTTAATGTAATCAGAGGACTCTAGAAACGGGAGAATAACTAAGTGGAGAAAGTATCCCAAAAATGAAGATCGGATAAAAAGAAGCAATTTATTAACAATTTAGTGCACTAAAACTTCAAGGGGCCCTATATCGGGCCCCTTGCAAGGGTGCCAGGGTCTTAACTGAAATGTAGAAATGGAGCAGAAACTAAAAGGAGAATTCATCCCCAAAAACGATGAAGATCGGATAGAAAATAGGCATGTTATTAACAATTTAGTGAACTAAAACTTCGAGGGGCCCTGTACCGGGCCCCTTCAAAGGGTGTCAGGGTCTTAACTGAAATGTTGAAATGGGGTAGAAACTGAAAAGAGAATTCACCCCAAAAACGAAGAAGATCGGATAGAAAAGAAGCATGTTATTAACAATTTAGTGCACTAAAACTTCAAGGGTACCAGGGTCTTAACTGAAATGTAGAAATGCGACAGAAACTGAAAGGAGAATTCACCCCAAAAACGAAGAAGATCGGATAGAAAAGAGGCATGTTATTAACAATTTAGTGCATATAAACTTAAAGGGGTCCCGGCCCTTAAAAAATTAAAAATCTGAGCCTCAGGTGCATCAGGACCTGTCCTGGACTAATCACTCCTGAATTTTCAGACTTCTACGTGCGGTAGATTTCGCTAACCATCGCACACAGACACAGAGCGATTTGTTATTTTATTAGTATAGATATACAATTAAAGATGCAAACGTTTCGGGCTAAGTTTTAGAGCCCCTCATCAGTGCAATAACATTCAAATGACCAGAAAACTATATATCAATAACTTGAATGTTATTGCACTGATGAGGGGCTAAAACTTTTCCCGAAACGTTTGCATTTTTAATTGTATATGTATTTATGTAATTTTTACTTGTATGTCTGATTAATTATAATATTTTTTTTAATTTAAATTTGTAGTGTATTTACCAATATTTAATCCAAAATGTTTCATCAGTGCAGTAGTGCAAAGTTTGGACAAACACTTTGAGCATAAAAAATCTATAGGGGAAAGTTGTACAAAACCGGGTACCGCTGGTTCCTCCTTAATTTTGAACCTTTATCTGTCGGCCAACGCCAGGAATTGCTTGTCGAAAGTCATTACGGCATTTGTAGCTGAACAAAGCACTATCGTGTGCGGTTATTTTTGTGGGGAGGATTGCGTTTGAATTTCTCTTAAAAAATTATTTTGTTTGTTTCTAAGTTTTACGCATATATTAACTGTTTGCAAGAATATTAAATATTGGTAAATACTATATTTAATTATTTGCTTTCTTGCAAGTATTTTAACAGTTTTACTTATCTTTTGCTATAGGACTGAGAGTAGTGATGTCATGTTTAAAAATCTGTGTCACGTTGGGGTAAAACCGGGTACTTAAGAGTGGGTCAAAACCGGGTATACCCATTTTTGTCCTACACTCATGGAATGATTTTTTTAGGATAGTTAATACTTTAGCACGGAGTTTTAAATTGCTATTTAATGCTGTTAAGTACTGTTAACCCTTTGATGCGTTATTCATAGCACCTCAAAACTTCTACAAACGAGGTCAGGAACAGAGGCGTCGCCATGGGGGGGGGGGGGGGCTCCCCCCCCCAATATATGTGAAGTTGGGAAATTTGAGCTTAGAGTTGGGAAATTCTAGATTTTTGTGACAATTTCTTTTTTAAAAGTAATAGTAAAAAAATTACGAAATTTTTATTGTTTTGGTGATTATGTTTCTGGGTACTGTAACAGTAAACAAGTTAAATTATCAAACGAAATGCAAAAAGAAATCAGCCGCACTCAATTTATCATTGTGTTTTTCAGTTATACAAAAATATTACACATCTACCAGACCTAAGTTTCTCTACTCCTGTCCATCCTGACTATACAGTTCCTTTATTTCCTCTAAAACTTTGTTCCTTTCTCAAAAATTTCAACCTACCTCACCCTCTCCTCTTAAAACAGAATCCAGCTATTTTAATCCAAAGGGATTGCATCTTCTTTTGGAAATTGGAGATCACTTGTATCACAACAGAAAGGAATGTAGTCACCTACTTGAAACACAGCTGGGCAAGAAGATTTGATGAGTTTTCATAAATTGTAGTAATTTTGTTAACTAATTTGCCGATTTTTGGACAATATTTTACTCATTTTCGTGATTTTTTGCCACAAAAATTAGTTACTAACCCTTCGCAGTAAAGAAAAGGGCGTTATATGAGCAAATGTGAATGTAAGAAGTCTATAAATTTGTCACATTTTACTTTTATTTGTGTGTGTGCGAAATATACATTAGTCCTGTTCGTTTATATTTATGGGTGTTTGTGAAATTTTAAACTAAAAGTCCAGTGTTGTGTGTTTAAAGCTGTTCTAAAAAATGACTATATATACCAGAACGAAAGAATCCTTCATAATAGGAAAAGAATTTTCGTGGAAGATTTTGGAACATCTAAAAATCCATTTGAGGATGATAAAGGTAAAAAAAGGACGATTTGAATTTGGAAAGAAATATGATTATGAAAGCTGTCCATCATCTGAAAAAAAAATCGACATGCACTGTAACACTGACACTTTGCACTTGAATAAAATTTTGAAGAAATAAAGATTTCCTTACAGACAAGTTCACAAACAATTATGAATATTAGGATATGACTGAAGAAGCTGACTTCTGAAAGCGCGGTAGGAAAACGGTTTCACCAAAGAGAATAGATAAAAATAATAGCACAGCAATGAACATTGATACACGTAAGTTTTACAGGAAATAATTATAAGAAATACAAGAAAATTTTGGCAATTTAGTAATGAGCTTAAATGACAATGTTCCCTATATCAGGAGAACATTGCACCAATACATTTCATATTTAAATTTCAATTGTGCAAGGCAAATTTGAGTATCACTAACTTAGAAAAGTTAATAATGTTTCCAACTGTATATGAGAAACGGATGTACATGACTTGCAGAGTCAAATAGAAATAAACCAAATCCTAACTGACTAGCTGCTATCCGATTCACCAACTTTTCAGCCGATTTTAAACCCAACTTTTTCCCATTCAAAGGTAGAAAAAAGTTGTCGTTGCTCAAGTTGGAGGAAAACCAGTACTACTAGTACCAGTCGTTAATATTTATTGCCTATTCGTATCAATCGCTTATCTCTGATTGGCTGAAATGTTGAAAGTTGGGGGGGGAAAAGACGCGGCTAGCGCATACCTTTTTAGAGCTGTGGATAAAAAGTTGGGGATATTGCTGTTTGCTATCACACTGGGTGTCGAGACAATATTTCACGAAAAGTTGGAGGAAATCAAGAGTTGGCTCAAAAATTGCTCGAAAAGTTTGTGAATCTGATAGCAGCTTTAAACAAACCTTTTACTCACGCCATGAAATTCAAAGACTATTTGGGTCATACCGTCAAACTATATACTCATATCTTAACATTCATAGAAGCTTATCTTTATGGCGTTGCATCTAATGAAAGAATCTTTAGTCAAATAAAAATTTAAAAAATATATATTACAAACTACAATGAGGGATGACAGGCTTGACAGCCTAATGCTTTTAAAATGTGACACTCAAATAGTGAATTTTATTAAACTGGATGACGTTATCATCAGGTTGGCTTCTTTGAAGACAAGAAGAATTAATGCTAAATGAAAACAATTCGGATGTACCAATCACAAAACTTTATTCTATCCCATATATGTTAATACCTCAAAATTTGCAACCACAATGCTAAAATTAAATAATAATTCTATGCCCATAATAACTAATTCTAAAGGTATAGATTCGTTTAATTGTGTTCATTTAAAAAGGAGATAGAAGCCTCGCATTTTTCAAGCAAATTATTGAATTTCGGCACACACCCTGTTAGATGCAACCAAAATTCCAAACCCAAAGAACACAAAAGTGATACCTTTGGACAGTAAACACCCAAACCCAATAAGGAAGTGCAACCAAATATGAAGTTTGACTAAATTCCGTGCATTAGTTTTTCAGATATAACTAACGCGAAAATCGTGAAAAATACTGCACAGCAGTGCCACCTGTTATATAATATACACAAAATCCTAATAAGCACCAAATTATGTCAAGGTTTAACAGAATATGAAGTTTGATCAAATTCCGTGCAACAGTTTTTGAGCGATAACTATCGCTAAAATCCTGTAAATCGTGAAAAATGCAGCTTAGCAGCGCCACCTTTCGGGCGATTTACACCAAAAACTTATCGGCATTAATTCTTATCAAGATATAACTGAATCGAAAGTTTTATTAAATTCCGCACATTAGTTCTTGAGATAGAGCAACCACAAAATTTGTGTCACATACACACACACAGACATTTTCTAAAAACAGTCAAATCGTGTTCTGGACCTGCATGTTTGTTTTTTATTAAACAAACCAATAATTAAATTTTTTATGTTTCCAGTTTCAAAATTTTTCTTTGGAAAGGAATTTTTTATGCATAATTTTCATTATGATTATTATACACATTGTGGTACATGTATTGTACACACTTTAGTTGAAAGTTGGAAGAATTTGTTTCAAGTTGGGAAATTTTCGAATTCTCCCCCCCGAAAAAATACCTGTAGCTACGCCCCTGGTCAGGAAGTGGTTACTTCCAATACTGGGCGGTCTGTAACAATTTACTAAGTTAGAAAATCATTCAAATCTGCATTTTTTATGGTAGTAGTTATAAATACTCCAATCAGACGGTTTGAGAAAACAGGGATTTTCCTTACAACAACGATGTTTTTCTTGGATCTGTTTGCTCCCCCGGAAATGGCAGAGAAACTCATGAAAGTCAATGATAAAACACCTAAGTTTACGCAGCCACAGGTTGGCATAGCTGCAGCAATAAATATTTCTAAAATATCACAGGATAATGAAGTTCATCTTTCCACATTTAAAAGTGTCGACATCGCACATCCAGTAGTTGACAACATCCAGCCTCTTCTATCGAGATCTGATATTGTGTAGCCAGCAATCTGCATTTCCAATTTCAATTAAAATGTTATTACCCCTCCCCAGGAAGGCTTTAAGATTGAGAAAAGAGCTGGCAAAAGAAGTGGAAATTGTTACATTAACTACTTCACCTTATAAATTAGAGCTTGAAACAGATATTAAAGAGAAAAAAGCCAAACAGTCTGCAAAACGAAAATGGAAGATTCTTAAAAAGAATATAAGAATCAATAGGAAAAGAAACCACAAAAGGTTGATGAGGCATCCTCAGAAGATGAAGATAATGAAACCTGAATGTTTTGCAATGAGCTTTACTCCAATTCTAAATCCAAAGAAAGTTGGATACAATGTGTAAAATGTCCCGGATGGGCACACGAAACATGTAGTAAGAAGGAGAATATGATAATAAATTTGTTTGTGAATTTTTGCAGTTAAAATAACTCTTAAGACTTCCAGCGTAAAATAATTTGCTACAGATTTCTTTTTGACACATGGAAGAACACATGTGCAATTTCGTTTCGTTAAATACAACAAAAATGTATTTTTTTACTATATTAAACAAGATTTTAAAAAAAGAAAATGACTTTTCCACGAGTTTTAAATGGGTATCCGGTTTAACCCAACCAGTGGGGTAAAACCGGATTTTTGCATACGTCTGAAAAAGCTATTTTTTTATACAATCAATTACATTTTTTACTGAAAAGAGTATGTTTTAATATAGCCAAAGATTCATTTGAAATGAAAAACGGTGTTCAGAGTTTGTTTTCCCATTTGATTGCATTTGAGAAAACAAACATTTATGGTACCCGATTTTGCACCACCTTCCCCTACTAATAAAATAACAAGTGTGTGTGTGCGTGTCTGTCTGTGTGCGATGGCTAGCAAAATCTACGGCACATACGAGGCTCAAACTTTTTGTGAGAATAGCCCAAAGTCTCTCCTGATATACCTGGTTCTCAGAATTTCAAAGTTCTAATTCACAAATTCAAATTCTAATTCTGAACAGCTGAGCTATTAAATTATCTACCGACACTCACTTTCATTAAAAATCCATCTCGGACGGGAAAATCTCTGACGCATGCGCTGATACGCAAATGAAGAACGGAAAAAATATTTCCGAGTATTTTGTCATTATTTATTAACTAACATTGTCCAAACCGCGTATTAAAGTTTAAAACGGAAGACATGTTCTGAAAGATTGTACGATTACGTCTCAAATGCTGCGATCAATTAAAAAATATATCGCAATTAAGCACTTGAAAAAAAAAGTTAAAAAAGGATCGTTTTTCCGAAAAACGTTTTTCTCCCTTATTACAACACCTCTCCAGGATGCAATTTTAAAGGTACTGTCAAGTCAAATATATGCTTATAAAGCCGAAACCTTCTTCAAAACGATGGTGTAATTGGTTTTTAAAAATATGAATTTTAACCCTTTCAAATACACTGCCAAATGCAGGTCACTTTCCGCCTCATAAAGAAGATTTGCATTTCGGTTAAACGTTTATCCTCTAAAATTTGCATATTTTTATATGAAATTTTAAAAAGGGCTTGGTTTTAGTTATATTTACGATCCATTAAAATTTCAGAGAATTCGGACAACAATAACCATTTATTTTATTATGCTAATGAAACTGACGCGACGCGGAAAAAAATAAAAATAAAGGCATAAACCATTTACGCTCCGATATGGAATGTTAATTTACTGAATTTTTTGTACCAGTCGTAACGTAATTGCTTAACGGCTTGGTTTTCTGTGCGAACAGACCCAGGTTCGAAACTGGATAGGGCAAAGTTAAAATTTGAATTAGTAGTTTTTGCTATTTTAAGGATTTTATTTTAATTTGAAGGGTATCAAAAGTAAAAACATGTTTCGACGATTCCGTTATAAACAGTCTTTTCTTTATTAGAAAATAAATTTGCTGGATAGTATCTTTTTTCAATTCCTACTATTAGTTCACACTCTCCCTATATTTATATATCTTGTTCAAATTTTCAATCATTAATAAAATACTTATTATTCATCCTATCAAGTTGAAATAAAATGTTTTTAAATTGTACTGGATGACAATTGATGTTAATACAGATTTTTCAAATATTAATTCATTAATTAAATTTTAATTAATTAATTTTAGTTTTATATGAGAGACAAAATGGCGGCCATTGGGTATTGAACAGCATTTAATGCATCTTCATATCTATAAGGGATGTTACCATAGGGGGGGACCCTGTTCTGTCACCAAATACCGCCAAGTTAGTCGCCAAAAGTGACGCCAACTTGGCGATATCTCTAATATTTCGCCAAATCCCCATAGACTTCCATTATAAACCTACTTGCTTATAGAAAATCAACAAATTAAGATATTTTAATGCAACAAAAACTAATATTAGCTTAAGGGATTATATTAATTTTTTCTTTGATGACCTAAGTAGGAATTGACTTTAAAAACAAAATTTTTATATTACTTGTTAAAAATTTATGTAGCATATTTGCTTGCTGTTTTATTATTTCTTTTTCAGTATTACAGTTTCGGATGCATTTGTAATTACTTTTTCATCTAAAGATTTTAAATAAAAATTTAAAATATTACGAACATAATTAAATTTTAATTGAGTTCCCCAATTAATTTTGAATAAAAGAGTTTAAAGTGTGAGATAAATAAAAATGCAAAACCTTAGCCACTGACTTTACACAATTTTCAGACTGAACATGAGTCGGGCCCTGGTAATTTGCAAAGTCTCTACCTCCTCCCCCGCCCCATTCTGTACCGACCTGCGATACAAATTTCAGGTTTATTTAAGAACATTATTATGGGCTTCTCAGTGCATAATTTTAAAGTTGAGTCTCAGAGTCTTCTTCCCAGACCAATACCCTCATATTTTTATTGAGGCCCCAGGGTCCTTTTTCAAACATTTACCCCCTTTTTGTGCATTTCTTTAAAATATTATTTTAACGAATAATTCATATTATTCCCTATGCTTAATTTTAACTAATTGAAGATCTAAAGCGCTAAGTACTAAGACATTTTAACATGTTTCATGTTAGGGCCCTGTTTTTAATTATCCATTGGCCCCTTTTGGAACCCCTTTTATAGCTCCTTTAAAAATGTTCCAATTCAGAAGCTTTTTTTTTTCAAACAACTTCTTAGGTCCTCCAGCCACTATATGAGAGACAAAAAAAAAAAAAAAAAAAAAAAAAAAAAATCTCAGGCTTCAGCTACCACCAGTTTTGAATATTGATAACCTTCTTGGCGCCCTTGTTGCAGCTTCTTTAAAAATGATCCGAATTGCTTACATTTTTCTTTAACATAGTTGCAGCGTCCTCCGATTACGTTAAAAGCTAACATGCCAGTTATGTCCCTGGCCCCTTGGGGCCAGATACAAGGCCCCTTGAAGTTTTTGCACCATAAATTGTTAATGAAATACCCCCTCTTAATCCGATCGTCCTTTTTAGAACCCCTTTTCCACTTAGTTATTCTCACGTTTCTAAATTCTAATTAAGACCCTGGGGCCCCGTATGGTCCGGTCCGGATCCCTTGAACTTTTTGTGCACCATGCATTTTTCACTCCCTAATTTTCTCACCTCATCAGTGCATAATTTTAAAGTTGAGTCTTGGACTTTTCTTCCAGGACCAACACCCTCATATTTTTATTGGGGCCCAAGGGCCTTTTTTGAAGCATTTACAGAATTTTTTGTGTATTTCTTTAAAATATTATCCTAACGAAAAATTCATACCCTATGCTTAGTTTTGACTAATTATAGATCTAAATCGTTAAGTACTAAAACATTGTAACATGTTTCCATGTTAGGTACCTGTTTTTAACTATCTGTTGGCCTCTGTTGAGCCTCATACTATAACTCCCTTAAAAATGGTCCGATTCAGAAGCTTTTTTTTTTTTTCTAACTTCTTAGGTCCGCCAGCTACCACATAAACGGAAAAAAAAAAGGAGACTTTAGCTACCACAAATTTTGAATATTAATCTCCTTCTTGAGCCATTTGTTGCAGCTTCTTTAAAAACTATCCGATTCTATTATATTTTTCTTTAACATAGTTTCAGTATCCTCGAGCTAATTCAAAACTACTAAAATTTTTTTCTTATACCAACTACACTCCAGTTAAGACTCTGGCCACCAGGGCCCGGTCTTTCTTTATATCTCAGTTACCACTTTTTTCGAACATTAATCTCCTTTTTCAGCATCAGCTTACGTTTACTCACTACAGCTGTAAATTAAAAATCGCGTTAATTTAAAGGTAACTTTAGGTAATGGGTTTCATCCGTTTAATAAATATCGTGTTAATGTTAAAAGTAATTCATGAAATTTACAAGGGGAGAGGTCATATTCCACCGCTTGGGTGCGCATTCTTTCCTCCAATTCTAAGGACCTCATTTAAACGGGATTTGGTTCATTCAACTTAGATTACAACTACAGTTACTTTCGGTATTATGAAATTTTATTTTAGACTTCAGTTACCAACATTTTCTAACATTCATGATGCATTCTTTTTTTCGATTCTATGCACTTGATTACTACGAGGTTTGGCTTACTCAACTTGGTTTTCGATTGTCTCTGGCACGTGCGGAGCACTTCCGGTACATGCTGCCTTATGTAGCGTGGACCCAGGTTACAGGTTTGTTCGGAAAGAAGTTTGTTGGGAACACACTAAACGCTGCGGAAGGCAATGGGTGCCTCCGAAATTAGGTTCATTTTAAATAATTTCAAATGATATAAAATCATACAAACTTTAGTTTTGTTTAAGTTTGTTATTTACGGACCCCGGGCAACGCCGGGCGGGTCTGCTAGTCTTTAACAAAAACAAAAATAGAGAAAAAAAATCCTTAATTTTGTTTACCCCATTTTCCACTCTGGTACGCTATGAATCCAAAATTATCCTTAAATCTTGACTACTACTATCTATATTATAAAGGACAAACATATCTGTGCGTAACGCATACGTCATTCTGCGAAATAAAGGACAAACATATATGTGCGTAACGCATACGTCATTCTGCGAATGGCAACACTCTGAAATTTGAAATGAAATTTCGGTTTTGCAATTTTCGCTACTGCAAATTTTTAAACTTCTAAACATCGTACAATTTAAATTTTTACCCCGTAATATAGGGGGAAAAATGTACTTTTAAATGCAATTTGTTTGAAAGCTCTATCGCAATTTATTTGTAAGATATTAATTTTTTTATAGTTTTTAATACCATTTTTCTAATCGTGGCAACTGAAGTACACCATTTCTATTAAAAGTAAAGGGAAAATAGTCATGGTTTATTTTTATTGATTATATCCTTATTGATGCCATTTTCACATTACAAATAAAAGTAACCTTTTTTTTAAATTTTTGAATAGAAAATGACGTCAGCCATTAAAAAAAAAAAAAAAAACACGCATTCTTCTTCATAAATCAGTTACGTTTCAATATTTTTACATTACGTTGATACTGAGTTTGAGACGATAGGCAAAATAATTCAGTGAGTAAAAATGATGTCATATTTAAATCAAAACGATCATTTTCTTTGATAAAACTAAATATTTGACCAATACTAAATGGCCAATGCTATGACAACTAAAGGCAAATTTCTGAAATTTTATTCGCGGGTACTGAGATTAGAACTTAAAGTTTCTGAGAATGTTCACAAAAGAATGCAAAGTTATATCGGACAAACGCGACTTTAAGTTTGGAAATACATTCATTAATAATCTATTGCGCGTTAAAATACTTTTAAATTGTGAACTTGAGTGGTTCGTATGTAAATTTTGAGAATGTGAAAATAGCGCACAGTTTAGATTTTATGGGGGGAAATTTCATGATGTGACAAAGCAAAAAAAATCCTTTTTACGTATTTTTTCATCCCGTAAAAACAAACGTAAGAGCTTCAATCGATAACTGCATCATAATTATTCATCTTGATTACGTATTCTAATACGGTTTAATTTTTCAATAATTTAAGCAGTTGAAGTTTGTGGAAATAACATTTTGGTAATTTTAGGTTAAAAATATTATTTGTTTTAAGAGTTAAACAACCAATGTAAGATGAAATTTTTGTTGTAAATACTTTTGTAGGTTTATCATAAATTTGATCTAACAGTTTCTTTCTAAACATTTTAGTTCGTCGAATTTCGACGGGTTCCAACTCGTTATAATAACAGTATAACTGTTACACAATAAAATATTTAAAAAAAAGTTTCTCTCTATTCTAAAAAAAAGTAACTAAGGCTGTCACCGCCACCGCCGGTTTTGCATTTTTGTGTGACCGGCGGTATTTCTTTGTTAATATTAAGAAAAACATTGCATACAAAAATCTGGAAATCGATGGTATTATAGAGAAATGTTTGATAAACATGCTGATCCAGACAGTTTTCAAATCAAGAATTATTTTAAGAGATATTTAATGTTAAAGTTGGTCAAAATCGTTCCATTAAAAAAGTTTTATAGGAGCAAAAACTATTCATAGGAATTTAATCATTTTTAGACCATTTTATACATTAGAATTTCCCGGTGGCCAGACTGCATTTATTTTCTTAATTTTACTCATTTTTTGAGGTTTTATTTCTATTTTAAATTCAAATGTTTAGCATTTCAAGAGATATTTTTTACAACTTTTAGAAAAGGATATTATTTTAAATTGTTGCCAAATTGAAAATTAGAGTAAAGGATAATATTTCCTTCAAATTAAAAATTCATTTACACGTGACTTATTATCTTTGCTTTATTTAATCACGGATTTCCTGTCATTAAGAAAAACTAAAATTACTATAGCGAAGTTCTGGTAGATTTTTGAACAAAAAAGCGTTCAAAAATTTAAACATTGCTGACGACATGTGCAGGTGCACGTGTTACAATTGTTTTTACATATCTGTATATATAAAGCAAAATCGCATGTCCGTGAGTAACTCTGATGTCATATTGACGGTAACAACGACCCGAATAATCTATTTCGCATTTTTCGAAATTTAATTACTTCGAAACTTCGCATATTTTAAATTTTTACACTGTCGATATAGTCCAGGCAATAGAGACCGTATAGGGGCTCTACCTAGCAAAATTCATGGTAGTTCTGGAAAAAGGCTTACTATATGTTTTTTGGGTCGCTGAATCCGAATTTTTAACTTCCCACCAAAATTTCCCCCGGCAACCCCCCCCCCCCCAAAAAAAAAGGTTTTTATTTAAAAAATCAATTTTTTATTGTTTTAGGAAAAAAGTATCTAGAAATTCGGAAAGTAGACAAAATGTGCAACAAATTAGATATATGATATTATGACTTAGGATGAAGGGGAAGGGGTAATCTGCCTCAGAACATGCGCGCGGTGCTGCGTGAACTAAGTTCCGCAATTCCACTTAACCACTCAGACGTTTACATTCGCCTTCCCATCTCCCCTCCGAACTTTCTCTATAAGGTTTATTTTAAGTTTTTTGGGTCGCTAAATCCGAATTTTTAACTTCCCCCCAAAATCCCCACCCCCCAAATAGTTGTTTTTAACTTAAATTTCTTATTGTTTTAGGGGAAAAGCATTAAGAAATTCAGAAACTAGACAAAATTTGCAACAAATAGGATATATGACATTATGACGTAGGATGAACGGGGAGGGGAGGGCTGCCTCTGAGCATGCACTGCGGCGCTACGTGCACTAAGTTATGAAGTCCAGGCAATAGGGGATTTTACCTGGAAAAATTAATACTAGTTCTGGATTTCGACTCACTTTGTTTTTTGGGTCGCTGAATCCGAATTTGTAACTTCCCACCAAAATTTCACCCGGCAACCTCCCAAAAAATTGATTTTTTGAAAAGAATTGGTTTTTGAGAAAAGCGCTCGGGGAATGTTCCGAGGCAGCCCCCTCTCTCCCCGTTTTTCCTACGTCATAATGTCATATATCCTATTTGTTGCAAATTTTGTCTAGTTTCTGAATTTCGTAATGCTTTTCCCCTAAAACAATAAGAAATTTAAGTTAATAACTATTTTGGGCGGTTTTCGGGGTGGGGAAATTTTGGGGGGAAGTTAAAAATTCGGATTTAGCGACCCAAAAAACTTACAGTAAACCTTTTAAGGCAAGTTCGGAGGGGAGATTGGAGAGCGATGTAAACGTGTGAGTGGTTAAGTGGAATTGAGCAACTTAGTCCACGCAGCGTCGCGCGCATGTTCCAAGGCAGATTCCCCCTTCCCCTTCCCCTTCATCCTAAGTCATAATGTCATATATCTAATTTGTTGCAAATTTTGTCTACTTTCTGAATTTCTAGATACTTTTCCCCTAAAACAATAAAAAATTGATTTTTTTAATAAAAACCTTTTTGGGGGGGGGGAGTTGCCGGGGGAAATTTTGGTGGGAAGTTAAAAATTCGGATTCAGCGACCCCCAAAACATGTAGTAAACCTTTTTCCAGAACTACCATGAATTTTGCTAGGTAGAGCCCCTATACGGTCTCTATTGCCTGGACTATATCGACAGTGTAAAAATTTAAAATATGCGAAGTTTCGAAGTAATTAAATTTCGAAAAATGCGAAATAGATTATTCGGGTCGTTGTTACCGTCAATATGACATCAGAGTTACTCACGGACATGCGATTTTGCTGATTTTTTTTATTAAAAACCTTTTTGGGGGGCATTTTACCAAAATTTGGGGAGGTTGTCGGAAGAAATTTTGGTGGGAAGTTAAAAATTCGGATTCAACGACCCAAAAAACATATAGTAAGCCTTTTTCCAGAACTACCGTGAATTTTGCTAGGTAAAATTCCCTATTGCCTGGACTAATATAAGAACAATGTATTTTCAAATTTGAAAACTGTATCTCAATTTACTGATTTTGTATCGTTTTTAAAACTACTTTCAAACAGATAAAAAAAAATATATCTATACTCATATTATAAAGAGGTAAAAATTGTTTATTTGTAGGAGGTAATCTCTGGAGCTACCGAACCGATTTCAAAAGTAATGGTATAAAAATGATGGTGTAAGTCCAACTTAGAACATAGGCTATATTTTATGTCGGTGCCACTACCCCAAAGGGGATGCAGCAGCAAAAAACGTTCTAAAAATGCGATTTTTGTGTTACTGAAGGGCCTAGAAATATGAAATTTGGAATATTAGTTATTTATAAGATATAAATGATGTCTAAGAACAGTTCTTAAACAATTCGAAATTTAAAAGGGGTGAAAATGCACAAAAAGCGTTCTAAAACACGTTCTAAATGGTAGTTTCTTCACAATCTCAGAAAATACCAAACCTATTTATAATATATTAGTGCCAAAACGATGGTGGCGACGCTTGCTCCAAGACAGGCTATATTTTATGTCCGTGCCACTACCCCAAAGGGGTTGCTGGAGCAAAAAAAGTTCTAAAAATGCAATTTTTGCGTTACTGAAGGGCATAGGCGTAGCGTCGGGGGGGGGGGGGGCACGGGGGGGCACGTGCCCCCCCAACCTTCTGTACCCCGGGCGCCAGAACAGAAAGCTTAGGGGGCGCCAAATGAAGATTTTTTTGTCTTTACATACAAAAATGTATTATGTATATGTATATATACGAATTCGCATAAAAATGTCTCAAAGCCAGAAAATCCAAAAGGAAAACTGAACCAAATGCATTAAAATTTACAAATATATAAAAAGATTCATCTATAACAGAAGACTGCAAATGAATTAGAAAAAAGAGCTGTTCTCCAAATGTACCATGTTTACGCCTTCTATCACTTAAATCCCTTCCTGTGTCAGGAGAATCACTAACATTTTCCAAGGTCAGTCTCTACCCTATCTTCTGTGTGAAACTGACCCTCATCGATAATTGCCAAACGTCAACCGATTTCCCTGAAAGGGGGACTGCAGAGGGGGCCCCGGGCCCCAGAACAAAAAGTGAAGGGGGCGCCAAATGAAGATTTTGTTTGGCTCTGAGTTTTCTGATGAAAACATTCCATGAAGGTTGCTCTAATTTTTTTTTTAAATCTCTCTCCCTGAGCAGCATTGAACTTTTTTTTCCCGCCTTGCTATGGGCAAGGTCGAGCGACTGTCCGGGACAAAAAAAAAAAAAAAAAAAAAAAAAAAAAAAAAACGATAGAATGAGTCAGGACCGAAAGTAAGGGGGGGGGGGGTGGGCGTAAGCCCTGGGCGCCACGCGAAGGGGGCGCCAGATGAAAATTTGGTTTGTCGTTTTATGCAATATATAAATGTGCGTGTGAAATTTGTGTAAAAAATATTTTGTAGCCGAAAAACCAAAAAGAAAAGCTGAGTAAACTGCATTAAAATTGTCAAATAGATAAAAAGATTCTCCTGCAATATACAATGAACATGAATACAACAGAAAATGAATAACCTCATTCTTTTTTTTTATATAATTACTTTTTTACATGCATATCACCATATCTGAACTTAGAGATGGTGAGGTCAGGTGACTGGTTGGGACAATAAAAACCAAGCTGTCGAAAATTCACAAAATAAAAAGTAAAAACTTAATAATTTTGTTGTTGTTGTTTTGAGTCACACATAAATTTGAAAATTAGCATTAGGTTCAGGAAAGTATCTAGACATATCAATCTATAAATAAGAAGAGTGGTATAAGTGATAATTCCACAAAACTGGTGTAAACAGTACAGGAA
This sequence comes from Maratus speciosus, assembly GCA_963932465.1. Taxonomy (NCBI): domain Eukaryota; kingdom Metazoa; phylum Arthropoda; class Arachnida; order Araneae; family Salticidae; genus Maratus; species Maratus speciosus. The sequence continues at coordinate 39,772,511 of OZ010792.1, forward strand.
GATATTTTACAACACTGAAATTCATTTTCATGCCTACAGTAAATCGTAGTTTTTATAGTTCATGAAACGATGTGAGTCATATCACTGTAATATTAAAGTGCCTCAAATGTAATAATTTGTAATGCTACAACAAGTAAAATCTGGAAAAATGAAATGTGTCTGTAATGGAATCTTGTCTTAAATGAAAAAAACTACCCGGTTCCAACAGAAAGTATTCCAACACTTATACCTGCTAAAACGAAAACCTGTATAAAGCGGAATTATTTCCCATTCCTTTTGATTTTTTTCCAGGTTTTAGTGAATAAATATTTGACAAAGCTGGTTATATATTTCAGTATTACGTATTTTATTGTTACGTATTTTACTGTTACGCATTTAAAATTTTAAAATAAATCCACTAATAGAAACTTTCTTAAATTTCTCTTTGTAAATTTACTTTGCGGAGAAAGGGAGAGGGGCGCCAAAATCCATGTTTGCCCCGGGCGATATTATATCTAGTTTCGGCCCTGGAAGAGTGCACAAAGTAAAATGCTTTAGTAAAACCATTTAAAAGAAGAAATATATATATAGCATTTGCAGTGGTACAGTAAAAAATCTCGCACAGGGCGCCATGGCTAATAAAACCGTCCCTGCCTTTATCCCTCAAAATGATTTTTCTCTTCTTTTTGCCATTTCTAGGCGTTTTGCCACCTTAGGCGGAAATTGAAAAATGCCGCTCTGTTCCTTTTGGTGCAATTATTTTTTGCATTACTTTTGGGGCAATTGTTTTTTGCAACCAACTAGATCCAGTCTTAGAGAGACGAGGCGAGCTTGGGCGACTGACTGCCCGTGATAAACAAAAAAGGGCGCCACATGCAGCCGCCCTTGCTTTTACCTTACCAAATTGCATTTCTCGTCCTTTTGCCATTTCTAGATAGGTGACAACTGAAAAATGTCGCCCATGTCTTTTACTAAAATTACATTTTTTATATCCAGATCCGGCCTCAAAGGGCGCGAGGTCGGGCAACTGTCAACGGCTAAAGACTAAGGGTTGAAATATATGCAAGATAGAGTAGTAACTCATTTTTTAAATGTTTTTTAAAGAATATAGCCCGGACCGAAACTAGGGAGGTGCAGAAAGGGCATGTGTCCCAGGTGCCAGAACAAAGGCGAAAGGGCGCTAAATGGACATTTGGGTTGTCGTTTCATACAAAAATTATATATATATATGAAATATAAAGAAACTCGCAAGCTAATGTTAAACCTATGGGAGCGTTCTTTTCAAATTTCTCTCTTGCATTTTAATATTTTAAAAGGATTTTTTTTTCCTTAGGATAGTTTAGATTGATCTTTAGCATTGCTATACTTTTCTTTACGAGCGAGACAATTTAAAAAGAACGCTCCCATACGTTTAGCATTAGTGATCCAGTTTCTTCGCGTAACTAGTGTAGGCTCTTAACCCTTTGAGGGGCGGTGGGATATAGTATATCCCACCTACGATTAATGAAGATTTGTACCAGAAAAATTTTATTAAATTTTACTTTTCTAATTTTGGTAGAAAAAAGTCATAAAATTGCTTTTCCTTATTTTGCAATAAATTTTTTGAAAGATTCAGGTGCGAATTCGATGTTACAGTAACGCAATTACTTACCTCTCAAAGGGTTAACGCTCAGGCTAATGTTAATCCTATGGGAGCGTTGTTTACATAGTTTCTGCTCTAATTTTTATTATTAAATGATTTTTATTTTTTATAATTGTTATTTATTTATTTATTTTATTATTATTATTATTATTTTGCATAGGGTACCTGAGATCGATAACTTTTTTGTGATGAGGAGAAGGGGAGGGGTAGGGGGGCGGATAAAATCCATGTTTTATCCCGGACGCAAAAAAGGCTAGTTTCGGCCTTGAACGTATGATTGATATAAGATGTACTCAGGACCATCGCGTTTTAGACGTTTTGTTGGTGGGGGAGAGGATCTTAAATTGTTAAGTCAAATTTCAGTATTTGCCAACTCATTGAGAAGTAAAAATAAATAGTTCTCGACATTTGCCAACCAGTTTTATAATGTTACCAAGTTACCACATTTAGAAAATGTAATATATCTCTTATTTGTAAAAAGCTTAATAATATTCCCAATTATATTTGTAACTTTTGTCAAACCTATCAGAAATAGAAAGTGTTTTGTAGTTTTTTATTAAATTTTTAAACAAATTTTCCAATTAAGTTTGTAAATTTGTCAAGTGTAACAGCATTCGCAAACGTTTGGAGAGGGGCTCCCCCTTCCCCCCCTTTGCGAGGTCCCTGGTTGTACTTATTGTGCAAATTATTAAAAACATTCATAAGTCACTGTTTTAAAAGGATATGTGATTGTGTATAATACATGGGATTTGCAGATAAATTAATGTGAAATTTATATTCACATATTTTAGGACTGTGATTTATTGAGACTTTTAAAAAGACGATAAATGGCAATGATTTTCAATTTTTTTCTTTTTTTTTTAAAGATGCAATCAAATTTAAACCTCTTTAGTATGTAGCATTTCACCCACTCTCTCTTCCCCCCAAAACAAAAACGCTTTAGTTCTCAACCATCATTTCGGTGCTGGCCAGTCATTGATATTTGGTCAGTAGTTGTAAATTGATCGGTAGTAGAAAAATTTTTCCTAACTGCAAAGCTATATACTATTTCTTATATTTCCAGTCACCCTCGTAGTTTAATTGCAGTGAGTAACTTGGTCACACAAAGAACTTCTTTGACCTCTGAACTCGTGTTTCCCTCTTGTGCAAAGTAGATAGTAGGAGCGTCTCTACCTAACCCCCCCCCCCCACACACACACACACACACGCTCCTATACACACTTGGTTTGGTCTATTCTGGTCATTTGTGAGAATCTGCTTGTAGATAAATGTTGTTATTATTTTTTTAACTGATCAGGAATGAATGACCCACGCAAAAACAAGCGCGATAAAAAAGTAGGAAATTTTTATAGAAAACTCAATAAAAAGAGATGTCACGGAGTACGCCATGCTGGTTTTAAATTCATGCAAGTCTGGCTTCAGAAGGACGAAAATGGAACAGAAGGTAAAAATATACAGAATTGTTTGTTTTAGTAAATTAATACGTTTTCAGAAAAAAACAAAAATCCCCACTCAAAAATGTGATTATTTTTGACACATTCATAAACTCATTTCTATTCCTATTTGCCTGAAAATTACAGCATTCTCCCTTTTCCTAACATTTTTCCTATTTCGAAGCAGCTTGATTTAAAGTGGATTACTAAATGGATCCGTCTTGTAATTGTCAGCCTTCGAATTCGGAAATCAAAAGTCCAACTTTGATGTTATTTTATTAAAAAAATCGGGGTTTTTAAGAAAAAAAGAGTTTATTCTATTTCATAAAAACATCTCAATTGCAGGGCTGCCACTGCCGAATGACACTGAAAATAGTAGCTTTAGTAGCCTCCAACGGAAAAAATAGTAGCATTTGTTCGAAAATAGTAGCCAAAATAGTCTTATACCCATCACTTTAAAAAGAGGGAAGAAAAAATGCATCCATAACAAATGAAATTACTTTATGAATGTTCACATCTTATTTCACAGTTTATCAATCAATCACTGAAATTACTCAAATCACTGAATAAAGAATGGAGTGATTTCTTCAAATGAGAAAGCAAGTTATCCTGAAAATAAGGCCCTAATGTTTCAGTTATGAAGTAAGTAAGCTTGGTTCTTCAACAATAAAAATTATGTACAGCACCAGGAAACATAGCAGTAAAAACTTCTTGCAGATTATCCCCGATACTATTTTCCATCAGGCCTTTCATTTCAAGAGTTTCTTGGAGAGAAGGAAGAAAAGTTTTATTTGAGGGGCAGGGTTAGAAATAACGTGTGGGATATCGCAAATCCCATACAAAAAAGAAAAATCCTGCATAAAAAAAAAATTCGTTTGGATGGAATCTTCTAAATTTACTTCTTGCACAGGCATATGATTCAGAAGCGATTTTTTTTTTTTTTTTCCCGTGAAAGCCACGATTTTCGTTTCTTCGGGAATTCCGCAAAATCAGTTCATCAAACAGTCGCGAATTTTTTCAATCGGTAGCGAAAAACATCGCAGATATCAACAAAAAAAGTTTTCCATCGGTCGCATAAAAACTTGTAAATTTCGCTTAAGGATTAGGGAAGAAAATCGAAAATTTTGTCAAACTGTCGTGGACAGAAAAAAAATACCCGTGAATTTCATCAAAAATTGAGCAAAAAATCAAGAACTTCCTCACTCGGTCGACAAAAGAAAAGACTAATTTCGACAAACAATCGTGGAAAAGAATCGCGAATTTAGTCAAAAAATCTCTGAAACAAATACTGAATATCAATTTCGTCAATCGGTCGTAGAAAATTCCACGAAATTTTACAAAGCATAGTATGTAAAGGAATTCGTGAATTCCATGAACGATTGGCGGGAAAAAAAAATGAATTTTGGTAATTCATTGGGGAAAAAATCGCAAATCTCCTCAAAGGACCATGGAAAAATATCTTGAATTTTATCAAAGGTTGCGAAAACAAATGGCGATTTTCGTCATTAGGTCACGGAAAAATCATCGCAAATTTCCTCAAAAGAATGCACAAAATATTACGAATTTCGTCTAACGATCAAGAAAAAAAATTGCAAATTTCGCCAAATGGTCGCGGACAAAAAGACGGCAGGGGTAATTCTGAGTAAAAAAAAAAAAAAAAAAAATCAAATTCGCAGTAAATTTTCTGAAAGGTTACGGCAGAGGAGGGTAAGAAGGAAATTTTCCTCCCGGCACCAATTATGCGTTCTTTCCGAGGTCCTTTGGCAAAATTCGCGTTTTTTTCGCGATCCTTTGGTGAAATTCGCGTTTTTCCGAGATTAACGGAATTCGCGTTTTTCCGCAATCCTTTGATGAAATTTGCGTTTTTTGCGATCCCTAGACGAAGTTTGCGTTTGTTCGCTATTCCTTGAAGAAATTAGCGTTTTTTCCGCGATTCTTTTGCGAAATTCGTTTCTTCTGCGATCTTTTGAAGAAATTGGGCATCAACCTGTCGTGGAAAAAATATATATCGCGAATTTTGACAAATGGTGGCGGAAAAACAAAATGGCAGAAAAATTCGATGATTTTGCCAAAGGATCGCTGAAAAAAAATCGTGAGTTCCGTGAAACGATCGCCCCCCAAAAATCGGGAAATTTGCAATAGCTCATAGGAAAAATTGCGAAATCTCCTTCAAAGATCGTAGCAAAAGATGGCTAAAAGAAATAACTATTTTCATCAATCGCGGGGAAAATCGCCCCCTAATTGGAGAAAAATTCGCGAATTTTGCAATTCGTCGCGGAAAAAATTGCAAATCTCCTCAAACAACCGTAAAAAAATATCTTGAAATTTACCAAAGGTCGCGGAAACAAATGGCGATTTTCGTCAGTCGGTCGCAGAAAAATCATCGCAAATTTCGTCAAAAGAATGAACAAAAAGTTGCGAATTTCGTCTAACGATCACAAGAAAAAAATCGCAAATTTTGTCTAATGGTAGCGGACAAAAAAAACGCAAATTTGGTTTTTTTTTAAAAAATTGAGAATTTAACCAAATGATCGCGTAAAAAATCACGAATTTTGTAAGTCGGTCGTGAAAAGAAAATCACGAATTTTGACAAACGATCTGGAAAAGAATCGAGAATTTCGTCGAAAGATCTCTGAAACAAATAGTAACTACCATCAATCGGTCGCGGAAAATATATATTGCAAATTTGGACAAGTGGTGGAAAATAAATAAATAAATTTCGTCAATCTGTCGTAGAAAAAATTGCGAAATTTGGCAAAGGATCGCAGAAAAAATCGCGAAATCTCCTTCAACTATAGTATAAAAAGATCTCAGAAAGAAAGAGGTATTTTCGTCAATCGATTGCGGGAAAAATCGTGAATTTTGGAATTCGTCGCGGAAAAAATCGTGAAACTCCTCAAATAACCGTTGGAAAAGTGCGTTTGGGAAGATGACTTTACAAGCGCTTTGAAGGAAAAGATCGAATATTTTCAGTAAAAATAGTCGTTTAAATCCGAAAAAAAAAATCACCTGTTTTCTTGAAATAGTCGCTTTTTAATGGTTTCCGGCCTAAAATAGTCTGCATAGCCGGCGGATGCTTAAAATCGTCGCTTTCAGTAGGATTTTAGTAGCAAGTGCAGCCCTGCAATTGTATGTTAAGAAAAATCGGAATTTTATGAGAAATTGAGTCGGGCCGGACCGGGCCTGATTTAATTGATTTTCCACGGGCCGGGCTTGTTTTTACTGATTTTTGTACGAGCCGGGCCTGACCATAAGCTGTGAAAATATAAACGGGCCGGGCTCGGGTGGAAGTTTTAATTTTTACTCCGAGCTGGTCGTCTGAGCTTTGAAATTGCGGTCCGCGCAGACCTCTAGTGTGCCTTCCCAGGTCCTTGCAAAGAGGATGCTAAAGGAGCGGTCGGTCGCCCTGGGCGCAAAATTTATACTGCGAACCACGGTTTTATTCATTTTTTGGCCGCCGATCATTTTCCGGGGAATTTCTTTTTCTCTCTTGATCATTTTTTTTCCTGTCGCAAAACATCATGAACTCTCTAACAAATAAGTGCAATTTTCCCTTATGTTGTTTAGTTGTTTTGAATTTCTAAATTAAAATTAAACCTTTTAAAGTTCCAAAATAAACGCGAAATATTTATTCAATAGAATTTATTAATGTTTCTGCACTTTATCAATTTTATTACACCCATCACAAAGAGAAAGTTTTTTTTTTTTTTTTTTTTTTTTGGGGGGGGGGGGCGGCGCAAAATTGAAAATTCGCTCGGGGCGCAGTTTCACGACCTTGGTGCCCCCTCCAAAATTTCTGGTCACGCTACGCCTATGCTGAAGGGCCTAGAAATATGAAATTCGGAATATTTGTTACTTATAAGATATAAAAGATGTCTAAGAACGGTTCTTAAACAATTCAAAATTTAAAACGGGTGAAAATGCGCGAAAAGCGTTCTAAAAAGCCTTCTACATGGTGGTTTCTACACAATCTCAGGAAATACCAAACCGATTTAAAAAATAATGGTGTCAAAATGACGGTGAGAACCCTTGCTCCAACATAGGCTATGTTTTATGTCGGTGCCACTACCCGAAAGGGGGTGCAGGAGCAAAAAACTCTCTAAAAATGCGATTTTTGCGTTACTGAAGGGCCTAGAAATATGAAATTTGAAATATTAGCTACTTATTAGATATAAAGGATTTCTAAGAACAGTTCTTCAACAATTCGAAATTTAAAACGGGTGAAAATGCGCGAAAAACGTTCTAAAAAACAATCTACATGGTAGTTTCAACACAATCTCAGGAAATACCAAACCGATTTCAAAAATAAAGGCGTCAAAATGATGGTGACAACCCTTACTCCAACATAGGCTATGTTTTAAGTCGGTGCCACTACCCCAAAGGGGGTGCAGGAGAAAAACTTTATAAATTGCGGTTTTTTGCGTTACGGAAGGGCCTAGGATCGTGAAATTTGTAATGGTAGTTAGTTATAAGATATCAATGATCTCTAAGGACATTTTCTAAAAAAAATTCGAAATTTAAAAGGGGGGTGAAAATGAGAAAAAAGCGTTGTAAAAAACGTTCTAAATTGCGATTTCTATGCAATCTCAGGAAGTACTGAACCGATTTCAAATATAATGGTGTAAAAATGATGGTGACAGATCTTGCTCCAAGATAGGCTGTATTTTATATCTGTTTCTACCCCAGAGGAGATGCAGGAGCAAAATTCGCGAAAAGCATTCTAAAAACGTTCTAAATGCCGATTTGTCAGTAATATCTCAGGAAGAATCAAACTCATTTGAAAAGTAATGGCAGGAAATTGATGCTGACAGCCTCTGCTCTAAAATAGACGCTATTTTATGTCGGTATCACTATCACCGAGACGTTGCAGGAGCAAAAAAGCGTTCTAACATTCGATTTTTGTGATCGGTAGGGGCTAGCAACTTAAAATTAGGCAAGGTACATATTTATTAGATGTAAATGGTCTTTAAGAACAGTTTCGAAAAAATTAAAAATTTAAAAAGGGGTGAAAATGCGCGAAAAGCGTTCTAAAAACGTTCAAAATTGCGATTTCTACTCAATCTCAAGAAATACCAATGCTATTTCAAAAGTAATGGTTGCAAATCAATGGTGACAGTCCCTGCTATAACATAGGTTAAATTTTATGTTGCTGTCACTACCATCTAAGGGTTGCAAAAGCAAAACATGTTCTAATTTGCGTTTTTTGCACAACTGAGGGGTCTAACACTTTGAAGTATGGCATGGTATTTACTCACTAGATGCAACTGGCTGCTAAGAACAGTCGAAAGAAAATTCCAAATTTAAAAAGATGAAGTGCGTGAAAAGTGTTATAGTTACAATTTTTATGCAATCTTATCAAATACCAAACCGATTAAAAAAATAATGATGACAAATTGTTGGTGATAGAACCTGCTCAAACATAAGCTATATTTTATTTCTGTGCCACTACCACCAGAGGGTTGCAGGAGCTAAAAACTTTCTAAATTGCGATTTCTATGATACTGAAAAGGCTAGAAACTTTAAATATGGCATGGTAGTTACTTATAAAATATAAATGCCCTCGAATGACTTTCGAAAATAAATTCGAATTAAAAAGGGATGAAGCGAAGGGGAGGTGCGAAAAGCATTCTAAAAAAGTCCAAAATTACGATTTCTATGCAATTTCAGGGAATATAAACCGATTATAAAAGTAATAGTTGCGAATCAATGGTAACAGTCTCTGATCCTACACAGGCTATATTTTATGCCGATGATTCTACCACCTGGGGTTGTTCACAGGAACAACAAACGCTCTAAAAAAGGCCTTTAAAAGCTTTCTAAATTACGTTTCTGTGGAATATTAGGAAATAACAAACCGGTTTCAAAATTAATGTTTACAAATTAATGGTGACAGTTCCTATTTCAACATAGCCTTTTTTGTTGAGAGACGTGGTAGGACTTGGAATTGACATGATAGTTAATTTTAAGATGTAAGAAGATGATTTCTAAGAAATTCAAAACTTCAAATGAATACTGAAATGAGCGTATTAATTGAGCATAAAAGTTTCAAAATATTTTCTAAATTATCATTTATTTAGTTTTATTTCGTTTTATTAATTTAAGTCTCATTTCTGCCTAATGCAGTGTAATAATGATTTTTAATCAAACTGTGTTTTAAATAGTAATATTTGAATTATCCCTAAAAGTAATAAGTACCTTTTAATAAAAAAAAACCTTTTAATGAAATAAAATATTACCTTTTAATAAAATGAAATATTATCTTTTAATAAAATAAAATATTACTTTTTAATAAAATAAAAATTTAGTTAGAACCTGTTAATAAAAATTAGACATATAAATATCACTTGGCATATTTCAACTATTACGCGAGCAAAGCCGCGGAGTTTGCTAGTATATAATAAAAAATCGATCTCTATCGCGTGCAGCTTAGAGGTCTGCACGGGCCTATCGGCCCGATTTAAGAATTTAGGCGAAGCAGATAAAATACGAGCCATTTTCAATGAATATGACTTTCTTGAGAAGTATAATTGTGCGTCACGAGCCGATACGAGTTTAACAACATCAATACAGGAATGTAACATGTCCATCAAAGAGATCGGCATCGTACCGTTACATGATGACTGATCCCGGGTTTAATTTTTTCAGCAGACTCGTGCCGGGACGGAACTGGTCTTGATCGTTCTCAGGATGTGTAGGGCAGGCATTATGCTTTGTAAAAATATGAATAGCGATAATGAACTTCAACAATATCTGTGGAAATATACTTTAAGGTGGGTCTCATATTCACTACTCAACAATGCGAAACTTTCAGATACATTTTCTGACTCATTTTTAACTATAAAGACATACAATTGACAGGCCTGAGTATTGAAGGCATTTGGAATTGAATAGATTTTTCTGTTTTTTAAAAAAATACTTACAGAGATAATAGAGATTCTTGACACGTGACTGTACGTTTTTCTCCTTTCCTGTGCTATCGCTTCCAGAAATTCGATTCAAAACGCTAACTTTGGCAATATTTTCTGAAAGATATATTGCTTTTATCTAAGAAGGAAAACGGCATTTACATGTTTCTGAATAAGAATACCTGCCATTCTTACGCGTTTCCGAAAAGAAATGAATTCATAAATGTGTCGAAATGTAGCTCTTTGGATTTGAGAAAAGCCTTAAAAATGAGAGAAATATCTTCACAAATCTACTTTTTATTATACAGCTTCGAAAGTTATCATGATTTTAACCCTTTATTTTAAACTACATTAATTTTTTAATGAATCCTTATTTGAATTTTGAAACGTCTGTAGAGACGATGACTAAAACACTGGAAGTAATCGTTAATGTTCACTATTGTGTGTTTTCTGTTTTGCGAACACATAGCAATCTAAAATATGCTGTAATGTTTTCCCATAAATATGCATGTGGTAATGTAAATATTCTCAACAATGCAACTCGTCTAACTCAAGGGTTTATTGAATCGATACGCAATCTTATATGAAATAAAAAGTACAACACGAGGAGCGTGGAAAAAAGCTAAAAATGTGTGGCAACGGTTTTGAAAAAAGGAAATAAGTAAAAATTCAAGAGATGTTCATTTTTTTTTAGAAGTTCGATAGTGTTTATCTCAACATGAAGGTTGAAGATTCGTTGTGTGTCAAATAAAAGATTTGAGTAAGAATTCTAGGTGAATTCCAGTATTTATGTAAACAAATGTATTATATTATTGATGGGGATGAACTGTTGTGATCTTCCAAGCATAATATTTCTTCGAGTGAATAATAAATGCCGTATTAAATTGACGAACTAATAGATGCATTTATTTATAGTTATAAGCCAAGTGAACCTTTTAGTAATTTTCAGATTAAATCCTACAAATTTTGGGGGCTCTGTGCCGGGATTTGAATAAAAAATTTAAAAGATTACGGAAAAAACACATCATTATGTCGATTTTGAATAAAGCGCGACGAAGCGATTTGATTGAACTATGCGAGGAATGCGGAATAAACACGCCAGAGAAAGTAACCATTCTGTCGTTAATTGAAGCAATAAAAACTTTATAAAAGACCGTCTTGAAGTAATATCATCGGCTAGCAAAGAGAAAAGAAAGTTAGAACTTGAAGCGCAAGCAGAGAAGGAGAAACAGCAGAGAAAAATAGAAGCAGAGAAGGAGAAAGAGGAGAAGAGAATAGCGTTGGAAGAAAGAAAATTGGAACTTGAAGCAGAAGAGAGAAGACGGCAGACAGAGATAGAGGAGAAGAAATTGATGTTAGAAATAGAGGATAGAGAAAAAATGAGGGAATTTTGAGTTAAAGAAATTGACAATGCAAGCCGAGATAGACTCTGAGAAGGATGCAGAAATACTAGCTCCAAGAACGGGAACAGGTAAAAATTTTGATTTATTGAAGTTACTTAATCGTTTTGACAGTGAAAATGGTGATATTTGTATGTTTTTAACATTATACGAAAGACAAGTATCTCAATTGAAAATAGACAATGATGAATGGGTTTCATATCTGTTAAGTTTATTACCGTTAGAAATAGCTAGCATAATTACAAGAGAAAAGGAACCGGATGTAAATAATTACGAATATATAAAAAAATTATTGTTTAAAAGATTCAAAATGTCGCCGGAAGAATTTAGACAGAGGTTCATGACTCATAAAAAGGAGCCAACAGATAATTGGCGTGATTTTGGTTTTCAGTTAAGAACGTTACTTTAATGAGTGGGTGCATGGAATGAATGTAAGAACTTTTGATGGGTTAATGGAGTTATTAGTAACTGATCAAATTAAGCGAAAAATACCGCCAGAAACCAGAGAACGTTTTATTGAGGAATTTCCAAGGATAAAAGAAGTAGATGCATTAGTTGAAAAACTAGATGATTTTGATATGGCGCTGAGAGGATTTAAAACCGCCAAATTGTATAAGGCGAAAAATAGCGTGAACAGGGAGGAAATAGATAACCAGTGGGATCAAAATGCTCAACGAAATAATATAGGACGAGGCGAAAGAGCTATTAATTCGAGAATTATCTGCTATTCTTGTAATTTGCCTGGTCATATTGCTGTAAAATGTACAAATAGCAATCAAATGAGCACACAAGAGTATTATAGTGTCCCGATTACGAAAGCAAACGAGAATGGAGCACAAAAAAGAAACGTAATGAGCTTATCAAAAGCGGAAAATAACGCCAAATCGACAAAAAAGATACGTGTAGTTCCAATAAATGAGAAACCCACGAAAATTATCATCCACACAGCAAGCGATGTGAGTTTATTAAATGAAGAATATTACACCGAAATAGGCGCACCTGAATTATGCCAAGAAAATTTGCATATATTGACTGGATTTGGCGGAGAAGAAACAGTGCCAATAGGATAGTTTGAGTATGAAATACAAGTAGACGGCATATTTTCATGTAATATCAGGCCTAGAATGTGGCATATTGTTAGGTGTAAGTGCAATATCAGGATGCATTTTAACAGTTACAGAAGAAGGTGTCAAAATAAAAAAATCTCGCCAATGAAGAAAACGCCAAAGGCAAGACCATTATGTATTGTAGATATATTAGGGCGGTGAGGAATACCGATGAAAATTTAAAATATGTGACCAATGAAATAAATAGAAAAGCTATAATGAGAAAAACGGAAAGGTCTCGTGAGAAAAAATTAAATTCAATTAGTAACAAAAATTTGAATGAAAGAAATGAGGTATCACGAATAGTACGAATGAGCAACCTAAAAGAAAAATGCAATTTATACGCACGCGCGAATGAAAATAAAAATGAAATGAAGAATGTTGAAAAATGGTACTTTTCGGTTAGCCGGGCGCCAGTGTTATGTATACATCTATATGTCTATATACATGTATATATACATATGTATACATATACATATATGTGAACATATATGTATATATGTGTATATATACAATATATGTATACGTACATGTATATATACATATAAACGTATGTATGCATAACACTGGCGCCCGGCTAACCGAAAAGTACCTGAAAAATATTATAAACGAAAGAACAAGAGAGAAGAAAGTAATACTGAAGGAGTAAATGTAAATAAAAAGAGATTTAGTGGAAATTACAAGCATGATCGCAATGACAAAAATGAAGATAGGAAATATTATCCGAGAGACATCCCAACATATTATCCCAGATATTGTAAACAACATACATTTCTTGACGGTAGAAGATATTTATTTATACGGAGATCAGAAAGAAAGAATACTTGAAAATTTTGAAAGGGAAGAGATTGAACTGTGTAAAAGAGATGGATACTTCTGGAGTAATAGTAATCGTAGGCAGTATGAACAGTCATTAAACCATACTGATAATTCTGTTTATGGTGGATATAAAACTAAATTTAAAAGAAGATATGATTTGAAAACACGTTCCGTTGGGTCACCGGACTGTCAAGATGATCGAATGTGGGAATGTAAATATTCTCAACAATGCAACTCGTCTAACTCAAGGGTTTATTGAATCGATACGCAATCTTATATGAAATAAAAAGTACAACTCGAAGAGCGTGGAAAAAAGCTAAAAATGTGTGGCAACGGTTTTGAAAAAAGGAAATAAGTAAAAATTCAAGAGATGTTCATTTTTTTTAGAAGTTTGATAGTGTTTATCTTAACATGAAGGTTGAAGATTCGTTGTGTGTCAAATAAAAGATTTGAGTAAGAATTCTAGGTGAATTCCAGTATTTATGTAAACAAATGTATTATATTATTGATGTGGATGAACTGTTGTGATATTCCAAGCATAATATTTCTTCGAGTGAATAATAAATGCCGTATTAAATTGACGAACTAATAGATGCATTTATTTATAGTTATAAGCCAAGTGAACCTTTTAGTAATTTTCGGATTAAATCCTACAAGTATATAGTATTCATTAAAAGTAACTTAATTGTATGTCGAGAAAAAACAGAATTTTTTTGCAGAAAGTGAGTCGGGCCGGGCCGGACCGAAAACTGTAAAAATGTAAACGGGCCGGTCTGGGCTCGGGCCGAACTTTTAATTTTTACACCGGGCCGGGCCAAGATAGCTTTCGTTCGGGCCTGGAAATTCCGGCCCGTGTAGTGCAGCTCCACTACGGAAGATTAACCCGTCTGCACTTTAAACAATGTAAATAGTTTAGCGGTTGTTTTTAGCTAATACAGTAAAGCACCGATTATACGTTTTTCAGGGGACCGTTCTAAAACGACGTTTAACTGAGAAAGACGTACAATCGAAATTGCAGTCGCGTAAAGTTATAAAATCTTTGACTGCAGAAATATAATGCTGCAATCATACAAATCTAATTTTGCTAACATTTTCTGTTGTTTAAGAAGCACTGTATATTGAAAAAAAACTTAAAATGTTGAAGAAAAATATTAAATAATCATTTCTGAAATTAAAAAACAAAAGTGAGAAGTATTAAACCTTATATCAGTGGCACACCTTCAATTACACATTTTTTATTTCATTATCGAATGTACAAACAGATTTTAATTATACTAATCTTTAATCGTCGTCTGGCGTGCCGATTTACATTAAGACTTAAGCAAAGCATTATGTATGGAGTTTCTGGTACGTTTTATCACTAGAATTGTGAGAAACAAAAAAGGTTCCAAGTATGTCAATGCGGTTCACCCACTGTCCATTCTTTTCATTCCCCCCTCTCCACAGGTTCTGTGAAATAATCCCTGTAGCAGCCGCACATGTTCTTTCTTTTTTCATATTTCCAGAAATATTGCTAGCAGAAAAGAAAAAAAAGAACGACGCTGGGAGAAAAAAAATCTGAGAAAATCGGTTATGGCATGAAAGAAACGACGTATAAAAGAAGTTATGAATCGTATAAACGTAACATTACAACATTGAAATACACAGGGATGAATCGGGACTGCACTGAAACGACGTATAAATGTGAAACGTATAAACGGTGCTTTACTGTATTCCATAACGAAATTAACTCTTCATCAATAACTAACTAATTAACTAACTAACTAAATAAAATACAAATTTAATAGATATGTAATAGAACTACCTGCTGAAACACTGAAATAATATGAATCAAGAGGCTGCTGTACGTCTGTACGTGTCAAAATCTTTGCCGATTTCTTCAGCTATAAATCTCTTTCATGATGCTAATAAATTAATAATTTAATTATTAACTTTTAATAAATTTCAAAACCTTATCTGAACTGAATACATAATTGATATTTTTCATGTAAAAATGCTTTTAACTTTTAGTGGTTAATCTAAAAAATATAGATTAAATGTAAAAGAAAAAAAAAAGTTTTTTTTAAATAAATAAAAATAATTACAGGAAGAAACATAAACAATTAATATTTTCTAGGAGTAAACGGACAAATCTCTGTAAAATTCAAGTATAACGCTGATGGTAAATTCATTGTAAAATTTCAAAGGCATAAAAAGTAAAAAATCGACCGGGAATTGTATAATTTTTCCCAAATAATGTATGCAGTTTTTGAAATAGAGATAGTCCATATTAAAAATAACATCAACTTTGATTTTTCTATTTTTTTTTCAGTCTATAACTGAAGAAAGTATAGTAATCGAAATTTTTTTTCGCATTCCGGTTTTCGACGGATTTACACGTTTTAAGTGTCAGAGATTCCGAAAACACGTTTTTTCAAAATGTCTGTCTGTTCGTGTGTCTGTGTATGTATCCCCTTTGTATCATCGAAAAGTGTATGAAGTTATGCATAGAACTGAACCAAACTTCCTATATTTGTTTTTGTCTATGGCCAGCAGGTCTCAGTTGAAATTGTGGATATTCCTCCGGAAGGGGTCGCTGTGATAGTGATTTTCCTATGCCGTTTTCCTTATTGCATCATCGGAAAGTGTGCGAAGTTATTCATAGAATTGAACCAAACTTCATATATATTATAGAAGTGTAAAAATACAACGTTAAAAGCACCAAAAGTTTTAAATTTTAAGCATACCGGCTTCGGTAGCATATAGCATACCTTCCTCAGTGCTGAGGAAGGTATGCTATATGCTACCGAAACCGGTATGCTTAAAATTTAAAATTTTTGGTGCTTTTAACGTTGTATTTTTACACTTCTCTTATATTACACCAAGCTCCTTCTTTATAATTATTCATATATATGTCTTTAACTATGGCAGTCACGTCCCAGTTGATATCGGGGATATTCCTTCAGAAAAGGGCGCTGTGATAGGGATTTTTTGCGGGATTTTTAGGGTTCTGTACGAAAAGTAAAAACGGATATAAGATCACTCCTGTCTCTGTCTGTCTGTCACAGCCATTTTACTCGTAAAGTATGGGACGTGGAAAGTTCAAATGGGGGAAGTAATAAAGACTATTGACCCACATATACACAGATTATTAAACATTCACAAATATATTTAGGAAAAATGATGAGGAACTAATAGTTATTTGAAAAAAAAATCTTTTCTTTGAATTTCGTGTGAGATATCGTGTGAAAGCTTTTGTAACGCTGAACTGAAAAATACATTTCTTTTAATTTTAGGTATTATATTTTCAGAGATATAGTTGAAAATGTAGTGCAAAATTATGTCCTGCCCCCCCCCCCCCCTCTATTTTCGAATCTACTGAAACTAAAATTATGAAAAAATTAGACGTAGTAGACGTTAATTTAAACCTTGCAGGAAAATTATAGCGATTAACCTAGGTCACTTAGTTTTTGAGAAAAGCGCATTTTTCTGTCACCCACAAATTTCGATTTACGGTACTCAGTAAAGGTGTTGAGGAGCGTTGGAGGTACCTATTGTAGCAGAAGTATAAAAACATTATTGATAATGATTTTCGAAAAAAATCGTCTGTAATTAGCCGAGATATTAACCCTTAAAGACACGGACGGTTTGAACATGCATAATGGCAGGGGCGGCGTACTCTATGTAACATCGACTTTTAAAGCCTAGATAACAATTTTTAATGATATAATGCCCAGTAGCAGTATAAAAGCAATAAACGTCAAGTTGTTAAAAACAGAATAATTTAATTAGAATTAATCACATAAATGCTATGGGATTCTCGACTAGTTTGCGTTGAGTGGATATCTCAATATGCCTCCCGTGTCTTTAAAAGTTAATTAAAAACTTTGGAAAAACGCGGCACGGACCATGGCGGCGTTGCAATTTTGCGACCTCCTTTCGAAGCGTTCTTAGCACAATGTCAAGTTTAAACTTTGAATAGGGGTTTTGTTTTAGCTACACTGTAAAAAGAAAAGATCACTACGCTGAATTTTGCTTTATGAAATGCCAAATGAAGTTTAAATTTAAATATGCACTATTTTAATTTTCAGTACCGAATTAAGTGCATCATAAACAGATTAGGATAAGATTTAAAAAAAGAGTTTTACGGAATAGCGATATTTGATATTATTTAGGATTCATAAATCTTCGAACTTTTTTGTGGTATACCCATTCATACTTTTCTAGTACATAGGGGAGAAAGGTGGCACATGTGATTGTGAACATAGGGCAAATGTGGACACAGCAATTTTTTAATAGTTGTTATATGTTTTTTTATTAAAAAAATATCAAAGATGGCAGTACCTGTAGGCATATGGTAAAAAAAAAATTTGAAGCTCTTTGATATTTTGTTTGTCCCCAGTAGCCAAAACACTGTTTATAGACCTCAAAAGTAAAATCTCAGTTTCAACTTGATTAGCGAATAACTTTATTTATTTATTCATTTGTTTGAATTTTAATGTTTTAACATATTCTATGAATAATAATAGATATTTTTGATAAAGTTTTTTTTCTTCTAAAATTGATAAATGTTAATGATTTATCAATTTAACTCTAGTAGCCACGTGAAGCACTTGTGAACAGGCTACTTGGAACAGATATGAACAGTTCACAAGTGCCTGCTCAATAATCATTCTGTGATTCTGTTCCTTTCAGTTCATTTCATGAGAAATAATCTCAGCTCCAATACCTATAATTTTCCTGAAGTAGAAGACATTTTCCTCGCACAAAGTTAATTTTGTATTGAATCTTCCACAAACACATCTGTCAGCAAGTACATAAAGATCATCAAGCTCGAGTACGTTCTATTATAATTTAAATAAATTTAATGTTTTCTGAAATGCAATAAGTGTTATGACTGAACGGTTTACAACAATATTTTTATGCATTGTTAATACAAAAAGTAATACTTTAAACAGCTTCGCAAACTTTTCTGTTTCCTTTGTTACAAACTTGCAATGATAGCTTACTTCCATCTCTAAAACAGCAAGGTATATGATGCTTTGAATGGAGATAGATATCAGTAATATTTTAAGAAAGTAAAATTTTAAACTGATAACTACCGTAAAATCCCGATTGTAAGCCCCCCCCCTCTCTTTTAAAATTAAAAGAAGATAAATTTGGGAGGGGGAGCTAATAATCGAAATTAAAAAAAAATCATTACAAAACCTTTCTTTATCATTAATCTGGAAGTAAATAAGGCAAACACAGGGGTGAGAATCTTTCGTATTTCGGCAGATTTCCGATAAATATTATCTAATTGCTCCCTACCTAAAATCCCCCCCAAACAAAAACCCCTAAGCAAAATTTAATAGCTTAATATTTTTTTTTCAAATTTCCTTCTTTATTTTTTATTTTATTGCAATAATCAATCATCTAAGAATCCTTCCTCCCAATCTTCTTATTTTCATTTTATAATCTTTTGTTTAAACATATTGCCCAGAAACTAGAGAAATATATATATATATATATATATATATATATATATATATATATATATTTCTTTATAGTGAATTTAAAAGATAATATAACTGATGATTATGATGACAAATGAATAACAGAGTAAAAAGCATGTCAAAGGATATTTTTTCCCGGTGTTCACAACTACACCGCCTGTGGGGCATATGTGATCATTTTTTTGAATTTATGAAACTATTTAAAAAAGTAAGAATTATAAAGGGGATTTAAAAAAAATTACCATGTGTAAAAAAAAAGTTATGTTTACTATATTGAATATATTTTCTTTATAAAAATTTACCCAGTTATGAGAAAAAGCTAAATTTATGTCAACTGTTCACATGTGCCCCCATTTCCCCTACAGCTATACCCAACCCTACGTTCTATAGTTTTTTTTACAAAGTCTTATTATTCTTTTAAAAACGATTTTTTTTAATAATACAGTTAACAATTCATATATTTATTGTACGAAACCTTCTGAGGGCGAGTAATACTCGCACTCGACCGTTTATTCTTTTGAATCATTGGGAAATGTATGAAGTTGTGGATAGAATTGAACCAAACTTCATGTATACTGTTTTGACTATGGATGCCAGGTTCCAGTTCAAAATGGGGTATTCCCCCAGAAGGGGGGTGTTGTGATATCTATTTTTTCGATTTTTCGTATCTGTGTTGTAAATCGGCTGCTCGTGTAGCGAAGGGTGTTTCGCATCCCGGTAAATTCGTGATTCGAAGCAACTGAAGTACATCACAATGATGGAAAATATTGATTTTATTGAAAGATATGACCGAGATTAATTCGTATTTACTCTGATTAATAAAATGAAGCAGAAATTTAAGATGTAAATCAAAGTCGGTGCAGTTGTGTTTTGCACTAGATGCTTGTAGTGTGGCCCCCGATGAATATATATATGTATATATATATATATATGTGTGTGTGTGTGTGTGTGTAAAAATATAGATGGTACAAAACATATTTCTGTTTTAAGACTTAAAATAGGCGCTTTTATTTTATGCAAAATGACGTCATTCGCATCCGCTGAAGAATTCCACATTTACAATCCAATCTTAAACAACATCTACAGTAAAATATCCATAGGACGTCACTATCACTAAATTATGCACAAATCCAGCAAAAAGCGATGTCGTCATTCAAGAAACTCGACAAAAAAAATCAGCTATCTAATGATTCACACGCCTTCATTTTTTTGTAACATTAATATAGATACTTAAAATGAAATATAGTTCATAATAGTTCCATGCTTTATCAAAAATCATTCATTAATGTTTCCTCGAAATGGCACGTATTTTAATTAATTTTTTTTTCAGTTGTTATGGGAAAATGGCAACAAAAAGATAATAGTTACTATTTTCCAACTGTTTTTCTTTTACTTTCTACAGAAATGGAGTACTTCAGTTGCCAACATTAAACAAATGGAGCTAAAAAGTAAAAAAAAAAAAAAATCTCAAAAATAAATTGAGATGCAGTTTTCAAACAAATTGCATTTAAAAGTATTTTTTTCCCAATACGACGGTATAAAAATTGAAAATGTGCGATGCTTAGAAGTTAAAAAAATTGCAGTAGAGATTATTCGTATTTAACCATACGGTGATACATCTGATTTGTTTTAGGGCTGGCTTATATAACGTAACGTTTTTTAGAGACGACTCTAACCGAAAGAAATAACATATCGGGGAGCTTTAAAAGAAAAAAAAAACGCTTTTTGAAGCATTAACATCATGAGATAGAGGAAAGTTTTAAGATTGGTGATGCATCCGACTAGTTTAAATAGCAATACTCACTTTTGTCGCCATATTTGACTTCATCAATCCAGGCAGCCAGTAAAAAGGTATCACTTTATTCTCTTTCTTAAAAATCACAAATTGATAAAAGAAAATGTATTCAGGGTTTATCGATAAATTTAGAAACACAAATTTAAGATCTTACCAGGAAAAGAGCCAGGAAATTTCGTTATCAGAAAAATTATAACAGAAATTCTAAATATAGCTATATGAGAAGTTTTAAGTATTACCTGGAAAAATATATTAATTCATTTAAATTAAATTAAATGCAGCCTTAGTGGTATAGGGTTTTGAGCCCCGGCATTCAAAATATTGTGTCCCTTCTTAGTGGCTAATACAATTTCACATTTCATTCACATTTTTTTTTGGCGACCCTAAAAATTTTGCGCCTGCGGCAGTCGCCCCATTTACGCTAACGCCATTTTGCATTGTAATTGAACATTGCGACAGTAAATTCATTCAAACGCATCCCCAACTGTGCATAGTATCACGCAACCTTTTATTTTTTTTTATTTCCACGTATCCATATTGCTAACAAATTGTGATAGAATTCTATTGGCTTGAATTTCAAAATGAACCTGATAATCTCTTTTCCCTGTCCTTTAAAATCAACAGATTTTGTTCTTTTATTTTTACAGGGAATTATTTTCTTATAGATTCTTGATTATTATTATTATTATATATTACTGCAAAAACCCTTAACGAGTTAAAAGTTTGTGATATAGCACTTTAACTCAAGTCTCAAAGAATTTAAAATGTGGATTTTAAAAATAATGATATAAAAGTTTGAGTGACGCTATGTCATTAATTTAAAAAAATTTTTTTTTTTACTTCATCATTTTCTTTTTTGTTCTATTTATATTCACAGATGTAAACATTATTTTCAACGTGAAAAGATCTATAAAATATATTCATTGATGCTTTTTTAGCTCACAGGCTATCAAAGCCTGAGAGCTTATGTGCCCGCCGGTTCTGTATGTACGTACGTAACGCGATAACTTTTGATAGAAATATCCGATTTGCTTCAATTTTTTTCCAGGTTCATTTTGATAAGGCGCTTCCCTGATTAGTTTTTGGGGTTCATTGGTTAAGGTTAAAGGGGGAAAAGGGGAGTTAGTCCCCCCCCCTTAATTCAGATAAATGGGTTTTTCATGCAGAATTATTCGATTTGCTCCGAATTTGGTATACCGGTTTATTATGTTAAGGAACTTCCCTGAATAATTTTGGGAGTTCATTGGTTAAGATTAAAGGGGGGAAAAGGGGGGTTAGTCCACCCCCTTAATTCAGATAAAAGGGTTTTCATGCAGAATTATTCGATTTGCTCCGAATTTGGTAAACCGGTTTATTATGTTAAGGAACTTTCCTGAATAGTTTTGGGGGTTCATTGGTTAAGGATAAAGAGGAAAAAGGGGGATTAGTCCACCCCCCTTAATTCAGATAAATAGGTTTTTCATGCAGAATTATTCGATTTGCTCCGAATTTGATATACCGGTTTATTGTGTTAATGAACTTTCCCTGATTAGTTTTGGGGGTTCATTGGTTAAGGATAAAGGGGGAAAAGGGGGGTTAGTCCAATCCCCTTAATTCAGATAAACGTGTTTTTCATGCAGAATTATTAGATTTGCTCCGAATTTGGTACACCGATTTATTATGTTAAGGAACTTCCCTGATTAGTTTTGGAGGTTCATTGGTTAAGTATAAAGAGGGGGAACGGGGGCTAATCCCCCTTCACTTTTTTTGAGGTCATTATTCTTTAAAATAAGAGTATAATATACAATTAGTGTGAATATCCTGTGAGCTCAATGCCATCAGTTTAGCTGGGCACTTTTCTTTTTTATCATTTACATTTCTCATAAATTCAAAATGTGGGTTTTAAAAGAAATGATATTGAAATTCGAACGACAATGACGTTTTGATGTGACTTTAAAAGGTTTGCTTTGACATTCAATAAAAATTATTTTTGTTTTGTTTTCTTAAGTATATTTAGACATTCAAACAAAACTTTTAATTTTCCTATACACTGTTAAATCTGTTACACTCTCACTGAGCCTATATTATCCATTGAAATGTGTTTATTTCAATAAATTGATTCATCTTTTGCGTCACGCTATTCAAAATCGCAAGTAAAATGTATGTAATTTTTTTCTTTGCGTCATAGTATCCAAACCAAATAAAATGTATGGCAAATGGATAGTATGGCGCGAAAAAAAACTTTTACATAAATTTTAACAACAATTTTGGATAGCGTGACGCAAAAGATAAATTTCTTTATTGAAATAAATCCATTTCAACGCATAATTATAGGCTCAGTAAAAGTATTATATATTTAAAAGTGTATTGGAAAATTAGTAATATAAGTATTGTTTTAATGTTTAAATATCCTTTAGAAAACAGAGCAAAAACAATTTTAATTGAGTTTTACAACAAACCTTTTAAAGTCACACAAAGGTGTCAAGCGAATTTTGGTATCATTTCATTTAAAATTTTTACCCTTTTTTTAACAGTTTACCGTTAATCAGATTCTGTTTATTAAAAAAGACCATTTAACTAATTGTAAACGTATGTAAACATCTATTTTACTTACTTTTAAAATTCTTTAAAGCTCGCCGTTTTATGACCACATCTTATCGGCTACAGGTGTATGAAAACTTCTCTAATTATTCAAAAACTTGTAAAAATGCGTACTAATTCACTTACTTAAATGCACCCTAATCGAAAATTTCTATGGCAAATTCATTCGAAAGCATCCCCATCTGTGCGTATGCGCGCAACCCTTTGTTTTATTTTTTATTCTATTGCATTCGTTACCAGCAAATGGAGGTAGAATTCTATTGGTTTGAATTTCAAAATGAAGCAGGGCTTTGCTTCTTCGGCACCCTAAAACCCTCCTTTGAGCCTAAAGGCTGTAAAGGGAAGTGGCATCAGGAATTCTTCCAGCCACCCTCTTATGAATGTATTATGTCTTTCCTCCAAAATGAAAATCCGAGAAAATCGGAAAACAGGAAACTCTTTTATGGAAATTCGACGAATCCTTCATTTGGCATGCAAATTTTGTTCCCGGTAATAATTCATATTTCGCCTTTTCTCTATAAAGTAGGATCAGGCAAAAGGGTTAGAAACGAGAGGTGCGTGATTATAGTTTTAAAAGTTGAAATCTGATCAAAAGGTGTACTATGCCATATTTGTGGGGACTTTATGAGAAATGTCGAAGCATTACTGTGATTTTAAATTGTTTGTAGTTGAGGAATCACTTGAAAGACAACGTGAGGATGAGCGTAAATTATGATGGTGAAAAAAAAAAAGATTTATATTATACATCAATACTTCTTGTTTAAACTTTTTCGTATACTTTTTTCCGAAATTTTTTTAAGAGCGTAATTGGGTATACTTTCTTTTTTAGAAATGGCTATTATTACGCGACAGAATTACTTATTGCTGCTAGAAAAAAGTCGTTCATTTATGATAAAAGTACTTCGATCGTGGAAAGAAAACACTGTACTGTGGAGGAGAATGTATTAATGATTCATTTTTATGTGCCTTTAATGTCAAATAAAGAATTAACAATACAAAATTTGAATTTTTATTTGAAATTAAAGACATTAGGCACTCGTCTAGCCTAGCAAATTGGGCGAATCCTTCATTTGGTATGAATTTTTTGTTCCCTGTAATAATTCATATTTCGCCTTGTCTGTTTTCTATAAGAAGTAGGATCAGGCCAAACGATTAGGAACGAGAGAGACGTGTGATTATAGTTTTTAATAATTGAAATCAGATCAATATAATGTACAGTCGTGAAAAAAAAAGAAAGAAAACACCCCATATTAACTCTGTAAAAAAATATCGTAGAAGAAAGTTACTGGTACCACACGATTGGTAATAAAGTCTACTTTTAAGTGATGTACATAAATTTGCTTAGGGGGTCATCTACATATTAAAACGAACCATAACTTTGCTTTTTTCAATAGCAGTATACAATTCTGACAGCATAAACGATCTCTACGCCCTTCAATTAGCCTAAAAACAAATTTTTATGCAATTCGTACAATAAGTTTTCGAGAAATTAATTAGTTTAGAACGAGCGTATTTTAGGAGCTGTATCCAAATTGAAGTTCGGTAGTCGATTGTTGACCGAGAGAGCCCCCTTCTTGATCAAGGCATCTTAAGTGCCACTTAAGCAGTCATTGAAGACTGCTAGTTAACAGGATAGCAAAAGAAATTTCAGAATATCTGATCACTTCTATCATAGACCCTATCATACCCTTAAGCCATCATTTTACCGTTTTGTAAGCATAATTTGAAAACTACTTGGAAGAAAAACGTGAAATTTTGGATTTCCATAAAGCAGGACTAAATAAATCTAAATCCATGAAAAAAATTGTAGGTTGCAATTCATAATTTTTTCGAATATTAATTTCATAATTTATAATTCATATCATTAAATTACAAAAATTGCAAATTCAACATATTTATGTTTGGATATATTAGTATTATTGCTACACAAAAAATTTGCACATTAGGAGTATAATTTTAGGAGATATAAATAAAAATATGAAAATGTAGTTTAACATTAGAAGCACTAAATTTTGAATGTTTATAATACAAAAACTTATCATTCAAATGACTTGAAATTTAGTGTTTAGGCATGGTTTGAACCGAAGATTTTAAATATCTTGTTAAAATTAGTTATTGCCATTGAAAAAGGTAAAGTTTGGATTCGTTTTAATATGTAGATGGCCCCCTAAGCAAATTTTATATACATCATTTAAAAGTAGACTTTATTTCCAATCGTTCGGAACCAGTAACTTTCTTCTACGATAATTTGTTGAGGAGTTAGTAGGGGGTGTTTACTTTTCTTTTTCCCCACGACTGTACTTTATACTTGTGGCTTTTCCGCGTATTATTCTTGAAAGTTGAATTTAAATTGTTGGTGGCACAAAAGGAATCGCTTGAGAGACAACATGAGACTTCTGCATCAGTATGAATAAAATATGGGTTTATATATTAGTAGTTCTTGTTTAAATTTTCTCATAATGTTGTTTTTTTTTTCAAAATTTTGAAGATGATCACAAATCTAAACGATTTTTTCTTACACATTCGCATTTTTTAAAAAACTTGTGAATGTACATGCATTTACATGTATTCTATTTGGATACTAATCAAATGGCGTATCCTATTTTTTTCACAAATGCAACGGGTCTTTCAGAAAATCACCAATATTAAAAGCCTATACCGTCAGCATACTCAACTTCAACATAAAACCTCGAAGACATCTCTGCAGACTTCTCTTATTATAATTTTACTTTAACCCACAAAGCATCTGACATTACATTCTTACAGAATAGTTTCCAAAATTAAATCACATTTGTGTAGTGAACAGAATAAACACACTGGCAGATACCCTGCATTCAAAAGGGGTTGACACGCTATATGCCCCTCAACCTAGTTGAGCACTGCGTTCCTCAGTGAATCCTTTCCATTATGCTGCCATCGGCTTCTCATTAACTGGGATTCGTCAGGATTAAAGGTATTTCTGACGTAACGGGGCAGGTGCTTTTGGGCGCGCCTCCTGTTTCAACAGCGATGACAATGCTTTCACCAATCTTGAATGCTGGCTTTTCGATTGATTCGAAAAATAACTTGATTAGAAATAAAAGCAGTGGTATGGACCCCTGGCGAAAATGTAAATGAAAATGTTGAAACAGAAGCCCATAACGATAACCTCGGGTAGGTTTACTTTAAATAGATCACTCATACATTATCCCTATCATGGGAAATAATGAGCAAAAAAAGAACGAAAATTCATGCTTCTAGCACAGATTATGAAGCACTTTCCAATGCTAAAGAATAGTTTAAAAAAATTTCCTTGTTTCATACAATGAAATCTAAACAAACAATTTAAAAAACACGCAACGCAGTCAAAATACATTTTCTGCAATTTTTGACCGTATCCGGTAAAGTGTGTGAATTATTTCGTGCAGCCCTGTATGTGATCTATAGAATTTATACACACCACATATTATACTAAAAATTGGTTAAGTTAATATATATATATATATATACCACAGCAGATGACAAACAACCAGCACTCATCGATCACAGTCCGCCATGTAACAGGATTTTTTTGAGTGTCTCTGTAAATGAACAATAAATAAAACGCACTCTATAACCTATAGAAAACCATGCTGGAAGGGGGGAGTGGGGAGGGGGTAGGAATTTAATCATACCACTGTGCGACGCCTGTATATGCCGTAGAATCTCCTGTTCGTGTACTTCTGTGTCACAGCTGACACGTAAGTATCTAATGCCTGTAAAAGTTGTTTTACCCTTCGATGAGTACGTATGCAGTGAAATGCGCCGAAATACAACGGAATGACCAAAATATTTACATATAACCTGGGAAGGTTCGAATTAATTTTTTCTTCCAATTTTTATTTCTATTATTTTTTATATTACTAATTCAATAAAAGTGATTGCTTTCTTTTTTTCTTTTTGGTGCATTTTAAATGGTGTTGCTAAAAATACTTGGTACTGTTAATCTCTTCAGGATGAAAAATGGATGATACAATAATTGGATTCGTGAAAATTTTTGACTTTTTTTACTAGTGTTTGATACATTTGCATGACTTAAACACTTATTTTGGACGGATTTTTGTCTGTTAATGCTCCGGTCCCGTTAGACGAAGACGCTCGCGAGCTAATTCTAAACCTATGGGGAGCTTCTTTTCCTATATTTCATTTGCATTTCGACACTTTTAAATAAATATATATTTTTTTGCATTGGATAGTTGAGGTCTATCTCTACATTTGACTTTTTTACTTTTTAGATTTGAATGCAGATATATTTTATAAAGTTACTTTCACTTTCGGATATGGTACCGAAAAAAAAAAACTGCAATCAAAATCGAAAAAGTAAAATAAAGGGCGATTTTAGGGATCGACCTCAACTATCCGATGCAATATATATATGTAATTTAATGTAATTTCTATTAAGTATTAAGAAAATAATATTTATATTTAGTTCACAGGGATGCTCAAAAGAATTCCGTTACATTATGGTCTATAGGAATAAAATCATTTGTGGTGCATTTCGGTCATGTTTTGATACTTGAAACATAATGGAATTGATATGCATCACTGAGATAGATTACATCATATATTTTTTACAAATTATGGAGCGCAGATTATGGATAGCATTTATAACTCATTTACAGAGTCACGCACAAAAGTTCGGTTATAGAACTTGCTATCTATCTATCTAACTATATTATAAAGGACAAACATGTCCGTCCGTAACGGTGACGTCATTTTGATATTAGCAACAGCAGACGATTTAATTTGTTTTTACTGCAATTTTTTTAAACTTCTAAACATCGCACATTTTCAATTTTTACACCGTCAAATGGGGAAAAAATGCAATTTTTTTTGTAAACTATATCGCAATTTTTTTTCAAAACTGTATCGCAATTTACTCATTTTTAGGTGCGTTCGTAATTATATAAATACGTACCACCTATAGTCGTTGTTCAGTCTATCTGTCCGCATAACAGAGCAAAAACCAACCAACCGAATGGTCTGAAATTTTAAATACATAATTTTTGTAAAATTTTGTCGAGTAATTTCAAATTTTGTGAAAATCGGATGCATAATTTAATTACAGGGACAGTCAAAAGTTTTCTGTTACATTACGGCCAATGGGAAAAAGTTATTGCAAGTGCATTTTAATGATGTTATAGCCTTTCGAACAGAATGAAATTGATATGCACTTATGAAGTGCACTAAAATATACATGCAAGCTGTGCAAAAAATATTTATAAAACTAGTTATAGTACGAACGCACCTCATTTGCCACGTTTGACGAGCAATTTCTAACTTGTGTATGGTTAATTTCCAAGCATGAAATTTTTTTTAAAGACATCTATCTATATTGTAAGCAGACGGCTATCAAAGATAAATTCATTTCGGCTTAAATTAATATAAGTAGTTCAGCCTTTGTTTCCGGCTGATATTCCATAACGAAATTAAAACTTCATCAATAAAATAATATAAATAAAACAGAAATTTAACAGCCATGCAATCAAACTACGCGCTTAAACAACTGAACTGATCTGAGTTTAAACAGAATGCTGCAAGTAACGAAATATTTGGCAATATTTCGGCTATTAACTCATACGAAAGTATCGCTTTTAATAAATTTCAAAACATTTTTTGAATGCAGAACTGATACTTTAAAATAAAAAGGCTTTTTGGTGTTAGGGGGCAATCTAAAAATATTAAAAAAAATAGTTTTCCTGATATTCTGTAATCCAGAATAGCCGATTTGATCTCATTTTCAACTGTGGTATGCATTTTGAAAACTTAATTCATTTTTAACAGTTTCCAACAAAGTTGAAAAGTGTTTATGACTTGCCCTGAAATTTTTGTATGTTATTGAAATTCCCCATCGCACGATCTCTATTTAAAATGAAATTTGTAGCATGTATAGTTCATTTACATCACCATACAGGGACAATCAAGAGTATTCCGTTACATAACGGCCAATGGAAAAAAATCGTTTCAAATGTTTTTTAAGGATGTTGCATCCTTTCAAACATAATAAAATTGATATGCATTTATGAAGTGCACTAAAATATGCATTATGTTGGACATGCGGTGCAAAGAATAATTATTATTCATTTACAGGGCCCCACAAAAGAATTTCGTTACATAATGGTATAAGGGGGAAATTGTTTGCGTCGTATTTTAATTATTTTAAACTATTTCATATATAATGAAATTGATATACATCGCTGAGGACTACTACAAGAAATTCCATGTATAATATGAAGTGCATAGTATTTACAGGGGCACACTAAAGATTCCAGATATTATATTGTATCCGAAGTACTGTATATTAGCGATGATTGCTGGAAGTGCATTTTTAATTATGATATGCGTTTTTAGGTTTCACTAAATTATGCATCCTATGTGGTGTGCATAAACGCTATAGTTCATATACAGGCGCAAAAGAATTCGTAAGGGTCTGAGTATGAGCGTAAATTGCTTAAAGGTAGTTATTACATGAGTTATGCATTTTTACGCTGAGCTACGTTTAGTTTACTAAGACATGTTTGAAGAATATAGATAAAATGATATACAGGGTCACGCAAAGAATTGGATACCTGGCCGTCTATGGAAGATAATTTCTGGAAGTATGATTTCGGTAGTTTTTAAGAAAGTTTTGGTTTGAATTAAGTTTTAGCTAAATAGTGGCGTGTGATAAAGGAAATAAGTAAAATACAGAGATGTACAAAAGTATTCAAGTATGTTTCCCCTATTAGTATAAATTGCTGAAAGAGAAATTTCAAGGCTGTTATGCGTTTTCTTGCTAAACTAAATTATCGCATTATCTATACTCCTATTATAAAGAGGAAAAAATTGTTTATTTGTAGGAAGTAAGCTCTGGAACTACCGAACCGATTCCAAAAGTAATGGTATCAAAATGATGGTGTTAGTCCAACTTAGAACATAGGCTATATCTTATGTCCGTGCCACTACCCCAAAGGGGGTGTCGGAGCAAAAAAGGTTCTAAAAATGCGATTTTAGTGTTACTGAAGGGCCTAGAAATATGAAATTTTGAATAGTAGTTACTTATAAGATATAAATGATGTCTAAGAACAGTTCTTAAACAATTCAATATTTTAAAAGGGGTCAAAATGCACAAAAAGCGTTCTAAAAAACGTTCTAAATGGTAGTTTCTACACAATCTCAGGAAATACCAAACCAATTTAAAAAATATTGGTGTCAAAATGATGGTGACAACGCTTGCTCCAAGATAGGCTATGTTTTATGTCGGTGGCACTACCCCAAAGGGGGTGTAGGAGAAAATAACGTTCTAAAAATGCGATTTTAGCGTTACTGAAGGGCCTAGAAATATGAAATTTTGAATATTAGTTATAAGATATAAATGATGTCTAAGAACAGTTCTTAAACAATTCGAAATTAAAAAGGGGTGAAAATGCACAAAAAGCGTTCTAAAAAACGTTCTAAATGGTAGTTTCTACACAATCTCAGGAAATACCGAACAGATTTTTAAAATATT
The DNA here is from genome assembly GCA_963932465.1 of Maratus speciosus. Taxonomy (NCBI): domain Eukaryota; kingdom Metazoa; phylum Arthropoda; class Arachnida; order Araneae; family Salticidae; genus Maratus; species Maratus speciosus. The sequence goes on from OZ010792.1 coordinate 39,803,151, forward strand.
GGTGTCAAAATGATGGTGACAACGCTTGCTCCAAGATAGCCTATGTTTTATGTCGGTGTCACTACCCCAAAGGGGGATGCAGGAGCAAAAAACGTTCTAAAAATGCGATTTATGTGTTACTGAAGGGCCTAGAAATATGAAATTTGAAATATTATCTACTTGTTAGATATAAAGAATCTCTAAGAACAGTTCTTAAACAATTCGAAATTTAAAAGGGGTGAAAATGCGCGAAAAGCGTTCTAAAAAACGTTCTAATGGTGGTTTCTACACAATCTCAGGAAATACCAAACCAATTTAAAAAATAATGGTGTCAAAATATTGGTGTCAAAAGGACGGTGACAACCCTTGCTCCAACATAGGCTATGTTTTATGTCGGTGCCACTACCCGAAAGGGGGTGCAGGAGCAAAAAACGTTCTAAAAATGCGATTTTTGCTTTACCGAAGGGCCTAGAAATATGAAATTTGAAATATTAGCTACTTATTAGATATAAAGGATTTCTAAGAACAGTTCTTAAACAATTCGAAATTTAAAAGGGGTGAAAATGCTCGAAAAGCGTTCTAAAAAACGTTCTAATGGTGGTTTCTACACAATCTCAGGAAATATCAAACCGATCTAAAAAAATAATGCCGTCAAAATGATGGTGACAACCCTTGCTCCAACATAAGCGATGTTTTATGTCGGTGCCACTACCCCAAAGGGGGTGCAGGAGAATAACGTTCTAAATTGCGGCTTTTGCGTTACGGAAAGGCCTAGAATCGTGAAATTTGGAATGGTAGTTAGTTATAAGATATCAATGATCTCTAAGGACATTTCCTAAAAAAATCGAAATTTAAAAAGGGGTCAAAATGCGCAAAAAGCGTTGTAAAAAAACGTCCTAAATTGCGATTTCTGTGCAATCTTAGGAAGTACTGAACCGATTTCAAATATAATGGTGTAAAAATGATGGTGACACCTCTTTCTCCAAGATAGGCTATATTTTATGTCTGTTTCCACTACCCCAGAGGAGATGCAGGAGCAAAATGCGCGAAAAGCGTTCTAAAAACGTTCTAAATTCCGATTTGTCGGCAATATCTCAGGAAGAATGAATCTGATTTCAAACGTAATGGTAGGAAATTGATGCTGGCAGCCTCGGCTCTAACATAGACGCTATTTTATGTCGGTATCACTATCATCAAGACGTTGGAGGAGCAAAAAAGCGTTCTAAATTTCGATTTTTGTGATCGGTAGGGGCTAGCAACTTAAAATTAGGCAAGGTACATATTTATTAGATATAAATTATCTTTAAGAACAGTTTCGAAAAAAATGGAAATTTAAAAAGGGGTGAAAATGCGCGAAAAGCATCCTAAAAACGTTCTAAATTGCGATTTCTACTCAATCTAAGGAAATACCAAAGCTATTTCAAAAGCAATGGTTGCAAATCAATGGTGACAGTCCCTGCTATAACATAGGTTATATTTTATGTTGCTGTAACTACCATCTGAGGGTTGCAAAAGCAAAACATGTTCTAATTAGCGTTTTTTGCACAACTGAGGGGTCTAACACTTTGAAGTATGGCATGGTATTTACTTACAAGATGCAACTGCTTTCTAAGAACAGTCGAAAGAAAATTCCAAATTAAAAAAAATGAAGTGAGTGAAAAGCGTTATAAATTACAATTTTTAAGCAAACTTATAAATTACAAAACCGATTTAAAAAATAATGATGACAAATTTTGATGATAGAACCTGCTCAAACATCAGCTATATTTTATGTCTGTTCCACTACCACCAGAGGGTTGCAGGAGCTAAAAACTTTCTAAATTGCGATTTCTGTGATACTGAAAAGGCTAGAAACATTAAATATGACATGGTAGTTACTTATAAAATATAAATGCCCTCGAAGGAACGTCGAAAATAAATTCGAATTAAAAAGGGGTGAAGCGAAGGGGAGGTGCGAAAAGCATTCTATTAAAGTTCTAAATTACGATTCTATGCAATTTCAGGGAATATAAACCGATTATGAAAGTAATATTTGCGAATCAATGGTAACAGTCTCTTATCCTACACAGGCTATATTTTATGCCGGTGATTCTACCACCTGGGATTCACAGGAACAACAAACGTTCTAAAAAAGGGCTTTAAAAGCTTTTTAAATTACGTTTCTGTGGAATATTAGGAAATAACAAACCGATTTCAAAATTAATGTTGGCAAATTAATGGTGACAGTTCCTGTTTCAACATAGCCCTTTATGTTGAGAGAGGGGGTAGGACTTGGAATTTGACATGATGGTTAATTTTAAGATGTAAGAAGATGGTTTCTAAAAAATTCAAAACTTCAAATGAATACTGAAATGAGCGTATAAATTGAGCATAAAAGTTTCAAAATATTTTCTAAATTATCATTTATTTAGTTTTATTTAATTTTATTAATTTAAGTCTCATTTGTGCCTAATGCAGTGTAATAATGATGTTTAATCAAACTGTGTTTTAAATAGTAATTTTTGAATTATTCCTAAAAGTAATAAGTACCTTTTAATAAAAAAAAACCTTTTAATAAAATAAAATATTACCTTTTAATAAAATAAAAATTTAGTTAGTACCTTTTAATAAAAATTAGACATATAAATATCACTTGGCATATTTCAAATATTACGCGAGCAAGCCGCGGGATTTGCTAGTGTAGTATATATAACAAACTAAAGATCAAATACAGGGCTGTGCAAAATAATTGGAATACATATTTGGCTATGGATAGTAACTACTGAAACAAGTTTTTCAAATATTTTATACGTTTTCTAAAATATTTATTTAGGTATCTTATTTACCCTATTTCCCTAAATAACAAAGTTTTGTTAAAGTATTCAGGAAGTATTGGAAAGTGTTTCATAATCTATGTTTAATGCGTGATTTTTCTTTCTTATTTGTGTATTACACGATGATGTATAAATTGTGTAGATTATATACAGTGATTGCAGGAAAGAATTCACACATATTACAGACTATACACAGAAATTGCTGAAAATGAATTTTCCACTGCATTACATGTTTTTAAATTGTTTATTTAGATATATCATTTCATTGTATGAAAAAAATAAAACTTCTTAACAATATTATGATAGTGTTGGAACGTGCTTAATAATCTAGGTCTGATACATGACTTTTCATTCTTGTTTAATCAAGAAACGAACAAATGATGACTAAAGAGCAATCTTACATAATCTTTATTCAATTAAAACTTAAAAAAGCTCTCAGGTTGATGTAAAAATTGATATTTTAATTTTTAGTTGATTAGCAATTAGTTTCTCGTGACTTCGTTCTTTATCACGTAATATTTAAATAAAATCAACGTTACTCATTAAGTGATTCCTACACTCCGACTATAAAAGGTATCTCGATTATAGAAGCTAAAAAAAAAAGTACGAAATCCCTGTGCTTGTCTTTTGTGTGAATAATCTATAAATACAATAATTCCTTCCAAGTTAAAATTTAAAATTTCATTTCGGTTTAAAAATAACAGGTAACCCTTGCTACACGAGATAAAGTCGATCAATGTACTATCTAGTATCTATACAGAACGTAGATGAAAATAATTTTTAACTTAAAACTCATTTTCTATTTTAATTTTCTGTTTAGTATATTTTTCTATATTACCTAGCAAGTACATCAAAAAGCATTTTTGGTACATCCGTGTGCCATCGGTCAATTGCGAAAAATTTCACTCTTTATAACCGCTAGCAACCTTTGTGATTCTGATTATTTCAGTGTTTAGGCGAATAGTTCAACTACCTATCTGATAAAATCCTGTTTTATTTATTTACTTTGTGAAGTTTTGATTTCTTTGGCAATTTAGTTATGGAATATTAAGCAGAAAAAAATAAATACTGGATTATTTACATTGTTTTAAGTGCAAATAAATAATTTTCTCTTTTACTGCGAAAATTAAAAAAAAATCGAAAATACGCAAAATTTAAATTTTTGCACAGTCGAATAGAAGAAAATGTACTTTCAAATGCTATGTGTTTGAAAATTGTATCTCAATTTGCTGACTTTTATGCAAATAATACATACGAAAGATTAACATCTTCGTAATTGAGTTGCACGCAAATTTAAAATTATTCATGCTTGAAAATTTATTTAAATTCCATAAAAAATGAGCAAATTGAGATACAATTTTCAAACACATTACATTTGAAAGTACATTTTTTTCCATTCGACGGTCTAAAAATTAAAATTTTGCGTATTTTAGAATTTCAAAAAAAAATTGCAGTAAAAGCGGAATTTATTTGTCAGGTATTGCCACCGACAATATGACGTAAGCGTTATTCACGGATGTGTTTTTGCTTTTTAATATAAATAAATTTTAAAACAAGAGTCTTATTTTTCAAAACAAAAAATTCCGAAGACAATTTAAAAATATATAAACATTGTGCAAAGTTACATAACTTTATATTTCCTTGAGATTTAAATATGACAATTTTTAGTTATGAAAACCGACATGTTTTTGTTTTATAATATAGATTTTCTTGGAGCCCTTATTCCTCCCCGTCATACTCTCACATACTTGCTTGGAATAACTTACGATGCCTAATTCCAACACTAATCTAGAACTCATCAACCGTCTTAACCCATTTATGCCTAGCGTCTCATTTTTGTGACGCTTCAATTTTTTAATAAATTTTTATAATTTTCATCTTCGTTATCTATAAATGTCTTTATCTGTTACCGAAAGATGACAGCATAAGATGGATATTTATTTGTTTAAATGAAGGCTATTTTCGGAGTTTATAGATGTTTCATTTTTCAAGGTGGAGTAATGTAAAAAGTCCTTCCGGCCACTGCAAGAGGAAGAGGTAGCTTTCCTATTCCTTATTTTTAAAGTGCTAGCTTATACTATTCAAACACACGAAGCTCAAATTTGTGGAACCCGATTATAGAAGATTTAATACTAATTTTTATCAATACTGAATGTGAATGAGAATTTCGCGAAATTAGTCAGCTATATCCAAACTGGTTTTATTTAAAGTGACTTATATTTGGTCGCCAAATTCGGCGATATCTTGAAGTGCCCGCCATTTTAAAACAACATGATGCGTGAAGCTAACCAATGAACTTACTCGAGGCCTTACTAATTCTTGTGCACATGCTCACTCACATTGGAATGCTGTCGCAGGCAAAAAGGCAGATTTTTCAAAATGTCATCCATGTTAGAAATTCAAAGTGCTATATTTCAACCATTTTTAAAGACAAAGGCAAAACAAAAAATGCTCCGGAATCGTTGTATCAAGGTCAAACACTTAAGAAAGAAATCTTTTTCAGTTTCTATTTTTTTTATACCCCATTTTAAATTTAAATTAAACAAAAGTTAATGGCTGCCATTTTTAAACAAGATGGCGAATGAAGCTGGCCAGCTAACTTGGTCGAGACATTACGATACACTATCCACATGTCTTCTTACATCGAAATAGGCTAATAAATACGCGTGTTATCACGTGAGAAATATCAGATAGTTTCAAGATGTCAGCCATGCTAGAAATTCAAAGTGCTATAATTCAACCATTTTTTAAGATATATACGAAACAAAAACTGCTCCGGAATCTTTGTATCAAGGACAAACACATAAAAAAATCTTTTTCATTTTTCAATTTTTTGATAACTCATTTTAAATTTAAAATTACAATTTTTTTTAATGGCATCCCTTTTGAAACAAGATGGCGAATGAAGCTGGCCAATATACTATGGCCAATATACTGGCTGGCCAATATACTGCTGGCCAATGTACTATATACTATGCACATGCCTTCTCGCATCCAAATCTGTTAATAAATACGCGTGTTATCGCGTGACAAAAATAAAATCGTTTCAAAATGTCAGCCATGCTAGAAATTCAAAGTGCTCTAACTTAGCCTTTTTTAAAGTAGAGGCAAAACAAAAATGCTCCGAAATCTTTGTATCAAGGAAGATATATAAGATCATATAAGAACAAAATCTTTTTCAATTTCTAATTTTTTTGTACCTCATTTAAAATTTAAAATGTTTTTTAAGTTTTTAAATGGCCGTCAATTTGAAACAAGTTGGCGGATGAAGCTGGCCAACGAACTCGGGCCAGACATTGGTATGTACTATGTACAAACCAATTTATATCCAAATCGGTTTATAAATACGCCTATTATCGTGAGACAAAATTCACACCGTTTCAAAATGTCAGCAACACTAGAAATTCAAAGGGCTATAGCTCAGCCGTTTTTTAAGATATGGACGAAACAAAAAATGCTCCGCAATCTTTGTATCAATATCAAACTCATAAGAAAAAAATCTTTCTCAATTTCTAATTTTTTTTGTACCTCCTTTAAAAATTTTAAATAAAAAAAAATTAAATGGGCGCGATTTTGAAACAAAATGTCGGATGAAGCTGGCCAACGAACTCGGTCGAGACATTGGTATGCACTATGTACACGCTAAATTACATCCAGATCGGTCCATAAATACGCCTGTTATCGCGTTTCAAAATTCAGATCGTTTCAAAATGTCAGCAACACTAGAAATTCAAAGTGCTGTAACTCAGCCATTTTTTAAGATATAGATGAAACAAAAAATGCTCCGGAATCTTTGTATCAAGGTCAAACACATAATATTGAATTTTTATTGTGAAATCACGGCAGTTAAATAACTGAGCTTCTCTTCATGAATTATATTTAGAAAATAATGTTTTCCCTTTTAACATCTTCACAAAAAAGGAGAAAGATAAAATTGGCATGCTCCTACCTTTATTTTCAGCGTTGATTAAATCCGCGTAAGGTAATCCAACCTGCTATAAAAATCCAAAGTGAATCAGCATGAAAATATTCCACTCAGTAACAAAAGAGGGCACAGGATCACAGGACTACACTATTTAATTAAAAGCACATAGATAAAGTTAAAATTAAATTTACATTCAAAGTTATATATTTAATTAACATATATCTTTAAGGTTTTTCAGAGCGCAGACACACTGCGTGTTTTGCTTAGGGCATACATTTAGAGACTGACTAAAAAAGGAAGAAAAGTTTTCAGTTCATTAGTCTTTCTTATTGCATCTCGTTGTGCAACACTTTTATGTATACCAGATGTTGGAAATTCCTTTTTTTTTTCTCTCTCTGCACGGGAAAAGAGGGAAATGGGTAGTTGCTCTTCACTCAGATAAAATAAGATTTCATCTATCAAATGCAATCTTGAAACACAGCTGTAATTATTTCACCATGTCTTGCAATTTCGGTAAATCATTATTCAATTTCTAACACCCCTGCTTGATTTCTGAAGTTGCAATAGTTCTTAAGTTCAAGTTGTCTCTGTGTTTGATAAAGTCAGGTTTGGGAAGGGGCTTCGTAAAGATGTCTGCAGTCATTTCCTTACTGGGACAATATTCTAATTCTATGATTCCCTTCTCTCGTAAATCTTTAATTGAATTAAATTTGATATCCACGTGCTTTGTTTTTGAATGATGTTTATAATTTTGAGTCATCTTGATGCATGACACATTATCCTCATACAGAATAATTGGTAGGTTTTGGTTTAAATCTAGATCCTTCAATAGCTTTATCAACCATATGGTTTCTTGTGCTGATGTGGCTGCGGAAATATACTCAGCCTCAGCAGATGATAATGCAACTGAGTTTTGCTTTTTTGTTGACCAGGAAATCGCTGCATTTCCTAATTTACTTAAATTTCCTGTGGTTGATTTTCGATCACTTTTATCTCCTGCCCAATCTGAATCTGCAAATGTCGTCAGAATCGGATCATATTCGTTGCTTATAACTAATTTTAATTCTTGTGTTGTTTTTAAATATCTTATAACCCTCTTGACTGCCCTCCAGTCTTTTTCTCTTGGTTTCTCATTTCTGCGACTAAGGATGTTAATAGCCGCTGAAATATCTGGACGAGTTATCGTAGCTATGTATAGCAATGCCCCTATGGCTTGTCTATACTTATGATTATTAGGTAGTAAATTTTCATCTTCATCTAAGTTTAAGTAACCTGCCTCCATCGGAGTATCACAAGGTTTAGAGTCCTTTAAATTAAATTTTTCAATCAGTTCTTTTATTTTATTTTCCTGATCGAGTGCATAAGTTCCTTCTTTAATTCTTTTTATGTTTATGCCTAAGTAGTAATTTACCATACCTAAATTTTTCACTTCGTATTCTTTACTAAGTTGTTTCATTATTTCATTTATTTCCTTAGTATCTCCTGAAATTAACAGATCGTCGACATAAATGATGATATAAGTTTTATTTCCGTTAGTTTCTCGTGTGAAGAGACATGGATCAGCGGTGCTTTGCACAAAACCTAGTTTGTTTAAACTTTCAGCTAATTTAATATTCCATGCTCTTGCTGCTTGTTTTAGGCCATATATAGCCTTTCTTAGCTTACATACTTTATTTTCTTCACCCGGTTTAATATGTCCTTCTGGTTGCGACATATAAACAACTTCTTCTAAATTTCCATGGAGAAACGCGGTTTTAATATCTAAATGGTTTACATTTAAGTTTTTGTGAGCTGCACACGCTAGAAATGCTCTTAGCGTTGTATAGGCTACTACTGGTGCAAAGGTTTCATAATAGTCACTACCAAATTTTTGAGAATAGCCTTTCGCTACCAAACGCGCTTTGTATTTATTAATTTCTCCATTTGAATTATATTTAACCGTAAAAACCCACTTATTTCCAATTACTTTTACGCCTGGTGGAGGATCAACTAGATCCCAAGTGTTATTTTTTATTAATGAAGCAATTTCTTCACTAGTTGCTTCGTACCATTGGTTTTTCTCATGTGGATTGTTTAGATTTTTAATATCTTCGAAATTTTTCGGCTCTATAATTTTATTTTCTTTAGTAATGTATGCGAGTCTGTCTGGTGGAACACCTCTATTCGATCTTTGTGATCTTCTAGGTTCATTTGTTGTATTTTCCTCACTGTCTGTTTGTTTTTCTTCCTGCATACTTATTATAATTTCTGAGGAATTTTCCCCTGCTTTTTCGGGTTGTTTCTGAACTTCGCTATCATTTTTCAGATTTAAATTTGGTGTTGTGTTTGAATTAAAGTTTTCTAGAAATCTGACGGTTCTTGCTCGTATAATTTTATTATTACCAGTATAGATCCTATAACTTTTAGATCTATTGTCGTAACCGACAAAAATTCCTTCAATCGCTTTATCATCAAGTTTTCCTCTTTGGGATTTGTCGAGATAAGCGTAAGCTTTGCAGCCAAACATTCTAATGTTGCTTAAATCCGGTATTTTATTTGTCCATAATTGGTATGGAGTAGAATTGTGAGCTTTCGTGGGGAGTCGATTAGTTAAGTATACCGCTGTATTTAGAGCTTCACCCCAAAACTTCTGAGGTAGTTTCGCTTCCGATAACAGGCATCGCGTCATTTCAACTAGTGTACGATTCTTCCTCTCCGAAACACCGTTTTGAGCTGGAGAATTTGGCACGGTTAGCTGATGGTGTATACCTGCTTCTTTTAAGTAATTTTCTATCTCATCACTGGTATATTCCCCGCCGTTGTCAGTTCTTAATTCCTTTATATTGCGACCGAATTTATTTTTCGTTATAGCTACGTACTCTTTTAGTTTAGTGATGACTTCACTTTTCTTTGATAAAAGAAATACCATTGTAAATCTACTGAAATCATCAGTAAATGTGAGAAAGAATTTCTTTCCTCCCATACTTTCTGTTGGCATCGGGCCATATACATCAGAATGAACCAAATCGAGAATTTTACTAGCTTTGTTTGTAGCTTGTTTAGGATACGGAGCATTCGTTAATTTACATTTTATGCAACTTTCGCATATTACTTCATGTTTACAATTTTCCATATTAAAACCTGTTGCTAAACTTTTAGTTTGCAGTTGCTTTAAAGCATTTATATCTCTGTGTCCGAATCTCCTATGCATGAGTTCAATACAGTTTTTATTCTTGCATTGATGAGCTAAATTCGCATAGTTTACTTGTTTATGTTTGTAAAGGTCTACTTCATATAAATTACCTTTAATTTTCCCTTCTATAAAGGTTATGCCGTTTTGGATTAATTTACAGGTTTCGTTTTCAAAAATGAGTTTACACCCATGCTTCACTGCTTTATTAACAGACATTAAATTTGACTGTATTTCTGGCACGTACAAAACTTCATTTAAAGTAATGTCGTTTGATTGTGTTTGTAATTTTATTGTGCCTGTCCCGTGTGAAGCAAGAATTTTTCCGTTTGCAATCGTGACTGTGTTCTTATTATTTGTATCAATGTCACTGAATAGGTTTATGTCGTTACAAAGGTGTGAAGAGCTCCCTGAATCAATTATCCAGGTAGATTTATTTTCAATGTTCGCGTAAAAGGAACAATTGTTTTGAGACACCTTTGTATCTAAAGTGGTTTTGTTTTCTTTGCTACTATTCCCCAGAGTCTGTGTGTTTGTTTGTACTTCTACTTCCGGAGTGATTTTGTTCGTTTCAGAACATAATGCAGCATTCTGTCTCCCTTTATTCATTGTTTGGTTTTTAGAATTTGAATTTTTATTCTTAAGGAACCAACAATTTAATTTTATGTGATTTCGTCTTTTACAATATGTACAAAACATATTTTGTTCTTGTTTGCGATATTGTGGCTTAGTATTATTACTTTCTTCTATCTTCAATAGAAGAAAGTATTGTAATCGAAATTTTTTTCGACTTCCGGTTTTCGACGGATTTGCATGTTTTAGGGGTCAGAGATTCCAAAAAACATGTTTATAGAAAATGTCTGTCTGTCTGTGTGTCCGTCTGTCCGTCTGTCCGTCCGTCCGTCTGTCCGTCCGTCCGTCTGTCCGTCTGTCCGTCTGTCCGTCTGTCTGTCGCCATTGTACCATCAAAAAGTGTATGAAGTTATGTATAGAATTAAACCAAAATTTTATTATAAGTTTTTGGCTATGGCAAGCAGGTCCTCCCGGAATTTGGAAAAAAATCGCCGGTAGGGGGCGCTGATATAACAATTTTTGTTCGATTTTGAATATTGTACCATCCAAAAGTGTATGGAGTTATGCATAGAATTGAACCAAATTTTTAGTTTAAGTATTTGGATATGACAAGCAGGTCCTCCCTGAATTTGGAAAAAATTCGCCGGTAGGGGGCGCTGTAAATGCGTTTTTTGTGCGATTTTGAATATTGTACCATCGAAAAGTGTATGGAGTTATGCATAGAATTGAATCAAATTTTTATTTTAAGTTTTTGGCTATGGCAAGCAGGTCCTCCCTGAATTTGGAAAAAATTCGCCGGTAGGGGGCGCTGTAATAGCGATTTTTGTGCGATTTTGAATATTGTACCGTCCAAAAGTGTATGAAGTTATGCATAGAATTAAACCAAATTTTTATTTTAAGTTTTTGGCTATGGCAAGCAGGTCCTCCCTGAATTTGGAAAAAATTCGCTGGTAGGGGGCGCTGTAATAGCGATTTTTGTGCGATTTTGAATATTGCACCATCGAAAAGTGTATGAAGTTATGCATAGAATTGAACCAAAAAAATTTTTTAAGTTCTTGGCTATGGCAAGGAGGTCCTCCCTTAATTTGTAAAAAAATCGCTCGTAGAGGGCGCTGTAATAGCGATTTTTGTACAATTTTTGTGCCATTTTGAATATTGTACCGCCGAAAAGTGTATGAAGTTATGCATAGAATTGAACCAAATTTTATGTGTTTATTTTTGGTCATGTCACGAAGGTCCTCCCTGAATTTGGAAAAATTCTGCCGGAAGGGGGCACTATAATTGCGATGTCTGTACCATTTTCATTATTGTACCATCGAAAAGTATGAAGTTATCCATATAATTGAACAAAATTTTTTGTGCATGTTTCTGGCTATGGCAAACAAGTCCTCCCTGAACTTGAAAAAATTCCGAAAGAAGGGGGCGCTATAATTCCGATCTCTGTGCCATTTTCATTATTGTACCATCGAACAGTGTATAAAATTATGCATACAATTGAACCAAAATGTTTGTGCTTGTTTTTGGCTTCGGCCAACAGGTTCTCCTTGAATTTGGAAATATTGCGCGGTAAAGAGGCTCCGTGCTAGCGATTTTTGTATACTTTTCTTTATTTTTCGTTGTTCTATTGTGCATCGGCGGCTCATGCAGCGGCGGGAACTCGCTTCCTGCTATGCCGGCTATTCGCAAACAGCTGATAACGACAGAATAAGGAAAAATTAATAATTTTTACAAATATCATGATATAGATTAACTCGTTTTTAGTCCGTTTAATTGACTTGAGCAGAAATTTAAGATGAAAATCAAAGTTGGTATAGTATTGAACTAATAATATTGAAGTATTAACATGTGTAACTAGGTTTTGAAATATTAAGATAGAAGAAAGTTTTGGGATTGGCACATCCAACTAGTTTTTTTCTGCTTTGTACGCATTTTCGCGCGACGTATTATTCGAGCTATCTTGTCTCCTTTGATACTCATCGGTCAATTTTCCTTTTATAAATTCAGAGTTTAACTCCTCTTCATTTCTCGCTTCAAGTGCGATAATCAAAGTATCATAACTCGGTGGGAGGGAGCATAAAAGTAACGCGGATAAATGCGTGTCCTTAATTTCTTCCCCTATCGCCTTTAATCTGTCGGCTGTTTCTAGTATTTTTACGATATGACTTATCATATCTCCGTTTTCCCCGAGTTTTATACTGTATAACTTTCTGAGTAAATATAATTTGCTCGAAAGGTTTGCGCGCTCGTGTATAGTTTTTAAAACATTCCAAGTTGTCTTGGCTGTCGTTTCATTTTTCACATAAATAAGTTGTGAGTCTTCTAAAGTTAATATAATTGTAGCCCTAGCACGATTATCTCGCTTAGTCCACTCAGTAGTTAGTGGTGTTGGGGGGTCATCCTGTGTATAATTAAATAAATCTTCCCTCATTAGGAGCATCTGGGTTTTAAAACTCCATTGGGCATAGTTATGCGGATTTAATTTTTCGATATTAAAGGTTTCTTTTAGGGAGGAGGCCATTGTTTTATCTTTAAAAGGTTTCTTTTATTTTAGTTTCTTAACTTTCAAGAGTTTTCGTTTATTTTCATTTATTGTCACAATAGTTTAAATAGAAGAGAGCGGTAACTTGCCGTGTTCACAGCCTTCAGTCAGTCTCATAATCTATTGAATTTTTATTGTGAAATCACGGCAGTTAAATAACTGAGCTTCTCTTCATGAATTATATTTAGAAAATAATGTTTTCCCTTTTAACATCTTCACAAAAAAGGAGAAAGATAAAATTGGCATGCTCCTACCTTTATTTTCAGCGTTGATTAAATCCGCGTAAGGTAATCCAACCTGCTATAAAAATCCAAAGTGAATCAGCATGAAAATATTCCACTCAGTAACAAAAGAGGGCACAGGATCACAGGACTACACTATTTAATTAAAAGCACATAGATAAAGTTAAAATTAAATTTACATTCAAAGTTATATATTTAATTAACATATATCTTTAAGGTTTTTCAGAGCGCAGACACACTGCGTGTTTTGCTTAGGGCATATATTTAGAGACTGACTAAAAAAGGAAGAAACGTTTTCAGTTCATTAGTCTTTCTTATTGCATCTCGTTGTGCAACACTTTTATGTATACCAGATGTTGGAAATTCCTTTTTTTTTTCTCTCTCTGCACGGGAAAAGAGGGAAATGGGTAGTTGCTCTTCACTCAGATAAAATAAGATTTCATCTATCAAATGCAATCTTGAAACACAGCTGTAATTATTTCACCATGTCTTGCAATTTCGGTAAATCATTATTCAATTTTTAACACATAAGACAAAATCTTTTTCAAGTTCTAATTTTTTTGTACCTCCTTTAAAAATTTTAAATAATAAAAAAAATTAAATGGGCGCGATTTTGAAACAAAATGTCGGATGAAGTTGGTCAACGAACTCGGTCGAGACATTGGTATGCACTATGTACACGCCAAATTACATCCAAATCGGTCCATAAATACGCCTGTTATCGCGTGTCAAAATTCAGATCATTTCAAAATGCAGCAACACTAGAAATTCAAAGTGCTGTAACTCAGCCATTTTTTAAGATATAGATAAAGCAAAAAATGCTTCGGAATCTTTGTGTCAAGGTCAAACACATAAGAAAAAATCTTTTTCAAGTTCTAATTTTTTTGTACCTTATTTTAAATTAATTTTTTTTTTAATTTTAATGGCCGCCATTTTGAAATGGCGGATGAAGCTGGCCAACGAATTCGGTCGAGACATTGATATGTACTATGTACACACCAAGTTACATCCAAATCGGTGCATAAATACGAGAGTTACAGTGTGACAAAGATCATATATGTATATATATATATATATATATATATATATATATATTTCTATATGATAAACGTAAAGAATTTAAATTCAAAGTTAATACATTTACTAATTTTAAATTTTGTCTTCATAATTCTGTACATCGTAATATAATCCTTATTTATTTATATAGAATAAAGTGTTTATGTTCTTCTCATCTAATTAACAATAATATTAAAAAACTAATTTATGATGCATTAAATCATGGTTTAAAAAAAAATCATATATTCTTTAATATATAATTAGTACACATATGATCTTAAAAAACAAATTAACGCATACGTAAATAAAATTACAAAAAATATATAAAATAAGAAAATAATTATAAAAAATTAAAAATTGTAAAATAATAATAAAAAATATTATAGGACGGTTGGATGAGTAGATGTTAGAGTACGGAGGAGTGTGGCGTTGTTTGGATAATACGCAATGGTTAATTATTTTTAAAAAATGGGACATTTGATTTATAACTACGTTGCTAATATACATTTTATAATGGATGTTGATTCGATACTTTTATATGTATAATGCTGTAGTTATATTTATCTATTTATCAATTCATATTAAGTTTATTCATAGTCATTAATATTTAATAAAGTTAACGATTAACTTTTATTTAATTTTTAGCCTACTCAGGACAATATCATAATTTCTAATAGTATACTATCTTAAATGAGAATAAAATGCATAATGAGTGTATTTGTTATACCTAATGCTATTACAGTATGGATTTTAATTTGGTAATTTGTTTTTTTTCATTTTTCGTCTATCCTTTTTAATCTTGTTTCATTTTGAACTTAATTAGTGTCCAATGGTTTATTTCCCGGTTTTCTGTGTGTGATAGTCCCAAATTCATATTCTTTAGCTTTTTTTATGGCTAATATGAAGATGAAACCACACACTTTATTTGTGGAACTTTAGGCAAAGGACCTGAAGATTCTGTATAAGTTCTACAAATATCGATTTTTCTTTTTCTGCTCATTTTATTTTTTATTTATTTATTTATTATGTTTGATGGAAATTTGTATTAATTTTTAATGGTCATATATACATAATGTCATTTTATTCATAATTTCAGTTTTTGTTGTGGTCAGTAATGTTTATTTAATGGTTATATATATATATATATATATATATATATATATATCACATTTGAACGGAGGGTGGTTTAAGGGTCTGGGAGTCATGATCGATGGAAATATACCAAATTTTTTTGGAATCGCTTTCCTCTGAACGGCTGCAATAGGTAGCTTTTTGTAATGAAAGCCTCCTAAAAGTAAGTTTATTTGTGTTTTTTCTATCAAGGATCCAGATAAATAAGTCATAATCTTAGTTTGTAGACTTCTTTGAAATACGTATTTTTTTTAATTGTGAAATTATGTCTTCAAGTTTTTTTATGCATTTTTGTAACGTACAAAATATAGGACGCTAAGCACGAATGAGTACATATTTTTGTTAGCCATTTAGGGTACAGTTATTTATGCAAAATCCTTTTCAAAATGATTATGAAACAAATTGTGTGTAAGCCTCAAATACGATTATTCTTAGTTTATTATTAATAGTTCTTATAATGTTATTAGTCTCGGTAAGCAGTGCTGCACAACCTTTTTGCCAGAAAATTGTTTGCCACCACAAAAATTTAAAAATAACATTTGAATTATTTACTAGTAAAGTTTTTGTGAATTAATTAGGAAAATTATGCTGCATAAAAATGATGGTAATACTGGTGGTCCGCGGGCCACAGGTTGTGCACCCCTACTGTAAAGAAATAAATATATATATTTTTAGTAGGTCATAAAAATACTAATTATAGTATACCGGGTGTCCCAAAAAGGACTGACTGATTTTAAAATTCAATAACTTGTAAACGGTGACAGATATTTAAAAAATTCTTGCAGGAGGGTGATGCATAAGGTCAAAAGTTTTTTTACAGTGATTTTCAATTTTAGTTCGAATTACAAACAATAGATGGCGCTGCGATCAATAGACGCTCAATTCAGGCTCGATTTTTGGTACTTCGTGGCCCGGATGATACATTTCCATCTCCTTTTTCCGCATGAAACAAGAGAAAGGACCAAAAATCGAGCCTGTATTTAGCGACTATTGCTTACAGCGCCATCTATTGTTTGTAATTCGAACTAAAATCGAAAATCACTGTAATAAAACTTTTGACCTTATGCATAAACCTCCTGCAAGAAATTTTTTAATATCTCTCCCCGTTTGCAAGTTATTGAATTTTAAAATCAGTCAGTCCTTTTTAGGACACCCGGTATAATAAAGCCTTTTTTATATACATTTAGACAAAACACATAATTATGCGTATTACTATTACAAGTATTATGCATATTCTCATATTTAGTACGTTTACATTCTATCAAATAAATAGGAAAAAAAATTTAGCGTAATTTTTTTAAGTATTTTTTTCAGTTAATTTTACAACATTTTAAAGTGATTTTACCAAGAAATTTGAGAAAACAACCATTCAGGCACAAATGGGTTAAAAATGTTTTCCCCCCCATGATTAGCGTGCTTTTATCATGACACGACGTCTTTTTCTATTGAAAGCATTAAAAGACTCTGTTGCAAACGAATAATGAAAGTTGGTCCTAGATTTAAAAATTTAAAAAATAATAAAGAAAAAAAAGCAATTTAACAAATTACAACGACCATTTGGAAAAAGATTTTTTTAAAGACTAAAATTTAAGACATAAAAAACCGCACGGAGTTGATCATACATTACGTACGCCATGGATTGCATTTTTCGATACTGTAAATTTTTAAATTTCTACGGAGCTGGTCATTCATTACGTACGCCATGGATTAAATATTAATATTCCTGGGCCAATTTTACATAAAATTTCATTCTTAAACTTCTAAACATCCCACAATATTACTTTTTACACCGTCGTATAGAGAAAAAAATTACTTTTACATAGCTGCCAACTTTTACGCTTTTTTCCTACCACTAAAATTTTATAGCAAATATTGTCTTATTTAATCATCGAAATCTCACGATTAAACAAGGCAAAAATATTTATTACATTTTAGTGGTAGCAAAAAAGCGTAAAAGTTGGCAGCTATGCTTTTAAATGCAATTTGTTTGAAAGCTGTATCTCAATTTGTTTCTGAGTTATAAAATTTTTTTTGTAGTTTTAATTACTTTTTTGTCATAGTGGCAACGGAAGTATTCATCTCTGTTGAAAGTAAAGGGAAATACAGATTACAGTATAGACTAGGGATGCACAACCTTTTTAAGAGAAGGGCCACTTACAAAAATGTTTGGGTTGTCGAGGGCCACATCAGTAACACAGAGAAATTTCTATATCGGGGAGGTGGGGGGGGGTAATAAGTCTTTATTCTTGATGAATAATTAGTTTTTGTCTATAACAAAAATAAACAAACGGAAATAAATAATTGTATGCAGGAATGCAGGCCTTCTTCATATCTGTATGAATAACCATACAACACTTTATAAAGATTAACGATTTCTTCTTGATTAAATGGTAACTTGAAGAAGAAAAATTACACAACATTTCTAAATAATTGAACGTTATTGAAAATTATAAAAAAATATCATTGAAGAATAACGTCATTTAAAATAAAAGAAAACTTATTTTTGAAATAATATTGATGATATAATATACATGATGGACTAATTATGCTATTTTTTCTGTGGACTATTAACAAAACTTGTTTTTTTTTTTCTTTTGTCAATCAAGTGCGACTGATTGACGAAATTCGCGATTTTTTATCAACGACCGTTTGTCAGATTTCGCGGTAATTTTCCATTGCGATTGGCAAAATTTGCTATCTTTTCAACCAACCAGTTTGCGATACCTGCGATAAATCGACGAAATTCGCGATTTTTTTTCAGCGATAAATTTTCAAAATTTGCGATTTTTTTCCACAACGGATCAATGAAAATTGCGATTTTTTCCGCCCCCGATCGAATTATTTCGCGACGTTTTTGTTCTGCGAGTTTTTTCCATGAACGATTGACAAAATTCGCGATTTTTTTTTCTCATGAGTGATTGGTGAATTTTGCAGTATTTTACGTGACGGATTGACAATATTTGAAATTTTTTTCCCACGACCAATCGACGAAACGTAATTTTTTCCTGATATTCATTGGTGTCATTTGCGATTTTTTTTTCGCGCTATAAATTTGCGAAAGTCGCGATTTTTTACGCGCATAATCGATGAAATTTGCGATTTTTTCCTGCGACCAATGGATTTCTATTTCATGATATTTTTTGGGACCGACACACAAAATTAGTAATTTTTTTCCATGAAATATTCACGAAATTCATGATTTTTTTTTTTACGAACGATTGGCAAATTTCACAATAT
Source organism: Maratus speciosus (assembly GCA_963932465.1). Classification (NCBI taxonomy): domain Eukaryota; kingdom Metazoa; phylum Arthropoda; class Arachnida; order Araneae; family Salticidae; genus Maratus; species Maratus speciosus. The sequence goes on from OZ010792.1 coordinate 39,821,815, forward strand.
TTTTGCGACCAAGTGACAAAAGTTGTATTTTTTTCTATCAATTGTCGAAATTCGTGATTTTTTTTCTGAGACAGATTGAAAAATTCGTGATTTTGTTCTCGCGATAAATTGACAAAATCGCGATTTTTCCCCAGCCGATCAACGAAATTTGCAAATTTTCGTACCTCATCGACAAAATTCGCGATTTTTATGTGCCCGATTAACGAAATTCGCGATTGTTAACTGACTCTGACGAAATTTGTAATTTTTCCCACGGCGAATTGACGAAATTTGCAATTTTTTCTCGCGATAAGCTGGAGAAACTCACGATTTTCCGCAGCCGATCAAGAAAGGTTGCAATTTTTCTTCAGCTGACCGACAAAATTTGCAATTTTTCCGCGTCCAATCAATGAAATTCGCGGTTCTTAACTGACTCTGAAGAAATTTGTAATTTTTACGCGACAAATTGATGAAATTCGAGATTTTTTCTCACGATAAACTGACAAAACTCGCTATTTTTCCGCAGTCGATCAAAAAAATTTCCAATTTTTCCGTACCTCATCGACAAAATTTGCGATTTTTCTGTGCCCGATTAACGAAATTTGAGATTTTTCCGCGCCGAATCGACAAAATGCGCGATTTTTTCCTCTCGCGATCAACAAAATTCGAAAATTTTCCTCGCCCGATAAACGAAATTTGCGATTCTTAACTGACTCTGACGAAATTTGTAATTTTTCCCGTGGCGCAAATTAAACAAAATTCCTATTTTTTCTCACGATAAACTGACAAAACTCGCGGTTTTTCCGCAACCGATCAAGGATCACATAATCGAAAAAATTTTTACCGCGATGATCAACGAAATTCTCGATTTTTAACTGACGCTGACGAAATTTGCAATATTTTTCAGCGGCAAATTGTCGAAATTAGCTATTTTTTCTCGCGATAAACTGACAAAACTCGCGATTTTTTCCCAGCCGATCAATGAAATTTGAGAATTTTCTGCGACTCATCGATAAAATTCGCGATTTTTCCGAACTCGATCAACGAAATTTGCGATTCTTAATTGGCTCTGATGAAATTTGCAATTTCTTCCGAGGCAAATTGACAAAATTCGCGATTTTTTCCTGCAACATATGGACAAAAATTGCAATTTTTCCAGTTATAAATTGACGAAATTGTGTCAAAAAACGAAGAAATTGTATAAATTGTGATCGCGGGCCACAGGTTGCGCATCCCTAGTATAGACCAATCAGAAAACGAATAAAATGTGGATTAAACCAATAAAAAGCTTCAGATATGCTTTTGATTTCCTACCCTGACGAGGACAATAACCCTTTTTCCAAATGGTTAATAAAAATTAAGTGTTCTATATATAGTTTTAATTAATAAATCGTAATTCTAGGATCTTTAATTAGCGCGATTTGGTTCATTGATTCAACTAGATCACAGGTTAAATGGTTATAAATTTAGCCTGATATTTATTTATATCCCTTATAAATCAGAATCCTTAAGCAGATTTATGTAAGCGTGAAAAACGGATTTTTTTTTTTTCAATTTTAGAATTCTTGTAACAAAATTTTTCTTTTCTTTTCATACATTTTAATTAATTTTCTATGAAATTATGTTTTTTAAATCACATGCCAATTATGAGTTTTAATTCTCCTAGCATTTAGAATTTTATGCATCAAAAATTTAACACCTTGTTAATCTTTTGTAATTACAAGATTCGTGGTTACAGTTTTTCGAGCATTTTTAACGAGTTAAGTCTAAGCAACAAGGGATCACTTACTTACACAAGGAAAAAATAATTCTATTTTTATCCATATTTCTTTGTAAAAATTATTCATTTTCTCATAGAATTTGGTTAAGCCTTCGATAATTGCTGGGTGGCAATTTAGGGTGTGAAGTCAAAGTATGTAAACATTACTTTAGTGTTCAAAATTCACAGCTTATTTTAATGTATTCCTTTCTGGAAGTTAATTTTATTATTAAAGAAAACTGCGTGGAAAAAAATAATAAAAACGTGTCTAAGTTTGCAAACGTTTAATTGCCTGGTTACCCGAAATTCCCATTAAAACATGTCAACTGGTCTAGATTATTTTTTTTTTCTTTTTCGGAAGTTTTCATTTGTTATCTTCTATGCAAATTTTTAGTAAAGAAAGAAATTCTTTAATTTAGAAGAGCAATTAAAGTAGGATTTGTGATTCAAATATTTAATCTTCTTCAGTTGACATCAACGTAATTTCTGCCGTTGCCTTTAATTAGTGGTCGAAGGAGGATTTAGTAAAAAAAAAAGATTTTTGCATATGGTAGCACCAGATTAATTTACTGTAGGCCAAATCACTAAGTTTTCTGTCTTTTTACACTTTTGCTTCAAAAAGAAAAAAATTCAAATAAATCATGACTGATATCCGAAAACATTTTTTTTTCATGGTTTGAAATTTTGCAGACGATTATCGTCTGCATAGATTTTTCTTTCTGCTTTTAGTTTTTGAAGTCAGTAGATAAACAAACGACTAATTATGCTATGTGTTTTTAGGTAGCTTTCATTACAAAAAGCTACCTATTGCAGCCGTTCGGAGGAAAGCGATTTCAAAACATTTTGGTATATTTTCATCGATCATGACCCCCAGACCTCGAAACCACCCTCCGTTCAAAAGTTGATATATATATATATGATCTTTGTCACACTGTAACTCTCGTATTTATGAACCGATTTGGATGTAACTTCGTGTGTACATAGTGCATACCAAAACCTCGACCGAGTTCGTTGGCCAGCTTCATCCGCCATCTTGTTTCAAAATGGCGGCCATTTAAATTTTTTAAAAAAAATTAAAATTTGAAATGTGGTACTAAAAAATTGAAAATTGAAAAATATTTTTTTCTTATGTGTTTGACTTTGATACAAAGATTCTGGAGCAGTTTTTGTTTCGTCTATACCTTAAAAAATGGCTGAGTTATAGCAATTTGAATTTCTAGCGTGGCTGATATTTTGAAACGACCTGATATTTGTCACACGATAACAGACGTATTTTTTGAATCGATTTGGATGTACCTTGGTGTATACATAATACGTACCAATATCTCGACCGAGTTCGTTCGCCAGCTTCATCCGCCATCTTGTTTCGAAATGGCGACCATTTAAATTTTTTAAAAATATTTAAAATTTTAAATGTGGTACCAAAAAATTGAAAATTGAAAAATATTTTTTTCTTATGTGTTTGACTTTGATACAAAGATTCTGGAGCAGTTTTTGTTTCGTCTATACCTTAAAAAATGGCTGAGTTATAGCACTTTGAATTTCTAGCGTGGCTGATATTTTGAAACGACCTGATATTTGTCACACGATAACAGACGTATTTTTTTAATCGATTTGGATGTACCTTGGTGTATACATAATACGTACCAATATCTCGACCGAGTTCGTTCGCCAGCTTCATCCGCCATCTTGTTTCGAAATGGCGACCATTTAAATTTTTTAAAAATATTTAAAATTTTAAATGTGGTACCAAAAAATTGAAAATTGAAAAATATTTTTTTCTTATGTGTTTGACCTTGATACAAAGATTCTGGAGCAGTTTTTGTTTCGTCTATACCTTAAAAAACGGCTGAGTTATAGCACTTTGCATTTATAGTGTGGCTGATATTTTGAAACGACCTGATATTTGTCACGCGATAACAGACGTATTTATGAACTGATTTCGATGTACCTTGGTGTATACATAATACGTACCAATGTCTCGACCGAGTTCGTTCGCCAACTTCATCCGCCATCTTGTTTCGAAATGACGACCATTTAAATTTTTTAAAAATATTTAAAATTTGAAATGTAGTACCAAAAAATTGAAAATTGAAAAACATTTTTTTTATGTGTTTGACCTTGATACAAAGATTCTGGAGCCTCTTTTTGTTTCGTCTACATCTTAAAAAATGGCTGAGTTATAGCACTTTGAATTTCTAGCGTGGCTGACATTTTGAAACGACCTGATATTTGTCACGCGATAACAGGCGTATTTATTAACCGATTTGGATGTACCTTGGTGTATACATAATACTTATCAATGTCTCGACCGAGTTCGTTCGCCAGCTTCATCCGCCATCTTGTTTCAAAATGGTGGCCATTTAATTTTTTTTTTATTTAAAAATTAAAATGAGGTACTAAAAAAATTGGAAAATGAAAAAGATTTTTTTGTATGTGTTTGACCTTAATACAAAGATTCCGGAACAGTTTTTGTTTCGTCTATATCTAAAAAATGGCTGAGTTATAGCATTTTGAATTTCTGTTGTGGCTGACATTTTGAAACGACTTGATTTTTGTCACGCGATAACAGGCGTATTTGTGAACCGATTTGGATGTAACTTGGTGTGTACATAGTACATACCAATGTCTCAACCGAGTTCATTGGTCAACTTCATTCGCCATCTTGTTTCAAAAGGGCTGCTATTTAAAAAACAAAAATGTAATTTTAAAATGAGTTATCAAAAAATTGAAAAATGAAAAAGATTTTTTTTATGTGTTTGACCTTGATACAAAGATTCCGGAGCAGTTTTTGTTTCGTATATATCTTACAAAAATGGGTGAATTATAGCTCTTTGAATTTCTAGCACGACTGACATTTTGAAACTATCTGGTATTTGTCACGTGATAACACACGTATTTATTAACCTATTTCGATGTAAGAAGGCATGTGGATAGTATATCGTAATGTCTCGACCAAGTTCGCTGGCCAGCTTCATCAACCATCTTGTTTCAAAATGGTGGCCATTAAATTAAATAAGAAATTATATTTAAAGTGAGGTGCAAAAAAATTAGAAATTGAAAAAGATTTCTTTCTTAAGTATTTGATCATGATATAAGGATTCCGGAGCATTTTTTGTTTTGTCTTTATCTTAAAAAATGGCTCAGATATAGCCGTTTCAATTTCTAATGTAGGTGACATTTTGAAAAATCTGATTTTTTGCCTGCGACAGCACTTGTATATATCAACCGATTCCGATGTGAGTGAGCATGTGCACAGGAATTACTAAGGTCTCGACCAAGTACACTCGTTAGCCTCATCCACCATGTTGTCTTAAAATGGCAGGAACTTCAAGATATCGCCGAATTTGACAACCAAATATAAGTTACTTTAAATAAAAGCAGATTGGGTAAAGCTGACTAATTTCGCGAAATTCTCATTCATAATGATTTAGTATTAATAAAAATTAGTATTGAATCTCCTATAATCGATTTTCACTAAATTGAGCTTCGTGTGTTTGAATAATATAAGCTTGCTTTTTAAAAATAAGGAATATGAAAGCTACCTCATCCTTCCGGCACTGGCCGGAAGGACTTTTCTTCAATTCCTATTATTAGTTCACACTCTCCCTATATTTATTTATATATATTGTGCGACCTTCGGTAAAACGTGGTAGCGAGCCGGTCAAGGCTTGTTTTCGAAGGGGAGTGAATCAAATTACAACTCAATTTATGAAGAAATAAATAAATGACATTTATTAATTAAAATGACAAAGTTGATTTTTCGAGATGAGAGTTATTTCAGATTGCTCCTACGTCACAAATAATTTGTTTACGTACGTTACGAGGAAAATAGTCTTATTGAAAGGTGGCAGCCTTAAAATATAATTCTAAATAGTCCAGTAAGAGATTGTTCAAATATCGCTTAGTCTGTACGGTCTTTGACGATCTATGGTAATATATAGTCCAGGCTGGGAGATCTAATCTCCCGTCGTTCACCAAAGTAAGTACGAGGATTGCAGACGCGGTCTGCTTTGCTGCTCTCAAGGTGAGAAGGTAAAATGAAAACTGGAGAATCTAATTCTGCGTAACAAAACCTCAGCGCAAGTACTGCAAGTCCAACTTGCCACTTCGCCTCCCTGTCATTAACTAACTACTCATTGAGGACTCTTTTCTGAGTTCTAAAAATTGTCTTTTCTTTGGCGTCGAGGGTTCAGCCAATCCTTGTTCTTCCTGTTTCTGATTTGCTCATGAGCTTTTAGCTAGGCTACACCTTAATTTCCCACGCTCTGGAGACCATATGCCTCAAAGTGAAAGTCGGAAATGATCACAGGGATAGCTTGTAGGCTTTGCGAATTCAGTGCCTTTGCAGGCTGTCTCGTCCCTGAAATTGATCACTGACCAGCGATCGCTCATCTGGTCATCTCGACTAAGTGCTACTGTCACAGCTGTCTAGTCTGGAAGATAGATTATAATCATCTAAGCTTCAGATGTTTTCCGACGACTAGTGGACATAGGGTGAATGTTCGGAAGTTTTCACATATATATTTATTTATATATTTATATATCTTGTTCAAATTTTCAATCGTTAATAAAATACTCATTATTCATCCTATCAAATTGAAATATAATTTTTTTAAACTTGTACTGGATGACAATTGATGTTAATATAGTTTTTTCAAATATTAATTAATTAATTAATTTTTAATTAACTAGGGGGACTCCACCCCCCCTGCTAGCTACGCTCACCAACCCCCCGTGTAATCACTTCACGATTCCATTCGGTGTTGTGTGGTGTAGTGCATTTGTAGTTTTTGCAGTAAATAATCTTGCAGTAAATAAAATTCTAGAGAGTTTTTATTGTGTTTATGATAAATGACCGTTAGCTGGCATTATACCATTTAGGCAAGAATTTCGATTACAAAAGATAGAAAAAAAATTTAACTGAGCAAAATTAATTTTTCCTGGTATCAAGACTTGGTTAGATATTTTTTTCATAATCAAATAAATCATATTTCATAAAAATAGTCGGAATTTTTTTCGATTGATACCATCTTTTCGAGTAATGACCACGTCTAGTTTTAAACACAGAAAACGAGTTTTCTCGAATTAGTAACTTAGCTAGATCGATTTCTTGTGCTCTCGTGCATTACTATAGACCAGTGGTTCCCCCTGTGGGGCGTACGCCCCACAGGGGGGGCAATATGACTTTTCAGTGGGGCAATTTCAGATTCCTTATTAACATATTTTCTGTTATTTTATTTTTTCTGATGAAAGCAGTGTCTTAGTCTAAAAATAGAAATAATAGATGAAAAACTTAAAAATAACTGAATAAAAATTAATTTTCGAAACCTTTTCATTTCAAAGTTCAAAATACACTTATAGCACAATAATTATCTGAATTTCTTTTACATATTTGGACAGATTTTATATATTAAAAAATCATGTTAATTTTTCGGGTTTTAATATTATTTTCGTAAAACACATATCTTTTTTTGTACTATTTATATAGTATATATATATATATATATATATATATATATATATATATATAAATCTTCTATTCATAGTACAATATGACTCATTAAGGAGTTTTTACATATGAAATTTTATAGGATATATCTAAAATTGACTATTTTGACATGGTTAATCTAAAAAAAATTAAATTACTTAAATGAAGTGCTAATTTTATGAAATTAATAAATTCGCGTGCGCACATTATATAAACATACTTAATGACATATGCATTTTAAAATTTGAAATCGAACAAAACATGATGGCCAAATATTAATAATGGGAAAAAGAAAGCGCGCTATCAAAGAAGTATGTCATGACGGGAAAGAAAAATAATTGCTTAAAATGAATAAAAGCATGAATCTGGAAATTTTACTTGTGAATTATATTATCCATACTGTCTCGATGATAAACAAAAATCATTTGTTCCTTAATGAAGTACAGACTAAAATCCATTATAAGATGTATCAATTCTATCAGATGTAATACAAAACGTGAGAGAGATTTCAAGAAATTTTGCGAAGATGAAAATGTAGGCCAGTTATCAGTTTTAAATCTGAGGGTTTTTTGCCCAGAAAAAATAAAACTTTTGTAGATGTAAATGCGAAGATCCATGGCCTCCCTGCATTCATAGAGTTATGCTAAAAACCTACATGTAATAAAAAAAATATGATTTTGATAAATTAAAGAATGTGAAATGACTTAAAAAAAAAAAGTTAAAAATTTATATGATATAGAACGAAGGGGGGGGGGGGGCATAATGATTTTAGAGAGGTTTAGGTGGGGCGCGGGCAAAAAAAGGTTGGGAACCACTGCTATAGACAAAATGTTTCGTGTAAATCGTTTGAGTATTTTTCCTTTTATAACAAAAAACATTTTCAACGCTGAGTTTATTTTACCCTGTAAAAACGAATTTTCTTGTATTCGGAACCTAACTAGATCTTTTTCTCGTGCTCGATTTAATATAGGGGGCAAGTCTCGTGAAAATCTTCCACATATACATATATATACACATATATATGTATATGTATACATATATATATATACACGCACATATACATATATATACAGATGTATATATATGTATACACATATATATGTGTATACATATATATGTATAATACACATATCATAGCAAACGCGGCAGCGTTAAGCTATAATATGATTAAGAAATAGAAAATGCAAACGACTTTCTTAAATTTCTGGCGAACCAGTTGACATACGACAATGATTTTTCTTTTGAAAGATAGAACTCGACGAGACAAATAAACTGGTAGCATTAAAAAAATTACTGTAGCTTTCAGTAGTTTTTTATTTAACCTTAAACGAAAAAATGAAGACACAAAATTCAACAAAGTGTAGCTAACGTTCCAGTGGGTGGATTAACTTCGTTTTTGTTTTATTTTGATCCTCCAGTTCAAACTTAAAATAGATTTTTTTTTTCATCTTTTTATGTATGACGGTCGCTGAGAAAATCGAATTTGTCTTTTATAATGTCTCCATAAAATTATAGCAATCTCTCCTTTTCATTTTCTAATTCAATAATTTCTTTCGTGTTGCCATTCCCTAAAAAGCAGTACAATAATTTAAAAAAAGGGATAACGCGTGTACTTTTGTTTTTATAAGTCAATAAAAATTGAAATTCAACTGATAGATTTTTGTATTTTTGAAACCGACGTCAACCTAAGCAGATAATGCATAATTTTCATAAATATATATATAAACTTTCTTGATTAATATTTTGAACTGGAGTAATAGACACAATGGAGCACAAACGAGTTGAGGCACAGATGTCATATTAGCCCTATATTGGCGCGATTTTTTTCTGACGCCAATGTCATATACGCAACGGGTACTTAACTGGCGCCAAAGTGTCGTTATTTTGCTTGATGTGGTAACCCGGATTATGTTGTTTATGCTGTTGATGTTTTCGCCAAATTGGCAACTGAAAAAAAAAAAAATCGCGCCAATATGGGGCGAATATGACATCTGTGCCCGAGTTGATAGGAAAAAAAACAGGGTAAATCCCAAACTTCTACTTAGGAGTTAAATGTAAGTTTGGCACAGATGTCATATTGGCGCGATTTTTTTTCCAACGCCAATTTGGCGAAAACATCAACAGTATAAACAACAACATCCGGGTTACCATATCAAGCAAAATAACGACGCTTTGGCGCCAGTTAAGTACCCGTTGCGTATATGACATTGGCGTCAGAAAAAAAAAACCGCGCCAATATAGGGCGTATATGACATCTGTGCCGTAAGTTTTAATTATCATCATAACATCCTGACTTACACAAGCGATAGGTATGAAGTAATATAAATACTTCACATACTAAGCATACCTTAAAAAATAGTATTCCATCTATTTTAAATAAGGAAGAGATGTCATATACGCACCAGAGTACATAACTGGGCGATAATGGCGTTATTTTGCCTGATACGGTAACTGAGCTATTGTTGTTTATTTATTAATTATTTTTTTATTTACTTTTATTTTATTTTTTAAAATTATATAAATTGTTTGGTTCTATAGTTATTAATTAAACTTTTCATTACTTATTGTTATTTCCTTTTTAAAATAATAGAAAGTAATTTAAAAATATATATGTAACTGCTATTCGAAAACGAGGTTTTCGTCAAATTGGCGTCAGAAAAAAACCCGCGCCAAACCCGTTATGTATCTGTCATCTGTGCCTTAAATAATTAGGGTTTCGTTTAACTTTAGGTACTTTTGCTTGAGATATTGTCGAAAATGTACAGCAAAAATATACGGTACTACCTGATTATCCCGTCGACCAATTTCGCCAAACTATTCGCCAAATGATACAAACTGACTGAATAAATAAATTAGTAAAACGTTAATAAAAATACTAATAAAAACTTGGGCACAGATGTCATATACGCTCCATATTGGCGCGATTTTTTCCGACGCCAATTTGGCGAAAACCTCGGGGCACAGATGTCATATACGCCCCATATTGGCGCGATTTTTTTCTGACGCCAATTTGCGAAAACATCAACAGCATAAACAACAATATCCGGGTTACCATATCAAGCAAAATAACGACACTTTGGCGTCAGTTAAGTACCTGTTGCGTATATGACATTGGCGTCAGAAACAAATTGCACCAATATGGGGCGTATATGACATCTGTGCCGATCTCGTTAATATATCATCTATATCCGGGTTACCATATCAAGCAAAATAACGACACTTTGGCGCCAGTTAAGTAACCGGTGCGTATATTACATTGGCGTCAAAAAAATCGCGCCAATATGGGGCGTATATGACACCTGTGCCAAAACTTGAATTAAAAATCACTTGATGACGTAACAAACACGTGTATCGTGTTTAATGTCAAATGAATGTAACATTTACTATCATCTATTATTGTCATTTAATCTTATAGTTTGGCGATAATTTTTTGGTCGACAGGATAATCAAGTTGCACCAAGTATGGTACAGATGTCATATACGCACCACGTTGGCACGATATTTTTTCTGAGGCCAATATGGCGAAAACCTCGTTTTTGAATACCAGTTACATATATATTTTTAAAAAGGGATTAACAATAAATTAAAAAAAAATTTATTAATAACAATAGAACTAAACAATTTATATAATTTTAAAAAAGAAAATAAAAGAAAATAAATAATTTATTAATAAATAAACAACAATATCCGGGTTACCATATCAAGCAAAATAACAAAACTTTGGCGCCAGTTAAGTACCCCGGTGCGTATATGACATTGGCGTCAGAAAAAAATCGCGTCAACGTGATGCGTATATGACATCTGTGGCGGTTCAAGTACACTTCGGAACGTTACTTTGAAATCGGTGTGTTTCATCGCCAAAATCGCCAAGATCCTTAATGATTATCGCCATTGAATACATAAATAATGCCATATTTGCAAACTTATAGGTCAAAATATAAGTGGAACCTCGGTTCACGACCGCTTCTGTTTATGACCACGACCAGTTCGGTTTATGTCCAACTTCGGTGATCAAAATTTGACTCGGTTGGCGTGCAATATCTCGGTTCACGACCAAAGCATCCAAATAGTTTAGTTGGCAACCCTCACATAACTCTTGTTATTAGTCAAGTTTGGAGGAAGGTGCGCATATCAGAGTGCTTTGTGTACCTTTATTACTATAAAAAAATTAACTTTTCGTTTTATTTTTACTCATGTTTGCGCTAATTTTAGCTCTCATTATGGCTTCTAAGAATGGCAAAGTGCTTAGTGATAGCAGTAGTAAGAAGCTTATTCGAATTACAGTTGTAGCAAAACATGAGAACAATGTTAGTATAACCGGTCTAGCTAAACAATACGATGTGGCCTAAACCTTCGATTTCCACGATAATCTATATATGTATATATTACGCTATCGTATGTGCCACAGAAATCGCGATTATTTGTTAATTGTTTAATGGCAACGCTCGAATGAAACGCATCTCATTGGTTATAGAACAGCATTTAATGCATCTCCATACCTATAAGGGGGGGGGGGTAACCATAGGCGGGAATGTGTTCTGCCACCAAATACTGCCAAGTATGTCACCAACTTGGCGATATATCGCCAAATTCCTATAGACTTCCATTGCAAACCAATAGGGTTTACTTGTTTAGAGAGAATCAACAAATTGAGATATTTTAATACAACAAAAACTAATACCAGTTTAAGGAATTATAATAATTATATTTAAGGGAGCCCAAATTGTACGAAATAAGAAAAAGTATTGGGAATATTTAAAAGCAACTCAGGTTTATTTATATTCAATATATAATTACCAAAAAATTTAAATGACTAAGTATTAAAAAATGCTCTGACGAGCAGCAAAAAAGGCTAATATGTTTTTAAGTATGAAAAAGGGTTTGACAAGTGCTTCTAATTGAGCATGAAAAAGGACAAGGGGTCCCTTCTTGGCTGCAGCTCACTGTCAATGTACCAACTTTGAAAAAATCATATTTGCGCTTTTTTCATATAAAAAAAATCAGCCACAGTTACGATAAAAATGTATAGTATAAAGACACAGCCAGTGAAGACGCAGCCTGATTAAACATGAATGTAAGGCGACAGACATAGTACCAAAAACCTTAGTTCCTGCAGCGTATCACACTCATGCAGGACCACCAAGCACGCCCGCAGTTTAGAACTGTACCGAAAACTGATTTGTAATGCAGTGCAGACTGTAACAGCACTCTGCACAGGAACAATTCCACATGTGCACGCATAACAGTATAATGCATTCATTGATTGTTGAAATTATATGCAAGTGGCTGTGGCGGTACAATGTACTATGCAGTACAGCAATGCATGTAAATTATAAAGGAGCATTAGACGCATACACCTTTAATACGGAAGTACAAAAGCACAGTGCGAGTGTGCGCTGAAGTTCAAAAATCAAAAGCATAATAGGAATGTACAGTGTAGTATAATTTATAGAGAAATAATGGTACACAGTGCACTGTACAAAGTTGCATTGCAGACGCATGCGCAGTACAACACTGCAACAGTGCAGTTAACATGTAAAGCACGACGAAAAGTTTTACTAAAGTACTGCGAATTTATTTTATATGGAAAAAGCGCAAATATTATTTTTTCAAAGTTGGCACATTGACTGTGAGCTGCAGCCAAGAAGGGACCCCTTGTCCTTTTTCATGCTCAATTAGAAGCACTTGTCAAACCCTTTTTCATACTTAAAAACATATTAGCCTTTTTTGCTGCTCGTCAGAGCATTTTTTAATACTAGTATATACATATGTGTGTATATATTACACTGGCGCCCGGCTAACCGAAAAGCACCAATGTTTCTGAAAATACTCAAGTTCACGAAATTAACAATTGGTAAAATCAATTAATTTTTATTTTTTCTAGCCAGTTAAAAGAAATTTTAGCATATTTTTTACTTACCTATAGGCCGTTATTTAGTGCTCGATTTATTACAGAAGATAAGCCGTAAGTGCCGTATTCTAGAGAGTTTTTATTGTGTTTATGATAAATGACCGTTAGCTGGCATTAGACCATTTAGGCAAGAATTTCGATTACAAAAGATAGAAAAAAAATTTAACCGAGCAAAATTAATTTTTCCTGGTATCAAGACTTGGTTAGATATTTTTTTCATAATCAAATAAATCATATTTCATAAAAATAGTCGGAATTTTTTTCGATTGATACCATCTTTTCGAGTAATGACCACGTCGAGTTTTAAACACAGAAAACGAGTTTTCTCGAATTAGTAACCTAGCTGGATCGATTTCTTGTGCTCTCGTGCTCGAATTACTATAGACAACACGTTTCGTGTAAATCGTTTGAGTATTTTTCCATTTATAACAAAAAACATTTTCAGCGCTGAGTTTATTTTACCCTGTAAAAACGAATTTTCTTGCATTCGGAACCTAGCTAGATCTTTTTCTCGTGCTCGATTTAATATAAGGGGCAAGTCTCGTGAAAATCTTCCCAGTCGTTTACGATATCTTCATAATCGGGAAAATCCATTGCTCGTTTAATATATATGAATTTGGCGACAGTAATTTGGTCGACAGGATAACTAACAAGTACCAATTGTATATATAGTGTTACGAATATTGTAAATAGTTAGTGTTTGTGCTTAAAAATAATGTAAATAGTTCAATTAAGCTGTATTCATAAGCTAATATTAATTTTTGTTGCATTGCAATATCTCAATTTGTTGATTTTTTGCAAGCGAGTAAACGCTATTGGATTTCAATGGGAGCCTATGGAAATTTGGCGAAATACTGAAAATAGCGCCAAGTTGGCGCCACTTTTGGCAGCTAATTTTAACCGCCAAATTTGGCGATATATCGCCACGTTGGCGTCAAACTTGGCGACAGACCCGGGTCCCTTCCACTTGGTAACCCCCCTAATAGCGTGCATCCTATCTAAATTCTCTACTTTCATGTTAATTCCCCCTAAGAAAAGTCAGAAAGCTCTGACCAATCAGATACGTTTCGCGGTATCTACGCAGATTTTCATTGGTCTATTTCCAAACCATTACTTTTTTTTATATATAGAAGGATTAATTTTAGTTTTGCACTGGAAACAAAATGGCGGCATTCGTTATTGAAGATCAATGAAAGTATTTTCAATAAGGGGTTACCATAGGGGGGACCCTGTTCTGTCGCCAAATACCACCAAGTTTGTCGCCATCTTGGCGATATAGCGCCAAATTTGGCGGCCAAAATGACTCGCCAAAACTGACGCCAACTTGGCGATACCTCTAATATTTCGCCAAATTCCCATAGACTTTCATTGTAAACCTACTTGCTTATAGAAAATCAACAAATTGAGATATTTTAATGCAACAAAAACTAATATTAGCTTAAGGGATTATATTACATTTTTCTTTGATGATCTAAGTAGGAATTGACTTTAAAAACAAAATCTTTATATTACTTGTTGATCTATAAAGAGCACAGATTAAGTGAGTGTGTGGCTGTTAATTTAATGTTACTGGTAGATAAGTTTATTTATTTATTTATTTATTTTATAATAATAATAATAATAATAGTATACTACAATTCTGCTTAAGGAGAGGTTACCGTCCATGAAAAAAAAAGCGATATATTTAAAAACATTTTTCGAATTTCTGTAGTGAGAAGAGTAAGCCCGTAGAACGGTTAGGTGAAATTTGACCTATTTAAGAAGTTACAGTCAACTGAAAGTGACCGCTGGCCGGCTGAAAAGCAGGTATACTTGGCCCGGCAGGCACAGCTGCATGCGTGCTGAACTCTTTGCTTCGTAGGTATAAATTAAAGAATCGCTGAGTAACTGTGAAGTTGCAAAATATAATGATAAACTTAGAAAAAAAAAATTATACTTCTTTTCTGTGGTAAAACCTTAAATGCGGATTTTTCTTGAAACATTTTTTAGCGCGCCGTGTACAAGTAGCATTTAAATGGATCAAACAATTAACTTTTTTCTTTTTGGAAATTAAAGATTATCTATTTTGTGGGTTCATGATCTTTCTGTACGTAGTAATCTATACTAATACTAATACTAATACTAATACTATACTAATACATTACTTATTAATCTATACTTAATATTATAAAGAGGTAAAAATTATTTATTTGTAGAAGGTAAGTTCTGGAACTACCGAACCGATTCCAAAAGCAATGGTATCAAAATGATGGTGTTAGTCCAACTTAGAACATAGGCTATATTTTATGTCGGTGCCACTACGCCAAAGAGGGTGCAGGAGCAAAAAACGTTCTAAAAATGCGCTTTATGTGTTACTGAAGGGCATAGAAATGGGAAATTTGAAATATTAGCTACTTAAAGGATTTCTAAGAACAGTTCTTAAACAATTCGAAATTTAATAGGGGCGAAAATGCACAAAAAGCGTTCTAAAAAACGTTCTAAATGGTAGTTTCTACACAATCTCAGGAAATACCAAGCCGATTAAAAAAATAATGGTGTCAAAATGACGGTGACAACCTTTGCTCCAACATAGGTTATGTTTTATGTCGGTGCCACTATTCAAAAAAGGGTGCAGGAGATGAAAACGCTCTAAAAATGCGATTTTTGCGTTACTGAAGGGCCTAGAAATATGAAATTTGAAATATTAACTACTTATTAGATATAAAGGATTTCTAAGAACAGTTCTTAAACAATTCGAAATTTAAAAGGGGTGAAAATGCGCGAAAAGCGTTCTAAAAAACGATCTACATGGTAGTTTCTATGCAATCTCAGGAAATACCAAACCGATCTAAAAAATAATGGCGTCAAAATGATGGTGATAACCCTTGCTCCAACACAGGCTGTTTTATGTCGGTGCCACTACCCCAAAGGGGGGGGGGGCAGTGGCGTACCCAGGATTTTATTTCGGAGGGGGGGGGGGCTGACTTAAATTTTCATAATGTTCTAAATCTTACGAAACACGTTGCATTGTGTTATAAACAGAAATCATTTTTCTCAATAAGGCCGTAGCCAGGGGGGGGGGGGGGTGCAAGGGTGACTTTGTTCCGAATTTTCCGAAAATTTGAAAAATTCGGTCATTAGTCCGAAAATTTGGACGTAAAAAATTATCGCGATTTTTGACAAATGGTCGCCGAAAAAAATCAATTTCGTCAATCGCTCGCAAAAAAAAATCAATTTCGTCAATCGTTCGCAAAAAAATCTCCAATTTCTTTAAAGGATCAAGGAAAAAACCGGAATTATGTCATACGGCCGCAGATAAAATGCGAAGTTTGTCAAAGGATCGCGAAAAAAAGTCAAATTTCGTCAAATGATAGCGGAGAAAACGTGAATTTCGTCAAATTATTCTAGAGGGAATACTAATTTCGTCAAAATGAGCACAGAAAAAACCCGAATTTCGTCAGAAGGCCGCAGAAAAAACGCGAATTTCATCAAAAGGTCTCGAAAAAAACGCGAATTTCGAAAAAAATATCGCTAAAAACATGCATTCCGTCAAAGGGCTGCGAAAAAGAAGCTAATTTCGTAAAGGATCGCAAAAAACGCGAATTTCGTCAAAGGGACACGGGAAAACGTGAATTTCGTCAAAAGGCCACAGAAAAAAGCAAATTTCATCAAAAAGACGAGAAAAAGCGCGAATTTCGACAAAAAGCCGCGAAAAAACGCAAATTTCGAGGAAGGATTGCGCAAAAACGCGAATTTTGTCAAATGACCACAGAAAAAACGCGAATTTCGTCAAAGGACCACAGAAAACTGAAAATTTCGACAAAGCATCGCTAAAAAAACACGCATTCCGTCAAAGGTAAGCTGAAAAAACACGAATTTCGTCAAAGGGAAACAGAAAAACGTGAATTTCGTCAAAAGGCCGCAGAAAAACGCAAATTTCATCAAAAAGACGAAAAAAACCCCCGCAAATTTCGTCAAAGAGCCGCTGAAAAAACGCAAATTTCGACGAAGGATTGCATTAAAAAACACGAATTTCGGCAAATGACCACAGAAAAAAACGCGAATTTCGACAAAGGATCGCTAAAAAAAACGCATTTCGTCAAAGGGAAGCTGAAACAACGCGAATTTCGTTAAAGGATCGCAAAAAAAAAGAAAAAGCAGGGTCACAAAGAAGGGCCACAGAAAAACGTGAATTTCGTCAAAAGGCTGCGGAAAAACCACTAATTTCGTCAAAACCCCGCGGAAAAAAGCAAATTTCGACAAAGGATCTGGTAAAAACGCAAATTTCTTCAAAAGGTCGCAGAAAAAAAGCGAATTTCATCAAAAGGCCGCGAAAAAACGTGAATTTCAACGAAGGATTGCGTAAAAAAACGTGAATTTTGGCAAATGACCGCAGAAAAAACGCAAATTTCCTCAAAAGGCCGTAGAAAAAACGCAAATTTCCTCAAAGGGCTTCAGAAAAAACGCAAATTTTGGCAAAGGATTGCTAAAAAAAATACGCAAATTTCGTTAAAGGATCGCAAAAAAAAAAAAAAAGCATGGTCACAAAGAAGGGCCACAGAGAAACGTGACTTTCGGCAAAAGACTGCGGAAAGAAGCGAATTTCGTCAAACAGCAGCGAAAAAACAAAAAAACACGACCATTTCCATAAAAAAACGCGAATTTCGTCAAAGAGCCGCGAAATTCATCAAAAAGACGAGAAAAAAGCGAATTTCGTCAAAAAAGCCGCGAAAAAAACGCAAATTTCGACGAAGAGTTTCGTAAAAAACGCGAATTTCGGCCAAAGTTCACGAAAAAAACTCGAATTTCATCAAAAACTCGCGGAAAAACGCAAATTTTGACAAAGGATCACGAAAAAAAACGCGAATTTCGTCAAAGTGTCGCGGAAACAAGCTAATTTTGTCAAAAGTTCGGGGAAAATGCAAATTTCGTCAAAGCGTCGTGACAAAAACCTGTATTTCATCAAAGGATCGCGTTAAAAACACATACACTCTGTGTTTATTATTATATGTATAGTTTTTAAACTGAAATAATATGCTGAACTTTTTAGAAATCTGGTTAACCCGAACCCACTCAGCCTGAAATTGACCTGAATATAAACAGAGTTAACACAAACTACAACAAAAATAATTAGCAGCAGGAAGGGATTACCTCTCCTTTCCCCCTCTGCTGTAACCTTTCAGAAAATTTGCTGAGAATTTCAGATTTTTTTTTTAAAACTCAGACTCAAATCTGGGGGGAAGGGGGGAGGGCACGGGTCCGATCCTGAGACCGCCCCACGTCGAAATCTGTTGAAAAGTGTTACTGTTTTTTTTATATATATATACTTTCATTTAAAAGAAAGTCATTATAACTTAAAATCTATAAAATTGTTCTTTCAATCCCCGAAACTCAATTCTGGCTACGGTTCTTGTTTAACAATAAATTAATATTGTAACAAACACAAAATATTTTTTGTATACACAAAATATTTTCATACACATATATAAAATAAAGACTTTGTTTATTATTTGTGCATTGCACAAGTAATAAGAAGGACTTTAAACCATTCCAGATGAAAAATACTGGCTGCAAAGTTAAGACAGAATAGGAAGATAAGTGGGGGGAGGGGACATTACCGAACTCCAAAGATGTCTTTGCAGTCAAACAAGAAGTCACTGTGTATCTTACAGATACGAGGAAGTAATCGAGTGTTAAAAACAAAAGTTAATGAATATCATTCACAGTCAGTTCTTCCGCACATATATAGTGTGCCTGACTTCCGACTTAGCCAAAATTCTGAAGGGATTAGCTAAGGTGTCATTATGCACTAATATGGGACTAACAAGAAAGACAAGTGCGATGCATGACAAATATATATATAATTGAATTGATCAAAAAAGTAAGAAGTAAACTTTTTTTACCATTTAATCTGACCGTTTTGGCAGGTAAAAGAGGTTTAGTCCCTTCAATCCTCCGCACCCCCATATTTCGGTTTGGCATGGAGATGCGACTGAAAAATGAAAGTTAATAAGCTACTTTTACAGTCAACTCTTCCGCACCGGATTTCCGATTTAGACGAAATCGACTTGAGATTAGCTGTGGTGTTACTGTGCATTAACATACTCCCGCATTGACAATCTTGGCGCCCTCCGACTATGGGAAAAATTAAAAAAAATCCTTAAATTAAACTACTTTTAGATTTGTCGAATTTATTTGTAGGTCTCTTGAACTGAGTATATATGTTTTCATTTATCGAGTAAAACAGTGATTTCAGTCATTTGAAAATGGATTTTGTGGTCTCAAGTAAATTTGGTCGCTGGACTGAGGAGGATATTGGATTAATAGGAAAAACAAATTCGTGGCATGCCAGAAAATAAAACAAATTTATCTGAAAAAGAAGGAATATCAGCCCTTTTTTCATTTCACTGCGATCTCTTCAGAGGTGGAATGGAGCTGTAACGTCATAACCCTCGTCCCCATCGAATCCTTTGGTGTATGCTGGGGCATCACTGTGCACTAATATATGGGACTAACCAGAATAGCTGCGTCGCAGAAAAAAATTAAAAATTAATCTCAAAAGAAAGAAAAAAAAAACTGGAATTTCTTTTTCATTACATATTTGATTATTTCGGAAGAGTAAGTAACCCCATCAGCCCCTTCCCCTCATTGGGTACACTGTGGTG
This sequence comes from Maratus speciosus, assembly GCA_963932465.1. Lineage (NCBI taxonomy): Eukaryota > Metazoa > Arthropoda > Arachnida > Araneae > Salticidae > Maratus > Maratus speciosus. The sequence continues at coordinate 39,841,599 of OZ010792.1, forward strand.
TAACTGTGCGTTGATATGAGACTAGCCAGAACGTGTAGTTCGTTGTATTGCAGAAAACAAGTGCATTACAAATTCATTTCGAACAAAAAGAAAAATATCAGCCTTTTTTTCATTTCATTTTCGACTATTTTGGGAAGGGGCTGTAACCCATCACCCCCTTTCTACTTCTTTGGGTATAATGTGGTGTCACTGTGCACTAATATGGAACTAAAGAAAGAGAGTGGCTAGTCTGTTGAATGATAGGAGAAAAAAAATACAAATTTATCTCAAACAGAAAGAAAAAAAGCAATATTTTTTTATTTCATTTTCGACTATTTCGGGAGGAGGGGGATGTAATTCCATCAGCCCCCTCCCCATCTTTGTGTATGCTGTGATGTCAATGTGGACTAATATGGTGTTATTTTGCTGTATGGCAGAAGAAAAATTACAAATTTATCTCAAACAAGAAGAAAAAAACCAGCCTTTTTTTTTCATTTCATTTTCAACTATTTAGGAAGGGGACACCCCATTAGCCCCTTTCACCTCTCTGGGTATAATGTGGTATCACTGTGCACTAGTATGGAACTAAAGAGAAGAGAGCGGCTAGTCTGTTGAATGACAGAGGAAAAATACAAATTTATCTCAAACAAAAATGAAAATATCAGAACTTTTTTATTTCATGTTCGAATTTTTGGGAGAGGGCTGTAACTCCATTAACCCCCTTCTATCTTTTCGGGTATAATGTGATGTCACTGTACACTAATATGGAACTACAGCGAAGGGAGTGGCTAGTCTGTTAAATGATAGTGGAGAAAATGCAAATTTATCTCAAATAGACAGAAAAAAATCAGCTCTACTTTTTCATTTCATTTTCGACTATTTCCAGAGGAGGAGGTTGTAATTCCATCAGCTACCTCCCCATCTTAGGGTATGGTGTGATGTCAATGTGGACTAATATGGTGTTAACGAGAATGGCTATTTTACTGTACGACAGAAGAAAAAATTACAGATTTATCTTTAAAAAGTAAAGAAAAAACACTTTTTCATTTAATTTTTCGCGATTTCTGGTTGGGGGGGGGGGGGCTGTAACCCCATCAACCCCCTTTCTCTTCTTTGGTGTCAATATGGACTAATATGGAACTAAAGCGAAGGAAGCGCATAGTCTGTTGAACGATAGGGGAAAAATGCAAATTTATCTTAAACAGACAGAAAGAAATTCAGCACTATTTTTTCATTTCATTTTCGACCATTTCGAGAGGAGGGGGCTGAAATTCCATCAGCCCCCTAACTAATATAACCTGGACTAATATGGTGTTAACGAGAATGGCTATTTTGCTGTATGGCAGAAGAAAAAATTACAGATTTATCATTAAAAAGTAAAAAAAAACCACTTTTTCATTTAATTTTTTGACTATTTCGGGAGGAGTAGGGGGGGGCTATAACCCCGTCAGCCCCCTTTCTCTTCTTTGTTGTCAATGTGAACTAATATGGGACTAATGAGAATGGCTTTTCCGCTGTATAAAGGAAAAAAATTAAAAAAATTTCCATAAAAGAAAGACGAAAAATCAGCACTTTCGAAATATCACTTTCACTATATCACTTTCGAAAATTTCGGGGGGGGGGGGGCTGTAGCCCCATCAGCCCCCCCCCCTTGGGTACGCCACTGGGGGGGGGGGCAGAGAAAAACGTTCTAAATTGCGGTTTTTGCGTTACGGAAGGGCCTAGAATCGTGAAATTTGGAATGGTAGTTAGTTATAAGATATCAATGATCTCTAAGGACATTTCCTAAAAAAATCGAAATTTAGAAGGAGGTCAAAATGCGCAAAAAGCGTTGTAAAAAACGTTCTAAATTGCGATTTCTATGCAATCTCAGGAAGTACTGAACCGATTTCAAATATAATGGTGTAAAAATGATGGTGACAGATCTTGCTCCAAGATAGGCTATATTTTATATCTGTTTCCACTACCCCAGAGGAAATGCAGGAGCAAAATACGCGAAAAGCGCTCTAAAAACGTTCTAAATGCCGAGTTGTCAGCAATATCTCAGGAAGAATCAAACTGATTTCAAACGTAATGGCAGGAAATTGATGCTTACAACCTATGCTCTAACATAGACGCTATTTTATGTCGGTATCACTATCACCTAGACGTTTTAGGAGCAAAAAAGCGTTCTAAATTTCGATTTTTGTGATCGGTAGGGGCTAGCAACTTAAAATTAGGCAAGGTACATATTTATTAGATATAAATGATCTTTAAGAACAGTTTCGAAAAAATTGGAAATTTAAAAGTGGGTGAAAATTCGCGAAAAGCGTTCTGAAAACATTCTAAATTGCGATTTCTACTCAATCTCAGGAAATACCAAAACTATTTCAAAAGTAATGGTTGCAAATCAATGACAGTCCCTTCTATAACATAGGTTATATTTTATGTTGCTGTCACTACCATCTGAGGGTTGCAAAAGCAAAACATGTCCTAATTTGCGTTTTTTTGCCCAACTGAGGGGTCTAACACTTTGAAGTACGGCATGGTATTTACTTACAAAATGCAACTTCTTTCTAAGAACATTCCAAAGAAAATTCCAAATTTAAAAAGATAAAGTAAGCGAAAAGCGTTATAAATTACAATTTTTAAGCAAACTTATAAAATACCAAACCGATTAAAAAAATAATGATGACAAATTGTTGGTGATAGAGCCTGCTCAAACATAAGCTATATATTATGCTCAAACATAATATGCTTTATATGCTCAAACATAATATGCTTTATATGTTCAAACATAAGCTATAGTAAGCAGGCTTAAAATAAAGAGTTTTCTTTTTTCTTTATTACTCTTAACATGAAAGGAAATGAAATGGCCATATATAAATAAACTTTCATAAAACATAATGATATCCTTTTAGTGTATCAAACTTTAGTGTATCGTGGGTCCTTTAATTAAGTCTGTGTCACTACCACCAAAGGTTGCAGGAGCTAAAAACTTTCTAAATTGCGATTTCTGTGATACTGAAAAGTCTAGAAACTTTAAATATGGCATGGTAGTTACTTATAACATATAAATGCCCTCGAGGACTGTCGAAAATAAATTCGAATTAAAAAGGGGTGAAGTGAAGGGGAGATGCGAAAAGCATTCTAAAAAAGTCCTAAATTACGATTTCTATGCAATTTCAGGGAATATAAACCGATTATAAAAATAATAATTGCGAATAAATGGTAACAGTCTCTGATCCTACACAGGCTATATTTTATGCCGATGATTCTACCACCAACAGGAGGACGTTAGGAACAACAAACGTTCTAAAAAAGGCCTTTAAAAGTTTTCTAAAATACGTTTCCGTGGAATATTACGAAATAACAAACCGATTTCAAAATTAATGTTGGAAAATTAATGGTGACATTTCCAATTTCAACATAGCCCTTTATGTTGAGAGAGGTGGTAGGACTTGGAATTTGACATGATGGTTAATTTTAAGATGTAAGAGGATGGTTTCTAAAAAATTCAAAATTTCAAATGAATACTGAAATGAGCGTATTAATTGAGCATAAAAGTTTCAAAATATTTTCTAAATTATCATTTATTTAGTTTTATTTCGTTTTATTAATTTAAGTCTCATTTCTGCTTAATGCTGTGTAATAATGATATTTAATCAAACTGTGTTTTAAATAGTAATTTTTAAATTATTCCTATAAGTAATAAGTACCTTTTAATAAAAAAAAAAACCTTTTAATAAAATAAAATATTATCTTTTAATAAAATAAAGATTTAGTTAGTACCTTTAAAAAAAAATTAGACATATAAATATCACTTGGCATATTTCAAATATTACGCGAGCAAAGCCGCGGGGTTTGCTAGTCTATACTAATCTATACTTCTATACTCCTATTATAAAGAGGAAAAAATTGTTTATTTGTAGGAAGTAAGCTCTGGAACTACCGAACCGATTCCAAAAGTAATGGTATCAAAATGATGGTGTTAGTCCAACTTAGAACATAGGCTATATCTTATGTCGGTGCCACTACCCCAAAGGGGGTGTAGGAGCAAAAAACGTTCTAAAAATGCGATTTTAGCGTTACTGAAGGGCCTAGAAATATGAAATTTTGAATATTAGTTTTATATAAGATATAAATGATGTCTAAGAACAGTTCTTAAACAATTCGAAATTTAAAAGGGGTGAAAATGCACAAAAAGCGTTCTAAAAAACGTTCTAAATGGTAGTTTCTACACAATCTCAGGAAATACCAAACCGATTTAAAAAATATTGGTGTCAAAATGATGGTGACACCGCTTGCTCCAAGATAGGCTATGTTTTATGTCGGTGTCACTACCCCAAAGGGGATGCAGGAGCAAAAAATGTTCTAAAAATGCGATTTATGGGTTACTGAAGGGCCTAGAAATATGAAATTTGAAATATTATTTACTTATTAGATATAAAGGATTTCTAAGAACAGTTCTTAAACAATTCGAAATTTGAAAGGGGTGAAAATGCGCGAAAATCTTTCTAAAAAACGTTCTAACTGGTGGTTTCTACACAATCTCAGGAAATACCAAACCGATTTAAAAATTAAGGGTGTCAAAATATTGGTGTAAAAATGACGGTGACAACCTTTGCTCCAACATAGGCTATGTTTTATGTCGGTGCCACTACCCGAAAGGGGGTGCAGGAGCAAAAAACGTTCTAAAAATGCGATTTTTGCGTAACCGAAGGGCCTAGAAATATGAAATTTGAAATATTAGCTACTTATTAGATATAAAGGATTTCTAAGAACAGTTCTTAAACGATTCGAAATTTAAAAGGTGTGAAAATGCACAAAAAGCGTTCTAAAAAGCGTTCTAAAAAACGTTCTAAATGGTAGTTTCTACACAATCTCAGGAAATACCAAACCGATTTAAAAAATATTGGTGTCAAAATGATGGTGACAACGTTTGCTCCAGGATAGGCTATGTTTTATGTCGGTGTCACTACCCCAAAGGGGATGCAGGAGCAAAAAACGTTCTAAAAATGTGATTTATGTGTTACTGAAGGGCCTAGAAATATGAAATTTGAAATATTATCTACTTATTAGATATAAAGGATTTCTAAGAACAGATCTTAAACAATTCGAAATTTGAAAGGGGTGAAAATGCGCGAAAAGCGTTCTAAAAAACGTTCTAATGGTGGTTTCTACACAATCTCAGGAAATACCAAACCGATTTAAAAAATAATGGCGTCAAAATGATGGTGATAGAACCTGCTCAAACATAAGCTATATTTTATGTCTGTGCCACTACCACCAGAGGGTTGCAGGAGCAAAAAACGTTCTAAGTTGCGATTTCTGTGATACTGAAGAGGCTACAAATTTTAAATATGGCGTGATCGTTACTTATAAAATATAAATGCCCTCGAAGGACTGTCGGAAATAAATTCGAATTAAAAAGGGGTGAAGGGAAGGGGAGGAGCGAAAAGCCTTTTAAAAAAGTTCTACATTACGATTTCGATGCACTCATGGGTAATAATAAACCGATTACAAAAGTAATGATTGTCAGTCAATGGTGACAATCTGTGATTCTACACAGGATATATTTTATGCCGGTGACGCTACCACGTGGGGTTGGCAGGAACAACAAACGTTCTAAAAAAGGCCTTTAAAATCTTTCTAAATTACGTTTCTGTAGAATATTAGGAAATACCAAACCGATTTCAAAATTAATGTTGGCGCAAATTAATGGTGACAGTCCCTATTTCAACATAGCATTTTATACTGAGAGAGATGATAGAGCGTTAGACAAGAATCTTGGAATTTTACATGATGGTTAATTTTAAGATGTAAGAAGATGGTTTCTAAAAAATTCAAAACTTCAAATGAATACTGAAATGAGGGTATTAATTGAGCATAAAAGTTTCAAAATATTTTCTAAATTATCATTCATTTAATTTTAGTTCTTTTTATTAATTTAAGTATCATTTCTGCCTCATGCAGTGTAATAATGCAGTTTAGTCAAACTGTGTTTTAAAATAGTAATTTTTGAATTTTTCCTAAAAGTATAATTTCTTTTAATAAAAATTAGACATATAATTTTCACTTGGCATATTTCAACTATTGCGCGAGCAAAGCCGCGGGGTTTGCTAGTAATATTATAAAGAGGTAAAATTTGTTTATTTGTAGGAGGTAAGCTCTGGAACTACCGAACCGATTCCTAAAATAATGGTATCAAAATGATGGTGTTAGCCCAACGTAGAACATAGGCTATATTTTATGTCTGTGCCACTACCCCAAAGGGGGTGCAGGAGCAAAAAACGTTCTAAAAATGTGATTTTTGCGTTACTGAAGGACCTAGAAATATGAAATTTGAAATATTAGCTACTTATTAGATATAAATGATGTGTAAGAACAGTTCTTAAACAATTCGAAATTTAAAAGGGGTGAAAATGTACAAAAAGCGTTGTAAAAAACGTTGTAAATGGTGGTTTCTACACATTCTCAGGAAATACCAAACCGATTTAAAAAAGAATAGTGTCAAAATGATGGTGACAACCCTTGCTCCAAGATAGACTATATTTTATGTCGGTTCCACCACCCCAAAAAGGGTGCAGGAGCAAAAAACGTTCTAAAAATGGGATTTATGCGTTACTGGAGGGCCTAGAAATATGAAATTTGATATATTAGCTACTTATTAGATATAAAGGATTTCTAAGAACAGTTCTTAAGCAATTTGAAATTTAAAAGGGGTGAAAATGCGCGAAAAGCGTTCTAAATGCCGATTTTTCAGCAATATCTCAGGAAGAATCAAACTGGTTTCAAAATTAATGGCAGGAAATTGATGCTGACAGCCTCTGCTCTAACATAGACGCTATTTCATGTTGGTTCTCACTATCACGTAGAGGTTGCAGGAGCAAAAAAAAAAAAGTTCTAAATTTCGATTTTTGTGATCGGTAGGGGCTAGCAACTTGAAATTAGCCAAGGCACATATTTATTAGATATAAATGATCTTTAAGAACAGTTTCGAAAAAATTGGAAATTTAAAAAGGGATGAAAATGCACGAAAAGCGTTCTAAAAACGTTCTAAATTGCGATTTCTACTCAATCTCAGGAAATACCAAACCTATTTCAAAAGTAATGGTTGCAAATCAATGGTGAGTCTCTGCTCAAACATAAGCAATATTTTATGTTGCTGTCACTACCATCTGGGCGTTGCAAGAGCAAAACATGTTCTAATTTGCGTTTTTTGCACAACTGAGGGGTCTAACACTTTGAAATATGGCATGGTATTTACTTAGAAGATGCAACTGCTTTCTAAGAACAGTCGAAAGAAAATTCCAAATTTAAAAAGATTAAGTGAGCGAAAAGCGTTCTAAATTACAATATTTATACAATCTTATCAAATACCAAACCGATTTCAAAAATAATGGTGACAAATTGTTGGCGAGAGAACCTGCTCAAACATAAGCTATACTTTAAGCTATTAAGCTGTCAGTGCCACTACCACCAGAGGGTTGCGGGAGCAAAAAATTTTCTAAATTGCGATTTCTGTGATAACGGAAAGGCTAGAAACTTTAAATATGGCATGGTAGTTACTTATAAAATATAAATGCCCTCGAAGGATTGTCAAAAATAAATTCGAATTAAAAAGGGGTGAAGCGAACAACTCGAAAAGCATTCTAAAAAAGTCCTAAATTACTATTTCTATGCAATTTCAGGGAGTATAAACAGATTATAAAAGTAATAGTTTCGAATCAATGGTAACAGTCTCTGATCCTACACAGGCTATATTTTATGCCGATGATTCTACCACCTGGGGTTCACAGGAACAACAAACGTTCTAAAAAACGCCTTTAAAAGCTTTTTAAATTACGTTTCTGTGGAATATTAGGAAATAACAAACCGATTTCAAATTAATGTTGGCAAATTAATAGTGACAGTTCCTATTTCAACATAGCCCTTTATGTTGAGAGAGGTGGTGGGACTTGGAATTTGACATGATGGTTAATTTTAAGATGTAAGAAGATGGTTTCTAAAAAATTCAAAACTTCAAATGAATACTGAAATGAGCGCATTAATTGAGCATAAAAATTTCAAAATATTTTCTAAATTATCGTTAATTTAGTTTTATTTCTTTTTATTAATTTAAGTCATTTCTGCCTAATGAAGTGTAATAATGATGTTTAGTCAAACTGTGTTTTAAATACTTATTTTTGAATTATTCCTAAAAGTAATAAGTATCTTTTAATAAAATAAAATATTACCTTTTAATAAAATAAAAATTTAGTTAGTACCTTTTAATAGAAATTAGACATATAAATATCACTTGGCATATTTCAAATATTACGCGAGCAAAGCCGCGGGGTTTGCTAGTAATCATCTATACTCCTATTATAAAGAGGAAAAAATTGTTTATTTGTCAGAGATAAGCTCTGGAACTACCGAACCGATTCCAAAAGTAATGGTATCAAAATGATGGTGTTAATCCAACTTAGAACATAGGCTATATCTTATGTCGGTGCCACTGCCCCAAAGGGGGTGTAGGAGCAAAAAACGTTCTAAAAATGCGATTTTAGCGTTACTGAAGGGCTTAGAAATATGAAATTTTGAATATTAGTTACTTATAAGATATAAATGATATCTAAGAACAGTTCTTAAAAAATTCGAAATTTAAAAGGGGTGAAAATGCACAAAAAGCGTTCTAAAAAACGTTCTAAATGGTAGTTTCTACACAATCTCAGGAAATATAAACCGATTTAAAAAATATTGATGTCAAAATGAGGGTGACAACGCTTGCTCCAAGATAGGCTATGTTTTATGTCGGTGTCACTACCCCAAAGGGGGTGCAGGAGCAAAAAAGTTCTAAAAATGCGATTTATGTGTTACTGAAGGGCCTAGAAACATGAAATTTGGAATGATAGTTACTTATTACACTGTAAAAAAAAATCTGTAAAGTTACTAAACAATTTCTAGGAAACTGGGATTCCAGGAACTTTTTATGTAACGGCAACAGCAAAAATTTCTGTAACAGAATCTGTTACAGGAATTTTTCTTGTTGCCGTTACATGAAATGTTCCTGGAATCCCAGTTTCCTAGAAAAATTTTAGTAACTTTACAAATTTTTTTTTACAGTGTAGATATAAAGGATTTCTAAGAACAGTTCTTAAGCAATTCGAAATTTGAAAGGGGTGAAAATGCGCGAAAATCGTTCTAAAAAACGTTCTAAATGGTGGTTTCTACACAATCTCAGGAAATATAAACCGATTTAAAAAATATTGATGTCAAAATGATGGTGACAACGCTTGCTCCAAGATAGGCTATGTTTTATGTCGGTGTCACTACCCCAAAGGGGGTGCAGGAGCAAAAACGTTCTAAAAATGCGATTTATGTGTTACTGAAGGGCCTAGAAATATGAAATTTGAAATATTAGCTACTTATTAAATATAAAGGATTTCTAAGAACAGTTCTTAAGCAATTCGAAATTTGAAAGGGGTGAAAATGCGCGAAAATCGTTCTAAAAAACGTTCTAAATGGTGGCTTCTACAAAATCTCAGGAAATACCAAACCGATTTAAAAAATAATGGTGTCAAAATAAGGGTGTCAAAATGACGGTGACAACCTTTGCTCCAACATAGGCTATGTTTTATGTCGGTGCCACTACCCCAAAGGGGGTGCAAGGGCAAAAAACGTTCTAAAAATCCAATTTTTGCGTTACCGAAGGCCCTAGAAATATGAAATTTGAAATATTAGCTACTTATTAGATATAAAGGATTTCTAAGAACAGTTCTTAAACAATTCGAAATTTAAAAGGCGTGAAAATGCGCGAAAAGCGTTCTAAAAAACGTTCTAATGGTCGTTTCTGCACAATCTGAGGAAATATTAAACCGATCTAAAAAATAATGGCGTCAAAATGATGGTGAAAACCCTTGCTCCAACATAGGCCATGTTTTATGTCGGTGCCACTTCCCCAAAGGGGGTACAGGAGCAAAAAACGTTCTAAATTGCGGCTTTTGCGTTACGGAAGAGCCTAGAATCGTGAAATTTGGAATGATAGTTAGTTATAAGATATCAATGATCTCTAAGGACATTTCCTAAAAAAATCGAAATTTAAAAGGGGGTCAAAATGCGCAAAAAGCGCTATAAGAAACTTTCTAAATTGCGATTTCTATGCAATCTCAGGAAGTACTGAACCGATTTCAAATATAATGGTGAAAAAATGATGGTGACAGATCTTGCTCCAAGATAGGCTATATTTTATATCTGTTTCAACTACCGCAGAGGAGATGCAAGAGCAAAATGCGCGAAAAGCGTTCTAGATGCCGATTTGTCGGCAGTATCTCAGGAAGAATGAATCTGATTTCAAACGTAATGGTAGGAAATTGATGCTGACAGCCTCTATTTTATGTCGGACGCTATTTTATGTCGGTATCACTATCACCAAGACGGTAGGGGCTAGCAACTTAAAATTAGGCAAGGTACATATTTATTAGCTATAAATGATCTTTAAGAACAGTTTCGAAAAAATTGGAAATTTAAAAAGCGGTGAAAATGCGCGAAAAGCGTCCTAAAAACGTTCTAAATTGCGATTTCTACTCAATCTAAGGAAATACCAAAGCTATTTCAAAAGTAATGGTTGCAAATTAATGGTGACAGTCCCTGCTATAACATAGGTTATATTTTATGTTGCTGTCACTACCATCTGAGGGTTGCAAAAGCAAAACATGTTCTAATTTGCATTTTTTGCACAACTGAGGGGTCTAACACTTTGTAGTATGGCATGGTATTTACTTACAAGATGCAACTGCTTTCTAAGAACAGTCGAAAGAAAATTCCAAATTTAAAAAAAATGAAGTGAGTGAAAAGCGTTATAAATTACAATTTTTAAGCAAACTTATAAATTACCAAACCGATTAAAAAAATAATGATGACAAATTTTGGTGACAGAACCTGCTCAAATATAAGCTATATTTTATGTCTGTTCCAATACCACCAGAGGGTTGCAGGAGCTAAAAACTTTCTAAATTACGATTTCTGTGATACTGAAAAGGCTAGAAACTTTAAATATGACATGGTAGTTACTTATAAAATATAAATGCCCTCGAAGGAACGTCGAAAATAAATTCGAATTAAAAAGGGGTGAAGCGAAGGGTGGGGGGGTGCGAAAAGCATTCTAAAAAAGTTCTAAATTACGATTCTATGCAATTTCAGGGAATATAAACCGATTATAAAAGTAATAGATGCGAATCAGTGGTAACAGTCTCTGATCCTACACAGGCTATATTTTATGCCGGTGATTCTACCACCTGGGGTTCACAGGAACAACAAACGTTCTAAAAAAGGGCTTTAAAAGCTTTTTAAATTACGTTTCTGTGGAATATTAGGAAATAACAAACCGATTTCAAAATTAATGTTGGCAAATTAACGGCGACAGTTCCTGTTTTAACATAGCCCTTTATGTTGAGAGAGGTGGTAGGACTTGGAATTCGACATGATGGTTAATTTTAAGATGTAAGAAGATTGGAAGATTGTTTCTAAAAAATTCAAAACTTCAAATGAATACTGAAATGAGCGTATTAATTGAGCATAAAAGTTTCAAAATATTTTCTAAATTATCATTTATTTAGTTTTATTTCATTTTATTAACTTTAGTCTCATTTCTGCCTAATACAGTGTAATAATGATGTTTAGTCAAACTGTGTTTTAAATAGTAATTTTTGAATTATTCCTAAAAGTAATAAGTACCTTTTAATAAAATAAAATATTACCTTTTAATAAAATAAAAATTTAGTTAGTACCTTTTGATAAAAATTAGACATATAAATATCACTTGGCATATTCAAATATTACGCGAGCAAAGCCGCGGGGTTTGGTAGTCATCATACTCCTATTATAAAGAGGTAAAAATTGTTTATTTGTCGGAGATAAGCTCAGGAACTACCGAACCGATTCCAAATGTAATGGTATCAAAATGATGGTGTTCGCCCAACTTAGAACATAGGCTATATCTTATGTCGGTGCCACTACCCCAAAGGGGGTGCAGGAGCAAAAAACGTTCTAAAACTGCGATTTTTGCGTTACTGAAGGGCCTAGAAATATGAAATTTGGAATATTAGTTACTTATAAGATATAAATGGTGTATAAGAACAGTTCTTAAACAATTCGAAATTTAAAAGGGGTGAAAATGCACAAAAAGCATTCTAAAAAACGTTCTAAATGGTAGTTTCTACATAATCTCAGGAAATACCAAACCGATTTCAAAAGTAATGGTATCAAAATTATGGTGTTCGCCCAACTTAGAACATAGGCTATATCTTATGTCGGTGGCACTACCCCAAAGGGGGTGCAGGAGCAAAAAACGTTCTAAAAATGCAATTTTTGCGTTACTGAAGGGCCTAGAAATATGAAATTTGGAATATTAGTTACTTATAAGATATAAATGGTGTATAAGAACAGTTCTTAAACAATTCGAAATTTAAAAGGGGTGAAAATGCACAAAAAGCATTCTAAAAAACGTTCTAAATGGTAGTTTCTACATAATCTCAGGAAATACCAAACCGATTTCAAAAGTAATGGTATCAAAATGATGGTGTTAGTCCAACTTAGAACATAGGCTATATTTTATGTCGGTGCCACTACCCCAAAGGGGGTGCAGGAGCAAAAAACGTTCTAAAAATGCGATTTTTGCGTTACTGAAGGACCTAGAAATATGAAATTTGGAATATTAGTTACTTATAAGATATAAATGGTGTCTCAGAACAGTTCTTAAACAATTCGAAATTTAAAAGGGGTGAAAATGCACAAAAAGCGTTCTAAAAAAACGTTCTAAATGGTAGCTTCTACATAATCTCAGGAAATACCAAACCGATTTAAAAAATATTGGTGTCAAAATGATAGTGACAACGTTTGCTCCAAGATAGGCTATGTTTTATGTCGGTGCCACTACCCCAAAGGGGGTGTAGGAGCAAAAAACGTTCTAAAAATGCGATTTATGTGTTACTGATGGACCTAGAAATATGAAATTTGAAGTATCAGCTACTTATTAGATATAAAGGATTTCTAAGAACAGTTCTTAAACAATTCTAAATTTAAAAAGGGTGAAAATGCGCGAAAAGCGTTCTAAAAAAAGTTCTAAATGGTAGTTTCTACACAATCTCAGGAAATACCAAACCGATTTGAAAAATAATGGCGTCAAAATGATGGTGAAAATCCCTGCTCCAACATAGGCTATGTTTTATGTCGGTGCCACTACCCCAAAGGGGCTGCAGGAGAAAAACATTCTAAATTGCTGTTTTTGCGTGACGGAAGGGCCTTGAATCGTGAAATTTAGAATGGTAGTTAGTTATAAGATATCAATGATCTCTAAGGACATTTCCTAAAAAAAATCGAAATTTAAAAGGGGGTTCAAAATGCGCAAAAAGCGTTGTAAAAAACGTTCTAAATTGCAATTTCTATGAAATCTTAGGAAATAATGAACCGATTTCAAATATAATGGCGTTAAAATGATGGTGACAGATCTTGCTCCAAGATAGGCTATATTTTATATATGTTTCCACTAACCCAGAGAAGATGCAGGAGCAAAATGAGCGAAAAGCGTTCTAAAAACGTTCTGAATGCCGATTTGTCACCAATATCTCAAGAAGAATCAAACTGATTTCAAAAGTAATGTTAAGAAATTCATGCTGACAGCCTCTGTTCTAACATAGACGCTATTTTATGTCGGTATCACTATCACCTAGACGTTGCAGGAGCAAAAAAGCGTTCCAAATTTCGATTTTTGTGATTGGTAGAGGCTAGCAAGTTAAAATTAGGCAAGGTACATATGCATTACATATAAAGGATCTTTAAGAACAGTTTCGAAAAAATTGGAAATTTAAAAAGGGGTGAAAATGCGCGAAAAGCGTTCTAAAAACATTCTAAATTGCGATTTCTACTCAATCTCGGGAAATTCCAAAGCTGTTTCAAAAGTAATGGTTGCAAATCAATGGTGACAGTCCCTGCTATAATATAGGTTATATTTTATGTTGCTGTCACTACCATCTGAGGGTTGCAAAAGCAAAACATGTTCTAATTTGCGTTTTTTGCATAACTGAAGGGTCTAACACTTTGAAATATGGCATGGTATTTACTTACAAGATGCAACTGCTTTCTAAGAACTGTCGAAAGAAAATTTCAAATTTAAAAAGATGAAGTGAGCGAAAAGCGTTATAAATAACAATTTTTATGTAATCTTATCAAATACCAAACCGATTAAAAAAATAATGATGACAAATTGTTGGTGATAGAACCTGCTCAATCATAAGCTATATTTTATGTCTGTGCCACTACCACCAGAGGGTTTCAGTAGCTAAAAACTTTCTAAATTGCGATTTCTGTGATACTGAAAAGGCTAGAAACTTTAAATATGGCATGGTAGTTACTTATAAAATATAAATGCCCTCGAAGGACTGTCGAAAATAAATTCAAATTAAAAAGGGGTGAAGTGAAGGGGATGTGCGAAAAGCATTCTAAAAAAGTACTAAATTACGATTTCTACGCAATTTCAGGGAATATAAAGCAAATATAGAAGTAATAGCTGCGAATCAATGGTAGCAGTCTCTGATCCTACACATGCTATATTTTATGTCGATGATTCTACCACCTGGGGTTCACAGGAACAACAAACGCTCTAAAAAAGGCCTTTAAAAGCTTTCTAAATTACGTTTCTGTGGAATATTAGGAAATAACAAACCAATTTCAAAATTAATGTTGGCAAATTAATGGTCACAGTTTCTATTTCAACACAGCCCTTTATGTTGAGAGAGGTGGTAGAACTTGGAATTTGACATGATGGTTAATTTTAAGATGTAAGAAGATGGTTTCTAGAAAATTCAAAACTTCATATGAATACTGAAATGAGCATATTAATTGAGCATAAAAGTTCAAAATATTTTCTAAATTGTTATTTATTTAGTTTTATTTCGTTTTATTAATTTAAGTCTCATTTCTGCTTTATGCAGTGTAACAATGATGCTTAAACAAATTGTGTTTTAAATAGTAATTGTTTTAATTATTCCTAAAAGTAATAAGTACCTTTTAATAAACTAAAATATTACCTTTTAATAAAATAAAAATTTAGTTAGTACCTTTTAATAAAAATTAGACATATAAATATCACTTGGCATATTTCAAATATTACGCGAGCAAAGCCGCGGGATTTGCTAGTCATATTATAAAGAGGTAAAAATTGTTTATTTGTAGGAGGTAAGCTCTGGAACTACCGAACCGATTCCAAAAGTAATGGTATCAAAATGATGGTGTTAGTCCAACTTAGAACATAGGCTATATATTATGTCAGTGCCACTACCCCAAAGGGGGTGCAGGAGCAAAAAACGTTCTAAAAATGCTTTTTTGTGTTACTGAAGGGCTTAGAAACATGGAATTTGGAATAGTAGTTACTTATAAGATACTAATGATCTCTAAGGACATTTCTTTAAAAAATCGAAATTAAAAAGGGGTGAGAATGCGCGAAAAGCGTTCTAAAAACATTCTAAATGGCGATTTTTGAGCAATTTCAAGAAGTAAAAAACAGATTTAAAAAATAATGGCGTCAAAATGATGGTGACAACCCTTGCTCTAACATAGGCTACATTTTATGTCGGTGCCACTACCCCTAAAGGGGTCGCAGGAGCAAAAAAACGTTCGAAATTGCGATTTTTTGTGTTACTGAAGGGCCCAGATACATGGAATTTCGCATAGTAGTTAATTATTAGATATAAATGGTCTCTAAGAACATTTCTTTAAACATTGGAAATTTAAAAGGGGTGAAAATACGTAAAAAGCGTTCTAAAAAACGTTCTAAATGGCGATTTTTACGCAATCTCAAGAAGTAGCAAACCGATCTAAAAAATAATGGTGTCAAAAAAATGGTGACAACCATTGCTCCAATATAGGCTACATTTTATGTCGGTGCCACTACCTTTAACGGGGGTGCAGGAACAAAAAAACGTTCGAAATTGCGATTTTTGTGTTACTGAAGGGCCCAGATACATGGAATTTGGTATGGTAGTTACTTATTACATATAAATGATCTCTAAGAACATTTCTTAAAAAAATCGAAATTTAAAAGGGTGGCAGTGCTCAAAAAGCGTTCTAAAGAACGTTCCAAATTGCGATTTCTACGCAATCTCAAGAAGTACCGATTCGATTTTTTAAAAAATGGCGTGAAAACGATGGCGACAGCCCTCGCTCCAACATAGGCCATATTTTATGTCAGTGGCACTAACCCAAAGGGGGTGCAGGAGCAAAAAACGTTCTAAATTGCGTTTTATGTGATACCGCTGGGGCTAGCAACTTGAAATTGGGCATGGTAGCTACTTATATGATATAAATGATCTCTAAGAACATTCCTTTAAAAATTCGAAATTTAAAAGGGGTGAAAATGCGCGAAAAGCGTTCTAAAAAATGTTCTACTTTGGGATTTCTACGCAATCTCAGAAAGTACCCATCCGATTTCAAAAGTAATGGTTGGAAATTGATGATGACAGCCCTTGCTCCAACATAGGCTGTATTTCATGTCGGTGTCACTACTACCTAGGAGTTGAATAAGCAAAAAACGTCCTAGATTGCGATTTTTGTGATACTGAAGGGCATAGAATCCTGAAATTAGGCAAGGCAGCTATTTATAAGGTACAAATGATCTCTAAGAACATTTCCTAAAAAATCGAAATTTAAATGGGGGAAAATGAGCGGAAAGCATTCTAAAAAACTTTCTAAATTGCGATTTGTACGCAATCTCAGGAAGTACCGAACCGATTAAAAAAAATAATGGTTGGAAATTGATGATGACAGCCCTTGCTCCAACATAGGCGGTATATCATGTCGCTGTCACTACCACCTAGGGGTTGCAGGAGCAAAACACGTTCTAAAGTGAGTTTTTTGTAATACTGCAGGAATTTGGTATGGTAGTTACTTTTAAGATATAAATGATCACTAAGAACATTTCCTAAAATAATTCGAAATTTAAAAGGGATGAAAATGGACGAAAAAGTTCTAGAAACGTTCTAAACTGCAATTTCTACGCAATCTTATAAAACACACAAACTATTTCAAAAGTAATGGGTTGAAATTGATGATGATAGCCCTTGCTCCAATATAGGATCTATTTCATGTCGGTGTCACTACCACCTTGCGGTTGCATTTTAAAAAACGTTCTAAATTGTGATTTTTGTGACACTGAAGAGGCTAGCAACTGGAAATTTGGCAGGGTAATTAATTATGAGATGTAAATGTTCTCTGAGAAGAGTTCCTTAAAAATGTGAAATTTAGAAGGGGTGAAAATGAACGAAAAGCGGTCTAAAAACGTTCTAAAAAGCGATTTCTACGCAATCTCAGGAAATATAAACCGATTTCAGAAGTAATGGTTTCAAATTGATGGTGACAGTCCCCGCTCCAACATAGCTTATATTTTACGTTGTTGTCACTACCACTTGGGGGTTACAGGAGCAAAAAGTGTTCTAAATTGCGTTTTTTGTGTTACTGAGGGGGTCTAACATTTTAAATTTAGAATGGTAATTACTTCAAAAATGCAAATGCTTTCTAAGAATTATCAAAAGAAAATTCCAAATTTGAAAGGATGAAGTGAGTGAAAAGTGTTCTATAAGCGTTCTAAATTACGATTTCTATGCAGTCGTATGAAATACGAAACCGATTTCAAACATAATGGTTGCAAATTGATGGTGATAGAACCTGCTCAAACATAAGCTATACTTTATGTCGGTACCACAACCCGTAGAGTGTTGCAGGAGCAAAAAACTTTCTAAATTGCGATTTCTACGGTACTGAAGAGGCTAGAAGCTCTAAATATAGCACATTACTTATAAAATATAAATGTCCTCTAAGAACAGTCGAAAATAAATTCGAAATTAAAAATAGGTGAAGCGAAGGGAAGGTGCGTAAAGCGTTCTAAAAGGGTCCTAAATTACGATTTCTATGGAATCTCAGGAAATAATAAACCGATTACAGAAGTTATTGGTTGCGAATCAAGAGTCCCTGATCCTATACGGGCTATATTTTATGCCGGTGTCACTACCACCTGGTTGGCAGAAACAACAAAAAAGCCTTTAAAAACATCTAAATTCCGTTTTGTATAGAATATTAAGAAATACCAACCGATTTCAAGGTTAATATTGCAAACTAATGGTGACAGTCTATGTTTCAACATTTTTCGAGACATTATATTTCAACTGTGTTTCGGCATTTTATGTTGGTGCTACTAACACCTTTCGGCATTTTATGTTGGTTTCTCTAACACCAGAGAGGTGGTAGACTGTTAGGCAAGAAGTTTGCAATTTGACATGATGGTTAATTTTAAGATGTAAATGTGTCAAGATGGTTTCTAAAAAATTCAAAACTTCAAATGAATACTGAAATGAGTGTATGAAATGAGCATAAAAGTCTCAAAATACTTTCTAAATTATCATTTATTTGGAATTTGTTTTAGTTCTTCTTATTAATTAAAATCTCATTTCTGTCTATTGCACTTTTATAATGAAGTTTAGTCAAACTGTGGCTTAATTTGTAATTTTTGAATTATTCCAAAAAATTGTTCTTCTAATAAAAAATAATCATGCAAATATCACTCGGCATATTTCAACTATTACGCGAGCAAAGCCGCGGGTTTTCCTAGTGCTATTATAAAGAGGTAAAAATTGTTTATTTGTAGGAGGTAAACTCTGGACCTACAGAACCGCTTTCAAAAATAATGGTGTCAAAATGATGGTGACAACTCTTGCTCCAACATAGGCTACATTTTATGTCTGTGCCACAACCCCTAAAGGGGGGGCAGGAGCAAAAAAAGTTCGAAATTGTGATTTTTGGTGTTACTGAAAGGCCTACACACATGGAATTTGGCATGGTAGTTACTTATTAGATATAAATGATCTCTAAGAACATTTCTTAAAAAAAATCAAAATTTAAAAGAGGTGAAAATGCGCAAAAGGCGTTCTTAAAAACATTCTAAATGGCGATTTTTACGCAACCTCAAGAAGTATCAAACCGATTTCAAACATAATTGTATCAAAGTGATTGTGATAGCCCTTGCTCCAACATAGGCTACATTTTATGTCGGTGCCACTACCTCTAAAGGGGGTGCAGGAGCAAAAAAACGCTCGAAATTGCGATTTTTTTGTTACTGAAAGGCCCACACATGAAGTTTGGCATGGTAGTTAGAGTTACTTATTAGATATAAATGATCTCAAAGAACATTTCTTAAAAAATTCAAAATTTAAAAGGGGTGAAAATGTGCAAAAAGCGTTCTATAAAGCGTCCTCAATGGCGATTTTTACGTAATCTCAAGATGTACCAAATCGATTTCAAAAATAATGGTGACAACCCTTGCTCCGACATTGGCTACATTTTATGTCGGTGGCATTACCCCGAAAGGGGGTGCAGGGGCAAAACAAAAGTTAGAAAATGCGATTTTTGTGTTACTGAAGGGCCTAGAAACATGAAATTTGAAATGGTAGTTACTTATAAGATATAAATAATCTCTAAGAACATTTCTTAAAAAAATTCGAAATTTAAAAGGGGTGAAAATGCGCGAAAAGAGATCTAAAAAACGTTCTAAATGGCGATTTCTACGCAATCTCAGAAAGTACCCAACCGATTTCAAAAGTAATGGTTGGAAATTGATGATGACAGCCCTAGCTCCAATAAAGGATCTACTTCATGTCGGCGTCACTACCTGCGGTTGCATTTTAAAAAACGTTCTAAGTTGTGATTTTTGTGATACTGAAGGGGCTAGCAACATGAAATTTGGCATGGTAATTACTTATGAGATGTAAATGCTCTCTGAGACGAGTTCCTTAAAAATTTGAAATTTAAATGGGGTGAAAATAAACGAAAATCGTTCTAAAAACGTTCTGAATAGCGATTTCTACGCAATCTCTGGAAATATAAACCGATTTCAGAAGAATGGTTTCGAATTGAGTTGGAGGGGGGTGACAGTCCCCGCTCCAACTTAGACTATATTTTACGTTGTTGTCACTACCACCTGAGAGTTACAGGAGCAAAAAATGTTCTAAATTGCGTTTTTTGTGGTAAAGAGGGGGTCTAGCATTTTAAATCTGAATGGTAATTACTTCAAAGATGCAAATGCTTTTTAAGAATTGTTGAAAGAAAATTCCAAATTTAAAAGGATGATGTGAGCGAAAAGCGTTCTATAAGCGTTCTAAATTACGATTTTTATGCAATCGTATGAAATACGAAACCGATTTCAAACATAATGGTTGCAAATTAATAGTGATAGAACCTGCTCAAGCACAAGCTATGTTTTATGTCGGTGCCACAACCCCTAGAGGGTTGAAGGAGCAAGAAAATTTCTAAAGTGCGATTTCTGCGGTACTGAAGAGGCTAGAAATTTTAAATATAGCACGTTTGTTACTTATAAAATATAAGTGTCCTCTAAGAACAGCCGAAAATAAATTCGAAATTAAAAAGGGGTTAAGCGAAGGGAAGGAGCGAAAAGCATCTAAAAGAGTCCTAAATTACGATTTCTATGGAATCTCAGGAAATAATAAACTGATTACAGAAGTTATTGGTTACGAATCAAGAGTGATAGTCCCTGATCCTATACCGGCTATATTTTATGCCGGTGTCACTACCACCTGGTTGGCAGGAACGACAATAAAGCCTTTAAAAACATCTAAATTCCGTTTTCTATAGAATATTAGGAAATACCAACCGCCAACATTACCAAGGTTAATGTTGTTGGCAAATTAATGGTGACAGTCTCTCTTTCAACATTTTTCGAGACATTCTATTTCAACTCTATTTCGGCATTTTATATTGGTGCCACTAACACCAGAGATGTGGTAGACTGTTAGACAAGAAGCTTGGAATTTGACATGATGGCTAATTTTAAGCTGTAAATGTGTTAAGATGGTTTCTAAAAAATTTAAAACTTCAAATGAATACTGAAATAAGCGTAAGAAATGAGCATAAAAGTATCAAAATACTTTCTAAATTATCATTTATTTGGAATTAGTTTTAGTTCTTATTAATTAAAATCTCATTTCTTTTCTATTGAACTTTTATAATGAAGTTTAGTCAAACTGTGGCTTAATTTGTAATTTTTGAATTATTCTAATAAAAATAGTCATGCAAATATCACTTGGCATATTTCAACTATTACACGAGCAAAACCGCGGGGTTTGCTAGTAATAATAATAATAATAATAATATTTTTTAAACCACGTTGAAGTTAGCGAAGAAAGGGCGAAAAAACGAAACATTTTCAAACGACTTACCATGTTATCAAATTTCGTTCAATTTCATTAAAAATAAGTTCATCCCTCCCAAAGAAAAAAATTCAAAATGTTTTCTGAAAATTTTGATTTTGTTTGTTTCAGATGACAAGCTGTGCAACTACTATGTTGCGAGGTGATGCGCGTACAGCATACCCATATGCAACTGACAATATCTCCATCAATTTTGATAATTATTTTTATACTATTAAAAATAATTTTTATAGTAAAAAAAATATGTTAAATTCAGTGTATTACTTTATTCTTCTTATGAAAAAAAAAAAAAAATAATAAATCTCGAAGTTGACCTACTTTTCGGACTGATGATCGGTAATCACCTTCTAATAAAAAAAAATTGAAATAAAATCATGACTGATTTACAATATTAATCAGTACTCATGCCTGAAGAAGAAAAAATAAACTGATATCGAAATACTTTTTTTTTTGAAGTGAAAACTTCTTTAGGCGCGTTGAGCTTTTTTTGAGATGGAGAAAAACTACTGATTTGGAGACACTGTTACGTAACCGACATGCTAGCATTTTGGCACATAGACACTAGCGCGCCAAGCGGTGAATGACAGGAACTTTTCCCTCTTCAGCTTAATCCGCAAAAGAAGAACGAAGCTAAAACTCACTTTTTCTCCCGTCGTTCACACAGGAACACGCACAAAATTTAGATTTTCGTTGCAGTACGCTGTGGTGTTTATTGTTAAAGACAAATACTTGATACTTTCATTATTGAAGTGAAAGCTTCTTTGGGCGCGTTTGGCATTTTTTGAGATGGGAAAAACGAATGAACTCGTGATACTGTTATTGTAACCGACACCTCTGTATATAAGTATGTACATGTATTGTGCATAGTTCGGTATGAGGAGGGCGGGCAATTAATTGTTATTGATTGCTTAATCAATAACAACAATTTACAGGCAAGCGCGCCACATGCTTGCCTGTACGCTATTGGTTCCCGAAATACACGTACAAGAATTAGAAAAAGGAAATCTCATCAAAAACATCTCATGTAAAAATTAGCCAAGTCTCGTGACTCTTGCTAAAATAAAACTATCTTGCTCTAGCAAAATAAAATTATCTTTATTCAACAGTTGTTATTTATGTCAATAGTTGGCGGCAAAAGTGAACTATTCGATCAAATATCGGGTAAGTTTAGCAGAAAAACTCTCTTGTTTTTCTTTTTTTTTAATTCGTGTTATTTTTGCGTTATGGTGTATGTTATTGTATAATAATGAATAAAAAACACTACATTTAAAAGTATTTCCTGCAGAATAAAAAAACACACACGTAATTGTTGAAGTTTTCACTTCTATTGGCACTCCAGGAGTGCCACTGTTTTTTTTTTTTCTTTTTTAATGATTTGGGGTTTTACAGACAATTCTAATCTGCTGATCTTAGATAAACAACGGATTAATTACCACGTGTGCTTTAAATCTATGAAGAACAAAGATTTTCTATAACGCTTAAATAAATGTGCGACTGTTACTTTAATTATTTTTTTTTAGAATTTTTATACCAATAGAAGAACATTAAAAATAATGTATAACGCATTCATTATAAAGGCAGACTAAAAAAATCAAAGAAAATCGTGTTTGACAGATGAAAACCCTTTTTTAACACTTTCCAACATGATTAAAAAGTGTATATGAACTTGTTTTGTCTGTCTGTCCATGCTCTAAGTCTCGTAAATATGCTCGGATTGCTATACAGTGTATATATCGCTCCCACAAGAAAAGTGACACATCTCGAAAAAAGTAAATTTCACAGGAGAGGGAAAAGAAAATGTGCATGATTTTACTGTAACATGAAATTATAGCACTTATCTCTGCATGCAAGAATAAAAACATGCATAAAAGCATAAAACATTTAAGAATAAAAACGTTGGATGATGTTTGGAGTGTTGGGTAATTTTACCTCCTTACACAATCCACCCCTCTTCTGTGGTCACAAATAGACATATAGAGTGATAAAGTGATTTTCTGTTTAACTACATTTAGGAAACAGTTTGTATAGCAAGGCGCACTTATGATAGGCCTATTAGTGGAATAAAACGCAAAATGAATTTTTGCGAGATGTGTCACTTTTCTTGCGGGTGAGCGATATGTTATTTAGGTTTACTATGGCATGTTCGGTATTTAAAGTGAAGTGTATAGAATTTATAGTTCGTTTACAGGGACACTCAAAATAATTCCGTTACGTTTCAGTCTACGGGGAAAAATTGCTTGCGATGTATTTTAATGATGTTACACTATTTCAAAACACATTGAAATTGATATATATATCACTGAGGCGCACTACAAGAGGCTTACTATAGAATAGGGTGTGTATAGTATTCATCGTTCATTTACAGGGACACACAAACAAATACGGTTACAATATTGTATATGAACAATAATTGTTGAAAGTGCATTTTCAGCTGTGTTGCGTTTTTAAATTAAATTATTATATATATACAATTGGGTTTTGCTTATATTTGTGGGCTATTGCCCCTGGTGAAAAATTCCACAATATAATATAAGTGTTATTCATATTCTTGCTTTTCATGATATTCATTCATATTTGCATTCCTTTCGTAACATTTTCCTCTTGCTAGATATTGCTCCTCCACTTTTTTGAAACTACAGTTTTCCGCTTTTGTTTTATTCCACTATTATATAGGATTTACGATTTTTAACATTTAACTGTTTAGGTTTTTCAATATTTTGAGATTACTTAGTGGGTTATGTATGCCAATTAGCTTTACTTTAATATTGTTTTAGTACAGTAGAGTCCCGATTATCCGAGTCCCGCTTAACCTAGTTCCCGCTTTAACCGAGTTATTTTCTTCTGATGGACTGATGGCTTCCATTATTATGAAACTGCCATTGTAAATGAAGTGTTAGGTGAAGATGAAACAGCAGTCGTAAAAAGTTAGAACTCTGATTTTCTGGTCAGAATGTGGGCAAAAAAATGGCCATAATTTTTTTTTTTTTGCCATTTTTTTTCACATTCTGACCAGAAAATTAGAATTCTAAATTTTTACGACTGCTCTTTCATTTTCACCAAACACTTCATTTATAATGGCTGTTTCATAATAATGGAAGCCATCAGAACATCAGAAGAAAATGATCCATTCCAAAGGTATAAGTTCGATTGAAAAAGACTTTTTAATACTTTGAGCAGAAGGAAGAGACTACACCTGCAATTTTCATGACAGTAATATAATCACATAGCTGCCAATTTGTACGTTTTTTTACCTTTAAAATTTAATAAAAATTTTGCCATATTTAATCGTTGACAATTGTTAGATTTCGGCGATTGAATTAGGCAAAATTTACTGGTAAGTTTTAGTGGTAAGAAAAAATCCTAGAAATTGATAGCTATGCAGTAGCGTAATACTGTAGAAAAAAAAATGCAGCAAAATTGACATTCAACAAACAAAAAACTATGAAGGGCTTTTCCAATAAACAATTTCATTCCCTGTTTTCCTTAAAAGTAACGGAAATGTACATCCAAGAAATGTTACTAGTACCATAAAAAGGAATGAATTAATTGAAAATTTATATTTCATCTCCTTAGTTGATGATGATTTCTGTAAATCCGACTTATCCGAGTTTTTTGCTTATCCGAGGTGAGTTAGGTCCATATTAACTCGGATAATCGTGACTCTACTGCATAATGATTAATGTATAATATTATTACATGCCATCTTAATTTAGAATTTTGGTTAACAACGTTATATGAGCTTGTAAGATTAATTTTGATTCAAAAGTATTTCATATATATATTTCTTGGTCTGTATTCATTCTATAGATCATATACAAGGCTGCACAAAAGATCTCGAGTACATTTCCGTTTGTTGCCGAAAAATGCTGAATGGAAATTTTAATCTGTAATGGACGTTTCCTAACTGAACTAAACTTGAAGAGGGGGGGGGGGGGGGGATTTCGTTTATTCCTTGCACGCATGCGTATTGGCTGTATTAATACGAAAATAAGTTCGAATTTATTTTTTAAATGAAAACCCGAAAATTCATAAATTAAAATTTATCAAATAAAATCATAAGACGAAATGCAATTTTTCACCTTGGTTCAATATAAAATATATAATGTGAACTTTAAAAATTCACAGTCTTACTTAAAAGGCGACTAAAGTAATGAAAAAGATGTTACAAGTTTAAAATATACATTTTATTTAAAACTTCTTAGTACTTTCAAGCTATCCAAGCTCATCATCAGAGAATATTTTAATAACTAAATGTTGTTTATTTATACAAATACGTCACTTTGTTTTGAAAATGAGAAAGCCAATAATTACTAGAGTTCAAAGTAGAAGTAGCAATTTCTTGGATTGAATTTAATTAGAGGAAATATATATTATTATTAATTGCAGTTCCATTTATTTTATGACACCATTCTGTTCACATACGTCACTTTTCATGGGAAGAACATTCCCACCATCCAATTATTACGCATCCACTGTAAAAGAATCCATAGAAATCCTATGTAAAAACAATCAAGTATGTAACGACGCCCTATCTTACAATATCCCCAGTTTATGGTTCAATATCCTGGAAATAAATCCTGAAAACTTGAGCAAAGTGACATATTAAAATTTAAAGTACGGCAGTTAAATATTTTCTTCTTCCCATGAAAAGTTACGTATGTGAACAGAATGATGTCATAAAATAAATGAAACTGCAATTAATAATAAATATATATTTCCTCTAATTAAATTCAATCCAAGAAACTGCTACTGTTACTTCTACATTCAACTCTAGTAATTATTGGCTCTCTCATTTTCAAAACAGAGTGATGTATTTGTATAAATAAACCACATTTAGTTATTAAAATATTCTCTGATGATGAGCTTGGATAGCTTGAAAGTACTAAGAAGTTTTAAATAAAATGTATATTTTAAACTTGTAACATATTTTTCATTACTTTAGTTGCCTTTTAAGTAAGACTGTGAATTTTTAAAGTTCACATTATATATTTTAAAATTTATCATTTATACAAAAACAAACAAACAAAAATAATGCTTTTGAATTTAATAAAGCAGCAATTTTCTCATTCAGTTAAACTTATTCGCTATTTATTTTTTTAGAGTATTTAAAAAATATTCGCATGGGAAATATATTCTAAACGAACACACTTAAAAAATACATAGTAGTTCAATCAGCTTAAAATAATCGATTTTATTCAAAAAAGCAAACGTTTCTTCTCGAATTTAATTAAAAATATAATGTTCATATTTTACATATAACATACGGATTATGTGGAATTAAAGATATGTCTAATATGCAATAACTTTTATCCTCTATTATTCTATAAGTGTTAAAACACCAACCATTATTTCATAACGACGAAATGTCTCTGCAATTTAGTTTAAATTTCCGAGCTTTCTGAACAAGAAATTTAACAAACCTTTCCAATCCCCCATTTGAAGAAACCCGTTTGTTTCTTCATTTTAAAATCGCCCTCTACCAAGTGCTCGCTGGCAGAGTGGTGAAGATGTTCGATACGAAACGCGCGGTGCCAGATTCAAAAACAAGTGGATCCACAGAAGAAATAGAGAGGTACAGTGAAACCTCTCTGTGAGGGCCACCTGCCGTTCCATTGAAAATTGGCCCTTATGAGGGGTGGCCCTTGAATAGGGGTGACCAATTTTTTTATTTCTCTCTCTTTTTTTTTTTTTTTTTTTATACTGCGATTCTTAAAATCTGCATATTCTTTCAGTAAGATCTCTTTGTTTTTAACAATATTGTTTATTTTATTTTTGGTACAATTAAACTGTGAAGCCAATTTTCTTGCAGATGTTCCTTGATCATGACAACTAAGAACTTTGATTGTGTCATTCAAATCCAAATGTACTCTCTCGCTTGATTTAGGTGCCATAATTTTGAATTTTACATAAGCGTGGGCATAAAATTTCTAGTGTAAAAATTTTGCTTCAATATGCATTCACAGTTTTAGTTAATGTGGAATCAGTTTTTCTAGGTAACCTGTTATCCTTTGTGTTCCCACAACAAAAGGTCAAGTTTCCCCTCCAACCCAACCCCTACAGGTTGAAAGGTCAAACAAAGTGTGAGGAACACCTGTTTGTCTCACTTGTGGAGAAGTTTGTCGTCCTTCATTGTGTTACTAAATCCTCCCCATCTTCCCCTACCTTCTTTGTTGCAAGTGAAGTTGTTTGCTGATGTCTTATGTTTCGGTTCATGAATTCAATACACCTGTTTAGGATTTAAGGCACATGTGAAAAAAATGGCCTTTATGAGGGGTAGGTGCGGCCCCTAATAGGAGTAAATTTAACATTGTGCCTATGGGAAAATTTTTCGTTCTTAAAAATATTGGTCCTTAATAGAGGTGGCCCTTGAATAAGAGTGGCCTTTAAAAGAAGTTTCACTGTATTTTTTTTTATTCCTTTTTTCATATTGCGGAAATTTTCTGTCCTAGAACGGAAAAAAAGAACGGAAATTTCTTCAATTCTCGGATATAAGGCTAGTTGGGGCAACTGGGCCATGATTTTACAATGTGACTCTGGAGCTTCTGACAATTCAGCTTCAAAAAGCTAATGTTCATTTGAATTAAAGTCTGAACTTCTGTAAATGTGTTCAGTTAGGTTCCCTCTATGAGACAGAAATGCTCAAAATTGCATTTTAATATTTAAAAATATAAAAATATGCATATTTCATCTTTCTTTCCGCATGGGTCCAGTTGCCTCCAAAAATGGGGTAACTGGACCAGGGGGGTCTGTGTTCCACACGCTTTTATTTTTCTTCATATCGGATATCAGGTCCTGTTTGAAAAAGTGTAAACAGCTTAAAAATTTTTAAACCAGGCAGATCATGTAAATTATATGTCAATAAACAGCGTTGTAAGGGATACCTTTGCTGTCAATGTGTCTAAAAAAAGTACAAAAAGTGAAAATATTATATTTATTTATACCAAAAACATAAAACTTAAGTAAGTACTTATGTACTTTAGTATAGATAATAAGTATAAAAGTCACGTGGGTATTTTAAGGAAAAAAATAGCAAGGTAAATTTATGAACAAACGGCTACGTAAGTACTTAAGTACTTTATCTTTATCCAGGGTTCGCATTATATAGGGAAAATTTTATTGTTTCTACCAGAACCCTTAATGAGTTACCTTCATGATCATTTTATTTAACATATTCTAAAGAAAGTTGCGATGAAGATATTATTTTCAAAATAGTGGTAGGAACGATAAAAGTTTCCCCTATAGAATGCGACCCCTGTGTATAGTACAATTTCAAGGTCTGGCTATCTAGCTTTCAGGGGCAAGGTACTTGCATTCGTAAAATGTTGAAATAATTTAATGACACCAATATTTACAAGAGAATCTATCTGAAAACAAGTAAAAATATATTTTCGCCTACTTAATAAAGGTGAAATTTTCATTATAAAATTTCCGGTGCCAATGTGGCAATTAGGAATTAAAATTAAGGAATGCCATAACGGCATCACCGCCTCTCAAGGGGTCAAGAAATTTGGTTTGATACCACTCAATATGCTTTTCTTTTAATTTCATTACGTAATTTTAATAAGGTATTCTACCATTTTCTTTATTGTGAGCAAAAAACAATGAAGAAATTTACTTCCAGTAAGAGAAACTCAAAAAAATTATTTATAACTATTGGGGTAACTGGATCCAGCATGGTCCAGTTACCCCGGATACATGTCCCAGTTACCTCATTCTTGAAAAATTTATGGGGTAACTGGGACACCGGGCTTACATTTGAAACATGAAGTAAATATGTATAGATACATAATAATATTAATGTAGTTAAATGTCTAATCTTTAAAAAAAAAGATTGTTTAATAAAAGTACTTACAGTATCTTAATAAAAATCCGAGGAAGTTCAACCATATTGACGTTGATTTAAAAAAAAAAAAGAAACGTAAATTTTTGACAAACTATCACAGCAAAGTGAGAGTTATGATTGAGTTGATACACGTTGTTTTAGGAAGTAGAGATTAAGGGGCATTGTTCACAAAAACTAAAACTTAAAAAACCCCAACAATTTTTCATAAAATAGCCTATGGCCCAGTTACCTCGTGGATCCAGTTACCCCCAACAAACCTTATACCGGTAGCAGTGCTACCAGGAATGTTTCCGTGGGTTAGAGAAAGTATTTTTGAGAGTGTACATATACAAATGTGTAGATCATATACAAGACTCAACAAAATAATTCGGATATTTCGCCGACTATTACTTGTAATTGCTGAAATCATGTTTTCAAATGCTTTACGCGTTTTCCAAATTGTTTACTTAGACACCAACTTTTACGTTATTAAACGGCGAGTTTTTTTAGAGTATTCTGAAGGTGTTGGAAAGTGTTTCATAATCTATGCTTGACGCCGGATTTATAGTTCGTATTCTCTTAATTTTTTTTCATCTGCTTTTTTTATCATTTTTTTTTCTCTGTTTTTCAAAGTAATTGACTAACAAAATACAAAATAACAAATGTGTGTTTCATCTATTAAACGAGAGATGTTTTGAAATACTTGAATAAGTGTAGTTGTTAATTTATTAACGTTGTTAGATCTTTTAAATTAATAGAATAATATTAAAATTTCCGGTAGGGATAATGAATCAACAAATAGACTTATAAAAGTTAATTCTGTTTATAATTCACTAAAAAAAAAAAAAAAAAAAAACGGACTAAAAAATGGAGATTCTACTGGCAATCAAGACTCCAGTACTATTTCCGTATTTTAGCGGAAATTCCCCCCCCCCCCCCCACCTCCCTTAAATTCCAGAAATCTGTATTTTTACGGAAAAATTTTCCCCATTAATTACAGAAAATTTTACGTTAAAATACGGAAATACTAGTACTGGCGTCTCGATTGCCAGTAGAATATCCGTTTTTTAGTCCGTTTTTTCTTACAGTGTTTCGTCATGTTATAACTCATTCATTTTAAAGAAAGAGCTCAAAGAGTTAAAGAAAATCATATCTGGTAATCTGAGAACATCCCCCCCCCCGCCGTGGTTTAGGATTTTACAAACTATTTTCGTCTGCATATGTTCTTCTTTCTGTTCTTTGTTTTTGAAATTAATTGGTAAACAAGCGAATAATTAATTACCTTAGGTGTTTTTGATCAATATAAAGACAGACTTTGATCTTCAAGCCTTGAGTACAGTAAATGCGTGTCGTTAATTTATTATTATTGATAGAGATTATATATTTAGACGAAGCAAATTTCTTTATTTGATGAACCCATCGAAATTCGACGGTATAAAAACCTTTAATAAGGAAAAATTAGATGACCTTATAATAGACTTGCAAAAATATTTTGCAATAAAAAAATAATTATAGATTGGCCAGTCTAACTCCAAAAAGCAATTTCCAAATAATAGTAATAACTAGATAACAGGAATTCTGCTTTATTAGAATTTAGTGTCGCCCCCGGTGACGAAAAAATATATGTATATAAATATAGATACAGTAGAGTGCCGATTATCCGAGTTAATCGAACTTATACCTTTGGAATGGATCATTTTCTTCTGATGGGCTGATGGCTTCCATTATTATGAAACAGTCATTATAAATGAAGTGTTAGGTGAAGATGAAAGAGCAGTCGTAAAAAGTTACGACTCTGACTTTCTGGTCAGAATGGGGGAAAAAAATGGCCATACTTTTTTTTTTCCCATTCTGACCAGAAAATCAGAGTTCTAACTTTTTACGGCTGCTCTTTCATCTTCACCTAACACTTCATTTATAATGACTGTTTCATAATAATGGAAGCCATCAGTCCATCAGAAGAAAATAACTCGGTGAAAGCGGAAGCTCCGATAATCGGGACTCTACTGTAGTTCAGTTTTAAGAGTTATAACACGCGATTTTATTTTACATAAAGTGACGTCATCCACATCCGCTGAAGAATTCATCATTTGCGATCCAGTGTTAAACAACATCTACAGTAAAGTACGCTTAGGACGTCACTATCGCTGAATAATACACAAATCCCCCCCCCCCCCCAAAAAAAAGAAATTTCCTCGTTCAAAAAACTCGACAAAAAAATCGGCTATCTAAAGATTCACAGGCCTTCATTTGTTTGTATTATTAATATAGATATTTAAAATTAAATTTAGTTTCTAATAGCTCCCTGTTTTATCAGAAATCCTTCATTTATATTTTTTCAAAATAGCACGTATTTTAATTAATTATTTTTTCAGTTTTTATGGGAAAATGGCAAAGCCAAGCATAAGCCAAATGAAAAAAAATCCGCATCTGCACTATAATTATCTAATCGTTATTCATGTTTGTCTGTTTGTTGCACATTTTACCAATTTCTTAGAAAATTATATTCTTTAGATATCAAAACGTTATTACATATAAAAAGCAAACAAAGATTTCCGATAATTACCATGGGTAATAAATGGTGTCTAAGTATACTAAATTTTCTGAAATTTCCTATTTTTTGTTATTGAATAAATGTATCATTTTTAAAGATTTCAATTTTAATTTTGTTTTAAAAATATCCCTTTTTATAAAGAAAAAATATTTTAAGAATTGAGCTAACATGCTAACAATATTCTGTTACCAAGATTTGAAGTTTCAGTTACATTCCGAATTATGGAGTGTCTAGCCCAGAGATTGGACACCAACTGTGGTACTTTCCATCGCTTCTTGGGTCATCCTATTTAACAGAAAACAAAGTAATTTTGTTGAAATATCTTTACAATATTTTCATCACTGTTAAAATTTTGAATGAAAATCTGAGTTTGGCTTGACGCGAGAAAACCGCGAGATTTTTGACAAGATAAGTGAATTGAGACTCTGGCATTCTCTATGTATCCCTTAACCGGAAACGTACTGTCTATGGAACGGTTGCGTCTACATATCTACCCTTTACACAAAAATGAACGCGTCCACAATCTTATCACGCTATCTAATTCTTACGCTATTGGCCCTCTGCCTCCCCCACCCATTTGCAACACCTGCGCATTTTTAGTTATTAAAAGAAAAATTATTTTATTTTCAACGCAGTCTGTGAGACGGCGTGTTTCTGTTTATGTAATTTTTTGCTCTGGGATGTTGATATAGAAGGGTCGTAAAAGCGGGTACGCTACAGTGATAAAGACTTTGAAGAAATTGTTTTGCGATGGTTTGATGAAGTAGGAAGTGACATAAGCGATGCTGAAAGTATTTCAGATGATGAATAGATAAATTCTAAACACGAAATTGACTCAACATTGACAGAAAATGCATAAGAAATGCAAATATTTAGAACATGCTGCAATATTTACTATTAAATGTTTTGTTAATTTAACTGTTTAATATTTTTTCTAATTCATATTCTACCGAAACATATAAAAATATTAGCATTTATTTAATTATTATATCGAACATGTAATATTTTGAACAATAATGTGTAATTTTAAAATATTTTTTGTCTGCACCATTCAAAACTCATTTTTATACTATTATATTAAAAAATTAGTCCTGTTAATGCATTACTATTAAATATTAAGTGTTTAAGTTCATTATTTAGTAAATTATTAAGAGTTATTTTCTTTTTAAATTTTTATAGCAATTTTTTTAATTTATCAGTCTCACAGACGGCACGTTTCCGCTTGTGCGCGGGATTTTCATGTTTTCGGTTAAGAGGTATATACAGTCGAACCTCGTTATGCCGACACTCTAAGGACCAGAACAAAGTGTCGTCATAAGCGGGGTGTCGCGGTAAACGGAGTTGGAGAAAAATTGTCTATAAAAAGCTGTATTTTTAAGTAATTTAAGACCATTTGAAATTAATAACTGGTCTTGCAGTTTTAAGCAATAAAACCTTATTATTAAACAAAATAAACACAAAGAATAAAAATCAGATTTATGGTGACTTGTTTTTTTATTGTAACATGAAATATTAATGAATTAAGGTTTGCTTATTCCTAGATGTGCGTCCTACAATTCTTTTTTCAATATTATACAATGAATTGTAATCAATATTCGTTGTTTCAGAAATGGATGTTAGATGATTTCTACTCGTTTCAATGCATTGCAATGCTTCGGTTTTAGTCGAATGAAAAATGCCTTGTAACCACAAGAAAGCGGGACCTGACCAGAACAAAAAGACCGCGAGTAGACTGATACGTCTATCTGGAGCTTAAGTGGGTCATTTATAGAGTTTGGGTTCATTAATTCAGATAAAGGATTGATGTAAAATTTCTGATTTGTCTCAATGGGTATTTTAGACACTTTTGTGAAAAGTTTGTATTCTTACAGCTTAATTTCCGTACGTATAAGATGGATTATGAAAAATGGACAATTTTCCTAAACCGTCGGGATATGCGGAGTTTAACATTATACAACGACGTAAAATTCGGAGTTTATTTACACTAAAATCATAGACGGAAAATCGGGACTTTGAAAAACTGACGTGATAAGCGGAGTGAGGTGAAAACCGGGTGTCGTGATAACGAGGTCCGACTGTATAATCATCATCAACAACAGTAACAACAATTTTTAATCCATTGCTGGATGTAGGTCTCCCAGAGATTATTCAATTGTTTCCTGTTTAGTGACTTTGGTCATTCAATTAACTTCATTACTTTTCTGGCATACACACATAACGCACACATACAGTCGAACTAACGGAGTTTTCTACTTAACGAAATTTTATACTGAATTTTGACTTTGAACACCATTAGCATGCAAATTAATCTCTATAGTGCGAAAAATATATTCTACATAACAAAGTTTATTCCACCTTCGTGGCGTGTACAACATTCAAACGGGGAGGTTGCTGTTGCGATGGATTTGTGCATTTTTTTCAGCGGATTGTATTAAAATGAATTTTCTTTTAATTTATTTAATCATTTCCATTCAAAAGAAGAAATTCTTAAAAAGCATTTGATACAATATACTTCGATACAATAAGAAGAGATTCCAGTTTCACGAGAATGTTACAGATGAATCGTTCGGGTACTTAAAAAAAAAAAATGCGAAAATTTTTATGAGCAATGTATTTATTTATTTTTTTTATAACACTAGGGGGCTCGGACCCCTACGAGCTACGCTCGCCAACCCCCGTCCAGACACCGCAGACTCTAAAAGTACGCTAATTTGATCGGCTTTAAAAAGATTTCGGAAGATTGAATTATAATTTAAAAAACAGTGGCGATCTCCCTATAAACGGATTTCTATTCATTTCTCTTTGAATGGGGAATTTTAAGGCCAAATCTGCTGCGGTACTACTTGAGGAACCCGTCGACCAATTTCGCCAAATTATATAAATCGCCAAAGCACTCGCCAATTATATAAATTGACATAATTTTTATTTTAAATAACGAAAGAACAAATAAATTAGTGCAACATTAATAAAAATACAAATAAAACGTCGAAATAAAAATAACTTGATGACCTAGACACGTGCAACTTGCTTAAAGTCAAGTTAATGTGACATTTACGATCAACCATTATTGGCATTTAATCTTATAGTTTGGCGAATGATAGAGTTTTGGTCGACGGGATAACTAAGTAGTACCAAAAATACATATGTCAATCGCTGTTTTCGTCTTTGACGTAGACATGTGTAACAACATTTCAAAATAAGCTAATATAAAAGGAATTAAGTAAACAGAGTCTTTGTCTCCCGGTATTTTTTAACAAAGCGAAAAGAAAGTTCTTTTAAATAAGGCTTTTTAAATTAATCGTTTTTAATCTGACGTAATTTTGACCAAACTATTCTTTCTCTTTTTAATATTCACGTGAAAATGCTTGTTTTAGAAATGAAATATTATTTGCGCTTTCCTAACAAAAATAGTTGAAAAGTATCCGCTCAGAATATCAAATAAATGTCTAGCGCAATTTCTGAATTTAAATCTTTTTGCAATATTATTTTGTATTCATTTTATGTAATAACTGTAATGTGACGTAAATATGACGTAATTTCTCCTATTTAAGACTCTAACGCATGTTAATAAATTTATTATTTTACAAATTCCTTTCTCTCTTAAAATTCACGTGTAATTATAGTTTTTATGACGTAATTTTTAATAAGTTCTGCTTTTTGTACATAATTATTTAATTCTAATTCCAAATGTTTTTTTCTGTTTATAATAGTCACGTGTAAATAAATTTTTAATTTATTTACAAGTATAAATATTTTTTTTTGAAGCAAACATTATTATTTCCACTGTTTATACAGTTGGCAACAGTTTAAATTAATATCACTTTCTAAAATCTGTAAAAAATATCTCTAGAAATGCTGAAAATTTGAATTTAAAATAGAAATAAAACTTCAAAAAATTAGTCAAATTAAAAAAAGAAAAACAGTCTGCACACCGGGAACTTCAAACGTATAAAATGATCTAAAAATGATTAAATTCCTATGAATAGTTTTTGCTCCTATAAAACTTTTTTAGTGGAACGATTTTGTCCAACTTTAGCATTAAATATCTCTTAAAATAATTCTTCGATTTGAAAACTGTCTGCCTCAGCGTGTTTATCAAGCATTTCTGTATCATACTACCGATTTTTATATTTTTGTATGCATTATTTTTCTTAGTATTAACGAAGAAAGACCTCCTGTCACAAAAAAATTCAAAACCGGTGGCGGTGACAGCGGTAGTTACTTTTTTTTAGAATAGAGAGAAACCTGTACAAATATTACAGACTTTTTTAAAGTCAAGGAATTGAAATACTGCGAAAAAAAAGGAGAAAAGCTACGCTACGCTGCAATTTTTGTTTACCACTCTTTATTAAGGTTTTTTTTTTAGGCGTTATTCTAATTAAATTTTTCTCATATGTCTACATTGCATAAAAAAAAGTTACTGACCGCGAATTAAAATACATTTTTTCCTGTATTTCCATTTGATGCGTATTCTTCATTTTATGCATGTGTATTTTATAATACAAATTTTATGAATTTGGGTTGATTTCTGTTTAACCCTTTATCTACTGACGGTACTGCTAAGCTCTGGTATCTTGGCAGACGGCTTTGGAAGAATCTATTTCTGACCGGGAGTTTCAGGGTCAAAGGTTGCCACGTACAAGTGCGTAATTGGCGAGCGGTCAGTTCGCCAATTCCCGGAAATAGGGGTTTGCATTTGCAGTACTAGTTTAGTACAGGTTTACTCTTATCTGTTATCTCTGAGTTTAGTATTTCAGGTCGAAGCGCATGCTTGCATTTGAAGCTGATCTCTCCTCTTTCTTTTTAGATTATTATTATTATTATTATTATTATTATTATTATTATTATTATTATCGATTTTCGTCTTGGCAAAATGGAAGAGAAAAAGAAAATTATTCATTCCAATGAGCGAAATGTTATTTTGAAAGTTTTGAAATTTTTTGAGGAGGAAGCAAAGTTGGAAAATCCAAAGATTCCTATTAAACAGGCTCAGAAGAGAGCGGGTGCTGCAACTGGGGTGTCATTGCGAACAATTGCACGAATTAAGAAAGAGGCTATGCTTTCTCCCATTCTACAATCCCCTGGTAAACGAAGGAGACCTAAAAAAAATCGTAATGTATCATTAAAAATAGATGATTTTGATCTTTGTGTTATTCGACAAACGGTAAATAAGTTTTATAAAAATAATAGGATGCCTTATCTGGATGCTCTATTGCTCGCTATAAGAGAAAAAATAAAATTTCCTTGGAAAAGAGAAGCCTTGCGAAGAATACTACATAAAATCGGATTTCGGTGGAAACGTTGTCAAGACAAAAGAAAAATAAGTATGGAAAGGCAAGATATTGTACACTGGAGAATTAAATATTTACGTGAAATAAGGCAACATAGGAATAATAAGAGGCCGATTATATATATAGACGAAACATGGATTGATAGTAACATGAGTTTTGGAAAATGCTGGCAGCTTGGAAAAACTGGAGCATATATTAAAAAAAAATGCAGGAGCCGGTTAATCGTAGTACATGCCGATAACGAAGATGGTTTTATACCAGGCGCAAGCTTGGTATTCAAATCTGGAACCGTTTCAGGCGATTACCACGGGCAAATGAATTTTGATAATTTTTCAAAGTGGTTGAAGGAAAAATTGCTGCCGAACATCCCAGCTAATAGTGTCATTTGTATGGACAATGCTCCTTACCATACAAAAATTCTGAACAAAACACCATCAAAATATGCCACAAAAAAGGAACTATCTTTATGGTTAACAGAAAACCAAATTCCACACACTATTGCAATGAGAAAAGTAGACCTATATGATTTGGTAGTCGCAAATGCACTCCCCACAAAAAGGTACTGTGTCGATGAATTTTTAAAAGAGAGAGGACACGATGTATTGAGAATACCACCATATCATTGCGATTTAAATGCCATTGAATTTGCATGGGCTGATACAAAACGCTACATCAAAAACAGAAATGTAAATTCAGAACTTAATTTAACTGAAATGAAAAAATTAACTTTCGAAGCTTTTTCGAGCATAACGAAGAATGAATGGTCGAAATATTGTCAGCGAGTAATTAACATAGAAAATGAATATTGGAAAACAGACAATATAGTAGAGCAAAAGATAGAAAATATCAGTTTTGTTGTAGGAGGTGAAAATGACTCTGATACTTCAACCGAAACTGGCGAATCCGACATAAATTATGACACTGATTCTACCATAAGTGACACTGAAATGTCGTAAGAAAAGTTTTTATACAAGTTTTATAAAGATAAATCTCTTTCTGAACTAAAAAAAAAAAAAAAAAAAAAAAAAAAAAAACAGTCCTTTTCAGGACTAAAAAAGCCCTTTCGGGGGGCTAAGCCCTATTCAGGGCGAAAATTAAAAGAAAGAAAAACCACAAAACACATTTATTTATTTTAGATCAGAGTCCTGCGCGGGTCGGTTTCTACCCGACTCGAACCCGCAGATTCCATTTTAAGTCAATTCGAAACCCGATCCGAACCCGCAAAAATAATTTTCGGCAACCCGCAACCCAACCCGAACCAGCAAAAATAATTTCAGGCAACCCGACCCGAACCCGCAATGTAAGCAAATCATGTTTTAATACTATTATGTAAAATAATCTACAATCGTATCTTTAAGGACAGTTTTTTCAACGGTCCGGGTTGATAAACAAAATAAACGGGCCGGACCGGAAAAAAAATTGAATGGCGTTGCTAGGCCGGGCCGATAACTATAATTAAGAGGGTCTACCGGCCCAATATAAATATTTAGACGAAGCCGATAAAATTATATACGGACCGTGCCAAGCTGGGACCAAACTTTTAAGTTTTACACGGGACTGAACGGAACGGGGCGGGCCGTTCCCGGGCATGGAAATTCCGGCCCGTGTACACCTCTAATTCTCTAATACCATTTTTATGTTTTACATAGAAGAATGAACAAACTATATTCTTTAATGTTCAACTTCTAAATGGTACAAAACTAAAACTGTAATCTTTAAATATGTTTTAAAATTAGTTGCTGTTTCAAAAGTTCCACTTATAACGATACACCTTGTTTTACAGAATTGACCATCTGTCTTTAGTTTATCAGCCGTTATTAGTTTGAAAATTTTCCCGTCTAACATAGTGCATCGCGTATCACCACAATTTAATTATTAACTTGATATATTAGGCAGGAAGGACCATTTAGCGTTTTGTTGCATATTGTATTTTTAAAATACGGTAAAAATATAATGCGGTTTGTTATTTCGAAGACTCGTGAAAGGATGAGATGACTAAAGATAAAACAGACAGGCACACATTTTACTTTTTTGAAACTTTGATCTGGGGTTTTAACTTAACTGCTGTTAAACTTTGAATTAGGCTTTAAACGGGAAAAAATATTTTCAACATTCTTTTAAAAAAGCGGGTCAACCCGAACCCGACCCGCAAGAGTAAAAGAGCCAACCCGAAACCGACCCGAACCCGAAACAGTAAAAGCCAACCCGACCCGAACCCGACCCTCACCAAAAAAATTTAAAGTCAACCCGACCTGACCCGACCCGAAACGGGAAAATATAGCCCCGACACGACCCGAACCGCGGGTCGGGTCGGGTTCGGGTAAAAGACGGTAACCCGACCGATGCAGGACTCTATTTTAGATCTTCTCCCTTCTCTTTTATTTATTCTGAAAATTTCTTCATAATATTGTAGTAAAATATTTCTTATCTATGAGCATCAATTCTTTCACTTGCTTTGAAATCGTCATTAAGAGACTTCATTAAGAATATGGCTATTGGCTATGTGCTTTTACAATTCATTCCGATCACTAGTATCATCTTTTTTATTGTCAGAATCATTGCTTCAGTTTTCAAATACCATAATTATTAATAAAAGTATTGCTGTTAGGAACGACCACAGCTAAACGATACATATATTTTTTTACAAAATAGATTTCTGCTCATGATTGTCACTATGTAGGCTAACGCGCCAATTATGGATGCCATTCTCCCTTGTACGTTACAACCTTTTACCGATTATCCAGAATAGAATCGTCCGAGTCTCCCCACTTGAAATGCCAAGATATCGGAGTGCCACAGTACTTATAAGTACCACTCACTTTAAACTTTTA
Source organism: Maratus speciosus (assembly GCA_963932465.1). Classification (NCBI taxonomy): domain Eukaryota; kingdom Metazoa; phylum Arthropoda; class Arachnida; order Araneae; family Salticidae; genus Maratus; species Maratus speciosus. The sequence goes on from OZ010792.1 coordinate 39,881,306, forward strand.
TACCATAGTGAATATTACTAATATTCTAATGGTACTTTGCAAAAAACGATCTTTTAACTCCACTTTATCCAAATACATGGCAATAGTAGTTCAAGGTTTGTTATTTTAGAGAGGAATGAGGCTATCTTTGAACCAGTCGATGTGTTTTGTGCCAAAATTTTGTACAGATTGCCACGCTCGTCTTTTCATTGCTGCAAACACAGTAAAGGATATAAGATAAGTGTTGGTTTTTTTTTATGTGTTCATCATGATCTCAGAATACAATATGACTAGCTATTTTGGGTGAACGGTTTATGTATTTGATTTAACTGTTGAATTACTCGTTGGTACTTATAAGTACCGTCAGTACACTGGTTGCTGGAGAAAAACTTCTTGTTTACTTTTCGCCTGTGTCGTTATCCATCGTTTTCATATGTTTTAAAATGTAATTACTAAAATGTAGTGTAGTAATGATTTCCCTGGTATTTCTTTTCTGTTTCATTGTTATTTTTTATAGGAAATCGAAAAAGTTGTGGCACCGGCTCGTTTTTGCTATGCTAGAAATAGCATAATGTAAATTCATATTTTGCTTATGTGGAGATGGGAGAGGACATGTTGTCCCTGGAATATTGACGTCGCATAACTAAAGGACTGCTAACAAGATCGAAACCTAAAAAGAATAGTTTTTTTTTTTTACCCTTTCAGGAGCAAAGTATTTTCAATTCTAAAGGGTTGAAATAAGTGATTAGCACCGGAATTGGCCAAAAGATTGATTTGTAAATAAGAAAAAAACCTATATTTCACATACTTATTAAATTGAAAATATTTTCTGGTTCCAGTTGAAATATCTTGTGGATTTTTTGCTACGATATTTTAGTCATAGTGTACTGACGGTACTCTAAAGTACCACTTTAATTACTTACCTCTAAATAATTAAATTTCTCACGGGTGAGAATTTCTTTTATGTTTATCCTTTAATTTTCATTGTAGTAACTGAAAAAAAAATATTACATGAAAAAAATTGCAGTAGATCATAATGCCGTAGATAAAGGGTTAACGCATTTTCTTTATAACGAAGTGTTTAAGCGTAACGACGAGACTTCGTTAAATGGAAGTTTCACTGTATATATTGTCTTGGCGTGTGTTATCCTCCCTGAAAGCACCTCTGAAAGTCTAAGTTCAGATACACCCTGCCTTTTCACGTAAAGATCTACCAATGGGTAAAATATTATAAAAAACATATTTTCCGTCACACTAATTTAAACATCATTCAAAACTGTCTCTCGGTAAAAAAGGGTGTCTAGAGGTGGGGGGCGGGAGGACAAGTTGTCCCATCTGCTGCTGTTACATTCTTCATTACATGTTTATGGCCAAGTGGACATCGTCCAAAGATCAGCGACCAGGAAGCGATGAAACTATAAAAAGGGAAGGGGGGTGAACACAAAATAGTCTGAAAATGTCACACACAGGCTTTTCGTTCACACGTGATGATAAATAGCAAAATAAAGAGACGCCATTAATGGACACCGGAGAGAATTTCATTTTAGTTCTTTAAAATCAATAGTAGGCAGATTTCGAATATTATTTTATTTGCTGAAATCAGGAAACTCAACATGCTTTCATAGGCGCCCATAAAGTTTGGTATAGGAGAGCTATTGCCCGTCCGTAAATTTTCAAATTAATTTTATTAAATTCATTTTATCTTTGATGATTTTAAAAAAAAGGAAACACCCATAAAAACGAAATCTGAGGATTATTCGCCCCCCCCCCTTCCCTAGAACAATTTTAAATTATGTTTTCATACCAGCATGAGTTCAAAATCTTTCTGAAACGGAGTGTTCAAGAGGGGTGGGAGATGAGGGAGGATGGGGGGGGGGGGGGGGGAGAGCACTTCTAACAAAAAGGTGATAAATTGTTTCAATTTTTTATTTTGAAGAAAGAGGAATTAAACTTATTTCTTATTTCTTTGAATCATTTTTAAATATTTAAAAATTGTCTTGCATAGGGCGTTCTGATAAAAAAAAATTCTTAGTTTAGTCTATTTCATATTTATATTCTCCATAAAGGGGGGAAAAAGCGTCTTTGGCAACGGACAACTGTTTTAAAATCTTCCCCTCCCTGTATTAAGTTTTGCGAGGAACGTCTATACATACTTTTTTTTAAATTATTAAATTTTGCACGGCATGTGCATATTTTTCTAGTAGGGAAGTAATAAACTGATTTATTGATATGTTTTACTTACCCACCAGATTAAATTAATTTAAGATTAATGCATGATTTAAAGTTTTAAATTACCTTCATGCGGAAGAATCCATATTTAATGCATTATTGCTTTCTTCTATCTTTACATGAAGAAAATATTGGATTCGTGAAAATTTTCAACTTCCGATTTTCGACTGTTTTATATGTTTTAGAAGGTCCTGAACTCGATTTGACTGTTTTTAGAAAATGTCTGCCCATTAGTCTGTATGTCTATCTATATGTGATACAAATGTTGTGGGCGCTCTATCTAAAGATCTAATATGTAGAATTTAATCAAACTTTAGATTCAGTTAGAGTTTGACGTAAGTTGGTGTTGATTAGGTTTTGTTGTAAATCACTTAACAGGTGGCGTTGCTATGCTGCATTTCTCAAGATATCTGCGATTACTATATCTCAAGAACTAATGCACGGAATTTTGTCAAACTTCATATGTTGTTAGACCTTGACATAAATAGAAGGTGGTTAGGTTCTGGAGTAAATCGTCCAACAGATGATGCTGGCGTGTGGCATTATCAACGATTTGCGCGATAGCTATATCACGAGAACTAATGCACGAAATTTCCTTAAACATCATATTCTGTTAGACTTTGACGTAAATACATCCTTATTAAGTTTGGGTGTATACCGCCAAACAGATGTCTCTTCTATATGCTGCGTTTATTCCGGTTTCCGCGATAGATATAGACCGGAAGGCTGCACAAACCATCACCTGATCGAGTTGATGGCTGAGAATCTAGGATTAGTTAAAGCTCGAATCGCAAATTAAAATGCAACTGGTCTGCCTATTCGCGGCAAAGGCTCTGAATCTGTCTTTGTAATGGCTTTGATTTTCCTGTAATCCATACAGAGACGCGTTTTACCTTCTCCTTTTTTATGCGCCATAGTCACGGGAGAGAAATAAAAACTACAGGATTCTTTAATGAGTTTAGCATTCAGCAACTCCTGTACTTGTTTTTGAATTTCTGCATTATTTTTAGGCGATGTAAGAAAAGACCTTAGCGAGATAGGAGGTTCCGAAGTGAGAGTTACTCGCTGGGGTTCCCATCTGACTCTACCTACGTCGTACCGATTGCGTGCGAAAATATCTTTGAAGTCGCTTAAAAGCCCCAATTGTAGGTTCTCTTCAGTAGTATAATGATTAAAAGTTATATCATCATAATCAAGGCAACAATGTCCCTCTTGAGACAAACTTGCTTGATGTGATTCGGAAGAAGAACGAAGCGGCTTCTGGCAATTCATATCACCCGTTAAAGTTAAGGTGTGGTTGAATGAACTTTCATGAGACAGTTGACCGGAAACTTTTTGGTCATTCATAATGATGACTCCATCTTGAGTCATAGTATTTGAGGAAAAATCTATCGAGATATGGAATTTTTGTAATTCTGGGGTTCCCAGTATCTCATATGGCAAGTATGACCTTACTAGGTATAAGGTGCTATTTTGCCTGATATTCTCTATTTGGAGGGGTACTTGAATTTTTTTAGAAATCTGGACCTCTCCCTGAGTTTGGTTAATATTAAAAGGATTGCAACTTTGAATAGACATCATATCCAAAGCTGTAGCTAGATTTTCTGGAATGAGGGACATAGTATTTCCGCTATCCAATAAAAAGGGTATTTGAATCTCATTATGACAAGTTTTTGGGTTTCTGCGGTTTTCATAATTTTTACATTTGAGGTACCCGGGCACAATAAACCGTCATAAAGCATTCATGTGTATTCCTTGATCAGGGGAATACCCATGGGCGTTTTGGGGTTGGGTCTCATTGCTGTGGGTTGCTAAGTTGGATGAAATTGTTGTTCCTGCATTTCTCTGAACATCATATTTATGCAGTAAAGTATGATGCTTTCGGTGGCAATTTTTACAGCTCATCCTGGATGCACATTTACTTGCAAAATGGTCACTACGCAAACAATTTACACACAACTTATTCAATTGGATGGTTCTCCATCGGCTATCTACAGGCATAGTCATTAATTTTCTGCAGGTGTGGGTGGCATGCGAATCAAAGCAAACACCGCATTTACTATTTTCTAAATTTTTGTGGCCTTTCGATGTACCGGAAGAATCTCTGAGATAAGTTATACTTCTTACATCTGTTTTAGTAGGGTTCTCTAACGTTAACAAGCTTTTGGCCTGAATCTCTAAAAATTAGTGGAAACTACCTGCAATCCTAATTTTAGTGGCTGACTGGTAGGTTTATCATTGCGTTTTCCTGAACCCAAAGGTATGAAAACATATGGAGAACTGGGTGCAGGAAAGCACAATGGCAAACCTATCGCAATCAACCACCAAAATTGGGTCTGCAGGTCGTTTTCACCAATATATGACTTGGCAGACCAGTTGCATTTTAATATGCTAATAGAGCTTTAACTAAACCTAGATTTTCAAACATTAACTTGATGAGGTGATGGCTTGTGCAGGAGCCTCCCGGTCTATCTAAAAAATGAATAGATTGTCCTTTAAATTTGGTTGCAGACGATTTAACGTATAGAAAAGAAAGTTTTGTGGCGGCCTTAACCCTTTTGCGACGAGAGCCCTTTGCTTAGATTTTAATCTATTACCACTGGTTTTTCAAAACAGAAATTTTTTTGTACTTGAATCGCAAAAATGATCTGATTAAATAACTTTACAATAAAAAAATAACTGGTGGGAATAATGAAATATCTGAACATCTTAAGTGGCCTGTGTATACCGGTCACTCGTTCCCAAGGGGTTAACACATGATGTCTTCATACATGAATACACTTTTTTCTAACATACTCTGCATGGCCATTGATGATCGGACTTTCAATTTTAGACATTTTGTCGAATATTTAAAGATATATTTGTTGGACTGGAACGTCAGGATTATGAAGAATATGTTCGAATTCATATTTATCAACGGCGGTTTGATCGGGAGGTCAATTAGGGGACCAACAAAAAATCAAAGAAAAAAAATAATGTTTGGGATCATGCATCCTGTAAAATAAAATTCACGAAACGATCTATCGCTATACCTTACAAATATATGGATATCGTACGTATTCATTTGTGGACGAATAGAACGTATATTCATGGAGATATATCGATTTTTTTTAAAGTTCAAAATAAATTTGCATGTTTTTTGTTTAGATCATGCAGGGTCTTTTACCAAATTTAACGCCAGTTTCAGAAAATTTGACAAAATGTAGAGAAATAATATGATGTAATTGGAATGTAAATACAGTCAAACCTCGTTAACATGAACCTCAAGAGGAATTAAATTTTTGCTCATGTCATGCGTAGTTCATGCTATCAGTAACAAAAAATTCGGATAAAAAATTTTGTGAAAAATACATATAGGGGAGACTGGGGGCTAATGGGATATGGGAGCTAACGATACAACAGAGTTTTCTATATATAACAGTAAAATATAACAGTCAAAATTTATCAGTAAATGTCATTTCCAGTGTTACACAAAAGCCTACATTGAACCACTTTTTTTTCATTAGTTATTCGCAAAGCAAGAAACAAGATATATTTAAGCATCAAGATGAGTTTTTTCTTTATATTTAATACATATTTTTTTGATCAATGATTAAATCAGTTTTTTATAATAATACCTTTTATTATGAAGCTTTTATACAATGTTCATTTTTAATCATATTTCGTACCGGAGATAAACAGTTAATTTACTATAAGCTTAAATGCAGTGGTAAAGGATTCAGGGAAAATGTGCATTTTACATAGGGTCTAATGGGAGAAAACTTTCTTTTAGAATCCAGACTTAATTCTATTTTAATAATTAAACTATTAGTTTTTTATTTTTTAATCCATTAATAGAACGCATGCTACCTTTCATATGAAAGTTGCAGTATTAAACTGTAAATTTTCCACGTGTGAAGACAGAAACAATACATAAAAAGTCCTTCCGGCCAGTGCCGGGAGGAAGAGGTAGCTTTCATATTCCTTATTTTAAAAAAGCCAACTTATATCATTCAAACACACGAAGCTCAATTTAGTGGAAACCGAATATAGGAGATTCAATACTAATTTTTATCAATATAATGAATGAGAATTTCGCGAAATTAGTCAGCTTTATCCAAGCTGCTTTTCTTTAAAGTAACTTATATTTGGCTGCCAAATTCGGGGATTTCTTAAAGTGCCTGCCATTTTAAGACAACATGGTGGATGAGGCTAACCAGTGAACTTGGTCCAGACCTTAGTAATTGCTGTGCACATGCTCACTCACATCGGAATCGGTTGATATATACGAGTGCTGTTGCATGCAAAAAATCAGATTTTTCAAAATGTCACCCACAATAGAAATTGAAACTGCTATATCTGAGCCATTTTTTAAGGTAAAGACAAACAAAAAATGCTCCTGAATCCTTATATCAAGGTCAAATACTTAAGAAAGAAACCTTTTTCAATTTCTAATTTTTTTGCACCTCACTTTAAATATATATATTTTTCTTAATTTAATGGCCGCCATTTTGAAACAAGATGGCTGATGAATGTGGCTAGCGAACTTGGTCGAGGTATTGATGTATACTACCCACATACCTTATTACATCGAAATAGGCGAATACGTGTGTGTTATCGCGTGACAAATACAAGATTGTTTCAAAATGTTAGCCATGCTAGAAATTCAAAGTGCTATAATTCAACCATTTTTTAAGATATAAACAAAAGAACAAATTTTCAGAAACAAAAACTGCTCCGGAATCTTTGTATCAAGTCCAAACACATAAAAAAAATCTTTTTCATTTTCCAAATTTTTAATACCTCATTTTAAATTTAAAATTTAATTTTTTTTTTAAATGGCAACCCTTTTGAAACAAGATGGCGAATGAAGCTGGCCAACGAACTCGGTCGAGACATTGGTATGTACTATGTACACACCAAGTTAGATCCAAATCGGTTCATAAATAGGCCTGTTATCGCGTGACAAAATCAGGTCGTTTTAAAATGTCAGCCACAATAGAAATTCAAAATGCTATTACTCAGCCATTTTTTTAGATATAGACGAAACAAAAACTGTTCCGGAATCTTTGTATTAAGGTCAAACACATACGAAAAAAAATCCTTTTCATTTTCCAATTTTTTGGTATCTCATTTTAATTTTTCAATTTTTTAATTTTTTTTAAATGACCGCCATTTTGAAACAAGATGGCGGATGAAGCTGGCTAACGAACTCGGTCGAGATATTTGTATGTACTATGTACACACCAAGGTACATCCAAATTGGTTCATAAATACGCCTGTTATTACGTGACAAAAATCAGGACGTTTCAAAATGTCAGCCACGGTAGAAATTCAAAATGCTATAACTCAGCTATTTCTTGAGATGTAGACGAAACAAAAACTGCTCCCGAATCTTTTTATTAAGGTCATACACATAAGAAGAAAATATTTTTTCAATTTTCAATTTTTTGGTACCAAATTTCAAATTTAAATTTTTCTTAAAAATTTAAATGGCCGCCATTTTTAAACAAGATGGCGGATGAAGCTAGCCAACGAATCCGGTCGAGACATTGGTATGTACTATGTATAAACGAAGTTACATCCAAATCGGTTCATAAATACGCCTTTTATCGCGTGACAAAATTCAGGACGTTTCAAAATGATAGAAATTCCACGATAGAAATTCAAAATGCTGCAACTCAGCCATTTTTTAAGATATAGACGAAACAAAAACTGCTCCGAAATCTTTGTATAAAGGTCAAATACATAAGAAAAAAATATTTTTTCATTTTCAATTTTTTGGTACCACATTTCAAATTTTAAATTTTTTTAAAAATTTTAAATGGCCGCCATTTTGAAACAAAATGGCGGACGAAGCTGGCCAACGAACGCGGTCGAGACATCGGTATGTACTATGTACACACCGAATTACATCGAAATCGGTCATAAATACGCCTTTTATCGCGTGACAAAATTCAGGACGTTTCAAAATGATAGAAATTCCACGATAGAAATTCAAAATGCTGCAACTCAGCCATTTTTTAAGATATAGACGAAACAAAAACTGCTCCGAAATGTTTGTATAAAGGTCAAATACATAAGAAAAAAATATTTTTTCATTTTCAATTTTTTGGTACCACATTTCAAATTTTAATTTTTTTTTAAAATTTTAAATGGCCGCCATTTTGAAACAAAATGGCGGATGAAGCTGGCCAACGAACGCGGTCGAGACATCGGTATGTACTATGTACACACCGAATTACATCGAAATCGGTCATAAATACGCCTTTTATCGCGTGACAAAATTCAGGACGTTTCAAAATGTCAGCCACGCTAGAAATTGAAAATGCTATAACTCAGCCATTTTTTAAGATATAGACGAAACAAAGACTGCTCCGGAATCTTTGTATAAAGGTCAAATACATTAGAAAATAACATTTTTCCATTTTTAATTTTTTGGTACCACATTTCAAATTTTAAATTTTTAAAAAAAATTTAAATGGCCGCCATTTTGAAACAAAACGGCGGATGAAGCTGGCCAACAAACTCGGTCTAAACATTGGTATGTACTATGTACACACCGAATTACATCGAAATCGGTTCATAATTACGAGAGTTACAGTGTGACATAGGTCAGATATATATATATATATATATATCAATTTTCAACGGAGGTTAGTTTCCGGGTCTGGGGGTCATGATCGATGAAAATATACCAAAATTTTTTGAAATCGCTTTCCTTCGAACGGCTCCGAGGTAGCTTTTTGTAATGAAAGATACCTAAAATACTCTCTTTAGGTAGCAACCTTCCCTAATATTGGTGACATGTAGTTGATGTTGATGACACGTATTGTATTGTCCAAAATTGAGAACATTCTAATGGCAACAGTACACGTTTCCATCGTTCTAAAGAATAACCCTTTTCATGAAGCTCTAAAGTATAACCCATTGTTCCCTAGGGAAAAGGAAGCTTTCACACTTTTCTAGTAATGTTCGTTCACCTTAAGCGTCAAAATCTATATGGGGGCATCGAGAATTGTTCATATTAAGCGAAATTTCACCTTGAACGTGTTCATCTTAAAAGGAGAAAAAACACTAGAATCCGTACTCATTTTGACGGGGCAGTGGGAACTGTTCATGTTAAAAATAATTCACGTTAAGCGTGTTCACGTTAACGAGGTTCGACTGTATATTAAATATTTGATGAAATATGAGCAGTTGAATGAAATATTTTTATCTGCACATGCGCGCACGATAAAAAAATATTTTTTTTCATGATTTGATAGTCAACTCATACAAAAAGAGCCAGTCAAATATCGTGAAAATTCAGAAAGATATCGGCAATAGACTGAGCTGATTTTTAGTTGTTCTCTAAAAACAGCTAAATTATACGAGGTTTTCCATAAATTGTCGTTTTTAATTTTTACTTTTTTTAAATTTTCTTTTTTTATGGATGCTTTAGATCTCCTTGGAAAATCACCAGAACGAGACTATTCCAAGAAAAAAAGAAGTATCAAAATCTAAGCATTTCTCCCAAATCTACTCGTTGACATTCATTAAGTACAAATTCCTTTGCTGAAAGCCAGTAAATAAAAAATGACAATTTGGGGAAAATTCTTTATCATTCAGCAGCTTTTAGAGAGCAACTAAATATTTGCTCACTATATAGCCGATATCTTTTAAAAAGTTTATATAAAATTTGGTTACAATATTGTCTCTGAGCGCCATAATTGCTCGACGTGCACTTTTAGTTGTAGTATATGCATTTTTAAATTTAACCAATCTTTTTCATATTGCTTGGTATGTATATAAATTCTATAGATGATGTATAGCTCTAGATAAAAAATTAGAACACATTTTCGTTTATTGGCGGAAATAGCTGAAGGGGAATTTTCAAGTGCGTTGTGCGTTTCCTAACTGAGCTAAATGTTATAACGCTATGAAGTATACATAAAAATTCTATGTGCTATATCCAGAGCTACATAAAAAACTAGTCGAATGTACCAATCCCAAAACTTTCTTCTATCTCATACATGTTAATACTTGAAAATTCGCTATCACACTGCCAAAATTAAACGGCAATCTATGCCTATCATAAGGATTCTAAAGATATGAAATTCCGTGTATTAGGTCTTGAGATATGGCTATCTCTGAAATCGTGTAAATCCAGCCAAATTCAGCCTAGTAGCGCTACCTATTGGGTACTTTACACCAAAACCTATGTTACATCAAAACCACCAAGCAACCACTTATGTTCAAAGTCTAACTGAATCTGAAGTTTGGGGAAAATCCGTGTATTAGTTTTTGAGATAGAGTTATTGCGACAATCATGAAAATTCCAGAATAGCAGCGCCACCTATTGGACGATTAACACCAAAACCCAATTAGCAACAACTTGTGTTAACATCTAACTAAATCTGAAGTTAGATGAAAATTCGTACATTAGATTTTGAGATAGAGCTATTGCGGAAATCGTAAAAAATGCAGTACATCAGCGACACCTGTTGAGCGATTTGCACCAACACGTAATCAGCATCAAGACATATCAAGGACTAACTTTATCTGAAGTTTCATGAAAATCCGTGCATTACTTCCTGAGATAGAGCCATTACGGAAATCGTAAAACATGCAGCATAGCAGCGCCACCTGTTGAGCGATTTGCACCAAAAACTAATCAGCATCAATTTGTATCAGGGACTAACTGGATGTAAATTTTTATTAAATTCCGTGCATTAGTTCTTGAGATAGAGCGCCCACAAAATTTGTGTCACACACAGACACACAGGCAGACAGACAGACTCACAGACAGACATTTTGTAAAAACATGTTTTTTGGGTTCTCTGACCTTTAAAACGTGTAAATCCGTCTAAAACCGGAATTCGAAAATTTTCATGAATCCAATACTTTCTTCTTGTAAAGATAGAAGAAAGTAAAAAATCGGGTCCTTTTCCGACTGTCTATCTTTTATAAAGGACAAACGTGTCTGTACGTAACGCTAACGTCATTTTGACGGTGGTAAAAGCGGACGATTAAATTTAACTTTTATTAACTTTTATTCCAATTTTTTAAACTTCGAAATACCACATTATTTTCAATTTTTACATCGTCGAACAGGGGGAAAAAGGTACTTTCAAATGCAATTTTTTTAAAAAAAATACTATATCGCAATTTGTTTGAAAAATGTATCGCCATTTACGCAATTTTTACTGTTTAAAAAAAAAAAAAAAAAAAAAAAAAAAAAAAAAAAAAATTGAAGCATGATTTTTTTTTAAATCTATGTCTGTCGCGTTCAGAGGATTACAATAAATAAATCCGTTTGTACTTAAATTATATAAATAGGTCATCATCTGTTTCCAGCTCATATACCATAACAAAATTAAAACATTCATTTATCAATAAATAAAAGAATAATTTATAAATAAAATACAAATTTAGGACATGTAATCGAATTTCGCGCTGAAACCACTGAAATGAATAAAATCAAAAAGACTGATTTTAACTAGCGATCTTTGGCGATTTCTTCAGCTGTAAACTCCTGACGCAACACCAGTATGAAAATAACACTTTTAATACGTTTTAAAATTTTATTTAAACGCATTATTGCTATTTTTCATATGAATATGATTTTTGGTATTATTAGTGAGCATTATAAAAAAATATATTACATGTAAAAATTCTATGAGATTTATCAATAAATAAATAAATAAATAATAATAACAATACATCAGTGCGAGGCTTTCTCGCCGCAATCTTTGAGATAATTTGCTGATATGTTTTTAGCCCCCGATATGCTATTTCTTTCTTCCAGCAAATAAAGTGTCGTCGCCGAAAAATAACGTTCCGCTGTATAAGCCAGTCGTCAAACAAAGCAGATGTATCATTGTACTGTTAAATACTCTACTGCAATTTTTTAAACTTCTAAGTACCGTACATTTTTAATTTTTATACCGTCGTATTGGGGGGAAAAAAGTACTTTTTTAATGCAATTTGTTTGAAAATTGCATTTCCATTTATTTTTGAGATATTAATTTTTTTATAGTTTTTAGCGACATTTGTTTAATTTTGGCAATTCAATTATTCAATTTGTGTAGAAAGTAAAGGAAAAATAGCAATTATATCTTTTTGTTGCCATTTTCCCATAAAAACTGGGAAAAAAAATTTACTTAAAATACGTGCTATTTTGAAAAAATATAAATGAATGATTTCTGATAAAACATGGAGCTATTAAAAACTAAATTTAATTTTAAGTATCTTAGTAAGTATTTTACAAACAAATGAAAGCATATAAATCATAAGATAGCCGATTTTTTTTTGTCGAGTTTCTTGAATGATGATATCTCTTTTTGTTGGATTTGTGCCTTATGCAACGATAATGACGTCATATGCGTACTTTACTGTAGATGTTGTTTAATACTGGATCGCAAATGAGGAATTCTTCATGCATTGACGATGCATGATTCTCATGCGGATGACGTCATTTTATATAAAATAAAATCGCTCGTTTTAAGTCTTAAAACTGAACTACAGTAGAGTGCCGATTATCCGAGTCCCTTTTAACCGAGTTGCCGCTTTAACCGAGTTATTTTCTTCTGATGGACTGGTGGCTTCTATTATTATGAAACAGCCATTATAAATGAAGTGTTAGTGAAGATGAAAGAGCAGTCGAAAAAAGTTAGAACTCGGATTTTCTGGTCAAAATGGGGAAAAAATGGCCATAATTTTTTTTTTCCCATTTTGACCAGAAAATCAGAGTTCTAACCTTTCGTGACTGCTCTTTGATCTTCACCTAACACTTCATTTATAATTGCTGTTCCATAATAATAGAAGCCATCAGCCCATCAGAAGAAAATGATCCATTCCAAAGGTATAAGTTCGATTCAATAAAGTTAATTAATACCTTGAGCAGAAAGAAGAGGCTACACATGCAGTTTTCATGAAACTAATAGAATCACATATAGCTGCCAATTTGTATGGTTTTGTTACCTCTAAAATTTAATACAAATTTTTGCCATATTTAATCGTTGACATTTGTTACATTTCGGCGATTGAATTAGGCAAAATTTACTGGTAAGTATTAATGGTAAGAAAAAATTGATAGCTATGCAGTTGCGTAAAAAAAAAAAAAAAAAAAAAAAAAAAAAAATTAAAAAAAAAAAAACTGCAGCAAAATTGACATTTAACAAACAAAAACTATCAAGGGCCTTTTTTAAATAATAAATTTCATTCCCCGTTTTTCTTTCAAAGTAACGGAAATGTACATCAAAGAAATGTTACTAGTACCATAAAAATTAACGAATTAAGTGACAATTTATATTTCATCTCCTTAGTTGGAGCGATTTGTGTAAATCAGTGTTCGGCTTGAAAAATGAAGCGTGTAACGGTTATAGTTCCTTTATAGGGAAATTCAAAAGAATTCCGTTACATTACGGCCTGGGGAAAAATCATTTGCAGTGACTTTTAATGATGTTTTCCAATTTCAAACACATTGAAATTTATACATATCTGCTTACTGTAGAATATGGTATGGGTAGCATTCATCATTCATTTACAAGGGCACTCAAAAGAATTTCGTTACATGATGATATATTGGGGAAAAATCGTTTTTGCTATATTTTATTATTGTTATACACTATTTAAAACATATTGAAATTGATATATGTCTCTGAGGTGCACTTCAAGATACTTGCTATATAATATGGCGTACATAGCATTCATCATTCATGCACAGAGATACACAAAATAATTCGGTTACAGTACTTTCTGTGAACAATAACAGCTGGAAGTGCGTTTCCCTTTGTGGTGTTCCCTTTGTGTGTGCTTTTTATACATATTACTTAGCGTGTGTAAATTCTATAGTCATATACAGGGCTGCACAAAACAACTGAAGTACATTTTCCTTTATTGCCGAAAAATGCTCGAAACATCCGAAAAATTTGTTAGACAAATAAGACGTGAGATTGGCATCAGCAAATCAAGTGTCCATCGCCTTTTTAAGACTAATAATTTTGAACATCTGTGGTACAAGGAAAGCTTATACCTTTTATGTAGATTCTTTTGCAATTTAAATATTAATGATATGTGAATAAAAACCGAAGTCATAATCGTTCAAACTGTGGTATAAATATTTTATGGACACACTGAACTGTTAAAAATTTCTGTAAAAACACACACACACACGAAAAAAAAAAAAAAAGAAGACAGATTATGTGTAAATTTACACTAGTTCTCGGTTAAACGCATTCTATTGAGCTTCTCGATCATCATTTTACAGATATTTCCCGTTTCTTATATCAAATTCCGCATACAGATTTCCATGTCTTTATTTAAATATATTTTTTATCTTTGTTATAACCTGTAATTCAAAATACGCACTTTTAAAATTCTTTTACAATTTTATTAGAAACTAGCTACGCTCGCCAACCCCCGTTCAGACACCGCAAACTCTAAAAGCACGCAAATTCGATTTTAAAATTTCGGAAGAATGAATTATAATTAAAACTAGTCGTTGGGGGCCACCGTAATACTTACCCATCATGGATATGCATAATATAAAATATGAAAATAAAACTTGTGTGTAAACTATTAATAAAATGCATTGGAATTCCAAAATAAAATTTAAACGTATATTTAAATATTTTTTAATAAAACAGGATCCTGATTGTATTACAATGGGAGTCTATGGGAATTTGGCGAAATCCCGAAGATAGCGCCAAATTGGCGTCACTTTTGGCAAAAAAATTTTATCGTCAGATTTGGCGATAAACTTGGCGGGATTTAGCGATAGTTTGGCGATAGTTTTTTGGTCGACGGGATAACCAAGTAGTACCGAATTGCGTAAAAGAAACATCCTTATAACACCAAAAATGATAATCATATTAACTAACAGTCTACTGCGTCGGATTAAGCGTCTTATTTCGAATTAAAATACATCTTTGAATTGAAATTTGATTGAAATACAGGGTTATGAAAAATTGAAGAGAGTGAAATATAGGATTACAAATATCTCGGCAACTAATTATCCGATCGAATTCATCCTTCATGCAAAATTTATGTTTTTTTATTGTCTTTTATATTCACTCCATCAAATAAGCAACTTCGAAAATTTTTATATACCTTTTATCAGAACGAATATTTCGAGAGTCCGAAAAAAATAGTGCCGGATAATCGAGGTTACTGATATTCAATAGGCTTCTTTCCATTATTACATACTAAGTACACACCAAATTTCAAGTCTCCACATCTCAATTTGTTCGGGAGATAGAGCGTTTTCAGACACACAGACAGGCGGACAGCAAATTTTTTTTTCCAAAAATATCTTTTTCGGAATCTCCAGTGTCTGAAACGCGTAAATCCATCAAAAAAAATTTTCGATTTTTAAAACGATTACAAGATTTACCCTATATTACGTATGATGGGTATGTAAAAACAACGGCGATCTCCCAATTAAAGGGTTGTTTTCGTCTTTGAATTAATCAGATCTCTTATATATTTAGTAATGAATTAATAATAATTAATATAACACTTAATTGACGAGGCATATCGTAGACAGATAAACATTTAATAGTCATTTCACAAACACGTCACAAAACTTACAAACGTCAGTCACATGACACAAAAGTAAACAGAAAAGAATTCTCTGAAAATAAATTGTGGGAGGAAAGAAAACTTTGATGCTGTCATCTATAGTTAATAAATTGAAGCTCAAACATGACAGCTCTCCCCCACTTAATATGTGAATCGGCCAGAAGGTCTTCTGTATCTATACCGGATCTTCTCAGTACCGTAAAACAGGGTTAATCGGAACACTTTTCAACTTTGACGCCAAAAAATGGCAACTACCGATTTTTTTTATTCTTTTATTTTTTGACTAGAAACTTCGGTCTTGTTTTGTTCTTGAAATTTTAAACGAAAACAAAACATTTTTTACAGTTTTTATGTATATACTTTACATTTTTAATGGTGTTCCGATTCACCCCGCAGGTACGGGTGAATCGGAACAAATATTATAATCTTTATTTGTTCCGATTCAGACTTTATTAGTGTTTATAAAATTAGATAATAATGATACGGGATGAATAGGAGCAAGTAGTTATTATCAAACAAATCCATTATTTTCTATACAAGTAAAGGTATGACTTTTCAGAAATTAGAAAACAACTCTGAACTCAAGAAAGATTAAAATTTGTTCTAAGAAAATGTATTTGAATAGAGAAAGATGGGAATTTAATACAAATTCAATTCACTTCTGTCGTTCACAAATGTTATCATGTCCTTGAAACGAGCAGATGTTTGAATGCTGTCCTTTATCTGAAGTTTCTTTATGACATCTTCTGGAAGAAATGCTGCCTCCTCTTCCACCGTTTCTTGAAATCTCCAGGTATGGGGTCACTCTTGTAAAATTTCCAGACATAACCATCATCTTCTGGCTACAGGACTTTGGTCACATAGAGTTTGTATGACTTTTTTCCATGCACTTTAACGACAAGGAAGTCTCCTGGAGCAAATTTGTTCGAAAGTTGGGGATTTTCTAGGATTTCAAAATCTGGGTCTTCTTCTAAAGCAGTAGGCAATATGAACTCTTATATGAACTCTTATCACTGCCTTGAACAGAATAATTGGAACTTGAATCTTCAGTGGTGATCTTCTGGATAGTTTATTTCGTTTGTTTTTTTGTCCTTTTAAGTCGCTGCATGTTTTAATACGATCTACCAATACGGCCTCTTAGCACTTAGTACTGTTTGCCCTCTTCTTTTTTTTTTTTTTAATTGGTTTCCCATTTTGAGATGTATGTGTAATATTGTGGTTGGCAGAGAATATTTCTCTGCAACTTTTCTTAGGGATCTGAAGTTTTTTAATTCTTCTATTGCTTGTTCCATATCTCTTGGATTGGGGGTTGGCGTTTTTCCTTCAGCTAAGTAATTTCTTGGCATCTTTAAACTCTTCAAGTAACTGGAACAAACAAAATATTGTTAAATACGATATGACATGAAAATATTACTGTATGAAAGAGCAAACCATGACAACTAAAGTGTGTTCCAATTCACCCCGTAAATCTTAAACCTATGATGTTATAAGAAATTTTCCATTTTATCACTATGTAGTTTTTGAAATACGTAAAATCTAATACAGGATATCGTTTATAGGTCTATCCCTAAAAAAAAAAAAAAAAAAAAAAAAACACTACTCTAAGGTTTCGAATATGAAAAAGTTTGTAGTTGCATACAAAGTTTTGCAGATGTTGAAAATAGGAGGTTTTCGAGGATCCACTTGCAATTTTTTTATATAACACAGTAGTGGTGCCAACATGACAAAACTGAATTTCCCACACTTTATGATATTACCTTCTCAAAAAAAAATTGGCAACTGAAAATATTCTCACGTATAGTTATTTTGAATTTATTTGTATGACTGGGAAGTTTCGTTCCTATTCACCCCGCTGTTCCTATTCACCCCGTTTTACGGTACCTGTGGAAAAGGAGAAGAATTAGATTTTACAAATTCAACAGCATCAACTATTGAACTAGTGGGAACAGAAGGTTTTGGAAGTACTGGCTCAGAGTCAGCTGATTTAGGACTTGCTGAATCAGGATCGTGAAAGTCAGTTGGTGTAGGACCTGGAGTATTTGGATCATGAGATTCAGCTGGTTGCAGATCTGCGATACTAGGCTGTATTGGCGGAGAATCCCCTTGTTTCACTACTGCATTTTCATTTCTGAAATTTCCTGTATCACTTTCTTCAGAATTTGTATCATTAACTAAAGAAATCTCTGAACCTACATTTGTTATTTGATTAACATGCCTTTTCCAAATATTCGAAACAACTTGAACTCTATAACGTAATTGTCCTTCTCTTGCTATTATTCGTCCAATTTTCCACTTGGCTTCTGGAGTAAATTTCTGACAGCTAATTTCTGGTTAATTTCAAATTCTTTTATTTTAACTTTGGACTTTTTCGCATCTTGTTTATCATGAACGAAATTTGTAACATTTGGTACTATCAAATCTATTTTTGTTCTTATATGACGTTTTAGAAATGGAGCTGTAGGACTCTCCCCCATTTAACATGAGGGATTTTCCTATATTGCAAAACGAAGCTATTTAATTTCATTTGTAAAGTACCAGGTTCGGAAGCTAAGGCTTTTAATCCGCGTTTGAGAATTTGCACATCTCTCCCCGCCTGTCCATTTGTAGCTGTATGGTATGGGGCACTGAACTTATGTTTTACACCATGATTTCTCAAAAATGTCTCAAATTCTTCAGATGTAAACTGTTTAGCATTATCTGATAATAAAGAATTTGGAAAACCATATCGTGCAAAAAGTGAAGAGAGACAAGTAATTGTTATTTTCTGAAGTTGTACTAGGAACAATAAAAACTTCTGGCCATTTGCTATGGGCGTCAACCACTAAAAGAAGCATTTTTCTCATAACAGGACCAAAATAATCAATATGAATTCTTTACCATGGAGCTGTAGGCCCTTCCCAATGATGTGTATCAACTTTGGGAGGATTATTTTTCAAATTTACACAAGTAGTGCAATTTCGTGCAAGATCTTCAATATCTTGGTCTATACCTGGCCACCATACAAAACTACAGGATAAAGACTTCATTTGAACTATACCAAAATGACCAAAGTGTAATTCTTTTAAAATTTGGTTTCTATGAATTTCAGAGATAACTACTCTACATCCTTTTAAAATACAACTATGTTAAAGAGTGAATTCTTCTTGTTTGCCACCAAAAAGTAAATGTTTAGGAATTTCAGAACCAGAAATGAGGTGGTGAAAAATTTGACGTAAAAGGGGATCAGATTTTGCAGCTGAAGCAATAGATTTCGAAGTTAATGGTAAGATAGAGAGTTGATTAATTTGAAGAATTTCAGATTCATCAATTGCATCATTTGAATTAAATTGTTGAGGTAAATCTTCACTATGTAAAAGAAATCGTGAAAGAGCATCAACATTTCCGTGATCAGTGTTTTTTTTTTTTATATATATAACGGATATCATATTGAAAAGTTTGTAAATAAATTGCGTATCGTTGGATTCTAGCAGCCGATAAAAAAGGGATATACTTTTAGAAGGAGAAAAAATAGACACTAAAGGTTTACTGTTAGTAAATAAGGTAAACCTGTTGCCATACAAATATTGAAAAAATTTCTTCACACCAAATATAATAGCTAGTGCCTCTTTATCAACTTGACTATACCGTTTTTCTGCATTATTCAAAGTTCTGGACACAAATCCAATAGGTTTTTCAGTGTTATCTGGCATCATATGTGAAAGAACTGCAGGGATACCATAAGGAGAAGCATCAGTAGCCAAAACTAAAGGTAACTTAGGATTAAAGTAAGTAAGAACCCTGTCAGAAATAATTTCTTTTTTTTTTATACTTTTAAATGATTGTTCACACTTATAAGACCAATTAAACTTAACATTCTTCTTAAGCAAATTATTTAAAGGATTTGCAATAGTAGATAAGTTTGGTACAAACTTAGCATAATATGTAACTAAGCCTAGAAAAGCTTTAACCTGAGATACATTTACTGGTCTTGGATCATTCAAAATTGTTTCAGTTTTATCTTGTGTTTTATGAAGACCATTTTTATCAACTTTATAAACACAATAAGTAATCTCATCTGTCACAAAGAATGATTTTTCTTTATTTATCCTAAAGTTATAATCCCCTAATCTTTCTAATACTTGCTTTAATCTTTGATAATGAATTTCATCTGTTTCACCTGTAACCCCAGTATCATCTATAAAAATTGTAACTCCCTCAATTCCTCTTAAAATGTGCTCAATTTTTCTTTGCCATATAGTAGAAGAACTAGCAAGACCCATGGGTAACTTAAGGACTTGGAATAATCCTTTTGGTGTATTAATGGTCAACAATTCTTGTGATTTTTCATCTACAGGTAACTGAAGATAAGGTTGATTTAAATCAATTTTTGTAAAATGTACACCACCACCTAATGTAGCTAACATATCTTCTATCTTAGGTAAAGAATATTTTTCAACTTTCAGAAATTTATTTAATGTTACTTTAAAATCACCACATAACCGAATTTTCCTATTAGGCTTAACCACTGGGACTATAGGAGTTGCCCACTTGCTGTTTGTAACTGGTTTAATAATACCTGCGTCTTGTAATCTTTGTAATTCTTCATTGACTGCTGCACGTAGTGCATAAGTGACAGTCCTAGCTTTGCAAAATATGGGTGTAGCATCTTTTTCAAGATAAAGTTCGGCCTGTAAACCTTTAATCTCCCCAGCCTTATCAGTAAATAAATCAGAAAATTCCTGTAACAAACCTTGTAATTTATCAGAATAATTTACAACTTCATTCCCATAGATTGATTTTAAATTATGTGGGAAAATATCAAATTCAGATACCCAATCTCTACCAAATAATAATGGATTTTTTTTTTTTTTTTTTTTTTTTTTTTTTATCAAATACAATTTTACCTTTCTAGTTTTATTTTCATATGTAACATTTACTTCAACATAACCTACAGGTTTGAAAATTTCACCAGTTGCAGTTTTTAACGGAACATCTGGAGGAAAAATTTTATAATCAGGAAAAATTTTGCGAAATCTTTTTAAAGGAACAGCAGAAATTCCAGATCCAGTATCTAATTCCATATCAGCTCTAGTTTAGTTTCAATGAAAACAGACAACTTAATTGGATTTCAACCTTTATCATACTTTACAGTTAAAACATTTACAGTATTTAAAGAATTTACGTGTTTTTGAGAATTTGTATACTTCTGCATATCTTGCTTATATGGGCCTTTTTCCTTAAAAGTTTGCAAGTAACATTAAAAAATCGACACGAATTTGCTAAATGTGAGGCATTTCCACATCGAAAGCATTTTAACTTATTTTTATTCATGTCAGAATGAGTATTATTTACCTGATTGCTTACATTCTGTTCTTGAGAACAATTCTGTAATTTCTTATTTTGTACATTTTTCGTACTGGAAATTTTATTTACATTGAAATTTTTATGCTTAATTTCAGCCATTTCAATATCTTCATTTTATAAAGCTAAAGCTTTCTCAACAGCTTTTTCGAAATTTAAATCATCAACTTGCGTAATCAATTTATTCTGAATGCTTTCAGTTTTCAAACCGCGCAGAAACTGTTCCAGTAAATTTTCATTTAGAGTATCAGCAGTAAATGAACAAAAGGTCGTACCATTTTTTTAATCTAGCAGCAAAATCTTGAATTGATTCAGTTTCATTTTGAAACATTTTCTAAATTTAATTCTCTCAATGAATTTATTGGGGGGCGGGGCTTAAGTGTTTAAGCAGAATATCAACAATTTCATTATATTTTAAGGTTTCACAATTCTTAGGTACACATAAATCACATAATAAACCATATAATTTCGGTCCTAATAATGATAAAAGAGCAGGAACTTTTTTCTGTTCTGTTATGTCATGCAGAATGAAATTTTGTTCTAATCTTTTCACGTAAGTTGTGAAAGATTCTACTTTTTCGTCAAACTCCTTGAAATGGGTAAACATTTTACTTTATTAAACGTCGCTAAAGTGTAAAAATGTAAAATAAATGTAATATAGCACTTACCACCGCCGTAATGATGATTAATAATATTACATTGAAGTATTTATTGTAGAGAAGCGCAGAATTTTGAAAACGAAAGTAGCCATTTGCCCCGGCACGATTATCATTTCGTTAAACTTTTTCCGGTGAAAGTATACCTTATTTTCGCTCGTCGCCACTTTTTGTATATGTAGTAATTAAATAATAATAATTAACATAATTCTTAATTGACGAGGCATATTGTAGACAGATAAACATTTAATAATCATTTCACAAACACATCACAACACTTACAAACGTCAGTCACATGACACAAAAGTAAACAGAACAAAATTCATTGAAAGTGAATTGTAGGAGGAAGGAAAACTTTGATGCTGCCATCTATACTTAATAAATTGAAGCTCAAACATGACAAGATCAGTGAAACATCTGAAAATAAGCTAATATAAAATGAATTAAGTAAACAGAGCCTTTGTCTCCCGGTATTTTTTAACAATTCTATAAGAAAGTTTTTTTAAATAAGACATTTTAAACGTATCGTCTTAAATCTGACGTAATTTTCAGAAAAGTTTTCTTTCTCTTTTTAATATTCACTTTAAAATACTTTTGTTGTTAGAAAGGAAGTATTATTTGCGCTGTCTTAGAATTCTCAACAATAGTTTAAAAAGATTATCTCAAAATATGAAATAAACGTCTCGCACAAATATATTTTTTAATTTAAACTGTTTGGCAATTTTACGGTTTGGAAATTTTAAATAGGACGTAATTTCATCATTTACGACTTTTAGCGCATATTAATGGATTTATTATTTTGCAATTTTCTTTCTCTTTTAAAATTCACGTGTAAATATAGTTTTTATGATGTAATTATCAATATTTTCCTGCTTTTAATACGTAATCATTTAATTCTCATTGGAAAGTCTTTTTCTGTTAATAATAGTTAGGTGTAAATAAATTTTTAATTTTAAGGAAATATTAGTCTTTGCGCTGTTTTTAAACTTGGCAACAATTTAAAATAATACCCTTTTCTAAAAGTTGTAAAAAATATCTTTCGAAATGCTGAAAATTTGAATTTAATATAGAAATAAAATGTCAAAAAATGAGCCAAATTTAAAAAAATAAAAGCAGTCTGCATGCCAGGAATTTCTAATGTATAAAATGATCTAAAAATGATTAAATTCCCATGTATAGTTTTTGCTCCTATAAAACTTTTTTAATGGAACGATTTTAACCAACTTTAATATTAAATAGTATCTCTTAAAATAATTCTTCGATTTGAAAACTGTCTGCATCAGCGTGTTTATCAAACATTTCTCTATAATACCATCGATTTTCATATTTTTGTATGCAATAGTTTTCTTAATATTAACGAAGAAAGACCTCCGGTCACAAAAAATTCAAAACCGGCGGTGGTGATAGCGTTAGTTACTTTTTTTTTTTTTTTTTTTTTTTTAGAATAGAGAGATATTAAAGAAGAAAATTTGGTTTAACCCTTAAATGCGTAGTGATGCATATCTACATCACTTTTTATTTAATTTTTAGCAACCAGTATATATTTATATAGAAATATTAATCCTATGAAATATACAAAAACATAAACTTAAAAATTTGTCTTAAAATTTCTGGTGTCAAATCTTTAATATAAGACTAAAAAACATAGTTCTAAAAAAAACAATTTATCCAATTAAGAGTTAAGTTTTACAAAATAAAAAATTATATAATATAAATAGTCCAGGCAATAGGGAATTTTCCCTAGCAAAATTAATGGTAGTTCTGGAAATCAGCTTACTTTATGTTTTTTGGATCGCTGAATCCGAATTTGTAACTTCCCACGAAAATTTCCCCCGGCAACCCCCCCCCCCCCCAATATTTTGGTAAAAAGCCCCCCAAAAAGGTTTTTATTAAAAAAAATCAAATTTTTTATTATTTTAGGGGAAAAGTATCTAGAAATTCAGAAAGTAGACAAAATTTGCAACAAATTAGATATATGACATTATGACTTAGGATGAAGGGGAAGAGGGGATCTGCTTCGGAACATGCGCGCGGTGCTGCGTGGACTAAGTTGCGCAATTCCACTTAACCACTCACACATTTATATTCGCCCTCCCATCTCCCCTACGAACTTTCCTTATAAGGTTTACTTTAAGTTTTTTGGGTTGCTGAATCCGAATTTTAACTTACCCCCAAAAATTTCTCACCCGAACCCCCACCCCCCCCCCCCAAATAGTTGTTATGAACTTAAATTTCTTATTGTATTAGGGGAAAGCATTACAAAATTCAGAAACTAGACAAAATTTGCAACAAGTAGGATATATGACATTATGACGTAGGATAAACGGGGAGAGAGGGGGCTGCCTCGGAACATTCCCCGCGCTCTTTTCTCAAAAACCAAATTTTTTCAAAAAATCAATTTTTTGAGGGGTTGCCGGGTTAAATTTTGGTGGAAAGTTACAAATTCGGATTCAGCGACCCAAAAAACATAAAGTGAGTCGAAATCCAGAACTAGTATTAATTTTTCCAGGTAAAATCCCCTATTGCCTGGACTTTATAACTTAGTGCACGTAGCGCCGCAGTGCATGTTCAAAGGCAGCCCTCCCCCTCCCCGTTCATCCTACGCCATAATGTCATGTATCCTATTTGTTGTAAATTTTGTCTAGTTTCTGAATTTCGTAATGCTTTTCCCCTAAACAATAAGAAATTTAAGTTAAAAACAACTATTGGGGGGGGGGGGTTCGGGGGAGGGGAAATTTGGGGGGGGAGTTAAAAATTCGGATTCAGCGACCCAAAAAACTTAAAGTAAACCTTATAAGGAAAGTTCGTTGGGGAGATGGGAGGGAGAATGTAAACGTGTGAGTTGTTAAGTGGAATTGCGCAACTTAGTTCACGCAGCACCGCGCGCATGTTCCGAGGCAGATCCCCCCCTTCATCCTAAGTCATAATGTCATATGTCTAATCTGTTGCAAATTTGTCTACGTATTCTGAATTTCTAGATACTTTTCCCCTAAAATAATAAAAAATTTGATTTTTTTAATAAAAACCTTTTTGGGGGGGCATTATACCAAAATTTGGGGGTTTGCCGGGGGAAATTTTGGTGGGAAGTTAAAAATTCGGATTCAGCGACCCAAAAAACATATAGTAAGCCTTTTTTCAGAACTACCATGAATTTTGCTAGGTAGAGCCCCTATACGTTCTCTATTGCCTGGACTAAAAGTGTTTAGATTCATTCTTATTAAAATGTTTACTAATTTGCAATATTTAAGTTTTTACTTGTATTGCAGATGGGCAACATAAGAAAAGGTTGACGTAGTATACGAAAAATGTATGTCTGATATTTTTTCATTATTTTTCCTGTGTTATAAACCTTTCAGAGAATCATATGTAATTTTTTTCGAAACAAAATAAAATATCACGTATTTAAGGGTTAAAAGTTGTTTTGTTAAAAATTAGAATACTTTAGAAACGCAGATTTCGCCTCTGCGGAGTTAACGGGGATTTTTATCGACAATCACTTTGCAGATGTTATATTCACCACATGCATGAAGCTTGGTAACTGTCGGAGTTTCCTCTTAGTCCGCACAACTTTGAAGAAAATTCTTTGCTATTTATATGCTGCCACCACCGATATGATTATGTAATATCGGTCACGCTGTGAGAGGATTATTTAAATGAAAACCAACTCTTTCAATTAACTAAATTAACAGTTTATTTACACACTATTTACAAAACACAAAACACTATTTACACTTAAAAACTCGGATGTAGGTGATCCGGTTCAACATTAAATTAAATACAGTAAACGCTGGCTGTGTACTGTTAAACTACGTTATATCACTCTCGCTCTACACTCGTTAAATTAGCGTTACCGGAGATTACTCTTAATCTCCCAACACATGGGCTCTAAACTCGGTGAGCTTCACTCAACCCTACGATCTATCTAAGAGCTATACACAGGAACAACCAACCACTTTGCGCTCTAAACTCGGCGAGCTTCACTCAACCCTACGCTCTATCTAAGAGCTATACACAGGAACAACCTACCACTTTGCGCTCTAGGCTCCAATACCTTTCTCCCAGCAGAAGCGGCTCCCTACTCTAGCAACCCTCTGCTTTTTTCTCCACGTAAAAACCTGGGTTTCCACCCTGACCACATTCTTAGCTCTCTCCCTTGTTCGGGGAATTCTTTTGTCTCCCCATCTCCAACAGACATCTCAAAAGGTCGTTCAAACCCCTCTCCATCCATCTTTATCCCTCCATCCAAGCTGTACAATTCACCTGCTCGGATCCAGTTTCAGACAAGGAAAGAATGTTACTTTGAAATTTCCAGTACACAGACCATACAATATATAATATAGTAAGACAAAAATAATATAGAACCATAGTTCTAATAGCAGATGTTTCTCAGAACCTGACAGTAACATTAAAAGTAAATTAAAAGTATTTCCTCGCTGAATTTATAAAAGACATCCTTTGCCTACAATAATAACAATTATTACAGCACCATCAGTAAGCTGTTCGTCTCCAATCCAGATGACTCGGGATCAATCACGGACCAGCTAGAAATAAATATTGTAAAAATTAAATGGTACAGCAGTTCAAATTCACTCGAAAAATTCCAATTCTTCAAAGATAAAAAAATTCACAAATTTTGAAAAACAAATTGAGTTATTAATATAAATTTGGAGATTCTTGTGTATTTTTAGCAATGTGAATTTACAAAGTCTGCTGTAAACTTACCGGATAATTTTTCTGTTACTTAACAGAATATCTGTTTTTCTAAGTTCTGTAATTTTACATAAGACTTAAGATAATGGATTACCGGTAGATTCTCTGTAATTTTACAGATTTTTTTTAACAGTGTGGTATATAGTTATTTTGGGTACTGTTAATCCATAATCCCGGCCTTGAGTCTCGGGGACTCTTATTTCCTATACTCCCCTTTGGCTTCAAAATTGATGACGCGACTTATTAGTTAATGTGACAATAGGCAATGGAGGATTTTTCGAAGACATTTGAAAATTTTCGTATTGTAATGGATAAAATAAGCATAACAACTTTTCCGTATTCGTTTTCTTTTTATAATAAATTATTGTTTCGGAAAAGTATCCCTTATTTGTAAAATTAAAGAATGAAACACATGTTTGAAATAAAAGTCACATTATTGTGTATGGAGCTTTAAGCGACATTTTTTAAAAAATTAATATATATATAAATATACACTGTAAAAAATAGGACTAAAAAACGGAAATACTACTGGCAATCTAGACGCAAGTACTATTCCCGTTTTTTTATGGTAATTTTTACCCATAAATTACAGAAAAATTTCCGTTTTTAATCAGAAAAACAGAAAATTTTCATTAATTTATGGGTAAAAATTCCCGTAAAAAAAACGGAAAATAAGTACTGGCGTCTAGATTGCAGTAGTATTTCCGTTTTTTAGTCCGTTTTTTTTTTTACAGTGATATATATATATATTTATTTATAATATTATTGAATGCAGTTTATTATATTTCATGTCTATACAGCTTTAAAGAAGGAATTAATTGTAGTTTGCTTTGATTTTAATAATTTCTCATTAACAAGTTTTGTTTCTAAACATTCTTTGATCTCTTTAAACAAATTATTCATTTTAGTATCATCTCTAACAGGTATCGAACTTTCTATCAATCTATTGATTTCAACAAGTGTTTTATAACATAAAATAGAAGCTTTAACTGGCGGAAGCTCGTCGTCTGAATCAGAAACGTGTTCCTAAAATAGATTTTAAAAAATCTTGATTGTAGTATCATTCATTTTTACTAATGACTGTAGAATTTATTTTTTTATATTAAAATTTTAAAATCTCAACTTTTTCGAGATTTTCTATATAATACGTTTCTCCCAGTCTTCACATAAATCATCGTAACACTCAAGAGCTTCCTCATATTCATGTGATTTGGGGTCATAATCTACTTTAGCTGCAACTGATAGCTGAATCACTTCATCTTCTAAGGCACTGATATCATCAATGGATTTTTATATGGATACGTTGCTTAGTCCACAAGTACTGAACCAATTGACAATTGTTTGTATACGTTATCCCATGTATATTTTATCCATCGAATAGCATCAAGTATACTGATGGATTTCACAATGTTGGACGCATTTGTGGTCTCATCTATTAGCGAAATGAGCTTTCGTAAAATAAAACGTTTAGCTTGAAACAATGAATAATTCCCTGAGCTAACGACTGAATTTTAGATGTGTTAGGAAGGAGGAACTGAAGTTTCACACTTTTCAGCTGTGCATCATACAAGTGACATTGGAGCATTATCCAAAATAAGGATAAAGTTTCTACCCTGTTTGGTCATCTTTTAGTCAAAGTGATGTAACCAATTTTCAAAAATGGTAGATGTCATCGACACTTTTCTGTTAGATTTCCAAAGCACTCCTAATTTTGTTGCATCAACATTTTTAAAGCATTGAGGCTTTTAAGCCTTCCATATTATGATGACCTTGATTCGCCATGTCTAAGAAAGTGGACTTAGCTGAGCGTGTTTTCCGGAGAGAAGTGGAATTTCCAGACTTTTTCGTTCAGAGGAAAATAATCGTACTCTTCGACTGAGAAGTTGAAAAGTGGTCTTTCAGGGAGGGAAACGGGAAATACTGGTCCTTTAATGGAGTAAAATTAACATTGAGCATATAGCAAAAAATTATAGACCATACATAAACGGTCTTTATGAGAGGTGGTCTTTCAGGGTGGTTTCACTGTATATAAAAACTAAAGTAATTGAAAATATAAAATAATATAGTAATTGTAAATATACGTCTTATTGTTAGTTGTCTTTCCGAGAGCCCCGAAAGGGTTAAAAGAGTAATAGAATTCATTTTGTTTCAGAAAAGCTAAAAATAAAATCGAATTAGTACTGTTAATATTTTCTAATGACTTGGAAATTTTTTTGCCCGTTAAATCGTGTTTCCTGCATCTATTGTTATATCATATCATAGTGAGTGATGTTGTTCCGTAAATAAACCTTTTCTGTAAACATATTTTCCTATAAATTGTTTTGTTTAAAAAAAAAAATGTTAATTTTATATATGTGTACTTATTTAAAATTTGTACACAAACAATTCTAATAAGCCGGTAAATATGTGTACTTATTCTTATGAACTCACGCTCACGCACACACACTCGCATGCAATATAAACACATATATTCAAATTTTGTTAGGGTGTAAATATTTTTGTTAACATGTACATTTTTTTTTAATTTTTTTAATTTTTTCAAAAACTTTTTTAATAACGTGTAATTTTTTTTAACTTTTAAAAATTTTGTATGCATTTACTTTCATTTTGATTGTGAAAACCGCTATAAACTTTTTGATTGTAATTTAATTTTTAGAGTTAACGTTATTTTACGAATAAGCGAAATATATTTTCCCGACCAAAAATGGCGGATGAGGATATTTAGCAACTCGATAAACATTAAATTACACAAGGGTGGGGTGACAGGGCACTAGTGAAGTGAGAAATATTTCTCTATAATAAGAGACTTGGGGGTGGGGTGGAATGAGGAGTTAATAATCCTGGTCCTCCCGAAGGGTGTAAAGTAAGTGATCATCTAAAAGAGGCAAATATTGATTACTCATTACGATCAAAAGATGGGGAGGAGAACATCACAGGAACAAGTGAAGTGTGCCACCACACGACACAATTCCGAGAGAATTTTTTACCGTCCAAAAATATGTTACATATACAGGTTTGTTCAGAGTGGCTCTGGAGTGGTTTGCCCGCGATGTGTTGTTTGAGGAGCGATGCTTCGAGGGTGTTGGATTTTTAGAAGGTATAAAAAGTTGCCCTTTTAATCCTACACTTCGCAGTGATGCATTTGTGAATCAATTAAAATTCAACCTTTAGTAAATCTATTCTGTTCCGTTACATTTGAATAGAAATATCCATTTTATGTAATCACAGAATTCTGCTATTAAATCAGGCGAAGAATTACAAATTAAAATTTGTGTTATCTAACCCTAAATATACTTCCAAAAGAAAAAAAAATCGTGCAGTGTAGGGTTATAAAAAAAATGCAAATTTATAATTTCCAAATTTTTATTAAAAATACATTTACCGTATATACTCGTGCATAAGTCGAAGAATTTTAGACAAAATTTGAGAGTTGAAAATGGGGAGTCGACTTATACACGATTTAGTAGTTAAAAAAAAAAAAAAAAAAGCAGATAATCGGCGAATGGGCAAGTCTTTTAAGTAATCACATAAGGGTATAGGTTGAAAAGAGAAATAAAAGAGGCCAATGGTCATTTCCTTGTGGACAGAAAAAGCTCAATAATAATGTTCCTCTAATTGTTCTGCACCCATTTTCTCTTAGGATAGAATTGCTTTCAATACAGAGCATTCTTTTCAACATATTTAATCCCCATTTTAAAAAAGTTCAATATGAGAATGCTTCTAGATATCTCTCCTAAAAGTCCTACAGTACAAAGAATATTTTAGCAGTCTAAGAAGTTGTTTACCCTTGTAAATAAAGCTTAAACAGATTTTTGAAAGATTTTTTTCTTTTTAAGTATCATTAAATTGATGTGAATAGATTTCAAAATAGTTTAAGGGGACCGGGTAAGCGAAATTCAACCAAAAAATCAAATTTCACTTTTTTATATCATCAAATAGTTTAAACCTTTATCTTTTCAACGATTTGTTATACATGTGTTATACGACGTGTTTTTATATATAAAAAAAGTGTTGGATTTTTTCATTCTTTCTAAGAGCACTTCACAGCAGTGGGCTACTTTTTAAAAATTCAGATTTCCTGATTGGCACCACTTTTCTGAAGTGGAATCATTCACATTGTTTTCGCCTTGATTAATATGTTATTAAGTAAGGCGAGTTTTACTATCTCAAAAAAATGGTGCCAATCAAGAAATCAGAATTTTAAAAAAGTAGACCACTGGCAACACTGCTTCACAGCTTTAATTGACTTTTCTCAAAATTTCGATTTTTCAGGTTTTTGTTTCTTTTTTTCAATATCTATTAAACTTAAGAACACAGATTTTTCTAAATACATACTTATATTTTGTTATAGTGCATACTTTAACACAGGGATTTAATGATTTGTTGAGAATTATTTATTTTAGGGAGTGAAATCTTACCAAAAATGCTAATTTAAAAATGTCTTTCAATAAATAATTAATAATTAATTTTCAGTTTCACTTAGAAAGAAAATGGTCTGTTAAATTACGTAAAGCATGTTATTCAAACTACTCTAAAAATTCTAGACCTCTATCTTTCACCATTTCTGAGAAAAAGGTACATAAAGTTGGTGTATTTTAACATGGCCGAGACAGAGCTTACCCGGTCCCTTTAAGTTTCTTCAATTTTACATAATTATACAGTTTTAAAACGTTGAATTAAAAAAAAAAAAAGTCTGATTAGAAACGTAAGTTTACTAATTTAATGGAAAGTTATTGCATTTTTTTTTTTTTGTCTAATGCTCGATTACAAATAATTTTTCAACATACTACCAGAAATGTGGTTTGACTTATACACGAAAATTTCAATTTTTTCGAAATTTTGCTTAAGAATTGGGAGGGTCGACTTATACATGAGTATATATGGTAAAGTCGATAATTATATATAAATACTATGTGAAAAGGGCTTTGGACTGCATCCATTTCCCTTTAAATGATTTAGAGTTACATTCTTTGAATTCAGTTTTCTTAGTTTGTGCTTTTTAAATATATCAGTATATTCAAGGCGAAAAGATTTCGAATTATATTTATCGACTTATTTAATATTATTTATTCACTTTCGCTATGGTGTGTTTTTTGAAATGAAGGATCGGATTTGCAATTATAATTTTTTTTTTTTTTTTTTTTTTCAAAGTCAGTAAAATATTGTTTTTGTCTGCTCTGTTTTTACACATGTGACACTTTTTTTTATCGTAAATTATTTAACGTTTTAGAAATCTAGTCCTTAGGTTTATAAAGCCCAGTTGTAGAAGTTTAAATTTAAACTGTCTATTAAAAAAAAATAGATTTTTATTATAAGAAACACATTTTTTCTTGATTAAATCATTTTTTTTTTTCAGAAAACAGTTTAATAATGTGTAAAAAAGGTATGATAAAATATTAAAAAAAAACAAAAAAAAAAAAACTAGTTCAAACGCTACAGGCTTCTTTAATAATATCAACAAACGCCTTCTATATATATCAAATTTGTACTTTGTTTTTTCAAGATTATATATGCATATCACGATTGTTTTCTGAGATTTAAAATTCACATTGTGTTTCTAAACATGTACTCATATTGAGCAAATTAATAACAAACTAAATCCTTAATGCGAATATTCGAATATAATACAACCCAACCATGTTATGTGTAATCCTTGTTTTATGAGGTTTAAATTCGGTGTACATTAATAATAATAAAGACACCAAAGTAAATGCATGTTAGGTTCTATACTTCGTGGGCTTTTTAAAATGATAAGGTTATATAGTACTTTTAATTAGTTTGGGACAATCGTGACGTATACGTAACGCATAAGGTTTTTATTGTAAATTTTACTTTATTTAATCAGCGCATTTTCTCGATTCAATTAGGCAGAAATTTCTATTTTGGAATACTGGTGACAAAAGATTAAAAATTCTGTAAAAGACGCTCGTCGCGAAGGAGTTAAATCTGAATTGCAAAGGGAATCATATTTTTAAACTTTGAAAAAAGTGATTTTTATGATTTAGTATTCACATCTTATAACAGAAAGTCAAGGTAAAAAACAAAATGCTATTGCAATTTTTAACACTTTATCTACAAATTAATTTGGCTCGCCTTATTTTAGAAACCGTGAGCGTGAGCCCAGCCCATGCCTATGTCTTATTCTCCTACTGTCCCTGCTAACATAACAAGTGGAAGATTAGATGTAAATTTCCAACTGGGCGAAAAATGTTCGGACCAGGATTCGAACCCGGGACCTCCTGGCTGAAGCCGCCAGTGCTCTGCCATCTGAGCTATCCCGGACGATTCTGGTCGAACTTTTTCACCCAGCTAACCTTGAAGATTACAGCATCTGGTCTGAAACCTAGTTCAGCTCAAGAGAATAAATCTCAGGTAATGGAACTCCAGAAATCGCTGGATACGAAATTACACTAGATTAATTTTCACACAATTATTCTAATTGGTAAACAAATCATATTAGATGTAAATTTCCAACTGGGCGAAAAATGTCCGGACCAGGATTGTGCAGATTTTTAGTATTATACAAAAAAGAAAGAAAGAAGATCGTTTGTAGCTAGACTAAAGATTTAGACTTCGGTCACATCGTAGGCTACGGATCAAGTATGCTAGTATGGAAATTATTCAATAGATGGCAGCACAACTGTTTTCTTTCATATTCTTAAATAAGACTAAAAAGATGAGGCAGCTAGAGGTCTGCAAGGGCCGAAATAAACAGCCCGGGACCGGTTCCGGTTTAAAAACTAAAAATTCGGTCTGGCCGACTGGCCCGTACAGCTATAAAAACTAAAAGTTAGGCTCAGCCCGTACAAAAAATGTACTGCACCGACCGGAATAAATGCTAAATTTTCGGCCCGAGTCCGGTCCGATGTGAAATCAAAAAGCTCAACACGGTCGAATTTGTACAAAACATGCCGATATTTTTAAAGCAACATTATCCTACAATTAAAATTATTTAACACTAGAACGCCCGGAAGGAGTCGATCCGACTCCGACCATATGATTAAATGTCAAATGGAACTTCGAAATTCTTTCAGAAAATATGTTAAGTTTAAACCGCGCAGATTTACGTTAAATAAATCAGTCAAATAATTTTAAATAAAAACTCTGGTGTCAAATATTTTTTATGAAACTTGAGTAACATTCCCGGGCGTTCTAGTGTTAAAAGCACATTTCCTTATGCATAGATTTTATTTTCAGATTTTGTCCAAAATTCATGAAATACAGAATATTAATGACCACTCAGACTCAGGCACATGTCAGTGTTTTTTGTACATAAACACTGACAAAAAAAAAAAAAAAAAAAAAAAAAAAACATGACTTAGTTACATTCAAGTGAGGATTCAGTAAGAAATCGAACGTAGTTTATAATGAAAGAAAAAGATGGGAAAAGAAAATCATAATTTTAAAACTTTACAAAGAAAAAATACTTTTAAAAATATATCTCTATAATTTATTAAACTTCTAAGTATTTCGAAAAAGAAATGTATTAAATTTATATCATTTTTACAAAAATGATAAATGTGAGCCCGAGATGGGCTCCGGGGGAAGAATTTAGAGATTTGCACGGGTCCGGGCTAGATTTATTTCATTAGCCTGGAGCCGAGCCAGACCTAGATTTCACTATTCCCCGTCCAGACCCGGATTTTATTTTTTCTGAAGACGAGTGTTGGTCCATAATACCACAAAACCATCCAGATCTTCTTTTTTTCAAGCTGTTGCAGTTCAACAGAAAAAAAAACTCTCTTACTTTCTGAGTGAAAGTACATACTTTTTTATGAATTTGCCAACCTATAGATTGCATGTTTTAGATGTGATGCCACAACAAGTTAACCCATTTCTTTCCTACGTCATACTATGTCACACTTTGTGAACCTCCACCTCCGTAAAGGTCGGTCCGCCGCGGCGAACGGCCTCTTTTCGTCCGCAGCCCTTTATTCTTCTACACTATCCCGACTCTTTTGCGGAAACAAGATTCATGGATCCCCAGCCACGTCCCGAGTATAAGACACTCTAGCGAAAGCCAGGTTGGAAAAAAAAAATAAAAAAAATTAAACCGGACAAATTTAAAAGGGAAATTACACAAATTAAAGACACCGAAAAGCGGGTAGGGCGGGCTCGAGGCCCTGAAGCTACCGAACGACTCCTGCTACTTCGAGCTTATTATTACTCTAGGTGTGCGGGTGGGTCAACCGCCGCGGCGAGCGCCCTCTTTTCGTCCGCAGCCCTTTATTCTTCTACTACTTCCGACTCTTTTGCGGAAGCAAGGTTCATAGGTCCCCAGCCACGTCCCGAGTATAAGAGACTCTAGCGGAAGCAACGTTGAAAACGAAAATTCAAAAATTAATACCGGACAAATTTTAAGCTACCTGAAGCTACCGATCAACCACTGCTACGTCGAGCTTATTATTACTATATCTTATCTATCTAAAAATTGATAAATACAGGTTGTTACAGCACAGCGGTTACAAAGTTTCAAGAGAGATAAAGTAAACCTAAACGATGGGAAATCACATAGCAATGCATGGCCGGAAACGCTTTCTTGGTGCGGTAGTAACGACACAAAACACAAGAAAGGAAGGACACAAACAAGGGGGGGGGGGGACATATTTATTATTCTTTGTACATCAAAAAACTAAGAAATAAGAACAAAAACAGAGGAGACAACGATCGCCATCAAAGAAGGTACAGAAATTACGACCACGGTCTGTGATGCAGATCTCTGATGTTATGGAAGATCTAATTTTCTCGAGAATACCGGGCGTTTCCTCAGCAGTTGCCTCGATGCATGCAACAAGTTCCTCAGCACTATCTAGCATTTTTGAAGTACAGTAAAACCTCGATTATCCGAAGTAATAGGGACCGACCCTCTTTCGGAAAATCGAAATTTTCGGATAATCGAGAATGCTTCCATTTTAAGATTAAGGAGAAATACGTGGAATATTTTTTATTATGGTAACAAGTGCTTAATAAAAATAAAACAATAGCAAAATAGAAACAAGAATAAATTACCTGAATTTTAATTTTGAAATGAAGTACCTTTTACGCATATCACAAGGGTTTGAATTTTTTTTTTTTTTTGGTCGTAGTTTCGATTGCCTTTGCTTTGAAGCTCTATCACGCAGGGCCTGTTTACGGAATAGGCCCGTGAAGCCCGTGCTTACCCACTGAAATACAAAAGGGCCCCAAATTTTACTTTTCAAAACTAATTTTTAGAAAAAAGAAACTCAATCAGGGTAAAAAATGCATTTTTTTTCTAATGAAACTTTTTTTCTTACTATGTGGCAATTTGTAAATCTCAAAAGATATTTTGAAGTTCAAATATTTTCAACTGTAGTTCCATATTTGTGATTTACAAAATGAATTGGTTATTTAAAATTAAACGTATAATAATATTAAATATGTTGTTTACTCTAAATTTTGATGGTAAAATTTAAAATTATTTAAGCATACGAAAAAGTGATTTAGTAAATAAAAAAGCAATTTGTAGAGTAACAGGGTCCCCCCTGTGGGACGTCGGGCTTTCCTTACTACCAAGTGTTAAGCGGGCCCTGCTATCACGGAGTCTTTTAATATTATTAGTTCACCACAGTATCACAGTCTTTCTGCTGCTCCAGGCTTGCCAAACCCTTTGCAAGACATACTAAAGCTTCAGAATTGCCAATTTGTTCGTTTTCTTCGTTCCACTCTGCAACTTACGAGAGCTCAAGTTAAATTCAAAGGAACTCTAAGAAAGGGGATCGAAAATATTTATATGTACTCGTAGTTCAGAGAGGACCGCTTTCACACAAGGAATATGGTAATTAAAAAAAAATAATAATAAAAACTTTCAAAAGGGATTTTGCAAATAAGGAATGTGATAGTAAAAAAAGAAAAAAAAAAAGCTTTAAAAATGGATTTCGGTTAACCGAGAGTTTCGGATAAAAGAGGTTCTATTGTACTAAGAATAATAAACATGTTTTCTCACCCTTTTCCTGTCCTTTTTTTCTTGTGTTTTGTGTCGTTACTACCGCGCCCGGAAAGCGTTTCCGACCATGCATTGCTATATAATTTCCCATTGTCTGGGCGTATTCTATCTCTCCTGAAACTTTGTAACCGCTGTGCTGAAACACACTGTATATCGCTGGCTTGTTGATATTTCGCATACGTGAAATGCATTTTCAATTGCAATCTGAGATACGGATACAATTCTAGAATTCGAATAGGTTTCAGTCAAAGGCTCTCAAATTTCATATTCTGATAAACAATGAGTAGAAATAAGAATAAAAATAGAAAAAATAGAAATAGAAAAATAAAAAATGGAATTCAAATAGCTATTCGCAAACATTGCATTCTATTTTTATTTATTTATTTATATGTTTATACATGTTTATTAATATTTAGTTATACTGTTATTATTACCATTATTATTTTGCGTGGTGTATTACCCTGTCCTGCGAAAGCTTTTCGCGTCTCAAACTTCAGCTTAGGTAGTGGTGAATTCTTTTGCTTTCCCACTCAAGCTTGGCGTAAATGGATTTTTTTTTTTTTTTTTTTTTTTTTTTTTTTTTTTTTTTTTTTTATGAGATAGAAATAATTGGAACTCGGCCCCTCTGACCCAGTTATTAACGATAAAAAGGGACACTACGTGTAATAATTGATACAACCATACGAAATAAAGTACTTTATAATTCCAAAATATACGAGAAGCCAATTTTTCCTTTCTTCTTTCTAAAGAAGAGAATATTGTAATCCAAATTTTTTTCGACTTCCGGTTTTCGACGGATTTACATGTTTTATGGGTCAGGGATCTCGAAAAACATATTTATACAAAATGTCTGCCTGTCCGTGCGTCCGTATGTCCGTATGTCCGATTGTCCATGTTCGTATGCCCGCTTTGTATCATCGAAAAGTGTATGAAGTTATTAATAGAATTGAACCAAATTTTTATGTAGGTTTTTGGCTATGGCCAGCAGGTCCTCTTTAAATTTAAAAATATTTCACCGGAAGGGGGCGCTGTAATAGCGATTTTTGTGCCGTTTCCAATATTGTATCATCGAAAAATGTATGACATTATGCATAGAATTGAACCAAATTTCATATATATGATTTTGCCTACGACCAGCAGGAAAATAAGGATTTTGGGAACAATCCGCCGGAAGGGGGCGCTGTGATAGCGATTTTTCTCGATTTTTCATTGTTTTGTCGGACACCGGCTGTTTACGCTGCGACGGGCAATTCGCATCTAGCTAATCCCACGATCCTCAAGTAGCTGAAAAAAAAAAGATTGATTTTATTAAATGTTATGATGAAGATTAACTCGTTTTTACTCCGATTAGTAAAATGAAGCAGAAACTTAAGGGGCCGCTGCACGGAAACTCCCGGATCGCGAAATCCCATGTTAACCTATGGGGAGATTTTGATGCTAATGATATGCGTTTTTAAAAATTGTCTACATAAATTTTAAGTATTTTTAAGAAGACGATAAAATTTAATGAAATGGAAATTTCAAAGTTTATAGGTGTTTTTTATGTACTTAAAATTTACGGAGATAATTTTTAAAAGCGCATATCATCGGCATCTGAGGTCTACTTTCTGATGGGGAAAACGGTATTTTAATAATTATATTAGGTAATGAGTCATCGAGCTTCAAAGTTTTCCCATAGGCTAACATGGGATTTCGCGATCGGGGAGTTTCAGAGCAGCGGAGCCTTAAGATGAAAATCAAAGTTGGTGTAGTATTGAAGTAATAACACTGAAGGATTAACATGTATGAGAAAAACGAAGGTTTTGGGATTGGCATATCCGACTAGTTTAATTTAAAAAGCCCAAAAGAGGGAGGAAGACAATTTAGTGAGAGAATTGGTTATTGAGTATAGATTTCATTTTTGAAACTACTTTTATATCACAATATTTTGAAATAGGATAATTACATTTGAAGTAGGCAGATGTATTCTTGGACACACTTCCTTAAAAAAAAAAAACTCTGCGCATTAAAAAAAATATAAATAAAATGGTCTTAATCACCTAATATACAAAATGAACAAGCAATTTAGCACAATTTTGATGAGCGTGCTTTTAAAAATTGTACAGACCCACGAAATTTTACATTATGATTTTTTTTTTCGTTTATCAGTAAAATAATTAAATCAAAGATTTAATATGTATATATACAGAGTGTTGCCGAATTCGACCAACACATTCAGAGAGGTGATACTAGGCATCAAGAGGATGGGAAATTATCATGGAACATGTGGTCGCAAACCACATGTTTAATCAAAAATACAGGGCGACCTATTCTAACTCAATTTAGGTGGATGGTAATAATTTTCAGAAAACTGAAATATATTATAATAAAACTTTTCATAAACATCCTCAACTTTATTATAAATGTGATAATATAAAAAAATGTTGTAGGAGTTTCCATTATACGCGCCAGCAGTA
Organism: Maratus speciosus; assembly: GCA_963932465.1. Lineage (NCBI taxonomy): Eukaryota > Metazoa > Arthropoda > Arachnida > Araneae > Salticidae > Maratus > Maratus speciosus. The sequence continues at coordinate 39,920,185 of OZ010792.1, forward strand.
TGCACAGGACGCTTCACATTTTGTACAGCGATTACCAATTCATACGGTATCATCGGTTGCCTGAGCACCCTGTTTTTCCAGAACTTTTAGTGATGTTATAACGTTTCATACAAAACAAGGTACATATCATTGCCTTTTCATTGCAATGTTGTTATTTTTCTTTAAAATAATTATCGTCAACCCAAATTCAGTTAGTGAGAAACACCCTGTATTTGTGACTCAATAAGTGGTTTGCGACGCCTTGTTCTGTGGCAATTTTTTATACTCTTGATACCTTACTATCACTTCTCTGAATTTGCCATTCGAATTCGACAACAACCTGTATAGTATGTAGTTTGTACTCTAAGGCATTAAATAAAACTATGGAAACCAATTTTCACAAATTTTTTAAACAAAACTATCCATTCAATTAGAAACGTTTTCATTAATTCTTCCCAAAATTTTAAGTAGATACGTTCAGAAAATCAATGAATAAAAAAATGTCCAGTTAAATTGATATTCAGTTGGTATTGAGCTCCCAGGCTATTCACACTAATTGTATATTATACTCTTATTTCAAAAATAATGCGCCTCGAAATATAAATTTTTGGGGGGATGTTGCCCCTCCCCGTTTCCCCTCTGTATACTTAATCAATGAGCCTCCAAATGTCATCAGGGAAGCGCCTTATCGAAATAAACCGGTATACCAAATTTGAAGCAAATCGGATAGAAAAACCCATTTATCTAAATTACGGGGGTATTCCCCCCGTTCCCCCCTTTATATTTAACCAATGAACTTCCAAATCTATTCAAGGAAGCGCCTTATCAGAAGAAACCGGTATACCAAATTTGAAGCAAATCGGATACAAAAACCCATTTATCTAAATTAAAGGAGGTTATTGGTCCCCTGTTCCCCCATTTTAGACTTAAACAATGAACCTTCAAATCTAATCAGTAAAGCGCCTTATCAGAATTAACCGGTATACCAAATCTGAAGAAAATCTGATAATTCTGCATGAAAAATCCATTTATCTAAGTTAAGGGGGGGGGATTACCCCCTCCTCTGTTTCTTTTATGCTTAACCAATGAACTCCCAAAACTAATCAGGGAAACGCCTTATCAGAATGAACCTAGAAAAAACATTTGAAGCAAATCGGATATTACTATCAAGAGTTATCGCGTTACATACATACGTACGTACGTACATACATACACTGGTGTCCAAAATTAAGGACCAGTCGCAAAATGCTAATTTTTAATAAGCGAATACTCAAAAGGAAATAATATAATTCAAATAATTACTATACCTACAGCACAGCTAGTCCATGTAGCATCGCATTCATGTCACACATGGTCACAAGTGTCACAGTCACTACGGTGAAACAAAAAATAGGAAATTCCACACGTCTCATTATGAGTCTCAAATGATCACTATATGTGACTCCACTGAGACGTCAATGTGGCTGCTGCTTTGTGACAAGTCACCAAGTGATTTACAATGTAGCTACATTGTGATTCTCATGCGACTGTCATTTTTAGACTCAATTTCAAAGTCATCATGAACTTTGCATTATGATAAGTCACCAAATAATATCACAATATAGTCACATGGTGACTTTTCACAAAAGAGCACAATGGTGACTTCACAGTAGTCTCTCTGTCACTTGAAAGTCATCATGTGACTTTAATGTGACATTATTTGGTAACTTATCCCAATGCAGCGTTCACTATGACTTTGAAATTGAGTCTGCAGATGACAGCCACATGAGTCACCCTGTAATTACATTGTAACGTCACATTGACTCGTCACAAAGCAGCAGTCACAGTGACGTATCAGTGGAGTCACATATAGTGATCATTTGAGACTTTTTTTGCTTCACCGTAGTGACTGTGACACTTGTGACCATATGATGTGACATGAATGAGATGTTATATGGACTAACTGTGCTGTAGAGATAGTAATTATTTGAATTATATTATTTCTTTTGAATATTCGCGTACTTAAAAATTTGTATTTTGTGGTTGGTCCTTAATTTTGGACACCAGTGTACATACATACAGAGCGGGCGGACACATTAGCTCTCAGACTTTGATAGCCTGCGAGCTAAAAATGTAACTAGGAACTTTCAACATAATATTTATAGAATGTCTAATCTGGAATTGTTCAGTGTTCATGACTAATAATGAACGCATAAATTATCAGCAGCCTCGAATTGTTGGTCAGAAGACATTAATTATGAAACAGTTCCTAAAATTCCTTGTTGTATATTGTATAGTAGATCACTGTTAGGATAAACCGTCAATTGAGAAAATTTTTACATTAATGATTGAACACGTTTCCGTATTTATTTCTTTATTTTTTTCTATTCACTTGTAATTTTGAACATTAAATTAAACTTCAAATAAAATCTCCAATTGTAAGCCATATTTCCGTGAAATTATGCAAATTGACGAAAACTGTGTCGCCAGTATAGTCTTTCCGCTTTCCTTTAAATCATCAATGAACATGCTTCAATCACAGCTAAAAAGAAACCGGAAATTCTCCATGCTGAAATTAAACAGAAATTCTCCAATCTAATCACAGAAATTTCACGAAATCACACAGTATTTTAGGCAATTCTGTAACTGGAATTTTTCCGTTTTCTGACAAAGTTTTTTTTTTTTTTTTTTTTTTTTTACCGTCATTGTAAAGTTTCTATTATTTTCACTAATTTTTAACGCTATTATTGTATCTTAAACGATAATGAAATTGAATAAAATAATGCCTTCTTCTCAGAAATGTAAAGGGACAGACTCTTTTAACTCCTTGAGGGGCGGTGCGATATATTTTATCACACCTACGATTAATGAAAATTTGCACCAGAAAAATTTTATTAAATTTTACTTTTCTGCAACTTTGGTGGAAAAAAGTTGTAAAATTTCTTTTCCTTATTTTGCACTAAATTTTTTTAAATATTCCGGTATGAATTCGACATTACAGAGACATAATTACTTGCCCCTCAAAGGGTTAAATGTCTTCCGATCTAATTTATTCATTCGATACCTGAAAGAGTGTGCTTGATAATCAATGCTGAATTCATATCCGTGTCCACTTTATGTTCATAAAAATTGGTTTTTACAGATTATTAATAACAGTTCTATTGCAGAAAAACATGTGAAAAAGCAGCCTGTCTATGACGTAATTTATACTAAAATAGAAAACTTTCATGGTGTCGACGGAAGGAATACCATATAATTATACCTTCCAAGAAGAAAACCTGAATATGCATTTCTTCAACAATTACTGCATTGTTCAGGGCCTGACTAATGCAGGAGCATCCCCAGGCCCTCTATGGCCATAAACAGGAATTTTGTTAAAAGGCCCAAATGGTTAAATGGCTAAAAATGATCAAAATTCTGACATTTGCAAAGATTTAGGAAGGAAGTGCGGCTCTCTCCGTCCCCAAGAGTGACTGAAAGACCTGTATTTACACTTCAAAGGCTCACACGAGCCCTTATATTCCTATAAAACAAGTAATATAAAAATTTTGTTTTTAAAGTCAATTCCTACTTAGGTCATCAAAGAAAAATTCAATATAATCCCTTAAGCTAATATTAGTTTTTGTTGCATTAAAATATCTCAATTTGTTGATTTTCTATAAGCAAGTAGGTTTACAATGGAAGTCTATGGGAATTTGGCGAAATATTACAGATATCGCCAAGTTGGCGTCACTTTTGGTGACTCATTTTGGTCGCCAAATTTGGCGATATATCGCCAAGTTGGCGACAGAACAGGGTCCCCCCTATGGTAACCCCCCCCGCTTATAGATATGAAGATGCATTAAATGCTTCAATAACCAATGGCCGCCATTTTGTCTCCCATGTAAAGCTAAAATTAATTACAGTGAAACCTCCCTGTGCGATCACCTTCCTGAACGACCATTTTTTCATGGAACGAATTTTATTCCCATAGGCTCAATACTAATTTTACCTCTATTAAGAGACCACCCCAGTTTAACTCCCTCCATGAGCGACCAATTTCTTTAAAGATAATGAAACAAATTAAGTTTTTTCCTGTTCACTTGAAGAAGGTCTTATTAGAAAAATAATCCTGGATAATAATTCCATCAAATTTTTAAAATAAGTTTATAATTTTTATTTATTCCGGTAACTTTTAAGCGTTTAAACCCCCTTGTGCCTTTTTAGATAATGAATTTAACTCTGATGACAAAGTAAGGATGACGGTCAATAAACTCCCCTGCACTATTCTGTCAGGAAATTCTCAAAGAAATAGATAAATTAATGAAATCGTCATAATTTGTTCCAAAAAAAAATTGCATTTATTTACTGAACTTCGAAAGGAATTGGAAATAAAAGTTATAGAAGATGAAACCGTAAAATCAAAGCAAACGTCAATGTGTTCATTTTTTAAACTCTGCACTAATTAAATTATGTAATTAACTTTCGTTTTGATACTTAAATTTTCATATTTTTTCCTAATGGGAAAAATAAATTTTAGTAACATTGTTACTTTTTTTCAACAATTAAAATCTAGATTTAAACATGACCTCCATTAAGAGACCACCTCTCGGAGCGACCAATTTTTATTAGAACGGAACGTGGTCGCTTTAGAGAGGTTTTACTGTAATTAAAATTTAATTAATGAATTAATGTTTGAAAAAACTGCATTAACATCAATTGTCATCCAGTACAAGTTTAAAAAAAATTATTTCAACTTGATAGGACGAATAATAAGTATTTTATTAACTATTGAAAATTTGAACAAGATATAAATAAATAAATAAATAAATAAATAAATAAATATAGGAGGAGTGTGAACTAATAGTAGGAATTGAAAAAAAGGAGTACAGTAGAGTCCTGATTATCCGAGTTCCGCATAACCGAGTTTCCGATTTAACCGAGTTATTTTCTTCGAATGGGCTGATGGATTCTATTGTTATGAAACAACCATTATAAATGAGGTGTTAGTTGAAGATGAAAGAGCAGTCGTAAAAAGTTAGAACTCTGATTTTCAGGGCAGAATGGGGAAAAAATGGCCAAAATTATGCCCCCCCCCCCCCCAAAAAAAAATATTATGGCCATTTTTTTTTTCCATTTTGACCAGAAAATCAGAGTTCTAACTTTTTACGGCTGCTCTTTCATCTTCACCTAACACTTCATTTGTAATGGCTGGTTCATAATAATGGAATCCATCAGTCCATTCGAAGAAAATGATCCATTCCAAAGGTATAAGTTCAATTAAAAAATGCTATTTAATACTTTGAGTAGAAAGAAGAGGCTACACCGGCAATTTTAACGACACTAATAGAATCACATAACTGTCAATTTATACGGATTTGTTACCTCTAAAATTTAATACATATTTTTGCCATATTTAATCGTTGACAATTATTACATTTCGGCGATTGAATTAGGCAAAATTTACTGGTAAGTTTTAGTGGTAAGAAAAAATCTTAGAAATTGGTAGCTATGCAGAAGCGATAATATCTCAGGAAAAAAAAAAAAAAAAAAACTGTCGCAAAATTGACATTCAACAAACAAAAAACTATCAATGGCTATTTCAAATAAATAATTTCATTCCCTATTTTACTTAAAAAGTAACGGAAATGTACATCAAAGAAATGCTACTAGTACCATAAAGATGATTGAATTAAGTAAAAATTTATATTTCATCTCCTTGGTTGGTGATAATTTGTGTAAATCCGGTTTATCCGAGTTTGTTGCTTATCCGAAGCGAGCTTGGTCCATATTAACTCGGATAAAATCGAGACTCTACTGTAGAGTATTTTATAATATCTTAAAGTTGTGGCCATCTTTCTTCTGATACCATGTATATACAGATAATGAACTATAACTGGTACGAAATTTATGTATACATGTATAAACATCTTACATTAGGTATGAAGTTTAGTACTAGCCATTTCAGTATGATTCACGAACAATTTGTGTGGATAGACAGAAAGGGGACACCAGAATGCTGCTTGCCGCGGGGCCCTAGCTAGTCTAAGTCGGGCCCTGACATTGTTGCTAGTTAGGCTAGCTTTTCTAAAATTCAGATTCCTTAATTGCTACCACTTTTTTGAAAAACAATATTCGCCTTATTTAGTGACAGATTAAATTAGGCGTTTTAAATTATTTAAAAAAGTAGCAGCAATCAAGCAATCCGAATTTTAAAAAAGCTAGCCCAACTGGCAACACTGATTACATAGCGATTCCATTTTAATATATTACATATTATCGTGTTTAAAATAAGCATTAAACTAAAGAGAATTTCTCTTTTGCTTAATGGTTAAATGAGAGGACCAATCAATGGATTAAAGTTAATATGCTCGAATAGCAGGAAATATCATCGGTCTTCGATTAGAGTCACTGTTATACAAAAGTGTAAAAATTGTAGTAATCCCATCATCTCTTTATGGGAATAGACGTTTTTTGTTTTTAACTAGCAAAACCTGTAAATTTAAACATTGCTTTATTTTTTTTTCAATGGCGTCATAATAAATTTACGGGCAGAAATCATTTTTAACACGTTAAGCGCCACGTCAATCACCGGTGACTGACACTGAACTTTTCTTTTAGAACGCGTCATTCACCGATGACCGACGGTCTAAAATATGATATAAAACTATATATATATATATATGTATATTGTTTTCTGTACTTACTGAAAATTTATTTAAAATTTACTTACCTTTTATTTATTACAGGATTATGCTTTCTTAAAAATTACTTTAAACATTGTAAATTTTTCAGCTTCAATGTCAGTCACCGTGATGCTTAACGTGTTAATCGAAACTTGTTAGTGTTGTTGGTTGAAACCGTCATTTTCATCAGAACAGCAATTCTATAGGGGGGGGGGGGGGATTTTTTGTTCCAATTCTTTAAGTGCTACATCCCCTTCCTTTTAAGCGTTATAAAATGTTTCGATCCATTGTAAAATAAAATTTAATCTCTCTATTCTAAAAAAAAGTAACTACCGCTGTCACCGCCGCCGCCGCCGCCGGTTTTGAATTTTTTGTGACCGGAGGTCGTTCTTCTTTAAAATTAAGAAAAATAATGCATACAAAAATATGAAAATCGGTAGTATTATACAAAAATGTTTGATAAACACGCTGATGCAGACAGTTTTCAGATCGAAGAATTATTTTAAGAGATATTTAATGCTAAAGTTGGACAAAATAGTTCCACTAAAAAAGTTTTATAGGAGCAAAAACTGTTCATAGGAATTTAATCATTTTTAGATCATTTTATGCGTTAGAATTTGCCGGAGTGCAGATTGCATTAATTTTTTTATTTTGCCTAATTTTTTGAGGTTTTATTTCTATTTTAAATTCAGATTTTCAGCATTTCTAGAGATATTTTTAACAGATTTTAGAAAGTGATATTAATTTAAACTGTTGCCAAAACGGTATAAACAGCGGAAACAATAATGTTTGCTTCAAAAAAAAAAAAATTTATACGCGTAAATAAATTAAAAATTTATTTACACGTGACTATTATAAACAGAAAAAGACATTTGGAATCAGAATTAAATAATTATGTACAAAAAGCAGGAACTTATTAAAAATTACGTCATAAAAACTATAATTACACGTGAATTTTAAGAGAGAAAGGAATTTGTAAAACAATAAATTTATTAACATGCGTTAGAAGTCTTAAATAGGAGAAATTTCGTCATATTTACGTCACATTACAGTTATTACATAAAATGAACACAAAATAATATTGCAAAACGGTTTAAATTTAGAAATTGCGCTAGACATTTATTTGATATTTTAAGAGGATACTTTTCAACTATTTTTGTTAGGAAAGCGCAAATAATATTTCATTTCTAACACAAGTATTTTCATGTGAATATTAAAAAGAGAAAGAATAGTTTGGTCAAAATTACGTCAGATTAAAAACGATTAATTTAAAATGTCTCATTTAAAAGAACTTTCTTTTCACTTTGTTAAAATATACCAGAGACAAAGACTCTGTTTACTTAATTCCTTTTATATTAGCTTATTTTGAAATGTTGTTACACGTGTCTACGTCATCAAGTTATTTTTATTTCGATGTTTTATTTGTATTTTAATTAATGTTGTACTAATTTATTTGTTTTTTTCTTTATTTAAAATAAAAATTATGTCAATTTGTATAATTTGGCGAGTGGTTTGGCGATTTATATAATTTGGCGAAATTGGTCGACGGGATAATCAAGTAGTACCGCAACGGATTTGGCGTTAAAATTCCCCAATCAAAGAGAAATGAATAGAAATCCGTTTATAGAGAGATCGCCACTGTTTTTTAAATTATAATTCAATCTTTCGAAATCTTTTTAAAGCCGATCAAATTAGCGTGCATTTAGAGTCTACGGTGTCTGGACGGGGGTTGGCGAGCGTAGCTCGTAGGGGGCCGAGCCCCCTAGTGCTATAAAAAAGCGAAGAAATTAATTTTTATTCAAAAGTGCATTTACAGGTTGTGAAAATTTACGGGCGATGGTTATAACAGGTTTTAGATATCATTTTTGTTACTAGATTTTTATCGCAATTTCACCGTGATATTTTTTACAGTGATTGATTTGGCTGTTTTGATGGGCAATTTATTAATGTCGCCATGTGTAATATAGATATGACAGTTTTCCCACGAAAGTACTCCATCAAGGTCATCATTACCATTTCAAAATACCTCGTACATAAATTACCGCAATGGCAAAGAATCCATTTTAACAAGAAGAATTAGTAAAGTTAGTAATGTTTGAAACTTTGTTAGTTCGAAAGTCCTACTTAGTTATTAAAAAAAAAAAAATCATATGAAATATGGTAGGCATAACTAAAAAAAAAAAAAAAAAAAAAAATGCATGCCGGCTCAGCCTACAGGCGGAATTAAATTTAAATTAAGTACTAATTTTCCCAACAAAAACTAAATCAAGATTAGAGCTAAACTTAATTTAAGAATTTTATCTGGCCGCTTTTGACGAGTTTTTAATTTCATTTTTCTGTAAGAGCTGGTTTTATCAAAATCATGTTAATACGATAATTTTTTCTTCAACCCCTATTTTTGTTTAATTTGTTTTTGCTGTAAGAATTGGTCCTATAAAAAAATTTGCCAGTATAAAAGTTGTAGATAATATTAAGAAGATTTATAATAAATTTAAGTGGATTTGATATCTCGTGAATTGACGAAGTTATGAATTTTTTTCTTTTCAACCCCCCCCCCCCCCTCACCCTTTTTGTCGTTTTTATTTTTTTTACCCTGTAACAGTTGGGCTTATCAAAAACTTGTCAATATAAAAGTTGTAAATAGTATTAAGAAGATTTATAATAAATTTAATTGAATTTGATATCCTGAGAATTGACGAAGTTATGAATTTTTTCTCCTTAAAACACTATTTTTTTCGCCCTTAGAGCCCATTTTTAATTTTATCAAAAATCTGTGATACATAAATTTTTGGCCCTTTTCCTAGAAGTTAATAATATAACTTTAAACTGATTTGATATGTATTATAATTAAGAAGTTATAGGGTTTTTTTGGTTTTCACAAAACCCCTCCACATTTCCTCCCCTTAGGCCGATTTTGACCATTTACAATCCTCGCCGATATATTAGCCACCTGAATATTTTTGGTCAGTTTGAAGACGATCCGTGCATAATTGCGACTTTTAACGTCCGGACAAAATTTAGTACATACATACATACATATATACAGGGTGATTCATAAATATCGAAACAATAGGCTATCTCCTTAAATATTGCCCCTATGCACATACTTCATGTTGCAAAGTTTCATAAAAAAGGTGCCAAATTTAATAACATAAGTTGTAACTCCATGGGGGGGGGGGGGTGTCTATTTGAGAAAATACAAAAACTAATTTTTTATACGGCCCCCGTTGCGTAAAATTTCCAATTAGGAAATTTTCTCTTATCCCTTCCTGAATTCAACAACAACAACAAATATTCATCTCGGTATCTGCAAAACTCGCAGAGTTATTAAAATTCAAAATTCGCGACTTACACCATTTTCCCATGCCTCTGAGCGACGAGTTATTGACTCATTTTGAATGCAAGATAGGGATCATCCATAAATTGTACGCTATTAAAAGTCGATTTAAGACAGTGCCTCTCCTTTGGACATAAAATAGCAGCATATAGATTTTAAGTTAAACCTTCTTTCAAATTATGCTAGAGGCCTTTATTAGAGGTCTGCACGAGTCGAAATATCCAGACCCGGTCTCGAGCCGACCCATAGAAAAAAAGTTCGTCCCGGCCTAGAAAAATCTTTAAATCTTAGCCCGAGTCTGGTCCGGCCTGATTGAATTTCTAGAAAACATAGTTTTTTTTTTTTTTTTTTTTACGTCGATATGGTTAAAAATTGCTTCGTATGAAAGAGTTCTGGCCAAAAATAGCTGTAGCTTTATAATAGTTTATAGATTTTCTTTTTATATGTTTATAATCTTCATTTTTAAAGAAGCGTCAAAGGCTGTGCTATTTATTTTTTTTAATGAATCTCTATTTGTATGTAAATGTTTCACTTACCATTTAATATCGTTAATCCATAATCCATGTATTGGAGACTTTCAAAAATGATATACAATAAAACCTTCTAAGACGGAATCTCACAGGCAAGAAAAAATGCCTTAAAGACAATTTCCATCTTAGGAGAGGCAAATGTATTCTAGTCTTTTCTCCAGTATTATTATATTCATTTTGCATGGATAAAAAAAAAATTGTTCCGTTTTAGACAAGATTCCGTAATAGGCAGGTTCTTTTTCACTTGTTTTACTGTTTTTTTTTTCCGTTTAAATCTACTATACTTTAAAAACGATTTTTAAAGTTTAATTGTAAATGGCAATATGTTTTAATTGTAACGGCGATTTAAAAATATATGCATTTTTTGTAAATTTTTTGGGTTGAGCCAAACTTTACTGATTTTCGCACGGATTAGGTGAGTCAGATAGAATGATTTTAATACGGGTTGAGTCGAGACCGGGACTGAAAATTTCGCCCCGTGCAGACCTAGGAAGAAAGGAAGCCAGTCCCGATTCCGTATGAAAAATACATTAGGCACAGTCGAGACTGTCCGTCCTCAGAATACAGACTTTTTTTAACCGCTCGCCGGGACGATATAAAACCTGAAGTTGTGAGGGTTAAAATTATGAAAACACTCTTAATCGGTATGTTAGAAAAAAACCTTGTTTTAAATAGTACAGAAAAAAGGAGGAAAAAGCAAAAGTTAAACTGAATCGGAAGTTTAAGCTACAGGAAAGAGTTACATACTCACCTGCAATTTTTTAAAAAGCATTTAAATATTTTATTAGGAGCCAATCTTTGTTTAAAACTTTAAATGCGTTTTAAATTATTCATTTAAATTGTTAAAAATAATTAATTTAAATTTATTAATTTAAATGCGTAATTAAAATTTAAATAAATTAATTTAAATTATTAATTTACATTTTTAAGTCAAGGATTGTTTAAAAAAAAGGGTGCAAACTCGGAAAATGACCTGTTTGATTATTTTACATTAATTTTGTTTCGACAAATTTGAAAATATGATTTTTTTAAAAATAAGTTACATCATTTTTTAAAATTTCTTTTTTTTTAATATTTTTAACATTAATCTTTAAAAAATTACTGAAACAAAATTTAAATTATATTTTCCTCTTTAATTAAATGAAAAAAAGTTTGAAATTCGACGATAATATTTTGAGTTATAACGAGTTTAAATTACCCCAATTAAAAAAATAATAAAAAATTTAAAAGTCCTTCCGGCCAGTGCCGGGAGGAAGAGGTAGCTTTCATATTCCTTATTTTAAAAAAGCCAACTTATATTATTCAAACACACGAAGCTCAATTTAGTGGAAACCGAATGTAGGAGATTCAATACTAATTTTTATCAATACTAAATCATTATGAATGAGAATTTCGCGAAATTAGTCAGCTTTATCCAAGCTGCTTTTATTTAAAGTAACTTATATTTGGCTGCCAAATTCGGCGATTTCTTAAAGCGCCTGTCATTTTAAGACAACATGGTGGATGAGGCTAACCAGTGAACTTGGTCGAGATCTTAGTAATTGCTGTGCACATGCTCACTCACACCGGAATCGGTTGATATATACGAGTGCTTTCGCAGGCAAAAAATCAGATTTTTCAAAATGTCACCCACATTAGATATTGAAATTGCTATATCTGAGCCATTTTTTAAGATAAAGACAAACAAAAAATGCTCCTGAATCCTTATATCAAGGTCAAATACTTAAGAAAGAAAGCCTTTTCAATTTCTAATTTTTTTGCAGCTCACTTTAAATACAATTTTTTTAAATTTAATGGCCGCTATTTTGAAACAACATGGCTGATGAAGCTGGCCAGCGAACTTGGTCGAGATATTGATGTATACTATCCACATGCCTTCTTACATCGAAATAGGCGAATACATGTGTGTTATCGCGTGACAAATACAAGATCGTTTCAAAATGTTAGCCATGCTAGAAATTCAAAGTGCTATAATTCAACCATTTTTTAAGATATAAACAAAAGAACAAATTTTCAGAAACAAAAACTGCTCCGGAATCTTTGTATCAAGGCCAAACACATAAGAAAAAATCTTTTTCATTTTCCAATTTTTTAATACCTCATTTTAAATTTTAAATTTAATTTTTTTTAATGGCAACCCTTTTGAATCAAGATGGCGAATGAAGCCGGCTAACGAACTCGGTCGAGACATTGGTATGTACTATGTGCAAATCAAATTACATCCAAATCCGCTCATAAATACGCCTGATATCACGTGACAAAAATCAGGTCGTTTTAAAATGTCAGCCACAATAGAAATTCAAAATGCTATAACCCAGCCATTTTTTTAGATATAGACAAAACAAAAACTGTTCCGGAATCTTTGTATTAAGGTCAAACACATACGAAAAAAATCTTTTTCATTTTCCAATTTTTTGGTATCTCATTTTAAATTAAAAATTTTTTTAAATTTTTTAAATGGCTGCCATTTTGAAACAAGATGGCGGATGAAGCTGGACAACGAACTCGGTCGAGATATTTGTATGTACTATGTACACACCAAGGTACATCCAAATCGGTTCATAAATACGCCCGTTATCATGTGACAAAAATCAGGACGTTTCAAAATGTCAGCCACGCTAGAAATTCAAAAACTCAGCCATTTTTTAAGATATAGACGAAACAAAAACTGCTCCCGAATCTTTTTATCAAGGTCAAACACATAAGAAAAAAAATATTTTTTCAATTTTCAATTTTTTGTACCACATTTCAAATTAAAATTTTTCTTAAAAATTTAAATGGCCGCCATTTTTAAACAAGATGGCGGATGAAGCTGGCCAACGAACTCGGTCGAGACATTGGTATGTACTATGTATAAACGAAGTTACATCCAAATCGCCGTTACATCCAAAATCCCTTTTATCGCGTGACAAAATTCAGGACGTTTCAAAATGTCAGCCACGCTTGAAATTCAAAATGGTATAACTCAGCCATTTTTTAAGATATAGACGAAACAAAAACTGCTTCGGAATCTTTGTATAAAGTTCAAATACATAAGAAAAAAATATTTTTCCATTTTCAATTATTCTGTACCACATTTCAAATTTTAAATTTTTAAAAATTTTTTAAATGGCCGCCATTTTGAAACAAAATGGCGAATGAAGCTGGCCAACGAACTCGGTCGAGACATTGGTATGTACTATGTACACACCGAATTACATCCAAATCGGTTCATAAATACGAGAGTTACAGTGTGACAAAAGTCAGATATATATATATATATATATATATATAATTGTAAAATAACATAAAAAAAAAAAAAAAAAAAAAAATTATTATAGGATGGATGGGTGGGTAGATGTTAGAGTACGGAGGAGGGTGGCGTTGTCTGGATAATACGCAATGGTTAATTTATACATAAAAAAAAAAAAAAAAAAAAAAAAAAAAAAAAAAAAATGGGGCTTTTGTATTATTACTATATTTTTAATACATATTTTATAAGGATGTTGATTTGATATTTTATATGTAATTGGTGAATTTCATTAATTATTAGCTTTATTATTGTTTAATCTTATTTACAATCATTTGTTATAAATTTTAATTTAATAAGGACAATATCATATTAATTACTAATAGTATGCCATTTTTATAGTGATTAATATATATATAAGTATATTTAATATAGATAAAGTTATACTGTATGGATTAAAATTGGGTAATTATATTTATTATTATTCCTCTATTCTTATTAATATTTTAATATTTATTTATTTTCACCTAGTGTTATATAATTTATTATCGGTTTATTGTTTTTGAATGTCCCACATTCATACTTTTAGGATTTTTATGGATGTATAAAATAATCCACACACTATATTTGTGCTTTTTAGGTAATTGGAATTTAAGTATCAGTTCACCTTCTTTATACTACCATATGTTTTTTATTTCCTGTTCATTTTATAATTATCTTATATATAATAGTTTTTATTAAAGATTTTTATATTTTTAATAATTATTTATATTATTTATTAATGATTTTATTCTGTTTTATAGCATATAGCTATATGCTATATTTTATCGATGTTCTAGAATTATTTAAATTCTTAGTGTAGATTAAATAAATTTGCTAATAGAATATTTTGTATGCTTTTTAAATTTTATTAACAATAGTTTTTTTTTTTTTTTTTTTTTTTTTTAAATACATTGTGTGGTTTATATTCAGTTTATAATTATCTATATATAAGGATATTTTTGGTTTTGCTGTTAATAAAACAATTGTTATATTCAATTGCGTATAACTGAAGCAAGTCTTTTGACAATTAAATCATAAATGTAATACTAGATGGCAGCACCACAATTTGTGTTTTTTTTTTTTTCGATAAGTTCTAGATTTACTTCTTCCAGCTACATTTCAGTTATAATTTACTACACCAGGGGGAATTTTTAGCTTAATTTTGACGATATTGTTTAACGGTTTTTAATTAATTTAATAGTGCATTTTAATTATGTAATTACTTTCTATTTATATTATTTTATATTATATTAAAAGTTATTTAACATTTATTTCAATATGTATTGACTGTGTCCTATGGTATCAATTACTGTGATTTCTTAACTGTTTTATTAACCTTAATCTTTTCGATATGGGTGCCATGTGAGCGTGGATTTATTCTAAAATATTAATCGGTATGGTGTTTATTATTTCATTTTATATCCTATAAATATTTAAATAGGTTTTATTGTTTTTTCCAATTCATATTATTTGTTTCTATTCTGTTTTCATTTTTAATCAATTCACTTGATTTTAATGGTTGTTAGGGCACAGGGGAAAATAACTTTTAGCTTTAGCTTATATTTCCCACAGAAAACAACCATTTTGCTTATATCATTGAATTCTGTGCCCTTGAAAACGTAATTCAATATATAAGCATTTCCATTATTTGTCGGTGTCCACTTTCTTATTTTTCTTCCATAATATTCTTATAAATATTTTATCTTTTTTTTTTTATATATATACTTACAGCTTTAATTCATAATATTATGGTTTTTGATGGTGGTAGGTTATGTTTAATTATTGGTTATATATATATATATATATATGTGTGTGTGTGTGTGTCAATTTTGAACGGAGGGTGGTTTCGGGGTCTGGGGGTCATGATCGATGAAAATATACCAAAATTTTTTGAAATCGCTTTCCTCCGAACGGCTGCAATAGATATAGCTTTTTGTAATGAAAGCTACCTAAAAATTTTAAGCTTTCTGAGAAATTTTAGGATGTGACTTTATTTGCAAATTATATGGTTAATCATCACAAAAAACAGAAAAATCTAATTCTAACTCGATAAATATATTTTTTTAAATGTATCCTGGAACTTTTAAAGTAACATTGTTTCTTGAATAACACGCATTTCAATTTGTGTCTAATCCCTTAAAACCTGACGAATTATTTAAACAGGCAAAACTCCATGAGTTTTGCAGATATGAAGGTGAAACTTTTTGTGTTTAATTCAGGAATGGATAAGGAAAAAATCCTTATAAAATTTTTTTTGTATTTTCTCAAGTAGACCTCCCATGGAGAGAGTAGACCTCCCAACTTATCTCATCAATTTTTCCACCTTTTTTTATGAAACTTTGCAATTGGAAGTATGTGCCTAGGGGCATTAATTAAGGATATAGCCTATTGTTTCGATATTTATGAATCACCCTTTATATATAAATTTTTTAGGTGAGTTGGTTTTAGGTTCCTGGAGTCATCATATAATGAAAATTTATGAAGGAATTTTTCAAAAGTCGCACCATGGTAACGACTGCAATATGTAGTATTTCTAATGAAATCTACCTAATTAGCTAACTGGATTTTTCAGTTTTAAGGGCTAAGACCTTTAAACCATACCAAAGTCTGAAAAAAGAGTATGTGTCACTTTACTAACTCTCTAGTAAGAAGAATATTGCACAATATTTTGTATGTTGTGTACTATTGAATCCCTTTTTATAACCTCAAGTATTTAATCTTAATATTTTAGTGTTGGTTAGAAATATTTTGTAAACGATTCTGATCTGGCCTAGTGCATGAAGTTTTAATCTGATCCAGAACATTTGTATTATATTATGCTTATATATGATCGAACAAAATTACACCAGTTTGAATGCATGTGGATATAAAATTGACCTATAGAAACTGTTCTTTCTCATAATAATATTTCAGTGAAGACTTACGTTACGCGCGTAAAAGTTTCTAGGCGAAACGCGATTGATAGATTTACAACAAATACTGGGAAAAATTACTAAAACGTTTTTAATTAGAATAGAGACGTTTAAAGAAATTCAACAATGGTTAGCTTTCATTTCCCCCAAAATTTACGGGAAGCAAAGAAATTTTTTAACACTTTTCAACATAGCTGAAAAGTGTTTATGAATTGGCTTTGTCTGTCCGTCTGTCCGTGCTCTAACTCGCGTAAGTATAATCAGATTGTCATGTAATTGATATAGATTATTGAGGTTTACCATGGCATGTTCGGTATTCAAAATGAAGTGTGTAGCATTTATATATATTTCATTTACACTGGCACTAAAAAGGATTCCATTTACATTATGGTCAATGGGAAAAAATCATTTGCTTTGCATTTTAATGAGGTTACACTATTTTGAACATAATGAAATCTACATACCTTATAGAGGTGCATTAGAAAACGTTTATTATAAAAAATGATTATGCAGCACTTGCAGTACATGTACAGAGGAGCTCTAAAGTATTCCGTTGCATTATGATCTATGAAGAAAAATCGCTTGCGGCGTATTTTAATGATGTTTCTCTGTTACAAACATAATGAAATTGATATGAATTTTCGAGGTGCACTAAAAACATGCTTTTTGTGTAGAATATGGGATGCAAAATATTCATTTACAAGGTCACACACAAGAGTTCAGTTATATAATGGTCTACGGGGAAAAACTGTTTGCAGCGCATTCTAATTATGTTACACTATTTCAAACATGATGAAATTGATACACATTACTGAGGTTTAATATACAAGATGCTTACAGTAGAATACGATGTACATCGCATTTAACATTCATTTACAGGGACACATAAAAGATTTCGGATACAATACAGTATGCGAAATATTGTCTATTAGGACTGAAAGTGGGCTTTTAGTAATTGTATACCTTTTTAAGCTTAACTAAGTTTTTGCATACTATACGCGATGTGTATAACTTCTATAGATCATATACAGGGATACACAAAATAATTCGTAAGAATTACTGAAAAGAGCGTAAATTGCTTGATGTTTTTTTTTTTTTTTTTTTTTTTTTTTTTTTTTTTTTTTTTTTAGTTGAGTTATGAATTTTTCAAGCATAGCTATATTTAGAAAGAGATATTCGCAAAATATAAATAAAATAATGTACAGGGCTATGAAAAAAAACTGGATACGTGGACGCCTATGGATGATAATTTATGGAATTGTGAATTTAGTGGTTTTAAGCTTGCTTTTGCCTGAATTAAATTTCATTTTAATATGTGACCGTGTATAAAAATATGTTGCTTATACTACATACTGTTGCTGTTGCTAATGGTTGTGCAACGGAATTCAAGTACATTTCCCTTAACGGGAATAAATTATTGAAGGGGAATTTTTAACTGTATTATGCATTTTCTTACTATACTAAATTTTACCATACTATGTAGAATACATACAAATCTATAAATCATACACAAAGTTGCACAAAAGAATTGTAATACCTTTCTCGGTATGGCGATAATTCTTGAAATCTGGTTTTCAAATGTGCTATGAGTTTTCTAAAATGGTTAATTAGGTATCTTTTTTACATTTCTAAACGGTTTTTAAAAGTTTTGTGAAAGCATTATGGAAGTGTTCTTGTTTATTTTACAAACGTTTTCATGAATCTCGGAAACGGATTGGTTTTCTGTGGTTTTTGCTTCCTTCTCTCCTAATGATTTCCAAAATTGTAAACAACTACGAAGTTCCATAGAACATTTTGTAAATGTTTCTATTCTATCAACAAATGTTTCGATAAATTTTTCCAGAGGACATTATTTTCGCCATGAGAGCTTTGTTACAATGTATGGCAATTTTAATATCTGGAATTCTGGATGATTTTCTTCATTTATTATACGAATACAAAGCAAACTTTATCAGAATGCATTCTTTCATTAAGTAAGGTGACGTCCAGGTTTTATACTTTATACTTTGCACTCATTGTCGAGTATAACTCAACAAAGTGACTACTTCATTTAATAAACAGGGATGTCAGCGGTTATATTTTCGGCTTCCACTATTCCATACAATAACCTCCGAGGTAGTTAATATTGAAAGTTGTAGTGTTAATACAGGGATGTCAGAGGTCACCTTTATTGGCTATACTACTATGTGTAAGCAATAATCTTTGAGGCATCTAATGTTGCAATTGTAATAATTTTGTCTATTGAAAATGATGGATTTATAATCCTCTTAGATATGGACAGTAAACTACTTTCGAAACATTAAACAAGCAATAATTTTCAAGGACACAAAAATATTGATACTTAAATGAGCTTATTTAGTAGCAGTAAATCAATTCGTAATCATCTCAAATATCATTAACTGATTTCAAAACAGGAAACCATTCAAGAATATAAACATTTGAACACGTAAATAAATACATTAAGTAATAATAAATCATTCCATAATAAACAAACTTTTCTATTTTAGATAAATTATCCTACTCAAGTTATACAATTACAAATAAATAATGATATTAATATGTGAAATATGTTTGTGAAATTTGTTCATATATCAACCCACGCATGATGCAGCTGTGTGACGTCAACATCATCGTCATCAAATAGAACTCTAAATGACTCAAGAAAAACTTTTTTATTATTAAGTTAGTTGCTCTGTTTATCTCAATCAAAAGGGGTGTAATATTAAAATTGTTGCTGCAAAAAGCAGCGTTATGTAAAGTGTTAGCCAAAATGTAAACTTAAAGTTATACTAATATAATTTCTTAAACCAAAGAAAAGGTGTCAAGAGTGGAATCATTTATAAATAAGATAAAATATTAAACATCCACTTTTCTATTCATACACTATAGGATTTCGTGCGATATGGATAACTCGTGCCCACCGCATTTAAAATGTGTGTCAAGCTGCGATAAGAGGATTGCTGCTGCTGAAGAAAGATAAAGGTAAGAAATTACCTATATTATTATTATATTTAAATGTATTTTCACGGCCAGAAATAAAATAATATTTATTTATTTATCTAAGTATTAGCGCGCGTAACTTACTGTACAGAGCAGAGGTGGCTTTTTTGCCAACAATTTGATTCCGAGACTGAGAAAGTCTGTATTTTAGTAGATAAATAATATTTGTGAAAAAAAAACTACTGGCCATAGAGGTATGCACATTAAAAAGAAATTGTTGAAAATTATTGAAAGATATAGTTCACCAGTTATTTGATGATAAAATAAATATTGTGCATTGTTTTTTGTTGATATATATGAAATGTTAAACAATTGAGGAAAACTAGATATATATAAGAAGTTTTATATAAAATAATAAAACAGCAATTCATCTTTACCAACAAAACCAAAATAACTAGTAAAATGGCCGCATCACGTGAGATACAGCTTGTAGAAAAACTTAACGCGAGTAACTACAATAATTGGAAGTTCAAAACGGAAATGTTACTGATTAGAGAAGACTTGTTCAACGTAATTAGCGAAGATAGGCCCACACCAGTCACAACCGATTGGGAGAAAAAGGACAAGAAGGCCAGAGTCATAATAAATCTGTCAATTGAAGATTCTCAAATCGTCCATGTAAAAGGGCTTAACACAGCCAGAGACACTTGGAACGCACTTAAAACGATACAGGAACGGGCGAACCTCTCTAGTAAATTATTTTTGTTAAGAAAGCTTTATGGAGCCAAGCTCCAAGAAAACGGGAACCTAATCAAACACATAACATACATTCTAGAACTAATAGACAAACTCTCAGCGATCGGGGAAACAATTAGCGACTCCCATCTTTCAGCTTTATTGCTGTGTTCGCTACCCCTAGCTATAATACTTTAATTACTGCCCTTGAATCACGGAATGAGGACGAGCTTACACCACAATTTATTAGAAGTAAATTAACAGATGAGTACAATAGAAGGGTTGAAATCGCAGACCAGGGTGAAAATTCAACAAAAGCGTTTAAAACGCAGAAAAGATTTCCTAATGATAACTTTAAAAAAAGATAAACAGTGCACGTATTGCAAATTGAGAAATCACACGTACAGAGAATGTTGGCATTTGAAAAATCGAAACAATCACCCAAATACACAAAAATAACAAACATACAAAAACAAACAATACTCATCATCGTTGTGTTATCAGCAATTGGATAACCAGATAGGAATCACTGACCGCGAATCAGTAAATAAGAGAGAATATAGGGAAACAAAACCAGTTCAAAGCAGCGACGCAGCCTTTCTAATAGACAAAGCAGGAAAACAAACCTGGATTATTGATTCTGGTTCATCATCACATATCCTGAACAATAAAGATGACTTTACTAAATTAAATGACACCGAAAAAACAACGGTCATAATTGCCAACGGCAAAACTCTAAATTCGCTAGGTACCGGTGAGACTACATTCACGACGAAAACATCCGATGGAGGCATAAATAAAATTACGTTGAAAGAAGTGTTGTATGTACCGGAGCTAGAATCTAATTTAGTTTCAGTAAGTATATCCACAAAGAATGGGTATAAATTATTATTTGATAAAGATCGATGCACGCTGTCCTGAAATGGGAAAATCTACTTGGAGGCAAAAATGAAAAATAACCTATACGAAGTTGAATTATTAGAAAATGCAGATAGGAATATAGTAAATATGGCACATGAATGCAAAAGTAAAACTAAATAATTGCAATCATGGAACAACATGCGAAACGTGCATACAAACAAAAACAAGCGATGCTCCCTATCCCAAAAGAGTGTATAGAAACAAAACAGGCAGAGTACTCGATCTAGTGCACACGGACGTATGCACAGCGATAGGAACCCCCACAATAGGTGGTAAAACAATGTTTGTAACTTTCATTGACGACTACTCTAGATTTACTGTAATATACTTATTAAAACATAAAGATAAAGTACAGGATAAACTAATCGACTATATAGCTTTGGTTCGAAACCAGTTCGGGATATATCCGAAAGCAATAAGATCGGATAACGGGGGAGAGTACATAAATAGAGGGATAGAGGATTACCCAAGGAAAAGGGGCATTAAACATCAATTAACCGTGCCGTATTGCCCGAGCCAAAATGGCATTGCGGAGAGAAAAAATAGGTCGCTATTAGACATGACGAGAAGCCTACTGAGAGAAGCAGATCTGCCACAAAGATTTTGAGGAGAAGCAATTAACACCGCGAATCATTTACAAAATCGCTTACCAACAAGATCGACAAATAAAACCCCATTTGAGCTATGGTTTAATCGCAAACCGAATTTACACTATTTGCGAACATTCGGATGCAAAGCTTGAATAAACAACATCGAGGAAAATTGGACGACAGGGCCCAGGAAGGGATTTTTGTAGGATACGATAACAACTCAAAAGGATATCGAGTATACACTAAAGAAAATAAAATTGTAATTGGCAGAACAGTGAAATTCATAGAAAATAGCAAAATTAACCGAAAAGAAAGTAAAGAGACAGAAAACTCATATGACGACAAAAATTACATTGAAACGGAGATAAACAACACAACCGAAGAACCAACCGCGTCGAAACAACCGACCAATGAACCAAGAAGATCCGAAAGATCGAACAGGGGGGTACCACCAGACAGATATGCCTGTTATGTAAAAAATGATGATATGACAGAACCCACTAGTTGGAATGAAATACTGGAAATAAATAATCCCAAAGAAAAGGAAAATTGGCTTAAAGCCACACAAGCGGAAATCAATTCGCTGAGGAAACACAACACATGGGAATTAGTGGATCCTCCACCTAACAAAAAGGTTATAGGTTGCAAATGGACATTCAAAAGGAAATTAGACAGTTACGGGAACACTCAAAAGTACAAAGCACGTTTAGTAGCCGAAGGGTTTAGTCAAAAATATGGGGAAAACTATGACGAGGCTTTCGTCCCAGTAGTGTCACAAACAACCGTCAGAACATTTTTGACAGCAGCCGCATATAAGAAGTTGAACGTGAGGCACATAGACATAGCCACAGCTTTTCTCTACGGTGAGCTAGAAGATGAAATGTACATGAAACAACCGGGGGGCTACATTGAGAAAAATTCAGAAAACAAAGTCTGTAAACTGAAAAAATCCATCTACGGACTCAAACAGGCAGCCAGAACCTGGAATAAGAAAATTGCACAATCTTTAAAAAATTTAAACTTTCAACAAAGCACCGTGGACACATGTCTATATACACGAAAAGAGAACAAAATTTCAACTTACGTAATAGTCTATGTTGACGACATTTTGATAGGCGGTGAAAATGAAACAATTGAAAAAATAATAAAAGCTTTAAAGGAAGAATTTGAATTAAAGGACCTTGGGGAAATATCTGACTATTTAGGCATGGAAATAAACAAATCAGAAAACGGGTATAAATTGAATCAAAGACTAAAAATAGAAGAGCTCGCAAGAAAATTTAATTTAGAAAACGCGAAACCAGTAAGCACTCCCATGGATGCCGGTTTTCACAAATTAGAAGACGAAGAAAATTTATTGCCTAACAATACGAAATTCAGACAAGCGATTGGATCGTTGTTATATATAGGAACCACTACGCGTCCAGATATATCAGCCGCTGTTAACATACTCAGCAGAAGATGTGAAACTCCACGCCTAAAAGACTGGAACGGTGTGAAACGCGTAATAAGTAACCTGAACATTACAAAAACTTTAAATTTGACATTGAACACAAATAACGAACCAAAGTTAATCGGATTTTCTGACGCTGATTGGGCAGGGGACACAAGAACGAGAAAATCGACTACTGGAAACCTATTCATGTTGGGAAATAGTCCCATACAATGGTTTACCAAAAGGCAAAATTGCATTACCTATTCATCGGCAGAAGCTGAATTCGTTGCTGCAGCTAATGCAGGACAGGAAATTGCCTGACTGACAAAATTATTAGTAGAATTGGACTTAAAACAAAATTTACCAGTAATACTGTATGAAGACAACCAGAGCTGCATCAAGATGGTGGAGAACGAAAAATTCTCAAAGCAAAACAAACATATCGATGTTCGCTATCACGCGATAAAAGAGATGAAAGAAGAAGGTATACTAGATCTTCGTTATTGTCCAACACAAGGTATGATAGCGGATTGTTTGACCAAACCACTGGCCAAACCTCAATTCCTGAAACATCGAGAATCCATGCAACTATTACCGGATGCATCTGAGATGATTAAAGAAGGGTGATGGATTTATAACTCTCTCAGATATGGACAGTAAACTACTTTCGAAACATTAAACAAGCAATAATTTTCAAGGACACAAAAACATTGATACTTAAATGAGCTTATTTAGTAGCAGTAAATCAATTCGTAATCATCTCAGATATCGTTAAGTGATTTCAAAACACGAAACCATTCAAGAATACAAACATTTGAACATGTAAATAAATACATTAAGTAATAATAAATCATTCCGCAATAAACAAACTTTTCTATTTTAGCTAAATTATCCTACTCAAGTTATACAAATACAAATAAATAATGATATTAATATGTGAAATATGTTTGTGAAATTTGTTCATATATCAACCCACGCATGATGCAGCTGCGTGACGTCAACATCATCGTCATCAAATAGAACTCTAAATGACTCAAGAAAAACTTTTTTATTATTAAGTTAGTTGCTCTGTTTATCTCAATCAAAAGGGATGTAATATTAAAATTGTTGCTGCAAAAAGAAGCGTTATGTAAAGTGTTAGCCAAAATGTAAACTTAAAGTTATACTAATATAATTTCTTAAACCAAAGAAAAAGTGTCAAGAGTGGAATCATTTATAAATAAGATAAAATATTAAGCATCCACTTTTCTATTCATACACTATAGGATTTCGTGCGATATGGATAACTCGTGCCCACCGCATTTAAAATATGTGTCAAGCTGCGATAAGAGGATTGCTGCTGCTGAAGAAAGATAAAGGTAAGAAATTACCTATATTATTATTATATTTAAATGTATTTTCATGGCCAGAAACAAAATAATATTTATTTATTTATCTAAGTATTAGCGCGCGTAACTTACTGTACAGAGCAGAGGTGGCTTTTTTGCCAACAGAAAATGTTGTAGAAAACTTTTGCAAAGATTGTTGTTTAGAAATAGAGGTAGTCAAAATTCTTGTATTAATATAGGTCATCAATTTGTCAAGATAAAATTGCACTCGATAAAGGAGTGCAAAATGTTAATGTTTCGGCGTGCCAACATTTTACTTACAAATGTCGCGCTTATTGACGAAATCCCTAAAATATCCCACTTTACATAAATTCAAATTTATTCAAAAGTTTAACAAACTATGATTCTTTGAAAAGAATTGTATAGGAAAAACCTCTTCATGACCGTCTCTATTTAAAAACTGTTGAAAAACTGCATATTTTATCAGCACTTTGAAGAAGTCCAGGAAACTGCAATCTATATCACTAAAATTCTGGATGACTTTCTACAATCCTTTACGAATATGAAGCAGATTTTTTTAGACTATAATTCATTCATATTCCATGCATTAATTAGAATTTTACTCAACCAGCAATCCGTCTGCAACGTTCAAATAGACAAAACCTCAGAATTCTCTTAACTACAGTATGGAGTTCCGATTATCCAAGTCTCGTTTAACCACGTTTCCACTTTAACCCAGTTTTTTTTTCTGATGGACTGATGGATTCCATTATTATGAAACAGTCATTAAAAATGAAGTGTTACGTAAGATGAAAGAGCAGCCGTAAAAGGTTAGAACTCTGATTTTCTGAAAAAAAATATGGCCATTTTTTCCCTATTCTGACCAGAAAATTAGAGTTCTAACTTTTTACTGTTGCTCCCCACTTAACCGAGTTTCCGCTTTAACCAAGTTTTTTTTTCTGATGGACTGATGGCTTCCATTATTATGAAACAGCCATTAAAAAAAAGTGTTACGTTAGATGAAAGAGCAGCCGTAAAAAGTTAGAACACTGATTTTCTGAAAATAAAAATATGGCCATTTGTTCCCCCGTTCTTACCAGAAAATCAGAGTTCTAACTTTTTAAGGTTGCTCTTTCATCTTCACCTAACACTTAATTTATAATGACTGTTTCACTATAATGGAAGCCATCAGTCCATCGGAAAAAATGATCCATTCCAAAGGTATAAGTTCAATTGGAAAAAAAAAACTATTTAATACTTTGAGCAGAAAGAAGAGGCTGCGCCTGCAATTTTCTTGACACTAATAGAATCACATAGCTGCAAATTTGTACGGTTTTGTTACCTCTAAAATTTAATACAAATTTGTGCCATATTTAATCGCTGACAACTGTTAGATTTCGGCGATTGAATTAGGCAAAATTTACAGGTAAGTTGTTTTAGTGGTAAGAAAAAAAATCTTAGAAATTGGTAGCTATGCAGTAGCGTAATACTGCAGAAGAAAAAAAACTGCAACAAAATTGACATTCAACAAACAAAAAAATATCAAAGGCTTTTTCAATTGAACAATTTCATTCCTCGTTTTCCTTAAAAGTAACGGAAATGTACATCAAAGAAATGTTACTAGTACCATAAAAATGAATGAATTAAATGAAAATTTATGTTTCCTCTCCTTAGTTGGTGACGATTTGTGTAAATCCTGTTTATCCGAGTTTTTTGCTTATTCGAGGTGAGCTCGGTCCATATTAACTCGGATAATCGGGACTCTAAACTGTATACCAATACCTGCATTTATGCGATTACCTTCTCATCCGCCGTAATAATCGCGGGAAAACACTTTTAATCGCATATCACAATATAGTATATTCTAAACGGAAAAGTCAAAACATATATATTAAAATATTTATTTGCTTAAAAGACGTTATTATTACTATAAACTTATTACTTACTTACATTTGTGTCATTCATATGTAACATCTTTTAAGCAAATAAATATTTTAATATATGTTTTGACTTTTACGTTTGGAATATATATTATGATATGGTTATTAGTGGACGTAATTAAGACTTATTACTCTTATACCTGTACTTTTAATCACACTTGAATTGAAATTTTAGTATACTTGCAGCCGATATACACTGGTTATCAAAAATTAAGGAAAAGTCACAAAATGCTAATTTTCAAATAGCGAACACTCAAAAGGAAATAATATAATTCAAGTAATTACTATCTCTACAACACAGCTAGTCCATATAACATCTCATTCATGTCACACATGGTCACAAATGTCACAGTCACTACGGTGAAGCAAAAAAATAGGAAATTCCATACCTCTCATTGAGTCTCAAATGATCACTATATGTGACTCCACTGAGACGTCACTCTGACTGCTGCTTTGGGACGAGTCCCCATGTGACTTTACAATGTAGTTACATTGTGACTCTCATGTGACCGTCATTTGTAGACTCAATTTCCAAGTCATCGTGAACGCTGCATTGTGATAAGTTACCAAATAATGTCACATTAAAGTCACATTATGACTTTCAGGTGACAGAGAGACTACTGTGAAGTCACCATTGTGCTCTTTTGGGAAAAGTCTCCATGTGACTATAATATGATTTTATTTGGTGACTTATCATAATGCAACGTTCATGATGACTATGAAATTGAGTCTCAAAATGACAGTCACATGAGAGTCACAATTTAACTACATCGTAAAGTCACCTGGTGACTCGTCACAAAGCAGCAGTCACATTGACTTTTCAGTGGAGTCACATATAGTGATCATTTGAGACTCATAATGAGATGCATGGAATTTCCGATTTTTTTGCTTCACCGTAGTGACTGTGACACTTGTGACCATGTGTGACATGAATGAGATGTTATATGGGCTAGCTGTGTTGTAGAGATAGTAATTACTCGAATTATATTATTTCCTTTTGAGTGTTCGCGTATTTGAAAATTAGCATTTTGCGATTTTTCCTTAATTTTTGATAACCAGTGTATATTATGCTTTTGCCCCAAATACATTACATGTTTGAGAACGAAAGGATACACTGTCAGAAAAATTCGTCTTTATACAGTAAATTTTCCGTCATTTTAAAACAAATAATTTCCGTACTCCTAGAAAACATGCTTTTTCCGTTAATTCTTCCCGGAAGTCTGGGAAAGGGGGAAAAAATCCGTTTATTCCTTACACGCATGCGTATTGGCTGTATTAATACCAAAGTTAGAATTTATTTTTAAAATGAAAAACCGAAAATTCAATAAACTAAAATTTCTAATTAATGCTTTCAAATTTGATACAGCAGATATTTCCTCATTCATTTAAACTCATTCGCAATTTATTTTTTAGTGTATTAAAAAAAATATTTGCATTTAAAATGTATTTTAAACGAACACATTTAAAAAAATATACAGTAGTTCAATCAAGTTTAAAAATATCGATTTTATTCAAAAAAGCAAGCATTTCTTCTCGAATGTAATTCAAAATACAATATTCATATTTTACATCTAATAATCAAATTATGTCTTATTAAAAATACACTGATAAAATAACGACATTTTTAGAGTACAAAGTACTGTTCATCTCGCGCTCAAACTCGATCACAGACGAATCTGCTGTAGCTTTCTTTGGTTTCTTGACTATATAAACATGAAAAATACAGCAGTTGCGTAAAATTAACAGCACAATCTGCTAGCAATTTGGACGCCAGCAGTTTGTGCTGGCAAATCTACAATGGTTTTTTTTTACAGTGTAATATGTAATAATTGTTATCCTCTATTATTCTATAAATGTTAAAACACCAAACATTACTTCATAACCACGAAATGTCCGTGGAATTAAGTTTAAACTTCCGAGTTTTCTGAACAAGAAATTTAACAAGCCTTTTAAAGAAACACTTATTTTCATTTTAAACTCGCCTTTTTCTAAGTGCTCGCTGGCCTTGCGATTAGGGTGCGCGATCCCAGGTTCAAAAACAAGTGTATCCACGGAAGAACGAGAGAAGTATTTTTTTTTAACTCCGTTTTTCAGATTACGGAAAAATTTTGTCCTAGAACGAAAAAAAGAAAAAAAAAAGAACGGAAATTCCTTTAATTATCGGATAGTAAAATCGGATAGAAAACTGGTAGCAGTGCTGCCAGGAATATTTCTGTGAATTGAAGAAAGTATTTCTGAGAGTGTATACAGACATTACACAAAACATTGGATGATTTTATTCAATTGCCTGAGAATATAGAATAGATTTTCTTAGATTTTCATCTATTCATTAGGATTTTTCTCGATCAATATGCCCCACTTACAACTTTCCCATAGTCAAAAATCTCGGAATTCTAGACTACCAACTACTGTATTTACCATTACATTACTTTCTCATCTATTGTAATAATCTCGAGATATTACTTTTAGTCACACCTAATACTCCACTTTCAATTGAAGTCTTAGCACACCTGCAGCCGATGCATATATATTTATTTAAACTTACAGTATATGTTTGAGAAACAGGAGGTAACATTTAGAGAGCGTTGCCATGGAAGGCTCCAATATGCATTTCTAGAATTCTGGATGATTTTCTCCAATCGTAATTCGAACATGAGGAGACTTTCTCAGAATGCTATTCATTCATTAGGTTATCTCCCAACCAATATGTCCCAACGCAATTTTCCCACAGTCAAAACCTCCGAATTCTCTTGACTACCAACGACTGCATTTACTATACGATTACTTTCTCATTCGTCGTAATAATCTCGGGATATTACTTTTAATCACACCTAATACTCCATCTTCAATTGAAATCTTAGCACACCTGCAGCCGATACATATTTCTTTTGCGCAAAAATGCAGTACATGTATCTCTCTCTGTGCTGAGTTATGGATGCGGGGGTGCCTCCACCGGCTAAGCCCTAGCTTTAGTGCCGGGGCGAATCGGAGCGCCGGCCCCAAATCCCCGCTGGCTTAAGGGGGTATGCGAGAAGCGGTACGCCGACCGGCTTGCCTCACTCGCCGCTGCGCCGTAGGCCGACTATGTTCTTGCCGCCGCCTCAACGGATCTCCAGGCCGCCCGAGCAGCTGGCTGGTGAGTTTTGATTATAGATATTTCCATGTGTTTCTTGTAGATAAAATTGATTCTCAACATAATGAATTTTTTCTTTTCCATCGTTAAGTTTAACGAGGATTTTATCGCTTTTCGTGTGTAATTTTCAAAGAAGCATTTCAGATAATTTTGGAAATTTATTTTTCAATGGAATAAAGTGAATGTTTATTGATTTCTGAAGATGCTCCTTTTCTTCATATGTCGATTCAATCATCAGTAGTTGTATTAGTTAATTACTATAATTATTATTAGTGATAACAACAGTGAAACAACAGTCTATATTTTCTTTAGTGCATTCACTTTAAAAGTTTGTTGTCATGAATTT
The DNA here is from genome assembly GCA_963932465.1 of Maratus speciosus. Lineage (NCBI taxonomy): Eukaryota > Metazoa > Arthropoda > Arachnida > Araneae > Salticidae > Maratus > Maratus speciosus. Next base: position 39,950,226 of record OZ010792.1, read on the forward strand.
TTGATTGTCAATTTTTATTATAAATCTCTTAAGTGTATTTCTTGTAGATAAAATCGATTCTCAACATAATGAATGTTCTCTTTTTCATCGTTAAGGTTAACGATGTCGCTTTTTGGATGTAATTTTCACAGAAGCATTTCAGATAATTCTAAAACTTATTTTTTAAAAGAATAAAGTGAATGTTTGTTGATTTTTAAGATGTCTGTGATTTTGTTGCTGTAAAATAATATTTCATGATATATAGGTCCAGCCACCAGTAGTTGCATTAGTTATATTGTTATTATAATTTTTATTAGTGATTATAAAAGTGAAACAAACAGTCTTGTATATTTTTCCTTAGTATGTTTATGTTAGAAATTCGTTGTTACGATTCTTGCAAAAGATTTTGTTTGGTTTATGAATTTTAAATCTCTGCGCTTTTAACGCTGAGTAAAACCAGTGTTTTTTTTAATAATTATTATTCTTAAAAGCACAGATCTCTTTATTGATATTATGGTTTAATGTTGATATATGGTATTTTAAATGGTTTTACGTAAATATCTTGATGTTCGAAAATTTCATTCATTTCTAATATGATGTTGTTTCATGCATTTTGAACAAAAACTATAGTAATAAGTGTATTTAACAATTATAAACCCTGTAACACTTTCTCATATTAAAATATTTTTTCCTTTAATAGTATCCCACAGCAGTTTTTTTTATAAAATGCATATTTTGTGCATTTTAAAAGACAAAAAAAAATCGTTTATTAAAATTTTCGAGAATATTTTTTGTAAAATTAATATAAGCTATGAAAATATTCCATGTTTGTATGATAAATTAATAAACAAAACTCATTTCGAGGAGAAAAAAAATCTATGTTATGCTGAATTTGTTGAAAAATATTTTTGAAAGCAAATTTATTATTATACAACTGTATATTTGCAATGAGTATTTTGTTATTGTGTAAGTCGTTCATTGCTTTTATAAAGTGTTGTGGACATTTTAAAGCATGTACTATAATTACAATATTTTTTTTAAACTAGCGATATTTCTCTTATTTTAAAAATTAAATATTATTGATCTTTTTTCAATATTCTGGCAATGGAAGAATAAGGAATTATTCATTCAAACACTTTTTCTGTTAAGCCCAATTTCTTATTAAACTATTTATATGAAAACTGTAAAAAGACAATATTATATATATATTAAGAGTTCAAAATTTTCTACTTTGATTTTTTTTTTTTTAAAGAACCTCGATTTTAGCTAATATTGGAAGGAATTTTTACAGTTTCAAACATTTTTAAAGTTCTATAACCTAACTATAATTCTAACTTTACTTTGTTTTATAATCCTAACTTTATTTTAATGTTCCGTCAATTTTTGTACAGAGATTATTGTGAAAAGATAAATTATTATTTTTTCCCCCTTGAAACGTTTGAAAATAATTTATTGCCTATAACAATAAAAGAAAAATATTGTTCAACGGAAAAAAAAGAATATAGCTTTATATATATATATATGCGGAAAAAACAACAACATGATATGAAATAGCGGTAAAATAATTAATTCATGAAAAAACCTGGCAAATTAATAAATATATATGTAAAAACCAATTTTATAACATTATGAAGATAAAGCAATATACAACGTGCATCAAGTCTTTCTTCAGGCGAACTTCCGTTTCCATCTGAAGAACAGAGGGCAAATTATTGCTTACAAAACATTTGTTTAAATTCGTATTGAATAGTGGCTCGATTTGTTGGAAATAATTCTACATAAATGTTACACAAAAATTAAAAAAGGAAAATGATCTATAATTTATTATTTTTTTCACTGGATAATAAGCATTTCTTTCACAACTGGATTTTCTATAAACAAAAAAAAAAAAAAAAAATTCATTTATGAAAATAATTTTGTTTTTGAAATGTAACTATGACTACGGTCCCCCACCATACTTTTTCACCATAGTGAGATAATTTTTTTTAAAGGTTTGAAGCAGGTGTATCTTTATTTGTTTTTTTATAATACTTATGCTTTCAGTTGCTTTGAATTTTTATTTGAGTTACCTTAGTCCATTAGTGGTACTTACTACGCGGTCCGTAGGCTGCAGAGATACTACTTATTTTAAAAAGAAAATTTCACCAGATTTATTAAAAATTATGTATTTTAGACTTATGTGTATTATAACATTCTGAAGACGTTCGCAGATGCGAAATGAAACGTTCATGTTGATTGTATTTTAATGTGTGTACCTTTTAGCATAGTGTATTTGTTTTTAATACATAATTTTTAATATATTTAATGATGCAATCATTCAATTTTTAATTCACCAGATTTAATTGGACAATTTCTGTCATTAAATAAGACGAATATTACGTTCGTAAATAGTAGTGTAAGGACGCTTTTCGCAAAAGTATGGAGTACCACTGCCTTAATCGGAAAATTATATTTTATGGGCCTATAGAATAATTTTATAATATATAAATAAGGATAATTATCTTTTAATGTCAATTTATGACTTCACACTGTATAAAAATAATTTATTGATTTTACAGAAAAATATTTGTGCCCTAGACGATTAGAGGAAAAAAAAAAAAAAACATTTATTTTACAGAAAAAAATCTCGTTCTGTTACAAACTTTTTGTTTACATTTTTTTTTTTTTAAGTTATAGTTTTTGACTCTTAAACAGATTTTACCCGACAGATTTTTTACTAATCTGGTTCGTTTTCGAACTTTCTGTTGTTTTTAAGCACAGTAAAATCTCTCAATATCGGACGTCTGAGTGCGCGCGGAATTTGTGCACTTTTCGGAGATGTTCCCTTTTTAGAGATAAAAGTTAAAAGTGTACAAATATGTATGTGTTGGGAACTGATAAAGATGTTCGCTGAATAAAGGTGCATACTATTTGGGGGTGTTCGTTATAGTGGTTTTAATTTAATAGATCGTATTTGGCGTTAAAAAAGATATATTTTTTTTTCCATAAGTGACGACATTTATTAGAGTGTAAGTGTTTTTAATATCAACAGAGTACATTTTTCCCTTCTTTTTCTTCTTTTTTTCTTTCTTTTTCTTTCTTTTCTTTAAATGTGGAAAAAAATGTCTAATTCTCATAAATTATCATTTTGTCCATTCAAAAATCTGTATATCACTGTATCATAATGAATTTTTAAATTATAGCGGATCTTCACCCACTTCGCTGGTCAGTTTTCCAAACGAAAAAATAAAAATAAAAATAAAAATAAAAAATAAATAAATAAAGGAACCTGCGGTTGGGGATTCCATTGCTTTTGTTGGCTTACACCTATGAAGGCTACACCCGCTTCTGTCTCTAATCAAGTGAACCTTGAATTATTGTGTTTTCTTATTTTAACCCAGAAGATTGAAATTAAAATTTTCAGTATCGTCGCCCACGTTGAGCCGATTTGTTATTTTTCCAACATCATCATTCAACACAATCATGGTAGTAAGAAAATTTACCAGAGAGTTCTTTATTATATAGCGTATTCGACCTATTTGAAGTGTTTCCCAAATAAACTGCTCTTAAAAAATCCCCAATTTGCATTGATTTGGAAGTTACAAATAATGTAAGGCGTGACTGTAATACCTATCATTTCGCATTTAAACCCCCCCCCTCCCCCTTCCCAAAAAACCCCACATGGCAACTCCTGAAAGTCAATCTATATCATATCATTTATTACACAATTGTAATTGTGTGCGTTAGCAACCTTGACGTTATACTTATAATGATGCGGGTAACAATATAGTTAAAATGTATGGCAGTTAACACTGTAAAAAAACAGATGTTTCTTAAATGGCAAAAAATTACTATAATCACGAACGAAAATATTCGATAACTGCTTCCAAGTCACCCAATATTCCAAAAAGCTTTCCTTTATCTTTAGAAACCTCCGAAAACAATTTATTTTCGAAATTTAAAGAAGAATTTATAAAAATAAATTTTTATTATCTACCTGTAATTTTTGGAAACGTTTTCGAGTAGCTTTTACAATGCATTAATCAGTTCTCTCTACCCGGAAAATCGGTTTTTCGAATGCTATCAGTTCTCAACTAAACACCTTCAGCTGCATAAATGAAAGTGTGCATGCAATTGTAACAGAATAATGCTAATTTTAAAGTTTATATCAATGCTGCTAATTTATCATGTTTGTTGAACAATCAATAGAATGCTATTAATTCTATATGTTTGTCAGTTAAACATGTTTTCTGAACATGAAAATATTTACTTGAGGCGTAATAGCATCCGAAAAACGTGTTTTGTGGGTAGAGAGAACTGACTGCACTGTAAAAGCTACTCGGAAACTTTTCCGAAAACTACGGGCAGCTAATAAAAATTATTTTTTTTATAAATTCTTCTTTAAATTTCAAAAATGAATTCTTTTATGAGGTTTCTAAAGATAAAGGAAAGCTTTTCGGAATCTTGGGCGACTCGGAAGAGGTTATTGTATATTTTCGTTCGTGATTATAGTACATTTTTGTAAATTAAGAAACATCTGTCTTTTTTTGCAGTGTACAACAGCCAATTTGTCAATTGAAAGTAAACACACACAATGTTATATCATGGGAATAACTAAAAAACGCATAAAAAATTAAATAAAGAAAATCTAATAAAAAAAATCCAAAAGCTGGCTGTGAGGTACATAATTTCAGATATACAGTGGTACTTTCCTGCCAAATCTTGTAGCTCTACGTGCAGCGGTCTCTTCAGAACACAGCACATATACACGCACAGAGAGAGAGACAAACTTTTATGTTTATTATTACAGATTTTTGAAAATTTAAAGAATATGGACATTTATATTAAGTATTAAAAGAGTGATTTAACGTACACATACAAAAAAAAAAAAAAAAAAAGACATAAAAGGGTAGAAAAATACCCGAATTGTGTAGAAAGATTCTTAGGTATGAGGTTACCCAATTTGGGTCCATATACATGTTTTAGTCACCACTGTGTATCCATTTTGGGCACTGTTAAATACCCTTTCTGAGATTTTTTCCAAAATGGGTATTTAACAGTGCAAAAAATGGATACACAGTGGTGACTAAAAGAGGTATATGGACCCAAATTGGGTAACCTCATATCTAAGAATCTTTCTACCCATTTCGGGTATTTTCAACCCGTTTTAGGTTTTATTTTTTTCTGTGTACAATTTATTTGAAACATGGAAATTTTAGAGTCAAAGGGAAGGTGAAATAGAAAAACTAGTTATTTACTTTTCTTATATTTTCATCGAAATTTAAATTATGACTTTAAATGAAACTCTTTTAGTTATATGAAGAATAGTGAATAGCCCTCCGTTACAAAATTGTGTGTTATTTTAAAATCCCGTTAAAAAAGTTTTTTTTTTTCTGTTTAGTATGTACTTATGAGAATTTTATTTTCCATTAAAACTGTATTTAAACTTCTTTATTATGTAAATGCATAATCATGTTATAATATGACATCTTAACATATAATACTAATGCAGCGCACTTTTGCATGATAAATAAATTAGAGAAATGTGTTATTTGTTTGCTTCATATATTTTTATATCTGAAGTATTGAGTTCTTCCTATAAATTTTAACAATAGTAATTATATGTAAATACAACTGATTTTTTAAATTAATTTTTTTTTCTCCACGAAAATTGATTCATTAGAGATTATTGACATATTTGTTAGAAGTAATATCGACAAGGTACATTGTTTTGTTCAAGATCATTTGAATGAATAGAAACAATTTGATTTGTTTTTTCATTAAGTAACGTTTATTAATTAGCATTAGTTTTTTGTATTAATGTTAAAAATTAACATTTTCAAAAGTAATTAAAAATCGTTTGTAGAATTTAAAGGTGAATACATTTCAGAAATTGCATTTTACCCATTTCCCCCCACAACTTAAATTTACATTTAAAATTTCCATAAAACCCCAAAGGAACAATATTTTTTCAAAAGAAAAAGTTTTTAATTGAAAATGCTCTTTATTGCCTTCGAAATTTTTTTCTTGAGATTTATATGCATTAGACATGCCGCTAATTAGATATGTCATTAAGAAATTTTCTTTTAAAATTGTTAGGTTCTTTACATTTGTTACAACCCTTTACTTATTTTTAATTTTCATCGATAAATCCTTTGTCAAGAACATTTTTAGCGATTGACTTATTAAAAATTATTCTTCTTTAAAATCTAGAAATCCTGCAAATTTTTTGAAGGCCTTTTTAAAATATATTCAATGCAATTTATTGTTTAAATGCATATTATTATACAGAAAAAAAAATCCACAAATCTGATTTAAATTTTTTTTAATCTACATAAAAAGTTTGTTAACAGTAAAAATAGTATTTGATAATTAAAAATTGGAAAATTCGTAAAAAGACCATAAATTTGTTTTATATAAAATAAACATTTTTCTTCTGTTGTACAAAATAACAAGTTTTTTTTTCTTTTTTCTGTCAAATTTAGAGTGCAAAAGTTAAGTTATATTTTTAAAATTTTCATTCGAATAATCTGCCATGAAACATCAATTTAGTGCACAAATATTACAAAAACATCATACACGTATTTCGTTTTGAAAAAGTGTTATTATAGATTTACAAGATTTCACATAAATATTAATATAAAATATCTAATTTTACTAGTTATTATTATTTAAAATATATATTTTGTACTAAGTTTGAAAATTAAAGTTCATTATTATCGTCATCAATATTAATACTAAGGATTATGTTGTAAATATTGTTATTAATATTTTATTGTTTTTGAATTGGAATAGATCGAATAATTTTGGCTAATTGTTAAAATTATGATTTGTAACTAATCTACGATAGCAGAAATGTTTTTTTATTTTATGCACCAGATAAAAAATTATCTTTATACTTGCAGTAAAAGGAAAGTGCACAGATTTGCTATCAAGTTTTTTTTTCCCTATTCGTCAGAATTGTCTATTGCTTTCAATCGGCGTGGGAAAAAGGGTCACTTTGAATCATTGCTGTTCGGATGTTTTTTGTTGCGGAATAGGATTTTGAAGGACACCTTATTAATTATTCCTATTTTCACTTGTAGGAAAAATTGTTGCATCTATTGTTCTTACAGAAAGTTTTTGTATGTGCAAATGTACACTGTAAAAAAAAAAGTCCCCAAAAATATAATATAAACACAAACGTTAATTTACAATTATATCTTCTGAGTTACCAACGATTCCTCAAAAGGATACTTTAACTTTAAAACCTCAGAAACCAATATATTTTCGAAATTTTAAGCATTTATAAAAACAAAGTTTCTTTTGATACCATTGAACGTTCACGAGTAGTAGTTGTTATAATGTATTAATCAGATTGCTGTACATGAAATATGGATTTTTGCGATCAATACAACTTTTTTTTTAATAAATGAAAGTAACAATAAGAAATCTTCCATAATTCTAAACCACAATGCAACAATCGCTACAAGAATAATTTAGTTTCACAATTGAGGCACTTTTATAATAAATAACAAGACTTCAGTCTAATTGAAAGCTCTCCTTCACTTAATAACAATATTAATAGTAATAATAATAATACTAACAATTTTCCACAAGTTATCTTATTGCACAGAAATCTGTCCTTTAGAAATTGCCCTTAAATTATACCACATTTTATTCAAAAATTATAAATCATCTTTCCAAGCTACTCATAAAGCCTTATTAAAATAAACCAGGAATTCCAGTTATCAACCTTACGCTTCAGCGTAACATGACTAATTCGTTTTGAAAATTTGAATATAAAAAGAAGGATTAAATAGCGATCAGAATCAAAAGACAACGTCTTTTCTTTATTGATTTATTATGAAAATTTTGGTGATAAATTGATCTTTTGAAATGATGCTTTGATGTTTAAGGAGTTGCACTCAAAAAAGTATTTCCGCTCGTTTTATAAATGATTCATTCCATTTCCTTTACTGAATGGATAAAATATTCATTATAAGACTCATTAAAGTGATTCGCGAAATTCTTAATTTCAAAATATGGTAATTGAATTACTTTTTCTCGTCTGCCACAAACAAATGACATTTATTATTAACCTTTCTTCGTTACATGTTGAAATCCATGCTATTTGTTTGAAAATTTGAAATTTTTAAAGAGAAATTGTGTTTATAGAATGTAAAATGTACTTACTTTGGAAATACAATATGTAAAGAATTTAACATAACAGTTAATAATAATGGTCACGATTTGTGCTTTTAAACACATTTTAGTGTGTGATTATGCTCATGTACAATCGTGGAAAAAAATTTTAAACACCCCCGACTAACTCTGCAACTAATTATATAATAGAAGAAAGTTACTGGTACCAATGGATTGGAAATAAAGTCAATTTTTGAATGATGTACATAAAATTTGCTTAGGGGAACATCTACAAATCAAAACCTGACCAAACTCTTTTTTTTTTTTTTTTTTTTTTTTTTTTTTTTAATGATAACACCCAATTTTGACAATGTATTTTAAATCTTCGGCTCAAACTATGCCTAGAAACGAAATTTCTATTTATTTGAATGATAAGTTTTTGAATTATAAACATTCAAAATTTAGAGCTTCTAATGTTAAATTATTTTTATATTTTTATTAATATCACCTGAAATTATAATTTTAATGTGATAATTTTGTGTGTGGTTATAAAACTAAAAACCCAAACATTGAATTTAAAATTAAAAAAAATATATAATATGAATTATGAAATTAATAATGTCAAAAACTGTGATTGCAACCTACAATTTTTTTGATAGATTTATACTTATTATGTCATGCTTTATGCAAATTCTCAATTTCAAATTTTTCTTTCAAGTAGTTTCTGAATTATCATTAAGAAACATCAAAATGGTCGTTTAAGGGGCCGTCTATGGTGTGCAGAAAAGCATAATTTGAAAAAAAATATATATTTTACTCATTTTATTGAAACATCTGGGCTGGCAATAGTCGAAACATATTAAGCGAGTGAAATGGTCCTAATGGCAAGAGAGCATACATTAATAGAAGTGACATCGTCATTCTGTAGCATTTCAAAAATCGAGTACCAAGCTTCAATTTGGATACAGCCTCTAAAATAGTCTCACTTTAAAATTATTATTTTCTCTGAAACTAATTATACGAAAATAAAATAAATAATGTGAACATTAAAAAGATCCACAATGTTACTTAAAAGGCGACTAATGTAATGAAAAAGTTGTTACAAGTTTAAAAGATACATTTTATTTAAAAATTCTTAGTACTTTCAAGCCTTCCAGGTTCATCATCAGAGAATATCTTAATAACTCTAATAATTTTTAATATTAATATAATAATATACATATAATTTATATATACACGTATTTACGTTATGAATACGTAATATGTATAAATACGTATAGTTAATATAATAATTAATAACTATAATAATTTTAAATAAAATGCAACTTGTAACATCTTTTTCATTACATTAGTCGCCTTTTAAGTAAGATTGTGGACCTTTTTAAAGTTCACATTATTTATTTTATGTTGAATCAAGGTGAAAAATTGCGTTTCGTCTTATATTATAATTATACGGATTTCATCCAAATTTGGATTTACGCTAATTGAAGGGTGTATAATCTATTTACGGTGTCAAACTTGGGTATCGATATTGAAAAAAACAAAGTTAGGGTTCGTTTTTATATGTAGACGCCCCCCTAAGCAGATTTTATCTATATCATTTAAAAGTAGGATTTATTTCCAATCGTTTGGTGACAGTAACTTTCTTCTACAATAATTTGTTGCAGAGTTAGTAGGGGATATTTACTTTTTCCCTCCCACGACTGTACGTTTTTGGAGGATGATCAAAATAGCACTCAATTACAGCACTCATAAGATATATTCAAAGAAAAAAAAAACTAGTTTGTAATTTAATATCAGTATTATAAAGTAAAAAAACATGGCCGTGAGTAACGTTGACGTCATATTGATGATAGGAACGAATTGACCAATAACTTTTGCTTTTACTGCAAATTTTTAAACTCCTAAGCACCGCACATTTACAATTTTTACACCGTCGAATAGGGAAAAAATTAACTTTCAAATGCAATTTGTTTCAAAACTGTATCTTAATTTATTGATATTTTATGGTTTTAAAATAACTTTCAAGCATGAGTTTTAGAAAAAATATCTCTCTATCGCGTGCAGCTCCATTTACTAAAGAATAATAACCCGTTTGCCATTAAAACTGTATAAATAGTTTAGCATTTTATCTGTCTCCGGCTAATATTTGAAAAAGAATTAAAACCTAACTAAAGAACAGGGATTCTGCTTTTTCAGAATTTAGTGTCGCCCCCGATGAAAAAAAATGTTATATGTATATAAATATAGATACAGTAGAGTCCCGATTATCCGAGTTAATCGAACTTATTAGGAATGGATCCTTTTCTTCGGATGGACTGATGGAATTTATTATTATGAAACAGCCATTATAAATGAAGTGATAGGTGAAGATGAAAGAGCAACTGTAAAAATTTAGAACTCTGATTTTCTGGTCAGAATGGCGAAAAAAAATGGCCATAATAAAAAAAAAAATTATGGCCATTTTTTTTTCTATTCTGACCAGAAAATCAGAGTTCTAACATTTTACGACTGCTCTTTCATCTTCACTTAACACTTCATTTATACACTGTAAAAAAAAAAAAAAAAAAAAAAAACAGACTAAAAAACGGAGCTTCTACTGACAATCGACACGCCAGTACTATTTCCGTTTTTTTTTACGGAAATTTTCCCCATAATTTACTGAAAAATTTCCGTTTTTAATCAGAAAAACGGAAATTTTTCTGTAATTTGGAATCTACACTGTTTAAAATTTTGCAGCCTTCTGGCAGGTCATTAGACCGTTTTTTGAAAAAACGGTTTCATAACCATAATTTAACTATATTCTGACCATAAAATGGTCAATAATATGGTCAGAATAGTGTTAAATTCACAGTTGTGTAACCGTTTTTGGAAAAAACGGTCCAATGACCTGCCAGAATGCTGCAAATTTTTAACAGTGTAGATTGCCAGTAGAATCTCCGTTTTTAGTCCGTTTTTCTTTTTACAGTGATGGCTGTTTCATAATAATAGAAGCCATCAGTGTAGCAGAAGAAAATAACTCCGTTAAATTTGCGACTCAGTTAAGCGGGACTCGGATAATTGGGACTCTACTGTAGTTCAGTATTAAGACTTAAAACACGCGATTTTATTTTATATAAAATTATGTCATCCGCATCCGTTGAAGAATTCCTCATTTGCGATCCTGTATTAAACAACATTTACAGTAAAGTACGCATAGGACGTCACTATCGCTGAATAATACACAAATCCAAAAAAAGGGGATTTCGCCATTCAAGAAACTCGACCAAAAAAATCGGTTATCTAATTTTTCATATGCCTTCATTTGTTTGTAATATTAATATATATACTTAAAATTCAATTTAGTTTATAATAGCTCCATGTTTTATCAGAATCATTTTTTCAAAATAGCACGTAGTTTAATTACATTTTCTTTCCGTTGTTATGAGAAAATGGCAACAAAAATATATAATTACTATTTTAGAATTTTTTCCTTTACTTTCTACAGAAATGGAGTACTTGAGTTGCCAATATTAAACAAATAGCTCTAAAAACTACAAAAAAAAAAATATTAAAAAAATAAATGGAGATACAGTTTTAAAACAAATTGCATTTGAAAGTACTTTTTTCCCAATACGACGGTATAAAAATTGAAAATGTGCGATACTTTGAAGCTTAAAAAATTGCTGTAGAGTATTTAACCGTACAATGATACATCTGTTTGTTTTATGGCTGGCTTATACAACGCAAAGTTATTTTTTGGAGATGACACAAAATAAGCTGGGAGAAAGAAATAGCATACCGGGGTTAATTAAAAAGCTCATCTAAATAGTGAAATCTTTTGCAATTTATTCATATATTAACCCCTGCCATGCTATTAATACGAAAGTATCGCTTTTAATAAATTTCAAATCTTTATTTGATTACATAATTGATATTTTTCACTTAAAATACTTTTTAGTGTTAATAGTGATCAATCTAATAAATTATTAAGGTAAAAAATCTATTAGAATTTTAAATTAAAATTGTTTTCATCTATGTTCTATAAGCAGGCAATACCGGTTTCGCAAACCCTGTATTCGTATAGTAACAAAACAATATTGCACTAATTTAGTTTGTATTGCCCGATATCTTTTTTATATTGACATACCTTTTCAAATATTATTAATGTAAAGCTATTATATCTGTACTAGTACCACATCATTTCGAATATCTCCAATATAAAGCCAATATCTAACTAATATTGTCATTTCTTGGATTGATTCTGGTTAATACTAGATTGGAGCAGTATTGCATTCTGATATTGGAAAATTATTTTCACTTACTATATATATGTTACATAATTATATTTAGTTTATGTTTTTGCCTTTTATTTAGTTTTATTTAGTAATAATTTATTGTTAAAAATTTTTAATTAATAAATAACATAACTGTTTGTATTCAATCTTAATTCTAACTATTGTAATCAAATATTTTAAATGTTCCATTTGACACATATTTTAAATGTTCTGATCTTCTCTGTAAACTGTTGAATGCATAGGTTCTGACAATATGTAAACACAATTTTTTTTCTTAATGGATTTTCTAATTTAACGTTTTTCTCTTGTATCTTAATTTATTTACTTTATATAATGCATTATAATGACAACTAATGGACTTTAATTTACTTTTTAGCTAGTCTGATATATGAAATAATGCATTTTATTCAACAAGTGGATGTTTTTTCCAACTGATAATTCAATTATCACGCGTCTCTTTGATTTTCATTTTTCATCATCATATTTTCTTAATCCATTTTTTTTTCATTTTATGATCAAATACTTTATATTTCAACTTTTCTTTGGCATCATCTATCTTTAAATAGTTTTATATTTCTTAATATATTAATATTTTCTGAAAGATTGTATTTATTGTGATATTATATATATATATGTGTGTATATTTATAAGTAGCTAAAATATAAGATAATTAATAACTTTTTCTATTTATAACATACAAGTAATCATCCATAATAGCTTTTTCTCTTGACATACACTCCGTTATTTATTTGAAATCTACGTTCAAAATTTTTGATAGAAAATTTTGTTTGAAAATTCATAACTTTTAACGAGGAGTTATGATATGTGCCGTATAAAAAGAAATGTTTATAGAACGCACAATATGTAAAGAAATTTTCATAACAATAACAATAATTAACAATAATAGCAATTATGTGTGCTTTTAAACATTTTTAATTCGTGCACTTTATTCATTAAAACTTGTTTTACGCATATTATGTGCTTTATCCTTAAAATGCTTCGCAATATTTTTAATTTCAAAATATGATAATTGAAATTATTTTTGATCTATAGTAAACCTATGTCCATTTATAAGAATTTTCTTAAGTCACGTTAAAATCTATGTTATTTGTTTGAAAATTTTCTATTTTAAAAGATGAATTTTTATCTGTACTAGCAAAAGCCATGCTTTGTTTGGATTTGCGAAGCATTATTTAATAAGATAAATATTTGAAAGTTAACACTATTTTTTATATTATTTTTGCATCTTTGTTAAGCAAAAACGTTATTTTATATTTTGGCGCATTTTAATTTTAGAAATGTAAATTCAGCCAAATAACTAAGAATTTCCTCGGAATTTTTGTATTTATGATATAACAATTAATTTTATTTCTTTACCATTCTTTTGCTGTCACTTTACAAAAAAACATAATATAACATTTTTAAAATGCATAAATATCGTCTGCGTAAATTATTTCCCATAATAAGAATAAATTGTGTAGCGTAATTCTTAACACTGAAAAATACTTTTATATTTGAATGTAAATAATAGAATTTTCACAAATTTTAATTCATTAAAAATATATATGCTATAATTTTCATAAAAAGGGTATTTTAAAAATTTCATAAAAGAAACCGTGAAACTATTTAATTAATCATGATTTTATCTATAATAACTGACTCCATGATTTATTTTTTCTTCTGAAAATATACATGTTTAATTTTTTATTTGCAAAAATGCGTCCGTAATGGGAAAACAAATAAAATAAATTAATTAAAATAGTAAAATGTTTAAGGTTATTCTGCAAAAAAAAATAATATTGTGCAAATCTACAGATCATAATTTATTTTTATGGTTAATTTCAACTCAAAATACTGAATAATTTTTTTTGTAAAGTGTACGACAAAATGTAATTTGTGTAGCCTAGTATAGAGGATTCGCTTTGCTCATCCTACTAAAATGCTATATGAAAATATACCAGAAAAAACTGCTTTAAAGTTTGTCATAAGAATTTTTTTAAATATAATATATCAATGATAATAGTGGCTACGATTTGGGCCTTTAAATATCTTTAACCCTTTGAGGGGCAAAGCAATTCCATTGCTAAAATGTCGAAATTAATGATTGACACCGGAATTTGGAAACAAATTTATTTGTAAATAAGAAAAAGCTATATTTCGCGTATATAATAAACCGAAAAATATTTTACCAAAATTCTGGTGCCACTGTAGCATTTGGGAATTAAAATTAAGTGATTTCATAGAAATACCACCGCCCCTCAAGGGGTTAAATATGTACCTATGCTTCAGTGCTTTTTCGAAGGAAAATTATCAAAATGGTACTCAATATAGGTATGATGCGCGCATAAATTTAATTTTAGTAATTGAAAATAGATGAAGAATTGTAATTATATAATGGTTATATGTATATATATATATATAAAAACCTTTTAATAGATGGTATAGTATTTGGGCACTTTCTAAAGGGATTTTTGAAATTTTATGCAAATAGACTCAAAAAGCCCTAGACATATTTTAGAAATTCATATAAGAATAAATATTTAGGATACTAACTTCAAACTTACAGACTTGTTAACTAGTCTTAATTCTACTTCGAACGAATTCTACAAATGGCGGCATTTGTCCACAGGAGAGGTAACTTGAACAGTGGTTACTATTTTCACTGTTTTCTGAATTTATAATTTTTTACTGAAAATTATGCAGAAAGAAACAAACAGCGCCGTCACATTTAGAGATCTATTATGTCCGAAATGACAAAACTAAAAAATTGTGAAGCAAATGAACTATTACGAAATAAAAAAGTCTCGGTCTCTCAGATCTCACACTATTCCACCTCTTCATTTTTTTCTTATCTTTGGAAATTTATCAAAGTTTATTCATTAGTTTTGCAAAATATCGAAGAACTAAAAACATGCTCAACTGCGTATTGCGATGGATATTTTGGAACGTACGATGTAGGAATTTCAGTATTGGCAAGATGTCTTTCATTTAATAAAAGGTTCATGTATTTAAATTTATAAAGAAAAATCTATTAAAATAAACGAAATGTTGGAGTGTTTCCAATTGGCTTCCCCTACATTGATGTAAACATGCCCAAAAAGTAAAAAATATATACATTATATGCATACATACATATATGTATATACGTACATATATATAACCATTATATAATATTACAATTCATCATATTTTTTTTTTATAAAAATTAATAAACTGAGTATCAATACTTGACACAGACATTATACATATTAAATCTGGATCAACTATTATTAATTTAACTAATCATTAATGTATTTTTAAAAACGTAGATTCCAATCGCCAATATATGAAGTATTTAAAAATTAAAACATTCAAAATTGGCGAAAGGAAAATATCAACAGGAAGGCGAATGCATAAAAAGAACAATAAAATAAATATATATATGTAAGAAATCACAAATATTTGAAAGATTTTGTAAAGCTATTTGCAACTAAAACAATTTAGTCAATGAAAAAATATCAGAAATAAGGAATCATTGTCAGCATCAACAAACCCTCTGCACGGAATGTATGATCTCAAAATTGAAAATTCATTAATTCAAAAAGAAGAGCTACAAAATGAGCTTAAAATGAGAGAACAATTATGAATAAAATTGGAACTAATGATTCGTAACTCGTTTTCAAGAGCAATATTACGAAATCATTAGTAAAAAACGGTTAATTTCTGAGGTATAAGCTGAATAATAAGCTACCGCTTAAATACATATTTCCACCATTGCCCGATTAACCGCTACCCCCCCCACCCACCCCCCCCCAAAAAAAAAAATATATATATATATATAATCAATATGTAAAACCCGGACAGAACAATGCCATTCACAATAAAAATAAAAATGAAACATGTGAGTTAATAACTTACTCATCAATCGAAACAGACAATTTTTTAAATATCATATTTGAATCAAAATCATGCATCCTCACAATTACAGCAAATACCCCCCACACATACCATATTAATGGGTTACAGTTAAAAGCGAATTCTGACAGTTCAAAATCATCACAACAAGATAATATTATTATTAATAATACAAATATAATAATTATAAAGCATTATCGTAATTAATCTAAACATAATAAATTATTTTATATGCTAATTAAAGGATCCCAAAGGAAGTCCATTACAAAATAGGACTGAAGCAATACAGTTATTAAATTGAGAGGTAGGAATGACGATAATTGTATAAGCTAGCATTACAAGATTTTAATAAAAAGGAATGTGAATAATTTATAGTGCTGCCATCTACTGATGATTCTTCAAGTTATAAACTAGTTTAAATTAATTGTAAGTAAAAATATTTTCAGTGCTGCCATTTGTCTTAGATTATTGAAATTAAGTACGGAGAATTATTTTACAATTTTGCAAATCAAAAATCCAGTTTTATTCTTAATTTTTAAAAACCAAACAGTACAACAAGTATAATTCTAAATCAGCTAATTAGAATATTGATAACAAATAATCAGCATCTATAATGCAATGTTTTCATAACTATTTTTAAATTATAATTCAGAAGAAATTAAGTAAACAAATAATAATATTAGAAAAATAAATAAATAATATAAAAATTCGATACTACTCGTCCCTTCATACAATTTATTTTTTTATTTTTTTATTCTGTTTTCCCTTCTTTCCTTTCCCTTTTTTTTGAGGGGGGGGGGGGTCAAATACAACTAAATACAACATTTTTACATGTTTATATATACGTATATCATATACAGTATTAGAGTCCACTATTTATAAATTAACAGATAGAAGTAAATTAATATAATAATTTAAAATGGTTTTATACATTATTAAGAATTGCTTATTCATCGCACATAACATAAACACAGAAAATAATTATTACAATGTACCTTTCCATTTTTTAAAATAGTTTTATTAAGTCAACATTTGCGTATAAATTATCCAGACAACGCCTCCTTCCTCCATAATTTAACATCTACACACCCAGCCAACCTATTTTTTAGGTAGATTTCATAAGAAATACTACCTATTGCAGTCGTTACCATGGTGCGACTTTTGAAAAATTCTATCATAACTTTTCATTATATGATCGCAGGAACCCGAAACCAACCCCACCCCCCACCTAAAAAGTTTATATCTATATCTATATATATGTGTGTGTGTGTATGTATGTACTAAATTTTGTCCGCACGATAAAAGTCACAATTATGCACGGATCGTCTTCAAACTCGCCAAACACATTGAGATGGCTAATATCTCGGCTGGGATTGCAAATGAGAAAAATCGGCCCAAGGCAGTAGAAATCGGGGAGGGTTAAAGATTTTGAGAGAGAGAGAGAGAGAATACCGCTTTAACATGATTCTCATGAAACCAGCTCTTACAGAAAAATGACAGGCAAATGAAAAAAAAATTTACAATTAAAAAAACCACAATAAAATTCTTACCACAACAATTACTTTTCTATTGCAAGATTTACAAGTGAAAAATAAAAAAATATATATATGTGAGTAGGGGTGACCCTGTTCCGTCGCCAAATGCCGCCAAGTTTGTTGCCAACTCGGCGATATATCGCCAAATTTGGCGACCAAAATTAGTCGCCAAAAGTGACGCCAACTTTTCGATATCTCTAATATTTTGCCAAATTCCCATAGACTTCCATTGTAAACCAATTGGGTTTACTTGCTTACAGAAAATCAAGAAATTGAGATATTTTAATGCAACGAAAACTAATATTGGTACTACTTGATTATCCCGTCGATCAAAAATCTATCGTCAAACTATAAGATTAAATGCCAATAATGGTTGATCGTAAATGTCACATTCACTTGATTTTAAGCAAATTACACGTGTTTACATTATCAAGGAATTTTTATTTCGACGTTTTATTTGTATTTTCATTAATGTTATGCTAATTTATTTGTTCTTTCGTTATTTAAAATAAAAATTTAACTTTTAACTTCGAAATCTACCTGCGCCTGTAGGCCAAGCCGGCAGGGATTTTATTTACATATATATTTTGTATTTTTAATTTTTATGATTATTTTATATTTTTAAAATTTTTATATGTATTTTTTTAAATACGCAAAATGTTAAAAGTAACTTATAATTTACTTCCCTACTATCCATTGCTTAGATCATTAATAAACTAATTGTAGATTAAAGAACATATGAATTTCTTAGGAAAACCATGATTTAATGCATCAAATATTAATTGTTTAATGTTTTTATTAATAAGATATATATATATAAATTTCTGACACCATGGAACCTGCTGGATTCGAAAGCTGGATCTTCTCTTTTGAAAATGCAGATGTTGCCTCGTGCTATACTAATTCTTGATTACACCGCCGTATCATTACTTGCACTCTGTCACGTTTCCTTCGTGATTTTTCCTGTAGAATTGGCCGCAAAATCGTTGGAAAACGGTTTAAAAATGGATTAAATATCTAATCCGTCTGTTGATTTTTGCGAAAAACTCTACAGTTGCGACTGATGTGGTCTGTAACATATCCCCTAAATGGTAACTCGGAAGTTCCATTTGAAATTTATCATGTTCACACATACACTCTCACACACACACACAAAAAAAATAAATGATTATAATACTTTCCTTAAACTATGTGTTTGAAAAGGTTAAAGAAAAAGAAAATTTTTTTTTCATAATTACAAACCTGTGAATATTGAATTTTGTGTAATTTTTCTTCAGATATCAAATGTTTCATTATTCATTGAAATTCGTTTTTAAAACATAAAAGTCTACTTTTATACATTACTTTACTTTTTAATTCTTTGTACGCCACTTTACTCATACCAGTACATATTAAAAGAAAATATTATCGTTTTAGAAACAATTATTTTAAATGTACAAGAATTTTATTTTTATGAAGAAGATAAAAATTGGGTAAAGCCACGTTCTTATACGTTATGCGCATTGTCCAAATTTAACAAATTTATCTTTGAGCAACTATTGCTTATGTTTATAAATTTAATAACAGGTAATGTACCCTCTATTCAAATTTTATTTTCCTTTTGTAAACATAAAAAAATCCTCTCTTTTAGTTATTATTTATAAGGAGTTTTTTGAGGGCCTTGAGCCTTTTGTTTACACCAGACTAGTTTGGCGATTTTGTTTACCTTGGTTTCACAACGATTTAGTTTTTGGTGCGAAATATATTTTATTAGCGATTTACCTATTTTTTGTTTTAATGGTATACCGGCAAAAAAAAAAGGAAAAAAAAAGATTAATAAAGGAAATTTTAATGTAATAAGACTACCATACTCCTGAGAAATATAGATGCAATTTCTTAGTTCAGATTACATGTGCTTTTAAAAAACAATTCCAAAAATTTTCTTTAAAAAATAATTTTACTTGTTACTATTTATTCAATTTGTAAAATATGTGGTAATTAGCTTAAAATAAATTTTAGTTATGCAGCCAACTCTCCTTAATTAACTTGGACTTAAAATATGGGTTAATTAAAACTTACTTGAAAGTTGTAACTAAAATAACGTTAAAAATCGGACTTTTTTGTTTAATTTTAGAGCCACTTTTCTGGGAAATTTGAAGCTTTTGATTTGAAACGTTTTTCATGCTTACCATATTGTAAATATATATATATATATATATATATATTATACAGAGGCAGTAATCTTTAAAAAAAATGCAGTTTTAAATTTTTGATAATCATTTATCCAGAGGGAATCATGGTCGAATATAATTCCATTTACTACTTTCTCATTAGTTACAGACTAATAAGTTACTGACTAACTAGTTTATAAGTGCTTTGTTGACGTTAACGTACAAATTCATCAAAGTGTATTTCTAATAAAAATCGTTCAGAGGTGATTCGAATTTTTAACATGTGCCCTGCGTAAGCTGTCCCATGCGATACATGTTTCCATCAAAGAAAATTTGTGATATGGTCTAATAATATACATAATTTTTGTTGTGTTTGAAACAGTGTAATACTATTAAAATGCACTTCAAACACTTGCCTTTGATAGACGGTGACGTAATTGAATTATTTTTGTGATCGTCTAAAAGAAATATAAATGCCACACACATCAATTTGAATTAAAAACAGTATGTAGTGTACCTCAGAAGAATATACAAACATAGGACCCTATTAAGGCATTTCGAAGCCCTAGGCATAGCATTCTTTCAGGAGGTCCCCTATGCCACTACTACAAAAGCTGAGCCTCTTGTACAACCCCCCTTCCCTCATCCTCCTACCTAAAAATAAAGTGAAGTTTGCATAAGGGCAAAACAAGTCCAAATTTTAAATCAGACTAGACTTTAGCTCTGAATGAAATAGAAAGACACATTAAATTCACATGAAAAAAATTATTACATTGTTCAAATTATTTCTCCCAAATTCAGGAAAGATTCCTTTAATATGTATATATGTGTGTGTGTGTGTGTGGATGATTGATTGGTTGATTTTTGACGGCTGATTATCTGCACTAGGGATGTAGGCCCGAAGGGGGAGTGCCCTTCGTGGGGGTCTTTCTAAGGGAACCTAACCCGTATTTACGCATGGAAATCCATGGTTCGAAGAAAACCACGAAAACTCCGAACGATTAGGCCGACGGGCGCGACTGGCTTCGAACCTAGCACCTCCCATCTACCAGCTTCGAGAGCAGAACCTCTCAGCCACTGGTGGGGCCTGTGTGTGTGTGTGTGTGTATTAAAGTAGCCTAATTCCAATTTCAAACTATAAAAAGGAATAGAAATATATCCGGAAAATTTTAATTATTAGAGAAGAAAATTAGACATCTTTTTTTTCATACAAAATCTCATTAACCAGAGATTAAATTTGTTGTTCGAATTGAATAGATTTCAAACAAAGTCTCGTGCATAGCAAGATGCTTATGCAAATAAGTTTTGTTCCTACTTCGTAGTGGTTTTTACGTAAAGGTTGAACAAATAATTTTACTTGAATTTTGAAAATGTTTTAAATTATTAAGCATTGTTTATATAGAGAAATGTAAGTTTTTAAATTTCTTCGGGGCCTTTTAAAATCTGAGGGCTTTAGGCGTGCTCATATCTTGCCTACACTGTAAAAAAACCACTGTAGATTTGCCAGAACAAACTCGATCACAGTGAATGTGCTGTATCTTTCTTTGGTTTCCTGACTATATTAACATGGAAAATACAGTAGTTGCGTAAAATTAACAGCACAATGTGTTGGCAATTTGGACGCAAAAACAGGACAGCACAAACTGCTGCCGTCCAAATTGCCAGCACATTGTGCTGTTAATTTTACGCAACTACTGTATTTTCCATGTTAATATAGTCAGGAAACCAAAGAAAGATACAGCACATTCACTGTGATCGAGTTTGTGCGCGAGATGAACAGTACTTTGTACTGTAAAAATGTCGTTTTTTTTTTTTTTTTTACAGTGTAGACAATAATCAGGTCCTGTATGCAAATTACTTAAGGATTTTTGGGGAAGCTAGAGCACTGACAGGTCGGTAAACAGAAAAACCGACACCATAAATATTTCCCATCTATATTGGAAGATTGATTCTTCTAGATTGTCGTCAGATATATCATTTGAGTATGTAAAATAAAATAATAATTCGGCATAACACATATCAATTACGTTATTACGGAAATATAGCTTTAAAATTCGAAATAATTAATTAATTTATCTACGTGGTAGAGCGTTCGCGCGATGCAAATTTATGAAAGACGGACAATGTTGCATTGGAAATTCGAAAAATGTGTTTTATTCCCAAAGGGTGCAATAAATTGAGAAAAGCAATGACCTTCACACCGTTTCGGTGCCGGATTTGAGAACCATAGAGCAAAAATAGTAAGTAAAGACTGTATTTCATTGTAAAAATTATTTATAGATGATAATGATGCGGGACACTCCTGGTACCATTTGGAGGTCTTGCTGCGCTTTACCAGGCTGAGATATCAATTCGGCTTTTTTTGGAGGGAAAAAAAAACAAGCGCGTAAGTGTGATCACAGATCGCACAGTGGGTTTCGTTTAATATTCCTTTCAAAACACTTTATTCTTTTGAAAAATCTGTTAGTTCTACATATAGCGACCAGGGAGGGGGGGGGGGGGGGGCACTCTATTCTACACAAACCTCTATCCGGACGAAACTCCGCTTTACAAACTATCCGTAGATATAAGGGGATCGGGCCCATAGCACTCGAGATAGGTAGGCGCCACTTGGCGGTAAAAAGTGGAACTGAAAGATGTAAGGCTATGTGCATAATATGAAAGAGTGGTCAAAGGGGTGTCGGCTAAAGTTAGAAAAGTACCCACCTGGTGCAATGGGGGGAGGTTAGAAAAATTGCTTAAAATACACAAGTTAGAGCCCGGAGTGATAAATAATATGAGACTTTTTGAAAATTTTATGATTTTTCATATGATCGCAAGTGTTCTGCTATAAGTAAGCAAAATTTCAAGTCTTCAACTTAATTAGGGACTCTGTTAGAAAAAAAAAAGTTTAAAATACACAAGTTAGAGCCCAGACAGGTAAATATAAGACTTTTTCAAAATTCTATGATTTCTCGTTTGATGTGAGGTATTCAGCTATAAATATGCAAAATTTCAAGTCTTCAACTTATTTACGGGCTCAGTTAGAAAGAAAAAAAAGCTTAAAATACACAAGTTAGAGACCACACAGGTGAATATAAGATATTTTCAAAATTTTATGATTTGTCGTTTGATGTGAGGTGTAGAGGTCTGCACGGGCCTGGCTTGGCCCGAGGCACGTAACCGGCCCGGCGAAATGAAATGGCCGACAGACAAAGTAAACGGTCCTGCAGGGCCGGGCCGGGCCGGGCCGGGCCGATAAAAATAATTAATTGGGCCTATCGGCCCGATATAAGAATTTAAGCAAAACAGATAAAATACGAGCCATTTTCAATGAATATGACTTTTTCGAGAAGTATAAATGTGCGTCACGATCCGATGCGAGTTTAAGAACATCAATACAGAAATGTAACATGTTCATCATAGAGATCGGCTTATAGTACAGTTACATGATGTCTGATCCCGGTTTTAATTTTTTCAGCACACTCGTGCCGGGCGTAACCGGTCCTAATCGTTCTCAGGATGTGCAGGGCAGGCATTATGTTTTGTAAAAGTATTAATAGCGATAAGGAACTTTTGCTAACAGTATCTTTGAAATTTACCTTAAGGTGGTTTTCGTATTCATTGCTCAACAATGCGAAACTTTCAGGCACATTTTTTGACTCATTTTTATCTATAAAGGCATAATTGACAGGCCTGACTATTGAAGGCATTTGGAATCGAATAGCTTTTTCCCTTTTTGATAAATTACAGAGATAAGAGATTCTTGTCTCGTGACTGTACGTTTTTCTTCTTTCTGTGCTATCACTTCCAGAAATTCGATTCAAAACGCTAATTTTGGCAGTATTTTCTGAAAGATATATTGCTTTTATCTAAGAAAAAAAAAAAGGCATTTACATAGTTTCTGAATAAGAATACCTTCAAATATTACGCATTTTCGAAAAGAAATGAATTCATAAATGTGGCGAAGTACCTCTTTTGGATTGGAGAAAAATCTTAAAAATGAGAGAAATATTTTCACAAATCTACTTTTTATTATACAGCTTCAAAAGTTATCATGTTTTTAACCCTTTATTCTAAACTACATTAATTTCTTAATGAATCCTTATTTGAATTTTGAAACGTCTGTAGAGACGATGACTGTAAGTATTCATTAATGTTTACTATTGTGTATTTTCTGTTTTGCGAACACATAGTAATCTAAAAGATACAGTAAAATGTACCCATAAATATGTATGTAGTATACATTAAAAGAATCTTAATGGTATGTCGAGAAAAAACTGAGTTTTTTGTAGAAATTGAGTACGCCCGGGCCTGTTTTCACTGATTTTGGTAAGGGCCGGGCTCGAACCTGGAAATTCCGGTTTGTGCAGACCTCTAGTGAGGTGTTCAGCTATAAGTAAGCAAAATTTCAAGTCTCCAATATATATAGTTTCTGAAAACGGGCTCTGTGACTGATAGACAGACAAAGGAGCGAGACGAGTAGGGTTTCGTCAGATGAACGAAACCTTAATTAAGAGTTTTATGAATAACATTTTTTTTAGGTAAATAAGACCTGCCAATAAAGCAGTTCTTCTTATTTTTTAATCAATTATTCTCGAAAATTAGCCAAGCAGAGCGTGCTGCCGACTTAATTTTTGTGCGAATGAACAAAGCATGGCGTGGAAGAACTGCAAGTAAACTCCTGGTGTGTAATAATAATAATAATAAAAATTGTAATTATGATAAAAGCAGCGACACCGCAAATATTAAATAAATTACAATGCCGGCCGAGAAAACTTTAGAATCACCACCTCTTTTTAAATAATTATAAAATTAAGACTAAATTATAAAATTAAAAAACAAATAAAAATGTTTATGAGGAATTACATTTTCTTTTCTTTTTTTTTTTTTTTTTTAAACGCAACCTAAGCCTAATTTTACACTGTTGACTGAACAACTTTAATCTGCACAAGGTAAATTTTAGTTCTCCTGGTAACGACCAATTAAAATGCCAACCACTGTAAAAATATATATATTTAAAAAAAAAACAAAAAAAAAAAAAAACAATTTTTGAGAAAAAAATTTAATTCACAAGTAATCAAAAAATCCATTTTTCTCTCATTTCAGATCTAATAGTAATAACATATTTAAAATGTTCCTTTTATTTACTGAAGTTTTACTGTTTATTTAAAATCACAATTGATTTTTTAAATAAAAAAAAGTACATTTTATAAAACTAAAACTCAACAAACAAACATATATAGATAAATAATCAGCAATTTTCACTAAACTGTTAAGTGTTTAAAAAAAATGTTGACAGCGAGAAATTTTCTATGTGTTGAAATTTGTTCTTACCTTTTTGAATGCAATATCTCTGAAAGTTTTACTTTCATTTTACTGGAGCAAAAACCTTCTAAAAGTAATTTGTTTACTTACAAAATCGCGAGATAAATTAATTTCACCTGGAAGCGTAATAATTAGCATAAGAAGAATTGCAGAATGTTAAACAAAAGAAGCGAATTGTTTATCGCTAAAAGTTTGTCTCGCACTGGAATTCTATATTTTGAGAAGAATTATTGTGCCGTAATTGCGAAAGAAAGAAGTCTAATATTTGATTGACTTAAAAATTAAATTTTAATTCGATATGTTTATAAGAAGAGTAATTAAGTAAAATAAATAAATAAATAATAATCTGCAAGTGGATGCAAGAAGAGAAATCTGAAAGCAAGCAGACGCAGATACTTCGTAATTTAGTTAAAGTCTAGGATAAACTGGAAGCTAAATAATTGTAGCTTTAATTAATTTTTTCTTAAGCATATTTTAATTTATATAAAAAATAGTCTCAGATTAGATATGTAGTGAGGTAATTATTTCTGTTTTGGAATATATATTTTAAATGGATGATAAGAATACGATAACGTTTAAGAGATTTAAGCTTGTTATAAAAGTATTTGACAGATTTATGAGTGATACAGGGCTCGAAAGGGAAAAATCGACGAACCAGAACGGTATTTCAAAATTATTGTCGACTACTTTTTTTTTTAAATACGGTAAACTCCCGATTACCTAAGTCCCGCTTAACCGAGTTTCCGCTTTAACCGAGTTATTTTCTTCTGATGGACTGATGGCTTCCATTAGGATGAAACAGCCATTATAAATGAAGTGTTAGGTGAAGATGAAAGAGCAGTCGTAAAAAATTAGAACTCTGATTTTCTGGTCTGAATGGGGGGGGAGGGAATGGCCATAATTTTTTTTTTGAAAAAGAAAAATTATGGAAATCCTCCCCCCCCCCCTCCCTATTCTGACCAGAAAATCAGAGTTCTAACTTTTTACGGCTGCTTTTTCATCTTCACCTAACACTTCATTTATAATGGCTGTTTCATCATAATGGAAGCCATCAGTCCCTCAGAAGAAAATTATCCATTCCAAAGGTATAAGTTCGATTGGAAAAAACAATTTCATCCCTGTTTTTCTTAAAAGTAACGGAAATGTACATCTAAGAAATGTTACTAGCACCATAAAAATGAATGAATTAAGTGAAAATTTATCTTTCATCTCCTTAGTTAACGATTTGTGTCAATCCGCTTTATACGAGTTTTTTGCTTATCCGAGGTGAGCTTAGTCCCTATTAACTCGGATCATCGGGACTTTACTGTATAGCTAATTTATATTTAACCGTAGGAAAACCAATTTAAAAAAATGCATTCAAGATTCTAAATAATTAGAATAAAAACGTTACACAGAAGTAAGCTATATATATATGAAACTGTGCTAATATTTTTTAATAATTCCACGAACCGTAACAATATTTGTCGCAGTTTCACGAACCGGAACATCGTCCCGGTTTGCTCCGGTACATTTCGAGCCCTGGAGTGATACTTGTCAAATAAGAACAGATTCGCTATGTTAGTAGCTCACCTACTAATGATTGTTGTTTTGATATAGCATGTACATGAAATAACACACCTTAAAAATTCTTTTTGTTATAACGTCTCTCAAAGTTAAAAATAAAAGAAAAAATCATGCGCCAAGCATAGATTATGAAACACTTTCCAACGCATTCAGAATAGTGTAACAAAACTTTGTCGTTTAATAAGTTGAAATAGGACGTGTCATCGACCCATTTGGAAACGCATAACACATTTGAAAACCCAATTTCAGCAATTCCCATCTTCAGTCGGGAAATTATCCGAATTTTTTGAGCAGCCTTGTATATGGATATGTAGATTTGTATTTATAAACTACATGCTTGCAAAAATTTAGTTCAGTTAGGAAATACATACCACAGTTGAAAATTCCCCTTCCGCAATTTCCGATATTAAGGAGAAGGGCACGTGAATTATTTTGTGCAGACCTGTATATGAAGTATAGAATTTCTACACAACGAGCAGCATGCAAAAAATTAATTTAATTTAAAAGCACATACCGAAATCGAAAACGCACTTCCAGCAATGATTGCTCAAAGACAGTACTGTGACCGATTTCTTTTATCTGTTCCTGTAAATGAATGAAAAATGTTATGAATGCCCTATTCCAGAGTTGGTGAACCTATGGCACGCGTGCCCGAGGTGGCACGTACGACAATTTCTCTGGCACGCAAAAGATTTAAATTTCTTAATTATTTTTTAGATATTTATTTGTTTTTGTTATAACAGATAAAATTTTGTAAAGTGACCAGATACCATTGTCAATGTTATTTGAACCTGTAAAATGTGACCATCCATTTTTCTTCATGCCGATACTAAAAGATTAAAGTGACCATTTTCCAAAATTTTTATTTTTATCCATAAAAAAGTACAGGAATTTAATTTCATGTGCAAACTACACAAATAGTACAATTATTTTTTCATGAAATAACACATTAGAAAATTCTCCTTTTTAGTGATTTCTATGATACTATGTAGCATTTTCGACAACTAACTACTTGGCCTTTCTGTATGATTTTTAAAAGACTTTATTTCATCAAATGAATTTTATAAAACAGTCACTGCAATAAAATGACGATTGGAGCCAATATTGCTGATTATACTAAAATAACAATAGAGGATTCAGGTATAAAGCCTTTTCTCTCAAGCTTACAGCAGCAAAAACCTCATTAATAAATTATTAATACCTTTTTAATACAACTAAAATTATTATAAGTTAGATGTTGCATTAATGATAAATTAGAAATTACTGAAATGAAAATTTCCTAAATTTCTTTCTTTCTGTACGCTCCACTTGAACATCTTCGAGTCAAAATGTCATAAAATTAATGGCTAATTCCAATATAAAGAATAATCAGATTTTAATTATTTAATGCATGAAAGTGATTGATTCTATTAACCAGTGTTTCGTATAAACGGCATATGTTGCAATATTTTTTTTATGTAAAACTTTGGCACGTTGCAATGTTGATAGATATTGTTTTTAAAATTTCGGCGCGCGTACGTTAAAAGGTTTGCCATCCCTGCCCTATTCTATAGCAATAACCTTGTAGTGAAATTCAGTGATTTATATCAATTTCAATACATTTGAAATAGCGTAAATAGCGTAATACCATTAAAATACACTGCAAACGATTTTTCCCCATTGACCATAATGTAATGGAATTCTTTTGAGTGTCCCTGTAAATGAACTGCTAATGCTACACACTTCATATTCAATACCAAAAATGCCATGATAAGCATAATTAACTTATATCAATTGGATGAAAATCCGAACGCGAGTTAAAGCGTGCACAGGCAGACGGACAGACAAACCGATTTCATAAATACCTGTCAACTAGGAAAGTGTTAAAAAGCAAAAGTTTCGTGTTGAAAACTGAATTTAATGTAGATATTTGACAAGGTTTTTATTTTATTTATATTTTTGTTTTACAACATTGCATTTACATGTTTGACGCGGATAAAGGAGAAAACTCTCTCAAGATAAAATGGTTATCTTGCAAATTAGATATCGATATCTTAGTCTCAATGGGTCATGAATGCTCACTTTTCACGTGAATAGAGACCGAGTTCGATTCTCATATGACTGCGTGCACAACCTAAATATTTTTTTATTTTCCTTAAAGATCGCCACATTTTTCTTGATCAGAATGTATACTTACAATCAACTATAGTGAAATTAACATTGAGAAATAATAAATAAATGAAATAAAGAAATAAATCTATCAAAATGATTTATTTGTATAGGTTAATACTTATCAGATCTTAGTAGGATAAGTAATCTTAATATTACTAACCGTAATTTTAGAAGAAAATTAATAGATGATAAATATATTTAAATACAATATTATTTACGATAGGAATTAGTTTCGACAACAACTTTTAATGTAACTATTGACATTGCAAGTTGAATAATAAGCACTATGATATATTTTTTTTATTTTATAGAAGCGTTAGTCCTTACAAGTTGAATTAATAAGGGAAGGGGGGGGGGCATAAAACTTTAAATAAAAATCAATTTTGTTTTCATTGTTTACCAGATTATATTGTGTAAAATATTAGCCCAATAGCAATTTTTTTAAATTCGAGTTATTACAAAAGTTAAAGCGTCAAATATGCCTCTATAACTAATTGCTGTTAAAGTCAATTTTAAACTTTAAAAGCACTTTTTTCAAAATGGCATTTTTTTTACCTGGCTGCCTGGATTGCTCGAGTATCGCTTGACCGATTTCCTTTAACATCTAATACAAAAATTCAGAATTGCATTCCTTATGTCAATACATAGAATTTTTTTAACTTCTGAAGTTTTGGAATTTTTACAAGCATTAGACTTTATGGGGCCAAATTATTATTATTTTTTTATGCCACCAGTTTCAGAAATATCTAAATTTTGATAAATTCTTCGCTATGCCATAGGCAATACGCTAAAGATTAATTGCATTGAGAAATTTTAATTATTATTTTGATGTTTCAGGAATGCTTGGTGCAAGCGGCCAGCTGACACCACATTTTCAGGACATCTTTTTTACATGGATTCCAAGGACGGTGTATGATTTTTTTCAATGAAAAAATTACGAAACACTCTTTAAACATAACTTAATATATTACCCCCCTCCCCCCCCCCCCCACATATACCACCTCTTGAACGGTTTATGTTATTATCGTAACTCTCAAAATATTCTTAAAGTATGGCCTTGATGTTCAAACTGATGTTCCCCCTTAAATTGTGTCACAATTAAGGATATTTAAGTTTCTTATGCACTCTGGATTCCAGCTAAAAATTCCTTTAAAATCCATAACCAATTGTAGTTTTTTAAACATAAGTACTTCAAAAATTAATGTTGTTTGATACATAAATCAAAGCATCCAGATAAGTTGATTTTCGATAAAAAGGAAATAAATCGATATCAAAATCTAATACATCTTTTCCCCAAACCAAAGAAAGTAAGCTGAAAATTCTTCCAATATTAAAAAAAAAAAAAATACAACGAAACAAAGAGGTATGAATCAATAATTGTGATGTGAAGTGAATGTGTGCTTGTTAAGTGAATGATGAATTATTCTCTAAAGAAACAGAATGGATAATTTATAAAACGATTTAAAATTGTCAGCGACAGTGTTTCCCAAACACACATGATTAAATTACAGTTAAAGCAAAACATTCATGTAAAAAAATTTCATAACAAAGCAATATAGCTGGAGATTTTTCACCCTTTTCTTATTTTTGTCTGAGCCTTATTATTATTTAAAGTAAAAAAGGTACTAATCATTTACATAACGTCAATGTTTAAAAAAAAATTATATGTGTTAATATTTATTAATTAAATTTCTCATCGTGGTTAGGACGAAGAGAAAAAAAGAAGGGGTGGGGGGAGCTAAACAGTTGTGGGTTTGAAACTAATGTATGAAACTAATACTTAAAAGTCCTTCCGGCCAGTGCCGGGAGGAAGAGGTAGCTTTCATATTCCTTATTTTAAAAAAGCCAACTTATATTATTCAAACACACGAAGCTCAATTAAGTGGAAACCGAATGTAGGAGATTCAATACTAATTTTTATCAATACTAAATCATTATGAATGAGAATTTCGCAAAATTAGTCAGCTTTATCCAAGCTGCTTTTATTTAAAGTAACTTATATTTCGCTGCCAAATTCGGCGATTTCTTAAATTGCCTGCCATTTTAAGACAACATGGTGGATGAGGCTAACCAGTGAACTTGGTCGAGACCTTAGTAATCGCTGTGCACATGCTCACTCACATCGGAATCGGTTGATACATACGAGTGCTGTCGCATGCAAAATATCAGATTTTTCAAAATGTCTGTTCGAAAACATTTGCCGTACACGTTTTTCGAAAGAGTTCAGAAGCGAACGATACCTGGATAAGAAGCGAATCCATCTTCCGGTCCCGGGCCCTTTTCAGGCCCATTTGTCGACGCAAGGAACCACCCGTGAAGCAAGCCCCGCGGCGCGTCCCGAAGATCGCCGCCAGACAAGCTCCAACAGAGCGGAACCCCACGCAAACTCCGGCCAAACCGACGCCGCTGCCCAGCGCACACGGCGACGGCTATTCCCAAGAAGGGACGAACGGCCGCTACGACAGTCCTCACCACCCAGCTAGAAAACCAAGTGGTCCCTAAACTTGGTTACTCGAGCCGGTAGACCCCGCAAGCCATCGCAGGAACCAGACGCCTATAAAGACGCTGGGCCCACGGACTGAACCGAGGCTTCCCGACCCGAATTTAATTTACGGAAGGCCCCCAAGATCAGATACCATTTTCCGGCAGAGACATTTTTGTGGGCCAGCCGATAGGAAAGTTATTGAAGGGCCCCTAAATTGAAAACCAGGGAGGACGGGGAAAGTCCCTCCGGCCGTAAAGCGACCCAGCTCCTGGCTTTTCGCCCAAACCATCCGGTTCAACCGACGGAACCCCTCGCGGATCACGCCGGGAACCAGTTGGCCCAGACTAGGTGCCGTTAGCGACCCCAGGCGGGCACGGAAAGCTCCACCTAGACGGAATAGACTCCGCCTCGCTAGGGGGTCGGACGGAACGGAGTCCCGCCAGCCCCCACCGACTCGACCCCAACCTAGGACAGAGAAGCCAGCGGAGGCCGACAGAAGCCCGCCCGCCACTATTTTACCTCACGGCCGTCGAGGGTACCCAGGCCCGAAGGCCCCTGACCCCGTGCAGTGACCGACCGCTACCTTTGTTAGTGCGTTCGAAAGTTAGGTGGAGACACCTCTAGGTCCTCATCACCAGGCGAGGAAAACTCCGGTACCTCATAGACACGGAGGACCTGGATCGGAACAAGAGTTCACCTGAGGCACGATGAGCCGCCGCGTTACCGGCGAGCCTCCGGCCCGTTTCCCTGCGGGAATAGCGTTCGATGGTGGACCTGCCGGCCGACCCCCTCCCATGGGTCACGGCACGACATGGAGCAACCAGAGCCATACTGGCCTCCCCACGCGACCGCTCCTTGGTCAACGGGGGCACCGCCAAACCCTACCACCCTTAGGGTCGGCTCACAACTGCTCCAGCTGAGGTCCTCGGAGGGATGAGCCACCCAAGTCATAAAGTAACCTGGGCGCTGTCCATAACCCTCGCCCTTCGGTTGCTCCGGGAGTCCCTGCATGACGTTCCCGCGAGCCCCGTCGTCACTAGCGAGCACCGATGACTTTCCACTACAAAGCCCTCACTCATACTTCAGGCTCCCTCTTAGTCAAATGGTGGATGGGGTCCTATCGCCTTAGCTAGTCTTTGCCCGGCGACATCGTCCGGCCCTTAGACCGGCACCGGGATCGACCTATGGAGCGTCGCTATCCGGCTTGGCCAGAGAACCCGGCTGCCGGGGGATGCGTGTAGGTCGAGCCCGAAGGCCCCCGCACCCCATGCACAACGTCCGTTAACCGTGGCCACCGTGCTCAACGCCTGTCGGAGATGAGCCTCTCAAGGAGGTGGCGAATCGTCCCCATCCGGCCCCCTCGCATTCGTACACAACGAACTCTGCCGAGCTTCCGGTCACCTCCCCCACTCAAGGGGTCGGGTCGGAACCACCCGGAGGGGCGGCCACACGATACCTGGATAAAGAAAACTTGAGCTTCGCAGTCGCTTGTGAATCGGAAAGGACTCCGTAAGTAATCTTCAGTTTTTCCTGCATCCAAGGACATTTCGCAGTTTGAACGTTATGTTCTTTTTCTCTTTTTCTGTTTTTCTTGTTAACTGTTAAAGTGACTGTTTTATATTGTGAGTTCAATTGAGAGCTGTGAGCTCGTGTGTTTTAAACGGCGTCGCTGTCAAGTGTGTAACCAAGAGAGTTTTTATCGTTTTAATTAAAGGTTTTTACAGTCCACATGTTTAGAGTTGTGTTTCATGAGGGAATACATAATTAAGAGTGAACCAGTCGCGGAAACATAATGGTCCGTTGCCGGAGTTTTTTTTTTGAGAGGGAAAATAAAGATAAATAAGTGACTTACCAGATTTAAAGGTGGTTTGGTGTTCAAGATTACGAATTTGAAGCTAGCGCTGGCGAAGTTTGGGTGCATGGTTGGTTGGATTGCGATACCTCTGCATTATTGATCAAGGCGTTTTTAAAGTTTGGCGAGTTCGTTCATTTATTTAGATTTTTATTCATTATGGATAACTTGAGTGATTTTTTGGTTAAAAAGAAGGGATTGAAATCGAGTATTACAAAATTAGAGAATAAGATTAAAGATTGTATTGGCGAAGCAGATGCTAGTCAAGTAACATTGTTTGAAAATAGAATTGAAAGGTTAAATGATGAATTGAGTGAAACATCTAATGCGATTTTTGTTAAATGTGATAAAAATGATATTGAAGCGTACATTGAGGGACAACAGACAGAACAGGATAAACTTGATAGTATGTGGCTTAGTATTAACCGGAAAAAGTCAGGGATTACATTAAACGAAAGTAGTCACAATGCAGGCGTTTCGAAAGTTCAAGCATCTGAAATTAAATTGCCGAAGCTTACACTCCCCACGTTTAGTGGTAATTTGGAGGAGTGGTTGTCCTTTTATGATTTATTTAGGGCTAGTGTAGATTGTAATGAAGGTTTATCAGACTGTCAAAAGTTACAATATTTAAAATCAGCATGCAGAAATAGTGCACTTAAGATTATTCAGTGCCTTCCAATTTCCGATTCGAACTATAAGACAGCGTTAGAACTGTTGAAGGAGCGATATTCAAACAAACGTGAATTAATTAATGCATTGATAAAGAGATTTATTGGAATACCTTGTACTTCGGATACTGCACAGTCTCTTTTAGAAAGTGTAGACGTTATAAATGAATGCGTGCGTTCATTGGGAGTACTTAAACAGGATGTTGGCGGTTTTTCAGAAGTATTGATGGTTTATTTAATTACAGAGAAATTGGATAAAAAATACGAGATATTGGTGGGAAAGAACACTTAAAAAGGAGGAATTGGGAACACTCGAAAATTTATTGTCCTTCTTGAAGGATCATGCGAGAACAATTCAAAATAGTAAATCCTCAGTAAAAGAAATTAGAAAACCTAAATTCACTACATTGTTGTCTGCTAGTAATAGTTGTGTTTTATGCAAGGAATCGCATCCACTTTACAAATGTCAGCGATATTTACAGTTAAATGTACAAAAGAGAATAGAGATAGCTAGAATAAATGGTTTGTGCTATAACTGTCTTGTGGAAAAACACTATGCTAAAAAATGTAGGAATGCGGCTAAATGTAAGGTGTGCCATAAGCCTCATCATAGTCTCTTGCATATTTCACGAGACAATGGTCCTCAGGTGCAGAGTGCGGCTGAAACACCGTTTGCTGCTCTTTCCCCGAACGCAACAGAATTTCGACCGAAACAAAATGAGTTATTAAATCAAAGTTCTTGCACCGGCACCTTTGAATTTCGAAACAATTATGGGTCGGGAATACAATTAATGAATAGAAAACAAACTTTACTTTGTACAGCAATGATAAAGGTTCTTGATTCGAGCGGTAATCTTGTAAATTGCCGAGCATTGCTGGATAGTGGAAGTGAAGCCTCTTTTATAAGCGAAAATTGTATGCGAAAACTGTTTGTCAAGGCGAAAACTGTTTGCCAAGGCGAAAAACTAGAGTACAGGTTACATGCCTAGATTCTTATAACGCTGAAACAAATGGAGAGGTAAATTTGAATTTTACTCCTCATTTTAATTCTGAAATAAAATTTGTCACTAAAGCATTTGTGATAAAAAGAATAACATCAAATGTGCCCTATAGTTCTATTCCTTCAAATATTGTGAATAATTTTAATGATTTAGTCCTGGCAGACCCACTATTTTTTGAATCAAGACCAGTGGATATTCTACTGGGAGTTAATGTATTCTTTACATTACTAAATGGGAAAAGTGTGAAAAGAGGGGAAGCTCTGCCCTTCGCTGTAAATTCTAAACTTGGATGGATTATTACGGGGGCTACCTCGTTTGATACGACACTTTGTACATTTGCCGTCAATAATATTCAATTAAAATTAGATAGCTTGGTGCAACAATTTTGGTCTTTGGATTCTGTTCCGGAAGTGGTTCAGATTTCTAAAGAGGAGCAGGAGTGTGAGGATCATTTTAAACGCAATTATTTTCGAGATGGGTCTGGAAGATTTGTTGTGAAACTCCCATTTAAAGAGTCTCCATCTCCGTCCTTAGGTGATACTAGAGAAATGGCTATCCGGAGATTTCTTTCGTTAGAACGCAGACTTTCAAAACAACCGTCTATTTATGAAGATTATAGAAAGTTTATGAGAGAATATTTTGAATTGGGTCACATGGAATGTGCATCAAAGTCGGAGGGTGCTCCTTCAAATGTGGTTTATTTACCACATCATGCGGTAATTCGAGAATCGAGCACAACGACAAAATTGAGGGTTGTTTTTGACGCTTCAGCTAAATCTACTTCGGGTGTATCTTTGAACGACATTCTTATGGTCGGTCCACGTATACAGCAGGAGCTTTTCCCAATTCTTTTAAGATTTAGAACCTTACCTATAGTTGTATGTGCAGATATAGAGAAAATGTTCAGACAGGTATTGATTAATCCTGAAGATAGAGATTTTATGAGGATTCTTTGGAGAGAAAGTTCCCGAAATTCTATAGAGGATTACCGTTTAAAAACAGTTACTTACGGTACTGCATCTGCCCCGTTTCAGTCTACTAGAGCTCTTCATCAGCTTGCCTTGGATGAGAAGAATGAATTTCCCTTGGCATCTGCGGCAGTATTAAGAGATTTTTATGTAGATGATTTATTGTCTGGAGGTCAGAAGGAAGAGAAAGTTGTGGAATTAATCGATCAGTTGACATTGTTGATGAAACGAGGTGGTTTCAAGTTGCGAAAATGGATCTCTAATGTGCCTGGAGTGTTGAAAAACATTTCGGAAGAATGTAAGGAAAGTGCGGAGTCATTGTTCTTAAAAAATGATAGTGGAATAAAAATTTTGGGAATCCAGTGGAATTTTCTAGGGGATTTCTTTTGTTTCACTGCTTTAGACCATGAAAAGAAAAATAGATATTCTAAGAGAGATATCTTGGCAGAAGTCGCAAGGGTGTTTGATCCATTAGGCTTGCTATCCCCTTGCGTCGTTTTCATGAAGATACTGTTGCAGGATTTATGGAAAACTTCACTTACCTGGGATGAGCCCATTAGTGAAGAGTTTGGTAGACGGTGGACGTCGTTTAGGGACGACTTAAGGTCAATTTCTCAGTTGAAGATTCCTCGATTTGCATTGGCTGTAGATAAAACAGGACTTCAGGTTCATGCCTTTTGTGATGCGTCTGAAAGGGCGTATTGTGCGGTAATATATATGCGTTCAAGTTCTAATGATGAACGAATTACGGTAAATCTTTTGACATCTAAGACTAAGGTAGCACCGATTAAGACTCAGTCCATACCACGACTTGAATTATGTGCGGCTCTTCTTTTGGCAAATTTGCTAAAAATGGTTTTACATCATTTGAACTTTACGAATACTCAAGTATTTGCCTGGACTGATTCTAGGGTTGCATTGGCATGGCTTTCTTCAGAGCCTCATCGATAGCAAACATTTGTAGCTAACCGTGTTTCAAAAATCCAAGAGACAATTCCTAATGTTCCGTGGAGTCATGTTCCTGGACTTGACAACCCTGCTGATTGCGGAACAAGGGGTATGTCGCCGTCGGAACTAATAAATTGTGAATTATGGTTTAGTGGTCCTCAATGGTTAAGAGAGCCATTGAATAGCTAGCAGCCTAATGAATCATTTAACGGTGAAGACATTCAGGAGATTGTTTTAAAAGAAGAGCAGCGAAACTGTGTTGTAAATGTGGTTGAACTTAGTGATGATGTGATTTTCAGATATTCCACTTGGGATAGACTGATACGAATCGTTGCGTGGTGTCTGAGATTTGTGGACAATGCAAGGAAGTTATCTAAGCAAACAAACGGTTTACTCTTGACGTCAGAGCTTTCAAGAGCAACGACGATGATTGTGAAATTGGTACAAAATCGGTCTTTTTCTGAGGAGATCGTTGCTTTAAGTCAACATAAATTGCTAAACCGTTCGAGTAAACTTTTAACATTAAACCCGTTTCTGGACTCTAACTGTATTTTGCGGGTTGGTGGAAGGTTGAGACATGCTAATGTTTCTGAAGATCAGAAACATCCAATAGTGTTGCCTAAGTCTCATCATGTTACGGCATTGCTTATTAGGCATTATCATGTAACTTATCTGCATGCTGGTCCTCAGCTTCTTTTAGCTGTACTTCGAACAAAATTTTGGATTCTGAGTGGTCGCGATGCAGTAAGAAAAATTGTGAAGACATGCGTAAAGTGTTTTCGTGCTGCTCCAGCTATTGGTATCCAATTGATGGGTGACCTGCCCGCCATGCGTGTCTTGCCCAGTCGTCCATTTTCGAAGACAGGAGTTGATTATGCCGGACCTTTTATGTGTAAAGAGAGAAATCGTAGAGGCATTAAAGCGTTTAAGAGTTACGTGGCCATTTTTATTTGTTTTTCGACGCGTGCTATTCATCTTGAATTGGTCTCGGATTTGTCAACTCCGGCGTTTTTGGCTGCACTGAAGAGATTCATTTCCCATAGAGGCAAGCCAGCCGAACTATCCAGTGATTGTGGTACAAATTTTAGGGGTGCCAGTAGGGAATTGAGAGAATTATACGAATTTATTTCCTCCACAATTAAAGATCAATCCTTACAGAACTATGTAGCGAATGAAGGCATCGTTTGGAAATTTAATCCTCCATCGGCTCCACATTTTGGTGGGCTATGGGAAGCTAACATAAAGTCTCTGAAATATCATTTGCGTAGAACAATGGGAAATTCGTTGTTCACACTTGAAGAGTTCTCAACTTTATTGTCACAAATTGAAGCTTGTTTGAACTCGAGACCTCTGTGTCCGTTGTCAAATGATCCAAATGATTTACAAGTTTTGACACCAGGTCATTTTTTGACAGGTGCTTCTTTGACAGCTATTCCAGAGCTTGATGTTACTGAGGTTCCGCCTTCACGACTTCGACGTTGGCAACTGACGCAAAGGGTGTTTCAGCATTTTTGGAAGCGCTGGAGTGTAGAGTATTTGTCTCAGTTGTAACAACGCCCTAAGTGGTTACGTACAACAACAAATTTAAAAATTGGTGACTTGGTGCTCATTAAAAATGAACTTGTGCCAGCGCTTCAATGGAAACTGGGAAGAATTATCCAAACCTTTTCAGGTAGTGATGGCTGTGTTAGAGTGGCCATAATAAGGACTGCCACGGGAGAGCTTAAACGTCCTATTCACAAACTTTGTCATTTGCCCCTTGATTGAGACTATTTAATTGCAACCCTTGAAGGTTTCAAGGCCGGCGGTGTATGTTCGAAAACATTTGCCGTACACGTTTTTCGAAAGAGTTCAGAAGCGAACGATACCTGGATAAAGAAAACTTGAGCTTCGCAGTCGCTTGTGAATCGGAAAGGACTCCGTAAGTAATCTTCAGTTTTTCCTGCATCCAAGGACATTTCGCAGTTTGAACGTTATGTTCTTTTTCTCTTTTTCTGTTTTTCTTGTTAACTGTTAAAGTGACTGTTTTATATTGTGAGTTCAATTGAGAGCTGTGAGCTCGTGTGTTTTAAACGGCGTCGCTGTCAAGTGTGTAACCAAGAGGGTTTTTATCGTTTTAATTAAAGGTTTTTACAGTCCACATGTTTAGAGTTGTGTTTCATGAGGGAATACATAATTAAGAGTGAACCAGTCGCGGAAACAATGTCACCCACGTTAGAAATTGAAACTGCTGTATCTGAGCCATTTTTTAAGATAAAGACAAACAAAAAATGCTCCTGAATCCTTATATCAAGGTCAAATACTTAAGAAAGAAACCTTTTTCAATTTCTAATTTTTTTTGCACCTCACTTTAAATATATATTTTTTTAATTTAATGGCCGCCATTTTGAAACAAGATGGCTGATGAAGCTGGCCAGCGAACTTGGTCGAGATATTGATGTATACTATCCACATGCCTTCTTCCATCGAAATAGGCGAATACGTGTGGTATCGCGAGACAAATACAAGATCGTTTCAAAGTGTTAGCCATGATAGGAATTCAAAGTGCTATAATTCAACCACTTTTTAAGATATAAACAAAAGAACAAATTTTCAGAAAGAAAAACTGCTCCAAAATCTTTGCATGAAGGCCAAACCCATAAAAAAAATCTTTTTCATTTTCCAATTTTGTAATACCTCATTTTAAATTTTAAATTACATTTTTTTTTTTAAATGGCAACCCTTTTGAAACAAGATGGCGAATGAAGCTGGCCAACAAACTCGGTCGAAACATTGGTAAGTACTATGTACAGACCAAGTTACATTCAAATCGGTTCATAAATACGCCTGTTATCGCGTGAGAAAAATCAGGGCGTTTCAAAATGTCAGCCACGCTAGAAATTCAAAATGCTATAACTCAGCCATTTTTTAAGATATAGACGAAACAAAAACTGCTCCCGAATCCTATTATCAAGGTCAAACACATAAAAAAAAAAATATTTGTTCATTTTTCAATTTTTTGGTACCACATTTCAAATTTAAATTTTTCTTAAAATTTTAAATGGCCGCTATTTTTAAACAAAATGGCGGATGAAGCTGGCCAACGAACTCGGTCGAGACATTGGTCTGTACTATGTATAAACGAAGTTACATCCAAATCGGTTCATAAGTACGCCTTTTATCGTGTGACAAAATTCAGGACGTTTCAAAATGTCAGCTTCACTAGAAATTCAAAATGCTATAACTCAGCCATTTTTTAAGATATAGACGAAACAAAAACTGCTACGGAGTCTTTGTATAAAGGTCAAATACATAAGAAAAAAATATTTTTCCATTTTAAATTTTTTGGTACCACATTTTAAATTTTAAATTTTAAATTTTTTTAAATTTTTTAAATGGACGCCATTTTGAAAGAAAATGGCGGATGAAGCTGGCCAACGAACTCGGTCGAGACATTGGTATGTACTATGTATACACCGAATTACATCCAAATCGGTTCATAAATACGAGAGTTACAGTGTGACATAGGTCATATATATATATGTATATATATATATATATATATATATATATATATATATATATATATATATATATATATATATATATATATATATATATATATAAATTTTGAACGGAGGGTGGTCTCGGGGTCTGGGGGTCATGATCGATGAAAATATACCAAAATTTTTTGAAATCGCTTTCCTCCGAACGGCTGCAATAGGTAGTTTTTTGTAAAGAAAGCTACCTAAAATATGGGTATTATCTGAACTTCTAACAATTACTCAAAACCATCACAATGTTTATTTGAAAATTTTGTTGGAAATGTATATTTAAGATAAAAATAAAATGAACTGCTTTTTAAGTATCGTATAAAACCGAATAACAGTGAAATTCTTAAATCAAATGTATTTCAAAAATTCTGAAATTGAATCATTAAAGATTGTAACTAAAATCTGATAAACATTATGCAAATTTTTATTCAAAAAATTTTATTCAACATACGTAAAATCGTCACTTGTAGAGACTGACTGAGAAATTACAGACTTCTGACTTCCGTTGTATTATTAAACCATATTTTATTACGTATGAAAAATCAATATTAAAAAAAAATGTATTACAGATTCATGTGGGAACAAATATAAATACAAAATTATAAAACTGACCAAAATATTACTAACATTTCTTTCTTCAAACTGTTCTCTATATAGAACAAGGGTACAATATTTTACTCTAAAATGTATGCATTCGTTTTAAAATTACTCGGCAATATTCAAATTTACTCAGGAATAATATACATAAGACTTGTCATGATTAAATTTGAAGAGAATTTTGATCCTTTTTTATTTTACATAAGTATTTAAATAAAATAAATTATAAAAATCCATGGCAGTAACCCTTAAGTAGTGAGGTGATTTTTTTTTTATTACGTAAGTGGTGGGGTGGGGTGTATATAACACCAAAATTTGATTTCTTGTGCACTCCACGAAATTTAACGAATTAAAAGAAATTTTCCTGTGAATTTTGCATTATTAACTTGTATAAAAACAACTGAAAAATCACTGTACTTACATATGTAAGCGTAAAGTCCACCTAGTAATGTAAAATGGCAATATTTCAGAATTTAAATTTCTCTGGGGGTGCAAAACACCCTACCTCACGAGTTAAGGGTTAAAATATAAGAAAAAATTTGATAAATTAAAAAATTTAGAAAAAAATTAAATTATTGAAATTGAACTTTAAATTATTACAAGTGACACTTAGCAAACTCGAAACCTACTTCAGCAGCGGAGCAAAAATTTAAATACCATTTGTGAAAATTCGATAAACATATCTTGTAAACAGGTCGATCCTAAAATATAAGTTAACAACAGATAATCATCATTTCCTCTCATGTAAAAACCAATCGTTGCATATTCAAAAACAACAACTTCCACCTTTTTTCGAATCATTTCTGTTTCCTCACCCCGAGTCCTTTTCATCGGTAATTTCATCCTTCGCCTCTGTGAAATGCTAGCACAGATCGGAAGCGACATCGAATGCTTCCAGCGAGAAAATTGTCCGTTCTCTTGGGATATGCCCGCCACATTTAACCCCTGCCCTCCAGTATTTCCTCTTTTCTCTCTGTGGGGACTGTTTGTTTGGAGTATTCGGATCTCTCTCGGGAACCACCGGAGAAATCGGGAAAAGAGGCATTTTCGCCGGCTGAAATCAGCGGCAAATGTGACGGAGTGTGATGATAGTGAAATTTTCGAAAAGTTTTCGGATGACACTGCCTACTGGCTCTCATCTGAGACGGGCACTATTAAAAAAGTTAAATGGAGGTTGATATGAGCTGATTTTCTGCCGCTGTTCTATGTCGTTGCTTTGTTATTTTCTTTTTATTTCCGTTCTACTTTTGTAATAAAACTTCCGTATGTCAGTATTTACTATGACAACCATAGAAATATAGCAGTAAGTTAGGAATGATTCTTGAAACACATATGAACTTTTGTATTTTTATTTTTAAAAAAAAACAGAAGAATAATATATGCATTGTGAATTTAAGTGATATTTAGCATAAATGAGAGGACAAATCAAATGTGCGGAAACAAACAAAAATGACTCAGGCACATGAATATATACGGGGCATTCTCACAATCTTTTGACTTTTAAGTCCCTGAATATTTATTTTAGTACATATTCTTTCTTTTTTTTTTTCTTTTTTTTTGTCATATACTGGGGAAC
Source organism: Maratus speciosus (assembly GCA_963932465.1). Lineage (NCBI taxonomy): Eukaryota > Metazoa > Arthropoda > Arachnida > Araneae > Salticidae > Maratus > Maratus speciosus. The sequence goes on from OZ010792.1 coordinate 39,992,816, forward strand.
ATCCCATTGCATGACTGCATAACAATATTAACGAGATAAATAAGTTTTGGACGATGTTGGGGGTCCAAATATCCAGGAAACTCCTATATCGTCCCGTGTCCCTGATGCTTATTTTTAAGTTTCGAGCTGTCTGTATAAAATTGTTTCAATAAAAGTAATTCGATGTATTTTTTTTTCCGAAACCGGCACAATTTTTTTATATAAATGTGTAGCAAAAAATTAACCTGCACACATTTTTATGGTTGATATTATTTTTTTAAACTCTGTCGCTGTGTTTTAGATTCCTTACCGTCTCTCTTGTTAAATTATACAGAAAACTTTACATGCAGTCACAGAATTTTTGTCAAATTTTTCTCATGCAAAAGTATGATACAGAAAGAATGGATAAAATTCTTTGACAGGAAATTTACTTCAGAATTTAAATCATCATTAAATATCAATTTCAAGCATCGTGGCTTTATTGGTAATCTTACCGTCCCCAAGGTTTATTCCTGCTTTTTTTTTTTTTTTTTTTTTTTTTTTTTTGAGGTAAATTATTTTTTTTTAAATTTAATCCAATGTAAATAACTGTTTCTAAAAACCAATGAACATTATGGCTATCACTGAGTCTTAATATGATTTGCCTAAAAGAGGTGGTAATTTTCCTTACCGTCCCATCCTTACCATACCTTTTTTCCCCTACCGTCCCTTTTTACTTTCTTCTATCTTCAATAGAAGAAAGAATTGTAATCGAAATTTTTTTCGACTTCTGGTTTTCGACAGATTTACACATTTTAGGGGTCAGAGATCACAAAAAACATGTTTATACAAAATGTCTGTCTGTCCGTATGTCTGTGTGTCGCCATTGTGCCATCAAAAATTGTATGAAGTTTTGCATAGAATTGAACCAATTTTTTTTTTAAGCTTTCGGCTATGGCAAGCAGGTACTTCCTTCATTTGGAAAAAATCTGCCAGAAGGAAACGCTGTAATAGCGATTTTTGTGCGATTTTGAATATTGTACCATCAAGAAGTGTATGAAGTTATTCATAGAATTGAACCAAATTATTTGTGTATGTTTTTGGCCATGGCAAGAAGGTCCTCTCTGAATTTGGAAAAATTCCGCCCGAAGGGGGTGCTGTAATAACGATTTTTTGGGCGATTTTTATGCATTTTGAATATTGTACCATCGAAAAGTGCATATGCATAGAATTGAACCAAATTGTTTGTAAGTTTTTGGCCGTGGCAAGAAGGTCCTCCCTGAATTTGGAAAAAATCCACCGGTAGGGGGCGCTGTAATAGCGATTTTTGTGCATTTTGAATATTGTACCATCGAATAGTGTATGAAGTTATGCATAGAATTGAACTAAAATTTTGTGTATGTTTTTGGCCATGGCAAGAAGGTCCTTCTCAAATTTGGAAAAATTCCGCCGGAAGGGGGCGCTGTAATAGCGATTTTTGTGCCATTTTCAATATTGTACCAGCGAAAAGTGTATGAAGTTATGCATAATTCTAATAAAAATACTAATAAAACTAATTAAAATGAAATATTGACATGACATAGAAGAAAGTTTTGGGACTGGCACATCCAACTAGTTTCCTATACCGTCCCCCCCCCTTTTTTTTAACCTTACCGTCTCTTATTTAACACCCCTTTAAGACAATGTTATACCAAAATTTTGTACTAAAAATACTACATTGTTATTATTTGTTATTTGAATGTCCTGTGGGTACTATGCAAATTCATTATAAGTAAAAATTTAGATGAAAATAAAAAGTTTTAAAGGTTTAAAATGGTAAAGAAAATTAAACTCGTAAGTTTAATTTAAACCTCAGTTAAATAAAAAAAATTCGCTGCTGACCCTTTTTTCTTTATTTTGAATCAATAAGGCATTCGTCTATAAGATTAAAATGTTATTTTAGCAAGTTTAATTTCACCAGATTTTTATTCCTGAAAGTCAAAAGATTGTGAGAATGCCCCATACATATAGGAACTAGGAACAGCCAGTAAGAAATACAAGGTTTTTCATTCAAAGCTGAACTTGAATTTTCGTTCGGCAACTTTAACTTTAATAAAGATATTTTTAACAATTTTTTTAGAATATTTATACCTTGTTATTATATATACCTTGTTAGAAGTTATGAGAAGTGCTGAAAGTACATAAATAATTCATCCAGTGACCACGCACATATTATCAAATAGATTCTGTGTTAAACTTCTGGATACATCTTGCTTTGAAATGTAGATAGCTGTCACTACCAGCACTTCACGTAACGCCTTACAGTTTCATCTAGAACAAGTTTCTGAAAAATTCGTTGAAATATCTTAATTAATTTTACAGCTGTGAATGATTTTGTTTCTTCCCCATATATGCCTGATTTGTTCTTTCATGATATTTTAGAATCACTCTGTGTAAAGAGAAAAGTTGATATTTTAGGATCAATATGTATAAAGGTAAATATTGATTTTAGAATCATTCTGTGTAAAGAGAAATGTTGATATTTTAGAATCACCCTGTTTAAAGAGAAATGCTGATATTTTAGGATCAATCTGTATAAAGAGAAATGTTGATAATTTAGAATCACTCTGTGTAAAGAGAAATGTTGATATTTCGCTTTTCCAGTAGTAGATTTATTACCCATAGTGGTAGTCGTAATATTGAATGCATAGATTTAATTTTCCTTTTGTTCAAAAAATTTCGCTAGATGCTTGATATACCATCTCGATGTCCAACCGTAAGGTAACATGAACAGATCACATCTTGAACACCAGGAAAGAAGGAATTGCAATAATTGTGTTACATATGCATAAAAAGCTAGGCATTAATACAGTAAGTATACAGAAATTTAAATAATATTACGTGATATGTACATTTTAAATGGTTTCATTATCAATTTATTCGTTTTCCTACTACTCTTGGAATTTGTTGCAATAAAAAGCATACCATAACATTCTAACTAAAAGAAATATTATATAGTAATTCACTCTCGAACATTTGTTTCATATGAATGGCAAGGACATGAATCTTCGGAAACCTGGTTTAGAAATCTTAGTGCCTTAACCGAAGAAAAAAAGTGAAAATAAGTTCAATTGCTTAAAAAAAAGGGTTATTAAATTGCTGTAAGCTATGTAAAAAAATAATAAATGATTGTAGCAAAGTTATTTTACAGCATGTTATTATACAGTAAGTAATCGTTAATATGTCGCCGGTTAAAAACAACATATATGAAAACACTTATAGCAGAAATTTTAGCTTTAAATAAGATACATTTTCAACTAAAATAGTTTAAAAATTTGTTCCACAAATTGAACCATGGTGATATATTTTACAGATTTTTAAGTAATATTTTTTAAAAATATTAAATTTATTATGTATTTTTTAAATTTAAAATACTTCAATATTTATTACAAGAGGGGAAAAAATACAATTTCGTTTATTCCACTTCCGCTAATCCTTTATTTTTATCTTCTAAAATTTCTTTCATAGAGATTTCTGGATATTTTAGGAGCGCGTGATATTTAATATTCTTAAAAATAGTATCTTTAAAACCTCTTTAAAATATATTCAGAATAATTCAGAGCAGATTAATGTAAAAATAACAATGCAGGTATAAATCTATAGCTACTCAAAATTCAAGGAAATTTTAAATTAAAAATTAGGAAAAATATCTAATTCTCAATTTTAAGTCTGAAGAAAAATGACGTATAAACAAAACTATGTGCCTGGTGAATAATTTTCTCTTAAAATAAATGAAAATAGACTCGGGACCACAATAAATAACAATGTAATTGTTAAAGTAGTATAAAGGAGAAATGTATAAAAGATGCTCTTCTGTGTGTTATTATATACTGGAGTAACTCTATGCAAAAGAAATGTTTAAAATACATATAAGTTCTTAATTTTTTCTCCTTTAAAGGTGTTCTCACTTTTTTTGTTAACTCATCAATGCGAAACATCTTTATACAATCAAAGTCATTTGTGTACATAAATCAGGGCTCGTACGAGTCCTTACTTTTGAGTACTAGTATTTCCGAAAAATAATTTTCGTTTTATTTAACTGCAGAATATTTCAATTAAATAAAGAAAAAATTACTTTCCAGAAATAGGGGTATTCAAAAGTAAGCACTTTTACGAACCCTGAAAATGTGTGGAATTTATAGATCGTAATATTTAAATTCCAAATAATCTAATAGCGTTTTGAATTGCCCCATAAATGTGACAAATATCGAATTATAATCGATTGTTCATCGATAAAGATCGTTCTGAGACTGCTGCGTCTTGGAAATTTGCTCAAAATACCACCAACTTTGTCGTCCTTTTTTGAAAAATCTGCTTTGACTGAAAAAAAAAAAAAAAAAAAAAAAAAAAAAAAAACTGTAATTTGTTTTTTCTCTCATCTTTAGATAAAATTTCCCTTTTCTTTGCTTCACACTACTCATAGAAAAATTCTTTTATCTCGTCAATAGTCAGTTAATACTCACACAGCTTCAATAATTCTTTGATAACTCCTTCCTATACGTTCAAGTTAAGATCATGAGCAATAATTTAGACAATTATATATTTTTTGATAGAACAAAGTGGCAAAAATAGCAGAAAATATTTTCAACTTTGTCAGCTGCTGGGGAGGGGGGGGGGGGCAGAAATTCTTTTGGGCGGAGTAATTTTGGCGATATAATTTATTGATTTACTCTTACAGCAGAATTACAGATAGGACAGAAAAAAAGAGATTTAAAAAAAAAAATTTAAACTTTGAGTGTTCGGTTCGGGAGGAGAAGGGAAGGGGAAGGCAAAAGCGGAAACAGCAATTTTGAGGATGGAATATTAGATAAATTGATTATTTATTATTGCAATAAAGCAACAAATGAACATAAAAATAAAAAGAATCTTTTTAAATTGCATATTTTTTACTTACGTGTTTGGGTGGGGGGGGGGGGGGGGTTAAGTCAAGTAATTACATTCACTCGCCACCTTACGTAAAAAAACGCCAAGTTATGAGTCCGAATCTGAATGTCGCCAAATGTTTGGGAAACTGCATGGCGGCATGAGTATCACAAAAGTCTTATATACATAGACACAATAGACACATACAATAGGTATAACAACCACTTTTTCATGAAATGAATGAAATACTAATTGAGGAATTTGCTATAATTTTAATCCACAATACAACAACCACTATTACTCTTTTTATGAATGGGGTAATTTTACCATAAATGTGAAGAAATTTGTTTAATAATAATAATAATAATAATAAAGATAAGCGTGTCGCTTAAAAACATTTGTTGCAATAAAATTGCTGAAAGAGTCAACTAAGAATTTAAATGTAATTAATATTTGTTATATAGTGTTAAATGATGACTTTAGGAACTTAGTTAAAGGTTTACATATTTTATACCACTTAATCTTCCTAATTCCGAAACAGAATACTGATGTTGAAATCTACAATGTCCTTCGAGATTAATACCACGTTAAAAGGAGGAAGCGACATTGTAAGTCTCAATCATTACTCATTTACATGTTTGATGTAGATATCTCATTTAATACAAATATAAAGAATCACGATTTAAAAATGTTTCTAGAAATAAACAAATACCAGAAAATGTATAAATAATTAACAATGATACGGATAATTGTTTTCTGCAAAAGACTAAAGAAAATGTATTAAATATTTAATACTTCTTTTCAAACAATCCATTCTGCGGTAATTGAATATACGTAACACAATAAAAATGATTGTTATTATAATTCATTACATTAAACATGTATAAAACATATTGAATAATGTGAATAATTTATTAAAAACTTTCGGGCCTACAATGCTAATTAAATTAAATTAAAACACGCGTAAAAAAAACAAAAGGTAATTATATGAAACCATCATGGGTCGCTATTAAACCTTATGCAATTTCATTTAATAAACTAATTTTAATTCTTAAAAAGCCTTAAAATAAAAAAAATGTATTCAGATTAAACGCATCTTGTTTGTAAATTGATTAACAAATTTGAAATTTGAATTCGCTAGCAAAGTTCCACGCATAAATAAATTTATTATCAAAAACGATTTTCATGAATATGTATCGAGCAATTCAAAATGAAGTGTTTCGTGCTGTATAATTTATTTTCCCACCACAAATTTTATACCGAGAAAGCACAAAATATAAAAATTTAATTTAAATCGTTTTCCTACTGCTTTCTTTTCTTTTGTATTAAAAAAATATAATACCATAACTTTATGAGTTAGTCAAACGCAACGCGTGTTTAAAACACAGTCAAATATTATAATTTCACGCTTTTTAATAAATGTGTTTAATAACCGCTCTCATAGCAGTTTCTCCGAATGAATATTGCAATATCCATATGTGTGTGCAGCATCAGTTGTTGCCAAATAATTCTTCTCCTAAGCAGCCGAGTGTAACTTTTAAATTTTTTCCCCTCTAGTCAAACGGATGAAATGTTTCATTTTAAGAAATTTTAAACAATGCCAGAAATCCCCCTCTTTAATCTATTCGCAGCCTCCTTTTGCCTAGCACTCTTTTTCTTCTGCCGCTGCTTAAGTTTTCCGTCGGTGAATAAATTATAAATAAGTAGATAACAACAGGGAATAAATAATAATAATAAAAAAAAGCACCAAGAACGTGTGGAGAAAAAGATTACCTCGGTTAATTTATGAATACTACACGCTGTACTGTAGAGAGGCCTTCAAAATCAAAGGAATAATAATAAGGAACTGGGCGCGAGTGGAAAAAAAATGGCGTAAGATGCAAAAGAGAAGAGAGAACGGATGAATAAAAAAATGGCGACTATACAAAATAGCGTTGCTCTCACATTGTTCCATTCTTCTTCTTTTTTTTTTCGAGGATTTAATTACATTTTTATCCCAATAAGGAGTTGAGGGGGAGAACATGAACAAAGCCTGAAATTAACCGAACTGTCACGAACTGTAGAAAATTGTATTTCTTTGAAAAACGTGTCGCTTGCTTGACAAAATGTTCGTTTTAAGTGTATAACTGAACAGCTAAAAACGGCAACCAAAAAATGGCTTTGAGTGCAAAAGAGCCTTTTAGAGTTAAAATTTTTTAATTTTAAATTGAAAAGATTTCTAATCTAATAAAAGCTATTTTTTTTTAAACACAAAACATTTTAGACCATTTATACGAAACACACAAATTAGAAATTCTTCCTGAATGTTGACTTTTATCAATGCCCTTACTTTTACGGCTATAAAAAGTTGTTTTCTAAACACAAGCTTAGTAGCGAAAAAAGTAGCTGTTGATGTTCATCGTTTAGTTTTGCATTACGTTTCGAACAAACATGTGTATTTTTTTAACAGCTTTTAAATCGACAATAATTGTTGAAAGTTTTTTTAAAATCTAAGTAAATAAAAGTAATTAATTTAGTGAAAAATCCCCTTGGCTTTCATGAATTTACAGGACATAAGATTTACTTATATTCATTAAGTACACCTGAATATTTTTTTAAACGAGGGCTAATGTTTATAAACGAATATTATTTAGATAAGCTTAACGTGCTTTGGGAGGTTTGTTTACAAAAAGATTAAGCTATTATATTTTGTTTTCATTAATGAAATCTGTGAATGTTCTAAGTTTCTCGCTTTAAATCCGATTTTCATTAAACAAATCTTTACTTTTTTTTCTTTGTAGAAAAGTTTATTTTTCTATTCTACTGCTAAAAATGAAGTAAAAACCTTTTTTACAATATTTACATTCTTAGAAAATTTTCATTAATTATCTGCAAATATGATTACGGTATTGTAAAGCTAAACATTTACTAAAGTATACAAAAAGATAGTTTAACTTATTAATTTTATTGTCTAAAAAGATTAGCTAGAATTTTAGACTTTATTTCAGACAATATCAGTTTGTGATTAAAATCTTGGTTTAATTATCCGTAATAATTAACTTTGGTTTAAAATATCTGCAAATGTTTCTCGTTAGAAGCAGCAAAAATTTATTCAATTCCTACAAAACAATGAAATGGAGAAAAAAGCATTGAGAAGTGATTTTCTTTGTTAAAATGAAATAAATAAATATAAAAAACTGGCATATAAATAGAACATAACATAAAATCGATTATAACTGTTGCAGCGAGAGACAGATATAGCTAGAAAATTTAGCTTCTTAACTGACTCTGAAATAAAAATAAATGTAGTATGAAGGTGCCTATAAAGCCTTTACAAGCTTCAAATACCTTAATGATTAACCCGTTGGACTCCGGCGTCTCTTACACAAATTTTATTCGGTCGGCACCACTTTTTTAAAAGAAGTTTCCTTCGAGTACACAATTCCAAATAAGGCAAATTTTATTTTCTTTTATTACTGGTGCCAAAAACAAATTTTGCAAAGAAAGATGAAGTCACTGCAGCGGCGACAACGGAATGCAAAGGGTTAACGGGATATAGCTCACTTTTTAAAATTTTATTTAATTAAGTATTTTCACCTTTAAATACCATACCTAAACTATTAAATAAGAAGTAATTAAACCTGCCACAACAGTATTTATGCAGGTCATTCTATGAAAAACATTACCTTTTAAGAATAAAACATTCAAAAATTAAATTTAGCCCAAAAGATTGAAAGCTTAAAATATGAATTTAATATACTACTTTATTTTAGGAAACTGAAAGAATTTATAAATTAAAACACCAATTTTTCTGAGCAAAGTGCTTTAAGTTCAAATACTTAAATGTTAATTTAATAATGTGAAAACTAATGTACTGAAATTTTGAACATCGATTTATCTGAACTACTTTTTAACACTTTTCAACGTAGTTGAAATGTGTTTATGAATTCGGTTTGTCTGTCCGTCTGTCCAAGCTCTAACTCAAGAAAATATACTCGGATATTCACGCAATTGATTCCCGTTATTGAGAATCACCATGGCATGTTTGGTATTGTATATGAAGTGTGTAGCATTAATAGTTCATTTACAGGGCTGTCTAAGTATTCCATTACATTATTGTTAATGGGAAAAATCGTTTGCAGCGTATTTTAATGATATTATACTATTTCAAATGGATTTAAATTTATATAAATCACTTAATTTCACTAAAAGATGATTACTGTAGAATAGGGTATTCGCAGCATTTATCGTTGATTTACAGGGGCAGACAAAGGAAATCGTTTACAGAGTATTTAATGAGATTGTGTTATTTTTCAAATGTATTGAAATCGATATAAATCACTGCATTTCACTACGATTACGTTAGGCATTCATAGCATTTTTCATTCATTTACAGGAGCACACAAAAGAAATCGGTTACAGTACTGTCTTTGAGCAATAACTGTTGAAAGTGCGTTTTCAATTTCGGTATGGCCTTTTAAATTTAAATAACTTTTTGCATGTTACTCGTTTCGTATAAATTCTATACCTCGTATACAGGTCCGCACAAAAGAATTCAAATACCCTTCGCCTTATTAGCGGAAATTGCTGAAGTGGAATTTTCAACTGTGGTATACATTTCCTAACTGAGCTAAATTTTTGCATGCCTGTAGTTTATAGATACAAATGTATATATCATATACAGGGCTGCTCAAAATATTCGGATAATTTTCCGACTGTATATGGAAATTGCTGAAATTGAGTTTTGAAATGTGTGCGTTTCAAAATGATTCAGTTAGACATCCTATTTCAACATATTAAACGGTAATAGATCGGGAGCCGGCAGCACAGACAATCACCTCATCGAGTTCACGGATGAAATTCTAGGATTAGTTAAATCTTGATTCGCATATTAAAACGCAATCGGTCTGCTAAGGGGGAAAACACCTGAAAACCCGATTTTAGCGTCTGACTCGTAGGTTCACTATTGTGTTTTCCTGTTCCCAGTCCTCCATGTTTTCATACCTTTTGGTGTAGGAAAACATAATGTTAAACCTACGAGTCAGCCGCTAAAATCGGGTTTTCATGTGTTTTCCACCAAGATAGGACTTGGCAGACCGATTGCGTTTTAATATGCGAATCAAGATTTAACTAATCCTAGAACTTCAGCCGTTAACTTGATGAGGTGATTGTCTGTGGTGCCGGCTCCTGGTCCATAAAGTATTCTGAATGTGTTGGAAAGTGTTTCATAATCGATGCTTGAAGCATGATTTTTTTTCTTGTTTAATATATAAATTCTTTAAAGCAAATGAAAATAAATTACTATCTTTAAAATTCAGGAACACGTTTGCTTCTTAGCATTAAAAACGAAAGAGAGAAAACATTCACAAAACAGTGAACATTAGAGAGAACGGCGAACCAAACAGTGACAATAACAAGCTATCCTATTTTTATTTATCTATTTCTCTTAGCATTATAGATTTATTTAAAAAGCACGATGATGAAAGTAGCCAAAATTGTTTGATACTCAATTTTTTTTCTCCTATCCATTATGGAGGGTAGAAATAAAGTTAAAATATTCAATTTGATATATTTATTTTATGAAAGTGTACATTGTAAATTAAAACAAAACATTTTCTGAACTATTTTACAGATAAGTGGTTAAAAGCAAATGTTATAGTATGGGTTTAGGATTTATAAAGATTAATGGACATAAAAAAATATCAATATATTTGAAATATTTTTAAATGGATAAATACTTATAAATGAGCACACTACAATGCTATTTAGTATTCAGCTACACTTTAAAACAAATTGTTGATTTTACTGTATAATACTGGCAGCTGGTATGCCAGTTTATAACCGTAAAATTAGCAATAATAAACCGTAAAATAAGCAAGTAATATACCGTTAAACAGTAACATATCGTTTAATACACTTATAAGACGGTATATTACTGTTTATATTACGGTTATAAACTGGCATACTAGCTGCCAGTATTATGACGTAAAATCAACACTTTTTTTTCAGTGTACATGTTTGATTTTTGTCGTCGAACAAAAAGTAAAGCAACTTTTAAAATAATGTTAATGCGAGCACTGTCTAAGTTATGTTTGAATTGGCGTTCAGTATTTCGGACGTTATAATGATGATAAGATATATATATAACCATTAATTAAACATTACCGACCATCATCAAAAACCGCAATATTGTGAATGATTGACAACAAAATGCGCCACAAACCAACATTATAGAACTGTATGTATAAAATAAAGTACCTTTTACCTAATTCCAAGAATTAACATGGAAGAAAAAAAAAAGAAAAATATGGATTCCGAAAAAAATTGAAAAACTTATATATTGAATTACGTTTTCAAGAGTACAGAATTCAATGATATAAGCAAATCGGTTGTTTTCTGTGAGAAAAAAACTATAAGCTGAAATTTTTTTTCCCCTGTACTCAAACAACCAATATAACCAAAAGAATAGTTTCAAGAGGAAAACAGAACATAATCAAATGACATGAAATGGAAAAAACTACAACCCATTAAATATTTAATTTATAGCAATAGAAATCTTACAAAACATACCGAATTAATTCCCAGTAGATTTTCAAAATATATTCCCGCACATGGAATCCAAAAAGCATGATGCCCCCACCGACTCGACTCGACTCGACCCGAAGGCAGAGAAGCCAGCGGAGGCGAGCAAGAGCCCGCCCACCACTACCTTACCTCACGGCCGTCGAGGGTACCCAGGCCTGAAGGCCCCTGACCCCGTGCAGTGATCGACCGCTACCTTTGTTAGTGCGTTCGAAAATTAGGTGGAGACACCTCTAGGTCCTCATCACCGGGCGAGGAAAACTCCGGTACCGCATAGACACGGAGGACCTGGATTGGACCAAGAGTTCCTCTGAGGCACGATGAGCCGCCGCGTTACCGGCGAGCCTTCGGCCCGGTTCCCCGCGGGGACAGCGTTCGATGGTGGACCTGCCGGCCGACCCCCTCCCAAAGGTCACGGCACGACATGGAACAACCAGAACCATACTGGCCTCCCCACGCGACCGCTCCTTGGTCAACGGGGGCACCGCCAAACCCTACCACCCTAAGGGTTGGCTCACAACTGCTTCAGCTGAGGTCCTCGGAGGGATGAGCCACCCAGGTCATAAAGTAACCTGGGCGCTGTCCGTAACCTTCGCCCTTCGGTAGCTCCGGGAGTCCCTGCATGGCGTTCCCGCGAGCCCCGTCGTCACTAGCGAGCACCAAGGACTTCCCACTACAAAGCCCTCACTCACACCTCAGGCTCCCTCTTGTTCAAATAGTGGATGCGGTCCTATCGCCTTAAGCCGCTATCAGATTCACCAACTTTTCGAGCAACCAACTTTTCAGCCGATTTTAACCCCAACTTTTTCCAGTTCAAAGGGAAAATAAGGTTACAATTGTCGTTGCTAAAGTTGGAGGAAAATCCGAGGAAAACCAGTACAACTAGTACCAGCCGTCAATATTTATCGCCTTTTCGTATCAATTGCTTTTCTCTGATTCGCTGAAATGGTGAAAGGTGGGAGGAAATGTTGCGGCTAGCACAGACTTTTTTGAGATGCAGATAAAAAGTTGGGGATATTGCTGTTTGCTATCACACTGGGTGTCGAAACAATATTTCGCGAAAAGTTGGAGGAAATCAAGAGTTGGCTCAAAAATTGCTCGAAAAGTTGGTGAATCTGATAGTAGCTTTAGCTAGTCTTTGCCCGGCGACACCGTCCGGCCCTTAGACCGGCACCGGGATCGACCTATGGAGCGTCGCTGTCCGGCTTGGCCAGAGAACCTGGCTGCCGGGGTATGCGTGTAGGTCCGAACCCGAAGGTCCCGCAACCCATGCACGACGTCCGATAACCGTGGCCACCGGACTCTTGGCCTGTCGACCGCAAGTCTCTCACGGAGGTGGCGATTCGTCCCCATCCGGTGCCCTCGCATTCGTACACAACGATCTCTGCCGGGTTTCCGGTCACCTCCCCCACTCAAGGGGTCGGGTCGGAACCACCCGGAGGGGCGGCCACCCACCAGCATGATAAGATTAAGGTGAATAAAACAGTTAAGTTAACACAGAAATTAAAACCTATGGATTCAGTTAATTCATTTTTAAATACCGTGATAAATACAATTAATATAATATAAATAGAAATTAATAACATTATTTAAAATACCTAAAAACAATTTTAAATTGTTTAATATCAATTTTACAATATTGCCAATATTCAGCGTTAAATACCACCTGGTGTAAAAAATTAAAATTATTACTTTAATAGAAGCTTTAAAAAGACAAAATTTTTGGTGCTGCCATCTAATTTTTTATTTTGAATCTATTATTACTATTCAAATGTCACAAAAAGAAGAACCTAATAAAAGCTAAAGAAATAAAAACATATCAACTGCATTACTACACAAATCCTAATATAAAAATACCATACTATATATCATTATTCAAAAAAAATTTTAATAAATTAAATGTTAATAAAATGCTTTCAATATATTCTATTACCAAACCCATTTAATCTACAGTGAGAAATTAAAAAAAAAATAATAATAACATTGATAATATATTGAATATGCTTAAACTTATAATATATACTTATAACCTTAATAAACTTATAATATAGAAACTTATAGCTATATGCTATAAAATAAAATAAATTATATATAATAATAATATAAAAAACTTTAATAATTACCATTACATATAAAAAATGAACAGGAAAGAAAATAAATAAATAAATAAATAAATAAATAAAGGATGTTTATAGAAGATTATCAGATTCTAAAATTCGCAATAGCCTAAAGATCACAAATATAGTGTGTGAATTATCGTCATATTAGCCATAAAAAAGCTAAAAAAATATGATTGTGACAATCAAACAATATAAACCGATAATTAATCATCGAATACAAAGTTGAAAATAAAACAATATTAAAAAGTATAGAGGAATAATAATAAAAACTATTTACCCAATTTTAATACGTACAGTATAACATAAGTTATATCAAATAAACTTATATGCATAATAATCACTAAAAAGATGGTATACTACACTGCTCAAAACAATTAAAGGATATTGCAGTTTTAGGTGGATTTTGTATCTGGTAAACTGTTTAGCTGATTGATACATGGTCGACAGACATAGTAGGTTATATGAGAATAAATTACACATGTTTGGCAGAAAAAAATGCATTTTATTGCGCATTTGTGTACTAAAGGAAAAAAACACCATTTGTGCATATGAGAAAAAAAGAATAAGAAAAGGTGTTTTCTTCAAAGAAAATCATTTTCAGTAGGGGGTATGGTTTCCACGGGCGGCCAGCAACGTTGAACACCTTTGAGGCATGGACTCAATGAGGCTGTTAATGACGAGTTGGGGTATTCTGCCCCACTCTTCCAGAAGAGCTCTTTCCAGTTCTTGGAGAGTTTGTGGGGGTTGTTGGCGGCCAGAAACTCGTCTTCCTAGAGCGTCCCAAACGTGCTCGATTGGATTCATGTCTGGAGAACACGCTGGCCATTCCATTCGAACGATTCCTTCCTCGAAAAGGAAATCCTCCACCAGGTTTGCACGATGTGGCCTGCATTTATCGTCCATTAAAATGAAGTTATCTCCGATTGCTGCAGCGTAAGGGACTACAATAGGTCTGAGGATCTCATCCCTATATCGGCGACCAGTCAGAGCTCCATCTCGAATGATGTAGAGGTCAGTGCGCCCGTCAATGGAGATGCCACCATACACCAACACTCCTCCACCGCCAAATCTGACACTTTCGTGCACGAACGCGGGATTATTCCTACTGCCACGGTCCCTCCAGATGAAAATAGGCCTATTATCCGGATGCACAGAAAAACGGGACTCGTCAGAAAACAGAATATTGCTCCATTCATTTCTCCTCCAGTTGACATACTCGGTTGCCCACTCCCTGTGGTCGCGACGATGCCTTGATGTTAATCTAACACATACCATCGGTCGGCGAGCATACAGACCTACAGCATGGAGCCGGTTTCGGACAGTCTGAGTTGAAATCGTGGTGCCTGTAGCCGAGCGAAGGTGTTGTTGGAGAAGAGTAGCGTTCATGGTTCGGTGTCTCCGAGCTGTTAACACTAAATACCGATCTTCATTGGGCGTTGTTGCCCGTCTACGACCTTGCCCTGGTCTTCGGCCTGCACATCCACTCTCCAAAAAACGGTTCCAGATCCTGGAAATGACACTTTGTGACACTCCAATGGCTTGCGCTACTTCGGCTTGAGTTTGGCCCCCTTCTAACCTACCAACAATTCTCAAAGCTTCTGAATCTGTCAAATGACTTCGCTGAGACATCGTATTCATCGAAACAAAGCAATCACTGAAAGCCGATCATCCTTGTCTTCATTCTCTTTTATCCAGTTGAAAGTCAAATTTCATTCGCTGCCGCTGAAGCGACGTTTTTGACGTCGAACTCAAAATTTGCATACTCCACAGTTTGAAAACCAGAAAAATTTACATTTGTGATTCTCTTCTTCTATTTTCGGCAAAAAAAAATTCGTTTATATCTTTATTTTATATAAAACTTGAAATATCCTTTAATTGTTTTGAGCAGTGTATTATTAATTAATATGGTATTGTCCTGAGTAGACTAAATTTTAAAAACAAGTTAATATTGAATTTGATTAAATAAGTTAAATTTAATATGAATTGAAATAAAAAGAAAAGTCACCAATTACATATAAAACATCAAATCAACATCCATATAAAATACGTATTAGAAATGTAGTTATAATACTAAAGCCCCATCTTTTATATATATATATATCAATTTAAAAAAATAATCCTAAAATTATTTTTAACTGATAGTGTTGTTTAATATACCGGGTATCCTAAAATGGACTGTTCGTTTTTAAAATTCAATAACTTGCAAACGGTGACAACTATTAAAAAATTCTTTCAGAGGGTTATATAAGATACCAGGAGTTTTTTCAATTGCTATTCCTGTTTTTAGTTCCAAATAGCAGCAATAGATGGCGCTAAAAGCCTTAGATGCTCAATGGATGTCAAAACCGAAATTAATCAACATTGATGCAAAGAAAGGAGATTAAATATAAGAGTTGGTCTCATTCGCCAATGCAATCTTTTTGTATGGGGCCT
Source organism: Maratus speciosus (assembly GCA_963932465.1). Taxonomy (NCBI): domain Eukaryota; kingdom Metazoa; phylum Arthropoda; class Arachnida; order Araneae; family Salticidae; genus Maratus; species Maratus speciosus. Next base: position 40,008,790 of record OZ010792.1, read on the forward strand.
ATTCCCTATGTTTAACCTCCTTTCTTCGCATCAATGCTGGGTGATTTCGGTTTTGGTCTCCATTGAGCGCCTATTGCTTGTAGCTATCTTGTACCTATCGCTGCTATTTGGAACTAAACCCTGGAGTCGGCATTAAAAAAAAAAAAAAAAAAAAAAAAAAAAAAAAAAAAAAAAAAAAAAAAAACTCCTGACATCTTACATAACTCTTCTGCAAGAATTTTTTTTTTATATAGCTGTCACCATTTGCAAATTTCTGAATTTTAAAAACAGTTAGTCCATTTTAGAACACCCGATTAGTGACTACACTAAAAATCAATAACGATGTCACATAAATGGTGAATTCTAGTTAAAAGAATGAATTTTTTATTTTGTTTTAAAGATGCGTGATTTTTTTTTATACCTTTGATCATCTGACTTAATTTATTATGTTTGGTAAATCCCCAAAAATTCCTAGATTAATACTATAATATTTCATTTTGAAAATAAGTTCCTCATTCAACATCGTCTATTGTAAAAGAAAGTTATTTTCTAAATAAAAATATAATTTCACCATTTTTAGGCTTCCGTACTTAAAAAGTAAAAACGGGAACATTATAAGATCACTCCTGTGTCTGTCTGTCTGTCACAGCCATTTTACTCGTAAACTATGGAATGCGGAAAGTTCAAATTGAGGGAAGTAATAAAGACTATTGACCCACATATTTACAGATTATTAAACATTTACAAATATTTTTTAGAAAAAATGCAGAGGGGCTAATTAAGTTACTTGAAAAAAAATTTTTTTTTTTTGCATATCGTGTGGGGTAACGTGTGAAAGCTTTCGTAACACTAAACTCAAAAATTACATTTCATTTGATTTTAGGTATTATATTTTCAGTCAGAGATTTTTTCGAAAATATAGCGCTAAAATATGTCCCCCCCCCCCCCCATTCATTTCTGAATCTACTGAAACTAAAATTATGAAAAAATTAGAGGTAGTGGACATTAATTTAAACCTTGCAGAAAAATTATAGCGATTACCCTAGATCACATAGTTTTTGAGAAAAGCGCATTTTTCCCTTATACTCAAATTTCGAATTGCGGGCATTCAGCAAAGGTGTTGAGGAGCGCTGGAGGTACCTATCGTAGCAAAAGTATGCATTGTTGATAATAATTTTTAAAAAATCGTCGGTAATTAATCGGGATAATAAGCCTTAAAGACATGGGCGTTTAGGACATACATAATGACTGGGATGGCGTACTGTATGTACCATCGGCTTTTAAAGCCTAGACAACAACTTTTTGACATATTTGTGTAATACAATGTCCAGTAGCAGTATAAAAGCAATAAACATCAAATTGTTAAAAACAGACTAATTTAATTAGAATTAATCATACAAATACTATTAGACAGGGGGCCGGCAGCACAGACAATCACCTCATCGAGTTCACAGATGGAATTCTAGGATTAGTTAAATCTTGATTCGCATATTAAAACGCAGTCGGTCTGCAAGTCATATGTTGGTGGAAAACACTTGAAACCTCGATTTTAGCGGCTGTCTCATAGGTTTAACATTATGTTCTCCTGCAACAACAGGTATGAAAACGTGGAGGACTGGGAGCAGGAAAACACAATGGTAAACCTACAAGTCAGCCGCTAAAATCGAGTTTTCAGGTGTTTTCCACCAAGATATGACTTGGCAGACCGACTGCATTTTAATATGCGAATCAAGATTTAAATAATTCTAGAATTTCATCCGTGAACTCGATGAGGTGATTGTCTGCGCTCCCGGTCGATATGGGATTCACGACTAGTTTGCATTGAGTAGATATCTCAATACGCCTTCCGTGTCTTTAAAAGTTAATTAAAAACCTATCTGGAAAAGTGCGGGACGGAAAAAGGTGATGTTGCTACTTTGCGACCTCATTTTGAAGAGCGCTTAGCAAAATGCAAGTTTAAAGTTTGAAAAAGGGTTTTGTTTTAGCTACAGTGTGAAAAGAAAAGAATATTACGACGCAGAATTCAGTTTTATGAAAATCCAGATGAAGTTTAAATATGCACTACTGTTATTGTTCGCGTTATATGCACCATTATATACCTTTATATACTGCGTTATATACCGTTATATGCACTACTGTTATGTAAAAATAGTTTAATCCATTAACACTGAGCTGGCTCTCTAGTAATAATAGTTATATAAATGTAAAACTCGTTTTACAGACAAAAGGGATTTTTTTTTTATCTATATATATTTTCTTCTTCTTTTTCTTTGCTTTTCTCTTTTCTTTCTTGTGGGCTTTCTTAATATAAGTCACACGAAAAGTTCGACAGCAATGACTCGAGACAGGCAGATTAGAATTCAAAACAACGAATTTGGTTTTCTTTTTAAATTGTAAAATGAATAATGTTTTTATATAGATCCAGTTATTTAAATTTATATTTTTTGACGCTAAATAAAGTCTAATTTAACATTTTTTTGCGACATTAGACACGCTCTTCAAAGTCGATATTATATAAATGTGCAATTTGTTTTGTAAGCAAAAACTTTTTATTAACAAATATTGTTGAATGTACTTGACGCAAAAAGTTCGACAACGATGTCCTAAGAGGGGCACATTAGCTTTCTTCAAAAGAATATATATATTTTTATTTTATAAAATGAATAAAATTTTTATATACATCCAGTTGTCTAAATTGATATATTTGACACGAAATAAAATATAATATAACATCCCTCACTCCAGTAAATTTCTCTATTGGCTCTTCAGCAGTCATACTCATGTAAAGGTGAAACTTGTTTTACAGGTAAAAATTTTTAATTCATATTTTTGACGCTAAATAAAATATAATTTATAATTTTCGCCCCATTAAATTCCTCTATTGGCTCTTTAGCAGTCATAAACATTTACAGGTGAAGCTGTTTTTTACAAGGAAAAAGGTTTAACTAATATTTATAAACAACCAGTTATCTGAATTGATGTTTTTGATGCTAAAAAAGTATAACGTATCATCCCCGTCCCCTCCTCCTCTATAGTGAATTTCTTTATTGGCTCTTCAGCAATCATAGTCATGTAAAGGTGAAACTTGTTTTACAGGCAAAAACTTTTAACTTATATTGATATATATCCAGTTATCTGAATTGATATTTTTGACGCTCAATAAAGTATAAAATATCTCCCCCCCCCCCCACCCCTAGTGAATTTCTTCTTTGGCTCTTCAGCAGTAATAGTCATGTAAAAGTGAAACTTGTTTTACAGAAAGAAAACTTTTAACTAATATTGATATACATCCAGTTATGTGAATTTATAATTTTGACGCCAAATAAAATATAATGCATCATCCCCCCCCCACCCCCCAATAAATTTCTCCCATGACTCTTCAGCAGGCATAGTCATATAAAGATGACATATAAATATACATCCAGTTATATGAATTGATAATTTTGATGTTCAGTAAAGAATAAAGTATCATTTCCTCTCCCTCCCCCCAGTAAATTTTTCCTTTGACTCTTCAGCAGTCATATTCATGTAAAGGTGAAACTTGTTTTACAGGAAGAAATCTTTTAACTAATATTTATATATATCCAGTTATCTGAGTTTATATTTTTGACGCTAAATAAAATATAATGTATCACCCCCCCCCCCCCCCCTCCCCAGAAATTTCTCCTATGGCTCTGCAGCAGGCATAGTCATGTAAAGATGAAAATTGTTTTACAGGAGGAAAACATTGAACTAATATTGATATACATCCAGTTACCTGAATTGATATTTTTGACGCTCAATAAAGTATAATGTATCATTTCTCTTCCCCTCTCCCCCCCCCCCCTCCAGTAAATTTCTAATTTGACTCTTCAGCAGTCATAGTCATGTAAAGGTGAAACTTGTTTTACAGGAAGAAATCTTTTAACTAATATTTATATATATCCAGTTATCTGAATTTATATTTTTGACGCTAAATAAAATATAATGTATCATTCCCCCTCCCAGTAAATTTTTCCCATGGCTCTGCAGCAGGCATAGTCATGTAAGGATGAAAATTGTTTTACAGGAGGAAAACTTTGAACTAATATTAATATACATCCAGTTATCTGAATTGATATTTTTGACGCTCAATAAAGTATAATGTATCATTTCTCCTCCCCTAGCCCCCCCCCCCCCCAGTAAATTTCAAATTTGACTCTTCAACAGTCATAGTCATGTAAAGGTGAAACTTGTTTTACAGGAAAACAATTTTTAACTAATATTGATATATATCCTGTTATCTGAATTTATATTTTTGACGCTAAATAAAATATAATGTATCATCCTCTTTTCACAGTAAATTTCTCACATAGCAGGCATAGTCATATAAAGATGAAACATGTTTTACAGGAGGAAAACTTTAAACTAATAATCATATACATCCAGTTATCTGAATTGATATTTTTGACGCTAAATAGAATTTAATGTAATATTTTCCCTCCAGTAAATTTCTCCCTTGGTTCATCAGCAATTATAGTCATCTAAACGTGAAACTTGTTTTACAGGCAAAAACTTTTCACTAATATTGGTATACATCCAGTTATGTGTATTCGTATTTTTGACGCTAAATAAAATATAATGTTCTCCCTTGGCTCTTCAGCAGTCATACTCATGTAAAGGTGAAACTTGCTTTACTGCAAAAACTTTTTATAATTTCCATAAATTATGATCGGTGTTTCCCTATCTCATAACTGTTGATTTAAGAACAGGGCGAAAAATATTATTACATATTCGTAAAATACATCTCAAAAAGTGTTTTAATAACAAAAATAAAGTCAGATATGTGTACAGTTGTAACTCAAAAAGTTATTAATCAAATAACGATTATAATAAAATAATAATTAATGTATAAAATTTTAGCAAATTTAGTAAAAAATTATTATTGAGTTATGTAACATTTTGCTTATGATACATTAATAAAGTTTCGGTAAATTTGATATAAACTTTTAATATTTATTATTATTTGATTATAAACTTTATTTTATTAACAGCTTTTTGAGTTGTAACTTTACATGTTTACAGATTTATTTGTATTTAAAAAAAATAAAAGAAAAAAAAAACTTTTTGCGTCGTATTTTACGAACATGCAATAATATTGTTTGCCATGATCTGAAATGAAAAGTTATCAGGAAAGGAATCTCCGACAAAGATATTTCAAAGTGAAATGTTTGATTTCGCGAGTTGTCGTAAATTGATTTTTAAAGTGAGGAAAGTTCACTTTAAATAGAATTATTTTTTATGTTGATAAAGCACAATCAGAATTTCATCATGGTTACTTTTAAAATATTCACTTCCTAAATTAAGAAACATAATTACAAGTATACAACTTATTAATGAATTTTATTTTCTAAATTTTTCCTTTAAAATTAACTTTTTTTTATTTTTTATTGTAACTTTTCTAAAGAAGGAGCAAATTTTGAGATAAAGTAAATAAGTAAATAAAATAAAATATTCAATTTTTCTTTATCATAATTCAAAGAAAATCAATGTTTTAAACGAATCATTTCTTTTGAAAATGAGGGAAGTCGATTGGCGCATACCAAAAAGATGATTTTTTTTTTCAGCTAACATGGATATAACCATTATTGAATACTGAGTATCAATATTTAAAAACCTATTGGAATGCAAATCATTAAATATCGAACAGTAACATAAATTAGACTTACCCCACTTTCAAAATAAGCGGTTCATATAATGATGAAAAATGTTTTCCCACTCCTAACTTCTCTCCTTTGTAAAAAAAAAAAAAAAAAAAAAAAAAAAAAAAATTAACAAATTACAACGACCATTTGGAAAATGATTTTTTCAAAGACTAAAATTTAAGACATAAACAAACGGACTTGATCATACATTACGTACGCCATGGATTACATTTTTCGGTACTGTAAATTTTTAAACTTCTACAGAGTTGGTCATTCATTGCGTACGTCATGGATTAAACATTAATATTCCTGGACCAATTTTAAATGAAATTTCATTCTTAAACTTCTAAACATCCCACAATATTACTTTTTACACCGTCGTTTAGAGAAAAAAAATGTACTTTTAAATGCAATTTGTTTAAAAACTGTATCACAATTTATTTCCGAGTTATTATTATTATTATTTTTTGTAGTTTTTATTACTTTTTTGTCATAGTGGCAACAGAAGTATCCATCTCTGTTGAAAGTAAAGGGAAAATACAGATTACTGTATAGACCAATCAGAAAACGAATAAAATGCGGATTCAACCAATAAAACGCTTCAGATATGTTTTTGATTTCCTACCCTGACAGAGGATAACAGCCAAATGGTTTTAAAAAAAAATTACAAATGAAATAAGAGGTAATATTTTTTAAAAAACAACTTTTCTTCCTTAGCACTACACCGGTTCCCTAGCAATCATAATATTGTGAAGGTAAAACAACTTTTACAGGCAAAACCTATTTTTACCCGACGGAAAAGAAAGGTTATGTGTTTTACGCGTATCTGTGTATGTGGATTTCTTTATACCCTCGAAATATCCCAACGGCTGGATGGATTTTAATGAATAAGGTCTCTATCAATTCGTCTTAACGGCCCGATGGTTATAGGCTAGGTTTTATTTTTATAAATTCAAAATGGCGGTAGAGACGAAAAAAAATTACGCACCCTATTGAGTGGTATATCACTGGATAGGTCTTTCAAAATGAAGACGATGTTTCATTGACTATTTTACAGTCAGAAGCTCCGTTAAAATATTATACAACCTGGAAGTTGTATATGTAGGATCTCTAGCTTTACTACAACTCTAACCATCATAGACATCTATAAACCTCATCAAAACAGTGTTTAGAGATAGGAACTAACAATTAAACACAACTTAAAAGTCATCAATACAAGTAAATAAAAAAAATAAGTAAGTAATATAAACAAGTAATATAAAAAAAAAAATTAAGTCAATTCCTACTTAGGTCAATAAGAGAATTTTTTTTCTCCCATTCTTCTGTCCTTTTGAGTGGCGCTTAAAATGCCTTGATCAAGAAGAGGGTTTTCTCGGTCTTATAATACCTTCATCAAGAAGAGGGCTCTCTCGAATATTGAAAATTAATTAATTTAATTTAATTAATGAATTAATATTTAAAAAAACTGGATTAACATCAAGTGACATCCACTACAAGTAAAAAAAATTATTTGAGCTTGATTGGATGAATAATAAGTATTTTATTAACGATTGAAAATTTGAACAAGATATATATAGCGAGAGTGTGAGCTAATAGTAGGAATTGAAAAAATAATTTCACATTGATGAGAAATAATTAATTAGTTCGCTTTTTACGCAGTCGGTTTTTTTGATTTTTTAAATTTAATTGTTTATTACTTTCTTCTTTCTAAAGAAGAAAGTATTGCAATCGCAATTTTTTTAGACTTCCTTTTTTCAACGTATTTATATGTTTTAGGGATCAGAGATCCCGAAAAACATGTTTTAATAAAATGTCTGTCTGTCCTCCCGTGTGTCCGTAATTATGTTTATCCTCTTTGTAGCATCGAAAAGTGTATGAAGTTATGCATAGAATTGAGCGAAATTTTTATTGTATGTTTTTAGCTATGACCAGCAAGTCTTCCTTGAATTTTGGAAATATTCCGTCGAAAGGAGGCACTGTAGTAGCACTTTTTGTGCCATTTTCAACATTGTATCACCGAAAAATGTATGAAGTTATGCATACAATTGAACCAAATTTCATGTGTATGTTTTTGGCTATGGCCAGCAGGTCCCACGTGAATTTCGGAACAATCAGCCTGAAGGAGACGCTGTAATAACAATTTTCTCGAATTTTCATAGTTCCTTTGTACATCGACCGTTCATGCAGTGACGGGCAGTTCGCAGCCAGCTAAACCGGTGCTTCTGAAGCAGCTGATGTACAACGGAATAACGAATATGTTGATTTTATATAATATTATGATCGATATTAATTCGTTTTTACTCTTATTAGTGAAATGAAGCAGCAACTTAAAAGGATAATCAAAGTTGGTGTAGCATTGAAGTAGTAATAACACTGAAAGAATTAACATGTGTAACAACTTTTTAAAATATAAACATGTATGAGAAAGAAGAAAGTTTTGGGATTGGAACATCCGACTAGTTAATCGATATTGCTGAATATGGGGACACGAAAAGTAGAGCAATGACGTCTCAAGAGGAGCAAATTCAATGTACTCTTTTTTTTTTTTTTTTTTTTTTTTTTTTTTTTTTTTTTTTTTTTTTTTTTTTAATAAGATGAAGGATTTTTTTATGTGCGTATAATAATCTGAATTAATTATCTGAGCTTTAAATAATTAAAAATGTATAGAATATTTTTTTATTAATTAAAAATAATGCTGACCTTCAGCACTGGATAATACAAAAGGAAATATTTGTAAGTAGTTTTATATATATATATATATATATATAGATAGATAGATAGATAGATAGGTATATACCTTTTCTCCTTAATCCTAGACTGGTTTTCCAGTAGTCACAGTTGTATGAAAGTAACACTGGTTTTACAGGCAAAGGATATAAATGGGGGTGTTGAGTGCAGTAGAACATCAGTTCTTAAACATCCCAATCTAAAAAAGTCCTTCCGGCCAGTGCCGGGAGGAAGAGGTAGCTTTCATATTCCTTATTTTAAAAAAGCCAACTTATATTATTCAAACACACGAAGCTCAATTTAGTGGAAACCGAATATAGGAGATTCAACACTAATTTTTATCAATAGTAAATCATTATGAATGAGAATTTCGCGAAATTAGTTATTAATTTCGCGCTTAATTAGTAAGTTTATCCAAGCTGCTTTTATTTAAAGTAATTTATATTTGGCTGCCAAATTCGGCGATTTCTTAAAGTGCCCGCCATTTTAAGACAACATGGTGGATGAGGCTAACCAGTGAACTTGGTCGAGACCTTAGTAATTGCTGTGCACATGCTCACTCACATCGGAATCGGTTGATATATACAAGTGCTGTCGCAGGCAAAAAATCAGATTTTTCAAAATGTCACCCACATTAGCAATCGAAACTGCTATATCTGAGCCATTTTTTAAGATAAAGACAAACAAAAAATGCTCCTGAATCCTTATATCAAGGTCAAATACTTAAGAAAGAAACCTTTTTCAATTTCTAATTTTTTTGCACCTCACTTTAAATATATATATATTTTTTTAATTTAATGGCCGCCATTTTGAAACAAGATGGCTGATGAATCTGGCCAGCGAACTTGGTCGAGGTGTTGATGTATACTATCCACATGCCTTCTTACATCGAAATAGGCGAATACGTGTGTTATCGCGTGACAAATACAAGATCGTTTCAAAATATTAGCCATGCTAGAAATTCAAAGTGCTATAAATCACCCATTTTTTTTAGATATAAACAAAAGAACAAATTTTCAGAAACAAAAACTGCTCCGGAATCTTTGTATCAAGGCCAAACACATAAAAAAAATCTTTTTCATTTTCCAATTTTTTAATACCTCATTTTGAATTTTAAATTTAATTTTTTTAAATGGCAACCCTTTTGAAACAAGATGGCGAATGAAGCTGGCCAACGAACTCGGTCGAGACATTGGTATGTACTATGTACAGACCAAGTTACATCTAAATCGGTTCATAAATACGCCTGTTATCGCGTGACAAAAATCAGGTCTTTTTAAAATGTCAGCCACAAGAGAAATTCAAAATGCTATTCCTCAGCCATTTTTTTTAGATATAGACGAAAGAAAAACTGATCCGGAATCTTTGTACTAAGGTCAAACACATACAAAAAAAATCTTTTTCATTTTCCAATTTTTTGGTATCTCATTTTAAATTTTAAATTTTTTACTTTTTTTTTAAATGGCCGCCATTTTGAAACAAGATGGCAGATGAGGCTGGCCAACGAACTCGGTCGAGACATTGGTATGTACTATGCATAAACGAAGTTACATCCAAATCGGTTGATAAATACGTCTTTTATTGCGTGACAAAATTCAGGACGTTTCAAAATGTCAGCCACGCTAGAAATTCAAAATGCTATAACTCAGCCATTTTTTAAGATATAGACGAAACAAAAACTGCTCCGAAAGCTTTGTATAAAGGTCAAATACATAAAGAAAAAATATTTTTTCAATTTTCAATTTTTTGGTACCATATTTCAAATTTAAATTTTTCTTAAAAATTTAAATGGCCGCCATTTTTAAAGAAGATGGAGGATGAAGCTGGCCAACGAACTCGGTCGAGACATTGGTATGTACTATGTATAAACGAAGTTACATCCAAATCGGTTCATAAATACGCCTTTTATCGCGTGACAAAATTCAGGACGTTTCAAAATGTCAGCCACGCTAGAAATTCAAAATGCTATAACTCAGCCATTTTTTAAGATATAGACGAAACAAAAACTGCTCCGGAATCTTTGTACAAAGGTCAAATACGTAAGAAAAAAATATTTTTCCATTTTCAATTTTTTGGTACCACTTTTCAAATTTTATTTTTTTTTAAAAACTTTAAATGGCTGCCATTTTGAAACAAAATGGCGGATGAAGCTGGCCAACGAACTCGGTCGAGACATTGGTATGTACTATGTACACACCGAATTACATCGAAATCGGTTCATAAATACGAGAGTTACAGTGTGACATAGGTCCGATATATATATATATATGTATATGGATATGGATATATATATATCTATCAATTTTGAACGGAGGGTGGTTTCGGGGTCTGGGGGTCATGATCGATGAAAATATACCAAAATTTTTTGAAATCGCTTTCCTCCGAACGGCTGCAATAGGTAGCTTTTTGTAATGAAAGCTACCTAAAAATTCCCGAACAAGAAATTCGAAAGAAATTTGATTTGGCTCTTGAACAGTGGGAAGTGCCCTGTCAAATAAACTAAATGATTATATTTTTATTTTTAAGGGAGGGTGAGGGGGTGGGGAGGGGTACAAAGTGAGGTGCACTGATTGCAACTTTAACGAAATTATGCATTTTGAGATTCCTGTACAGCGAGGTTGCTGAATTCACAGATTTTTATTTCTAATCTAAGGGAGGTAATCGGAAAACAGCGAGTTAAGTTAGTGTCCCTAATGATAGCAAAAAAAAAAAAAAAAAAAAAAAAGAAGAAGAAGAAGAAGAGAAAGAAATAAAAATGGAAAATATCATTTTATTAGAATGAGCGAAGCGAATCCTCTACTAGGCTACACAAATTACATTTTGTCGTACACTTTACAAAAAAATTATTCAGTATTTTGAGTTGAAATTAAACATAAAAATAAAGTATGATCTATAGATTTGCACAATATTATTTCTTTTACAGAATAACCTTAAAAAAATTATTATTCTAATTAATTTATTTTACATGTTTTTCCATTACGGACGCATTTTTGCAAATAAAAAATGAAACACGTATATTTTCAGAAAAAAAAAAATAAATCGTGGAATTAGCAATTAAAGATAGAATCATGATTAATTAAATAAATAAAATATATTTTCATTACTCCGCCAAAATATCTCAAAAACTGTTTGTCAGGTTCTGAGAAACATCTGCTATTAGAACTGGGGTTCTATATTATTTTTGTCATAATATATTATATATTGCATAGGCTGTGTACTGGAATTTCAAAATAAGTCTTTCCTTATCTAAAACTGGATCTAAGCCGGTGAAAATGTATAGATGGTATGAAGGGGAAAAAAGATAGTTGGAGAGGGGTGTGCCCAACCTTTTGAGATGTCTGTGGAAGATGGGAAGACAAAAGCATTCCACAAACGAAGAAAAGAGTTTGAAATGGGAGCCAGGTAGAAAATTCCGGAGGGGTTACGTTGAGAAGGAGTAAGGGGTTGCTGGAAGGCAGACTCTTATGCTGAGATAGTCAGTTTGGAGCGTAGCGCGCAAAGTGGACGGGTGTCCCTGGGGAGAGCTCTTAGAGATAGAGCGTAGGCTTAGAGCACATAGGTGTTGGGAGATCGAGATTGATCTCCGGAGAGCTAATTTAACGTGTGTAGAGTGAGAGTGGTTTAACGTAGTTTAACAGTACACAGCCAGCATTTACTGTATTCAATTTAATGTTGAACCGGATCATCTATATCCGAGTTTGTAAGTGTAAATAGTCTTTTGTTGTTGTGTAAATAGTGTGTAAATAAACTGTTAATTTAGTTAATTGAAAGCGTTGGTTTTCATTTAAACAATCTTCTCAGTGCGTGACCGATATCACGTAATCATATCGGTGGTGGCAGCATATAAATAATAAGGATTTTCTTGGAAGTTGTGCGGACTAAGAGGAAACTCCGACAAATTCGTGGCAGCGGTGGGATAGAATCGTCTCAGACTAGTGACCAGCGAGCCGTGTTGCAGTGTGTTAGTGCCGGAGCACCCAGTGGAATTCTTGCGTGGAAATGCCGGATCGTCGAGCGGAATTTTAGAGAGATAAAAATCAAGCGTCGAGCAGAAATACAGGGTGTCTGTGCCCTATCATCGGTACAGCGAACCGAACTAAAGTGTTGTGCCCTATCGTTGTTGCAGCGAACCGAAATAGTGTTTGTGCCCTATCATCGCTACAGTGAATCAAATTACGGTGTATTATAGCCTGAGTGTGGAATAGAAACAAAGTTACTTTAAAGTGCGAAATATTGAATTCATCGTGAAACTACGTGTGAGCAGCGGAGTACCCCAGCAGATAAAGTATAAGGTAAGGTGTTTTGATCATTTCTGTCTGCTGACATTCTCGAACCAAATGTATTTGTTGTTGTAATAGTTAATAGTAATTTAAGATAATTTATGTGCAATAAAGTAATTATGTTCAGATAGGTAGGAAATATTAAGAGCCATATTTACTATTGTTTTAAGAAAAGGTCATAATAACTTGTACTAATATTGATTTTCTATTTTTTTTACTAATAATGGTAGTGAACAAAATTAATGCATTGAGTTAATAGTAGTTGGAAGGAATAATTGAATTTACTTAAATTTAAATTATTAGTAAAGTAATATTTAAATGAAGCAATACTGTTTTAAGCTTCAAGAGTTGATAACAAACGAGTAATGAACATTTGCTTAGAATTTTAATTGGCTAGAAGTAAATTTCGGAAAAAAAAAAGTGAAGGTTTTGATTTTATTTGTTTTAAATGTGAGAACAATTGTTGAATTTTGAAATATTTTATTGAGGATAATTGTAGGAATTTATATGTGTACGGTATACAATTTTAGGTAGATTTCGGAAGAAATACTACCTATTGCAGTCGTTACCATGGTGCGACTTTTGAAAAATTCCTTCATAACTTTTCATTATAGGACCTCAGGAACCGAAAACCACCCCCACCTAAAAAGTTTATATATATATATATATATATCTATGTATGTATGTACTAAATTTTGTCCGCACGATAAAAGTCGCAATTATGCACGGATCGTCTTCAAACTCGTCAACAACTTTGAGATGGCTAATATCTCGGCGGGGATTGAAAATGGGCGAAATCGGTCCAAGGGAATGGAAATGGGAGTGTTCAAAATTTTGAATACCGTCTTAACAAGATTCTGATAAAACCAGCTCTTACACAACAATGACAGGAAAAAATAAATATTTTTCGTTATAGCAGTTGCCAACAATTAAAAAAAAAAAAAGCAATAAAATTCTCACCACAACAATTGCTTTTCTATTGCAAGTTCACGTGAAAAATTAAATTAAATAGTTTGACGAATTGAAAACAAATTGAATATTACGTCATAAGTTTTCTAGAGCAAGATTTCCGCATGAAAACTCAAAATGAAATAAATAGTTTGACGAATTAAAAAGAAAAAAAAATATTGCGTCATATTGGAAATAAAATGGACCTCAGTTGGTGAATAAGTAACGTCATGTGAGTTTTAGAAAACGTATTAAAACATGATAAAAACCCGACTATGGAAATATTAACTTCTTTTAACACTTTGAGGTTCTCTGAATTTGCTTTAGATATTTTTTAAACCTATTCCATATACATGCGTGTGTGTATTCGTGTATATTAGAATTTTCACAAAATGTTTAGCTCCCTAAAGCTCATTCTTAGTGGAGGAACTGGGCTTATCTCTAATCTTGATTTAAGTTTTGTTGGTGAATTTAGTACTTAACTTCAAAATCTACCTCCGCCTGTAGGCCCGAGCCGGCAGGGATTTTTCTTTATGTGGATGTTTCTATTGACATCAGTACTTTTATTCAATTTGCAATGTATCAGTATTATTATGTAAATTGTATATTATTATCTAATGTATAAATTGAAATCTGTATTGCATTAGTAATCAAATCGAAATTATTGTTTTACCTTTTGTTTCATTGGAAGTAAATTGTGTGATATTAATGGTTGAGGAAAATCAAGATTATATAGTTGGTTAAATTAGAAAATAATACATCGATTATCTGAAATGTATTAATTAGTATAATAAGTGGAGGTAACTGTACTAAGGTAGAAATTTAGGAAATATTAATTTGGTCGGTTTAAATATTATTGTAGAGTGGTAATAGTAATCGGTGAAGGTATGGTTTTCTTATTGAATCTAAAACGGGTGGATCTTCAGATGATAGCCGAAGAATTGGGGGTTGAATTCGCGGAAGATGATACCAGAGATCAGCTTTAGAAAAAGATAATGGACAGCGATGAATATGACGAGGGGGCTGTTATGGAATTATATAACACTATTGTTGCGGAACGATTCGAGCGCGAAAAGTTAGAAAAACAGAAAAAATTAGAGCGCGATAGAGAAGAAAGGGTTGAAAGGGAAAAGTTAGAAAGAGAAGAGAGGTCTGAAAAATTGAGGATGGAACATGAATTAGAAATGGAGAGGCTAAGGATACAAGGTTCGACAAATAACGCTAATGGGTCTAGGGAATCTAATAATGAAAGTAACATAGAAAAACTGATCAAAAGTGTTAAAACTCTGTCTATCAAAGTACCAGAAGGGACTGAGGGATGGAATTTATTTTTCAACAGTTTAGAAAGGGCATTCAAAACTAAAAATGTACCGGAAAACCAGCAGGCCGAAATTCTACTAAATATGTTAGGAGATAAGGCGGATAATTTGTTAATTTATACCACTAGGGAACAAATTGAGAGTTATGAGGAATTAAAGGAGTTAGTTTTAAGGGAACATGAGCCGACACCGAAGGCGTGTTTGGAAAATTTTAAGAAGGCTAGGAGAAACCAGAAGGAAACTCAGGTATTATTTGTATCGCGTTTAATAGCAACATGAGAAAATTATTGTAAGATTAGGGGTGCTGACTCATATGAAAAGGTCAACCAGTTAATAATTACGGATAAGTTATTAAACACGTTAGATGAAGAAACTGCATCATATAATGGGTTAACTCAGCAGAGTAAATGGTTAGAAGCTTCTAAAATTGCTAAAGAATGGGACAATTATTTTGACGCTAAACATAAGTCTTATGCCGTTACGTATAAAAGTTTTAAGGGTAAAGATAGATATGTATACAGTGAAAAAGTGAAACCGAGGGAGGATAGTAAATTTAGTGGTAATTGGAGGCAAAACGGAACTAATGAGACTAATTCTTTTTCGGATAGAAAAACTGAGTTTAGGAGATATAGCCCTAGATGCTTCAAATGTGGTTTAAGAGGTCATTACCAACGTTTTTGTAATAAAGTGAGTAATGAAGGAAATTGTAATAATAGCGAATTTCGAGAACAGAAAGCGGGTGTAAATAAGATTGTCGTGAAAGGAAATAAAGAGTTACCTAAGGGAGCTATTGTGGCGAGGATATCGGCAAAGGCCGAACAGAGAACTAATGTTATTGGTGAGAAATTAAATAAGCTTGAGAAAATTGAAGTTAGTGTAAATCGGCAAAAAGAAAAAGGATTCGTCGATTCTGGATATGAAATTAGTGTTATTCATAAAGATTTGGTACCGGAAGAGAAATTAAAAGGAGCGGGCAGTATTTATTTACAAGGATTATTTGGTGAAGCAGTTAAATCACCTTTGGGTAAATTACCGTTAGCTATTCCGCAATTCGGACAAACTAATATAATTCATCAGGAAGTACTTTGCACAGTGACCGATAATATTAATGAGCAGGTAATTTTACATCCCGGGGTGATTAATGAGTTGTCAGGGGTCAATCGCGAGGAGCCATTGCCAGACTCCCAAGAATTAGAAAGTTCGGAAATTAGTATTGATAACTCGAGTGAAAGGAAAGACATAAGTAGCCATAATTGTAATGTTTACTCAATAGAAACGAGATCGGGAAATTTACAAAGTCAGAATGCAGAAAAGATGGAAATAGAGGAATATGGTAATGTTACGATAAGCAATTCAGATATATTTAGGAAATCCCAACTGGAATGTAAAGAGTTAGAGAGAGCTTGGGGAACTAGCTAAAATTTATAAAGGGGGTTATTATATTGAAAATGACTTATTGTATCATAAAGATAAATTTATAGGAGAAGCTATAGCTTAATTAGTATTGCCGAAAGTCAAAAGAGAAGGAATCTTAAAGTCAGCGCATGTTTCTAATGAGGGAGAGCATCACGCGGCAAAGAAAACCTTAGAGAGGATTAGGCAATCTTTTTATTGGGAAGGTATGGCTAAAGAAACTAAAAATTTTGTAAATCATGTCTAGAATGTCATTTATCTAGAAAAGTGAAAGTGAGTGATAGAGTCTTAGTTGAGTTGGAGGATGGTAGCAAAAAGTATGTGTATCAAGATAAAGGGGAATTTATTGTCAGGTGTAACATAGTCAATATTGTTTTTGAAGGTGATGAGGAGTTTGGAGAAGTTGGGGAAATTCCTATTCTAAACCGGGAACAAGAGGTAGAACGGGACATAGAAAGGTTCGAAATAAAAGGGTTATCTAACAGTCAAGTCAAGGATATAAAGTCCATTTGGAGGGAGAATAAAGAGGTATTTATGGGTCCTGTGCGACCAGCGGAAGTAGGGGAGTACCGTATGGATTTGAAACCGGATGTGGCAAGGAAAAAGCCAAAGTTATATAGTGTACCTGTTGCTTACAAAGAGGAAGTAGATAGACAGATTCAGGAGTTATTAGAATTAAATCTAATCGAAGTATCAAATGCAGAAATTAGTCATCCAATTGTTTGCGTGGCAAAAAAAGACGCAACTGTTAGGCTTTGCATTGATTATAGAGCTTTAAATTCAGTAACGCAAGTCCCAACATTTCCTATGAAAAATTCGCAGGAAATCATGTATACTGCGGGGGCAGCTAAATATTTATCTTCTATTGATTTATTGAGGGGTTGTTGGCAGATTAAAATGGCGGAGGGATGTAAACATTTGACAGCTTTTACAACTCATAATGGGACTTATCAGTGGCGTACTATGCCTTATAGTTTATCAGGGGCGGCTGCTACATTCCAAAAAGATATGAATGAGGTTCTTCAAGGTCATCGGAGGTATGCACAAGCGTATATTGATGATGTCATCATTTTCTCCGACACCTGGGAAGAGCATTGTGAGCATGTTAGGTCTGTTATAGAAGAACTTCAAAATAGAAATTTTACGATTAGACTGGATAAATGTAAATTTGGAGAGAAATTGACTAAGTTTTTAGGTCATGTAATTGGGGGTGGAACGCATGCACCTGATGAGGAGAAAATAGGAGCAATAAGGGACTTAAAGAGACCGAAAACTAAAAAGGAAGTTAGATCTGTTTTGGGATTAATGGGATTTTACCGATCTTATATTCCAAATTATGCAGAAATTGCTATACCTTTAACTGAATTAACTAAAGGGAAGGTTAAAAATACTGTACCATGGGATGAAAGGGCAGAAGAAGCATTTAATACCCTTAAAGATGAGTTATGTAACGTGACGCGTTTGGCTACACCTACCGTAGGCCGGGAATATCAGCTTCACGCCGATGCTTCAGACCTGGCAGTAGGATGTTTTCTTATTCAAAAAGATGAAAAGGGTTAGTTTAAATCGATAACTTTTGCCAGTCAGAAATTATCAGGGGCTCAGCGGGCTTGGCCGAGTATAGAGAAAGAGGCTTGGAGTGTTCTCTTCGAGTTGCGGAAGTTTGAAAAGTGGACCTATGGATCTCAAATTGAGATCATAACGGATCATAATCCATTAAAATTTCTCACTGAAACAACCCCAAGGTCCCCCAAACTCACTAGATGGGCTCTTGCCTTTCAACGCTGGAACCTGAGTATTTCTCATTGTCCAGGAGCGCAACATTTAAATGCTGATGCAATTTCCAGGCTACATAGGAAGAGCTGGGAAGAACAGCCAATTGCTAGCCCATCGGCATCAATGCCTAAGTAGTGGACAAACTTTGAAGGGGTGTCATCACGTTTTAAATTTTTTTTATGTATATGTGTAATTGTATTTGAATTTTGTGTTATAGTGTTATAGTGTATTAGCATGTGTAGTTTTTCTGTAATAATAATAGTAGCACGGTTCATTAGAGATGTCAGTAGAGAATGTTCAGACACCTTGATATATATATGTAATAATAATAATGAAGAAACCTACAAAGAGACTATTGAACTCTTCGGTGATGTTACTATATGTTTGGGGAAAATTAGCCCCTAAATGGCATATTTTCCGCTAAGGTGGGGGGTGTCAGGTTCTGAGAAACATCTGCTATTAGAACTGGGGTTCTATATTATTTTTGTCTTAATATATTATATATTGTATAGGCTGTGTACTGGAATTTCAAAATAAGTCTTTCCTTATCTAAAACTGGATCTAAGCCGGTGAAAATGTATAGATGGTATGAAGGAGGGGGCGAAAAGATAGTTGGAGAGGGGTGTGCCCAACCTTTTGAGATGTCTGTGGAAGATGGGAAGACAAAAGCATTCCACGAACGAAGAAAAGAGTTTGAAATGGGAGCCAGGTAGAAAACTCCGGAGGGGTTACGTTGAGAAGGAGCAAGGGGTTACTGGAAGGCACTCTTTTATGCTGTGATAGTCAGTTTGGAGCGTAACGCGCAAAGTGGACGGGTGTCCCTGGGGAGAGGTCTTAGAAATAGAGCGTAGGCTTAGAGCACATAGGTGTTGGGAGATCGAGATTGATCTCCGGAAAGCTAATTTAACGTGCGTAGGGTGAGAGTGGTTTAACGTAGTTTAACAGTACACAGCCAGTATTTACTGTATTCAATTTAATGTTGAACCGGATCATCTATATCCGAGTTTGTAAGTGTAAATAGTCTTTTGTTGTTGTGTAAATAGTGTGTAAATAAACTGTTAATTTAGTTAATTGAAAGCGTTGGTTTTCATTTAAACAATCTTCTCAGTGCGTGACCGATATCACGTAATCATATCGGTGGTGGCAGCATATAAATAATAAGGATTTTTTTCGAAGTTGTGCGGACTAAGAGGAAACTCCGACACTGTTTTTTAAATTTAATTTTCAGTGTTAAGAATTCAAATACATAAAAACTACAAAAAAAAAAAAAACATTACTGGACGCAGCAACCTTGTTGTATTGGAATCCCAAAAATACACGAAAATTGTTAATGCAGCGATTACTTTACCGCAAAGTATGAGAGCTTCGCGCACAGAAAAACTAAAAGAAACATGTCTGGGCGCAGCAACCTCCATGTATCGGAATCCCAAAAATACTCAAAAATTGTTGATATAGTAATCACTTTATTGCATGTATGAGAACATGAAAACTAAAAGAAAACATGAATGGACGCAGCAACATCCATGTATCCGAATCCCAAAAATACACGCAAATTGTTAATGCAGCGATCACTTTACCGCATGTATGAGCGCTTCGCGCACATGAAAACTAAAAAAAACATCACTGGACGCAGCAATCTACATGTATCGGAATCCCAAAAATACCTGAAAGTCGTTAATGTAGCGAAAAAAAGAAAACAAAAAAAATGTTTGAAATAAAAAAACAAATTATTACTTTTTTTCAATGCTTTTTATATTTTGATATCATGTTTAAGTATAGTGATGTAATTGTTATTTTAATTAGCGCAAAAACTAATAAATCATTAAAATTTATTAAAAATGCACATAAAACGTTGAATTATGAATCACTTTGACGTAACAAACGCGAAATCACAAAAATATCATAACTCAAACTTTCCAACAACAAAAGAGCAACATCTGGCTGACTCTCGACAGTTTGGCAAGATTTCGCCAAATGGTGGGTTGAAATAGGAACCAATACAATATAATAAGTTAATAATTATTAGTATAAACGAGAGCAGATTTCAAATGTTTCTCCAGAAATAGAATTGTGAAGAAATGACGTTCTTCAAGCTCTCTTCGAATAATTGTTCTAAGATTGCTATCAAAGATTATTTGATGTGAATTACAAAGATTGGAAACATACCTATTTCAAACCATTTGAGAATACATCAGAGGCTATTGGAAAATGTAAAAACATCTTTAAAAGAGCTTTCAGTAGAAAATTTAAAAATATTTTGTAAAATTTTACTTCGAAAATATTTTTATTTATACCAGTCTTATATCATAAATAAAAAAATCCAAGGAAATTCTTATTTATTTGGCTGAATTTACATTTCTAAAATTATAATGCGCCAAAACATAAACTAACGTTTTTGCTTAATAAAGATGCAAAAAATAATATAAAAGAAATATTGTTACTTTCAAATATTTATTTTATTAAATAATGCTTCGCGAATTCAACCAAAGCATGGCTTTTGCTAGTTTTATTTTAGATCATTAGTGACCCCCTCCTCCTACTCCTTAATCTCTGTTCATCCAAAGTTTCATTAATAAAAATGTGGTGCGGTTTCTGTCAAACTTTTTAAAATTGTTATAAAATTGTCTTGTTCTCAAACTAACAATATAGTACTGTAATGCGTTTTTATATTTAACTTTGTTTTACTGTAGGGTGTATTTATATAAAGCAGATAAATACAGAGAGTAACTTCGAAAGTGGGAAACAGTTAACCATATTTTCATTATTCCTTCTCTTAAAATTTGACTTTCTTCTCGAACTATTCTTTCATACAAATTGCGTTGAAGAACTCAGAAAAAACTGTATAAGTAATGCGAAAAATTGGACAAGAATGGTATATTCGATACATAATTAGATTTTTTCGTCACTATTATTTTATTTATATGCAGGGTATTTTTAAATATATTCAATATTGTGTGTATTAATATTGGTCTGTGGGCTAAATACTGGAAAATATATTGATATTATTAATTTAAGGGAAATCAAAGTATCCTTGGAACATTTTTTTTTTTAAATTTGAGTATTTTATAATATTTTTTAGCACATTATTAAATAGCTCTATGAAGTAAAATGATTTACTTTAAAAAAAATTACATTCTTGTTTTTCTTTTTTTTAAAGTACATTTTAAAAATAATTTGTCGGAGTTTCCTCTTAGTCCGCACAACTTCAAAGAAAATCCTTATTATTTAATTGCTGCCACCACCGATATGATTACGTGATATCGGTCACGCACTGAGAAGATTGTTTAAATGAAATCCAACGCTTTCAATTAACTAAATTAACAGTTTATTTACACACTATTTACACAACAACAAAAGACTATTTACACTTACAAACTCGGATGTAGATGATCCGGTTCAACATTAAATTGAATACAGTAAATGCTGGCTGTGTACTGTTAAACTACGTTAAATCACTCTCACTCTACACACGTTAAATTAGCTTTCCGGAGATCAATCTCGATCTCCCAACACGTGGGCTCTAAGCCTAAGCTCTCTGAGCCTCTCTCAACCCTACGCACTCTCTCAGAGCTATCCAAGGAGCACCCGTCCACTTTGCGCGCTACGCTCAAAACTGACCATCTCAGCAGCAGAGACTGCCTTCCAGCCACCCCTAACTCCTTCTCAATGTAACCCCTCCGGAGTTTTCTACCTGGCTACCATTTCAAGCTCTTTTCTTCGTTCGTGGAATGCTTTTGTCTTCGCATCTTCCACAGACATCTCAAAAGTTTGGGCACACCCCTCTCCACCTATTTTTCCCCCTCATACCATCTATACATTTTCACCGGCTTAGATCCAGTTTTTGATAAGGAATGACTGTTATTTTGAAATTCCAGTACACAGCCCATACAATATATAATATATTAAGACAAAAATAACATAGAACCACAGCTCTAATAGCAGATATTTCTCAGAACCTGACATAATTCTCTTACAATTTTAAACTTTTTTTTTCTTTTACAGCTTTCTTAAAACTCTCTATAACTGTAAAGATCATATTTCCAAAAAATTAATGTAGGTTAAGAGAAAATAAATAAAATTTTATAAAATATGTTAAAATTCAATAAAAATGGCTATTTTCTCCTTAGTACAATTTTTCGAAATAACATATTTATATTACAAAAAATATTATTCTTAATTTTATGAAATGATTGTCCAAAGAAAAAAGTTTTGTCACTTACGTAAATGCAAAATGAGAAAAATGAATTTAAAGATTGCAACTCTGAATATTTTAAAGAGAAACAAATGCAGTAAAATGCCCCTTTCACATATTTTTAATTATCGGTTCTTTGCGGCATTTGGTGAGCATATACTCTGGATGTCTAAATTTGTTTTAAAGAAAAAGTTGGAGAATTGATATTTTCGTTATTTTTCAAACCCCTTAAAATCAAGTTTGACATTCAGCACTGGATATTACGAAGCAAAATATTATCTAGATAAAATATAATGTGACAATATTTGAAAAAAGAATACATATATATTCTGTTTTATTTCTGATATTGGCTCTTCGGCAGTCTTAGTTACGTAAACGTAAACACTAGATTCAGAGGGAAAAAATATTTTTAACTGGTAATAACGTTTAAAATATAAATGAAATGAAAAATTTAAAAATAATGTGTCAAGAAGGGAAAATTTCATATTAATGGTGTATTATTTACTCTTTTCGGGGACGACGTATATGAGGCATTCTCACAATCTTTTGACTTTCGGGAATAAAAATCTGGTGAAATTAAACTTGCTAAAATAACATTTTAATCTGATAGACGAATGCCTTAATGATTCAAAATAAAGAAAAAATGGTCAGCAGCGAAATTTTTTTTTATTTAACTGAGTTTAAATTAAACTTGTTAGTTTAATTTTCCTTACCATTTTACCACTGTAACTTTCTATTTTCTTCTAAATTTTTACTTATAATGAATTTGCATGGTACCCACAAGACATTAAAATAAGAAATAATAGCAATGTAGTATTTTTAGTACAAAATTTTGGTATAACATTGTCTTAAAGGGGTGTTAAAGAAGGGACGGAAAGAAAAAAAAATGGGACGGTAATGGAAAAAAAGGGACGATAAGGAAAATTACCTCTACTTTTAGGCAAAAGTGAGGCTAAGTGAGGCTAAGTTTAGGCTAAGTGATAGCCACGATGCTCATTGATTTTTAGAAACAGTTATTTACATTGGATTAAATTATTATTATTTTTTAAATTTACCTCGAAAAGTGCAGGAATAAACCTCGGAGGCGGTAAGACTTCCAATAAAGCCATGATGCTTGAAATTGATATTTAAATGCTGATTTAAATTCTGCAGTAAATTTCATGTCAAAGAATTTTAGACATTCTTTCTCTTGCATACTTCCGCATGAGAAAAACTTGGAAAAAAAAAAAATCTGTGGCTGCATCTGAAGTGACTTTTTGTATAAGTTAGCAAGAGGGACGGTAAGGAAGCTAAAACCCAGGGACAGAGTTCAAAAAATAATATTAACCGTAAAAATGTGCGCAGGTTAATTTTTTGCTAAATATTTACACCAAACAATTGTCCCAGTTTCGGAAAAAAATTACATCGAATTACTTTTATTGAAACAATTTTATACAGACAGCTCCAAACTTAAAAATCAGCATCAGGGACACGGGACGGTATAGGAGTTTTCCTGGTATTTGGACCCCCAACATCGTTCAAAACTTATTTATCTCGTTAATATTTTTATGCAATCATGCAATGGGATGTTCCCCAGTATAGGAGAGAGTAGCCATATTTGGACCGCCGCTTTAAATGGACCGTTGCCATTCTGCCATTAATTATAGAAAGATACGCCATCTACCGCATAAATCCTATCAGAATAACGTGATTTATGATTAGAAGAAGCAGCCGTTTACCACGTGTTGTTTTCATACAATTTAAAGAAATCTAAAATTAGCTGTTTTGATCTGATTTTTTCCTACTAAATCTAAGTGAATACTTTAAAACTAAAGTAAGTTGTTATGTTTTTATATGCATATCTGAATTCATCTGTTTATTACCCATATTTTTCACGCGGATTTGTTTGATTTCGGTTTTGTTCTTAGTCTTGAGATTATCGGTTTTAAAAAATGGCACAGTTGCCTAAATTGGGCCAATTTAAGTTGCTTAAATTGGATCATATATACGATCATAAATTTGAAAAGTAAGTACACTATTTTTTTATTTTTTAATATTTTATAGTGGATTACTATCTTCATGCAAGTTTCGAATTTTTTTTTTTTTTTTTTTTTTTTTTTTTTTTTTGTATATATCTAGTTCAATTTCTTTATACAGCTTAGGCTATATAAAAAAATATTTTTACATATTTATGCAATAAATTTTGTTTGCAATTTCTCTTATTTTTTATGTATCTGTATTTATTTTTTTCCTAGGGCGCATTTGATTTACAGAGTTGAATTCAAACACTTTCCCCCTGGAGAATATTTGCGGTTGCGTGAAAGGGCAGACTTTTTACAGTTCTAGAGGGTGTAATTACACTTTTTTGCCATTAAAACGTATAATTCTGAAACCTTCCGTGCGGTGTGGTTATTTCAAGGCTCTGGGGGAGATCCCCTAAATTCAACAGTTTGAATATATAATGTTTTGTGATTGATTAATCGTAGCGTTTTTGTTTTCAATATAGCATATTTTTAAAAACTTTTTTAATATAATTGAAATATGTTGAAAACGGCACAGACAAACTGTCTGGAAGAAAAACACCCATGACAGCAAAATCTGTCAAAGATATAGGAAACGAAAAGGAGACAGTAAGTTGTGAAGAAATTGTCCTGCAAGAAGACTGCAGCTACAAATCCCACCAAAAGCCAAATAATCATTAGAAATATTATCTCCCTTCCTGAAATCAGTTATTTCAAAGTAAAGATGGAGCTAAAAAACAGCTGTGTTAACATCTTCGCCATATAAAGTAAACCTTGAAATGAAAAAACAAAGAATAAGAAAATAACAAAAGAGGCTTACGCAGCACAAAAGAAATTGGAACATCAAGTTTTAAAAAAAAGGCATGATACGATTGGAAGGAAAATGATGGAATGGAAGAACTACAAACATAAGGTACAGAGAACTTCTGATGCAAAAAAAAAATTGGTCTAATGATTCAGAATCTAAAAAAAAAACCTAGACAGTGACGATTGGTTTTGCCTAATTTGTAAGAAAAATAAAATAGCAAAAATGATTCAGTATTCAGATCGCCAAATAGGGTTACATGTTATGTGTGCTGAAATAAAAAAAATGAATAAACGAAATTCATGTGTAATCTTTTTATCACTTCTTACATGATACTTAAGTAACTGGCAATTAGTTCCATAATTTCTATTCTTAATTACTAATAACTTTGATTTATACTTTGAATACTTTTTGATTTGAATCAAGTACTCTTACTTTCAGACATTTGATTTCATTATATATCATTGCTGTTGTTTTGTTTGATTGTTTCGTTAATCGCAAACTTCGCTTTTAATAAAATTAGTTATATTCCTAGTCATTAATACAACCTGATATTGTTTGGTCCAATTTTGGAGACTAGTGGTCCAACAGTTGCTGAATTTGGACCACTTTTGACGAATTTTTCAAATTAAAATAAAACTTAAGATTTTCAAAAAGAAATTGATCTAAATATTTATTTATTTAGTAGATGTATAGATTGACCCTGTGTAGTGATGTTTTGCAGATATTCTAAAAATTAAGTGAGTTACGCCTGAAAATATGTGAAGTGGTCCGAATTCGGCTACTCTCCCCTATGTACTAAAATAAAAATTATCATTCGGGGGCTTAAAATTCAAAAGATTGTGAGAATGCCCCACATAGGTATAATATACAGGTCTGATATTATTAATAAAACAATAAACTTTATATTCTCCGCCGTATGTAACAACAAGATAAAATAGAACGAATATTTAAAAAATAATAATAATAGATAGACATTTAACAAATGAAACGCAGATTTTTTTAAAAAAAAACCTTATTCCTTGGAACAAGACTGGCTCTCCAGCTGTTGCAGTTAAGTGAACTTGAAACTGGTTTTACAGGCATATTGTATTTTCAACTGACTTATTTTAACACAGCATCATGTTATGTGAATTAATATTTCTTGAGGTTAAATTAAAATATATATAGATAAAATATACCATATATACTCGTGTACAAGTCGGAGAATTTTAGACAAAATTTGGGAGTTAAAAAGGGGGGGTCTACTTATGCACGAGATAGTAAAAAAAGAAAAAAAATTCCGCAGACAATCGGTGAATGGGCAAGTCTTAAGTAACCACGTGAGATATAAAAGCGGACAATGGTCATTTCCCTGTGATTGACCAAAAAAAGTTCAACAACAATGACCTTGTAATTGTTCTGCACTCACTTTCTCTTGCGACAGAATTCCCTTTAATACAGGAGCATTCCTTTCAGCATTTTAATCCTTTTTTTAAAAAAAAGAGTTCAACTTGAGAATGCTTCTAGATATCTTTCCTAAAAGTCCTAAAATACAAAGAAGTACTACCATATTTTAGCAGTCTAAGAAATTTTTTACCCTTGTAAATAAGACTTGAATAAATTTTTGAAAGAATTTTTTCTTTTTAAGTATCATTAAATCGATGCGAATAGGTTTCAAAATAGTTTAAGCTTCTTCAGTTTTACATAATTATACAGTTTTAAAATATTGAAATTTAAAAAAAGTATGATTAGAAACGTGAAAAAGTTTACTAATTTAATGAAAATTTACTCTTTTTTTTTTCTTTTTTTTTTTTAACCATTTGGAAAAATGGTTATTGTCCTCGTCAGAGTAGGAAATAAAAAGCATATCTGAAGCTTTTTATTGGTTCACTCCACATTTTATTTGTTTTCTGATTGGTCTATACCAGGGATTGCGAACCTATGGCACGCGTGCCAAAAGAGGCACGCGAAAGAATAATTTTGGCACGTTGAGTACTTGTGACTAAATCAATATACATTGATACTACAGAAAAGACACAAACTCTAGATGATCTAATCTTGACTAAATTTGATTTATAGGTAATTGAAGAATTTTAATTGCGGATTTTTAAAATACCGTAAATTACCACATTAGTAAATCTACCAATGACAAAATTATTTCAACTTAGAAATTAATTTCAGAGCTATTTAAAGAAACTGGCGTTTGATCTTTTAATATTTTTTCAATCTATGCCCGCAAGGATATTGGTTTCTAAAATGAATAATACAAAATATCAAACAAAAAGCAGTTGTCATATAAATCCAGTTTAGTTTGTATTCTGTTGAAATTAACTGAGTATGAACCTGATATTAATTATTTTCCTTCCAAGATGCAACAACACAATTAATCACATATGTCTTTTAATAATTTTTAGAATCTAATTTTTTTTATGATTATTATAGTGCAATACCTCACCCATTATGTTACCCATTTGTTTTTATCATCTTATTGTTATTATTTAAAGTTTTTTTTTTTTTTTTTCATGATTTTTCAATCCACTAAATTTGTTGGCACGTCAAGGTCGTGTAAAATATTTTTCGAAAGAAATTGGCACGTCGTTATAAAAAGGTTTGCCAACTCTGGTCTATACAGTAATCTGTACTTTCCCTTTATTTTCAACAGAGATGGATACTTCTGTAGCCACTATGACAAAAAAGTAATAAAAACTACAAAAAAAAACTAATAACTCAGAAACAAATTGAGATGCAGCTTTCAAACAAATTGCATTTAAAAGTACATTTTTTCTCTATACGACGGTGTAAAAAGTAATATTGTGGGATGTTTAGAAGTTTAAGAATGAAATTTCATTTAAAATAGGTATTCATATTTCTACGATGGAAAAGCCTTTTCCCGAACAGCCAATGAAATGCTTGGATAATACGTAAGTTTCAGGAAATCTGACGAGTCGCAGGTGATTTTTGTCGCTTGCAATTTTTACGTGTAATAACACTATTAATGTTTAATTCATGGCGTGCGTAAAGTATGATCAACTCCGTGCGATTTTGTATATCTTAAATTTTAGTCTTTGGAAAAATCATTTTGCAAATGATCGTTGTAATTTGTTAAATTGTTTTTTTTTTTTTTTTTTTTTTTTTAAATTCTCGATTACAAGTCATTTTTAAACATACTACCAGAAATGTGGTTTGGCTTATACACCAAAATTCAATTTTTTTCAAAATTCTGCTGAAGAATTGGTGGGTTTGACTTATACACGAGTATATACGGTATTTAATTTTAAATCATTCTTGTCAATTAACCCCGTGTAAGATGAAAGTATTTTACAGGCAAATTATATTTTTAACGCATCATCATGTTTTGAGAATTATTTTTTGAGGTTAAATGAGAATTTGAGGTTAAATAAATTTATAGGTAAAATATATTTAATTTAAAACCATACCTATAATTTAACACCATATAATAAAAAAAAAAAGAAAAAAAAAAGAAAGAAAGAAAGAAAAGGAGCGAAAAATGTAAGAAAAGAAAAATCTCTCTTTGTACTAAACTGGTTTTTCTGTAGTCATAGTCATTAGTTTCTCAATCATAAGTGAGTTTTAATTAGCCGTATTATTTAATATAAGTGATGCGAAAAGTTAAACAAAAATGCTTTTAGATTCTGAATATCACAAAAGAGAAATAATTTGAAAATAAATGTAACAGAGATTTTTTCTTTCTTGTGGTTTTGAGATGTCATTTACCTTACTTCTAGAGTGTTAGTTCAATAGTTATTTCTATGGCAAAATAAAATTTGCTGTGCGTTTTTTTTTTTTTTTTCGTTTTTTCTGTTGTACTTACAGAATTAACCATATAATGATTATATACTGATACTCTAGAGAAAGTAAATTTCTGTTATAATTAAAAGGTTAAGAATGATATAAGTGCTTAAGAATGATATTTTTTATTTTGGAAAGATAGATTTTTTAAAACTTTAAATATGAAATTAACTGAAATAATATAAATTTCAAATAAATAATAATTTAAAACTACTATATTGATATTTCTAATTATAATTTTTCCTTATTTCCGAATAGAAATAAAAAGAAAATGCTTTATAAACATAATGTAATGTAGTTAGATTTGTTCTTCTTTAATGCTCGTTTGGTTGTTAACATTCACAGATATATAAGCGCAAAATAATTTTAACGTAAATGAGATATTTATTGACATGAATTATCTACTCAGCATAATCTCTACTTTAAAAAATGTTCTATCTTTCGTATGTCAAAATTATTGTTTAATGTTTTTTCTCTTTCAAAAAAAGGGGAAAAATTGCCTTTTTAGGTGCGTTCGTAATTATATAAATACGTAGCACCTATATAGTCGTCGTTCAGTCCGTCTGTCTGTCCGTCCGCATATAACAGAACAAAAAATACCCAACCGAATGGTCTGAAATTTTAAATATATAATTGTTGCAAAATTTTGTCGAGTCATTTCAAATTTCATGAAAATCGGATGTATAGTTTAATTACAGGGACATTCAAAATTTTCAGTTACATTACGGCCAATTGGGAAAAAAATTATTGCAAGTGCATTTTAATGATGTTACAGCCTTCCGAATGGTCTGAAATTTTAAATATATAATTTTTGCAAAA
This sequence comes from Maratus speciosus, assembly GCA_963932465.1. Classification (NCBI taxonomy): domain Eukaryota; kingdom Metazoa; phylum Arthropoda; class Arachnida; order Araneae; family Salticidae; genus Maratus; species Maratus speciosus. The sequence goes on from OZ010792.1 coordinate 40,038,503, forward strand.
TTTTGTCGAGTCGTTTCAAATTTCATGAAAATCGGATGAATACTTTAATTACAGGCACAGTCAAAAGTTTTCCGTTACATTACGGCCAATGGGGAAAAAATACTTCAAGTGCGTTTTAATGACGTTACAGCCTTTCGAACAGAATGAAATGCATATTCACTTATGAAGTGCACTAAAATATACATTTAGCACAATATGCGGTTCAAAAAATATTTATAAAACTACACTGTAAAAAAAGCAATGCCAGTTTTCCGGTAGGAATCGGAAAAATAGTTGCCCTTATCATACCGGAATAATTTCCGACCCAGCTTGGCGGAATAAAATCCGTAAAAATAAGGAAATAGTCAGTAAAACGGTATTTTACTGATTTTATTCCGATTTTACGGATTTTATTCCGAGCTCGGTTGGAAATTATTCCGGTACGATAAGGGCAACTATTTTTCCGATTCCTACCGGAAAACTGGCAGCATTTTTTTTACAGTGTAGTTATAGTACGAAAGCAATTCATTTGCAACGTTTGACGAGCAATTTCTAACCACAAGTTTCCGTTATTTTACTACATCTGTTAATATACATCGTAATTTAGTTTTATTAAATCTTTTGTAATGTAGAAATGAAATCTCTAATTGCTGTAGTTAAATGTGGTTGTTTCACAGAAAACGTTCATGAATTACATTAAAACACTGATTTATAATTGCAATTCAAAACAGTTTACGGAAATATAGGGGAAATTATAGAAACCCGATAGTTTCGAAATAAATAGCTCTAAGCTAGAAACCTAAAATTTAAATATAAAGAATTGAAAAAAGTAATAATGTCAGCTATAAAGTCTAAACTTGTTTCTGTCTCTCATTATTTCCAGTTTACAAGTAGGTTTAACTTTATGCAACTAATGCATTTAATACTTCGAATACATGAAGGAGTATTGATCGTTCTAAACTAATAAAATTGCACATAGAAGTTGCTGCATTTAACGTTTTATTGCATCTTCTATTTTTCGAAATATTTTTTTGTAGTATGGTTTATCGAGATTCTCTTTGCCAAATTGGCGCTTAATTACTCTTAAAGAAAAAGAGAGAATTTTGAGAATTAATAAATAAAATGCATGATTTACAAACAATTTTCTTTCTGGTAAGGAAAAAAAATATATTATTAATTCAGTCAGTTGAATATTGAAAAATTATTCCTTTTCGAGATCTTAAAAATATAAAACAAAGTAAAATTCCCCTTTTATGCTGAAGATTTTGGTTTTAGGAGAAAAACGGAGAAAAATCTCCCCACCCCTTGCTTCTAGGCGATCAGATTTCTCCGGCACCCAGTGACGACGTCTTCCTTGCCAGATCTAACAGTGGAAAAATCTGTATCGGGCGTATAAAGAGCAAGCAAATGGAAACGGAAAGCGAAGGGATAAAGACATACCAGGGGGATGGGGAAGGTAAAGCCACTTGCTGCTCGATAATGGGGGGGGGGATGGGGGGAAGGGAGGGGGTTCGATTTCGATTCCAAGATGGCTGCCCGGAAGGATTAAAAGGAGGAGAGGTGGGGGTTGGCAACCCCAACAAACATGGCGTCATACACATTGGACGCAAGCTAGAGCAAAGGTTTCTTCCCTTGGGAGCGACGGTCGCAGTAATTTGGCAGTTCCCATGTGACACGTTATTGAATAAATGGTGTACAGGAAATTTGGTTGTATGTGGTAGGGGCAGGGAATTAGAACAGTTTGGACACAATGAAGCAAAATGGTGAGAGGGTGTTTTTTTTTCCAAGTTTTAAATGAGTTTTTAGAGCAAAATAGACGTTAGGATTAGTAGCAGTAAGGGTGTAAATTAAAAAATGATAAGGAAATGGGAACAATAAGTTACTAAAACGGGGTATGACATGTAAAAGTGAGAAATTGAATAGATCGTATATACACTACAATAATGTTGAATTTTTTGTTGAATTCGCATAGCTACCAAATATTACGAATTTTTGCTCCCACTGTATTTTGATAGTAAAATGTGCCTTATTTAATCTTAGATTTTCTGTGACTAAAAAGGGCAAATTTTACTTTTTAAAAAAATGCAGTAGAAAAAATTTATAATAGTTTGCAGCTATGGATTTGATTGTGGTATTCAAGCAGATTTAACATAGGTTTCTGTCTATTAATAAACTTTTTAAAGTCTCTAAGTTTCCCCAAGTGCTAATTTGTCTCTTTTAACTACGGAATTAATGTCTGCTCTCGCCTTTATCTTATAATCCATCAACTCAAGCACCCGAAGAATTTTGTAATTCAAATTCGACTTATCGACAGATTTTATTTTAATTTTTTTTGTCTTTCGTCATCTTTTATTCTATTCAAATTTCAGTGCATTTTCTTTTTTAATCAAAACAAGATCTCGAAACAGAGCTTGGACTGTTTTATAAAATGGTTTATTTTTAAAACATCTGTTTTTCCTCTAAAACTATTATGTAATGAGTCTGAATTTAAAACAGCACTGAAAAGAAGTTTTGAACTATCATAAATAAGATCACCTATGATCAAAGAAAAACATTTACTTATTTCCTTTATTTTGTTATGGGTTTCATTTACAAAATGATAAACATTTTTGGAACAGTTTGGATTATTTGCGCTTGTGATTTTTCATGGTTCGAGAAGATGGGTCAAATAAGGTAAAAATTAGCATGCATCACCTGGCGATATGCGAGTTGGTTTTCAAAAATGCAAGGCTGAAATTGGAAGACGGTACACCATCCAAGAGGGGGTGGGGGGGTGTCTTTTTATACATAGCATGTTATGTGTGACTGAGTACGGATTAAATATTTCTGAAATAAACTTATTTTTATATAGTGTCTGTATACTTTAAAAACAAACAATTATTTTAAAAAGCTAATGATACATTTTTTTATGTTCCTTGGGAGTATTTTGGAGCTAATATAATTCATTTCATTTCAAACGAAAAATAATGTAACGAAAGATTTTGAATGTCTCTTTTAAAGCTCTATTTCCCTATTCCCTTTAAAAAAATTTATATTCATAATAGAAAAGATGTAAAATTTTTAACTGAATTGAATGTTTTAAGGACAGAAAATTATTTATATTGTGAACTGGCGCAACTTCAAACATACTGCAATATGTAAATAGATAAATTAAAATTTGCTAAATAAACCTTTATTTCTGATATTTTATAACACATTGAAATTATCTTCAAACAAAAATAAATCAGAAAAATGGTAAATATAGATTCTAAATTATATTGAACAATCAAAACTCCTTAGGAAATATATATATATATATATATATATATATATATATATTTAAAGTGAAAAGACATAATAACTCTGTTCATAATTAATTAAAAAAGGATATAAAAATGTAGAAAGTTTAATTAAACAGTTTAAAAGCACATAAAAATAATAAAAAAAATTACATTAAACGTTTCGAACTTATTTAAAGTTCCTCGTCAGTAATGTAAATAAACACAAATTCACGAGAGATGACAAAAAGTTCAACCTGCATTTGAAAGCATGTGACGAGAGATAATAATTAAACAAGGAGGTGGGTATTTGAGCCAGGTTAAAATGGTATATTCAGCTGGTAGTAAACTAGCTTCATTGAGAGGAAATTTAGCTGTACTAGTAAACCCTGCCTCCAGCAAAATTAGAACGTATACAAGAGCCTTATTTTCCTGGAGGCATAGTTTACTAGAAAGGCCAAATTTCCTCTCAATGAAGCTAGTTAACCACCTGCTGAATATACTATTTTAACCTGACTCAAATACCCACCTCCGTGTTTAATTATTATTTTTGGTCCACATGCTCTCAGCTGCAAGTTGAAGTTTTTGTCGTCTGTCGGGGATTTGTGTTTATTTACTTTACTGACGAGGAAATTTAAATAAGTTCGAAAAGTTTAATGTTAAGGTTTTTAATTATTTTATGTGCTTTTGGACTGCTTAATTAAATTTTCTGTATTTTTGTATTTGTTATATATATATATATATATATACATTGTTTCTTTATCCCGTCAAGGAGCAGCTTTAAATAAATATATATCTACCGATGCTCCTTTCACAATTTCTTTTAATCTAATACATTATAAGTATTACTTTTCCATTTATTATAAAACATTAAGAAAACTATAATAACAAAAATCTTTTTCCAACTGTCGACTAAAAATCGATTTTTTCCTGCAAAAATTGAAAGATCTTATGTAATGCAATACACCGGGTTGCGATTCAACTAGGTGTTTTTCTTTTTGTAAAAATCATGGTTATGTGAAACTTTAAGATGCTGCAAACTTTGTTTTGGGTTTTTTCTCCCTTTTACCCATATCTTTTATTTTCTGGATCTTTTCCATTGTAAGCCATCAGTACAATAAGAAGAAAAGAAAAAAAATATATATATAGAGAGAGAGAATTGGCTCAAGCCAATTCTCTCTCTCTCAAATCTACTTTTATATAATATAATTCAATTGTCCGCTTTCCGATTTACATTTAAAAAAATGTATTACACGAAAAAAAAAAATACATTTTAAAATTTGATCTGAAATAAAATCTTGAATGTAATATAAAAAATTATCTCCGTGACTTTACTTTAAAAATGACTCGGAGTAATAGGTCCATGAAAACTAATTTTACTGCCTTTTAAAATGATTTTGTGCGATAAACATTTTTGAAAATAGCTGTGAGCTAAGATGAGAGAGAGGAGAAATCAATTTTCCAAAAGACGGTGAAGAAATTTACTATCAGTCTAAGACGCTAAGTAAATAACTTTATGTGAAGGCACTTTAAAAGTTCAATATTTTGAGACTTTGATTACATTTTTGATGGTTTTCTATGAAGGTTCCTCGGTTCTGATTCACGGAAAATTGATATAAATTACAGGCGCACCCTTCTGCAAAGAGTAATTTTTATGAAGTGGGTTGCAAGGTGTATATATGAAGAGAAATAATAATGATAAAAAAGTTATTAGCTTATTTTTATCAAGAAGTCAGGTGTTGGCGAAAGAGAATTTCATAAAAGTTAACATGTCTGAAAAGGCTAGTTCGAAATTGATAATAAATTTATTGCAAAACTAATTTTTTAATAGACTTAGTTAATCTTCCTTTTTATGCTTTTGAATTTAATTTTCGATTGAAATCTCTTAGTTTTAATTTTTTTAAACGAAGAATTTAAAAATAAATATATATATATTTTTCAAATGGCACTGTAATAAAATATATTCTTTTCGAAATTGAGGTTAAATAATTTGAGTAATGTGTTTACTTGAATATTACTAGCAAGGTAAATAAAATGTTTTTGTTATATATATATATATATATATATATATATATATATATATATATATATATAACTAGTTTAAAATATTTATGAATTTTTTAAAGTAAATATTGATTGTAATTGAATAGACATATGGAAGAAGGGCCTATGTTACAAATTTTAGAAATTTGATTGTTCTGTTAGAAAAGAGCCTATGCAGACTGCTTGATGATAGTGTTAAAAAGTTCAATTTCATAATATACAAGTTTGTTTACTTTAAATGAAAAATTAAAACAATAACCCTTTCGCAACTGGCGTCCTTCATCAAAAACATACTTTAGTCTTTTACATTCTTTTTTTTAAGACAAAATTTAATTTCAAAGAATTTTACAAATTTCGTGTACATTTTCAATCATTTCCCTACCAAAAGTATACAAGTATTTAAAAACCAAACCAACAGATTTGAACAGAGAAATTTTTTTGAAGCGAAATTTCATCGAGAAATTTTTTAATCAAGATGGATGATCTCGTTGAAGTAAGCTTTTTTTAAAATCCTCTAATTTTAATATAATTTAATATCTGAAGCAGCTAAATATCTTTTAAATTTTGTTAGATAAACTAGAAACCTTGATTTAAACTTATTGTGATAGTTCTAAGTAATTATATTTTTCTTAAAACGCGTTTTCATCACATTTGAACATTCTGAAACAACAACAACAAAATATTCTCAGGAATTTTTTATTAGATGATTTTTTAGCTTATTGGGAGCCTTATTAGCAATGTGTGAAAATTTAATAATTGTTATTCCAGTTTGTTAAATGTTGGTAGTGAAAGGTGTAAACTAGGAAATACAGGGTCATCGAAAAATAATGCCTAGATTAAAAAAAAAAAAAAAAATCATAACATCGAAACCTTTTATGTTAAATGAGTAATTCTTTCACTACACGATAACTGGTGAACGCAAGTTTGGTTTTACTTCACCAGAATTCGTTTGCCTGCCTGTGTTATGCGTGAACCGCGCAACAAAAAGCACAGTGCGTGATTTGGTATGCGGTTTATTTCATGAAAAAGATATTGGACCTTTCTTTTTCGAAGAAAACACCATGTACTGAGCAGCTGCAGTCTGGCGCGTCGGCTGACCTTGACGACTGCGCAACTAATCCGCGCATAACACAGACATGCAAACGAATTCTGGTGAACTAAAACCAAACTTGCGTTCACCAGTTATCGTGTAGTGAAATAATTACTCATTTAACACAAAAGGTTTCGATGTTAGGATTTTTTTTAAATCTGGGCATTATTTTTCAATGACCCTATGTATATTATTACTTTCCTTGCCTATACCTATAACTAGTTTTTATTACTTGTCCCATGCTCAACTTGTATACAAAAGTGGAGGTTTATTAACACCGGAAGAAGCATGCTGTCATACCCATGGAGTGGGTAAAAAGAGTGAGTGGCCCTTAGTCAATGATGTTTTTTGAATGAAAGCGAGAATTCTCGTTTCCCGTCGTGAATGTGTTAAGAAACATGTCTTTATTTTTTTAAGTGTATGCAATTTTAGTTAAGAAAAGTACTATTTTGAAATATTATGCATGTTTAAATGTATATATAATATATATTATATGTATAATAACTACAGAAATACTGAATACAGAAATTAAGCCGATGAAAGTTGAAACGGATTGATCTCTATAATTTTCCTCTTAAAGGTCAATTTTAATAATTTTTCAATTTTCATTCAATATTCAATTCAATAATTTCATTTTATTAATAATCCAATTCAATAATTCAATTTTAATTCATTCAATAATTCAATATCCACTTCGAAGGAGTGAATATTCACTCTGTCGCAAAGTCAAAATATACCCAACCTCTTTAGAGTGACTATTCATTCTAAGCAAAAGTGGAACTCTCTGAAAAATTGAATACTCCCTCCTGGAAGTGAATATTCACTTTAAACAGGTGTGAATAATCACTCTTTCAGAGGAGTGACTATTCACTGTTGCAAAAGGAGAGCGTATTTTCACTCCTGGCAGGAATGAATTGCCACCCTTTCATAGAAGTTAATGTTTAACCTTTTTCTGGGATTGAATTCGTTTTTAACCATTTGGAAAAATGGTTATTGCCCTCTGTCAGGGTAGGAAATCAAAAGCATGTCTGAATCCGCATTTTATTCGTTTTCTGATTGATCTATACAGTAACCTGTATTTTCCCTTTACTTTCAACAGAGATGGATACTTCTGTTGCCACTATGACAAAATAATAATAATAATAATAATTCAGAAACAAATTGAGATACAGCTTTCAAACAAATTGCATTTAAAACTGCATTTTTTTTTTTTTACGACGGTGTAAAAAATAATAATGTGGGATGTTTAGAAGTTTAAGAATGAAATTTCATTTAAAATTGGTCCAGGAATATTAATGTTTAATCCATGGCGTACGTAATGAATGACCAGCTCCGTCGAAGTTTAAAAATTTACAGTACCGAAAAATGCAATTTATGGCGTACGTAATGTATGATCAACTCCGTGCGATTTTTATGTCTTAAATTTTAGTCTTTGAAAAAATCATTTTCCAAATGGTCGTTTTAATTTGTTAAATTGCAATTTTTTTTTTTTTTTTTTAAGTTTCTTTTATGTGCATTTTAAAAGAATAGAGCATGCAATGAAAATAGACACAAGCGTGGTAAAGATTGGAATAAAATACTTTATTGGCAATATTTCTTTAATTCATAGTTTGTAACACTAACTAAACTTTTAAGGAAAACTTCGATTAAAGTTACATATGAAGTAAATTAGATTAACTGACAGAAATAAATTAAAATATTTTATTCCATCTTACGTTATATTTGGTTTCATTGCATTGCCCTATAAAGCTATGATAAGTTTTTAAATGCCCGCAAGGGCATGTAATTAATAACCAAAATCTTAATCAGTTAATATTATTTCGTTCTTTTCAGATACCCATTTTGCGGACAAACATGATAAATTAGAAGTTTATTTTGTTACATTTGCATGAATAAATTCAATTACGCAGCTGAAAATGTTTAATGAAGCATTTGCATTAATTAGCAAACCGATATTCCGGGGAGAGGAAACTTATCAATACACTATAAAATAAACTCGGAAATGTTTCGGAAAATCAGTGGTAGTAAAATAAACTTTGTTTTTCTAAATGATTGTTTAAATCTCGAGAATCTATCGGTTTTTGAGGTTTTAATGTTAAAGAATGCTTTTCAAAATCATGGCTAACTCAGAAGAGATTATTGTACATTTTCGTTATTGGTTGTATTATATTTTGTTAGATTAAGATTGTATTATATTTTCGTAGATTTGATAATCGGATTTTCCCCCCGACTTTAAGCTAAGGCGAAAATCCAACTTGGCGATGAATTTCAGAAACGATGTTTTGGCACGGTTTCGAATAAAATCATGAACTCGGGCTGCGGACTACAGGCACATCTGTTTCATAATTTTGATCTTTTTTGTATTTCAGTCTGTCGTGGGCCCATGATAAAAGAAAAAAAAATTATCTTAAAATCTATCTAGGAGAATTGTGGAATTACAAATCAACAATTTTCAGAGGGAATAAACAACCTCGAACGAACACAGTGTTCTTGAAAATAAATAAAAAAAAGTAGACACATGAAAATAAATGCATATAAAAGTAAGATGCGACCGCTTTATTTCACTTCGCTTCAATCTTTGGGCGACGATTCTGGCTTAGGAATTCATCACATATATGTACAAATCTCGACGGATTTGGACATTTGGAAAAAAAATAATAATAATAGAAGATGGAATACACATCCTATTTATCAGCTCTAATAAACAAATGCTCTAGTTCCTAGCCAAAACACAAAAAGCACATTTTGCTTCCTTAGTTGCTACTCAATCTTAAAATATTTTTCTCGCCCTCCATCACACAACACCTAAGCTGATATATCACGGATTCCAGCCAGAATTCCATTTGAACTGATCCTTTACGATCAAAATAACATTGTGCACGTCTTCCAGAAAAAAAAGAAGAAATATTCATTTTCGAACTCCCTTTTTCTTTTTTTAGAACAGATTCTCTATGTTCAATCGAATCAGAAACGACACACCTGACAACAAGGCTCTCCCTTTCTCTTAGGCTTATACCAGGGCCGCCACCACCCCCTTCGATTAAACAGAATGCGTGCTGGCAAAACCCTCTAAGGGAGGATCTTCATATTTTTTTTTTCTGTTCTGTTCGAAAGCGCCACCTCCTACTCTTCCCCCGAAACCTATCTTCCGAAGGGCGGTCGTAATGGCAGGGGCTTATCTAGGATTTTGAGAAGAGGGGGAAACGGGCAAATCCCTTATAATAAAAATAACGGATATATCTATATTTTGAGGGGGAGACACGCAGCCGGAGATGGTATGAGAGAGGGGGGGGGAGGGGGACTACAAATGCGTTCGACTCATGGAGAACACGTTAGTGGTGTCACTAACTTGCAAGACTGAGCTGACGCTGCTTGACACGCTTCGCAATTTATCTCACGTGACACTGGACAGTGCGATGCATTACAGAATTCTCCAAGGAATAATGAGAAAATTGCTGCCAACAATAAGAGGAGAAATTTTGTTTTGAAAATGGCCCTTGGAATAAACATTTATTTGATTCAGTTTTTAATAGTCAATGCCTAACATCAAAATAAAAAAAAAAGATGCGAATTTTTCTTAGCTGAATATATGAAAAAGAAAAAAAAAAGATTTATCGACAAAAACTGCATTGGACTGTGATACATGATTAAAATGAATTCTCCTTTCATGTTTTTTCTTCTGCATTTTTAAAAAACTATTAGTTATTATAATTAAAGCTAATACAAAGTTTTATTTTATTTTATTATTTTCTCTGGAACGATAGTATAATCCGTATTATCCAAGTAGCAAGGCGCATCATTTTTAGCAACCGAAAAATAAAAATAAAAGAGAGAGACGAGTAAAACAATGGTAAAAGATAGAAACTATTTTACGATAGTTTAAAATTGCTATGTGACTATATTTTTAACACATTTAACTAAAAGTTTCTTCATTTTTCTATTCCAAAAATGATTATTTCTACTCATTTTTCTTTCTTGCTACAAAATAAAAGTATTCACGCTTTTAACTCCACCTCTACTCATAATATTCATATTTTGTTTGAAGTAAATATCTTTTTATAAAACCTCTATTATCTTGTTGAAACTCATATCCCATGGAAAGTATTGATTAACCTATTGCAAATGAAAAATTATCAACAATAAAAAAAGAAAAGTTGATCTTAATTTTTTTTTTCTAGTGAAAAATAAGGACTTTTTTTACGCCCGTGACACTGCATCAGTATTACGCATTCCATAATACTATGCAAAGCTGTGTTACTGTTAACAGATAATCCAACCCAGGATACACGGAATAAAGTTGCACAAAATGTATACTATCCGCGGTATACAGAAACTCTAACAGATTTTTTACATTCAATATATTTTCTGAGATTGACCAACAACAACTACAACAAAAGCATTTTTGGTACTTTCGTATTATCCGTATGCCAGAGGTATATCGCGAAATATTTCACTATTTATAGTAACCATTAAGATCCTGATTATTTCATTGATTAAGAGCGTAATTCGATTATATATTTATTAAATTCATGTTTTATTTATTTATTTGTGAAGTTTTAATTTCGTTTGAAAATTCAATTATACATATTACACGCGGAAACAAACAAAAAAAAAATGCTGAAATTTTTATACTATTTATTATTTTATTATTATTATTTTATAATTTTATTATTAAAAAAAAAATCTAAATTGAGGCACATATTTCGAGTAAATTGCATTTGAAAGTACGAGGGTAAGTCAGTAAGTAAATCACAAACTGATGTGAGAGGTCGGAAATTAGTAGTAAATTGTTTCCAAATAGATGGCAGCATAATCCAAATGTAAGATGTTAATTTCTAATTTATGAGACATCAGTTGTACAAGATAAGCAGGGTCGTTCAAAAGTTGTTGACCAAGAGCGAAATGGCCATCCAGTTGAGAATGTTTAAGAAGGAGTTGAGGCGTCTTGAGTTGAAGAATCAGCGCGGAAGGTTTAGGAAATGGTTAGATTTGACATGCGAACCACAATCCACAATAGACAGCATAGCAACCATTTCCTCAACCTTCCGCACAGATTCTTCTGTCGCAATCTCAACTGGACGACAACTTCGCTCTTCGTCAACAACTTTTGAACGATCCTGCTCATCTTGTACAACTGCTGTCTCATAAATTCGAAATTAAAATCTTGTAGTTGGATTATGCTATTGCCATATTTGGAAACAATTTACTATACTAATTTCCGACCTCTCATATCAGTTTGTGAGTTACTTACTGACTTACCCTCGGATATTTCTTTTTCTATTCGGTAAAGTAAAAATTGAAACTGTGCGATGTTTAAATGTAGCAAAAACAAAATTGATTGTTCAGTTTGTTGCCATCGTCAATATGGCGTCAGTGTTACCCACGGATATGTTTTTGTTTTATAATATGCAGTGAAACCTCTCTGTAAGGGCCACCTGTCGTTCCATTGAAAAGGGGCCGTTCAAATATCCCGTAAGCACCTAAGAGGGGGGGGGGGTTAGCGATTTGCTTATTTTTGCTGACAAGGGGGAGGGGGGTGTTTGAATGATGCTTACGTAAGACATTTTCAAAATATCTTAACTTGTAAAAGAAAAAAAACACTATTAAAAATTTCAAATTGAAAAAAAGAAATAGCAAAAAAATATTAAACTTGAAGTTCTCATGTCAGCTATTTTAATCGCACACGGAAAACATAAACGGTCATTTTTATGTAGAGGTGACTGTTCATGTTTAATGCATGAGGGCTTATTATCTCTGAGAACTTACTACTATTTCCAATTATGAGAATAGAATAGAATTGAATTGAATGGACCGATGTGATATGTTGTACTGTGACAATACGAGTTTTCCGGAAAAGTTTCCAAAACGTAAGTAAAATTCCATCTTCTTTGTTTCCACCCCTCCTCCTCCTCTGTTAAGTGATTGAACCCCATAATCATAGTGACCGACTGCTCTGCTGTCTGGTATCTCGTGAGTTTTGAAAACATCTCAGTACTGTAGTGTAGTGGTGTTTAAAATAAATGAAAAAGGAATTTATTGATTTCGAGAAACCTTGTATAATTTTTTTTTTTGAAAGCTTCAAAAAGTCTGCATCAGATAAACCTTCGAAGGATATCTAATGTAAAACTAATGATGTGTGGCCGCAGTACAAAATGTCTTCTAAAACTGACAAAGAGTTAGAGGTATTGGTGCTAAAAAGAATTGAGGACGAACTGCGTAAGGCAACCAAAAATAAACCAGCCTTTCTTGATTATTTTATAAAGGTAATTATAATCAATTTATTCTTAAAAATTTTAAATATATTTTATCATAACTTTAAGTTTACATAATTACTTGTAAAAATTGGAAAAAGATAGATAAGATAAAATGACCGTGTAGCCTTGGCAAAACATGGTCAGTATGGCAATAAATAAAGACCAAGAAAATGTCAAAAAACGAGTTATTACTTTTTAAATATGGCGTAGCCAAGCTAAACCTTATTTTTTTCTTTTCAAATAACTCGAAAATCAATGCATTCATGAGGGAAAAAATTAAAAATTATGTAAGTTTTGTAGCAGATATTCTTCTAACTGTTTTCCAATTTTGTAGCTTTCTAAAAATGAAATGTAATCCGATGGAATTGAAAACAATGATGCATCTTATATTTCTATGAATGTCAAGTCTCATTTTTAAGTACTTTTCCGTTAGATGAACTCAATTGTTGCCAAGCGTATTAGTTGGCGTGAAATTAAATTCACGTAAACGTGAAATATTTGGATGAAAATTAAGGATTAAGGAAAAGTGGAGCATTTAAAAATATAATAGTATTTGAAAATACATTTTTATGAACTCTTTTATTATAAATATTTATTTTTAAATCATAACTTTGTAATAAATAACTTCAATTAGAAAAATGATAAATTAAGTTTTATTATGAGATTTCCCAGTAGCAAGAGATATCGGCTAAATTTCGGCCTAATACCAGAATTGTCTGCAAATGATGAGTAGTCGAATGAAGAGCTTCACATAATATCGTCTGAACAAAATCTAGCGATTTATCTAGACAATGTCGTGGGAAAACGTCGGCAGGAAATTGTATTATTACTACAAGTCAATTAATCGGGCTTTATTCGTATGCATGTAATCGGCCGGCAATCGGAAAGTAATGAAAAATGAACCTTTTTACTGAGGTGTTATTGTTTGTTTCCGCTGTATAGATACCCCCTGCAGTGATGATAGGGGATGTGTGTCACGTGAATAAACTGCCCAATGCCCTACAATATCTTATCTCCCTCCCGCTCAAAATGCGTTTTCGCGTTTCAAAGACATCATTTCTAAATGGACAATCGAAGGACTATAAGGGAAAAAAATACTTTCCAAGAAATGTTCTTTGGTGAGAATATATTATTATTTACAAATCAGTGAACTTAAATCTCTTAAAAACTTACAGATAGCCGGGCAATTAGTGTAAGAGTAAACTAACAATTTAAAAGCGTTTATTTGTTCTTTATTTCTTTTTTTCAATAATAACGTATAGACATTTATACTTAAAATTATACTTAATAAAATGATTAGAGATATTTGCTGTTTTGTTGATTTAGATAACTAAATTAAAAATTATAAGATCTGAAATTTAGATTATATCAGATAATATATGAAATTTAGACTATTACAACAACAAACTATTTGCTCTAAATGTATTTTCTTAGTTATGAAGTTGAAATTTTTGATATAAAAATTAATTTATTTAGAAATACTTCAGGTAAAATTATTGTATAAATTATAATGAAGTTGATCATCTTTTTTCCCCCAAAAAAGTAAAAAAAAAATTAATTTTATACCTTTTAAAAGTTTTAAAAAATGTCTGAACATTTTTCTTAATTAAAATTATTATTAGATAAATAAATTGAAAATTATAAGATCTAAAATTTAGATTATATCAGAAATTTAGACTATTACAACAACAAACTATTTCTTCTGAATGTATTTCCTTAGTTATGAATTAGATTAGAATTTCTTAATTATGAATTAGAAATTTCTGATTTAAAAATTAATTTATTTAGAAATAGTTCAGATAATGTTATTGTATAAATTATAAAGAAGTTGATCATCCTTTTTCCCCCTAAATAGTGAGAAATTTAATTTTATACATTTAAAAAGTTAAAAAAAGATGACTGGACATTTTTTTTATTAAAATAATTATTAGATTAATAAATTGAAAATTATAAGATATGAAATTTAGTTTATATCAGGATAATATCTGAAATTTAAACTATTACAACAACAAACTATTTGCTCTAAATGATTGTTTCTTACTTGTGAATTAGAAATTTCTGATTTAAAAATTAATTTATTTAAAAATAATTCAGATAATGTATTGTATAAATTATAAATAAGTTTATTATCTTTTTTTTTTCCAAATAGTGATAAATTTAATTTTATACCTTTTAAAAAGTTAAAACAATGACTAAACAATTTTTTTAATTAAAATAATTATTGGATAAATAAATTGAAAATTATAAGATGTGAAATTTAAATTATATCAGGATAATATCTGAAATTTAGACTATTACAGCAGCAAAATATTTGCTCTAAATGTATTTTCTTAGTTAGTAATTAGAAATTTCTGATTAAAAATTTAATTTATTTGGGGAAAAAAATCAGATAATGTTATTGTATAAATTATAAAGAAGTTGAACTTCTTTTTTTTTCTCCAGATAGTGATATATTTCATTTTATAGCTTTTAAAAGTAAAAAAAAAAAAAAAAAAAAAAAAAAAAAAAAAAAAAAAAGACTGAAATTTTCTTTAAATTAAAATAATTATTTAGATATTGAAAAAAAGAAATTTTATCCATACATAACCAAAATTTAATGAGACACTTTAAATGATGGAATTTTCACAGCTAGGACGCAATGCTAAATGAGAATATTTTACATTGTAAGATGCAAAAATCATTAAATTAAAATGTATCAAAGTTCGTTTTAATTCAAACAATAAATATTGTTAGACGGAAATATTTTCCGCTATAAAATACAAATATGTTTTCATATCGAGGGCGTAATTAATTAAAAGGTAAGAAATTTTGTTTAATTTAAATTCTAAATATTGCTGATCTTGGTATGAATATTACAGTTAATT
Source organism: Maratus speciosus (assembly GCA_963932465.1). Classification (NCBI taxonomy): domain Eukaryota; kingdom Metazoa; phylum Arthropoda; class Arachnida; order Araneae; family Salticidae; genus Maratus; species Maratus speciosus. The sequence goes on from OZ010792.1 coordinate 40,053,990, forward strand.
ATTCTTTGTAAGATACAATAATATTTGTATATCAACAGTGTGAGTCACTTATAAGCAAGAACATAATTTTTAAATTAAATGTAATTTTATTTGTATCTTACAATAGAAAATTAATAGTAATTTTAATTGTAAAATTATTTAACAGCAATATTTTGACTTTAAACAAAACAAGATTTATTACATTTCAATTAGTTACATCCTCGATATGGAAATATTTTTGCATCTTATAGGGGAAAATGTTCCCAATTAACAATATTTATTTTTTGAATTAAAACGAATTGTTTTACATTGTAAATACCATTTTTGCATCGTACAAATTCTTCCATTAGATATGATTAGCTAATCGGCAAAAGATCATATGATATTGAAATGTACTCGGTAAAAGATTACCAAATGACCAAATTATCGAAAAGTAATACGCAAAGGCTTCAAAACAGACACAATTGTAGTCGGGAGGCGATGCTCGAAGGGTGATTTGCCTTGCGGACAAGAAGTCATATCTGCCGACCCCAGAAAATGAGATCGCTAGGACGAAATATAGTCGAGTTAGGACTTTCAGTGGAAGTTCGGCCAAGGATTATTTGCTGTTTGAGTTACGATTAAAGGTACTTTTCCGTTATACGGACACCATTGTCGCCAAGCGCAATAGTTGAAATAATAGCGTAAAAATTGATAATAGAGTAATAGCGTAATAATTTGCGTAATAGCGTAAATAATATGCGTATAATATCGTAATAATAGCGTAATAGTGTAAATAATAGCCTAATAGCGTAATAGTTGAAATAATTGGCCCATTAACATTACATTTTGGCATGGTGTACGTATAACGGAAAAGTACCCGATTAGATAATGACATTAAAAAAATTGATTAACGTTTGAATGAATTGATGGAAAAAATTGATTAACGTTAAAAGTGTCTACTAAAGTTGATAGCGTTAAACCAAAATCAAAAGAAATTTCTACTTATGGACAAGAGGAAGAAAATAAAGAGAAAGAACAGGATTCTCAAATTGATACTAAGCATAAAACCCCATCTCAGATGGCTTTTGAAAAAAAAATTTCAGAACTGGAAAAAAGTTTCAATGCCTTGTATGCTGCCAAGGACTCCATGTCAAGTTCTCAAATTCAAAAACAGATAAATCAGGTTTCCAGCGATCTAAAAAAAGAAAAACAATCTTTAAAAAGATAACGACAAAATGCTGAATACCAAAGAAAACATCGAACCACCAAACGAACAAAGTTTGAAGAAATCTGCCATGATAATTCTGACAGATATATATATAAAAAAAATTATCTTTGAGGGAATCAGTAGAAAGACCAAATGTAGATCAACCATTATTGCTTAAGGCAATAGCAGACATAAGCTATTATTGGAAGTGCTGCAGATTCAAAAAGAAGCGAGTCCATACGAAGTGTCAAAACTCTCGATGACTTGACTGCAGAACTGAAAAAAGTTGGTTTTGCAATAAGCAGGAGTGGAGCATATCTTTGTTTGCTTCCAAAAAATTCCTCAACCATCGAGGGTCGAAGACATGTCACCACAGTGCCAGTAAAAATTTCTGGGGATCAGGCTGACTATCTCCGATATTTAGAAACTTGAGCTTCAATTCTTGGATCCATGCAAGTGCATTTTCTTTCACAGCCTGACAAAGCACGTGTACCTTTGGGAATTACAGCAGCCAATAAACAGGCTCCGATACTGATGCATATGGAGTATCGTGTATCCTTACCCGACCACGACTGGGTCATTGCTGAACACCACAAACGTATCCCATCTGTTTATGCTGGTATTGTGATTGCTCCCAAAATGGCAGGTCAAAGTAAAACCATATGTTATTCTGGTCCATCGTTTATAGCTATAAGAAGTGGGAAACACAGTTCTTCCACAACAAATACTCATGCACAGGATTTTGAAACTCTATTAACACTCAAAGACTTTGAAAAATTAGTGAAAACAGAAGAGGGTTTCATCAAACCTGTAATTATAGTTACGGTTGATGGAGGTCCAGATGAGAATGCCCGCTACCAGAAAGTTATATCGTATACTATTAACCATTTCAAAAAGCATGATTTAGATGCAATTTTCATAGCGTGCAATGCTCCTGGAAGATGTGCATATAATCGAGTAGAAAGGCGAATGGCACCACTCAGTCGAGAACTGTCTGGTCTTATACTCCTTCATAACCATTATGTTTCCTATCCCGATGAGAAGGGTCATGCTATTGATGAAAAAATGGAGCAAAATAACTTTGCATATGCTGGTAAAACTCTCGCAAAAATCTGGAACTCATTAAACATTGACGGTTATCCTGTTACTGCCACATTCAGACTCTCTTGGTTATGACTTGGATTGGCATTCGAAGCACGAACAAGAAAGTCAATACTTGCTGCAAATTATAAAATGCGAAGAAAAGAATTGTTGCTCTCTTGCACGTAGAGGATTATTTCGTATATTAAAAGGATGATTCATTCCTCCTCCAATTAAAATGATACAATCTTCAAATGACATCAAATGACATCATTGACTTCAAATGACTTCAAATGACATCATTACAACTGAGGAGGGAAATTTATAGATTTAAGTCTATACCTGTCCTTAAATCTAAATATTACAGCAAATGGATTTTCAAAGATGATGCCGTATGACTATTTTTGTTCTTACATAAAATCGCAATTATCCGCAAGAACTTGCGGAAGTTGTAGCCAATATAATGCATCTCAGAAGTCAGCAAACAGGCACAAAAAAAAAAAAAAAAAAAAAAAAAATCAACGAAGTGAAAAAAGCGAGAAGGCCTGCCTTATACGACCATTGAGAATTGCTGCTCGTCGAGCAAATGAACTTATGTGAGTCGTAAAATTCATGGAAGATGTTGAGTGGATCAATGAAGATGAAGTTGATCAAGATTGCATCCGAAAATAAAGCGATGAAGATAATCAAGTAAAACTGGAAACCAATATCATAACAGATATGGAAAAATGGCTTGAGCAGCCGTGGTCAGCATCGGAATAGATATGGGCATATTCGAATAATTTTACAAATGGCTAAGTTCTTCTAAAATTATGATCTAAGAAATTTTCTTAAATAGAATTGTAAGGAAATAAAACAAGCATTTTTTTAAAAGTCGAGTAGAGTTTTTTTAATTTGAATTAAGTCCTAATTTTTTTAATTAAGTTATTACTGTTAAAAAGAGTGATGGGGGGGGGGGGGTTGCGATTTGCTTATTTTTGTTGACAAGGGTGGAGAGGGGGGTCAAAAATTGCCCAAAACATGCTTACGTAATATTTAAACAGCCCCAAATTGGCCCTTGAATAGGGGTGACCGAATTTTTCATTTATCTTTCTTTTAATCAAGCTATTTTTAAAATCTAGATATTCTTTCAGTAAGTTCTCTTTGTTTTCAACGACAATTTTTATTTGATTCTTGCTGCAATTAAACTGTGAAACCAATTTTCCTGCAAATGTCCCTTAATCATGACAATTAAGAACTTTGATTTTGTCATTTCAAATTCAAATGTATTCTGCGACTTGATTTAGGTGTCATAATTTTAAATTTCACGTAAGCCTGAGCATAAAATTTCTAGTGTAAAAATTGTGCTTCAATATGTATTCACTGTTTTAGTAAATGTGTTTTTCCTAGATAACCTGTTATCTTTTGTGTGCCCACAACAAAGGGTCAAGTTTCTCCTCCAACTCAAGCCCTACAGGTTGAAAGGTCAAACAAAGTGTGAGGAATACATGTTTGTCTCACTTGTGGTCCTTCATCGTGATACTAAATCTTCCCTATCTCCCCCCTGCCTTCTTTATTGCAAGTGTAGTTGTTTACTGAACTCTTATCTTTTAGTTCAGGAATTCAATACACCTGTTTAGGATTTAAGGCACATGTGAAAAAATGGCCTTTATGAGGATTAGCTGCGGCCCCTAATAGGAGTAAATTTAACATTATGTCTATAGGAAAAATTTTCGTTCCTAAAAATATTGGCCCTTAATAGAGGTGGCTCTTGAATAGGGGTGGCCTTTAAATGAAGTTTCACTGTATATTATATTTATTTATATTCTAGCCCCCTTTAGTTTTCAATTCTAAGTTAAAGCAGTTTGACATGGCTTGCACAGCCTATTTACTTACACAATGACAGGTATAACTATATTTATTGTTAATAAATGTGAAAATGACAATATACTAAAGCAGATTTAGCTTTTTTTTAAAGTCAAGCTGTACTATTTAACCGAACATAAATATTAATCAGATTAAATTATGGGAATATGTTTAATTTTTGGTTAGCTTAAGAACAAAATATATATTATACTAGCAATGCAACCCTAGATTGATGCTAATCAGTAATTTCTTTGCGAGCAAGCTGCATCTTAATTTTTATCACAGACCGACAAGAGAAAGAATCTATTAAACAGAGATACTAAGCAATATGAAATATTATCACAAAACTAAATGAATCTCTCGCCCGTATAGATTTCTGTATTATATTAAAACAAGGATTTTAAAATCTATATATATGTAAATCTTAAATAAAATCTACATTAATTCTTTTTCCAAATGTGGCAAAATTGCATCTTTATAGTAGTGATAAATGAAGTCAGAATTACATGCAATTGCATATGCATTTGTATATTTTGGCTATATTGTTCATAAAAGCATGATGCATAAAACTTTTGGATATGTCATTAAAAGTGCATATACAGTGAAACTTCTCTAAGGAGACCATCCATTAGACCATAAAAATCGGTCTTTCAGAGAGGTGGTCTGTAAATAGAGGTGATGGGTAAAGCAAAGTTTCATGAAATACATACTACAAAAAAAAAAAAAAAAAAAAAAAAAAAAAAAAAAAAAATGTTGAATTAGTTGTATTTTATGTCTATGCAGCTTTAAAGAAGGAATTAATTGTAGTTTGTTTTGATTTTAACAATTTTCATTAGCAATTTTTGTTTCTAAACAGTCATTGATCTCTTTAAACAAATTATTTATTTTAGTATCATCTCTGACAGGTCTCGAACTTCCTATAAATCTATTGATTTCAACAAGTGTTTCTTGACATGAAATAGCACTTTTAATTTGTGGAAGCTCGTCGTCTGAATCAGAACGAGAACAGGTGAGGTTGATTTCGCCAGGTCTGAGGAAGTAGACTTAGCTGAACGTGTTTTCTCGGAGAGAAGTGGAATTTCTAAATTCACCCATGCAAAGGAAAGTAATGCTACTCTTCGACTGAAAAGTTGAAAAGTGGTCTTTAAGAGAGGGAGACGGGAAATAGTGGTCCTTTAATGGGGGAAAATTAACATTGAGCCTATAGCTCAAAATTATAGACTAGAAATAAAAGATTTTTATGAGAGTTGGTCTCCTTAGAGAGGTGGTCTTTCAGGGAGGTTTCACTGCATTTCGTTATTTATATTATTTTTAAAATGAAAGTTGGTTGGTTGTTGGTTGTATTTATGACGGCCAATTATCTGCACGAGGGATATAGGCCCAGGGGGGGAGTGTCTTTCGTGGGGATCTTTCTAAGGGAACCTAACCCGTATTAACGCTTGGAAATCCAAGGTTCGAAGAAAACCACGAAAACTCCGAACGATTAGGCCGACGGGCGCGATTGGGATCTAACCCAGCACCTCCCGTCTACCAGCTTCGAGAGCAGAATCTCTCAGCCACTGGTGGGGCTTTAAAATAAAAGCTTAAAAGTTACATTAAAATCTAGATAATAATTAACTGAAAAATTCTTTTTCTTATGAAATGGCTAATGGCCTGAAAGGGCCATTAAACTCACTATCTAATGTTTATCTGTTAAATATTATACTAGATCTAAGCCATTTATTTAATTCTAGGTGACTCGGCCGGCGTTGCTTGGGCCCGTCAAAAAGTAGCATAATTAGTGAAAAAAAAAAAAAAATCGCTGTACCAATTCCGAATAGACTTCATTGAAAAGAGAGTAGAAAAAAAAAAAAAAAAAAATGCGTCATTGAAGTAGAAGATTAGAACCGGGTTCATTTTACTAATGTGGAAAAGTCGCAGCGAATAGGGAAAAAGCACTAAAATATCAAAAATTGCAGAGGACAAAAATTACTATGAGCTAAAAGATTAAAACTAGATTTCTTCCATGAATGTCGAAAAATCTCCGCGGAAAACTAAAAAAAAAAAAAAAAAAAAAAAAAAAAAAAACCCGCTAAAAATGACTGTTGTAACAAATATTTAAAGATTGCTACACTAGATGGCAGCACACGACAGTCCCTAATTTTAGCAGGCTGCCAAATAGATTTCTCCCATGATTCAATTGCGATACTTTTACGCAGAGTGTTTTGAGACGCACAATGTATAGGTTGCGAAATGCAGACTGTCTTGCTTGTTTTTTCCCCGGAGTTTTATATATATGAGAGGCGGGGAATGATGAAATGTTTTTGAATCAGCGGATTTTTTCTGAAGTTCCTAACGTCTGTACATATGTATTATAATTGTACACAATCGTGTTAAATGGCATATCCTTGTATCTTTTATATGATCTATTAAAAGTTTTGTACTAAATCTTAGAGTGGCTGATCTAATTTTGCAGTGATGAGTCCGTCATTAAATATTGTGCCCCCTACTTATGAAGGTAACTACAAATGGCTTCCCTAACTTTGGGCTCTGAATCTACGACCGACCGAGTAAGTAAAATGCTTGTGCTCTTCATATTTAAAAATGTTGGTGCTTAACGTAGAAAGATGGTGTTTTTTAAAAATGCTAATACACAAGTGTCGTATTCTACAAATGGTGTGCTACAATGGCTGGTGCTTTGAGGAAGGAAAAGTAGTGTTTTAGCATCTGACGTCGCTTCTGTGATATCAGCTAAGGCATGAATCAAATACAAAGATGCCGTGTGTTCTCCATAACCTTGAAGGAAAATATGTTCTACGAACGATGGTTGTTCTACATGAGCTTCATGTATATGTGTCAAATAGTGGTGTGAAAGTGTTCTAATACTCTATTAAACGAACGTCGATCTCGGGGCAGAAAGTGTATTATAGTTCTAAAAGATAAAAATATGGATGCGTATAGCAGTTATAAGAAGATAAGTTTATAATTTTATTTTAGTAAACTTTTGTTTATTGCATTCTCATATTGTTTATTTTATGTTATTAAACTTTTGATGTTAAAATTGTTTAAGATAGTATTTCAAGTACAGTCGGCTCTCGTTAATTCGAACTCGTCGGGACCACAAGAAATGTTGGAATTATTCAGAGTTCAAATTATGGAAAGTATGAGAGAAAACATGTTTAAAGGGGTACTATTACAAAGGAATTAATGTTATAGTATTTTTTTTTTAATTTCGGATGTTATCGTTAGAATGACTTAATATTAAATTAAAAGATACATAAAATAATTAATAATATTAAAATAATATAAATAAAACATAAAAATTAATGACACTATAGAACACTATACTATAACACTATAGAACAACGGCATTTAAAATTACATTTTAATTGTACTATAATTTTCTTACCTGAAATTAGATGAACATTTAAGAAATTATTTACACTTATTTATCATCTCTATGAAAAAAATTATCAATTGCTGTTTGCTTAATCCTATTCATTTTTGACTTTTTAGCCAGTTTTTCTATTTGTAACAAACAGTTAAGTTCTTTGTCTGATGACGGCTGCATCAGGATAAATGTACGCAAACACTCAATTGATTGTGCAATTGACTTTTCTGTGGGTGAGGAAAGCACTTGGGACATAGTAGCAGAATCACCAGAATCCGATTCCATCTCCTCATTGCATTTTTCGTGAATTGTTTCAACAATTTCTTCCACAGTTAAGGGTCCAGATACTTCTAAACTATTGTCGGCTACTACATACTCTGCGAACGTAATATCGCATTGGAACTTTTCAGAAAAGTTTGGAAATTCTATTTCTTCAAAAGGTCTGTCATTTTCGTCATTTGCATTATAACCACTCTTTTTAGATGGATGGATAAATCCGGCATGTCGAAAGCATTTTTCTATTGTTTCAGGTTGTACGGCGTCCCACGCCGCATATAAATCGTTGATGGCCGTGAGTAATGTTATGTCGTAGCTTTCTTTAAGGTCAATCGAAAATAAAATTTGTTCTAGAATCCTTTTACGATAATGAGTTTTTAAATTTTGAATTATTCCTTGGTCCATCGGTTGCAGTTGTGCTGTAGTATTAGGGGGTAAATATTCAATCTTTATAGAGCTCAGTGTTGGTAGTTTACAATGACTCTGCACATTATCTAGCAGCAATAGAATTTTTCTGTTTTCACGAGAAAAATTTTTATCCAGTTCTTTTAACCAACTGATGTAGATCTCACGCGTCATCCAGGCTTTGGCATTTGCCACATAATCAATAGGCAGTGTTTTAACTCCTTTGAAGCAACGTGGATTAGTTGATTTACCAATAACTAACAATTTTAACTTCTCACTTCCATCCATATTGGCACCTACCATCACAGTTATCCTGTCTTTTCTAAGTTTATCACTTGTGCACGTTTCACCTTTAAATGTTAAAGTCTTATTAGGAAGAAGCTTATAAAACAACCCTGTTTCATCGGCATTAAACACGTCTTTCATTGCATAAGTAGAAATAAGTTTGGGTAGCTTTTCGCAGAATTCATTGCAAGCACCGAGGTCTACAGCACCACTTTCACCACACACAGTTTCGTGTACGATGTTATTTCGCTGCTTAAAACGTGTCAGCCATCCTTCGCTGCAATTGAAATTTTTAATACCCATGTGCAAGTTCTTTCGCTTTAGCTGCCAATATAGGGCCACTCAAAGGTACATTTCTTGCCAATGCATCTTTTGTCCATAACAGTAAAGCTTCCTCTAAATCCTCATGGGCTGCTGTTCTCATACGTTTTCGTCCTTTAGCAAATCTTTCCTTTTCCCATGATTTCAGGATGAATTCTTTATTTTTCAAGTAAGTAGACAGCGTATTCTTTTTTATTCCATATTCTGCACGAATTTCTGTCTTAGATTGGCCACATCCTACCTTTTTAATAATTTCCACTTTGGCTTCTGGAGTTAACGATTTATAACTTCCACGTAGAGCCATATTTTAAAGAAACAAGACCTTTTACTTTCTCAAAAAACAATTTAGCAGTAAGTAAAACCATTGACTGAAAAATTCGATCCCCAGAGTGAAAGTAGAATGTAGTGATAAAACAGGTTTCCACCTAACTTTAACAGATGTCCACTCAGTGAATTTCTCGGAATGTCACTGGGTCAAATGCTACAGAAGGGATTAGGAAAAGCACAATGGAAGAAGGGGCGGATGTGTCATTGATGGACAGACAGGGCGCACTAAGAAAGAGGATTTCAAATGCATGGAATTATTATACTAGTTCAGAACAATTCTGACAAAAATGAAAGAAAGAAAGTTATTTCAAGGATCTGAAGTCCGTGAGAAAGTAAGGAAAAATGAAAAAAATGGAATTCTCATTAGTTCGAATTAAACGAAGTCAAGAGAAAATGAGTTCGAATAAAGGAAAAGTTTTAACGTTATTCTGCCATTGAAAATTTCGGGACTTCATGTTTAGTTCGAATTAAGCGAAGATTCGATTTATCCGATTTCGAATTAACGAGGGCCGACTGTACATTATTTTCTCATTAAGAAAATATATTGTGTCTGTTTTGTCGTTGATATACAGACGTCGTAAAAATGTCCCGATTTCATAAGTCAGAAATCTAGATATACGTAAAAGTTTTCTGTAAGAATTTAAATTCTGAAAGTAAAAATATTTGATCAATGTAGATTAAGGGTAATTTAAGAATAAAATTTGTTCTGTTAAGATATATTTTACTTATTGATCTGAAAATTATATTTTGTATTCTAATTTGAGAAAAATTTTCGTTTTGAATTTAATAAACTGTATTTTATTAAAATGGTATCGTTTGACAGATATTTACGATAGAATAATTTTTTTTTTCTTAGAAAGTTGAATTTCGTTTTGAATAACGAAATAATTAGAATAACGAAATAATTTGAATAACGTTGATTTATGAAATGACGAAATTAAGTTCTGAACAGAACTCTTATAAGAATAAGTTTTCTTATAGGTTAAACACTTAAATTTGAATTTGTTTTAAAAGGTTAAAAGAAAAAAAAAGAGAGAGAGAATTTTGTTTCCCGGAACAAAAATAAATTGTGTTCTTTTGAGAACAATTTTGAATTATTTTGCTAGTAAAGTAATTTTAATTCATTTTGAATAATTGTGTTCTTAGAACAAAAATATAAAGTGTTCTTTTGAGAAGAAAGTTTTTAAATATTCTTGCTTAACGTAATATTATTTTTTTTCTTAAAAGAAATTGAAAGTTAAGAACTGTGTAATTATTTACTTTTGTTTTATTTTGTGAGATAATATTGAAGTTATAGAAATTATTTTTGTGTGTTTTCTTAAAAGTATAGAAATATTGTATTACGTAACGATAAATTGAAATAGTTCAATTTTGGTTTACCTTCCGAAGGAAAGAGTTAAATTAATAAAATTTTATATTTTGAGATATTATAGTAATTTGCATTTATATACATATTGTATTTTGAATATATATGTATATATATATTTGTGTGTGTTATGATTTCTGTAAAGAAGAAATCCCTGAGTGTAAGGATAGGTTTACGTAGAAAAATCTAAAATTTTGTTCTTGAAATGGAAAATTTTTAATTGAAATTTTTAAATTGAAATTCTTGTTCTTGAAATTGAAAATTTTGTTCTTGAAATTTTAAATTCAAATTCTAGTTCTTGAAGTGGAATTTTTAAATCAAAATTTTATTTTGGTTGTTAATTTTGTTAAATTTAAACAAAATAGCGTTTTTTGGAAAGGACAAAAAAGAAGATCGACGTGTCCTTTGCGATGAGTTAGGCTTAACTGCCACTGAAGAAATGAAAATGGTCGATTTACGTAATTTAATTACTACGCACGCTGATTACGAGGAGGACTATACAAAAAACTTACAACTATAGTCGAGAATAGAAAAACTGAACAAGAGCGCTTAGATTTAGAAAATCAGCGTAAAATCGAACAAGAAAATTTAGAGCGCGAACGGACTTTCGAACTCGAGAAATTACGCCTCGCCCATCCGACTTCGGCATCTAATGCAGGGGTAGAAAATAATAAATGCCCTTACGAAAAGCCACGAATCGATCTACAAAAATTGATTCCCCGTTTTCGCCCAAACGAAGATGATATGAACATCTTCTTAATGCTGTATGTGCGATAGTTAAAGATCATAGGGGTTCCGGAAGAAAATTGGGTTTCGTATCTCATAAGCGCTTTACCTAGTGATATTGCTAGACTCATTGCTAGGGAACCAGAAGAAAAGGCGATCCATGCCTCTGATCAGGGCCGATCCTTTCGCAAACTCCGGTCATACCGGTGCACAAGGACTCTGATAATACGATAATCACGATATAAGGATCACTTCATTAGGACTCTGCACATAAATATTAAATTCAATATTTATTTACAATACACTTAAACATTTATAACAAAACACAATATTTCCGTTTGCTGGCAAGGATATCTCAGATTCTGTCCTATGTTAAATTATACTTTAGGTTACTATCTACGCAATAAGTTATAGCACTATATCACACTATTCTCGTCTATCTTGCACGTACACAGAAGGCTTATCCAATACTACGATCTCACAGTTCTATCCGAAATCTCGGAACACACGTAAGTTTCTCCTACAAGACACCTTTCTAAAAATCGCACCTTGCTCACAGCGCGTCTAATACCCTTCTCTTCCCGGTTATGATTCTCCTACTCTCTCCGTGCATTCTTTACTCCGCCTTCTTCCTTCAAATCTCTGGAGTCCCTCCCTCTTATTTTCACGGGAAACGCCACGTGTCGCTGTTGACCGCATGTCTCGTGACAGGTCATCAAACAAGATTGATTATCTTCTGGTCGTAAACACTTTTTTCTATTGTTACATACCTTCCTGTTGTCAAATTAACGTAAGAAACCTGACAATCAAATAAGAAAATCGCAAAAAATTCGAAAATTTCTGTACGAATTTCTGCACATTACCTACATTATGATAAAAGTTTGAAATCTAATTCCTTTGTGTCCTTTCTTTGCCAAAAAATCGCACAGGAGAAAATTTACTGTAATAGACTAAAAGATTGAAACCGAATTCCTTTTCCGAAGGCCAAAAACTCGCCGTGGAACTAGACTAAAACGCTAAAAATTGCATTAAAAATCGCTAAAATTGAACAATCGCGTAGGAGAAAATTTTCTATAATAGTCTAAGGATTTGAAACCAAATTCACATTAGGCTAAAAGTTTGAAACAGATTTTCTTCTACAAATGTCAAAAATTCGCCATGAAATCAGAAAAATCGCATTGAACATCGCATTAAAAATCGCTATAAATACATACATCGTTTAGAAGAATATTTACCCTTTTAGGAAAAAGTTCGAAACAAAATTCTGTTTCCGAAGTCGAAAAATCCCCGCTGAACTCAAAAAATCGCTAACAATCACATTGAAAATTGCCTTAAAAGTCGCTAAATGTTCAGAAATCACTGGGGTAAAAATTTGTGTTATGGGGTAAACATTGTAATCGGAATTATTTAAATCGATAAAATTCAAAAGTCACGAAGTAAATTTACTGTATTGGGATAAGACTTTAAAACCAAATTACTTTCGAATATCAAAAAATTGCCGTGCGACTAAAAAAACGCATTAAAAATTTCTAAATATTCAAAAATTACACGGTATAAATTTACTATAATGAGGTAAAACATTATAATCGGAATTCTTTCATAAATGTAAAAAAAATGGACGCGAAACGCGAAAAATCTCTAAAAATCCCTCAAATCACATTGAATATCGCATTAAAAATCTCTAAAATTCAAAAATCGTAGAGGACAAAATTTACTATAATAGGCTAAAAGTTTGAAACCGAATTTACGAATGTCAAAAAAGCGGAGCGGGACTCGAAAAAATGCTAAGAATTTCCTTGAAAATCGCATTAAAAATTGTATTAAAAATCGCTAAATATTAAAAAATTGCTAGAGATAAAATTTGCCATAACTGGGTAAAACATCGTAATCGGAAATTTTTCACGAATGACAAAAAATAGCTAAATTAAAAAAATCGCGAAGAACAAAATTTACTATATTAGGCTAAAAGTTCGAAACCGAAATTTACTATGTTAGGCTAAATGTTTGAAACCAAATTCTTTTTCCGAATGTGAAAAAAAATCGCCACGGAACTCGAGAAAAAGCTAAAAATCGCATTGAAAATCGCATTAAAAATTATATTAAAAATCGATAAATATTCATAAACCACAAGGATTACAATTTACTGGGATGGGGTAAAGCACTGTAATCAAAAACCTTTCATGGATTGCAAAAAATCGACGCGAAATTAAAAAAATCACATTGAATATCGCATTTAAAATCTCCAAAATTCCAAAAATCGTGGACGACAAAATTTTCTATAACAGGCTAAAAGTTAGAAACGGAATTCCTTTTTTTGATTACCAATATCAAAATATAGACAAGGAACTAAAAAGAAAATTGCGGAAACTTGCATTGAAAATCGCATTAAAAATCGCTAAAATTCAAAAATCACGAAGGACGATATTTATTATATTTGGATAAAAGTTTGAAACCAAATCCTTGTTCAAATGTGAAAAAAAAAAAAAAAAAAAAAAAAAAAAAAAAAAAAAAAACGCCCGCCGTTAGACTTGAAAAAACACTAAAATTCACATTGAAAATTACTCTAAAAGTTGCTCGATATTCCAAAATCGCAGGGGACAAATTTTATTATAATGGGATAAAACATTGTAATAGGAATTTTTTCATGAATGAAAAAAAAATCGACGCGGAATGCAAAAAATCTCTAAAAATCGCATTGAATATCGCCTTAAAAATCTCTAAAATTCTAAAATAGTAGAGGACAAAATTTACTATATTAGACTAAAAGTTTAGAATCGAATTCAAAATACCGCCACAAAATGCCAAAAAACCCATCAAAAATCGCATAAAAAATTCTGCGAAAAATTCCAAAATCGCTGTACGAATTCCGAGTAAACTTTATTGAAAAGAGGGTAAAATTTATATGTATATAAAGGAGTTTGGCCTGACTGACTCGTAATCAACGCACAGCCCAAACTACTGAACCTAGAAGCATGAAATTTGAGGGGGGGGGGGGGGATACTTCTTATGACATAAGAGTGCACTAAGAAAGGATTTTTGCCCCCCCCACAAGGGGGTTAAAGAGGGGAGGGGTGAAAATTATAGAACATCTCGCCATATCTCAGCAGCCTTTTTTAGGTAGGAGCGTGAAATCCCAGAAAATAAATCTACTAAAAAAAAAGATTAAACATGTATTTCAGCGATTTTAGAAATTCCACCCCTAACAGGATTAAAAGAGGGGTAGAAAATTTTAGAACATTTGGCATATCTTAGCAACCGTTAGGCGCGTGAAATACCAGAAAATAAATCTGCTAAAAAATAATTAAACACGTATTTCAGAGCGATTTTAGAAATTCCACCTCTAAGAGGGTTAAAAGGAGGGGTAAAAAATGTTAGAACATTTGGCATACCTCAGCAATCGTTTCCAACATTTGGCATATCTCAGCAATCGTTTTAGGCAGACGCGTGAAATTCCAAAAAATAAATATACTAAAAAATAATTAAACACGTATTTCAGCGGTCTTAGAAATTCCACTCTTAAAGGGGGTCGAAAATTTTTAGAATATTTGGCATATCTCAGCAGCAGTTTAAGGTAGGGGCGTGAAATTCCAGAAAATAAATCTACTAAAAAAATAATTAAACACGTATTTCAGAGCGATTTTAGAAATTCCACCCCTAAGGGGTTTAAAAGGAGTGGTAAAAAATGTTAGAACATTTGGCATATCTCAGCAATCGTTTTAGGCAGACGCGTGAAATTCCAAAAAATAAATCTACTAAAAAATAATTAAACACGTATTTCAGCGGTTTTAGAAATTCCACTCTTAAAGGAGGTCGAAAATTTTAGAATATTTGGCATATCTCAGCTGCAGTTTAAGGTAGGGGCGTGAAATTCCAGAAAATAAATCTACTAAAAATATAATTAAGCACGTATTTCAACGATCTTAGAAATTCCACTCCTAAGGGGGTTAAAGCGGGGTCGAAAATTTTAGGACATTCGGCAATATCTCAGCAGCCGTTTTAGGTAGGAGCCAGAAATTAAGGATAACAAACTTATAAAAAAAATTAATTAAACACGTATCTAAGCTAGTATAGAATTTCCCCCTTAGGGGGTTAAAGGGTGTCGAAAATCATTTGGTCATATCTCAGCAGCCGTTTTAGGTAGGAGCGAGAAATTCCACAAAATTAATCTACTAAAAGAATAACTGAACATGTTCGAAAGGCTGTAACATCATTAAAATGCACTTGAAATAATTTTTTCCCATTAGCGGTAATGTAACGAAAAACTTTTGACTGTCCCCGTAATTGAACTATGCATCCGATTTTCATAAAATTGAAATGACTGGACAAAATATTGCAACAATGATATATTTAAAATTTCAGATCATTCGGTTGGGTAGTTTTTCTTAAATTCGTCTGCAATTTTTAATTCTATGGACATTTTATTCGAGAACAGGATTATAAAAATATTATTCATCATTGAAATCATTTCTCGTCTAAGAGTTTAGAAAAAATAGAAACACGAAAAATTGCGCAAAAATGCTGCAGTTAGGGAAATTACAAGAAGGGTTAAGGTGATTTATCCGTAGCGATCCAATGCAAAAGGGGTGATAAAATATATAAAAAAACTTCGTGATTACTTCCATTTAACAACAGCAGAATATAATGAAATATTAAATCTAATTAAGGCTATTCTCGACTCAATACTGGGCTACTTTCTGACGCACTTTTAAATTCCTTTTTGTTCGCAAAGACGCACATGCTCTTATTAAAAAACTAGATAATCGAACGATTTTTCGGTAAATGCCGAAGATTTTTCAGAAAAACCTCTCAAAGTTGGCGTTTTGTCACAAATTTCTGGACGCAACAGCACAAGAAAGGAATAAAAAAACTGTCGTACTGAGATAATAACGGCTCTTCATGGTAATAATTCAAGATGTAATTCATTTATCAGAAAATGAAAAAAAAAAAAAAACTGTTCGATGGGCAAAGAAAAAAAAAAAAAAAACTGCTTTCAACTAAACGTAATTTATTTAACAATTATTTTGAATTATAAGCGGAAAAATGTTCCTTTCGATTAAAAATAATTTAAAAATTAAGTAGTAGTTGTTATACTTAGTAAATTGAATAAAAATAATTATATATATATATAATTTAATTTTAAAAAAGTAATTAATTAATAATAGTTTTATCAATGTAAAACAAATAAGTATGTGAAAATAAAATAGTATAATTTACTGTATTATTCAAAAGAAATGAAAAGGATAATAGTTTATTTAATAATTTTCAATTTGCTGAAAACAATTAAATAAAATACTATTTTTTCTTTAACTCAATATATAATGAAGATTCCGAGTTTAATGTAATCACGTGTATTTTTTACATGTTGCTATTTGTATTATTTTAATCACATTTCTTAGATCGCGATTATATATTATATAGACAGGGCCATCTGGCGGAAAACGATACATAATTTGAATAACTGTAAACGAATGTAATCAATTTAATTATTGTTTAAGTGGGTGATTAAAGCACATTTAAATAAAATACACAAATTGTAATAATTATTGATTGTGATTATGATGTAGATTAGCTTTATTTGTGTATCAAGTAATATATGGATTTTTTTTTAGAGATTTTTATTGCTATTAAAAAATCACAGAAAAAAATTCTTCGATTCAAACAGTTTCTGTTTTAATTGCAAATGTCTAAGTGAAATTAGTCTGATTGGCACGCAATAAAGAATTCCTTAAATGTTTAGGTTAATTGGTTTTCATATTGTATCAGATGAGTATAATTTATATTTTTCTTTTTTAAATGATTTTTTCATATTATATTATTATTTTATTGATAAGTGATTTATTATAGCATATGTAAAGTATGAGATATAAATATATAAATTAAAATTCGTAAAATTATTTCTCTTACCAGAATATTTTTTTTTTCTTAGAAATAAATAAAACTAAAGAGTTACTTCGTTGAAACATTTAGGTTAGACCAATCAAATTGTTTAATTTATAAATAAGTTTTTGCAAAGATGAAAATTATTGGGATAATATGCAAGCATGCATATTGAAAGAATCTAAAATATTAAGATTGACTAATGTGATGTTACTTCTATCTAAAAACAATAATAATATTGTTTACATAATAACATTTTTACGATAACAAAAGTAAAAATGTGCGGACGTTCCTCCTTGCGGTATACTTTAAATTTTGTTTTACATTACAAGGATCTGTTTAGGTAAAGTCTAGGTCCTTTAAAGTTTAAAGGACCCTTCACATTATGTGTGTTTTATGTCTTAAAATAGGACCCTTCACAAAAATTTTCACAATAAAATAGGACCCTTCACAAAATTTCTTATCTTAAATATAGACTTTTCATAATTTTTTTTTTCATCTCTAAACTGAACTTTTCATAAATTTAATCCTTTTAAAGTAGAATCTGATCTTCACCAAACAACTGAAGTTGTCTAACCGATTAACTAGCCTTTTTACACGTAAATGTCTTAAAAATAAATAAATAGGAACCTGCATATAACGATAATTTCAAATTCACAAAACTCTGACTTGAGTTTTCCACAAATATTAAAACTTTTCACGAAAACAGGACTTCCCTCTGAGAAAAATCTGGACAGCATCTTGAGTTATATTGCAGGGCCATAGATAATTATTTTTGAGAAGGGAAACTGTATTGTGTTTTGAAATATTCAACTGTAATGGGTTCATGTTAAAATAATTTATTATAATATTCTTTATGTATATCTGTGTGTGTATTAAAACATAACGTCATCGTGATTTTACAGTTTTTGCTAATTTCTTTCTTTTTTTTTTTTTTTTTTTTTTTTTTTTTTTTTTTTAATGTGTACTACCGATATAATTCTATGAAAAGTTTTCAAGGATCTGGAGATATTTAACTTTTTTATCTTTCGTTTACCCTCCCAAATTTTATTATTCTTAAAACTGTTTAAATCGCTGTGAAATTTGTTCAGGGTTTCTACTATCATTACTCTTGAGTGCCACTGTTTTCAAAAACTAACATTTTCCTCATTTAATCGTCGAAAGCTATTTCAAAAGATTACTATTAGGAAATAAGGGTACCCAAAATTATGATCATATGAATTCTGGATGTAGCTGAGATTAGTGAAACATGATTTTATATAAAAAACGATATGAAAAATGTTTATTGAAATCCCATAAAATATTTTTCAAATATTCTTCATAAAAACAATCATTTTTGAATGGTTTTATCAAGATTTTTACAGAATTAAGGAGAATTTTATACTGAATCTTTTTCTTTTTCTTATCCACACTCCACTCCCTTTCAAAATGTGCATGGAGAGAAAAGTAACCTATTCCTTGTTAGATAAAGATACAGGTGAGAAGTACAGTAAGTTTTTGAACGATAAGCTCATTTTTTTTTTCTCTTTGGTAATGGAAACAAAAGTACACTGAACAGAGAAGCAACAAAAAAGCATGAGTCAAGAGACATTTCACCCATGTTAACAATGGAGAAACCGGTTTGAACACTAAGAATTGTCTCCTATATCACGCTTTTTGCCGCTTGTCTGTTCAATGTGCGATCTGCCTAACAGCGTTGTCAATTTAAAGGCCTTTTTCTGTTCAGAAATCTACCATTACTTTTGAAGAATAATATTCGTCTTATTTAATAACAGGTTAAATAAGGCGAATACTATTACTATCCGAAAAATAGCGGTAGATCTTTTAATAACAAAGCTAACTAGTAACACTGGTTAAATTAACTGTGCTTAATCATCATTAAAATGCTGTCCCAATGAAGAACTTTTAGCAGTAATCCAAACTTTCAGCTATTCATAAGGGATGAAAATTGCCTGTAAAAGTTGTTTTTCCTCTGTAATTCTATTGTTGCTCGAAAGTCAAAATACCAGGGACTTCAAAAGATTTTCTTCCAATAATTTCTAAAGATTAATAAATGATTTATAGTATTTCTTTTAGGTTGTTGCTGTTTAGGTTGCTTAGAGGCAAGCTATGCAAATATAAAATCGTTTTTTTCTGGTATAAAGAATTTCGCAATCCATTAAGACGTGTTGTTGCTTCGATTTCGAGATTTGAAGGCTGGATTGGATAGTCACTTGAAAGTTTCAGTCGTGACTTTTACAAGTGTATTTTTTAATTTAATGCAGCGGTTGGTGGAATTTCGAGCATCACCAACAACTAAGATTTTTTTTTCTAAAGTGTACAGAGAAGAGGTACTGCGTTCAAACTCACGTCGCGCTCGTCAACCTAACAATTCGAAGTTTTCGTGGTTTTCTCCGTGTTATCTTGAAACTTATTCCAGAGAACATGCAAGTCTATCATAGAAATTCGTCAGTTATAAAACCAGTGATGAAAATGTTGGAGTTTAAGTGGCCTATCAAGCCAAAAGCACCCCATTCTCGATAGCAGGAATTCGCTGTCTCATATTTAAACAATTAGAAAAAATCTCTTGTGGCTATGCTGCTTTTGAAATGGAAATAGGTAAAATGCTCTTACCTGGGATTCATCAATATCGCGATGACGTATAACTTCATCGGTGTGGCGTGGTCAGGGATTTATCCAAAAGCTTCTTGAAGAAATTATTTTTATTTTATTTTGTGAAGCATTATTTATCCTTTGAAGTATCCTTTGAGAGCTTAATATGAATCCGCTAAATCCAGGGGAAGATATAATGTAATATGAATTAGTATTGTGTGTTTTTACGATAAAGAAAGATTCAACTTTTAGCTTTAAATACTTATAATTAAACATATTACTGGAGTATAAGAAACTCCGTGTTAACAGAGAGGCTACATGATTAAGAGTGATTATACATAAAGCTGCTAAAACACATATTCGCAGCGTAGAAAAAATATATAATAATTAAAGGTGTCTGGCAAAAGTCAAAATGTTCAGATGTTCCTTTTAGTTACATATTAGTGATGAAATCTTAGTTATTAGAACATATGCTTTAGAGAGTTACTCAAGTGGGCTGTAATAGCACTCATTATCAAATGCGGAAGTAAAAAGAAGTAGTTCGTAAATTTGCTTGTTGAAATGATCTGTGTTTAGTAACAAGTTCTTTCTTTTCTTTTTTTTTTTTAATCACTTTTAGCAGTTGCCGAAGAACATCTGGGGAATTAAATTTAACACCCCTCCTTAATCTCCTCAGATGGATAAGGTAACAAGTTCATAGTCTTGATGTCACACAAAAGTTGAGGTTTGGGTGTGGGCTTCGTCAAGCAGTCAGCAATCATGTATTGCGTGGGACAATATTTTAATTCGATAATTTTATCCTCCTTTAATTGTCTTATGGCGTGAAAGCGGATATCAATGTGTTTTGTCCGCTTCGAAAATTTTTCATTTTCTATCATCTTTATACTGCTTTGGTTGTCATGGTAAAGTAAAATAGGTTTTACTTGATACAAGTTAAGATCTTCTAGCAGTTTTAATAGCCATAAAATTTCTTGTCCTGCGGTTGCTGCAGCAACATATTCCGCTTCAGCGGAAGAATATGCAATGCTTGACTGTAATTTTGTAGTCCATTGAATGGGATTATCACCCAGAAAAAAAATATTGCCGGTGGTTGATTTTCTACTTTTAGTGTCCCCAGCCCAATCAGCATCAGCATACGCGATGAGTATTGGTGGTTTATTTTTGCTTATTGTTAGGCATAGGTTTTTTGTGCAATTGAGGTAAATAATAATTCTTTTTGCCGCTTTCCAATCCTTCTCGCGTGGCGTTGCACTTCTCCTACTAAGTATATTTACTGGTGCCATAATGTCGGGTCGAGTGACTGTGGCAATATACAAGAGCGAACCGATCGCTTGCCTAAACTTTGTATTGTTCGGAAGTAAATTGTCGCTATCTTCTAATTTATAGAAACCTACTTCCATCGGTGTACCAATAGATCTTGCATCTGTTAAATTTAACTTTCTAACCAAATCTTCTATTTTTGACTTTTGGTTTAATTTGTAACCATCATTCGTTTTGATTATGTTGGTTCCTAGGTACTGACTTATTTCGCCTAAGTCTTTTACTCCGTACTCATTTTGCAATTGTTTTATTACATCTTTAATTATTTCACTTTTACTCGCGATTAAAATATCGTCAACGTAGACGATGATATAAGTGAAATTTTCCTTTTCTTTTCTAGTAAATAAACATGAGTCAGCAGTGCTTTGCACAAATTTCATGTTTTTTAATGATTCTGCGATCTTTTTGTGCCAGGCTCTAGCTGCCTGCTTTAAGCCGTAGATTGTTTTATTCAGTTTACACACTTTGTTTTCACAATTTTTTTCTATAAAACCCTCTGGTTGTTTCATGAAAATTTCTTCTTCTATTTCGCCGTGAAGAAATGCAGTGTCGATGTCAATGTGTTGAACAGAAAGATTTTTATATGCCGCTGAGACTAAAAATGTGCGGATTGTTGTGTGTGAAACTACGGGTGCGAAGGTTTCATCATAATCTTCGCCGTATTTCTGATTATATCCTTTCGCTACTAAACGGGCCTTGTATTTTTGTACATTTCCTAAATTATCTAACTTTCTCTTAAAAATCCACTTACAACCAATAATTTTCTTATTTGGTGGGGGATCCACTAAGTCCCAAGTTTTATTTTTCTTTAATGAGTTGATTTCTTGCTGAGTGGCTTTGAGCCAATTTTCTTTTTCTACTGGGTTGTTCATGTTTGTTATGTCATAAAAATCGGATGGTTCGAATGTGTCATTTGTTTTTACATGACATACGTATCTGTCGGGTGGTACTCCTCTATTTGACCTCTGAGACCTTCTCGGTTCTACGTCGGGTTGTTTGGACGCGGTTGGTTCTTCGTCCGAATTACTTAACTCTGTTTGAATGTAGTTGTTGTCATTGTCTGAGTTTTCTACCTCTTCGCTTTCTTTTAAGTTGTTTTCACTATTTTCTATAAATTTAACTGTTCTCGCTATTATTATTTTGTTTTCTTTTGTAAATATACGGTAACCTTTTGATTTATTGTCATACCCCACAAGTATTCCTTCCTGCGCTCTATCATCTAATTTGTTTCGCTGATGTTTCTGTATATAGGCATAAGCTTTACAGCCGAATGTACGCAGGTAGTGTAAGGTGGGTTTTCGGTTGAACCAAATTTCGAACGGTGTTTTGTTTGTTATTTTGGTTGGTAGCCTATTCTGCAGGTGATTGGCGGTATTTATGGCTTCTCCCCAGAATTTTTGAGGTAAGCCTGCTTCGGAGAGTAGACTCCTAGTCATATCTAATAATGACCTATTCTTTCTTTCCGCTACGCCGTTTTGGCTCGGACAAAATGGTACCGTAAACTGGTGTTGGATACCTCTTGCCCTTAGGTATTCTTCTGTTTGTTTACCTAAATATTCCCCTCCATTATCGGATCTAATAGCTTTAGGGAATCTGCCGAATTGGGTTTTCACCATGGCTACATAATCTTTTAACTTTTCGTGAACTTCATTTTTATGCGAAAGCAAGTAAATTACTGTGAACCTTGAATAGTCGTCTATAAAAGTGACGAACATTGTTTTTCCCCCGATAGTAGGTGTACCGATAGATGTGCACACGTCCGTGTGTATCAGATCGAGCACTTTGCCTGTTTTGGGACAGTTTGTTGATTTCGGATATGGGGCATCACTTATTTTTGTTTGGATACATATTTCACATAATGCATTATGATTACAGTTATTTATTTTTATACCGTCTGCTAAGTTTTTATTTATTAATTCTTTTATCGCATTATAGTTACGATGGCCAAGCCGTTTGTGCCAAACTTCTATGCAATTTTTATTTTTACATTCATGTGCAATGTTTACTTTATTAGTTTCAGCGCTTTCTAATAATTCGACTTGATATAAATTATTTTTCATTCTTGCTTCAAGATAAATATTCCCGTTTCGGGATAACGTGCATTTTTCTTTATCGAAAATTAATTTATAGCCATTCTGTGTTGCTTTGCTTACCGATATGAGGTTCGATTCTAATTCTGGTACGTATAATACTTCTTTTAATGTGATTGTGTTTATCCCTCCATCGGATGTTTTTGTTTTAAATGTCGTTTCACCTGTACCGTGTGAATTCAGCGTTTTTCCATTGGCAATGATGACTGTCGTCTTTTCAGTGTCGTTAAACTTAGTGAATGCATCTTTACTGTTTAGAATGTGTGTCGATGAACCTGAGTCGATTATTCAGGTTTGTTTTCCTGGTTTCTGGACTAAAAAAGCTGCGTCGCTGCCTTTTCCTGAATTGCCCTGTGTTTTGTTAATCCGAATTGGTTCTGTTTCACGGTTTTTGTTTTCTCTATAATAGTTTGCGTCTTCATAACATAACGATGATGTGTAATACTTGGATTTGTGCGGCTGTTGTTTTTGTGACGGTGAGTAAGTGTTTCTGTTCTTAAGATGCCAGCACTCTCTGTATGTATGGTTTTTTAATTTACAGTATGTACACTGTTTGTCCTTTTTATTATAGTGTTCAGCCGGAAACCTTTTATGCGTTTTAAACGCTTTTGAGGAATTCTCGCTCTGATCTGTGTTTTCTAAACGTCTTGTATATTCATCAGTGAGTTTTCCTTTTATAAACTCTGAATTAAGTTCATTTTCTGGACGGGCCTCGAGGGCTATAATTAAGGTATTGTAGCTAGGTGGTAATGAACAAAGTAACAGAGCTGAAATGTGCGAGTCATTAATAGTTTCGCCTATGGCTGAAAGTTTATCAACAAGTTCTAAAATATGTGTAATGTGTTTTATTAGATTGCCGTTTTCTGGGAGTTTTGCTCCGTATAATTTTCTCAGCAAATATAACTTGCTTGAGAGATTAGCCCTTTCATGAATTGTTTTTAAAGCTTGCCAGGTTTCTCTGGCAGTGTTTAAGTGCTTTACATGCACGATCTGTGAGTCTTCAATACTCAAGTTGATAATTGCACGTGCTTTACGGTCCCTCTTCGTCCAGTCCGTGTTAATTGGATCTGGGGGATTTTGTGTTATTACATCAAACAATTCTTCTTTTATTAAAATCATTTCTGCGCGAAATTTCCAATTTGCGTAGTTTGTCGAATTTAATTTTTCGACTATTTGAGTTTCTTTTATCCCTGCCATGTTTATTTTTATTTGTTTATGCGACCAACCTATTTCCTTTTTATTTATTTATTTACTGTAAAATGTAAAATGAACGATTTCTTTTTTATTATTATTATTACTCACAACCAACAAATTGTTCATTCACTAATTATTTAAATGTTCATTACATAAAACATAAATATATAAATGTTTCTTTTTTATTCACTTTTATATTTCTGGTACAATAACATTCATAATTTTATTCAATGCAGCATCTTTTTATTTTTTTATTCAGAACATGAATATTTTTAATATTTATAATCTAAGCCACTATATAAAATTTTTCTTCTTTTTCGCTAAACATGAGCACTTTATCTGTCTCATTAATCTTTTTGTTGGAGTTTAAGTGGCCTATCAAGCCAAAAGCACCCCATTCTCGATAGCAGGAATTCGCTGTCTCATATTTAAACAATTAGAAAAAATCTCTTGTGGCTATGCTGCTTTTGAAATGGAAATAGGTAAAATGCTCTTACCTGGGATTCATCAATATCGCGATGACGTATAACTTCATCGGTGTGGCGTGGTCAGGGATTTATCCAAAAGCTTCTTGAAGAAATTATTTTTATTTTATTTTGTGAAGCATTATTTATCCTTTGAAGTATCCTTTGAGAGCTTAATATGAATCCGCTAAATCCAGGGGAAGATATAATGTAATATGAATTAGTATTGTGTGTTTTTACGATAAAGAAAGATTCAACTTTTAGCTTTAAATACTTATAATTAAACATATTACTGGAGTATAAGAAACTCCGTGTTAACAGAGAGGCTACATGATTAAGAGTGATTATACATAAAGCTGCTAAAACACATATTCGCAGCGTAGAAAAAATATATAATAATTAAAGGTGTCTGGCAAAAGTCAAAATGTTCAGATGTTCCTTTTAGTTACATATTAGTGATGAAATCTTAGTTATTAGAACATATGCTTTAGAGAGTTACTCAAGTGGGCTGTAATAGCACTCATTATCAAATGCGGAAGTAAAAAGAAGTAGTTCGTAAATTTGCTTGTTGAAATGATCTGTGTTTAGTAACAAGTTCTTTCTTTTCTTTTTTTTTTTTTAATCACTTTTAGCAGTTGCCGAAGAACATCTGGGGAATTAAATTTAACAGAAAATACAAAAGGAATTTTTACCCTATACCTCATTGTATAAATTAAAATAGAATATTAATCCAGTGTAACATTAGGAATAGTAATTTCTTCATTTTCTTTTAATTATGAAGTGGGGAGGGGACGACACATTAAACTGGCCAGTCTTTCTGTTAGGTAAAATGAACAAATTCTTTCACAAACAATTATGTTTCCATAAACTCAAATTAACATTTAAGGAAAATTTAGCATGAAGAAAAAAATAAGTATCATACTTTTTCTTTTTTGTAACTGTCTAGAATCAATTAGAGTATTATGTTATTTTATAAAATATGAAGTTTAAAATTCAACTGTATTGTTAAAATAAATAAGGTTGAAATTTTATTTTCTGAAGGCAAATCTTACCAATATGTGTTAAAAATTTTGTCTATAACTCTTTATGAAAACGAAGGTGCAACAGAAAAAATAAAATTTGACTACTTTTATAACAATTAAAGGCTGAAATTTGTTTTTCATCTGCTCTTGTATAAAGCTTATTAATGTGGACTTTAAGAATTTGTATATCTCTTCATGAATATGAAGGAAAAGTAGCTTATTATGTACATTGCTACCCACTTTTAATTAAACAAAATAAAACAGAATTATCAACTGGCTGTAAGGAACGTATTGAAAACATGCAATCAAAGAATTACAACACTTTTCAGTTTGTTAGACTAAATTTGTATAAACTTCTAAACCAATAACATCTATATTATCCAACTTCTGAGAGTTAAGAAATTTCTTTTTATCCCCTTAGATTTATAATGTCTCAATATCGATGAGTTTTTAATGAATAATTAATTCCAACTGTATTGAAAATTAAGCTTTAATAAGCATGATCCTTATTCTACCAACTTTTAATTTGACAAAACATAGTAGAATTACCAACTGTCTGTAGGAATGTACTGAAAATATGCAGTCAATGAATTGCAACACCTTTCAGTTTGTGAGAGTGTATAAATTTCTTAACCAATTATCCAACTTCTGAGGATTAGAAAATTTCTTGTTTTTCTGATTAGTTTGATAATGTCTCAAAATCGATGAGTTTTTAATAACTAACTAATTCTAACTGTATTAAAAATTAAGCCTAAATAAGCACGTGAAGTCAGCTAACAAGAGTGTAAAGAGAGCCACGTGGACTTTATCCAAACTCCACAAGTGGAACTAGTGGGACTGTTTACGTCGCCTTAAACTTAAGTAACGTCTCATTCAGCCCGATCTGCGTGAGAAAGTTTCGCGAACAGGTGTGTTGCTTCTAAAATGAAAAAAGATGAAGTGGCGAGAGCTAATCGGAGATAAACAAATGAATAAAAAGAAGAGAGGTCTACACACCCCCTTCTTAATCGCGCTCCTTAACCGCGTGTCGTGGATGTGTCAACTATTAAAGAGTGTTTAACCGCTGGAGAGTCATTGTGAAAAGGCCCTCTTTCGCGTAATGCCCTCAGAGGAGTAAACGTGTAAGC
This sequence comes from Maratus speciosus, assembly GCA_963932465.1. NCBI lineage: Eukaryota > Metazoa > Arthropoda > Arachnida > Araneae > Salticidae > Maratus > Maratus speciosus. The sequence goes on from OZ010792.1 coordinate 40,080,845, forward strand.
CTTTTAGGATTTAACAGCATATCTTTGACTTTGGTGGCAAATCACGCTTAATCCTTTCTGTAAGCCGCGGCCTCCTTTTTACCCGGCGCTTCACGCTGTGAGAGCCCCTAAGCCTCCAAAGTCTCACCTAAGCTAGGTATAATCACGTTAGGCCTACGTGCCCCCACCCCACTCATAATTCAGTGGCGCCGCCCGCCAATCGGAACGCAGTCGCGCGCTCCGCCCCCTTCTCTGTCCAGCATCCCCCAACCTCATCTTCAGGAATATCGATCCGGAAATTTTCTCGTGTGGTGGAATTCGAACGCGTGCCTATAAACGGGAGCAGCGGGTAGGAATTTTTGATTTCGAAAACGGCGTCTGGCGGAGGATGGGGAGGGAAGAGGAGGGAGAGAAAGGAACGTCTTCCAGGAATTGAATGAAGTCTTTTTGCTGCAATATTTTCCACGGCATATGAGCGTTCAGTGTTCAGAGAATCAAATTATGGAGCGAGGTATTATCGCTGCCTTGATTCGTATCAAGATGTGCAGCAAGAAAGGAGTTGTGATATGATATACTTTTGAAGTGGATGGTCTTTCTCTTTTTGCCTCGCTCTCCCTATCACCAATACTGATAATATATAGAGATATGTATGCGTGTTTATGAATGTAGGCCTGTGTGAAACGTATGCTAGAGTTTTCATGAAGAAGTACCCTTTTATTAGCTTCAAACATTACACTCAAGGTGTTTAAAGTTTTATTAAATAAATTAGGGGCATTAAAATAAATGTTTAAAATTATGTTTCAAACATTTTAAACTGGAAATATAAGTACCGCAAATACAAATAAATATTTGAGGACATACCGAGAATCTGATTTTTTAAAAATTGATCGTATTGTGAGATGTATAATAGTAATCCCGTATGGAATTATTGCTTTCACGACGCATGTGAACGCACATATGAATTGCATTTATATAAGTGAAAACAAGTCGAGTAATTATTTTGGGATATATCAACCCGCAGATTTACAAATATTTCTCCTTACTCTTTATATGTATTGTTACATTTACAGTCAAACCTCGTTAACATGAACACGCTTAACGTGAATTACTTTTAACATGAAATGTTTTCACAGTCCCCTATAAGAACGAATACAAAGATTTGATACTGATAACATGAATTACTGTTAACATGAACAAAATTTTGGTTCCCCTTGAGGTTCATGTTAACGAGGTTTGACTGTATTATTATATTGCCTCTTTACATTTATTTAATACTTATATACTGACAAAATATACATTTATCTCTGTGCTGATATGTTTTAATACTTATGAACATATATCATACCTGTAAATTTTATCTTTCTATTTCTTGTCAATTTTCTGACGATTATATTGTGACAGGAATCAAACCTGATACTCCAGTAAACTCTTTCTAAGGCGGTATCGATCGGGACCAAAAACATTTTCCGCAGTAGACAATATTCCACCTTAGACAAATTTTACTCTATGTCTATGGATTCGTAGGTTGTTGAAAATCTTTCCGAGTTAGACAGATTTCCGTCTTACACAAAGTCCGCCTTACAGGGAGTTTACTGTACTTCCTTTTATAAATTCGTTTCTCTAAATTGGAGATCTTTAACATGTGGCCTTATGACCACAGAAGTACCATTATTTTTAATAGCATAATTTGCTTAATTCAATTACAGAACTTTGAGATTTACTTAGGCGAAAATTACTACCATATAGAAATTGTGATTATAAACAATTTTCAGACATTCCTGTTCTAAATCAGGTTGCATATAGTTATGATTTTTAACCAATGAAATAACTTCCGGAAAACTGTGTTTTTTAATCGCTTGTGGTTTTATTTAATTAAAAAGGTTATGCGCTTAAAATTATTATTTAATTACATTCCTTATACATTGATCATGACGAAATTCCGAATTCATATCGGGAATTCTGAAACAAAAATATTATTTTCATATAATTACAAAATGTCTGTCATTAAAAAAGCACAAATTCTGTTTGAAATTTCTGGTAAGAATTTGGAATTTCTGAATAATAAAGAAAAGGGCCAAACGAGCAACTCTGATTACTAGTTACAATTGTGATTGATCAACAAGGCAAAGTTTTATTTATACAACCGACATTCGTTATTAATGCACAAAGAGTTAAACTATTTCACTATTCAAAGTAGACAAGTAAAAATGTTTGACACTAGATTAATATTAACACAATTATTCTAATTGGTAAACAAATCATATTAGATGTAAATTTCCAACTGGGCGAAAAAAGCCCAGTTGGAAATTTACATCTAATATGATTTGTTTACAAATTAGAATAATTGTGTTAATATTAATCTAGTGTAATTTCGTATCCAGCGATTTCTGGAGTTCCATTACCTGAGATTTATTCTGTTGAGCTGAACCAGGTTTCAGACCAGATGCTGTAATCATCAAGGTTAGCTGGGTGAAAAAGTTCAACCAGAATCGTCCGGGATAGCTCAGATGGCAGAGCACTGGCGGCTTCAGCCAGGAGGTCCCATGTTCGAATCCTGGTCCGGACTTTTTTCGCCCAGTTGGAAATTTACATCTAATAAAAATTTTTGATTTGATGACATTTCGATTTTTTTTAATTTTATAATCGCACCATTTTTTTCAAAGAAGGTAACTTTGTGAAATACTTCTAGGAGAAATTCAAGAGAAATATACAAGAAAAAAAATAGTGATACAAAATGATATTAAATAGTCGCCGCTGGCAGTCCTGCAACTTACAAGGGGACCACTAAACATGGGGCGCAGAGATTTTAATAATTTTAAAGTATGTTGTATACGTGTCATAACCTATAACTCGTTTCAAAAATTTTCTTCAAGTGAGTCTTACAGTTTTGCAGAAATTGGAGTAAAAGTTCGTTTCAAAATACCCATTAATTTGACACCTTGCACATTGTCGTTGTGGTACCAAGGTAGTGTGCGGGTTCGCTATCCCAGAGGCGAGGGTTCGACTGTATCCTATTATTTTTTTTAAAATTAGGTTTATATTTTTGACACGTTACACGTTTTAAGCAGAATTATTAAGTTCTTCAGCCTCATTTATTTATTTATTTTGTGTATTTCCATAAAAAAATTAATTTGCATTTTAGAATTTTTCATGAAGATTTATATTTTTTCTGAAATTTTTAAAGTAATATTTCTGTTGACGGAAATCTAAACTAATTTGTCCCTAGATATCTTATCTTTTTAATCGACTACAAAAAAGGAGGAGGTTCTGAATTCGACACGTATGTATGCATACTATATATATGTTATATATATAGTGTTATGTTGTTATCTATATGTTATATATATATATATATATTCACCGATTACTCCGAAACTACGCGACCGATTCAAGTGACTTTTTTTATTATTATTGAAAAAGGATACTGTCGAACTGGTCCCATTTAAATTTCAGCAAAATTGCCTCAGCACTTTTTTAGAAATTCAACAAAACAAAAATAAAATAAAATAAACATCTTTAAAATATTTCATTGAAATTAGAATTTTTTTATTAAAAAATTTATATTATCATTAATACATATTATTGTTTACATTTATGTTATATATATATAAATGATTATTTACAATGGTTTTATATATATATAATATATATATATATATATTAGGGTGGTCCTTAAAAAATTAACTTTTAAAATTTCTATGGGGCACCCTCCTATTTTGTTCTATGTATAAAATAAAGACTTCCATAAAAATTTCAAAATTTTAAAACATTTTTTAAGGGTCGCTACCAAGGATTGAATATTTAAAAAAAATTAAAAATTGTCATATTTTGTAATCTAATAATATATTATTAATACAAATCAATAGTGATTGTCAAACTGAATCATGGTATGATATTAGGCTGTAAAGAGTCTGTCGTTTGCTTCGAATTTCAACATATTTAAGCAGTCTATTGTCCAAACACAGACAGGAGTATTTCATGTCTACACTCTATTTTACTTCAACTTGGCAGCATTGTGAAAGGTAGAGAATATAACATTCCGCCTTGAAAAATATTTCTCAATTATTTTTTAATTTTAAATAGCTAAAATGCATAAAAAATTATGAGATAATGTTTATAAATTATAGAATTTGATTTTTTGATATTCTCAAAATGTCATACTTAATGGACATATTCGTATCAAAAGCAGAGTCCAAAAGTTACAAAAAGAGTTTTCGGCAAGTGTTCCTTTGACTGCTCACAGGGATTGCAATATTTTAGAAGATATTTCAGGATCTGAAACTGTAGACAGATTAACCATCATCGTTTCAGGTAAAGGTATTGACCAGTTACTTGTTGTTCCAAAACTTCAATCAGGAACAGGTGAGGCAATAGCTTCTGCTGTTAACGAAATATTGGAGTCGTGTGGAGTACCGAGCAAGTAAAATGTGTGAGTTTTGATATATCCTTTGTTAATACCGGATTATCAAGAGAAGCTTGTGCTCTTCTGGAACAGATAATGAACAAAGAAATGATTTGGATTGCCATCATCACATCCTTGAAGTTCTGTTTTTGTTCGTTATCTTTTGTATGAAGTTTATTGTATTCCTCCATGAGTGCTATCCCACTTTCGGCTACATCATTAACAACTTTGAGTGAAGTCGCTAGTGCCTTACATGTCTTATAGGATTCATTTTCATTCCAATTAGTCACATCTGTATCAAAAAAGTCTGAAGATAAATCCATAATTTTAAAAAAACCTCAGAGTGCTGCTTAGAATATCTTGCAAGTCATTTTGGAGAATGACATCAGGATCAGCACGTGTACGTTTCAAGAGTTCATAATTTTCTTCATTTTTCAAAACATGCACCATTTTTCTTATACTTTCAAAAAAGACATTATCATCTAAAAATGCAAAAGCAACCAGTTCTTCTGTGAAGTACAGAAATATCCTAGGAACTTCTTCAAAGCACAAAGAAATGATTTCATAACCATTTTCGTCTTTTTTCAAGTTCTTCAGGAGCAATAAATTATTGGGCCTGATACCAGCTGTGAAGGTAGATTTGCACCACAAACGAGCAAACTTGACGAACTCCAGATTCTTCCTGCTTAGAGAGTTTAAACGGATCTCTAAATAAATAAATCTTGAGCGAGGGCCTTTACCATCCATGGAACCCGATATACAATCCGCCTAGGACTCTAATGTAAACACCTCTTTCGGGTATTCCTCCTAAGAAAATGATGGCAAGCTCTGTCAGTTTCTTGTAATCGTCCCTTGGTTGAAAAATCATTAAGATGATTTTGAGCAAATTCTGTAATTTCTGACGCATTATGTGTTATTTTTTCATTGATTAAATTGTCAGTTATGGGAGTCTGAAATATGCGATAATCGATAGACATCCCCGAAATTTTCAATCGTTTGAATATCAGTATGTCTGGTCCGCTTGAAACTCCGAGAGACTTAACAACAACTTCCTTAACCATAATTTTAAGGATGTGATGATGGCAAGTCAAATCATTTCTTTGTTCATATTCTAATCCAGAAGAGCACAAGCTTCTCCTGATAATCGGTACTGATAAAGGTTATATCAAAAGTCATACATTTTACTTGCTTATGTAATCCCCATAACTCCAACGTTTCGTTAACACCAGAAGCTATTGCCTCACTCACTTGTTCCTGATTGAAGTTTTGGAACAGCTAGTTAAATGGTCAGTACCTTTACCTGAAACAATAATGGGCAATCTGTCTACAGTTTCAGATCCTGAAATTTCTTCTAAAATTTTACAATCTTAGTGAACAGTCAAAGGAACGCTTGCCGAAAACTCTTTTTTTAAGTTTTGTGCTCTGCTTTTGATACGAATATGCCCATTTAGTACGACATTTTACGAATATAAAAAAATCAAATTTCATAATTTATGACCACTATCTTATAAATTCCTACACATTTTAGCTATTTAAAATTAAAAAATAACGGAGAACTATTTTTCAAGGTGGAATGTTATATTCTCTACCTTTCACAATGCAGCCAAGTTAAGGTAAAATAGAGTGTAGACATGAAATACTCCTGTCTGTGTTTGGACAATAGACTGTGTAAATATGTTGAAACTTGAAACAAATGACATTCTTTATAGCCTAATATCATACCATGACTCAATTTGGCAATGGCTATGGATTTGTATTAATAATTTATTATTAGATTACAAAATATGTCAATTTTTAATTTTTCTAAAATATTCAAACCCTGGTAGCGACCCTTAAAACATGTTTTAAAATTCTGAAATTTTTGTGGAAGTCTTTATTTTATACATGGAACAAAATAGGAGGGTGCCCCATAGAAATTTTAAAAGTTAATTTTTTAAGGACCACCCTAATATATATATATATACACATTTATTTATCACAGACGAATTTTTCATTTCCAGTTGAATTTTTATGTAGGAAGTCGACAGTGTTTTCATTTGCTAGAATCAAAAAATATTTGCAATCTGTCAATTTTTTATTTGTGCAAATTAAAAATGATGTCGATTTTTGGATGTTAGAAGACATTAAAAACTTATACAACTGGTAAAAACTTACATACCAGCATTACTGCTTTAATATTTTATTGCTCTTTTGAAGATATGTTACTGGAATTACCTATCATAAATACGCTTGAGAGATTCGACGTGAAAAATATTTTCTTTAAATTATGCAAAAAGAAAAAAAAAAAAAAAAAAAAAAAAGATATATTTTCATTTAATAATCCATAGTTTAATAATCCATCCATAGTTTTTATATATATTATAACCATTAATTAAACATTACTGACCACCATCAATAATTGTGATAGTAATGAATGAATTTACAACAATACAGTGTCCCCAAACACACTGAATGGATACCAAAAACATAATAAACAAGCTACTATGTATAAAATAAAGTCCCTTGTACTATATAACAAGAATTAATAATAAAGAAAAAAAGAAGAACATGGATTTCGATAAAAATAATTGAAAAGCTTATATATTGAATTACATTATCAAGAGTACAGAATTCAATTATATAAGCAAAATCAGTCGTTTTCTGTGAGAAAAAAAAAGCTAAAAGCTGAAAAAAATTTTTTCTCCTGTATTCAAACGACCAATATAACCAAAAGAATAGTTTCAAACTAACAACAGAATAAAATTAAATGCTATGAAATGGAAAAAGCAATACAACCCAGAGCCCGATTAACTCTATGTTGGACCCGGGGCACACATGCCACGTTGAGGCCCCCTTTCTCAAAAAAAAAAAAAAAAAATTCTGCATTATAATCTTGACAAACACTTTTACGTGCAGTTTACAATATGAACCACGGCTTTACGAAAAAACAATGTATTACAGACACTTGTAAAAATGCATTAAAATAATATGGGACGGTAAAATTTTCTGGACTACATTGTCTTTCGAATGAGTAAAACTCTAAACCTATAAAATTGAATGAAACATGTTAAATGTAATATCCGTTCTTCTTCGAATTTTGATGTTTACTTTATAATTCGTTATCATTAGTGAAAAAAGATAGTTCAGTTTACATGCATGGGAAAAGTACATTTTTTTCTATGAGCTACAAATAGAAATTTATATTAATTTGTATTTTCAGAGAGTGCAAAAAATGCAGCTTGGGGCCCCTGAAAATGTAGGCCCGGGGCACGTGCCCCGTGTCCCCCTGTGATAATCAGGCTCTGATACAATCTTTTAAATAATTAATTAATAGCAAGGAAAAATAGTAATATTACATTAAATACCTAATAAAATGCCAGTTATTTTATCCAAGTACACATCAGCACATTGTATCCAAAACACGATAAGTTTAAGGTTATTTTTACAGTTAAGTTAACACAGATTTTAATACCTAATGTAAACAGTTAATCTATTTTGAAATACCGTGATAAATGCAATTAAAATAATATAAATAGAAAATAATTACATAATAAGTGAATTACCTCTTAACACTTTTATTTTTTTTTAAATTTCTTAACTAAAGTAAAAGTTACCAAAACTATAAGTTTACAAAATCGCAAATAGCCAACATTAAGCTCCACCTAAGTGTTAAAAATTGATGTTATTACTCTATTCAAAGCATCAGAGAGAATCCAATTTAAATTTTAGTGCTGCCATCTATGATATTAACTTGAAACTAATATGAACAAAATGTCAAAGCTTATGCTATTATAAGTTAATTCATTCATAATATACCAACTGCTATATCCCAACAAATCCTAAATAAAAATACCATATTATAATTCATTATTCATATAAATATTAAATAAATACAAATGTTAATAGAATGATTACAATATATTCTACTACCATACCCAATTAAAGAATACGGAAAATTTAAATAATTTCAAAACAATAATAATATAATGCTATAAAACTAAATAAATTATGTATAATAAAAATATAAACTATAAGAAATACTTTTAAATAAAAAAAAAAAAAAAAAAATTAATAAAATGAACAGGAAGAAAAATAAATAAATAAATAAATAAATAATAAAAAATAAATGGATGTTGATATAATTATGTCAGAATCTTCATTTCCCAATTACCTAATGTTAACAAATAAATTGTGTGGTTTATTTTCATATTAACCATAAAAAACTAAAGAATATGAATATGGGATTAACATTCACATAAAACCATTAATTAATCATTTAATACTAAGTTCAAAATTAAACATTATTAAAAAGTATATAGGAATAATAAAATACTAATAACCCAATTTTAATACAAACTGTAATATCATTAGTTATATCAAATAAACTTATTATGCATATTATTCACCATAAAGATGGTATACTATTAGAAAATAATACGATATTGTCCCAAGAAGACTAAAAATTAAAAACAAGTTAATTGTTAACTTGATTAAAAATTATATATATATATATATATATATATATATATATATATATAATAAATTTGAAATCACAAATATATGAATAAATTGGTATAAAATGTAAAAAGGTGAATAATAATAATTTAAAAAGAAAAGAAAATATCTAGATATAAATTAGTCTGGATTTTCATCAATAGAAATATTACAAAAATTGCACAAACAATAGAAATTTTTAAGAAAAATTCGAAAATGTAAAAATGTAATTTATTAGGAAAATACCAAAAAGGTTCAAAGCTGCAGAATTAATAATTCTGCTTAAAATTTGTAAGTTTCAAAAACATAAAATTAATTAAAATAGGAAAAAGACACAGGATATGATCGAACCCTCGTCTCTGGGATAGCGGACGCGCACACTACCTTGGTGCCACGAAGACCAACTGTGAAACTAACGTGTATTTAAAACGTATGCTGATCTTTAAACCCAAATTTCTCAAAAACTAAGTTTTATTGCACTGTAAATACTATGTATGATTGATTGTATTTTAGTGTATGTCAAAGTAGGCAGTGGGGTTGTGTTTCGCCCCCAGGCTTGCACTTATACTCTAAAGCGAAAGCTAAATTCTCGGTGCGGCCATCCCTTGGCGAAAACATTTCAAATAATAATTAGTGGTATTACCCCTGCAACATACTTTAAAATGATAAAAATCTGTGCGCGCCATATTTGGTGGTCCCCTTGTTAGCATCTAACACTCAATAGTAAAGAAAAATTATTTGATCTCTTCATTGACCATCATTCTTATTATTTCTGTTTCATTTCCTATATTACACTGAACATGTGCGAATATATGGGCGTTAGAAATTGTGGGTCAGGGAAGAGCCGTTGTCTTTCTTTGTCTTTTGAAATTTCATTATTCAAATTTTCTTTATCTCTGATAATTTTGAAAAAAAAAAAAAAAAAAAGGAATTCAGAATTTCTCGCCAGAGGGACACTACCTTTCAGTTTTTCAGTTTTTCCCCCTTACGTTTATATGAGGATGATAAAAAGATTAACCCGTTTCAATGCCGTATTTGTACAAAAAAAAAAAAAAAAAAAAAAAAAAGTTTATTTTTAGATTTTTTTATTCTATCTTAAATTTTAAATCTCCGTGCATTGATTGTTAGATTGATATATTTAAAAAAAAAATCTTGCATCGGGTCTATCAGAAGGTTTTTAATTTAACTTATTTCATCTTTATAGGTCCCATGAAAAAAAAAAAAAACTGAAAAAAAAAAAAAAAAACACGGGCACAAGCATATCTGTTATACAAGATCTTGCCTCTTCTGGAATTCTTTTAAGAACGAATTAACTTTTAAATTAAAGAGAAGCGCAAGATAATTTGAGAGCCCTGTTTCTGATCTCCTAAATGTAATTTGAAACATTTACACAGTTTCATTTTCAAATCTAGAGCTTAATTCAATGCAATAAAAATATATAGAAATAATTTTACACAGTGAAAATGTGATTCAAATTTCTTGTTTCACCAAAATCGATACATAAAATATATATTTGTGTGTAACAGTATGGAAATTATGGAGGGGAATCCCAGTTATTCCGATTCGATGTCCATTAAAAATTTTTGCACGGGATTTTTTTTTGTTTGTTTGTTTCCTGTATCTTTTCCGAGATTATTTTCCATTATACTATTTTGTAACTGTTGTAGGTTATTTTCAGTTATCATTTCAGGTCTTTACATGCTGTTTCTTTATATGTCAAATATTCACCTTCTATTTGCATACTTAATTCATTTATACTTCTATATGTAATATACAGGATGTCCCTCTTGTCATTAAACAATAGTTAAATAAAAGATTTGGTGTTTTAGAAAGATACTGTAAGGTTCGGAGTAAACCACGAAAAACTCCAAATTGTTAGATTGACGAGCGCAACATGAGTTTGAACACAGTACCTCCCATCTGTAAACTTTAGAGAAAAAACTCTTAGCCGTTGGTGGTGCTCGAAATTCCGCCGATTACTGCATTAAATTTTAAAAAAAATACACTTGTAAAAACCACGATTGAAACTTTCGGGTGACTATATCCAATCCAACCTTCAAATCTCGAAATCAAACCAACAACTCGTCAGAATTTCGAAATTTTTTATACAAGAAAAAAGCGATTCCATATTTGCAAAGCTTGCAATTAAACAACCTAAACAACAACAACCTAAAAGAAATACTATAAATCCTTTTGTAACTTAATCTTTAGAAATTAGTGGGAGAAAATCTTTTGAAATCCCTGGTATATTGACTTTTGAGCACCGATAGAATTACAAAGGAAAAACAACTTTTACAGGCAGTTTTCTTCCCTTATGAATAGCTGAAAGTTTGGATTAGTGCTAAAAATACTTCATTGGGGCAGCATTTTTATGATGATTAAGAACTGTTAATATAACCGGTGTTACTAGCTGGCTAATTTTTTTTATTAAAAAATCTTCCGTTATTTTCTGGTAATATTATTAATTAAGACTGTTATTAATAAATCTTCGGAAGTAATGATAGATTTCTGAGCAGAAAAATGTCGTTAAATTGACAATTCTGTTACACGCACAACTTACACATCTTCTTATATTTTAGTAACTTAGTATTTTCCCTAGGTTTCTTATAAACTCGGACAATCCTTAGCTGTTGAATGGCTCTAGAGTATCATTAAATCAATACGTATTCACTCCATGCATTCAAATATTATTCTAATCGAAAATATTTAGTGACATTCCGAACACCTAAAACCTGAATCACCTAATCCTTTTCAACAAAATTTTCGTGGGCAGTTTTACATTCTTGAATTTAATAAAAACAAATAAAAATAAAAAATATTTTAACTAAATGTTCTTTAATATTGTTGATTTAAATTTCCCAGTATGGAATTTAATACAGTTAATACAATTTAAAGTTTTATCCAGATTTATTGTCTCTGCTTAGATGAGACATGGTTATTAAATTTCACAAAATGTCTTATTAAGTTAATCTGTAAAGTTTATTTTTAATACTAGTTGATTTAAAAACAAATAACGTATAATCTAACTAAAAACTTTACTGACTTTCAAACGAATAGTCAAATAAAAACAGAATGGGGGGAGGGGGGTACTTTTTCACCCGCTCTGTTATGTGTTTCGGATTAAAACATTTCTACAATTTCTTTTTTCACATTTACATATATTTTTGGAATATGACAGTTAGCAAATTTTTCATTAACGCCATATTGAATAAGTTGTTGTAACCCAAATCCATGTTTTAAAGATTATTTTAACGGTTTCTTAAATTACTACAACTTTCACTTGTATTTGGCATCGTAAAAAGAAACAAATGCAGCCGAGAACAAGCCCTGTCCAGATACTCTTTCTCTTCGTTGATATCAAAAGATAAGTTTGTCTTGCGAGGCGTTTGGGGACACGTTCGAATGCTGATGAGCAAAGGGCCTGCACGTATATCGAGGCTTTTTCGATCGATTTCCAACCGTAGTTGTAATCACATCATGGCGACAGCTTCGCCAAAGGGGAATCACATCTGAACCACCCACCGCGGCCAAAGATTCCCCCAGCGATTCCGCTCTACGATCGTTACATTGAATGCTGTCACCATTGAGATCCATTCATTGAGATTCATTCTAAACAAAGCAGGAGAGTTTTATTCAAATAATTTGCAAATTTATGTTTAAAAACGTGTGTAATAGTTTCTATTATAATGAGTTCCTCGCGAATTTATTAGTCGTTCGTGAATTGGGGTTAGAAAGCAATAGCAGTTAACTGAAATATTATATAAAAAGTTGTTTAGCAGCGTAACTTTTTAAGCATCAATATTAATCAAGTACTACATTGTAAATAATAATAATAACTTGCTCTTTTTTATTTGGGGAACCAGAAAGCATATTAAAATGTACATTAGACAGCAGTCTTTCTATTATGCAAAAGGAACAAAATTTTTCATAAACACTAATTTTAATTATATTTTCAATAAATTCAAATCAGCATTTAAGCAAAAATTAACATGAAAGAAAAAAAAAATAATAGCACCATGATATAAACATGTAAATAATAGCATTTTTTAAAACCTTTTTAAAAATTAATTAAAATACTATAATCATTAAATAAAATAGGACGTTTAAAATTAGGATGCTGTTAAATAAGACTGAAGTTTTAGTTTACTGAAGCCTCTTGTACAAAGATTACCCATATGAACTTAAACTCGATTATTCTCCTTTCCCGCTGTTACACTGAATATCATTTCCTTATTGACATACAGTCGTGAAAAAAAAAAAAAAAAAAAAAAAGTAAACACATCCTACTATCTCTGCAGAAAATTATCGTAGAAGAAAGTTACTGGTATACCACACGATTGGTAATAAAGTCTACTTTGAAATGACGGATATAAAATTTGCTTAGGAGGCCATCTACATATTAAAACGAACCATAACTTTGTTTTTTTCAATAGCAGCACATAATTCTGACAGAATAAATGAACTCTGCACCCTTCAATTAGCCTAAAACCGAATTTTTATGCAATTCATACGATAAGTTACCGAGAAATTAATTATTTTAAAACGAGCATATTTTAGGGGCTGTATTCAAATTGAAGTTCCATACTCAATTGTTGACCGAGAGAGCCTCCCTCTTGATCAAGGCATCTTAAGTGCTACTCAAGCAGTCATTGAACAGTGCTAGATTACAGAATAGCATAAGAAATTTCAAAATATCTGGTCACTTTTCTGTCATAGACGATCTCTTAAATCATCATTTTGCCGTTTTTTAAGCATAATTTGAAATCTACTTGGAAGGAAAGTGTGAAATTTTGGATTTCCATAAAGCATGACTTAATAAATCTAAATCTATCAAAAAAATTGTAGGTTGCAATTAATAATTTTTTCGAATATTAATTTCATAATTCATATCATAAAATTATAAAAATTGCAAATTCAACGTATTTATGATTGGGTATTTTAGTATTACTGCTACACAAAAAATTAGCACATTAGGAGTATAATTTAAGGAGATATTAATAAAAATATGAAAATGTCATTTAACATTAATAAGCACTAAATTTTGAATGTTTATAATTCAAAAACTTATCATTCAAATGACTTGAAATTTGGTTTCCAGGCATAGTTTGAACCGAAGATTTGAAATATCTTGTTAAAATTGGGTATTGCCATTGAAAAAAAAAAGAAGTTTGGGTTCGTTTTAATATGTATATGCCCCCCTAAGCAAATTTTATATACACCATTTAAAAGTAGACTTTATTTCCAATCGTTCGGTACCAGTAGCTTTCTTCTACGATAATTTGTTGAGGAGTTAGTAGGGGATGTTTACTTTTTTTCCCCCACGACTGTACATTTAGTAAAGATTATTCTAAACAAAACAGAAGTGTTTTACCCAAACTGATATTTGCAAATTCTTGTTTAAAAAAGCACACTCTTATAATATTTTCTTTCAGAATGAGTCTTTTGCGATTAGTTGTTTGTGAATTGTAGATAAAATCCGATAGCACTTGATTAACGTTATCAACATATATTGGTTAACACTGTAATTTCTGAACTATTAATTTTTGAATGTGGAGCTAGAATGAATAATGTTTTTCCTGTATCCGTTTTGGGGACCAAAAAGTTTGAATTGACAAAATTTGACTGAAGTATGATCTTGGATGAGGAACCCTGCATTAATTTAGATTATTACTTCTTTATTTTGTATTTATTTATTTGTGTTTTATATAAATAAAAATGTTTGTTAAATTGTAAAAAACAATAAGTAAGGCTTTAATATTTTACCACAAAATTAATCTTTCAAAGCTAGTTTTGTCATGATTTTGAAGTCCGGTTTTCCTATTTCTTTTTTTATATTGCTTATTATGACGTTATCTCCCCATTACACGTGCAAAACAAACAAAAATAAGTAAAAAATTAAAATAAAAACATATAATAAAAAATTCAAAATCCAGAAAAAATTATAATTTTTTTTTGTTATAAAAAAAAAATTAATTAATTCTGCAGCAAACTATTTTCAATCTATCGCATTTATATTACATTCGTTTAAGATACTCACTTAGAACGCTTTAAAGCTTATTTGTACACCTAATATAATACCAGCATTTTAAATGGAGTTATGGCGAAATAATTTACAATATTATCTCTTATATAAAACATATTGTGCTATGAATTAAATGTTTATTCATATTAACATGTAAAGTTATTTTCACCAGAAAAAGAGGTATGTTCTGCCTTATATCTAAAAAAAAATAACCTACCACCACTTGGGGGCGCATTCTTTCCTCGGGATATATGGACCCGATTACTATAGGGTTTGCCTCATTTAACTTGATTTTCAATGTCAGATGTAAATTTACAACTGGACGAAAAATGTCCGGAACAGGATTGGAACCAGGGATCTCTTGGCTGAAGCCGCTAAGAGATCATCCAGAGATTGCTTCAGCCCAAGAAATCCCTGGTTCGAATTCTGGCCCGAACATTTTTCACCCAGTTGGAAATGTACATCTGATATGATTTATTTACCTTTGATTTTCAATGGTCTAAGGCGCGTGTGGAGCACTCCCAATATATGCTGCCTCAGGCAGCGGGAACCCAAGGTCACAGGTTGGGAAAAAGACTTGTTGGGAACATACCAGACACTGCCGAAGGTATTGGGAGCCCGGAAAATAAGTTTATTTGAAGCATTCTAATGCTACTAAAGGTAGTGCGACCCACGAAACTAAGTTCATTTGAAAGATTTTCTGAAGATATAAAAGCATATAAATTTGAGATTTGTTTAAGTTTATTACAACGGGCTCGGGCAACGCCGGGCGGATCAGCTAGTGTGAAATATAAGTATGGGTAATTAATACTTCTGCAGAAACTGTTATTATGCTTTTAATTAAATTTTAAATTTATTTCCTTTAATTAATTATTAGGTTTGTTTAGTTTTTTAGTTATTTTTGTTAAATTTCGAATCACAAATTGTTCTAAATCCCAAATATCAACAAGTAGGCCAACATTCTGCCTGCAAATGGACTAAATACAAAGCACAAAACAAACATCAAAATAGTAAAAAAGTAAATAAATAAATAAAAAATTACTGAGAAAACAAAATCTATAGAATATCGTACTCTATAGTTTTTAGAATAAAATGATTGCGAACTGCATATAAATACGATATTTAAAAATCCATTCTGTAAAAAAAAAAAAAAAAAAAAAAAAAAAAAGTTCATTGGCAGTATCCAGTTTTCTATATTTTTAAGTCAAAAAGTATTGCAAACATGGGTTTAAGAGTATCCTTGACAGATAATGATATATATATATATATGTCACATTTTAACGAAATGACAGTATTCACTGAAATTAACTTTATTAAGTTTTATTTAAATAATCAAAAAGGTGGCAATCAATTTCCATAGCTGTTTACAGGTTAGACTTCAGATACCAAGTGGCGTAGAGGTATATCTCTGAAATTGCTCATCTCCTAGGGTTACCAGTTAAAAAGGGCCATGTGTTTCTATTAATTTAACGATAAAATGGATTAGTTGGCTACCCCGCCAAACCCGTGATTATCAGTCATTGGGCCCATATCCAAATTGAGGGACGATTCATTACAAAAACTAATCAATAGGTCCAATCTTTATAATTTTCTTACAATTTCCCCCCTTTCCAGACAAGTCCCCGGGGATGGGCCGGCTTCCATACACGAGGGTCGCCTGGAAAGTATAAAGCATTCTTTATTAAAGGGATGTTAAAATTTTGGAAGTGAATTACTTTTAATCGAGCTGCCTGGAGATGAGTTATTTCTTTCGTATAGTTAACATGTGATATCACAACAATAATAAAAATAGTAAAAATAATACAAATAATAAGAATAATACCACTAAAATTTTCAATACCATAAACAATTGAACATGATAAAAACAGTTATATTAATAAATGCAAGACACTGGTAATATTATATGCCAAATAAAATAATCAAAATAGGAAATATATTCTAGAATTGCTAGGTCCAACATTACATATAAAATACAAACTTGAATGAAAATGTCTTGACTTCATTCAGTAGAGTGTAGACTCTCAAAATACAATTATACTATACTCATAAAGATGTAAATTCAACTATCAAATATCATCCAATAACAGTTCATATGATATCTGATACTTTACATAGATGGTGTTAACTTAAATTGATCGTTGGGCAAAAAGTACCTTAGTTTGGAGGCATGTATTACTTCATAGTCCTTCTTTGTCAACCAGTTAGGTTTATTTATTTTAAAACTTACATTAGACAACTTTTCAATAATTTGATATGGACCAGAAAAAGGCGGGCTTAACTTCCTGGTGTTCGGATAATGAAATTCTTCTGCAATTACGAGATCACCAGGTTTGAAAGGTGCTTCCACAAATTTTAGGTCATATCTGACTTTGTTTTTTAAATGGTGCTCACCAGTTCTTTGGAAAGCCTCTTTCCTGGCTTCCTCAACCGTAGGGTAATAGTTTTCATTGCCCAATACTGATGGATAAGGAAATTGGCCAAACATTAAGTATGCCGGGGGGTATTTGGTTACTGAATGCGGTGTATTATTGTACTCGTTAATCACCTCCTCCAGAATTTTGGGCCATGGAATGTTTGAAGGTGTAGCATTGATTTTAAGTCTTAGTCGAGTGCAAATGGACTGATTTACGCGTTCATTTTTCCCATTACACTGGGGCCTGTGAGATGAAGCAAGTAATTTTTTTTACATTATGTTTATGTACCCATTTACGCAGTTTAGACGCTGTAAAAGCAGGGTTTCTGTCCGTTAAAATTTTCTTGGGAAGTTGAATGCTAAAAATCTGTTTTAGAATATTAATATAAACTTCTGTTGTAACATTTTTAGAGGTAAAACCCCAAACATAACGAGTAGCGTGATCAATAGCTAAGTGCATGTATTTTTTTGTTGAATTGTAATAATTGAAGCCCCCTACTGTGTCTAATGATATTATATCAAAGGGTTGTTCTGCGGGAGGTAAGGCTTCAAGAAGGCCAAATTTAGGTTGGTGGGATTTCTTGTTTAGTTGGCAGACTTCACAATGTTTGACAAATTGCGTAATATCTTGTGTCATGCTGCTCCAGTAGTACTGTGGTGAAATTAAATTTAGCATTTTTTGAATTCCTGGATGGCCAAATTGATTATGGGTTGTTATTAATAATTTTTCTCTTAAGGAGAAAGGTACGACAATTTTTTGAAAACCCTTTTTGTGAATTACCAAAATGTCATTAAATTTTTGAAATTTAGGTCCTGTTACATTATCTAACTCTTGGTGTTCTTTAATTTCATCTAAGGTTAATAAATGAATGTGGGGATTTACGTTTGATAAAATGGGATTTCTTGAGAGCATGTCGGCTTCAAAATTTGTAGACCCTTTATTGTATTTTACGGTATAATCGTACATGCTTAATTTTAGTGACCATCTGAATAATCTACCGGTTAAATGTTTTATCTTTTTAAGCCATACTAAAGCAGCATGATCGGTATGTATTGTGAAAGGTTTTCCATGAAGATAATAATGGAATTTGTCAAGAGCATCGATTATGGCTAGACACTCCAATTCTGTGATGGCGTAATTTCGCTCGTAGGGCCTTAGTTGCCTTGAGTGGAATGCAATGGGATGTAAATCTCCATTTTCATCCATTTGTTTCAATACAGCACCTAAAGCTTCCTTCGAGGCATCAGTAAAAACATGGCATGGGAGATTAGGATTAAATAATCTCAAAATAGGTCTATAAATTAATGCATTTTTAAGTAGTTCAAATGATTGCTGACAGATTTCTGACCATTCCCACGGAGTGTCTTTCTTTAATAATTTATTTAGAGGGGCTCTAATTTTAGCATACTTGTCAATGAATTTATGGTATACGTTTATGGATCCGAGGAATCTTTGTAATTCTTTAACATTTTTTGGAGGAATTAAATTTTTAATGGTTTCGGTATTAGCATTGTCTGGTTTTATTTGGCCATTACTAATTTCATAGCCAAGGAAGTCAATTTGAGATTTGGCAAAATTACATTTGGAAAGTTTTAGTTTTAGATTTTCTTGACGGAAAATATTGAATATAGTTTTAAGGTGAACCAAATGCTCGGCATAGGAGTCCGAATAAACTATAAAGTCATCGAAATAATTGGTAACGAAGTTGACCTTATGTTTATTTAGGATCCTTCTGAGAGCTCTTGCGAATTGAGCCGGAGCATTTTTGTATCCGAATGGGAGGACCAACCACTCGTAAAGTCCCTGATTGGTTACAAAGGCAAGTTTTTCTGTGTCTGAAGGATGGAGGGGGACGTGCCAGTAGCCAGAGGCTAAATCTAGCGTGGAAAAATATTTGGCATTGACAAGTCTGTCTAAAAGCCAGTCTATTCGCGGCAAAGGCTCTGAATCTGTCTTCGTAATGGCATTGATTTTCCTGTAATCAATACAAAGACGCGTTTTACCTTCTCCTTTTTTATGTGCCATTGTCACGGGAGAGGAATAGGGGCTACAGGATTCCTTAATGAGTTTAGCATCCAGCAACTCCTGTACTTGTTTTTGAATTTCTGCATTATCTTTAGGTGATGTACGGTAAGGCCTAAGCGAGATAGGAAGTTCCGAGGTGAGAGTTACTCGCTGGGGTTCCCATCTGACTCTACCTACGTCGTACCGATTGCGTGCAAAAATATCTTTGAAGTCGCTCAGAAGCCCTTCCAATTGTAGGTTCTCTTCAGTAGTATAATGATTAAAAGTTATATCATCATAATCCGAGAGAGTTTGAGTATCAAGGCAACAATGTCCCTCTTGAGACAGACTTGCTTGATTTGATTTGGAAGGAAAACTAAGCGGCTTCTGGCAATTCATATCACCTGTTAACGTTAAGGTGTGGTTGAATGAACTTTCATGAGAAATTTGACAGGAAACGTTTTGGTCATTCATAATGATGACTCCATCTTGAGTCAGAGTATTTGAGGAAAAATCCATCGAGATATGGAATTTTTGTAATTCTGGGGTTCCCAGTATCGCATATGGCAAGTAAGACCTTACTAGATATAAGGAGCTATTTTGCCTGATATTCCCTATTTGGAGGGGTACTTGAACTTTTTCGGAAATCTGGACCTGTCCCTGGGTTTGGTTAACATTAAGAGGATGGCAACTTTGAATAGACGTCATATCCAAAGCTGTAGCTAGATTTTCTGGAATGAGGGACAGAGTACTTCCGCTATCCAATAAAAAGGGTATTTGAACCTCATTATGACAAGTTTTTGGGTTTCTACGGTTTTCGTAATTTTTGCATTTGAGGTACCCGGGCACAATAAACCGTCATAAAGAATTCATGTGTATTCCTTGATCAGGGGAATACCCATGGGCGTTTTGGGGTTGAGTCTCATTACTGTGGGTTGCTAAGTTGGATGAAATTGTTGCTCCTGCATTTCCCTGAACATCATATTTATGTAGTAAAGTATGATGCTTTCGTTGGCAATTTTTACAACTCATCTTGGATGCACATTTACTTGCAAAATGGCCACTACGCAAACAATTTATACACAACTTATTCAATTGGATGGTTCTCCATCTGCTATCTACAGGCATAGTTATTAATTTTCTGCAAGTGTGGGTGGCATGCGAATCAAAGCAAACACCGCATTTAGTATTTTCTAAATTTTTGTGGCCTTTCGATCTATCGGAAGAATCTCTGACATAAGTTATATTTCTTACATCTGTTTTAGTTGGGTTCTCTAAAGTTAACAAGCTTTTAGCTTGAATCTCTAAAAATTTTAGAAATTCCGTGAGATTAGGCATATTATTATGGGTAAGGGATAGTTCCCATCGCTCTTTGAGATTATCGCTTAATTTTTGAACTATGGTATAAATTATCATGTTATCCACTAAAGCATTTTGAGTAAGTTTTAAAGAATCTAGAATTCGAAGTGATTCATTGCAGGTATCTATTATATCGAAAATAGCTTTAGAGGAAGTGGAACAATTTTTCATATTTTTTAAATTGTATAACTTGCCTATTTGTGCTATGGCCAAATCCCTAATCTTATCGTAGCGAGCGCAAAGGGTGTCCCATGCATTTTTATAATTGACCTCCAAAAGAGGAAATCCGGAAATCAATTTATGGGCAGGACCCTTTACACTAGCTAAGAGATATTGCAATTTAGAAACGGCTCCCAAATCTGGATTTCGATCTATAGTTGTGGTAAAAATCTCCTTAAAAGAGAGCCACTGATCAGCTTCTCCGTAAAAGGGTTTTAATTCAAATTTGGGAAGATTGACTGTTTTTTCAAAAACATTACTTGCATTTTTATTGTTATTCTCTGAACCACCCTCGTTAATGCTTAAACTCTTAGTTAATTTATTACGTGATGTATTTATTGCGATAGTTAACGCATCCAATTTAAGGGCAATTTCATTGTATTCCTCAATTATAGCTTCCGTTTCTGTTGTATCGCTCTCAAGAACGGCGTTTTCCTGATTTTTACCTAATTCTGTACTAATATCTTGCACCTGACCATGATACAAATCTAACTCTTCTAGAGTTATCGTCTGATCATCAATTTTGGGATTTATGATATTTTTTATACGGGTAATTTTTGCTTTGAGAACAGTTTTTTGTTTCTTAATATTTTCCATTTTGAATTAATTTTAAGATAACTTTTTAATAATCTAAATATTATAACACTCTTAATATCCGTCAAAATGTTTAAACATTCTCAACATAATATAAGCATGTGCATAAAATTGATAAAAAGAATAAAATAGTTAAAAATAATTAAAGAAATAAATATAGAAAATATGAATCATTTTTTTTTTTTTTTTTTCAATTCAAAAGATTGCAATGCTTTAAAACCATGGTTTTCATAAATACCAAAAATGAAAACATCACTGGAGATATACTACTTATTAAATCACTTACCTTAAATTATGTAATCAGAATAAAAATAAAAAATAATATGGATAATAATATTATATAAAAATAAATAACACTAGGGTACCCCATGAGCTCATACAGACACACCAAAATAAAAGGAAAAAACATTCCGCAAAAACGGAGAAGGAAAAAAATATATCTCTGTATTAAAGAACTGTAGTGCGCACTTATCATGAAATAAAAAGCAATGACAGCAACGATGCTATCTTTCACTGCATGAAATTTACTTTAAGAGATGCTCTGAAGAAAATCACTATAAAATCATCAACACAACTGAAGAAGATGAATTCCACTTAGAGATTGCAGTTTTCATGTTGTGAAACTTTCACTGCACCGTTGAAACAAAATACGGATATCACTGCTGCAATACTTGACTTTTAAAACGCAGAATATGTTGAAAATGATCTACATTTTGATCGATTTTAATTAAGATGATATTCTTCAAAATATAGTAGAAGAAATGGGAAGACACTTTCTATAATAGAATTGAAGAGTTAAAAGCACATTTCATACGAATACTGATATCACTGCTTACAGATTCTTTGATGAGGCGAACTTCTTGTATTTACACTATTTGAAGGGGCAGAGTGAACACTTTCCCAGCACCCTCATTGGGGCCTCTTTGAATGTTCAATCGGAGCTTATTCCGTATCGTGTAGCACCAAGAATTCTTTTTTTTTTTCTTTTCTTTACTTCTCATGTTTTCCCGCTGAGCAGGTAGTATAATCCAGACGACTCATAATACTGTCACATTTTAACGAAATGACAGTATTCACTGAAATTAACTTTATTAAGTTTTATTTAAATAATCAAAAAGGTGGCAATCAATTTCCATAGCTGTTTACAGGTTAGACTTCAGATACCAAGTGGCGTAGAGGTATATCTCTGAAATTGCTCATCTCCTAGGGTTACCAGTTAAAAAGGGCCATGTGTTTCTATTAATTTAACGATAAAATGGATTAGTTGGCTACCCCGCCAAACCCGTGATTATCAGTCATTGGGCCCATATCCAAATTGAGGGACGATTCATTACAAAAACTAATCAATAGGTCCAATCTTTATAATTTTCTTACATATATATATAACCCCGCAGTTGCATGTCGCAAGTGCATGCCGCCTGTCTCCATGGATTCAATTTCTTCTGGTTTTAGTTTGAATGTTTTTAAAGTTTGCCGTTTTTAAAGTATGTTGTTTTTGAAGTTAGTTGTTTTTAGTTATTTTGTAGTTGTCATTTGGTTTAGTTTATTTATTGTTGGATCAGTTCCGTAGTTTCGAATTTTTGGTTTGGTTTTTGGATATATATATATATATATATATATATATATATATATTTTTTTTTTTTTCCTCTAAAGGTGAAGGATTTATTTTTATTACACTGAAGAAAAAGAAAAAAAAAAATCGTAAAATACTCGGAAATTATTTTTACAATGTAAAATTGTAGAAAATAAATATAAGTATAAAAAATAAAATAAAATAAAATTGAATTAGCGAAAATGAAAAAATAACACATTTTTAACACTATTATTTTTAAAAGTTAGTCAGTCTTAAATTCATATTCCCATATTTACTGACACATTTCACGAAATCATTTTATCTGAAGGAAAAAATTTCGTAAAAATAAGAAAGTCGTACTGGCAATGAACGGATATTTTATTTTACAGTAAAAAGACTGTATATGGTTAGTGACTCTGACTGTTTGCACTAGCTAGGGATGCAATTCTTTCTTTCAAGATTTAAATTCACGTATCTGAGAATGTACTAAAAAATTGTCATATTTAAATTGACGTTTTTAAATTTCAATGAAAGATAAAAATACGTAATACATTGTTTATCTATTTTTTTAAATTGTCTTTGCAATTTTTTGTTTAAAAAAATACGATTCTCGTATTAAAATTTATCTATATTTTAAAGCAAAAACGTGTGCGTGGGTAACGCTTACGTCATATTGACTGACGGTGGCAGAGCCTACCAAATAAATTTCGCTTTACTGCATTTTTTAAATCTTCAAATGTTGTGCAATTTCAGTTTTAACGAACAGCACTAATTGATATCAAGGTATACCTGAATAAGAAGTTAGATGAAAATTCTTGCATTAGTTATTGAGATAGAGCTATAGTGGAAATTCCGAAAAATGCAAGCAGCACCAGCTGTTGAGCAATTTGTACCAAAACATAAACAGCACTAATTCATGTCAAGGACTAACTGAATCTGAAGTTTGATGAAAATCAGTGCATTAGTTCAGGAGATTGAGCTATTGTGGAAATCGTGAAAAATGCTGCATAGCAGCGCCACCTGTTGAGCGAGTTGCACCAAAAACTAAACAGCATTAATTCATAATCCTGAATCTGAAGTTTGTTGAAAATCCAAGCATTAGTTCTTGAGATAGAGCTAATTGCGGAAATCGCAAAAAATGCAGCATAGCAGCGCCACCTGTTGAGCAATTTACACCAAAATGTATAAAACGTCAAACCATGTCAAGGACTATAATTGAATCCGAAGTTTTGTGAAAATTTGTGTATTAGTTCTGGAGATTGAGCTATTGCGGAAATCGTAAAATATGCTGCATAGCAGCGCCACCTGCTGAGCGATTTACACGAAAAACTAATCAGCACCAACTTATATCAAGGACTAGCTAAATATAAATTTTTATTAAATTCCTCACATTAGTTCTTGAGATAGAGCGCCCACAAGATTTATGTCACATTACATACAGACAGACAGAGTCACAAACTCACCGACAGACATTTTGTAAAAACATGTTTTTTGGAATCTCTGACACTCTTAAAACGTGTAAATCCGTCGAAAACCGAAGGACAAAAATTTTCACGAATCCAATACTTTTCTTCTTATAACGGTAGAAGAAAGTAAAAACTATCAAGGGGTTTTTCAAATAAACAAATTCATTCTCCATTTTTACTTTCTTCTATCTTTACAAGAAGAAAGTATTGGATTCGTGAAAATTTTCGACTTCCGATTTTCGACGGATTTACACGTTTTAGGGGTGTCAGAGATTCCAAAAAACACGTTTTTACAAAATGTCTGTCTGTGAATCTGTGAGTCTGTCTGTCTGTGTGTGACACAAATTTTGTGGGCGCTTTGTCTCAAGAACTAATGCACGGAATTTAATAAAAATTCATATTCAGGTAGTCCCTGATATAAATTGGTGCTGATTAGTTTTTGGCGTAAATCGCCCTACAGGTGACGCTGCTATGCTGCATTTTGTAGGATTTCAGCAATAGCTCTATCTCAAGAATTAATGCACGGATTTTTATAAAACTTCAGATTCAGTTACATCTTGATATGAGTTGGTGCTGTTTACGTTTTGGTGTAAATCGCCCAACAGGGGGCGCTACTATGCTGCATTTTGCAGGATTTACACGATTTCCGCAGTAGCTCTGTCTCATGAACTAATGCACACATTTTCATCAAACTTCAGATTCAGTTAGTCCTTGATATGAAATGATGCTGACTACGTGTTGTTGTAAATCGCCTAATAGGTGGCGCTGCTGTGCTGCATTTAGCACGATTTCCTCAATAAATCTATCTCAAGAACTAATGCACGAATTTTCATCAAACTTTAGATTCAAGTATACTTTGATTAATGTTGCTGCTGATTATGTGTTGGTGCAAATCGTTCAACAGGTGGCGCTGCTATGCTGCATTTGTCAAAATTTACGCAATAGTTCTATCTCAAGAACTAATGCATGAATTTTCCCCAAACTTACTCTGTTATAGACATTGACATAAGTTGATGATGATTAGGTTCTGGTGTAAATCACCCTATAGGTGGCGCTGCTATGCTGCATTTGGCTGATTTTACACGATTTCAGCGATAGTCATATCTCAAAAACTAATGCACGGAATTTCATATTTTTAGAATCCTTATGATGAGCATAGATCGACATTTAATTTTGGCACAGTGATAACAAATTTTGAAGTATTGACATGTATGAGATAAGTTTTGGGGTTGGTACATCCGACCAGCTCTTAAAGGCAACGGAAATGTAGATGAAAGAGATGTTACTAGCACCATAAAAACGAATGAATTAAGTGAAAAATTATATTTCATGTCCTTAGTTAGTAATGATTTGTGTAAATCCGGTTTATCCGAGTTTTTTGGCTTATCCTAGGTGAGCTTGGTCCATATTAACTCGGATAATCGAGACTCTTCTGTATGGTTAAACCTATAGGAGTGTCCTTTTAAAACACCTTGTTTGCATTTCGGTATTTTTAAATATTTTATTTTATTTTTTTATTTTTATTTTTTTGCATTGCTTAAGTCGAAAGACGTTTTTAGTTTCTTCTATCTTTACAAGAAGAAAGTATTGGATTCGTAAAAGTTTTCGACTTTCGGTTTTCGACAGATTTACACGTTTTAGGGGTCAGAGATTCTGAAAAACCTGTTTTTACAAAATGCCTGTCTGTGAGTCTGTGCATCTGTGAGTCTGTGCATCTGTGAGTCTGTGCATCTGTGAGTCTGTCTGTCTGTATGTGACACAAATTATGTGGGCGCTCTATATCAAGAACTAATGCACGGAATTTAATAAAAAATTATATTCAGTTAGTCCCTGACATAAAATGGTGCAGATTAGTTTTTGGTGTAAATCGCTCAACAGGTAGCGCTGTTATGCATCATTTTTCACGATTTCCACAGTAGCTTAATCTCCAGAACTAATGCACGGATTTTCATCTAACTTCAAATGCAGTTAGTCCTTGACATGAATTGACATTTTTTGCATTTTGGAGCAAATATCTCAACAGGTGGTGCTGCTATGCTACATTTTTTGCGATTTCCGCAGTAGCTCTATCTCAAGAACTAATGCTTGGATTTTCAACAAACGTCATATTCAGGTATATACCTTGATATCAATTTGTGCCGTTTATGTTTTGGTACAAATCGCTCAACAGGTAGCACTGCTATGCTGCATTTTTCAGAATTTCCAGCTCTATCTCAATAATCAATGCACGAATTTTCATCAAACTTCAGATTGAGGTATATCTTGATATGAATTAGTGTTGTTTATGTTTTGGTGCAAATCACTCAACAGGTGGCATAGCTTAGTGATGGGCGATTCTCGAGAATTCGACAATCGAGAAAAATCGTCATCGTAAAAAATCACAATCGATACAGCCATCAATTAATTCATAGAATCTACAATCGAGATGTTTTACAATCGAGAAAAGCTAAAAACAGTTATTGGAAAACTTAGCTATTATTCTGGCCGACAATTTCATAGTAGTGATAGGGCTTAGTGATGGGCGATTCTCGAAAATTTACCAATCGAAAAAAATCGTTATCGTAAAATACACAATCGATACAGTCACCGATTACTTTCGAGAATCTACAAAGGAGATGTTCTAGAATCGATTATTGAAATCATTATTTTTACATATATATAAGGCAGATTTTATTAAATATAGGGTAACTGAAAACAGATGGAATAAAAAAACAACAAACCAAAGGGAAACTATAAAGGAGCCATAAGACTGGAAAAGTCTTGTAAGGGTGCCCCCTGGTTAAAAAAAGCTGAAAAAACGCGAGTAGCTATGAAGCGGTAAGGGGAGTTTAAGTATCAAAAATTAGAATTTTTCGGCAATTAGTACCAAAATGGCCAAAGAAATAAGAATCAAAAGCACACCCTAGTGGCAAAAATATGAACTAAAGGATGATAAAAGGGATCAAATTTTTTTATTGATTTTTCTACGTCATTTGAGATTGGATCTTTAATTTCCCCATTTTTATAAAGTCTTCGACTGGAATACATTAAACGAACTCCCGTGGGGAGCAAAGTAGGAGGGAGGGGCAAGGAAAGTGCATAATATGAATAAGTGGTCACAGGACTTTCCAACGATATGGCACATGAGGGGTGTCGGCTAAATTTAGTAAAGTGCCCCCGCTCGGGGGCAAAGTAAGGGGAGGGGCGCGTGCAATATATAAAATGAAATAGTAATCACAGAGCTTTCCAATGATATATCACATGAGGGGTGTCAGCAAAAGATAGAAAAGAGTCCCAACTCCCAGGATTCCAATAATCGTGCCCCCCCCCCCCCCCCCGAAATATACCCGGCCCATCCTTCTCTTTGAAATTTTCATATATTAAAAATTATTTATCGGAGGGCTCCGTAAAAAAATCCGATCTAAAATGTTTAAAAACGCTACGATTTCAAAAAAGTTCGAAAAGTGCCTCTCTCGGGGCGCCAAACTAAGGAAGGAAGAAGAAAGGTTCATAATATGAAAGAGTAACTTTGCGATGATAACCGAAAACTTTCCGATGATAGATCAAATGACTGGTCCAAAAAAAGTTAGAAATCTACACCTCCCACTTGGGTTCCCTCTTTTATCCTAGAATATACCCGGAAATCACGCAGCCCCACTTTTTAAATTTTATATTTAATAAATAATATTTATCGGAGAGCTCCATTAAAAAACCTCATTTAATGATATTTATTGTAGAAATCTCTACAATTAAAAAAAAAGTCACCCCCGCACCGCTTCCCCCCCCCCCCCCCCCGAACCCCTTCCGGAATTCAACTCTGGGAGGAGAAAGGTTCATAATATGAAAGAGTGGTGAAAGGACTTTCCGATGATATGTCAAGGAGAGGTTTGGTAAAAGTTTGAAAATTACCCGCCCACCATTCCCTTTGTGCACTCTCGCGCACCCCAGAATTCACTCACCTTCCTCTTTGAACTTTTTATATTTAATAAATAGTATTTATCTGAGTCTCCAGGTATGGGGCAGCTTGGCAGAGCTAAAATAAGAGAAACATTGAAAATTCGTGGCAAAATGACACTAAATTTAACAGTAAAGTTTGAAACTAGGACTATACAGAACTGAATACATAAACCACTATGCTTCATAACCCACATCGGTTAATAACAATAAAATGATAAGTGCCAGTTAAACTGATGGCATTGAGCTCACAGGTTATTAACACTAACTGTATATTATACTCTTATTTCAAAAAATAATGTCCCTCAAATAATAAATGAAGGAAATATCCCCCGTTTGCCCCTTTTATACTTAACCAATGAACCTCCAAATCTAATCAGGGAAACTCCTTAACTATAATAAATCAGTATATCAAATTTGAAGCAAATCAGATAATTCTGCATGAAAAAAAGGAACATCCCGTAAGGCATGGTGACGTCACGTCGACGTCGTTGTGAAGTCACGCTGTGACATTGTGACCGTCGATGTGACGTCACGTGACGTCGATGTGAAGTCATTGTGACTAGAATGTGAGGTCGTTATGGCCGTTTTAGAGCTCTTCTGTGACGTCACATTGTGACGACTTTGTGAAGTCACGGTGTGACAAATTTGTGAAGAGTGTGTCATTTGTGACTATTTTGGTATTAACTTTGTGACGAATTTGTGACGAATGTGACAATGCTTTAAAGTCACATTGAGATCAATTTGTGAAATATGTGTCATTTGTGACGAAATTGTCTTTAACACTGTGATGATTCTGTGACGACAGCGACACTTGCTTTGAAGTCACATTGTGACAATTTTGTGAAAATTGTGTGATTTGTAACGATTTTGTAATTAACGTTGTCACGAATATGTGACTAGTGGCAATGTTGTGAAGTCACACTATGACATACTTATACAGTTGTAAACACGTATGTATGTCACGCATAGTCATAATTATGCATGTTGTAAAATCATTTACATCTATAACGTTAATATACTTCGGCGATACATCGCAATTAAAACTTGGGGGCCGCTATAACAAGGGTATACCAAAAGAATTTTATTGAATCAAAATGCAATACCACGCAGACTTAAATTTTTGTTGCACCTTTCTTTACTATTGCAATAAATGAGAATATTGAAGACAACTGAATGATCGATCTATCGCATTTTTTTTTTTTTTCAAAATTAGCTATTTGTTAAAAGCATTAAAATTACCAAAGAAACAATTTGTTTAAATATTCAAATCTTTATCAAAATGAAATTTGTATTAAAAATATAATATTTTATAATATATACAGTACTCTTTATATTCTTTAAGCTATAGAAAATACTGAATGAAATTAATTTATTTCATTTAATACGCATTACAAACTCGAAGTCACTGGTGAAGTTGAATTTTTTCGATTACACAACATTTATAATAAAAAAAAAAGAAAGATAAAAAGAAATGCCGATATTAAGTAATTAAATTTTATATGTTTTATGATATTGATTACCATAATATATATATATATGATTGTAATTCAAATAAGTTGGGGCTGAGAAAATAGGATACTTCTTTGTTATAGAGGACCCTATAAATTTGATTATGCAAAAATTGCAGTAACGACATTGCTAAGATCATTGTGAAGTTTATGCATGCGTTATATACATATATATATATATATACACTCGAAACGCTCATCATGTGCCATATAGTCATTATATACGTATTGTTTACGTCTTTTATGCCACATACATGCATTACAAAATTTACGATGTACATTTTAGCAATAACCATTTGAAACTACTCAAATGAAAAATACAGCTTTGGTATAGAAAATTAACTGAGTATCACCAGTATCATTATGTTGCGAATTCTAAGAACAATTTCGGCAATACTCGTTATGTTGGAAGATAGCAGCAATAAATAAAATCGTATTTTTAAGCTCACTGTAAAAGTGAGTAAAACTTTTGGGTATGCATATAACGGGGATACAAAGGGTTAATTTATTTTACATCAGGGTTTGCTTGAAGTAAAATCCATATATAAAACAACTTTTTGATTATTAAAAAATAACTTTAATAATTGATTGCCAAAATTACATTTTTATTTATGAAATTATATATTATAAAAATAACTCTTACTATCTATGATTTTTTTAAAACAATAATACCTTATTGCTTATAAAACACAGCACCGCAGCTACTCTATTTTGCGTCTAATATGAAAGTTTTTATGTTTTGCCAAAGATCTATCTGGCTGGATATATGTTGCCATGACATATATAACCCTGATATTATCATAAATAGTACAAAGAGATTAGAATCTACAACGAAATTTTTAGAATAAAGTCTGGTGAAAGTTTTATAAATACAGTAGAACGCCGATTATCGGAACTCCAATTAACCGAACTTCCAAATATCCGAGCAGCATATTTCTCACAAAGAATTCTTTTTAACCGAATTTCCAACTACCCAAATATTTCTCTCTCTAAAAAAGAAAAAAAAAACACCTAACTTCCAATTTATTTTTTGCTTAAATTATAATCTCTGAAGTTTAGAAAATGATAAAAAGAGAAAAAAAAAATTAAATAATAAAAAAGTAAACAAAAAACAATTAAAAAAACAATTTTTAAGCACTCCAGTACTAAGTGGTGCTGTCAGTCCTAAACCTAGATAAAGTGTGAAGGTTTAGAATAGTCAGGAACATCCCTTAAACTGTCTGCCCATTTATCCGAACTTTTGCTTATCCGAACTAGGGTCGGTCCCGACTTGTTCGGACAATTGGCGCTCTACTGTATATATTGCATTAGAAATACAAATAATCATATTTATTTTTATATGACACAATAAAACAAAATAATGAAGACATTATCAAATGGTTAACTACTTTTTAATGTAAATAAAGTATAAAAATTGAGACCATAAACACAAAATAGAGCCACACATAGGTTCATTATTATTACTAATATTTTATTTACAAGATTATGGTAATTATAAATAAGAAATCCATTTTAATCACGCTGTTTATAAAGAGTGTATAATATCGATACTTTGAAATTTATCTCGATAAAATCATTCAGGAAATAAAATGATAAAATTATCCAGAAAAAAGTAAATAATAAAAGATGGTTATTACATTTTAGATTCCTACCGTTCAAGTATTTGCGTTATTTTTAAAGTAAAATCATATTTAAACACTTACTGATTGCGTAACTTCTATATTTTCATTTGCCAACAGACTTCTAAAGTTCACTTTGAAAACATTTCAGTAAGAATGTTTAACAACTGAAAAGCTTCCACCCGCTATGACTATTTCTTTATAGATTTTAAAACATTTCTCAGGTTGAATAATACATTAAATAATCATTTTTTTCCTTAACATTACATATCTACGATCTCTTTTAATAGTATACGTTTCCGTTGTGTCTTATTTTTTATAAATTCCTCTTCTGAGAAGATGCAATTTTTTAAAATAAAAACATGCAATGCAAATTGTTTAAGACCATCACTTAATACAAAATTAAAAAATTATGTTTGCCAATAGTTTTATTCCATAAAAAGCCCTTTTTTAAATAATTTAATTATCTTTAAATGTTTATTAATTATATTAATGATTGATTATAATACTTGTCCATATACTTTCATATTTATGACACCATGTGGTTTTAACCAAATATTTAAATAAGAAAATAAACCAGATTAAAATGCAATTTATATCACTAATTTTAATAATCTGATCAAAGCTGTTGAAAAGGAAGTTAGATATTTTAACAAAATAAAAAATAAATGTAATGAAATATTTATGTTCTATAACATGTTTATTAGAAGATAACTAAAATCATAGTAATTAAAAAAAAAAGCAAACAGGGAAAATAATATTTTAGATATTTCAATAAAATAAAAAATAAATGTAATGAAATAATTATGTTCTACAGCATGTTTATGAGAAGCTAACTAAAATTGTTGTGATTAAAAAAAAGCAAACAGGGAAAATAATATTTTTACATACCTAATTTCATTGACGTTGTACGTGATACTTTGATGTTGGGGAACCAATTAAATCCGATAATAAGTACGATAGCAATGACTTGAATCATCTTCAACAAGTCAAAGCTACCGTAATTTTCTCGGGTTTATATTTTGTTAGCTGAACTAACTTATAGCCTGATAACGTTCTTGTTTCAGTTTTTAAATCCATGTCAACACGTCTATGCTGTCCAGTGTCCACAGAACTTCCCGCGTTTATTCTAAAAAGCTTCACTGTTACTTTTATCCGTTATTCTGCGGTCGAGTCGTAACAACTGAAATAGTGCAGATGCAGACGATTTTTAAGTTCCGAAGTTCGAAGCAGATGTTTTCGGTTTTATTTGTTTATCTATAAACAGTTTTGGAAGAAAATTAAATGCGTAATAATTTTATCAAATTGTCTCTAATTCAATTTCCTGCTTGGAAATGTTTTATTGTATTTCACCTTTTATTTTTATCAGTTTATTGAATTGTAAAGTTTCATTTATGTAAATTATAATAATAATGTTATCCATAATTAGAGTTTACTAGATAAAACATTGCTTAATTTTTCAAAATGTGTACAAATTAATTTAATGGTAATAATGAAGACCCCCTCTTTTTTAAAAAAGTAAAATTTGTATCACAGGTAATATATACAAAATATCTTCTAAAAAATACAACAAGATTATCGAGAAGAGATGAGTTTTTCTTTGTCAATCTGTCATTCTCTTAATATTAATTTTCTGTAGAATAAAACATCTTGTAAAATAATTTTTAAAGATATATTTTGAAAACAAAAAATAAAATATGAATAATTAATTATGTCATGGGCTTTGCATAAATTGTACATAAATTTTATATTCGGAAAATGTCAATTTTATTTTAAACGTCTGAAAGAAGTAGAATTTTAAAAAAAAGTTAGCTAAAATAGTGAAACACTAAGAGGGAAAAAAAATGACTTGAATGCAAATTATAAAGCAAGAAATGCATATATGACTAAACTTTGAAGACGCTTTCTGCGTGCTCATTAAAAGCTGCAGTCTTAACTGTAATAGAAAGTTTTTAGTTTGGAACCACAGAACTGTTTCGACTACTCTTTGAGAAACTTCTAGTATAACAGATGATCATTTACAAAAATCTTTATAAAAGATAAGTCGAGGTCTCTTTACCTAAAACATTTTTTAATAATATGAAATTCGCATAATTAGGAAATCTTTTTGTGTCCTAATGAATTAATTACATTTTATGTTATATGAAAATAAAAAGTTTTGGTTAGAGGCACAGAGGCAACTTGGACCACGGTTTAAAAAATTTTAAATCCGGCAGAAAAATATTTCTTACAGTAAATAACATGTTTTTATTATTTGTTGTAATTTTTTAAAGTTTTCTAAGAAGTTCACATCTCAGTCACAATGTGACATCACTGAGTGGTGGCATTTTGGTCACAGATGTGACGTGACCACAGTGACTTACAGTGACGTCACAATGATGTCACTGTGACCATGCATGCTATGAGGGATATCGCTAAATTAAGGGTGGTCTAACCCCTTTAACCGTTTTATACTTAACTAATGAACCTCCAAATCTAATCAGGAAAGCTCCTTATCAGAACAAACATAGAAAAAAAAAATTAAAGTAAATTGAATAATTCTCCATGAAAATCCATTTATCTAAATTAAGGGGACTTGCCCCCTTTTCGCCCTTGTATACTTAAATAATGAACCTCCAAATCAAATGAAGAAAGCGCCATATTCGAATAAATCGGTATATTAAATTTGAAGCTAATCCAATAATTCTGCATGAAAAACCCTTTTATCTAAATTAAGGGGAGACTAGCCCCTCCCCTTTATACTTAACCCATAAACCTCCAAATCTAATCAAGGCAGCTTCTTAACATAATAAACCGGTATCCCAAATTTGGAGCAAATCGAATAATTCTGCATGAAAAACCCATTTATCTAAATTAAGGAGGGGGTCTACCCCCCTTTATACTTAACTAATGAACCTCCAAGTTTAATCAGGGAAGATCCTTAACATAATAAACCGGTATACCAAATTTGGAACAAATCGAGTAATTCTGCATGAAAAACCCATTTATCTAAATTAAGTGGGAGACCAGCCCCCCTTCTCCCCCTTTATCCTTAACCAATGAACTTCCAAGTTTAATCAGGGAAGCTCCTTAACATAATAAACCAGTATACCAAATTTGGAGCAAATCAAATAATTCTGCATGAAAAGCCCATTTATCTAAATTAAGGGGGGACCAGCCCCCTTCTCCCCTTTATACTTAACCCGTAAACCTCCAAATCTAATCAAGGCAACTTCTTAACGTAATAAACCGGTATACCAAATTTGGAGCAAATCGAGTAATTCTGCATGAAAAACCCATTTATCTAAATTAAGGGGGGGCGAACCAGCCCCCCTTCTCCCCCTTTATCTTTAACCAATGAACTTCCAAGTTTAATCAGGGAAGCTCCTTAACATAATAAACCGGTATACCAAATTATGAGCAAATCAAATAATTCTGCATGAAAAGCCCATTTATCTAAATTAAGGGGGGGGGGGGTCTAGCCCCCTTCTCCCCCTTTATACTTGAACCCGTAAACCTCCAAATCTAATCAAGGCAACTTCTTAACATAATGAACCGGTATACCAAATTTGGAGCAAATCGAATAATTCTGCATGAAAAACCCATTTATCTAAATTAAGGAGGGGGTCTATCCCCCTTTCCCCCCTTCATACTTAACTAATGAACCTCCAAGTTTAATCAGGGACGCTCCTTAACATAATAAACCGGTATACGAAATTTGGAGCAAATCGAAGAATTCTGCATGAAAAACCTATTTATCTAAATTAAGGAGGGGGGAGGACCAGCCCCCTTCTCTCCCTTTATCCTTAACCAATGAACCGTCAAAACTAAACAGCGGAACGCCTTATCAGAATGAACATAAAAAAAATTGAAGCAAATCGTACATTTTAATCAAGAGTTATCGCGTTACGTACATACATACGTACGTACGTACGTACAGTACATGCATACACACAGAACCGACGGGTACATTAGCTCTCAGGCTTAGATAGCCTGTGAGCTAAAAAGAGATTGGATAAGCAGATGGACTCCTTTGAGAAATTATGACTTAAACCAGAAATACGGTAAGTTTGACTCTGAAAGCTTCATTTCCATCTCGCATTTCGGCAAATCTCATCTCGATGATTTTTCCAGCATTTCGACGCTTCCAGATGGCAAACTGCTCGATGGTTGGGTCTCTCGCGGTTTTAAACCTTTCGGGATGGGAAGTCTCTCGAGAGTTTCCTCTCGCCCTTTTCAACCTTTCCCGATGGGAAGCCTCTCGCTTGTTACTCTCGTCCTTTTCGAAATCTCCCAATGAAAAGCCTTTCGAGGATTTCTCTCGCGCTTTTCAACATTTCGCTATGAGAAGCTTTTCGAGGATTTCTCTCGTCCTCGGCAGAGAAGAAAAGTAAGAAAATTTATCGAGAGTACCAAGGGACGAGATAGAGAAAAAGGCATGACAATGAGCTGTGAAATGAAGCTTTAATTTTCAAAGTTTCTCTTATTTTAGCCCTACCAAGATGTCACATACCTGGAACCCTCCGATAAAAATTATTTATTAAATATAAAATTTTCAAAGAGGAAGGTGGGTCGGGTGATTTCGAGGGAGGAGGACGTGAGAGTGGACTCATGGGGTGCAATTTTAAAAATTTTACCGAACCCTTCCTGTGGCATATAATCGAAAAGCCCTTTGACCACTTTTTCATACTATGAACCTTTCTTCGCTCAAAGGGGGGGTGGGGAAGGGGCGAACAAATTTTTAAAACCGTAGCCGATTTCTATAATAAATTTAAATATCACTTTAAATATGGGTTTTTTATGCAGTCTTCCGGTAAATATTATTTATTGAACATAAAAATTTTAAAGTGGCGGCTGTGTGAATTCCGGGGTGAAAGAGTGGGCCTACGGGGGGGAGAGAGGGGGAGCAATTTTCAAACTTTTTTTGGACCAGTCATGTGATATGTCATAGGTAAGCTCTCGGATGACTCTTTCATATTATGAGACTTTCTTCCTCCCCTCCCCAATTTGGCCCCCACAGCGAGGGTAGTTTTTTCCGCTTTTATCATTTTAGATCGGATTTTTTTATGGAGCCCTCCGCTAAATATTATTTATAATATATGAAATTTCAGGACACTTTTCCAAATTTAGCCAAGACCCCTCATGTGACATATCGTTAGAAAGGTTTGCGACTACTTATTAGTGCTATGCACTTCCGGTGGCCGCCCCCCTCCACTTTGCCCCCCCCCGGAGGACACTTTTCCAAATTTAGTCAGTACCCCTCGTGTGAGGTATCGTTGGAAAGGTCTGTGACTACTTATTGATGTTATGTACCTACGATGTCCCCACCACCACTTTGCCCCCCCCCCCGGGGGCACTTTTCCAAATTTAGCCAACACCCCTCATGTGAGATATCGTTGGAAAGGTCTGTGACTATTTATTGATGTTATGTACCTCCGGTGACAGTCCCCCCCCCCACTCTTTGCCCTCCCCTGGGGGACACTTTTTCAAATTTAGTCAAGACCCCTCGTGTGAGGTATCGTTGGAAAGGTCTGTGACTACTTATTGATGTTATGTACCTACGATGTCCCCACCACCACTTTGCCCCCCCCCCCCGGGGGGCACTTTTCCAAATTTAGCCAACACCCCTCATGTGAGATATCGTTGGAAAGGTCTGTGACTATTTATTGATGTTATGTACCTCCGGTGACAGTCTACCCCAATTTGCCCCTCTCGGGGGACACTTTTTAAAATTTAGCCAAGACCCCTCATGTGAGATATCGTTGGAAAGGTCTGTGACTACTTATTGATGTTATGCTCCTCCGGTGTCCATCCCCCCATTTTGAACCCCCCCGGGGGGACACTTTTCCAAATTTAGCCAAGACCCCGCATGTGAGATATCGTTGGAAAGGTCTGTGACTACTTATTGATGTAATGCACCTCCGGTGACCGCCCCCCCCCCACTTTTCCCCCACGGGGGTGTTTTTCTAAATTTAGCCGAGACCCCTCATGTGACATATTGTTGGAAAGGCTTATGACCACTTACTCATGTTATCCACCTCCCGCACCCCTCCCCCCCTTTCCCCCCACGGGGAGGGCATTTTTATAAATTCAGATCCAGACTTCTCATGTGACATATGGTTGGAAAGGCCTAAAGACCTGTGACGACTTAATCATATTATGCAGCTGCTGTGCCCCTCCTCTCGCTTTGACCCCTCCCCCAAGAGATCTGGTCCGACGTTCATTCGTTTCGATATTATATTTTTTACAAGATTTTGTAGTGCGTGCACACCACACCTGCCTGCTATCAGTGCCATATATAGCGGGTAACCTGTTCGTGATTTCATATTACAAGATTACGTATAAATTATGGGCCCCGTTTAAAGGAGGGGCCCGCTAGCGGTCGAAGTCACCTAGTCTTTATTAACATCGACTCATTCCAGTTCACCCGCAGACGATTCTTGATAAATGTATGACGTTTATAATACATAATATATGATTTATAACAGAAATTTGCAAACTGTAGTCATCGAGAAAAAATTTATACAATCGAAAAATATCGAGATGTCCATACAATCGAGAAAATCGAGAAAAACATCTCGTTATCGCCCATCACTAGAGCTAAGCTGCATTTTTCAGAATTTTTGCTATAGCTCTAGCTCAAAAACTAATGCATGAATTTCATCAAGCCTCAAATTCAGATATACTTTGATATGAATTGGTGCTAAATTGATATAATTTGTTGTATTATTTAAATGATTTAATTGACGTGATTTATGTAGAAGTAAGTTTTGTGATGGCCACAACACTACTGTACTTTTCGATCTTGACAGCAGTTAATGAAGAGACTTTAATTTTCGGAACTGGTGAAAATATTGAAATATTCTCATTTTTAAAAAAGAAAAAAAAACTGCATTTAAAATCGTAAAAATAAAAAAGGGCTTTTGTAGAAATTCCAATGACTATCCAATGAAAAAAAAAATCAAAATGCAAAAGAGATATTTTAAAAGAATGCTTCCATAGGCTTAACATTAGCTTGCGAGTGTTTTCGCGTGTCTGAAATAGCCCTTTAACATACAAAATTACGCTTAAAAAAAAAATCTAATGTGAGATATCTTATTATTGCCAAAGCGCAGCAATATTTAACTATTACCTTTTGTGCCAATTCTTTTTCCTTTGCACACAAATTGATGTGAAAGAGGGCGAAGGGGTGGGGGAGGAGAGGAGAGAGGGAGGGAAAGGGGGGGGGGTCAACTTTAAATGAATTGCTATAAGATTTTTAATTTATAAGCTTATCAGTTGCTCTTTTTATTTATGACCATACTGACTGGCCAAGCAATTTGTTACGCATATTTTTTAGAGAATACATTTGTTTAAACAACAAATTGTGTTTAGCAACCATTATATTTCCCTTTTAATTGATGGTCTAATTCAATTTCGATATTTCGAATAAGTTCTTAAAGCTTTGTAGATTACGTTCCTATTTGCCACTAATTATAATGATATAATTAAATCTTTTACTGTCCAATTTCGGAAAAGTCTTAATTCACCTGTAAAAATAGTTTTCTAGCAATAGGTTAAGAACTGACAGTTATTTGTGCTGTAGTGATTATAAAAATCTATTGCTATTATTGATTATAAAAATCTGTAAAAATATCTTTTGATACTCATTTTTTTAAAATTCCAATTGTTGAAGGATCACAATACTTTCAAGATAATTGACTAAAATATTGTGATGTATTTTATCGATGTTAATATTTAAAAATTATTAGTATGGTAATAAAAACATCTTATTTCTTTGCTCAGTCTATTTCAGCTCATGAAATCTTAACTATCAATCTCATCTAAAAAACTTACAGACAATAAAGTATGTATTGAAATTTGATCGTTTATTAGGACTGAACTACGATTTTTTTTAAAAAAGGAAAAAATAGCAAATAAACGTTAAGATTTTTTTCTAGTAGAAATGTATATGCAAAACACAAAGTAAATAAATAAATAAATATAAAAGACTATATGAAAGACATGAAACTTATTTAAGCTCTGAGTAATTAATTATATAGTTTTAAAAGCATAACAAATGATTTGCCTTTTCTTGAAATGAGGCAACGCCGGTCTTACTCAGTCCATGCCTATGGCTTAAAAATCAGGGGCTTGCGAGCCAGTGTTGGGCACGCTCACAAAAAAAAAACAAAAACAAAAAAAAAAAAAAAACGAACTAATTCAAACTTAAAGTCAATTTCTCAAATAAGAGTCAAGTTCACGCTCAAATTCAAATTTTTTCAAACAAACTCGCTCAACTTAAACTCATTTATGAAAGTGAGCAAAGTTCACTAAAAACTCGTTTTTTTTTTGTTTTTTTTTTCTTTTGTTATAGTTAAGTTCCTTTTTCACAAGATTTGTCGTTTCTTGCAAATGTTTACAAACGGATTATTATATCCATTTTGAACCGGTCAAGAAATTTTTAAATAGGTTTTACAGTACTGTATCCCCCCACCCCCCCCCCACCCCCAAGAAACGTATATGTACTATTCTTTAAAGAGAATTTTAATAGGAATTTTTACCCAAGGAGGTCGTTCCCTAAACAGATTTTTGCACGAGTCAAATAAGGACGTGTAAATGATTTTCATTCAAGCAGGGTTGTGACCGGGCCAGAAAATTTCGGTCGGTGCAGAGTTCTGGGAAGAATAAAGCACAGGCCCTGAAATAAGTCCGGTTCGGTCCGGCCCGAGCCTCCAGAGAAAGCAAGACCCGGTCACGACCCAGAAAAACTGATGATCAGACTCGACCCGTCCCGAGTCCGTGTATAGGCCTTGAATGGGAAAAACGTATTCTTAAAGGATGGAAAATTTAAAAATAAATTATGAAAAACTTGAGTTTGAGTTGTAAATTTCGTTCAAACTCACAGATTTTTTGAACTTTCGTTCAGTTCACGTTCGTTTATCAAAAAGTGAGTCAAGTTCAACTTAACGTTCACAGAAAGTGAGCTAAACTCGTGAGTTTTCGCTCAATGAGAGCGCTCATGCCCAACAATGCTTGAGCCGTTTTGCGGGTTCTATACCAGTGCCGTCTGAGTGGGTTACAGTGCAAGGGGTTCAGGGTTTTCCTTGATCGGTAATTCGGGTCACTTTCATTTTCCCTTGCAAAACTGACAACATAACAATATTGAGAAATATGTATTGTTATAAAACAATAAAATCAACATTTCTGTCATAAAATGGAGGGGGAAAAAAATAAATAAATGAATGTATTGCGAAAAATCTACATGCAGTCAAATTCGCTCTTTTAAAAATAAATATAACTGCACATTTCGAAAGACACCGCAAGAAAATTTCATTGAGAGGATCTTAGCTAAAGTGTCCTTTCTGCCCAAAATCCTATCTGCTTTTATCTGATGGGAGTTTCATGCTTTTAGTCGTTGTTCGGGATACCATAAACTTTGATATCAACAACAAATGTATTTTTCTTTTATATGGGAGAAAACTTTAGTAGATGGCTTTTAAAAGTGTCCGTCGGTGGCAACCCCTCATATCTACACAAGGGAGGGAGGGCTCTGATGGGCTATAACCATTTCGGAAAAGGAAACAACCCTAGCTCCAGTCCTTTAACTTTATTCGCCTAATTTAAACGCTGTTACGTCAAAGCTCTGAAGAGAAAGAAAAGAGAACCAAGAACGAGAAAAAGAGAAAAATGTGGAAGGGGGGCGCACAAAAGCTTCTCTCCGAATGAACGTATAAATTAAACTTATTTGCAATAATTTTTCTCGACTTTTCCTTTTATGCGGCTTTTCGCTAATTCGCTTTCTGTCCCCCTTCCTCCAGAACGTAATGGCATGAAGGGAGGGAAAAAACACGCAAAAGAGAAAAAAGGGGAGCTGAAGTAAATAGATGAAACGTGTTGGGGGGTTACGACAGCAGGGGGTTGGTGGCGCCGCTCCGGTAGGCGGAGCTACTCTGCTCCAATTGGAGGAACATAGGGGGAAGTCAGTCGTGGGGCGGGGTTGTTAACGTTGGCTATGGGTCCTGTAGATCGGACGTAAACGCTGGCCAATGGTGGGGCGTGCGGTCGTGACCGATTCTCGATGGACCCCTTAAGCGATACCTTATGCCTCCAGGATCTGGTAGGGGTTTTGCATCCTCCACCGCAACCACAACAACACGAAGGGGCCCATATGGGGCCACTAGTGGGGCCCCCGCAGCCTCTGGCTGTCTGTTCCACTCTCCATGCGATGACGCATCACAGGCTGGACAATAATGGTATACATGGTCCTTCTGTATCAGCACCCACGAATGACCACAAGAAAAGAGGTAAGCCGTGGTCATTCTCTTTTCAAATGCAATAACGCTTGCGAATTTTCGCTTGCAATTTTCTCCTTAAACAATCATCTTAAGTATAGTTGTACTAGTATAGAAAACAATTTCTTGGAATAATTGAAAAAGGAGAA
Organism: Maratus speciosus; assembly: GCA_963932465.1. Classification (NCBI taxonomy): domain Eukaryota; kingdom Metazoa; phylum Arthropoda; class Arachnida; order Araneae; family Salticidae; genus Maratus; species Maratus speciosus. Next base: position 40,122,815 of record OZ010792.1, read on the forward strand.
GGTAATATTTTTTTTTCTATTTTTTTTCTTTATATGGAATTGTTTGTAAGATCAAAATAAAAATGTACTGCATGGTTGACAAAATGTCACCTTTAATTCCAGGAGTTTAAAAGCCATTTAAAAATATTTATGACCCATGTGCATTAGTAGTGACTTATCCTTGGGCAATGTTGATTCAAAATCTATATGTGTAATGACATTTTACTTGAAATAAATTTTCTGTGAACTGCTTTTTCTGACTTATGTTTTCTTGTGAAAATCAAATTTTTATTGATAACAACTCATTTCAAATTACAAATGATAAGTGGTTTATCCGACTGATAAGCAAAATTTCATTTTAAGTTGAGAAATACTCCCTGTATCTTGATAACACCTCTGTAAAAGGACTCGAAATATATTTTTCATGTTTCTTTATATATATATATATATATATATATATATATATATATATATATATATATATATATAAGCTGTAAAAAAGTATTTTATATGTTATAAAATTAATGGGCTTGACGTTTAATTAAAATATTTAGATTTGATCATACCTTTGTGAAAAGTTAGATTTTTGCGAAGAAAAAAAATTTAATTTTCTATAAGTATTGTATTTTTTATGAACAGTGAAATAATAACTATTTTATTTACACCTAATCGTTCTTTTTGTAAGACGCTGTGCGGTACTTCAACAGATTTTTGACTTCCATTTTTGTTTCATTGCAGTTTTGTCGTTTTACGAAAGATTTTTTTTACTACAAGACTATTTTTTTCATTACTATTATTACGTTTAAACATTTCTGAACACATATGAAAAAAAAAAAAGTTTTTTTAAAATTTTGATATTTAAATTTGAAATATTTCATTACAAATGATTATTTTTAATTTACTGCTACTCAGGAAATGAAGACGAAACTAAATTCATGTCTAAAAGTTGCAAAACTGGTGTTTGTAATCATTTTATCTATGTGTAACTAATTCCAGACTTGTTGCATTGTATTTTTGAAATCCTAGTTTCTTTTTTCTTGGTTTTTTATGATGCATGTTCATTTTTCAGAAAATTATTTCTAGAATAAATCATATGTTATATGAATGTGTATAATTTAAACGATAATAATAATTATCTCTAATAACTAAGTAATTAGTAGTCGCGGTTTAACCGGGAAAGTCAAGGTTTTAGACTCGATGTCCCGCGAAGCTTTCCTTAAATGTCCCAATTTTTTACAAATCATCTAAATACACACGGCTCCCAAAATTCAACTAAAAATTAAATAAGCTACGATTCTTTGGAAGGAAGAAACCAAATTATATTTATCTATTAACAAACTGTTGACATTTCTCTATTAACAAAGTATTGGAAAGCTCCAATCTGTAATGCATATAAATAAACAAATAAATGCATTAATCAGAAATGCACGAATAAATAAAAGTGCAAAATTTAAATAGAATCTTCGCCTTTATTTATGTATCTTAAGAATGAATAAGTAATAAATTTAAAGAAAATTATTTTCAATATTATTAATGCAAATTTAAAACTTGTTTCAATGTTTCAAAATTCTAAAAAATATTAAAAGAACAGAAGAAAAGTAAGAAAATAATAGAAAAAATAATGGGAACAGGGGAAAATATTCCATATATGAATATGTGATTGTCGAGATTTTCACTGGTACATCCCTTTTATTGTTTTCTGCTATCTGATTAACTTATTAATAACTTTTGTAAAAATAATATAATATATTTATATGTAAACTGTTTTCCTATTTACTAGGTACTATTTAAAAAAATTCTTGCAAGTAACTGCGTATTTGATAAGTAATGAATTAACTATTCAATAAAAAACTCATTATTTACTCATATTTCAAAGAATTAATTATTACAAATAACATTTATTTAAAACTGTATATGATGACGTTAATCATAAATAACATTTCATTTCGTAAATTAGTGCTAAATATCACCTTTCTAGGATATCCAAATATGTATTTAGTTTCGAATGAAAAAAAAAATATATATATATGTGTGTGTGTGTGTGTGTATAGGGTGACCAGAAATAAACGCCCCAATTTGAAAATTCAATAACTATAATAAATATGAATATGAAATGAGTGACATTAACATCTGTTGTGTCTTAAATTTCATGTACTGTAAATGTAAAAATAGTTCCAATTTCCGTCAATAGATGGCTCTGAACCGTCTCAAACTGCAACAATGCTAAAATAAATTTTTAAAATTTAATTGTCTTTTCGTGTTTCAATCACTAAATAGAATAAATAATACAACTTGAGATTTTTTATGCAGATTTAGATGCAGATTTAGATTAGTTTTAGCATTACTGTAGTTTGAAAGGATGCAGCGCCATCTATTGGCAGAAATGTGAATTGTTTTTACATTTACAGTACATGAAATTTAAGACCTACCAGATCGATAGATGACCGCCACGGGAACTCAGCTTTCGCTTTAAAGTGTTAGTGCAATCCCGAGGGGCAGAGACCTACCAGATATAAATGACACTCATTTCATATTCATATTTGTTACAGTAGATGAATTATCGAATTTTGAAATTGGGGATTTTATTTCTGGTCAACCTGTATGTTATATTATATTAAATAACTGACTGTTATAAAAGCATTAATTGTACACATTTTCGCAATTTTTCTTTTGTTTGTTTAAGAATTAAAAAGTATATAAAATATCATAGGAAAAATGTAAATTATCATACATCAATTGTGACTCAAACAGTTTGCAAGAATTTTACCAAAACCTTAAATAATTTATCCTTAATTTTTCTATCTTCAATAGTTCATATTTTTTAGATTTAAGTTTGAAAAAAAGAATTTCATAAAATTTAAATGTTATCATTATAATAAAATTAAATATGACAAAATTAAATAGTATTTTTGAAATAACCCAGCAAAAAAAGAAACAGTGGGCCATCAGCTGGAAAAAAGATGGCAGCCAGTAGTGCCATCAGCGGTAAAGTGCAAGGGTGCCACTACTTAAACCTGTCGAAAAGTGTCCAAGCCGAATGCAGCTGGCCCATCAGTGATGGCCAACAGCAGGCCAGCATTGATATGCCATCACATTACTTCAATCCGGCACTTTTCCAGCAGTGCTAGCACCTATCCCACTGCTATTCCTTTGGTGGCCCAGCACTTTCCCTTACAAAAATTTCTTATAGAATTCTATAAAAAAACAAAGTATTATATAATTATGGCTCTTTTTTCTATAAGCTAGTTTCACCAAGAGCTATAGAAATATTTGATGCATGTGGTCACCCTCCCAAGTACTGACCGCGCTCGATGCTGCTTGGTTTTCGTGATCAGACATGAACAAGTGCGTTCAGCGTACGCTACGACTGCTTGTAGTTCTCAATCTCTCATTACACTATTTCAAGTTTGTTTCTTTTGTGATTTACGTTCCCAATCATTAAACTGGTATAGAAATTATTCTATTGTATGGAAATCCTACGTATTTTATACGCTTTTTTTTATTATTGATTCTGAACTGCGTAAATTATGAAAGCCGAAATCCTTTGTAGCCTAGTAAAACCAGATTTAAGGAGAAAAAAAAAAGTGCGTTGAAATAAAGAATTTATTTATTCATTTACTTATTTATTTTGTTGGTGGCAGTGGTGCTATATTTTTTACAGTTTCAAAAAAAATTAGCTTCACAGCTTAAATTGTGTTAAGATATTCATTTCAGATTTGTGTTCAAATACTCAATGTCTTCGATATTTGCAGCGCCACCTAGCGTAAGGGTTCCCTGCAATAATAGTGCAAAAGTTCGTGCACTTCCATGTAGTGGTGGGCCAGCGCATGAGATAAAATGGATGCCCACCAGAATTTTATCTGATGATTTCCAACAACAAAGTTGACTGAAGCTGTCCAGCAGTGGTCATGCAGTGGTAGACCATCAGCCAGCACTTCTCCATCATTGCCAGCACCTATCTTGCTGCTGGCCAGCAATTTCCTCTTTGCTGGGAAATGTATGAGTAGGTTATAAAAAAAAACAAAAAAAAACAGTCGGTCCCACTTAATCGGGTAACGAGTAATTGCATACCCCGCTTATATGCATAGAATGCCGTGGAACAAAAACACTCCCCATAAAGTTAATGTTAAATATTACTCGTTTTATCGCATAACAATCCCCGGTTAATTGGATAAATATCTCCAATCTAGTAATCCGCATTTTATGTATTCCTGTTATAGTGATCAATGGAAAGAAAGGTAAAACTTTTTTTTGTTGTTGTTGTAACAATGGTTTGTTATATTTACGATGGAAGAACAGAAACCGTCGTGAAAGAAGACTTTATTATCTTAATTCTAGGAAACGCATAGGAGTGTTGAATTTGGACAGTTATGTTTTTCTTTTAAAGCTTGTCATACATACAGTGAGTGACTCAAGATGCTGGGGGTATTTTTTGGAAAATCCTGGAATCAGGGGAAGATACAATAGGGACGGTCAGGAGAATAAAGGAACAATATTTAGCGCTGGAAGTGGAGAAAGGCAGTGTCCGAGGTGGAAAAAACAAATTTCTCTAAAGGATTTTTTTGTGTAGGCAACAACAAAAAAGTGATAAATTGACAAATAATTGAAAAATAAAATGAATTTAAGCAGAATTTATTTATTTTCAAAGGTATGATTTAAAACAATTTTTTTTCTTTTTTTTTTTTTTTTTACTTTCATTTTAATTTTCACATAAATTATAATTAAAAATTAAACCATGTAACGTAAATAGTGTAATAATACATTATACCTTATTCCATATATTGTTATATATAGAGTAATAATAAATTATTTATTAAAATTATTAATAGAATAATTTTTAAATTATTAGGTAAATAATGCCCATTAATATTTATCATATTTGTGGTATATAATCAAATCATAACGTATACTGATAACATTAATTGCTTTCCTCGCTTAAACGCATACCCCGCTTAAATGCATACAATTCAGTAGAACCAGCTGTATGCAATTAAGCGGGACCGACTGTACTATATCCTACTTTAAAGTTAAACGAAAAATACAGCCTTTCCTTCTTTCTATTTTTGACTGTAAATCCACGATTGCTGTTTCAATGCATATAGAGAAGCTTTTTCAAGAGTTTTTCAAACTCGTTTAATTCAAGGCACAAACAAACCTGTAGTTAAACTTACGCGGCGCAGCTTAATTATAAATCTTTTTTCTTAAACAATTTAATAAAATTATTATTTTTAAGATAAGAAGTTAAATTTTTATTTATTGATATAAACTTTCTCGACCGAATATTAAAATAAACCAATTTCTTCAAAATTTTTGATAATAATAAGGATAATAAAACCAATAAAGTTTTCAAAAAAATTATTTATAGCGGTTGAAAACCACTAGCAAACACATTGTACATTCATTTGCACATGCCTGTAAATCTACTTTTTTGTCGTACTACTCACTGCTAGAAGAAGCCAACTGGAAATGAAAAATCACGTTTTTGAAACACCAAAACATAGATTTATAAAAAGTAATTTTTTCTCACCCCCGCATTTGTTTGCATTAGTCATTTGCTAAAGTATGTTGTTTACTTTCTTCTTTACAAGAAGAAAGTATTGGATTCATGAAAATTTCCGAACTTCGGTTTTCGACTGATTTACTCGTTTTAGGGGTCAGAAATCCCGAAAAACATGTTTTTGCAAAATGTCTGTCTGTGTGCATGTGATACAAATTTTGTGGGCGCTCTATCTCAAGAACTAATGCACATAATTTAATAAAGAATTATAATCAGTTATTCCCTGATATAAATTGATGCTGATTAGTCTTTGGCGCAAATCGCTCAACAGGTGGCACTGCTATGCTGCATTTTTTACGATTTCCACAGTGATCTCAAGAACTAATGCACAGATTTTTATGAAACTTCAGATTCACTTAGTCATTGATTTCAGTTGGTGTTTACTACGTTTGGTGTAAATCGCCCGATAGGTGGCGCTGCTATACAACATTTTTTACGATTTCTACAATGTCTCTATCTCAAGAACTAATACGTGGATTTTTATCAAACTTCAGATTCAGTTAGTCCGTAATATGAGTTGGTGCTGATTACGTTTTGGCGTAAATCGCCTAGCAGATGGTACTGCTAATGCTGCATTTTTCCTGATTCCCGCAATAGTTTTACCTCAAGAAGTAATGCACGGATTTTAATCAAACTTCAGATTGATTTATCAAGTTGACTTATGTTGTTGCTTATTAGGTTTTGCTATATATGGCCCAACAGGTGGCTCTGCTATGCAGAATTTTTTGCGATTTCCGCCATAGCTCTATTCAAAAACTAATGCACGGATTTTCACGAAACTTCAGTTTCAGTTAGAAGCTGACATAAGTCGTTGCTGATTAAATTTAGGTGTAAGTCATCTAACCCGTGGCGCCGCTATGCTGCATTTTTCAGGACGTATTAACATGTATGAGACAGAAGAAAGTTTTGGCGTTGCCACATCCGACTAGTTTAGGTTTAAAAACAAAATAAGCAAATAATTATAGTTTTGTTTAGAGAATAATTTTAATTTCACAAACTATAGAATATATCATATTAGATGTAAAATTTACATCTAATATGATTTATTTACCAATTAGAATGATTGTGTTAAAATTAATCTAGTATAGAATATATCTTTTTTAGAACTATACAATAAACTCTGTCTAAGGCGAAATCGATCGGGACTGAGAAAATTTTCCGTGGTAGACAATATTCCGGCTTATGCAAAAAAGCTCTCCCCCCCCCCCCCCCAAAAAAAAAAAATCCCTCGAATTTGATGATTTTTTATTGATTTTCCTGACTCGGTTGAAAACTGAAATTCGGAAAGATCTTTTGTCTTTATCGATTATATGAAAAACGCTATTCAATTTCTTAGTACTGCTGTAATGCAGCCCCCCCCCCCCCCAAATAAACTTCGAGAATGAGACAGAACGCTATGACATTGAATTTGAATACAACCTTAAAGTATAATACATTGCACTTTCGAAAATATATATTTTGATAAATGTTCATTCTACTAGAAATATTAACTTTTAAATATAATTTTGCATATGAAAAAATGGCACAAGCATAAATTCCTTAAAATTTAAACAGTTTCTGTCTTTTTTAATTAACTTTTTCAAAGTGTTACGAGCATGCACGACATTGAATATTTGACTTATCTTTTTTGGACTTTTCTACTTTTATTTGACTTTTTTGACGTTTTAAAGTTTAATAAACAAAATGCCTTTCATTTTTAAATTATCCTTTTGTTTCCGCCTTATGCAAAATTTTGGTTTCGGTGAGAGCTTAAAATGCTTTCCGTTTCCGCGTTAGACAGATTCCGTCTTATGCAGCATGGATTAATGTAATTTTCTATGGGTTCGCCGGGACTTGAAAAAATTTCCGCGGTAGACAGATTTTCGGCTTATACAGAGTCCGCCTTAGACAGAATTTACTGTATTTTAAAAATTTCAACACTATTTCTACCATCACTGTCAGAAAACTTCGTCTTTATACACTAAATTATTCCTCATTTTTAAAAATAATTTTCGTCCTCCTAGAAAACATGTTTTATCCGTAAATTGGTCCCGAAAGTCAGAAAAAGAGGGGGAAATTCCGTACATTCCCAGGACACAAGTGTACCGGCTATATTATTATTAAAATTTGAATTTATTTTCTAAATGAAAAACTGAAAATTTTTAAATTAAGGTTTCTAATTAATTTAAAAAAGGAAAACGTTTTCGAATTTAAGAATAAATAACAATTCATTTTCTCATTCATTTAAAAGTACTCACAATTTTTTTTTTCAAGGTTATAAAAACATATTAAAATCTTAAAACATATTCCAAATGAACACATTTAAAATAGATATTTTAATTAAACTAAAAATATTAAATGAAAAAAAAATCGATTTCACTCAAAATTCTCGAATAAAAATATAATAATCATATTTTACATTTAAGGGGACAAGGGACCTTAAAATCCTTAAAAATAATTTTTTTTTATTTTTTGTACATTTCACCTAAATATTATTCAAGGGTACATTATATGCATATGGTATGCATTTATCGAAAAAAAAATAATAATAATAATTTATTTTTGAGAAAAAAGGGAATTTTACGCGTTGTCTTAGAAATCTTCGAAATGCACCCCTGCGTCTTCCATATCAATGAAAATCCCCATTTTTTTTTTTTTTTTAAATAAAAGTTTGTTTTATATATATAAATAAAATAGAGCATCGAATTTTATATATATGACTTTAAAAGTAAAAAAAAAAAAAAATTAAAAATTTTGAAATTTTTTCGAAAAAATTTCAAAATTTTTCAATTTTTCAATTTTTTTAACTTTTAAATTCAAATATATAAAATTTGATGCTCTATTTTATTTATATTTATTATTCATTATTATTCATTATGGTTAGATAAATCAAACTTTTATAAAAAAAAATATTGCTTATTTTCATTGATATGGAAGACGCAGGGGGCATTTCGAAGACTTCTAAGACGATGCGTAAAATTCCATTTTTTTCTCAAAAATAATTTTTTTTTTAATTTTTTTTTTTTTTTTTTTTTTTTTTTTTTTGTGATAAATGCATGCCATAATGCATATGTACCCTTGAATATTATTTAAGGTAAAATTTACAAAAAAAAAAAAAAAAAAAAAAAAATATTTTAAGGTCCCTTGCCCCCTTAACAATTTACTTGAAAAATATTTATAATTCGTATTTTTATCCTGTATTAATACTAAAGTGTTAAAACCCCAGCCCCAATCTCATTGACGACGAAATTGACTTAGAAATCTCTAGCTTTCTGAAGAAATTAATCAAGCCATACACAACTGAAAGAAACATTATATATTTGCTTCCAACTATTCCTTGCCAAGCAACTGTGGCCGAGCAGTTAAAAGAGTCGGCTCATCACCTAAAGTACCTGGTTCGACTCCGAGGTCAGCCAATTTGATTTTATCCCCATTTTCTTCGATTGGTGTAATATTTTACCTACTGTAACGGAGAAAAAAGAAACGGAAGTTCTTCAATTATTAGAAATATGCCGGTAGCACTGCTGCCCGTATAATTTCCGTAAATTGAAGAAAGTATTTCTGAGAATAATTTGCTATTATTTTACATTTTATTTTTTTAAATTGAACCATATTTTCAGGATTTTTTAAAAATAATATCTAATGAAAATATGCTTTGGTGAAGTAAAGATAAAAAATAATTACATGGAGACGCTTCAATAACGAAGTCCTTTTAAAAGTGTTTCAAACATCCACTTGGATTAACAAGAAAGGAAAAATAATAGGAAAGTTCATACTACAATACGTGGTTCTTTGCACTAATAATGAGACAAGAGTTTTGATTCTGTTTGGATAATAAGTACTCCCTGTAAACTAAAGTTTTTATGTTACTGATTTAGTCATATTTTATTATATGGTTTGCTATACACTGTAAATTATTTTACAGGGGGGAAAACTGTCACAGAGGACGGCAGTAAAAAACTGTTTATTTCACAGAAATATTCTGTATTTATTATGAAATTACGGACAAAGTCTGCTAAAATAACAGAAACGTTGTAATAAGTACAGATTATTTCCGTAAAATAAACTGTTTTTAACTTGTTTCTTAGCTCACAGTTTTTTTTCTGTCAAATTTACATTTTTTTTTTTTTTTTTTTTTTTTTTTTTTTACAGTGTATATAGGGTGATGGCACCAGAATATGGTTGATCAATTAAGGTTAGTTTCAGCTTTTAAAGATCCACTCATCTCTCCTGCGCACCCTGGAATCAAGTTCAAATAATGATTTTCTTCATTTTTTATACTAAATAAAACTGTGTGTAGAACATACAGCTCTTTGCTCCAATTTATTTTCGAAAATAAGGATTTTGTTACGTTAAACCTGTACAGTCGCTCTGCAAAAGCACTTTCCGAAAATTTTGGTATATATTAACCGATCATGACCTCCAGATCCCAAAACCACACTGTAAAAAAATCCGAACAGTATTCCTGTAGGAATCGGAAAAATAGTTGCCCTTATCGTACCGCAAAGTTTTCCGACCCAGCTCGGAATAAAATCCGTAAAAAAGGGGAAGCATTCATTAAAACGGTACTTTACGGATTTTATTCCGATTTTACTGATTTTATTCCGAGCTGGGTCGGAAATTTTTCCGGTACGAAAAGAGCAACTATTTTTCCGATTCCTACAGGAAATCTGGTCCTTTTTTTTTTTTTTTTTTTTTTTTACAGAGCACGCTCCGTTAAAATGTGACTGATATATATATATATATATATATATATCTTCCCGAAAATTTTGGTATATTTTAACCGAGCATGACTTCCAGACCCCAAAACCACACTCCGTTAAAATGGGACATATATATATATATATATATATATGAGGCCATGATCGGTTAAAATATACCAAATTTTTCGGGAAGTGCTTTCCTCCGGACGGCTGCAATAGGTAACTTTTTACTTTTTGTAATGAAAGCTACCTAGTACTTTTTGTAATGAAAGCTACCTAGTACTTTTTGTAATGAAAGCTACTTAAAAGACTGGTGCTAGGTAGTTCAACTCGACCGAGTTCGTTGGCCAGCTTCATCCGCAAACTTGTTTCAAAATGGCGGCCATTTAAAAAAGAAAAAAATAATAATAATTTAATAAACGGTGCGAATAAATTAAAAACTAAAAAATATTTTTTCCTTAAGAGTTTGACCTTATACATGGATTCCGGAGCATATTTTGTTTCGTCTTTATCTTAAAAAATGGCTGAGATATAGCAGTTTGAATTTCTAGGGTGGCTGACATTTTGAAACAATCTGATTTTCGCCATGCTATGACTCTCGTATTTATAAACTGATTTGGATGAGATTGATTGTATTGCATAGTGCGTACCAATGTCTCGACCTAGTTCGTTAGCCAGGTTCATCCACTATCTTGTTTCAAAATGTCGGCCATTTGAGCCGTGCACTGCCGCGCAATGCTTAAATATAATTAATAACCACCAGCTTCAAATTCTCGCCAAGCTTGGCGACCAAAAATAAGTATCCAAAAATGATGCTAACTTGGCTATAGCTTACTAATTTGGCGCAATTCTCCTTCAAATTCATTATTGAAGAATATTCTCTGATCGGGTTCGCCGCATCTTAGTTTCTTAAAATTTGAGTAAAATTAGAGCAAAATTTTAAAATCAAGATATATGAAAGCCACCTCTTCCTCCCGGTACATGTCGAAAGGACTTTTAATTTTATAAAAAACTATTAATAAATGCAAAAAATGGTCTCAGTTATTTTGTATAGATAATTTGATTGGTTTATTGAAAGCTTTTCTATATTATTAATGATATTTTCTTTCGAAAAGCATTAATAAAATTGCATTGAATCTGAATCTTAGTATAATGGATTTCACTTTTGAGACCGTTTTACACTGTAAAAAAAAATACGACCAGTTTTCCAGTAGGAATCGGAAAAATAGCTGCCCTTATTACTTGAAAAAATTTCCGACCCAGCTCGGAATATAATCCGTAAAATCGGAATAAAATCCATAAAATACCGTTTTATTGACTATTTCCTTTTTTTAAAGGATTTTATTCCGAGCTAGGTCGGAAAAATTTCCGGTACGATACAGGCAACTATTTTTCCGATTCCTACAGGAAAACTGGTCGGATTTTTTTTACAGTGTAATATTTGTTTGGTTTTAAATATTGACTATATTGAGAATTGTTCACATTAGAAACTTCGTAAAAATGTCTATTAAAGTTAATTGCAGAGTACCAGTTTTTACTATTTTTATTATTATTGTTATAATTTTGGTCTTTGAAAATATAACAACGAAGTTTGTGTTAATTTTAATTGGGACACAGTTTAATAGCAAAAGTTTCCTATTTAACAGCAAAAAGTTTGTGCATAAATTAAGATTTAAGGGTTCAATTAAAAACAGCGCCATCGCTAAGACTTTTTATTGGTGAGGGAGAGAACCTTAACTTGCAAAGTCAAATTTCAGTATTTACCAACTCGTTTTATAATTTTGCCAACTTACCACAGTTAGAAAATGTAATATAGCTCTTTGTAAAAAGTTTAACAACATTCCTAATTAGTTTTGTAATTTTTACCAAGTCTATCAGAAATAGAAAATGTAACATAGTTCTTATTTGTTAAAAGTTTAATAATATTCCCAATTAGTTTTGTAATTTTTGCTAAGTTTATCAGAAATAGAAAATATATTATATTTTTTATTAAAGTTTTAAACAAATTTGACAACTCAGTTTGTAAATTTGCCAAGTGTAATAATATTCGCGAATGTTTGGGGGGGGGGGGGGGGACTCTTAGCGAGGCGCCTGATTAAAAATATAAACAATACCAATTTCGATCACAATTTTTCATTCTACGTTAAAATTAATCTTCAGATATCAAATTTAACTCATTTGTATAATAATTTTATAATTAAAATTTTTCAAAGTCTCCGCCTTTTATAGGGACGTTAATTTTAAAATTTTAAAAGTTTTTATTTACACTTCCAAATTATTAATCCTATCATGAAGATTTTTTTTTTTTTTTTGTCTGCACTGTTAAAAAAAAAAAAAAAAAAGACATTTTTACAGTACAAAGTACTGTTCATCTCGCGCACAATCTCGATCACAGTGAATGTGCTATATCTTTTTTTGGTTTCCTGACTATATTAACATGGAAAATACAGTAGTTGGGTAAAATTAACAGCACAATGTGCTGGCAATTTGGACGCCAGCAATCTGTGCTGTAAAAAAAATGCGTCCAAATTGCCAGCACATTGTGCTGTTAATTCTACGCACTACTGTATTTATCATGTTAATATAGGAAACCAAAGTAAGATTCAGCACATTCACTGTGATCGAGTTTGTTCGGGCAAATTTACAGTGGTTTTTTTACAGTGTGTGTGTGAATATATTATTAAAAGACATCGTAAATATTTTAGTCTTGCAGTTTCCATAACAGTATGACATGAAATATAAATTGTAATATATAACCAATTTAACAGAAATCGATTTCTTAAGACTTCTAATCTGCGTAACAAACTTTCAGCATATTCCGCCGGCATGCAGTTTTTGAGTTCTTGTTGAAAAACACCAGTGTTATATTTGAGTGACTGAAATAGGTTTATTGAAAACTTTTTTAACTTTATAAAAACTATTAATAAATGCAACAATGGTGTCAGTTATTTTGTAGATAGTTTAATTGATGTATTCAAAAATTTTCTATTATTAATGATATTTTCTATTGAAAAGTATTAATAAAATTGCATTGAACCTTAGAATAATGGATTTCACTTTTGAAACTGAAAAATAACAATGAAGTTGTTGATTTTAATTGGGACACAGTTCCCTATAAGAATTTTAAAATATCAAATAGAAATAGATGTTATTCTCAACTGAATGGCACCAGATTTTCTTACTATTATCTGTGGCGGAATTGATATAGCACGCATCTTTTTTCTTTTTACGTCTGTTCATAAGGGAACTAATTCAGTCGAACCTCGTTAATGGATATATCAAAGAGAATTAAAATTTTGTTAATGTTATCAGTAGTTCGGATTATTAATAACTGAATATTTGTATTCATTTTGACAGTTATTGCGAGAACAGTTCACTTTAATGGTATATCAAACTAAGGCTCCGAGCAAATCATATTCTGAGATGAGGACCACATTTTATTTCTCTGAGCTTTCTTTTCCAAAGGCTCTGTGGTGGGTTGTTACCTTTTCATTGCTCTTCAAAGGTTTAGAAGCAAATTGCACAAAATCATCCAATACCCCCCCCCCCCCACACACACACCACTACCACCGCATTGGGGCATGATAAACAAGTTGTGGACTCTCCTCCACTAATCCTTGCATTCTCTTGCAGTGCGGCAAATGTTTCTCACCTCATAAAACCGAAAAGAGAACCGCCTTCCGTCGCGCGTCGCGTAGATGAAGCACGGACTTAAACGTGTGAAGTTCGACTTTAGCCGATAAATTACCAAAAATACCACATGCTATATTATTTGACCAGAAATATGTTATCTTAATTTATTGAATTGAACGGGAACTAAAAATCGTAAACATTGTTCTGAATTTTGTATGAATATATATATATATATATATATATATATATATATATGTATATATATATATATATATATATATATATATATATATATTTTTTTTTTTTTTTTTTTTTTTCAGTGGCATTGATAAAGGTATAACTTACGTATAAATATTGCATCTGCCTTTTCTATTTGCTTATCTATCTTCCTTTCTGCTTATCAGAAAAACCTAATTTGAAATTTGAGTCCACCTTTTATAATGTATTAGATATTATATTTTTAATACATATATACACTTTATAATGTATATATTGCGTTTAACATGCGTCTAAAATAGGAAATCTCGTAATCACCATAAAGATCTTGAAAACAGAGTAATATAGCTAATTAAATCTTAACGAACGATATTATGTGTAGCAAGTGTTTTGAAATTCTCCATACTTTGTATAAATGATTGCTGATTTAAAATAAAATATGTAAATAAAAAAAAAAGATAACGAAAATTCTCATATTAAGCCAGTTATTTTTAAAACAAAATTAACGATTAATCAATTTAAAGGAGGTGGGGGGGGGGGGGGAGACATTTAAAAATGTACTATGCGGTTCTGACGTAAAAAATGTTATTTATTAATAAAAGAAGGTTTTTTTTTCTCTCTCTCTCTATCTGTGTGTGTGTGGGGCCGTGCGATGGCTAGTGAAATCTACTAAACGTAAGAGACGGAAAATTTGCATGAACGTAGCCAAGGTAAAGCCATTGGCCACCCGAGGCTCATATTTTTAATTTTTTTTTTTTTTTTTTTTTATCTAGAAATATTAATTAGAAGTCATAAACTGCAGAAAATTATTGATAGAGTATAAAAATGTATGATTTATGAAAATATATACATTGTCTCACTGTGTACCACTTGTGGTGCACAGTGAGACAATTTTCGATACTCCGTTATGCTGCTTCTGTGCTTTTATAAATACTTTTTTAAAACCATTTATACATTAATGTGTAGCATATTTGTGTAGTTTAAAGATGTAGCAAAATTTTTTTCAAAAGAATAAAAATCGTTGCCATTCGTTAAGTAATAACAATTTTAGTCTCACTGTGTAACTACCCTCCCCTATATATCTTGTTCAAATTTTCAATCTTTAATAAAATACTTATTATTCATCCAATCAAACTCAAATAAATTGTTTTAAACTTGTAGTGGATGACACTTGATGTTAATCCAGTTTTTTTTCAAATATTAATTCATTAATTAAATTAAATTAATTAATTTTCAATAATCGAGAGAGCCCTCTTCTTGATCAAGGTAATGTTAAGACCGAGAGAGCCCTCTTCTTCATCAAAGCATTTTAAGCGCCACTCAAGAGGAAAGAAGAATGGGAGAAAAAAAAATTCTCCTATTGACCTAAGCAGGAATTGACTTAAAATATTTGTTTTTATATTACTTGTTTATATTACTTACCTATTTTTTATTTACTCGAATTTGTGACTTTTGAGTTGAGTTTAATTGTTAGTTCCTATCTATAAACATTGTTTTGATGAGGTCTATAGATGTCTATGATGGTTAGAGTTGCAGTAAAGCTAGAAATCCTACATACATAACTTCCAGGTTGTATAATATTTTAACGGAGCTTCTGACTGTAAAATAGTCAATGAAACATTGTCTTCATTTTGAAAGAGATATCCAATGATATGCCACTCAATAGGGTGCGTGATTTTTTTTCCGTCTCTACCGCCATTTTGTATTTTACAGACGCCATTTTGAATTTATAAAAACAAAACCTAGCGTATAACCATCGGGCCGTTAAGACGAATTGATAGAGACCTCATTCATTAAAATCCATCCAGCCGTTGGGATGTTTCGAGGGTATAAAGAAATCCACATACACAGATACGCGTGAAACACATAACCCTTCTTTTCAGCCGGGTAAAAAAGTATGTAAAAAGACGTCCATCTGACGTTAGCCTTAGGAATCAAACACCAATGACAATGTTAAGAAATACTTCTAATATTATTTGTATGTTAATTAGAAAAGGCTCCCCCCCTCCCGCGCCAATGGATTGTGTAGTTTGTTAAGGAATACTTTATTATTATTTATATGTTGAATAGAAACACAATTTTTTAATTGGTTTTTAACTGTTAATAAAATGTAACATATTCAATGATGTTTATGCGGCTAAGTTTAAAACCCAACCCCTTATCGCTACCGATTCATTGGTGAACATCTATTCATTTGTTTGTTAACTAACTATTCGAGAATCGTATAATAACGTGGTTTTTAAGAAATCATTCATTACTTAAATTTTAAATTTATTAATGTATTTTAATTAAATTTTACTGGTTTGCCTAATTTCAAATATTTACACATAATCAAAAATTATTAAAAAAAAAAATTCTCCTGTTAAAATATTAAATATGTATATTTTTGAGTTTTATTTAAAGCTTATCGAATTTAATCCCAGTCAAATAATTAATCCCTAAAAGAAAGAAAGAAAAAAAAGATATTACTCTATTGCAGAGTCAAAATATGCCCAACCTCTTTAGAGTGACTATTCACTCTGAGTAAAAGTGGAATTATTAATTCTGTGAAAGAGTGAATACTCACTCCTGGGAAGTAAATATTCACTCTAAACAGGGGTGAATAATCACTATTTCGGAGGAGTGACTATTCACTCTTGCAAAAAGAGTGCATTTTTCCACCCTTGGTAGTAGTGAATAGTCACTCTTTCATAGGAGTGAATGTTCACTTTTTATGTTGCTTTTTTGGGCATTTTAAAAGAATTATATATTTTAGAGCATGCAATGAAAGTAGATACAAGCGTAGTAAAGCTTGGAATAAAATATTTTATTGGCAATATTTATTTAATTCATACTTTGTAACAATAATTAAACTTTTAAGGAAACATTCAATTAAAGTTACATATGAATTAAATTAGATTACTGACAGAAATAAACTAAAATATTTTATTCCAATCTTATCCCTTGTGTTTGCTTTCATTGCATGCCCTATAAAGATATGATAGTTTAAAAATGCCCATAAAGGCAAGTAATTAATCAAAACCTTAATCAGTTAATATTATTTCTTTCTTTTCAGATACCCATTAAGTTGTATTTAGTATTTTAATAATTCCCATTATGAGCGTTAATTATGTTCTTTTTTTTTTTTCATATTTATTCTAATTTTAAATATTTAGATCTCTGTAATCATTGCTAATGAATATAAATCTAATCAAACGTTATTATTTACTGTATTTTAATTACTTTTAAAGTTTTATTAATAACTTTATAATAAAGAATGTGTAAGAATTTATGTATTGTGATTTATCATTGTTTCATTAAATATGAACATGTAGTCTAAATTTTATATTCTCTGGAATATGTATATATTTTTCTATTAAACATATTCCTTAATTTAATCATGATTTCGAATTTTCTTCCGCTATTTCTGAAAAATAGATATTAATGCAATGCTTATTTATGGAACGACATGATAAGCCACATTTAATTTAATTTTTTTTTATTCCCGTATATATTGTATTTTGTGAATATGAGCTAAATAGATTTCGTATGTTTTATAGGAAAAGATTGATATATAAAAGATTGAAAATATAAAAAGAAAAGAAACGACTATATATGTAACTGTTCTTATTGTTTAAAAAAAAAAAAAAAAAAAAAAAAAATTGTTATTTATCTCTTTAAAAAATATTCAATCTTATATTATATGAGTGATAATATGAGCTTTCTCTAAAAATATACTAAAGCAGTTTTATTCATAAACTTCATATCAGGTATAAAAAATATTTTATTTCAATGCTTAAATATTATGTTTAATTTTTAGTGCCAATAATTACGTGTATCATAAACGTAGAAAATGCATTTACAATAGAAGGAAATTTAATAACTGGTCAGAATATCTATAATTAAATGTTTTGATTAAAATCATAAACAGCAGAAAAATGCTTACATACAATTAAAAAAAAATGAATATACCAATTTGAAAAACACTAAAAATAATAATTAGCATTTTATAACTATACTATTAATAAACAACAAACTATAACAGATAAATTAAATGCATTGTAAGATTTAACAACGTTTCAAAAATCCGATTTTAAATAATAATCAGGATATCTCCTTGTCAGCCTTTCAAACAAAACAGATATCACGTTTTTTTTTTTTGTTTTTTTTTTCCCCTCGAGCGTTGGCAAGTTAAAATAATTTACATCACAGTATTGAATAGAATGAATAAAATATTTACATTCATTTTTTTTTAATTCACAAAAGTCAAACAAATGAGGTCCTGATTTTTTTTGCTAAGCATTGTTTGCTATTTAATTGTTGAAGTAATTATATTTCAAACCGCTTATATGGAGAAGAAATATAACAGAGAATCCCTTTTGAAATCAGGAAAACAATTCCAGATCAATCTTTTTCTATGTAACATAAAACTATTCAACTCATAATCATAACATAAAAAATCTACAGAAATAAAAGATTAAAACTAAATAAGTATTACCTTTGCGTTCCATAAATAATCATAAAACTAGCTTTTTATGGATTGTAATGTTTTTTGGGTACAGGTTCACCAATAGAATACCCTGATACAGAAAACTCGGTAATTTCGGATAAGGCGAGTTTTGAAATTCACATCCTCATATATAGTACATAAATTTGCAGTTTTGAGCTCTGTATTTTTTAGCCTTCTTCTACACGAAAATATGATTTAACACTTTATACACCAACGGTATTTTTAAGTGCTACCAAAGAAACTTGTTATAAAATACATTTAATACGTCGATTGGGAGTGATGCAATTTAGAATGAGTTCTGGATACTTTAATTTAGAATGTTCCAAAAGCATTACACTTTATACAAAGCGAAGGTATTGTTCAATGAATATTTTTTTTTTTCCGATTGTAAGTGTTAAACTTTCTTGGCGTTCAAAGACATTGAATAGAAACTTTCAGTTCTGAAAATTTTCTGTGTTTATACATAAGGTCATCACATTTGTGTTTTATAATTCTGTAAAATACTAAAAACAATATCCTGAAGAAATGATTGGCATAGAATTGTAAGTAGTTCACAAATCCCTGTATATATCGATTTAGTTTATTAAGTTTTAATAGATGATAACTTCTTAAAATTTACTTAATGATTTCAGTGATGTACTATCATATTTTTAACAATTCAGAAAAAAATGTTTTGGAACGCGAAATTTTCATTAATTCCTAATTGGATACATAAAGAGTTAAACTTTGAAAGTTCTGAAAAAAAAATATCTTCCCATATAATTAAATAAACTTACAGTAGTGCAGGAATTTTTCCTTCCTGGGATTTTCGTGTCCCCAGTGATTTTTCCTTACCCCCCCCCCTCCTCCCCCCCCCCACACACACCGCCACCACCACCACCACCAATCCTCTGCGCCATTATGGGTAACCTTCAGCGTTGTTGTAAAAGTCACAGTCGGAGACAGATTTTTTTTTTTTTTTTTTTATCCTATAAACATAATTACAAACATTGATGCGCATTTACGAGTATTTTCTTTTATCAATATGCTTATTTACAGTGATCTGTATTTAACTCAACAAAATTCATTCCTTTATATTTACAAAATTTACATCAAAATAAAATTCAAAATATGAAAAATTTGAACAAATATAAATTTGAAAAACAACAAACATTTGTTTTATTTAAGGATGCTAGAATTTTTTTTTGTAATTTTAATGTGAAATGCGAGAAAGATTTGAAGTTCCTCCGATAGCTGCGGCTGAGGCACTGATGATTCTGATTCAACTTCTTTCTTTCTAAATGTTATCTTAAATACAAATATTTCTTGTCCTTATCACATGTTAAAGGTAAAAAGCATTTAATGCATTTCTATGTTCGTCTTGTGCCTTCCAAATATTCCCCCCCAACAAATTTGAGTGTACATTGGTCGGGAAAATTACAATATAAGACTTTGTATTCGATAGTTAATCACGATGGAGGAATTTTCTTTCATTTCGTCCAAATTTCAAATAAAAAATATATATATATATATATCTAGCTTTGCAATAAATAAATAAAATATAAACAGAACAGATATTGTTTATTGAATGTCCATAGAACTATTTAATTAAAATCTGAAAAATAATGCAAAGGATTTTTTCATGCTCAAAATTTCTATTATTTTTTTCAACGAGAGCTAAGCGAAAAATTCCAGAACACTGCATAAATAGTTTTTAACATCCAATATATTATTATTATTATTATTATTATCAACATCATCATCATCATCATAATCATTATTATAGTTATTATTATTATTGTTATTATCATTATACCCGTAGTATTATATTTTACATTATAAGCGGGAAAGGATAGGTTTGAAAGATACTAAACATTAAAAAAAAAAAAAAAAAAAAAAAAAAAAACCTTGCTAAATTAATTGCAGGACCTATGTATGTATGAAGCTGTCAATTTAATAAGGTTATGTATCAAATAAGGATAGTCAATACACGTTGAGCACACGATATCCATTCCAAATAAGTTAACTAAAGCATCCCAGAAAATGCATTCAGGAAATTAATTCTTTAAATTGAGAATGAAATAAGCAAGTTCCCTCAACTAAAACTTAATAATGTTAGAGGCAAGTAATTTAAAGTTAGCTTAATAAAAATTAAATAAAAGCATTTCAGTAATTATGCATTCAAACAAATTTCACAGCATTATAACTTTATGTGAGTTTTCTAAAATAAAATTCCCAAGTTTGTAAAACTCTCTAAAAGACAAAAAAGGGAAAAGATTTAAATTTTAAATTTCTTCTTTCCTTCTTTAGTTCCTTTTTATTAACTATATGCGTTTTTCTGTCTGTAATTTTGTTTTTGTAGCTTTGAAGTTTTCATAGTTTTATTCAGTTGAATATGCTTTTCTTATTACAAAATAAAAGTTCTTCGTTTTAGTCACGTGTTTAAAACTGAAAGTTGGGCATTAGTTTTAGAGAATCTTTGTTCATGCAGATAAAATGACTTTAAGTAAAACTGATTTTATGAAAAATTTCTCCGTGATATACTCGTATTGTGGAAAAAATAACTAGAAAACGTAATATTTATTTGTAACCGTAAATAAATAAATAAAAATGGAAAGATAATTTCGTATGGAATTTAATTTTTTAACTTGAATGAAATAAAATTCCTTATCAATGACAAACCATTATACTTGCGATTTCTCTTTATGCAATAATAATTATTTTCAGACAGCTAATGTTTTTTTTTTCTTTATGTCTGCAAGAAATTTTTTCCCCAGTTTTATTGGGTCCTTCACTATGCATATCGTACTGTATAATATTGTAATTTTTCGTCAAGAAATTTAAAAGAGCATTTTTTTTTAGAGTGTCTATTATTGGATTTATTTCTTTTAATTTTCTTTATATTTTTGTGATTTTATTATTCATTGTTTTTCTATCTTCTATCTTCATTTTTTTACTTACATTCAAGGCAGTAAGTATCATCGCGGTAAGTATTATCGGCAGTAATAAACAAACTCGGCCACTAACCTGTCTATTAGATTCTTTTTCTGTCCCAACTTATTATTTAAAATTTATTTTGCTAAATTTGTTCTAGATTAATTTTTTTTTATTTCACTTATTGCTTGATATATCATCTACCTATAAAATCTGCTTATGATTCTTATGTACTGAAATTTCCTGGCAGGTTTTATTTATTAAGACGATTTTTTTGTAATTGCTTTACTATAATAATTAATGTAAAACGTTATTATATACCATCTTTAAGTAACAGATTCTGTCATTTATGCTGTACGAACTATACATATGCAATTAATTTTTTTTTATTTCACTTATTGCTTGATATATCATCTACCTATAAAATCTGCTTATGATTCTTAATGTACTGAAATTTCCTGGCAGGTTTTATTTATTAAGACTATTTTTTTGTAATTGCTTTACTATAATAATTGATGTAAAACGTTATTATATACCATCTTTAAGTAACAGATTCTGTCATTTATGCTGTACGAACTATACATAGGGTAGACCGGGCTAGATGGCCCGCTTTTTCTTTAATAATTTTAAAAAAATTACAATTCCACTTTTTAAATTTCTTTTTATGTTACCACTATCAGTGTACTTGCAGGAAAAAGTCACAATAGTAAAACATGAAAATATTAACTATAAGTATTAGTTTAGAGGCTCAAATTGACACCAAGTCGCTTGGGCCAACCTGCCCCGATTGCAGGGTAAGTTGGCCCCCGTCACTTTTTAATGTTCTGATGGTGCAGAAGTTTAAGAAATGATCAAAATTTTACCAAATCTTAATTTTTATATCTTGCGAACGAAAACACAATATAGCCTCCTAAATTAAAAATAAATAAATAAATATTAAAACCGTGAGTTATTCAAATTATTAACTCCGACCAAAAATTGCTTTAAAAATTGATTTTATTTTCTCATAAAAATGTCTTTAAAAATTACGGAACAGTAATAAATTTTAATAAAGGTATGCTAGGTGTTAAAACGCCGTAAATCTTACAGTATAGTAATTTAAGAAATCATTCATCCTTAATTAGGTGATTTATTATTAACACCAGATGATAAATTAATTGTATCAAGGCCGCTGTACATCTGTTAAGTGCAATAATTATTTTCTTTCTTTATTATGTTTTTCTAATGCATCATTCCCTTCAAATTTCTGTCAGTAAAATGTAATATTGCTTCATGATGCTTTGGGTAATGCCAGCTTCTTTCAAATAATGATAATTTTCGTTTATATAAAACTTTAATTCCTAATCAAGTATAACAAAAAACAGTTTGTTTATCATGAAATATATATATTATTGATTACATTCAACATATGTCTCTTAAAGGAAAAGATATTTTTTGATAATTAAAAAATTGTCTCCCGAATCTGTCCTTTTTATGGATTATGAAGACAGAAAGGATTATTTAGTTTCAACGAATAACTACCCAGGTAAGAGGTTTGTGGAAAACTCTTCTCTTGACGGGGGAACAAGGGGATTTTATTAATAATTGAGAAATATCAGAATCGGGTAGATTTTGTTTGTTAGATTTGTTACTTTTAGAGATAGTATGTAACACTAGGAGGCCGAACTTTTAGGTAGATTTCGTAAGAAATACTACCTATTGCAATCTCCCATATGTTGGAATTTTTGAAAAACTTTTGCAGAACTATACCGATCATGACCCTAGAGCCCAAAACCACCCCCCAGTTCAAAACTTTACCTATCTATCTATCTATATACACTGATGTCCAAAATTAAGGACCTGTCTCAAAATGCTGATTTTTAAGTAAGCGAATACTCAAAAGGAAATAATATAATTCAAATAATTACTATCCCTACAGCACAGCTAGCCCATATAGCATGTCATTCCTGTCACACATGGTCACAAGTGTCACAGTCACTACGGTGAAACAAAAAAAAAATAGGAAATTCCACACGTCTCATTATGAGTCTCAAATGATCGCTATATGTGACTCCACTGGACGTCAGTGTGACTGCTGCTTTGTCACGAGTCACCAGGTGACTTTACAATGTAGTTATATTGTGACTCTCGTGTGACTGTCCTTTTTAGACTCAATTTCAAATTCATCGTGAACGTTGCATTAGGATGTCACCAAATAATATCACATTATAGTCACATGGTGACTTTTCAAAAAAGGGCACAATGTGACTTCACAGTAGTCTCTCTGTCACCTGAAAGTCATCATGTGACTTTAATGTGACATTATTTGATAACTTATCACAATCCAGCGTTCACGATGACTTTAAAATTGAGTCTACAGACGACAGTCACATGAGAGTCACAATGTAACTACATTGCAAAGTCACATGGTGACTCGTCACAAAGCAGCAGTCACATAGTGACCACTCAGTTGAGTCACATATAGTGATCATTTGAGACTCATAATGAGATGTATTGAATTTCCTATTTTTTTGCTTCACCGTAGTGATTGTGACACTTGTGATCATGTGTGACATGAATGAGATGTTATATGGACTAGCTGTGCTGTAGAGATAGTAATTATTCGAATTGTATTATTGCCTTTTGAGTATTCGCGTACTTGAAAATTAGCATTTTGTGATTGGTCCTTAATTTTGGACACCAGTGTATATATATTACTTTTCTATGAAGACAATAACATATCCAATCAGTTTAAAGTTTTCAAAACTTCTAGGACCAAAAAATTATGCATGACAAATTTTTGATATAATTAAAAGTGGCTTCAAAGAATGCAAAAAATTGGGTTTTCAGGAGAAAGAAAAATCATAACTTCGTCAATTCACAAGATATCAAATTCTCTTAAATTTATCATAAATCCTCTTAGTATTGACAAGCTTTTGATAGGAGCAACTCTTACAGCAAAAAGAAATTAAAAACAAAGAAAGTGTGTGTGTGTGTGTGTGGGAGATAGTATAAGAAAAAACCACATTTCCCTTAATCCGTTAAATTCTTGGTGAAATTAGTACTTAACTTCGAAATGTACCTGCGCCTGTAGGCCAAGGCAACAGGGACTTTTCTATAATTATGAAAGTTATAAATGTTTTTGTACAATAGGAGCAGCTGATTTAATTTGGGGAGGAGGTAAACAACATTATAACTTCATTTTTAAAAAAAGATTGACTGGAATAACGAGGAATTCAATTAATCAAATAAT
Source organism: Maratus speciosus (assembly GCA_963932465.1). Taxonomy (NCBI): domain Eukaryota; kingdom Metazoa; phylum Arthropoda; class Arachnida; order Araneae; family Salticidae; genus Maratus; species Maratus speciosus. The sequence continues at coordinate 40,147,516 of OZ010792.1, forward strand.
TCCTTACAATTAATTATTAATAAATTAATTAAAATAATAATAAATGTTTATTAAAATAATTCATTAAAACTATCAAAATTCCAATACCCCAGAGCCAAATTCCTACGGGGCATGTTGGCCCGGTGGGCCATGCCCTGTGCCAAACGGGTCAACTAACCCCGTATCGCCATTTTTGTTTTTCATGACTGTTACGAATTATTCTGAAAATATTTCAATAAAAACACGCCGTACAATAACTACGAACAATTATTTTTTCTGAATTATTATATATCAAAATCGAAAATGTAATCTACAAACAAATAAAAAACGATTATTTACAAGAGAGGAAATTTACTCACCTTTGCAAAATTTTGAAAATTCTCAATAATTCTTTAACGGACGCTCTGACTTCAATGGTGCTGATGTTGGAGGAGGAAAGCGAAGCAACGCATACTTGGCTGGACCGACAATGTCAACTAACGCAAAGTTTAAAAACTATCGACACTGGGTCAACATGCCCCTATGGCCATCGAGCCCCGGTCTACCCTACATCTGGGTGGATAGATGTTAGATTACGGAGAAGGGCGGTGTTGTTTGGAAACTTTATGCGCAAATGTTAATTTATTATTAGAGAGAGAGATAGGTTCATTGTAAAAATTACTTAGTTACTTTATACATTTGTTTATGTTATGTTTCGATGATTCAGCACTCCTTATTAATGTTAAAAAATAGCTTAGTTTTATATATAATATAGTATAAATAGTTTAAAAAAAATAGTTTTAATTTCTATATTTATTTTATTTTATAAATAGTGAATTCTGTTACAATACATGATATATATATATATAGCCATAATATAATTACAAATCATCATCTATTTCCAATTACATTAATTAATTCAATAAATTAATAAATTTAGCAGCAAATTATAACTGTAACATTATACAAAATACAGATGGTATATATATAATCGTGTAGAAATGTAATGTTTTGTTTTATCTACCCACCCCTTCCCCTCCAAATTAAATTTTATAAGCATATTTTTAATTAATATTTAATGCAAGTATGAGAACATTTTGATGTTAATTATTTATCATCAATATTCTGATTAGTTTAGTTGATTTAGATTTAAACAATTTTTTTTTATTTTTTTTTTTAATTTCAATTAATTTATATGATTATATAATGTCGAGGTATATATTTAACTTATTATTCAGTTATAATTTTGTGCATTAATTATAAATTTTTTTAATTTAGCAATCTTACATAAATTTTAGTTTTATTTTATATACATATTTATTTAATGTTAAAAATTATAATTTATTTTAACTTAATCCACAAATTGTTATTATTATTATTATTCATTTATAATTAAGGGCGTAATAGTTGATGTAATTTATGGAACTTATGGTAAGTTGGTCTTGATGTGTTTGCCATGGTTCCACTAATATTCGTATTATTTAAGTTTTACTGTATTTTCAATTTCATGCTTCTCTGTTGTGCTGATATGTTTTTCAAAATTTATAATGAATAAACCTTTATTTTTAATTTGCACTTATATTTACTTCATTTATATTTACTATTCCTATTTGATAATGATCATTTTTAGTACTTAACATAAAATATCATCAATAGATGGCAGCGCTAAAATTAGTTTACATTCCTTCATACACTATATGGCCAATGGTGACCGGTCACTTGCGATTTTAGACGTTTTGTTAAATATCCAGAAAAATACATGAGGAATTATCCTGAAACTCCTATTTATATAGAATAGTATATGCCATATACTCCCGTGAAGATTTTTTTCCGAAAACCCATAGGGGAAACGTCAACAAATTAAAAAAGAACGACATCTTTTGTATAACCCTCTAAAAACTAATGTAGCAAAAGCGTTCATGTTATAGAACATGATTAAGAGGCTTATTGTTGTTAACTTTGTTCATTTTTATGAGGATAGCATGTATACTCGTACATAAATTTATGCTTTTATAAAGACAATCCCAAATTTCACCAAGTTTTTTGCTTATAATCTGCAGGGTTTTTAATAAAAAAAAAATGTTCTTTTTAGAAACTATGACGAACAACATTGTACATAATACCCTGCAATTGGAACTAAAAAATAATAAAAAATGGATAAAAAATGAGTAGTTTTACTAAATAATGTTTCACTGCGCATGCGAAAATGCAATCAGAATATAATATGCATAATGTATTAGCTAAATGTATAGGGCAACTTTTGTGAAAGTCTCAAAAATATAACTTGAAAATTCTGATTATTAAGAACTCTGCAAATTATAAGTAAAACACTTGGCGGAATCTGGGACTGTTTTTATAAAAACCTAAATTTCTCAACAAGTATACATGCTATCCTCATAAAAATGAACACAGTTTATTACAATAACCCTCTTAATCATTTTCCACAGTTTGAACGCTTTTGCTACATTAGATTTTACAGCGTTATCCAAAAGATATTCGTTCTTTTTCCGTTTGTTGATGGTCCCCTATGCGATTTTGCGGAAATATATGACTTATACTATTCCGTTTACACACCTGGAGTTTCATGATAATTCCTTTATGCATTTTTTTTAAATATTTAACAAAACGTCTAAAATCGCAAGTGACTGGTCATCACTAGCCATATAGTGTATCTACTTAAAAATACCTACAGTTGGTAGTACTACAATTTTTCTCAAAATACTTCATGTTCAATTTAATACCTGTATTTTTTTAATCCTATTTTTTAATAAATTATCTCTAAATCCTTTTAATTAGCATATAAAATAATGTATTATGTTTTGTTTTATTACAGTAATATATTTAATAATTATTCCATTAATATTATTATTATTAATTTTCCCCTCCATCATTTATTTGATAATTTTAAACTATCAGTTTTCGCTGTTAACTGTGATTGCTTGTTATACCACGTGAAAAGAGATTTTCAATGTAAATTTTGACATTTCTTCATATGGATAATCATCAATTTTTGCTCTGTTTTGTAATAAATTCTTATCATTTCTATATATTAAAATAGCAAGTTTTTCACTCACATGTTCTTTTTTAATATCTGTTATGTTTTGCTTGTTTATGTCTAAATCTGTTGGATACGGTTGATTGGACAATGAGAAAAATGAGCTTTAAAGTATTGCTTTCTATTTTTCTTTCAGAAATTAACTGCACTTTACTTATGATGTCGGAATATTGCCCCTGAAGACGAGTTTCACATCATAAGTTTCAATTTTATTCATGTCTTGTTCTCTTTTTTTACATTGCTTTTCTAATGTTCCTTATTAAATTTATATATTAACCACGTTGACATACTGCATTTTGGATAATGAGTTTAATGGTACTATCAATTATTTCGTCTTTTTCTGGTATTTTTTCATTTATTAAAATGTTTTAATTACAAAATGTTTGACTATATATGTCAAATATTTCTATTTTCCAATGTTTTTTATGCATTCAACTTCTTTAAATTATTTTTTTTTTCAAATTTAAAATCTATAATATTTGAGTCTTAATGAGAGAAACTTCATGTATTTATGAGAAACATCATTCTTCTTCTTATAGAGAAACTTCATGTATAAATGCTTGGATCTTTTCTTAAATCTCCATTTATAATTACTTCATTTAATAATTTGTTGCTCCAAATTTAAAGTTTATAATGTTTGAATCTTGTCTTAAAACTTAATTTATAAATATATATATATGATATATATATATATATATATATATATATATATATATAACCATTAATTATACAATACAATATATATATATAATGGATCTTGATTCGATACTTTTCAATGTATAATGGTGTAGTTATATTTATATATTTATCAATTCATATTAAATTTATTCATATTCATTAATATTTAATAAAGGTAACGATTAACTTGTATTTAAATTTTAACCTACCCAGGACGATATCATATTAATTTCTAATAGTATACTATCTTAAATGAGAATAAAATACATAATGAGTATATTTGTTATATCTAATAGTATGACAGTATGGATATTAATTTGGTAATTTGTTTTTTTTATTTTTCTTCTACCCGTTTTAATCTTGTTTCATTTTGAACTTAATTGGTGTTCGTTCAATGGTTTATTTCTCGGCTTATGTGTGTCGTAGTCCCAAATTCATATTCTTTAGCTAATTTATGGCTAATATGAAGATGAAACCACACATTTTATTTGTGGAACTTAAGGCATTTGGGACCTGATGATTCTGTCTAAGTTCTACAAATTTCCATCCTTCCATTTCTGTTGTTCAATATCTGTTATTTTTTACTATGTTTTTGGAATCTATGTTAAGTGTGTTGGGAGGAACTCTATTTGTTAATGTTATTTTATTCATAATTTGACAGTTTTTGTTGGTGGTCGGTATATGTTTATTTAATGGCTATATATATATACATATATATATATAACCATTAATTAAACATTACTGACCACCATCAATAATTGTGATAGTATGAATGAATTTACAACAATACAGTGTCCCCAAACACACTGAATGGATACCAAAAATATAATAAACAAGCTGCTATGTATAAAATAAAGTCCCTTGTACTATATAACAAGAATTAATAATGAAGAAAAAAAAAGAATATGGATTTCGATAAAAATAATTGAAAAGCTTATATATTGAATTACGTTATCAAGAGTACAGAATTCAATTATATAAGCAAAATCAGTCGTTTTCTGTGAGATTTTATTGTGTATTTATTAAATACGTATAAAAATTAATTAATTATGCGTTAACAACGAAATTCATAGCAATAAATGGTCTCAAAATCGATGACAAGTGTTGAAAATTTCCGAAGGAAGAAACGAGATTTTTTGGAATAGTGATAGTTTCGGTCGAGTTTCGGTCCAAAATCTAAGTTTCACCGAAAATTCGTTTTCGGCGAAAATTATCAGCATTCCCAAAATCTCGTTTCTTCCTTCGGAAATTTATTGCTATCAACTTCGTTGTTTGTAATTATCAGTCATGACTGACTCAAGACTTGAATGCAGATTATAAAGCAAGCAATGCATATATAACTAAACTTTTTCACGTGCTCATTAAAAACTGCAGTCATAACAGTAATAGAAAATTTTCAGTTTGAAACCGCAGATGTGTTTCGAATACTCTTTGAGAAAGTTCTAGTATAACAGATGATATTTACAGAAACCATTATAAAAGATAAATCGAGGTGTGTATACATAAAACTAAAATATTTTGTAATTAAATGAAATTCGTATAATTAGAAAACCTTTCTGTTTCGTTGATGAATTAATTACGTTTTATTTTATATATTAAAAAAAAAAAAAGTTTCGGATCTAAGGCACAGAGAGACAATTTAGGCCACACGTATAATTAATTAATAATTACTATGTAATTTAATAAATACGCACAATTAATTAATTTTTATACATATTTAATAAATACGCATAATTAATTTATAATGTATTTATGTATGTATTAATTACTTTAATACACACAATTTAATTACTTAAAAATTTTTTTTTGGACATATTCGTTTTCGGTCGAAAATAGAAAGATCGCCGAAATTCGGTTTCGTTTTGGTTTCGGCCTTAAAAACATGTTTCGGTCGATCCTTAATAATAATTCTATATAACATTTCTGTAAAAAAATACTGGCGTCCTTATAGTTTTTACACAGTCAAAAATAGTGTTTTTTTGCATAATTTTGATTTTTTCGCAATAAAAAAGGACACAGATACATTCTGTTGACTTTTATATTAGTATTTCTACTTTATGATCAACATTACATTACCATTTCACTTGTCGCATTTAAGGAATTTATTCAAATTAAAAAGGATATGTGTAAACCATTATAAAATTCTTTTAAACATATATATATATATCTATATATATATATATATATAATCACTAATCACTAATCACTCACTCATGGACAGCCAACCTTTCGGTATAGGAGCTGATTAGTCCACGAGGGGAAAACACATATCTACTACCCCGCGGAGACTCCAGTACTCGCGAACGAGCCCGGAAGCTCCAGCAGGCTGGAAGACCCTGCTTAATGAAAATTACATGATTATTACAGGTAATTCACAATGGGTTGCACTATTGAGCAAACCCGAGAAATTTTACAGTTATAGTTGATGATGAATAGTTAAAATTATGTTATAAAATAAAGTTAATATAGGTACTTAATTACATCTCATTATTTAGTAATTTAACATTTAAAATGTGAGTATTTACACTTAAAATTTAAGATAGGAGAATTATTTAAGGTAAACAATAAATAGTAGGATAATATGACAGAGCTTGATTAAAATGACAAAACAATCAAAATGATTATTAAACAATATGACAAAATATAATGAAATAAAGTAAAATATTTAAACTAAGTGACTTGAAGTAAAAAGTTGATCGTACAGATGAGCGTTAAAAGTCTTTTTTTATAAATGAAAAATGTTTGTTTAAAATATTATAGTTGGCTCTTAACTTGGCATAATTTGTTGGATCAAATAGGGTCCTTTTAAGGTTGAAACGTACAGTTTTATTTCTTTTAAAGTCAAAGGTATGTGTCATTAATGAACATTTTGAGAAAAGGTAATGGATCGGGTCTCCTATCCCCTTGCCACATGGGCAGGATGGAGAGTCTCGTTTCCCTATTTTATTAACAAAGGCGGGAAAACTGCCGTGTCCACTAACATAATATGGAATAAGATGACTTTTGCAGATAAAATCAGAATCCACTTTATTCAAGATTTTATAAGTAAATCGTCCTTTTTCAGATGAAGTCCAATAATGTTGCCAGTCTGACAACATTTTATCCTTGAGTGCTTTTTTGATCACAGAGACTGAAAAAACTAAATGGATGATTAGTGACGTGGTGGATGTTGTTGTTGATTTTGCTAAGGTGTCGACTCTTTCATTACCTCTGGTTCCGGCGTGTGCTTTGATCCATTTGATGTAGACTGTTTTATGTGGATAATCTAGTAATTTAGCATATATCTGATGAATAAGTTGATTACGGGGGAAGGCTAGATTACGTGCATCTTTTGCTGAGTGGCTGTCCGTTAATAGAAGTAGTGAAGAGTAAGATGGTGTTAGAAACCAGTCTATTGCTTGGCATATAGCGTATAGTTCTGCTTGGTAGATCGAGTTTAAATTATGCAGTTGAAAAGAGTTTTCAAAGATAAAAGAGCTGTCTTTTTCAACCGTGAAGGCTGCAGCAGTGCTTGAGTCTGTGACGGAGCCATCTGTGTAAATTGTTAAATCTTGATTTAGTTGGTTATTGTCCGAAAAGGTATCTTCTAAAATTTGAAAGTTGTTTAATTTGTAATATTCTGGGAAACTGTAGGAAGGAAGCTTGGTCATTAAATTATCTATGGTTAATGAGGTATCTTGGATGATGTAATTTATCCGTCCTTTTAAAGTATTATAATAAGAGAGTTCTTTTGCCAAAATTATTTGAATAGGTAAGCAACCCGTTAGGACACACAGAGCGTCAGTTGAGATACTGCGATAGACTTTGATAATGCCGAGCAGTGCCATTCTTTGTATCGATTTTATCTTCGGGATACCATGGCAGTTTAGACGAGGGAACCAAATTACTGCTGCATATAGAAGTTGACGAAGGGTAACCGTATTATACCAAGTTTTCAAGATGGAGGGGTTTATTCCCTTATTAAAAAATGCAATTTGCCGAAACCAGCGCAAAATTGTTGGATTTATATATATATATATATATATAGGGTGTTCCAAAATTCGACTGACAAACTAAGAGGGATGGTAGAAGGCATCAAGAGGATGAAAAATTACCATAGCACATGGGGTCGCAAACCACATATTTAATCAAAAATTCAGGCATTCAGGGTGTTCTACCCTTATTCAATTTGTGTTGACGGCAGTAACTTTCAGAAAATTGAAGTATATTATAATAAAACTTTTAATAGACATTCTCACCTTTGCTGTAAATGAAAAAAAAAAGTGATAGAAGTTTTCATTATATGCGACAGCAGTACGCACTTGATGTTCCTCATCTTTAACTGCGATTGCCAGACGGTGTCATCGATTGCTCGAGCACCCTGTTTTTTATAATTTTTCGTGATGTTATAACATTTCACACAAAACAAGGTACATACCGTTGGAGTTTCATTGAATGCTTTTATTTTTCAATTCCTGCTATTAGCTCACACTCTCCCTATATTTATTTATTTATTTATATATTTATCTTGTTCAAATTTTCAATCGTTAATAAAATACTCATTATTCATCCTATCAAGTTGAAATAAATTTTTTAAAACTTGTACTGGATGACAACTGATGTTAATACAGTTTTTTCAAATATTAATTAATTAATTAATTTTTAATTAATTAATTTTAGCTTTGCATGGGAAACAAAATGGCGGCCATTGGTTATTGAAGGTCTATGAAAGTATTTTCATTAGGGGGTTACCATAGGGGGACCCTGTTCTGTCGCCAAATACCGCCAAGTTTGTCGCCAACTTGGCGGTATATCGCCGAATTTGGCGGCCAAAATGAGTCGCCAAAAGGGACGCCAACTTGGCAATACCTCTAATATTTCGCCAAATTCCCATAGAGTTCCATTGTAAACCTACTTGCTTATAGAAAATCAACAAATTGAGATATTTTAATGCAACAAAAATTAATATTAGCTTATGGGATTATATTAAAATTTTCTTTGATGGCCCAAGTAGGAATTGTCTTTAAAAACAAAATTTTTATATTACTTGTTCTCGATATTATTACCGTCAACGCAAGTTCAGTTAGGATTAAACACCCTGTATTTGTGACTAAATACGTGGTTTGCAAACCCATATTTTATGGTAATTTTTCATCCTCTTGATGCTTCTATCGAACCTCTCTAAATTTGTCGGTTGAATTTTGGAACGCCCTATATACATAAAGTTTTAATTAAAATGATCGGTATAAGCAAAGAATTTTGCTTCCCTTTCTATTAGACATTTTTTTTAATGTAAGATATTCTGATTCTTTTAACATAATTTAGCTATATAATTACTGCATTTCTGATTGATTTTTGTTTGAATATTGTTTAAGTGCGTGTTGTACAAGATCAGAAAAATGGATTTTATTTGACGAACTTTCAATGAATTTCAATTATGTCTTTTTTTTTATATCATGCGTCATCGTAACATCATCAAAGTATTTTTTGGAAAAAATAAAGTAACACATCGGCTGATAAGTTCCCGGTCTAATGAAGAAAACACAACTTTTTTTGGTCAAATAATCAGCATAGTCTCATTTAAGAGCGATACAATCATTCCAGCGCCTCTCTAACATTTCAATGCCTTTCTTGAAGAACTAATTATCTTTGGCCTAAAAATAAGCGTTTATTTCGGCGATCACCTCCTAATTCGAGTAAATCTCTTGCCGGCGAGGATTTTTTCAGGTCTTCGAACAGGTAAAAGTCGCTGGAAGCCAAATCTGGAGAATAGGGTGCGTGCGGAAACAATTCGAAATGTAATTCGTGCAATTTTGCCATCGTAGCCAAAGACCTATGACAGGGTGCAGAAGGGGGGTAGGGGGAACGCGGCACATACTTCGAAAACAGCTTTCTCATAGACAAATGTTCACGCAAAATAAAGCCTAAACGTTCTTTTGATAGGTTTAGAGTGTCAGCTATCTCCTGCAACTTCACTTTACGGTTTTCTAAAACGATTTTGTGGACTTTTTTTATATTTTCCGGTATAACCACCTCTTTTGGGCTACCAGAGCGTTGCGCATCATCGATGTTTGTACGAACACGTTTAAATTCAGCAAACCAGTCAATAATGGTCGATTTTCCTGGTGGAGAGTCCGGATAACATTTATCAAGTCAAGCTTTTACGGTGTTTTTCCCCATCAAATAGCAATGTTTTATCAAAACACGAAATTTTTTTTTTCAGTTGTTTTGAAAATACAAAAAGTTGTTTCACTAAAACCACTGTAACTTTTGAAGCCGATCTGACGGTTATCAGATCTGCATAAAATGTTTACAGCTGCCTTTTTAAGGTTAGTACTTACTAAACAGAATATTAATTCTACATTATTTGCGCCATTTGTGTGTCAGACCGGGAACTTATCAGCCGATGTGTTATATTTTTAACTCTCTTTTGGAGCCTCATATCATTGGTTATCTATCCATCTCCTTTTCATGTACAAATCACACGATATAATGATTTTTTTTCTCAACGGATTTCAAAGAAAAGTTTTTCAATTTAAACAATTCATTTTTGTTTCATTTATGCTGCAATAACGAAAAGAATATTTATGCGAAAATTCAATTTTAATTCAAATGAAACAAAAACTTTCTAATAAATATCATAAATGTTGTATTTGATTAACATTGCTATCCTTTACCATTAACATACCTGTTAATAAAATCACTTTTTCAAATCTCAAACACCCCGTTGATCGCCTAGACAACTGGGGTATTTACCAAATTTCTTGCCAGTGTGGCTTTTCTTATATTGGCCAGACTAAACGTGCTCTTAGATTTCGTTTAAAAGAGCATGAAGGTTATGTTAAAAATCAGGAGCTTAAACCTTTTTTCCGTTGCTCAACATTGTTGGTCTTTTCAACATAGGTTCAATTTTTCCTCAGCCATCATTATCCAAAAATGTTTTTCTAACCTTGATCTTGATTTTCGGGAAGCTTACCACATCATTAAAAATTCTCACTTTTTAGTCAATGACTTATCTAGTACTCATAATTTTCCAAATATTTGGAAAGCATTAATTTAATAATACATACTGGACAATTGCACCATAAAATATAATAAATAAAGACACAATCTTGCTTAATGGTACACAAAACACGAACTTTAATAAGCTAAAAATTAACTTCTACGTTTCGAGCTGTTTCTACAGCCGTCTTCAGGAAAATATGATAATAAAATGGTTCAAAGTTCAGAGACGAAAGCTTCCTGTGCAAGAAATAATTAGTCGAAACTTGACCAATGAGTTGAATATAAAATGCAGAGTTCCCATCTAGTGAAATTAATAATTATTAATGAACTGAGATCAAATGAATCAAAAAGGTCGATTTAAGAAACCACGAATTCCGCCATCTACACATGAGGGACAAAACTTCAACTGAGTTTTCATTCAAGTTTTGGCAACATAATGCAAGTTTAAGCTGAAATATTGTAATTAGATGCAGAATTATGACTTTATGATATTATGCCAGATTTTTGGGATATTATAGGATACATTATCGTTACAAGGTTTATCTTCACGTGCAATGATTTCAACTGATTCTCTCATTTTACTTTCAAAGGGGTTATTGCACGGAACTATATTTTTTGCTTCAGCAAAGTTAATATGGCAGACTTCATTAGATAAGTAGAACCTATAAAATGCTATATTCTGTTTACGATGTTTAATGCGTCTGCGATATTCCATAATCCTTACTGATAGCTTACGTTTTGTCATGCCAATGTAGACTTTTTCAACATTATTAGATAAAGTGATAGGGATTATTAGGATAGGATGCTCGAAATCTAGAAGTTAACTTTTAGCTTATTAAAGTTCGTGTTTTGTGTACCTTAAGCAAGATTGTGTCTTTATTTATTAGCATTAATTTAATTCCAATTTTTGGTTTCTTTTCTCTCGTTCTCCGGTAGATGTCGCAACTTGTCAACTCAATCATTTCCTCTACTTCTCTCTCATTGGTTGTTTTTGGCGCATTCGCTACCCGCATCGGGTATATAAGCCTGCGCGTCTCTGTCATTTTGCTCAGCCTTGCTTTTTATAGCACTCTGTGCCTTGATCTAAGTTGCATTGAAGAAGAATCTCGCTAGTAGATTCGAAACAGCTGTCTGCTGTTTTTTATGTATCATTTGTGCATTTTTAAATATTGGTTTTCTGCTTTTTAACATTACTATCTGTTATTTATTTTCTTTCAGGTAAATTATGCTTTTTATATCTGCTAGTATTTTTTCTTTGTATAGATCCCCTTTCGACGGATTAAACTTTTTATGTCAAACAATGTACTTTTTTGTATATGTTTACGCGCACACATACAACTTTCCTTTTACTTTTTCTTATCTCTTTTTTAGGATTCATATTCTATCCGACTCAGCGTAAATTGCATTGGCCATAATGACGAATATATCTAATATTATTCATTAATTTTTCCTTCTTTTAAAGAATTGTTAGTAGAAGTTCATATGAGATTTTTCAAGGCAATTTTTTAGTATTAACTAATACACACACAGATATAATATACATTTGAAATTAAAAAAAAAAAAACTTACAAGTTCGCATAACAAAAGTGATAGAATCTCTTATTTGAAGATGGTAATAATATTTTACGTAATTGTTATAGTAAAAAATATATAGAAATCCCCTTAAGGAATGAAACCTACACAGGAAATTGCAATATATTATCACTGTTAAAATTTTTTGTAAAAACACAGAGAAAAAAGAGACTCTCTGTAAATTTACACCAGCTCTCCGTTAAATGCATTCCATTGAATTTCTCGGTCATCGTTTTACAGACATTTCCCTTATCTTATATCTAATTCTTTGTAGGGATTTCCATGTATTTATTTAAAGACTTTATTTTTATCTTTGTTAAAACTTGTAATTCAAAATACACACTTTTAAAATTCTTTTGCAATTTTATTAGAAATATTAAAGAAGAAAATTTAGTTAAAAAATTGTTTTTTAAAAAATTGAATATTTTAGAGAGGGAAAATTCGACTCCTTGGAGTTAGTGGAGATGTTTATCGACAACCAATTTGCAATTGTTTGCTTCACCATATGCCAGAAGCTCGATAATATTAAATGTAAATTGCACAGTATTATTTCAAGGCTATTTATTATTATTATTAACCATTTGGAAAAATAATGATTGTCCTCTGTCAGGGTAGGAAATCAAAAACATATCTGAAGCATTTCATTGGTTGAATCCGCATTTTATTCGTTTTTTGATTGGTTTATACAGTAATCTGTATTTTCCCTTTACTTTCAACAGAGATGGATACTTCTGTTGCCACTATGACAAAAAAAGTAACAAAAACTACAAAAAAAAAAAAAAAAAAAAAAAAAAAAAACTCAGAAACAAATTGAGATACAGCTTTCAAACAAATTGCATTTAAAAGTACATTTTGCCTCTGTACGACGGTGTAAAAAGTAACATTGTGGGATGTTTAGAAGTTTAAGAATGAAATTTCATTTAAAATTGTCCAGGATTATTAATGTTTAATCCATGGCGTATGTAATGTATGATCAACTCCGTGCGATTTTTTATGTCTTAAATTTTAGTCTTTGAAAAAATCATTTTCCAAATGGTCGTTGTAATTTGTTAAATTGCATTTTTTTTTCTATTTGTTTTACTTTTATTATGCTGTTATTATTATTATTTCATTGGTAAATGTGTTATAAAAATATATTAATCTTTTAAAAAACATGTTACACAAAATAAATGAAATAATGAAAATGTAAAAAGTCACTTTTAAATAATAAATTACATTTTTCCTGTTTATTTTTCTCTTATTTCTTACTAAAAAATATTTTGCGCATTAAAAAATAAATAGTGTGCGACAATTTCGAAAAATTATCTGAAACATTATTGCTCTAAAAAACGAATTAAATTTAAATTTTTTGTTAAAAAAAACATTGAATTTTTTAATTTATTACTTAAACTAAACCTTTATGCACTGACGGTACTTTTATGTACCTTTTAAGAAAATTTAATATAAACTTTATTTACACTGTCTATTAATAAAAGTTTTTCTTCTTTCCACACAATATACTCTGCTCAAATAAATTTAGACAGAGTAGATAAACAGTCGAAGCTAAATATTTCAAAAAAGTGGTAGTTTTCTTAATCATTTTCATAGGTAGAGTTTTTCTTTAAAAAAGAAAAAAAAAAAGTTATATGAAACATTTTCAGCTGCAAAATCCTTTCCATTTACAGAGAGGATCATGATACATTTAAATACATTGCTTTTATAAGAATTGTGAAATTTCCATAAGAGTATTCTTGAATAATTAATCTGATTGTTTTTGTAAGTATTTTGCAAAAACTGTTATAACTACCGATATATTTAATCAGTTTTAATGATAAAATATACCTAAATTTCACATTATTATTATTATTGTTTAAAAATTCCAGTAATGAAGCAATTTCTTGATAAATAATTCCAAAAATAATGGGTGAAAAATTAAAATTGCTTAAAAAAATAATAGATATTATGTATCGATCCTAAATAAATTAAAATAAACCGTTTAAGAAATTTTCAAACGAGTATATTTGAAGTGAAATCTTTGAAAAGCACAAGTACAACATATTTTTTCCTGCTGAATCGTAAAAGACATCTTTTGTAAACAATAACAACAGCTCCTATAGTTCACTCAGTAAGGTAATCTTCCCCTAGCCTGAGGTCTCGGGTTTAAACCCCAGGCCGACTAGAAACAAATCGTGTAAAAAATTTACACAAAAAATTAATAAATGGTACAGCAGTTCAAATTTACTCGAAAAATTCTAGTTCCTCGAAGTTTTAAAATTCACCAATTTCGAAAACTATATTTAATAATAAAATTACAGAGTCTTCTATATTTTTAAAGATGTTAATTTACACAGTCTAACGCAAATTTACCGAATACTTTCTCTGTTATTTAACAGAATTTCTGTTTTTTTTTTAAATCTCTGTAATTTTACATAAGACTTGAGATAATGGATTACTAGTAGATTCTCTGTAATTTCACAGAAATTTTTTCTTAACAGTGTAAGAAGCATTAGACATATTTTAAACATAGATAATGCCAAACAAAAATTGATATTAAAAGGTTTTAATCTTAAATTGGAGAGGAAATATAATATAGAAATCAAATGAAGACGTGAGTTTCAAAACTCGCTTTATCCAGATAATCAAATTTTGGGAAATCGCGAAAAACCTCTGACTCTGGTTTTCATTGTTAACCAAGATTTTATAATGCCAGAAATACACGATAAAACTAGTTCTTTTGCAGATTGTACTGTTTTTTCGATGTATATTCATTAATAGAATAGATTGATAGAGAAAATTCGATTTTTTAAATTTTGGATAAGGCGCGAGTTTTGAAACTCACGTCTTCAAATGATCATGGAAAATGAAAAACAAATCGACATGGGAGTGTTTAATCTTCAATCGGCAAGAATACCCCCGTGTAGCAAAAAATGCATTATTTCATATAAAAGTCAGGCAAAAATATCCAAGCTATTAAGAAACAGTATTATACAGAGGTTGCTTATAAAGTCCCGGACCCATTTTGATGTTTAATAACTCATAAAATAATAAAGCTAGATTAAAATTAATAACATAAATGGTTAGCTAGACTCAAAAAGTTTCATGACCCTTGTCAATGAACTTCCACGTGTGCCCTCTTCGTCGCACGGAGAATATCAAGTCGATAGTCAATTTCACGCCAGGTAGCGGCAAGCATGTCGGCATCCACACAGGCCATTGCGGTTGTACTTCTGGCTTTTAAGTCATCAATGTTCAACACTCTCCTCCTGTAGCCATTGTCCTTTACAAATCCCCAAAGGAAAAAGTCCAGCGGCGTTATATCAGGTGATCTGGGTAGCCAAGGAATTGGACCTTTTCGCCCAATCCATCTTCCTGGAAAATGGTCGTTCAAAGAAGTACGAACGATGGTACCCCAATAAGGTGGTGCACCACCCAGATCACCTGATATAACGCCGCTGGACTTTTTCCTTTGGTGATTTGTAAAGGACAATGTTTGCAGGAGGAGAATGTCGAACATTGATGACTTAAAAGCCAGAATTACAACCGCAATACCCTCTGTGGATGCCAACATGCTTGCCGCTACCTGGCGTGCAATTGACTATCGACTTGATATTCTCCGTGCGACGAAGGGGGCACACGTGGAAGTTCATTGACAAGGGTCATGAAACTTTTTGAGTCTAGCTAACCATTTATGTTATTAATTTTAATCTATCTTTATTATTTTATGAGTTATTAAACATTAAAATGGGTCTGGGACTTTATAAACACCCTGTATATCCAAGCTAGTCTATCACTGCCGATATAATACATTGGCTAAAGTATGAAATGAAGATACAAGAGAAAAACATCGAATTATTAAAACTTTTAATGATTTCAAAAAATAGATTGTACTCACAATTTTTCATAATATTTTGAGAAGAACAAATATATGCCTCTAACAGTTATAATACAGATACAGATAAGAAAGAAAACGAAGCTGTCAAGATGTTTACTTGCTACGGTTTTAGTTAAAATTTGATACAAGCATGTTATTTTATTTTTAATTCCTTGCTCTTATTTTTAAAAGATTTTGGCTGCTCCAAATTTCCCTTTTTTATCTAACGCTAGATTGCAGCACCAGTCCTTCTCTTAATTTTTTCTTATTAACTTCTCTGTCTTCCAAAGCTTCAAACTTTTCCTGAAGCAATGGCATGGTATGGTACACATTTTTCAATCTTTCTCAATCTTGTGAATATTTTCTGCCCTGGTGAATTTTGTTAATTATTTTTTGAAGTTTTTATATGTTAAATATGTATCATACTTTACCTTTTTGGATGTCTTTCATTTTCATTTTTTGACACATTACAAAGAGCTAAATATTGACAATTTTATGCCGATAATATTCTTCAAAATAACGTATCTTTACATGAATTATGCTTATGTAGCTCCTTTGACGAATCCATAAGCTATTAAGAGTTTCTTATTTTTGTGTTTCTTATTTTTGCGTTTCTTATTTCTTGTGTTTATCTTTTCCATTTATTTTTATATTTGTGATTTAATTTTAATGGCTTAATTTTTATATTATCTTTTCCTTTGAGTTTCACACATGTGATTTCATTTTAATTATATAAATATATATATAACCATTATAAGATAGCATAGAATTCATCATATATACAATTGGGGAAATAAATATCAATATAAATAAAGCAAAAACAGGTGCGCGAGTGACGTTGACGGTGGCAACGATTTGGCCAATAAATTCCACTTTTTCTGCAATTTTTTGAACGTCTAGACATAGCACAATTTTAGTTTTTACATTGTTGAACAGGAAACAAACGCACTATTAAATGCAATTTGTAAATTGTATGTCATTTTACTAATTTTTTATGAATGTTAAAATATTTAATAAGCATGATTTGTTTAAATGTATGTCTATCGCATGCAGCCCGATTGCAGAAGATTAACTCGTTTTCACCATAGGCGTAGAGTTTTCAAAATTATTGAAGGGGCTCAGCCAGTGGCGGAGACAAGGGGGGGGGGGGTGGTACATTCCCCGGAACAGAGAATTAAATAAAAATAGTAAAACCTGCTACGACAAAATTACAAATAATCGCTGAAAGTTTTCGTTTTACACAGGTTTTCGTCTACTTAAGCTGGTAAAAATTCAAAGTGTTCCTTCCTATGGGATCATGAAATGTTTTACATTAGACAATATTTCGTAATAGACAGGTTCCGTTTACACAGGCTAACCTTATATCCATACAGTAAAACCTTTGTAAAAGCAATCGTAAGCGACCGAAACAATATTCCGTTTAAGACAGGTTTCTGGCAAATTAAGTAAAATTGTATGGCAATCTTTCTGGAACATGAAAAATTTCCATTTAATACAGTATTATACCATAGACAGGCTCCGTTTTGACAGGTTTTACTCTACATATATCATAAATATCTATATATCTAATAATAAAAGACAAGATCGCTGTTTGTGTGTGTTATTCCCGATGGCTAAGAAAATCTACTGCCCGCAGAGGTCTGAAAATTTATATAAGAATAGTTCAATGCAGGTATGGATGCCCCTGAGGCTCACATTTTTAATTTTTTGATAATTGGCCGAGAAATTGATTAAAAACTCATAAAAAAAGTTTTTTAAATTGGCGGAGGCGCGCTCGTGCATAATCAGAACCTGCTTTTCGAGCGGAAAAGAAGGAAGGACTAAATGCATTTCATTTTTTTTTTTTTTTTTTTTCCGTTTTGTTTTAATGCCCATAAGCCGTGCAGTTTAAAATACGGAAAAATGGACAACATATTCTTATAGTTCGTACTTTTGCATCTCAAACGCCGCACTCAGTTAAAAAAGAATATAGTTCTTAACTCTTTAAAAAGAAATTTTAAAAGAAGATTTCTCAGTCGACTTTTTCTCCTTTCGCCAACGCTTACCCAGAGCTCAATTTTAGAGGTATCGATTCACAAAAATACGCATTTAAAGCTAAGATCTTCTTCTCGTCGCCGGTGCAATCGGTTTTCTAAAAGACTTCTTCAAACAAATTCGCGACCTCAGGTTACTTCGCGCCTCACCGTGACGAGCTTTTTTCCACTATCTTTTTATAGCATTTCGACAGATTGGATTTTACATATACTACAAAAATTTCGTAATGTTCGAACGAGTAGAAGTATTTAAAAAAAATAATCTTAAGAAATTTCGACGAAAAAGCTAAAAAACGGTTTCGGCACGGTGCCGCTTGGCTTCGGCACACGTTTTCACTATTAAATAAGCATATTTTTCATGAAATTTTATAGAGTACTCGGGTACAGTTATATTTATAATATATTAAAATTTCGGACAGTTCGGACGACGAGAACTATTTTTTGTTGTTGTTATGTTAAAGAACCGGACGCGAAAACAAGAAAAACCAATCGGATGTGCCAATCCCAAAACATTCTTCTATCTCATACATGTTAGTACTTCAAAATTCGTTATCACGGTGCCAAAATTAAATGACAATCTATGATCATCTCCATGATAAGGATTCTAAAGATCTTCATTAAATTGTGTGCATTTTAAAAGGAGATATAAGCATCGCATCTTTGAAACAGACAACTGAATTTTGGCATCCACCCTCTTAGATGTCTGCAAGAAAAATTTTCTGCTTAAAGAGCATAAAAACACACCTGTCGCGCTGTATACACCTAAGCCTATAAAAAAGATCTATTTATGTGAAAGTGTAACAGAATATGAAGTCTGATTAAATTTCGTGTATTAGTTTTTGAGATAGAACAAATGCGGAAATCGTGAAAAACGGAGCATAGCAGCGCCACCTATTGCGCGATTTACACCGAAACGTAATAAAAAACAACATATAACGTCTAACTAAATTTGAAATTTGATGAAAATTTGTGCATTAGTTTTTAAGATAGAGATATTGCGAAAATCATGAAAAATTCTGTATCGCAGCGTCACCTTTTGGCCAATTTACACCAAAACGTAATCAGCACCATTTTATATCACGGACTAACCTAATCTGAAGTTTGATGAAAATACGAAATAACACGAATAAACAGCACGAAATAATATCAAGATATAATTGAATCTGAAGTTTGATGAAAATCTGATCATTAGTTCTTGAGATATAGCTATTGCGGAAATCGTGAATAAGGAAGGCATCATAGCAGCGCCACCTATTGAGCAATTTGCACCAAAAACTAATCAGCACCAAACATAATAAAGGACTAACAGAATCTGATGTTTTATGAAACTCTGTGCATTAGTTCTTGAGATATAGGACGGTTTGCACCAACAACTATTCAGCACCAATTTATATCGGGGACTAATTGAACCTAAAGTTATTAAATTCCGTGCATTAGTCTTGTGATAAAGCGCCCAAAAAATTTGTGTCACATACAGACAGATTCACAAATAGACATTTTGTAAAAACATGTTTTTCGGAATCTGAGACCGCTAAAAAGTGTAAATATGTCGAAAACCGGAATTCGAAAATTTTCTTTAATCCAATACTTTCTTCTTGCAAAGATAGAAGAAAGTAAAAAGGGAGAAGAAAATATATTTATTTTAGAAGTAGATATCAATATTTTTTTCACGAAGTTTTTACACGGGCTGAGAAGTGGTTATATTTATAACGATAAAAATTTTAAAGAGTTCGACCAAAAGAAACTAGTATTTAAAAAAAAAAATTATGAAAACGACCGTACATTGAAAAACAGAAAATGACTTCTTATGAGTGCTTTTACAATTAAAAGTCAATACTTTTTAGAGATTTTTTCATTTAAAAATATAAATTCGGACAAAATCGAATTAAAGGTATAAAATCACACAAATTTGTGCTTTATTCAAGGTTATTATCAAGGGCCCGGACAACGCCGGGCGGGTCAGCTAGTCTATAATAATAAGGAAAGAAGTTTCTCTGTCTGTCTGCTATGTTCTGAAAAAACCGCTGCACGCAGAGCTACAAAATTCGGTATAGAGGTACCTCTATGTATTTAGTTATGCAACCCAAAGCCCGATTTCGGACTTTTTGATTAGACCTTTTCAATATAATTTTTAACGTTTTTTTCACGGTTCGAGGCGTTTTTTTTTTTTTTTTAAATATTAAAATAAATCCGATTTCAATCTTTTAGCGTATAATATAGTAAATCGTACAGCGATTTTTCAATTTTTCGCAAATATTTGCATGCGACTTTTAGCGTTATTTCGTGTTTCGCAGCGTTTTTTTTTTTTTTTTTTTTTTTTTTTTTTTTTTATATATTGATAAAAGGAATTCGGTTTCAAATTTTTAGCATTATACAGTAAATTTTGGCCTCCGAAATTTTTGAATTTTTAATGCGAGTTTTTGGGATTTTTCGCAACGAGTTTTGACACTCGTGAAAGAATTCTGGTTAAAATGTTTTAGAGCATTTTATAGTAATTTTCAACCTTTCCGACTTTTGGAATTTTTAGCGCTTTTTAATGCAATTTTCAGCGACTTTTTTTACATTGGTAAAAGAAATTCGGTTTTAAACTTTTAGCCTAATGTAGCAGACTTTGTTCACTTTGTATTTATCCTACGCTATTGCACTATATTATTACTATATTTATACTATACTGCCGCAGAATTCGCGGAGAGCGGGGTGCGTGTTCCGTCTGCAGTCCTTTAGCCTTCTCCTCTTATTCAGACTCTCTTGCGGGAGCCAGGTTGAAAAAAAATTCAAAAATGGAAACCGGACAAATTTAAAAAGGAAATTACACAAATTAAAGATACCGAAAAGCATGGAAGGAGGGCCCAGGCCTCTGAAGATAACAAACGACCTCTGCTGCGTCGAGCTTATTATTAGAGTTTTGATTGTTATTGTGATTTTATGCATTCCGTGGAGATTTTTTGACATTCGTGAAAGAATTCTGGTTAATGTTTTTATTGTGTTCTCGGCGATTTTTAAATTTTTAATGCTCTTTTTTTTTCTTTTCGTTTATTTTTCCGTATTTCGTAGCGATTTTTTGACTTTCATAATATTTTTTAATATTTTTTCGGTTTCAAACTTTCAGCCATATATAGAAAATTTTCTCCTTTCCGCGATTTCTCATGATAAAAAAATTTCCGCATTTCAACACGATTTTTAGCGTTTTTACGCATTCCGTGCCTTTTTTTTTTTTTTTTTTTTTTTTACATTTATAAAAGAAATTCGTTTTAAACTTGTTACACGCTGTAGTAATTTTTTTCCTCTGCGATTTTTGATTTTTATCGATTTTTAATGCGATGTTTAGCGTTCCGATTCTACCTTTTGACATTCGTAAAAGGAATTGGATCTCAAACTTTCAGCCCAATATAATAAATTTTGTTATATTTTCAATAAAGTTTATTTGAAATTCGTACAGCGATTTTTGAAATTTTTGCGAATTTTTATGCATTGTTTAGAGATTTTTCGCATTCCGCGGCCATTTTTTTACATTCGTAAAAGGAATCCTTTTTTAATCTTTTAGCCCATAATAACAAAATTTTGTCATATACGGTTTTTGAATTTTTAACGATTTTTCAAGTATCTTCGCGATTTGCTACAATTTTTCCAAATTAGTAAAAGGAATCCGGTTATCTTCTAGCCCAAATAGTAAATTTTGTTTTCTTTTCATTTAAATTTATTTGGAATTTGTGCAGCTTTTTTTTAATTTTTCGGGAATTTTTATTACGATTTTTTGAGTTTTTTCGTGTTTCGTACTATTTTTCGACGGACCGGACGACGGCGCCGGGCATGTCAGCTACTTAGTGTATAAATGTATAATATAAATACTACAGGGTTGTGCACGAAAAAGCGGTCCTGCTGTGTTTGCCAGGAATGCGCATGTACAGATACATACTTTTACATGAACATCGAAAAGTTTGAAAATATCACAAAAACCGAATCAAATGTCAGTCCGAAACGGCACGGAAAAAAATGGCCTGGCCCGGGTTTACAAAAAAAAAAAAAAAAATTGGACCCGGTCCCTACTCAGCCTGATATTAATGAAAGAAAATGGGCCTGAGAAAGGGTTTCTTGCTCGGCGCGAATAAGAACAACTGAATATGTACTGTTTAATGTTACCAGATCCTGGTGAATCGTCATTTACTACAGAGAAACCGCTTGATAGATTTGGCCTATTTTAATAAATATGAGCTTTATGCATCATTTAGAGACAAAGAATTTCTCCCTTTACATTCTACGCTTTGGAGACACTGGTGATTCTTTTGCCTAATATCATTTGCGACAAAATTTAACTCCTCTACCCCCTCTCTCC
Organism: Maratus speciosus; assembly: GCA_963932465.1. NCBI lineage: Eukaryota > Metazoa > Arthropoda > Arachnida > Araneae > Salticidae > Maratus > Maratus speciosus. The sequence continues at coordinate 40,169,979 of OZ010792.1, forward strand.
CGAGTCCTTCAAAGCTGCTCGTAAATTGGAGCCACCTTCTTTGTAGGTTCGGGAAACGGCGAACCATCTTATCTGTGCTCTAATCAGATCATATCGGACACCATTTGTTGTCCAATTTATTGTCCTATGACGCCGAATCAGAAATTCTTCCCAGAAAGTGTGCCCTGCCCAGTGTCCAAAGAAGGAAGAAAACCCCACCATGGAGAGTGCTTAGTTTTTCCCTCATACGCCACGCTAAAATTTTCGAGTTCTTTTACTTGTTTAAAAAGAATAAAAGTAAACAGCGAATTTATAAAAAGAACAATTATCCATCGAAAACATTATACGCTAAAAACTTTTGTAAATTATATGAAATTTCAAAATCTGAGATTTTTTTTCTATGTCAGTTGGTGTAATATAATATAGCCCATCGGAAAAAATTATTGGAGGGGCCCGAGCCCCACGGGCCCATATAACTCTACGCCTATGATTTTCACTTAAAACAACATAAATAGTTCAGCATTTGTTTCCGGATATTCCATAAAGAAATCAATCAATAATTCAGTAAATAATATAATCTTTATACACATCTATACATAGTCGAACAGCATAAAAAAAGTTCTTTTAAATGCAATTTGTTAGAAAATTGCAACTCAGTTTATTGCTTTTTGATAATATGTTAAGTAATTTTCAAGCATGATTATTTTTAAATCTAACTCAACGATAGGAATTTGTCTGTCTCCTATTCCTAAACCTGCTTCTAATCATAGCGACGTCACGAAATTTCGACCCGTCAGCCTTCTTTCACCCTAAGTAAAGTTGTTGAACAATCAGTTGCAGCTTGATGGCATCCTGCACAATAAAAACATTTTAATGGCTGAACAGTTTGGTTTCAGAGATTTTACATAACTTCAGCTGCTTCGCGTTGTGGAGTTCAGAACAGAAAACTTCAACACGAAGGTGCCAGTTGCTGCTTTATTGTTTAGATATCGCTAAGGTCTTTGACAAAGTCTGGCACGAGGGCCTCATTTACAAAATAATTCTTTTAAATATCCCATCCGGACTTATACGTTTCACAGATCTTTTATTGGGGCGATCATATTTTTTACGTTCGCATTAATATAAAACATTATATTACAATCCAATTTATTATTTCAGGCATTCTCCAGAGTTTGGTTCTTGGACCGAAACTTGTCAACTTATTTTTAACGATATTCCTAGTAAAGTATTAACTTATCTTGCTTTATATGCGGACTCTATCACTATTTATGCATTAGCACAGCACAACACTTTATTTTTTTATACGGAAACTTGCAAAGGATATCTATCTGGATATGTTCATGAGCTGGTGCAGTCTTTAACGCATTAAAATTAAGGAATCCAAAACTGCTGCTATTTGTTAGTTTTCTAAAGCATTCTCCCATCCAAAAATAGACTAAATCTTTAATAACACTGCCCTTATTTGGTAAGATGAAACCAAATACCTGGCATTTATCCTTGATTCTTCATTTACAGAAAACATATTCTTAACATAGAGGTAAGATCACCAAAGGTTCCAAATCTCTAGATCCATTCTTTAAAAATCCTGCTCTTTCTATTTGTAATAAAATATTAATATGAATAAAAAGAAAAGTGTCCAGTTCAACTGATGGCATTGAGCTCACAGGCTATTCACACTAATTGTATATTATACTCTTATTTCAAAGAATAATGCCCATCGAAAAATAAAGAAATCGACAAAAACCGATTTAGCTAAATCAAGGGGGGGGGGGGGTTAGCGTCCCCATTCCCCCCCTTTATACTTAACCAATGAACCTCTAAATCTAATCAGGGAAGCGCCTTTTCAAAATAAACCGGTATACAAAAGTTGAAGCGAATCGCATAATTCTGCATGAAAAACCCATTTATCTAAATTAAGGAGGGATCTCCCCCGTTCCCCCCCCCATTTATACTCATCCAATGAGCCCCCAAAACTAATCAGGGAAGCACCTTATCAGAATGAAGCTATATCCAAAATTTGAAGCAAATCGTATTTTTCCATCAAGAGTTGTCGCGTTACGCGTACATAATACAGAACCTGCTAACACATTAGCTCTCAGGCTTTGATAGCTTATGAGCAAAGAAGCGTGTATTCTCCCTATGGTGGCTTATGCTTTTCTGATCCGAAGATTCATATGCAAATCTAGTATAGGAAATCTGTCTGGAATTCATATTAGAAATTTAGGAATCATGAGAAATGGGTGCAGATTACTATGTAATACCACAATTATACGTGATTTAAATATTTATTCATACATTCAACAAGTCAAAATTTTTCAAAAACTTTTACAAAAATTTCTATAATCATATTTTGAAAGACATTATTGTTGAACTGCCGGACTACGATGCCTCCCACCCCAGCAATAGAAAAAAAAACCGCGTTATTTGACATTGACCAAAGATAGAATCTGATTTTTCTTTTATTTTTCTTATTTTCTTTCTTTTTTGGGAGGGTTCGGTAGGGATGTGTGGCATATATTTAATTTGAAGTTCTTATATTTTCTAAAACAAATAAATAAAATAATATATGAAATTATTATACTTTATTTTTCACTTTTATGCCCACGTTGTTACTACTAACGAAAGAGTTAACGTATCGCTATTATTGAAAAGTTCATTGTATTATACGTATATTGATTTTTTTCCTCCTTAATCTCGACTGTTTTGAACATGTGAATAATGTATCATTTTGCTTTTTTCACTTTTTTAACGTATACAATCAATTATCAAAATAAAATTGCTACATAAGTGTAACATATAAGAAATTTGAAAAATGATTGATTTTAATCATGAAAAAATAATGGGCCAAGGCTACCCACATATAGGAGGGTTGACCCACTATATGGGAGGCTTGATCCACTTGGTTTTATATTGGAATATCTGTGAAGAGAAATAAAATCAGTTAAAAAAAAAAAGTTTGTGGTACATGCTTTAATTATTATAAAAGAAATATTTTTTTAAAAATATGATGCTTAAACAAACCTGTTGAGACGCAATTGCAAGTCAGAGGAGAAAAACTTTGTTTTAAACAGGATTTTGTCTGAGCAGGTATAATTGTACAGCAGGGAAAATGAAATTTTAACATTTAAAGCAGTATTCTGATATAGGCAGGTTCCGCTTTCATACTGCTTCATGTTACTATGCCCGGATTTAGGAGCCACTGTCCCGCTTTTTTTGTCTCCTTGTCCTATTTTTTGTGGCACTCGATTTGACAACTCTAGTTGTCACATAGTTTGGCTTCATCTCGCTGTATTCACCCTGGTAAAACTTATCTTCATACCTTCCTAAATTTTTTCGATCGATGCTATGTTCTTTTGCCGCCGCATGAGCATTTAACTTATCAATAACATGATTTAAACCTTTAAGAGGCAAAGTACTGTCAGTACTAAAATATTGAAATAAATGACTGGCTCCGGAATTTACGAACAAATTTATTTGGAAATAAAAAAAAGGTTATATTTCACATACATATTAAATGGAAAAGATTTAGATTAGCAAAGATTTAGATTAATAATAAATTTAGATAGAAAAGATTTAGATTAGCAAAATTATGGTGCCATTGTGACGTTTCGGAATTAAAATTAAATGATTTTATAAACATACCACATCCACTGAAAGGGTTAAGACTGCTGCTTTGATCCTTTCCAGTATTTACCACTGTTTCTATTTACCTATTATAAGTAATATTTAAATGGAAAAATGTTCCTATCAACTTTTCCATTTTCTAGCAATTTTTCACATCTTTCTTTAGTCAGTTTTAAACATTTTCTTTTCCATCATACCATTTTGCTGTAGCTTTACAGAATAAATTTTTACATTCTTTTATATATATAACCATTAACTTTTCATTATGCACAGTGTATAATAAAATGATTTTCAAAACCACTTAATTAAGGGAGCCTTGAGCATCTGGTCAACCCTCCCTCACACTGACTGGGTCAAGCCTCCCTACATAGACCTTTTCTAAAGAATAGCACATTGTTGCAGTAAGCCTAACTTACTGTGCAATCTTTATGCCTGGAATGGAAGCTAGATATTTCTGCATTATTTTAAACCTACTTAATTAAATTTCTATGATATAATTTATCTGAAAAAAAAAAAAAAAAGCTTAAGAAATATTTCTAAGAAAGACAACTTTTAGGTTGAAAACGGCTCACAATTGATTTTTTTCCACAACTATTTCGATTATCTCTACGAAACGAAGACTGTTGTTTGAGTATTCCAGTATCTTTGGTTGACACTTATTGATAAAACTCTGAAATTCTTTTAAATATGAAAATTGATGGGCGGGTTAAGCCTCCTGTGTGGTCAACCGTCCCTAGTCTCCCCTATCTTAAACGCTTTTTTAAATTAATTATAATTATACAGGGTTCCTACGTTTCAGGGTAAAATATCAGTACTTTTTATAGAAAAGAAATCTGGGTTAAACTCGCGAAATTTCACCTTATTTAAGAATAGATTTTCTATAAGAAAATACTGATACCAAAAAATTTCCTGGTCTGGAAATTCCCTGAACTGTAAGGAACCCTGTTTTATTTATCCCCCTGTGACTATTTCCTGTTCCCCAAGTTGAAATTGAACCTAAAGGGAACTATCTTTAATGACATTCCGGCTATTCAAGCGATTGCGACAGATTATTTGACGCACATTGCAAAGACGGACTTCCAGAAGTGTTATGATGACTGTTACATTTGTTGTAAAAATTGTCTTGAGTCCAAGGGGATTATTATTATTATTATATATAACAGCGCTAAGTGTATAACAGTTCCGGAGTGAACTCATCCGGACCCCGATAATCGCACTCATTCTCGGAAAAAAAATATATAGCGGCCATGTTAGGCTTAAGCATTCCGATTCCATGAATAAGGCAATTGTTCGACTTATAATAATCCACGTTCTATTACGTCTATTCTTCTTCATTTTCTTTAAAAGCTTCAAAAACTATGCAATTATAATGATTTAAGTTCTAATTTAAAAATACCCAGCTACCAACAACAGATTATCGATATAAACAAACGAATACCGTTGCCATTCATAAACATAAATTCTAAATCTAGAAACAAATGAACGACTCTTTGATCATTTCATTAAAAAAATACTTTTTAGCGATTCTGCTCTTAAAATATTTGTAAAAGGATATTAAATAAAGCCTTTAAATATTTTGAAATGCTTTTTCCACTTTTACATATCGACTTATGTTTTGGGAAAAAACGGAGTTAATTATTTTATATAAACAAGACAGCAGTTCCATGCATGAACTACGCTTTATTTCAACCTTGTTTTGGCGCCATCTCTCGGCAATCAATATAAATGATAAAACGTTTGACTTCGAGATCACTTTCTAAATGTTTTCATTATGTAATTTTAAAATTTCGTTCAATATAAATAAAATGATTTTTTTTGTTGTTGTTATGATACCTTTGACAGAATTTAAATTTGTTTTATTACTTTTTTAAGAGGTTAACATTTATCCGCTTTTTTAAGAATTTTGTTTTCATTAAAAATAATATGAGTTTTTTTTTCCTCAGGTGTTATGAAATATAAGATGTTATCATGATTGTATTAGTATGAGAAAATTATTTTTTTACATTCTCTTATTAAATTACAGTTTTGTTTTCACTCCAAGGTTATGTTAAAATTTTACAATGTTAAAAATCAAAATTTTATCTACATTGATGTAATTAATATATGTAGTACGTGGCATTGCATATTCCTTACATATTAATTACATTTGATAAGAAATATAAATTTTATTTTCAACGCAAGCAAATTTCAAATGGATATGAGCTTAGCTCTTAAACATTGATAAAATTAAATTAAAATTTTACGAAGGAAATAATAATAATAATAATTTTGATTTTGTCATTTTCTACAATACAAACCCTTTAATAATAAAACCTTCATTCTGTTTGTTCGTATGAGTTGAGTTGAGTTGAATTTTGACGGCCAATTATCTACACAAAGGATATAGGCCCGGGGGGGAGTGCCCTCCTTGGGGGTCTTTCTAAGGGAACCTAATCCGTATTTACGCATGGAAAATCCACGGCTCGAAGAAAACCACGAAAACTCCGAACGATTAGGCCGACGGGCACGATTGGGATCGAACCCAGCACCTCCCGTCTACCAGCTTCGAGAGCAGAACCTCTCGGCCGCTGGTGGGGCGTTTGTTCGTATGAAATCGTATGAAAATGAAACGCAGATCAACATTCCGTCATTTTTGACGGATTTCGAATAAACGTAGGTCAAAATTTTCATTTCATTTCTTAATTTTTTGTTTATAGGATCAGTCCAAAAAAATTTAGGACTTACTGCGAAGCTTTTCCTAAAAGAAAAAAAAAGAAAAAAAAAGAAAAAAGAAAAGAAATGATTGCATTTGACTAACATATTTTATATGTAACTTTTTACAATGACTTATAATAGTTTAAAATTTTCTATTTATAGTCTTTTTGGTATCTTTTATAATTTTATTTATTATTTTGCTTTATCGTGCTAAATTTGTATCTTACATATGTATAACAGAATTGATAATATGATAAATGTTATTAAAATAATGATACAAGAAGACATAAATATAACACTTAGTCTTTAAAAGATGCCTCATTATAAAAAAGAGCAAAAATTCAAAATAAATAAACATTATGAGAATAAAAATACAAACACATATCAAGAAAAAATTTTTTAAAAAAATTGCAGCTATGCTGTTAACGGTGCTATAAGATTAACAGCAAAATTTGCTGAAAAAATTACAAATTTACAGTAAAAGTTAAACAACAAAAATACCGTAAAATTAACTGCAAAAACTGAAGTGAAATTCACAACGTTGCTGTTTTTCCATAAGAAACAAAATTGCTGCAAATTGACGTTTTTTTTTCTTTTTTTACAGTACGGGCACTCGCGAAAATTGTGTGACATACTCTAAGAGGCAGACAGGCATTTTCCAGAAATAGTCAAATTGTGTCCATGCTATCACAAAACGTGTAAATACAAAAATAAATAAATAAATAAATAAATAAATAAATAAAAATTAGTAGTAGAAAATTTTTGCGATCCCAATACTTTTTCCTTATCTATGTAAAGTAAAATATAATTAAATAATTTGTTAAAGCTTGTCTGAAATATAAAGTGGCCAATTTTGACACCTTGACATAGTTATTTTTATTCTCACATTGCTAAAGTCTGCAGGTTTTTTTACTCAGAAGCTATAAAATGAAATAGCTTTTTCCATTTTTCAATAAAATTAATGTTTTCTCGGAAAGTTCTGTCAAAATTGGCTTTTTGAATAGTTTTCGATATAGAACAGTCCGGGAAAAGCTCGTCAAAAATATGCAACATAAATGAAAGTCTAATATATTTATATATAAAAAAGATATTTAATATCAAATCACTTGAATAGACATATCTGCCAATTCCATACCTTCATATACGATTAAAAATGAATACATGTATGTGTCAGAAAGTTTTGTGTTGTTGAGCAGAGAATGATAATTGAACTGCCTTAAATGATAAGTACTAGATCTCGAACCAGGTCTTAACTTCTAACCAAAAACTATACAGGAGCCCTTTGCAGTACTAATTACCAGTAGAGAATTGCAAGTAATACGTTATTTACAAAATATAAAGCATTTTAAATTTAAAAATCTGTTTTTCTATTTCGTAAAATGCTTTGTTTTGCTTCGTTAAACGATACGCATTTCTAAAAATACCTTGGTAATCGGTTTTTCTTTTCTTTGGATAGATATCGGTGTGGTACTTAGAATTTTTTTCAGCTGCTTAATCTGTATTTTGGAGATTTTATGTTAAAAAACATTTTTGCAAAGATTTTTTTGTTGTTGTTGAGATTTTATTCCTGCTTTTGGGGCGGTGTTTATGTCGGTTTTCACTTGGGGCAGTCAATCCTTGTGTTTTTAATATACCAAACTATATATACTATAATTGTTTTGTCCTTAATTACTAACCAAGGATACATTTTCAGTCAGTTTTTGTGCGCAATATTTATAAACACCGGAAGTGCCGAACTCCGGGAAGCTCAGGTGCAAATTAAGCATCACGGTCTTAAACCACTCTAAAATAAGCGACATAATAAAGAAAGTGTTCAAAGTATTTCGAATTTTAAAATGTTATGAATTTTAAACTTAAACAAAAATTAAAACTTTTGCACTTTAGCCTCCCTTGAAAAAACTGCTAACAGATGTCCGTATGTACCAGCGTTTGGATATTACAGTCATCAGTGAGCATTTAGACGAAACTTTAAAACTTTTAAATGATCGCTATTAAATGGACGATATCTATTTTCAAAATTTTAATTTTAAGGCCATTAAGTTTTCATGCCTGGCTGATTATTAGGTTGGCAGTTTATAACGAAAGGCTCATTAGAAAATGTAATAGATTTAAAAATGGTGATTTTTTAAGAAATATTTCTTAGAGTTTATCACAGTTTAAGTATCTGAGACAGCCTTATTTGCATTATAAATTTTATTTTAAGGCTATCCCAAACGGGCTACTTTGATACATTTTATTATAATCTAATTATTCATACAGTTTGCATCTTCTTTTTTCGCTCAAGAATCAAAGCGTTGTTAAAAAAATAAAATTAAAACATAGATTAATAAATTATCTTTTTCTTATTTGAAGTTTGAAATTTTGTACGAAGGTTTTATATCACGCTTTTGTTTATTATTTATTGTTATTTGACAATTGAAAATTGTAGGCCAATTTTAAAACATTAAATGATTGTGCATGCGTTCCACAATTAAAATACAATAAACACATTAATATAATTCTTCACGTATATGATATTTAGAATACTATAATACACCCCCCCCCCTCCTTCATTTCCAATAATAATAATAATAAAAGGAATTATACTCAATTAACCTAAAAATATAAATAAAAGCTATGGAACTTTATTATTATATTGCCTACACAAACATTTCTATACCGAATACGAAATAATGGCATTAGTATAACTCTATTTAAAATTAAGAGAAAACGCAAGCAAGTAAAAGCACGTCCAAATTGATAGCTTTTGTGATGGCTTGTGGCTACAATTAACCAACCAAGCCGCGATCGCTGCTGGAGTAAAACATCAAAACTTTTCCTAAAAAAAGAAAAAAATAATTTGCCGAAATAAATGTTTTATTTGTGTAATTAATGTATCAATTAAATGTAAATTATTTGGTTAATTAATTAAATAAATATATATTTTTGTCGACAATTTTATTTATTTATTTATTATTACTATTATTTGGTAAACAAATATTTGTTAATTTATTTTTATAAAATAGCCAAATAAGCTACCCCCTCCCCCCTCTACAAAAAAAAGAAAAAAAAAACTGAAATCCTATTAAGTAAATTTGCAACCTTTAAGTTTGTTTAAATTCTCTCTCAATTTTGAATGAACTATATTTATCCGTTAACAAATAGAAATAATATAATCTGAATAAATAAAAATGACGCGTGTCAGTCAGACAATAGATTTATATTTCGATGTTTAGCTTAAATTGGATCATTAGAAAGATTTCTATAAATGGCTGGTTATTTTAGCAAGTGCACGGTAGATTGAAATCCAAGGAGGAGCAAGAATTTGTAACAAATATGCCAGTATATAATATATATGCATGCCAGTATATATAACCTAGCCCGTGTTTTTTTTTTTCTCCTTTCTTTTTTTTTTAGAACATAAACGCGAAATTGGCAGCATTTTTTTGTCACATATTCTACAACTCTCCTGTCCATACGGAACAATTTGTGAAATGTCACCATAAAAAAAAAAAAAAAATACAGAAGTATCGCAAATAATAAACAAAAAAAAAAAAAAAAAAAAAAGTGTACTTACGGCTGTTCTCAACTGCTCTTCTCAACAAGCGTAAAACGTTTTGACCCATTTACAAATTCATTTTTTAACGCAAAGATACAAAATTGGAAAGCCTGACCATAGAAGCGATTTGGAATCGAACTGTTTTTTCCATTTTTTGATCAATGAATTACCTATTGAGTTATAAGCAATTTTGATCACCTGACACGGCATTTTTCTCCCCTTACTGACTGGATTTTCTTCTTTCGTTCGGAAGTTCAGTTCAAAATGTTAACTTTCACAGTATTTTCTGAAAGATCTATTGCGTTTACAAGAAAACGAAAAAAAAAAAAAAACAGTTCGATGGCATAGTTTCTGAATAACAATACCTTCTAGTTTCATGCGTTTCCGAACAAATGTGAATTAAAACTTATGTCAGAAAGTTGATGGATTTGAGAACAGCCTTAAATCAGTCATTTCAAAAACTATTAAAAAATTTTTTCAAGATTCAAAAACTTTTTTGTGCTTACTATATTTCTTAAATCTTTAAATTTTTAAGTCTATGATCAGTTATTTATTTTATAAGAATTAAAATTTAAAAGAATAACTAAAAAAGAAAAACTTTTGAGCTTATGTTGTGTTTTGTAAAGATAGGATTTATTGGCGTACAAATGATACAAATAAATAAATAAAGTTCTAATCATATTTTTATTAGGAACAAATACACTATATGGCCAAAGGTGACCGATCACTTGCGATTTTAGACGTTTTGTTAAATATCTAGGAAAATACATGAGGAATTAACCTGAAACTGCAGGTGTGTAAACAGCATAGTATAGGTCATGTATTTACGAGAAGATTTTTTCCTGAAATCCCATAGGGGACCGTCAACAAATTGAAAAAAACGAATATCTTTAGGATAACCCTGTAAAAACTAATGTAGCAAAAGCGTTCAAACGCGAGTTTATTAATAAGTGGCTTATTGTAATATACTGTGTTCATTTTTATGAGGATAGCACGTATACTCGTAGGGAAATTAAGGTTTTTATAAAAACAGCCCCAAATTTCGCAAAGTTTTTTGCTTATAATTTGCGGAGTTATTAATATAAAAAAAAGTTGTTCTCAGAAAATATAACAAACAATACTGTACACAATACTTTGCAATCAGAATTAAAAAATAATAAAAATTGGATGAAAAATGAGCAGGTTTACTAAAAAATGTTTCACTGCGCATGCGCGAATGCAATCAAAATATAATGTGCATAATGTATTAGCTAAGTATATAGAGCAACTTTTGTAAAAGTCTCAGAATCACAGCTTGAAAATTCTGAAAATAATCGTCGATAGAATAAACTCGAAATCCGTTGCTCACAAAAACAAGCAAAAAGATCAGGGGTTGTATCGAAATATAGTAGTGCGTGAAATACTGTGTACGCTATCGTGACACTAATCAACAGATATTTGATACAACCACTGATCTTTTTGCTTGTTTTGGGGAAAAACGGATTTCGAGCTCATTCTATCGACCATTATTTTCAGAATTTTCTAGCTATGATTTCGAGACTTTCACAAAAGTTGCTCTATATACTTAGCTAATACATTATGCACATTATATTTTGATTGCATTCGTGCATGCACAGTGAAACATGTTTTAGTAAACCTGCTCATTTTTCATCCAATTTTTATTATTTTTTAATTCTGATTGCAAAGTATTATGTACAATACTGTTAGTCATATTTTCTGAAAACAACTTTTTTTTTTTTTTTTTTTTTTTACATTAATAACTGCAAATTATAAGCAAAAAAACTTGGCGAAATTTGGGGCTGTTTTTATAAAAACCTTAATTTCGCTACGAGTATACATGCTATCCTCATAAAAATGAACACAGTGTATTTCAATAAGCCACTTATTAATAATCTCGTATTTGAACGCTTTTGCTACATTAGTTTTTACAGGGTTATCCAAAAGATATTAGTTTTTTTTCAATTTGTTGACGGTCCCCTATGGGGTTTCAGGAAAAAAATCTTCGCTGAAATATATGACCTATACTATACTGTTTACACATCTGCAGTTTTAGGTTAATTCCTTATGTATTTTTCTAGATATTTAACAAAACGTCTAAAATCGCAACGGTAACCTTTGGCCAGTGTAAACATAAATCATTAACTTCTGCATCTTAATGTTTGATACATAGCCGCCAACTATTACAGATTTTGAATAAAACTATTTCCAAATAGTATTGTTCTCAGTGTTATTTGTCAAATAGTATTATTCGCTTTATTGAATCGCAGAATTCTGCGATTAAATAAAGTGCAGATTACAATTCGGAAATAGTGATATTCAAAATCCGTAATCATTCGCACCTATTTATTAGGACACATGAGTCATGTCCATCATTTGTTCGATCATATTTTCTACATTTTGTGTTGTTGACCATCGTAATGTATCTTGGTACTGCAGGGCTGTAACCAGATGGGAGCAAGATGGACTGAGCCTCCTTCTAGTTTTCTCTTAAGCACCCCTCTAGCTCTTATAATAATTTCAGTACAATAGCATATCTATTACGTTAAAGATTTTAAAACTTTTTATTCCAAACGCACTTTATAATTGTTAAAATATATAAATACGTAACAGATACTAAAAAGTGATAAAGAAACTTTTTTGATATGGTGTTTTATATTATTCGTGAAAAGATAATTTAAATGTCAAGCAGTCAGAACTAGGTATATCTTCTACCTTCAAGGTATTAAATACTCGACTATAAAAACAATATAAATCTTCTAACAAGATAAGTTTTTTAGAAATTCAACAAAAAACAAAGAAATACTAATACATCTTTAAAGCATTTCGTTTTGAACAATTTTCATCAAGTAACGTAGCACTATTTGTTTGATGAAGAAGTCGTTACGCGGCAATTTTCCGACCTCTTAATACGATTTTGTTTCAAGGATTGTTGTAAGAAAGACGGCGGGCCAGAACTTCTTGGAAATTTTTTGAATTTAATATAAAATCAAGTAATTGAAGCCGTTTCTTTTTTCTTTTCTTTTTGGTTAAAAAGTTTATAATTATTAACATCTAAATAGCATTATTCCATGAGCAGCTTTTCAAATTTTTAAAAATTTAATTATTTTCAGTTTATAATTTTTCATCAAATCCCTCGATAGGCAGGAGTACTTACCCTTTATCTAAATTTATTCCTTATTAGAAAGGAAGAAAACAGCCACGTGGATTAGTCAATCAAAAAATGTTAAAGCCCTGGATGACTTCGCAGTCTACTTACGGCTATGTGGTACTGTCATTGACTAATGTTGTTTCTGCAATAAACGACAAATTTTGAATACATTTTAAATGGCAACGAATAAACAAACCTATGTACTTTTTGTGTTTGTTCGAGTAGTGAGACTTGCTTTCAATTACACGTTTGCAAAAAAAAAAAAAAAAAAAAAAAAAACACGCATTTTGAAAAATAAATAAAAATAAATAAATAAAAATAAAGCAATTTAACAAATTACAACGACCATTTGGAAAATGTTTTTTTCAAAGACTAAAATTTAAGACACTACGGGGCTCTGCCCCCTACGAGCTACGCTCGTCAACCCCCGTTCAGACACCGCAGACTCTAACAACATGATAATTTGATCGGCTTTAAAAAGATTTCGGAAGATTGAATTATAATTTGAATCTGACAATTATAATCTGACGTAATTTTCATCAAATTTTTCTTTTTCTTTTTAATATTCACGTAAAAATACTTTTGTTAGAAAGGAAATATTATGATCATCTTAAAATATCAAATAAATGTCTCGCGCAATTTTTAAATTTTTGCAATATTATTTTTTGTTCATTTTATATAATAAGCGTAATGTGACGTAAATGTGACGTAAATTCTCCTATTTAAGACTTCTAACGCATGTTTATGAATTTATTATTTTACAATATTCTGTCTCTTTTAAAATTCGCGTGTGATTATAGTTTTTATGACGTAATTTTCAATGAGTTCCTGCTTTTTATATTTTCTGTTTATAATAGTCACGTGTAGAATAAATTTTTAATTTGATGTAAACATTGTTTCCGCTGTTTATACAACTGGCAACAGTTTAAATTAATAACATTTTCTAAAATTTGTAAAAAATATCTCTCGAAATGCTAAAAATGTGAATTTAAAATTGAAATAAAACCTCAAAAAATGAGTCAAATAAAAAAAGTAAATACAATAAGCACACCGGGAACTTATAACGTATAAAATGATCTAAAAATGATTAAATTCTCCTGTATAGATTTTGCTCCAATAAAACTTTTTTAATGTAACGATTTTGTCCAACTTTAGTATTAAATATCTCTTAAAATAATTCTTCGATTTGAAAACTGTCTGCATCAGCGTGTTTATCAAACATTTCTCTATAATACCACCGATTTTCATATTTTTGTGTGCAACAGTTTTTTTTAATATTAACGATGAAAGGCCATGCTTAAGAATTCAAATTGGATGTGGATCTACCCGGAATATCTACACAGATTTGCATTGGTCCATTTCCAAATCAAAACTTTTTTTTATATATAGAAGGAAAAAATCGCACGGAGTTGATCATACATTACGTACGCCATGAATTAAACATTAATAGTGCTATTATTATTATCCACTTGAAACTTACGTATTATCCAAGCATTTCATTGGTTGTTTGGGAAAAAGCTTTTCCATCGTCAGATTTCCAAGAAATCTGACGACTCATTTTAAATGAAATTTCATTTTTAAACTTCTAAACATCCCACAATATTACTTTTTACACCGTCGTATGGAGAAAAAAATGTACTTTTAAATGCAATTTGTTTGAAAGCTGTATCTCAATTTGTTTCTGAGTTATTAATTTTTTTTTTTGTAGTTTTTATTACTTTTTTGTCATTGTGACAAAAGAAGTATCCATCTCTGTTGAAAGTAAAGGGAAAACAGATTACTGTATAGACCAATCATAAAACGAATAAAATGCGGATTAAACCAATAAAAACCTTCAGATATGCTTTTGATTTCCTACCCTGACGAGGACAATAACCATTTTTCCAAATGATTAAAAAAAAAGAAAGAAAAATCATGCGTACGGCATAGATTGTGAAACGCTTTCCAACACTCTCTGAAAACTTTAACAAAACTTCGTTATTTAAGGAAATAAATTAAATAATATAACTAAGTAAACGTTAAAAAAATTGATTTCTGCAGTTACCGTCCGTAGCCAAATGTGTATTCCAATTATTTTTAACACTCCTGTATTTGATCTGTATGTTGGTATATATACTATATAATGGGAAAATTTAGTTTAGCAAGAAAATGCATAACAGGTTGAAATTTCTCTTTCAGCAATTTATACTAATAGATGGAAACATATTTGAATACTTTTGTAAAGCCCTGTTGTTTACCTAGTACCTTTATCACGCCACTATTTAGCTAAAATTTAATTCAAACTAAAACACTCTTAAAACTACTGAAATCACATTTCCAGAAATTATCACCCATAGACAGCATGTATCCAATTCTTTGCGTGACCCTGCGTATCATTTTATTAGTATTCTACAAACATTTCTTAATAAACTAAATGGAGTTCAGCGTAAAAATGTATAACTCATTTAAAAATCACCTTTAAGCAATTTGCGCTCATACCCAGTAACCCTTACGAATTCTTTTGTATAGCCTTGTATATAAATTATAGCAATTATACACACCATATAGTATGCATAAATATAGGGAAACATAAAAGCGCATATCGTAATTCAAAATTCATTTCCAGCAATCACCGCTAATGTACAGTACTTCTGATACAATAGTATCTGAAATCTTTTGTGTGTCCCTGTAAATGCTATGCACTTCGTATTATACATGAAATAACTTATAGTAAACCTCCGCGACATATACCAATTTCATTATATCTGAAATAGTTTAACATATTTAAAATACGCCCCCACATTTAAGATATTTAAAATATATACAAATAATCCCCCCCCCCCATAACATTATGTAACGGAATTCTTTTGTGTGGCCCTGTAAATGAATAATAACTATAATTTGCACCGCATATTATACAGAATGCATATTTTAGTGCACTTCATAAATGCATATAAATTTTGTTATGTTTGTATGCGTGTAACATCATTAAAAATCATTGAAATGATTTTTTCCCATTGGCCGTAATGTAATGGAATACTTTTGACTGTCCCTGTAGATGAACTAAACATGCTGCAAACTTCCTTTAAAATAAGGATCGTACTATGGAAGAGGTCACTAACATCCAAAAATTTCAAAACGATCCGAGTATATTTACGAGAGTTAGAGCGCGTAAAGACGGACAGACAAACCAAAGTCATAAACACTTTTCAACTTTGTTGGAAAGTGTTAAAAATGGAGTTATGTGGTTTTTGACGTGATTGATTCATTTCTATCGTTTTTTTATTTCCAGAAAAGATAGTTGAAACAGCTTTCTCTATAACTTTGTTTTATTTTTGTCAGATAAACTTAGTAATAAGTTTAAGTTAAATTTTAAACACATGAAAGCAAAAAGTAAACCAAATCTAAAATCTGTCTTTCAAAGGGGATTCAAGAGATGGTGTTCCTCTGGCGAAAAACCTTCATTTCTTTTTTCTTTCAGCATTAAATTATTTGTTAGCTGAAAAGAATTAATTCCAGCCTTTCTTTTAAAATTATGACGGATGAAGAAATTTTAGTTAATTAACTTTCGAAATACAGCGAGGGCTAATGGCTTTTTTTTCTCCCTTTTCCAGCACCCATTATTGAACTGATATTCTTTCAACGATCATAAAAGATGAAATTGACTATTGCGAATTCTACAAGTGATTTATAATGTTATAATACTAGCAGGCTATGCCCGCTACGCTGGTCTGTTTATGCAAACGAACCTTGAATCAAACAAAATATATCAGTAAATTTGACATTGTGATTTAAGCAATATGGAACCTTACCAGGAATGTCCTTTCGCATTGCTGAAAACGATATGAACGCCATTGTGCTATTATATTTTCTAATGCGTGCAGGCAAAATTTCAGCTATTAAGGTCCAACTCTTTTAAGTGATCAATCGCAGTAGGATTTGGTAAAGAATGATAGTGCAATATGCAATATAATAAACAACATCTGAAAAAAATATTTAACTAATAATGGAAACAAAGAAACTGACAAAATCCATCCAGTAAAACATTTTTAAAGGTCCTTTCATATTGGGTTCCATCTGATTATAGAACTTTCCCCCATAATTCTATAACTAATAAGCATCGTAGAATGATATGGAATAAACTAAAACTCCCAAACATTGTCTAATCAACAAAGCAAGTATTATCAACATCTGTCATCTAGAACTTTTTGAAAAGTCTAATCTTTCATAATCGGTTTCACATGATTATGGAACTTTCCACCATTGCCTTCTAGCTAAGCAACGTATAGCAATATGCAAAATACTAAAACCATATCTGAATAGGTATCTAACTAAAATGGAATTCCTATCAAAATCCATTCTGTAGAATTTTTTTTAAATGCTAAACTTTCATAATCGTGTCCAACTGATTATAGAACTTTCCACAATATCTCTATTATTAAGCAATGCAGAACGGTATAGTATATACTAAAATCCTGCCTAAAAAATTATCTAACTAACAGTGTAAGTTCAATCGAAATCCATTCGGCAGAATCTTTTAAAATGGTTAATCTTTCATAATCGAGTTCGTCTGATTATATAACATTAAGACATAATTCTATGTCAAAGCAACGTAGAACGATATGCTATATACTAAAATATTTCCTGAAAAATTATCTACCATTTTAATTCTCATCAAAATCCATTCAGCAGAGCTCAAGTTATATGCAGTCGAGACGAATTTCCCATTTGCATTTTACATTCGTATATACAGGGTGTCCGGTCTCAACGGTGTCCAGTGGCTAATTCCTAAACCGTTAGTCATACACATATAGTTCCAAGTACAAAAATGTTTTAAATCAGGTAAAGAAATATTTTAAAAGCGATTTGGGTCAATAAAAACATTTCTTAAAAAATTACGAAATTAAAATTTTTATACGGTCCCCCGGTTCTATAAGTTATATTTAGTAAAATTTTCCTTTTACACTGACAAGTAATACAAAAAAAGTCCCGTTATTCTACGATTAAAATTGACCGAGTAATAGCTGTTTAAAGATGGAGCATATTTTTTGCTGCAAATTGGGGGTCATTCACAAATTTAGTCGAAATATAATTTCGTCAGATATATTAAAAAATGGTTGAGAATAAAATTAACGTTGCAATATAAATTTGAAATCTTTAATCATTCTGACATATTAATGCAAAATATACAATTTGTAATAAACATTTAAGAAGAAAGAAAAAAACAGAATTTTTGTTAAATAAAATGAGGCTAAATTAACAGCCTCAATTCTTTACAAAATGATACATATTTTAAAATATTATTAGATTGTACTAGCCTGCAAAAATTGGGTTATGTCATGTTTTGTATTCTGTACCGCTGAATCCGAAATTGACCTTCATTTTTAACCATCAACTCAGGATTTTTCACAAATTGTAAATTTCAAAGTTAAAATTGAACCTCCTCTCCCATCTCATCGGACCACTCAGCTGTTTGGCTGTAAGAATCGCAGGATAAGCAAAAATATCGAATAAATTATTGAATAAAATAAAATAAAATAAAATAAAATAAAACAAAATAAAAAAAAGTTTTTCATTATCATACTCCTATTATAAAGAGGTAAAAATTGTTTATTTGTCGGAGATAAGCTCAGGAACTACCGAACCGAATCCAAATGTAATGGTATCAAAATGGTGGTGTTCGCCCAACTTAGAACATAGGCTATATCTTATGTCGGTGCCACTACCCCAAAGGGGGTGCAGGAGCAAAAAATGTTCTAAAAATGCGATTTTTGTGTTACTGAAGGGCCTAGAAATATGAAATTTGGAATATTAGTTACTTACAAGATATAAATGATGTCTAAGAACAGTTCTTAAATAATTCGAAATTTAAAAGGGATGAGACTGCTCAAAAAGTGTTCTAAAAAACGTTCTAAATGGTAGTTTCTACATAATCTCAGGAAATACCGAACCGATTCCAATAGTAATGGCATCAAAATGATAGTGTTAGTCCAACTTAGAACATAGGCTATATTTGATGTCGGTGCCACTACCCCAAAGGGGGGTGCAGGAGCAAAAAACGTTCTAAAAATGCGATTTTTGCGTTACTGAAGGGCCTAGAAATATGAAATTTGGAATATTAGTTACTTATAAGATATAAATGATGTCTAAGAACAGTTCTTAAACAATTCGAAATTTAAAAGGGGTGAAAATGCACAAAAAGCGTTCTAAAAAACGTTCTAAATGGTAGTCTCTACATAATCTCAGGAAATACCAAACCGATTTAAAAAATATTGGTGTCAAAATGATAGTGACAACGTTTGCTCCAAGATAGGCTATGTTTTATGTCGGTGCCACTACCCCAAAGGTGGTGTAGGAGCAAAAAACGTTCTAAAAATGCGATTTATGTGTTACTGAAGAGCCTAGAAATATGAAATTTGAAGTATCAGCTACTTATTAGATATAAAGGATTTCTAAGAACAGTTCTTAAACAATTCGAAATTTAAAAGGGGTGAAAATGCGCAAAAAGCGTTATAAAAAACGTTCTAAATTGCGATTTCTATGCAATCTCAGGAAATACTGAACCGATTTCAAATATAATATTGTTAAAATGATGGTGACAGATCTTGCTCTAAGATAGGCTGTATTTTACATCTGTTTCCACTACCCCAGAAGAGATGCAGGAGCAAAAGGAGCGAAAAGCGTTCTAAAAACGTTCTAAATGCCGATTTGTCACCAATATCTCAGGAAAAATCAAACTGATTTCAAAAGTAATGGTAAGAAATTGATGCTGACAGCCTCTGCTCTAACATAGATACTATTTCAAGTCGGTATCACTATCACCTAGACGTTGCAGGAGCAAAATATCATTCCAAATTTCGATTTTTGTGATCGGTAGGGGCTAGCAACTTAAAAATAGGCAAGGTACATATTTATTACATATAAATGATCTTTAAGGGGTCTCAGGACTCTTAAAATTAGAAAAACAGAAAAAAAAGACCATATTCAAAATTTAATATCTTAAAATGTATTTGATACTAAGACACAATTTTAATTGGGAATGAAAGTTATTAGTATGTTCTATCATTGCAAATATTTAAAAAAATTCAAGATGCAGAATTAGCATTTACATGGTGCTCTAAACTGTCAGACATTTGACGAGCAGAAAATCGGCATAACAGCTTATGCGCACGATTACAAAATAAATTTTGAAACTAGAATGAAAATTTTTGTTCCTACTTATACTTCAGATTATAATAATTACACTAAACCTAAATAAATTTGTATTTAAAGCATTTTTGTATTTTTAATACAAAGTTGTATTTAGCTAATGCAAAATTTAGAAAATTTCAACAATATAACCCCCTAAAAAAATATTTTATTTTTACAATAAAAAGGAAATTTTAGGTTCAGTTTATACAGACTAACATGAAACATATGTTTTGAAAATTTCATGGTAAAAGAATCAGAAGTTTTTGAGATATCGTGCGCTTTATGCCCTAAAACGCTATTTGGAGAAAAATTACTTCAAAGTTCTGGAAACACCGCTTTTGCTATTGAGCCAGTATCATTCTAAAAGCCATAACTTCTGTCCTAATGGTAATTGCAAGATAACAATTATATCAAAATGTTCAGAAAACATAGGAGTTTATCCTCTAAAAAAAATTAAAATTTCGAAAATTTTAAAGCTTTAAGAATCCTGAGACCTCTTAAGAACAGGTTAAAAAAAAATGGAAATTTAAAAAGGGGTGAAAATGCGGGAAAAGCTTTCTAAAAACGTTCTAAATTGCGATTTCTACTCAATCTCAAGAAATACCAAAGCTATTTCAAAAGTAATGGTTGCAAATCAATGGTGACAGTCCCTGCTATAACATAGGTTATATTTTATGTTGCTGTCACTACCATCTGAGGGTTGCAAAAGCAAAACATGTTCTAATTTCCGTTTTTTGCATAACTGAAGGGTCTAACACTTTGAAGTATGGCATGTAATTTACTTACAAGATGCAACTGCTTTCTATGAGCTGTCGAAAGAAAATTTCAAATTTAAAAAGATGAAGTGAGCGAAAAGCGTTATAAATTACAATTTTTATGTAATCTTATCAAATACTAAACCGATTAAAAAATAATGATAACAAATTGTTGGTGATAGAACCTGCTCAAACATAAGCTATATTTTATGTCTGTGCCACTACCACCAGAGGGTTGCAGTAGCTAAAAGTTTTCTAAATTGCAATTTCTGTGATACTGAAAAGACTAGAAACTTTAAATATGGCATGATAGTTACTTATAAAATATAAATGCCCTCGAAGGACTGTCGAAAATAAATTCGAATTAAAAAGGGGTGAAGTGAAAGGGAGGTGCGAAAAGCATTCTAAAAAAGTCGTAAATTACGATTTCTACGCAATTTCAGGGAATATAAACCAAATATAAAAGTAATAGTTGCGAATAAATGGTAACAGTCTCTGATCCTACACAGGCTATATTTTATGCCGATGATTCTACCACCTGGGATTTACAGAAACAACAAACGTTCTAAAAAAGACGTTTAAAAGCTTTCTAAATTACGTTTCTGTGGAATATTAGGAAATAACAAACCAATTTCAAAATTAATGTTGGCAAATTAATGGTGACAGTTCCTATTTCAACATAGCCCTTTATGTTGAGAGAGGTGGTAGGACTTGGAATTTGACACGATGGTTAATTTTAAGATGTAAGAAGATGGTTTCTAAAAAATTCAAAACTTCAAATGAATTTTGAAATGAGCGTATTAATTGAGCATAAAAGTTTAAAAATATTTTCTAAATTATTACTTATTTAGTTTTATTTCGTTTTATTAATTTAAGTCTCATTTCTGCATTATGCAGTGTAACAATGATGTTTAATCAAACTGTGTTTTAAATAGTAATTTTTTTAATTATTCCTAAAAGTAATAAGTACCTTTTAATAAAATAAAATATTACCTTTTAATAAAATAAAAATTTAGTTATTACCTTTTAATAAAAATTAGACATATAAATATCACTTGGCATATTTCAAATATTACGCGAGCAAAGCCGCGGGGTTTGCTAGTCATACTCCTATTATAAAGAGGTAAAAATTGTTTATTTGTCGGAGATAAGCTCAGGAACTACCGAACCGATTCCAAAAGTAATGGTATCAAAATGATGGTGTTCGCCCAACTTAGAACATAGGCTATATCTTATGTCGGTGCCACTACCCCAAAGGGGGTGCAGGATCAAAAAACGTTCTAAAAATGCGATTTATGTGTTACTGAAAAGGGCCTAGAAATATGAAATTTGAAATATTAGCTACTTATTAGATATAAAGGATTTCTAAGAACAGTTCTTAAACAATTCGAAATTTAAAAGGGGTGAAAATGCGCGAAAAGCGTTCTAAAAAACGTTCTAAATGGTGATTTCTACACAATTTCACGAAATATCAAACCGATTTAAAAAATAATGGTGTCAAAATGACGGTGACAACCCTTACTCCAATATAGGCTATGTTTTATGTCGGTGACACTAACCCAAAGGGGGTGCAGGGGAAAAACGTTCTAAATTGCGGTTTTTACATTACGGAAGGGCCTAGAATCGTGAAATTTGGAATGGTAGTTAGTTATAAGATATCAATGATCTCTAAGAGCATTTCCTAAAAAGATCGAAATTTAAAAGGAAGTCAAAATGCGCAAAAAGCGTTGTAAAAAACGTTCTAAATTGCGATTTCTAAGCAATCTTCGGAAGTACTGAACCGATTTCAAATATAATGGTGTAAAAATTATGCTGACAGATCTCGCTCCAAGTTAGGCTATATTTTATATCTGTTTCCACTACCCCAGAGGTGATGCAGGAGCAAAATGCGCGAAAAGCGTTCTAAAAACGTTCTAAATGCCGATTTGTCAGCGATATCTCAGAAAGAATCAAACTGATTTAAAAAGAAATGGTAGGAAAATGATGCTGACAGACTCTGCTCTAACATAGATGCTATTTTATGTCTGTATCACTATCACCTAGACGTTGCAGGAGCAAAAAAGCGTTCTAAATTTCGATTTTTGTGATCGGTACGGGCTAGCAACTTAAAATTATGCAAGGTACATATTTATTAGATATAAATGATCTTTAAGAACAGTTTCGAAAAAATTAGAAATTTAAAAAGGGGTGAAAATGCGCAAAAAGCGTTCTAAAAACTTTCTAAATTGCGATTTATACTCAATCTCAGGAAATACCAAAGCTATTTCAAAAGTAATGGTTGCAAATCAATGGTGATAGTCCCTGCTTTAACATAGGTTATATTTTATGTTGCTGTCACTACCATCTTAGGATTGCAAAAGCAAAACATGTTCTAATTTGCGTTTTTTGCACAACTGAGGGGTCTAAGAATTTTAAGTATGGCACGTTATTTACTTACAAGATGCAACTGCTTTCTAAGAATAGTCGAAAGAAAATTCCAAATTTAAAAAGATGAAGTAAGCGAAAAGCGTTATAAATTACAATTTTTATGCAATCGTATCAAATACTAAAACAATTAAAAAAAATAATGACAAATTGTTGGTGTTAGAACCTGCTCAAACATAAGCTATATTTTATATCTGTGCCACTACCACCAGAGGGTTGCAGGAGCTAAAAACTTTCTAAATTGCGATTTCTGTGATACTGAAAAGGCTAGAAACTATAAATATGGCATGGTAGTTACTTATAAAATATAAATGCCCTCGAAGGACTGTTGAAAATAAATTCGAATTAAAAAGGGGTGAAGCGAAGGGGAGGTGTGAAAAGCATTCTAAAAAGTCCTAAATTACGATATCTATGCAATTTCAGGGAATATAAACCGATTATAGAAGTAATAGTTGCGAATCAATGTCAACAGTCTCTGATCCTACACAGGCCGATGATTCTACCACCTGGGGTTTACAGGAACAACAAACGTTCTATAAAAGGCCTTTAAAAGCTTTCTAAATTACGTTTCTGTGGAATATTAAGAATAACAAACCGATTTCAAAATTAATGTTGGCAAATTAATGGTGATAGTTCCTAATTTAACATAGCCCTTTCTGTTGAGAGAGATGGTAGGACTTGGAATTTGACATGATAGTTAATTTTAAGATATAAGAAGATGGTTTCTAAAAAATTCAAAACTTCAAATGAATACTGAAATGAGCGTATTAAATGAGCATAAAGGTATCAAAATATTTTCTAAATTATCATTTATTTAGTTTTATTAATTTAAGTCTCATTTCTGCCTAATGCAGTGTAATAATGATGTTGAATCAAACTGTGTTTTAATTAGTATTTTTTGAATTATTCTTAAAAGTAATAAGTAAAAATTTAGTTAGTACCTTTTAATAAAAATTAGACATATAAATATCACTTGGCATATTTCAAATATTACGCGAGCAAAGCCGCGGGGTTTGCTAGTGTTTTATAGTATGAGATTTTCGCTATATTTTAACTTACACATTTACGATTTGCAAAAAAATTCTAACGTGATGGTTAAAATGAAGGTCATTTTCAGATTCAGTGCTAAAAAGTACGTAAAAATCAATTATCAAAAGTTAAAAAACACAACCATCTCCTCTACTTTATAGTATCCGATTTTTGTTATTCTTTAAATTTGACAAATTATGATTTGCGAAATATCCTGACATGATGGTTAAAAATTAAGGTAATTTTCGGATTCAGTGCTAAAAAATACATAAAAGTTAAAAAACCCAACAATCGCAGTCTTGTATTATCTAATCTAAAACTTTTTCTTAAACTTCTTGGCGGTAATCTAATCCGAAAATTTTTGTGTTATCCTGTAAAATAAGTATAAATGATAACTACCGAAAATCACAAATAATACTAGATTGTTATCGGATTTGCGCTAGTATGTAAAACGTATTCTTGATCGGATATTTGAAAGTGAGTTAAAGTTCCAGTACAATTTTTGACCTGGAAAAACATACATACGATCATTGAAGTAACATAAAAACTTACAAAACTTAGATAATTTTTGTTAAAAGAAATCATAAAAGAAACAGTCTCAAATCCTGACAAAATAAAACATATGTTATTTTAGCCAATCTGAAACTTAATATATGTTAACTTAATCGTAATACTTATACGATTTTTTTTTCCAAGCGCAGATACACATGGAATAAGATCTCCGAATACTTTAAGCACTTGGTATGTGATCCCTCAAAGACAAACCGAACTCATTTGTTTTCAGAGCAGAAAAGTGGCATAAGTCATGTATTTTTAAATTTTCATAACTTGCTCAATTTTAGCGCTATATGAATGGGACTTTGTTTGTCTTACTTGTCAGTGTAATAGGGAAATTTTACCAAAGATAACTTATAGGACCGGGGGACCATATAAAAATTTAAATTTCGTAATTTTTTAAGAAATGTTTTTATTGATCCAAATCGCTTTTAAAATATCTCTTTACTTGATTTAAAACATTTTTGTAATTGGAACTATATGCCTATGACGAACGGTTTAGGAATTAGCCATCGGACACCGTTGAGACCGGACACCCTGTATAGTAGATGCAAAGTAGATAGATAGATAATATTGATACTTAAAATTTATGAAACTGCAAGTTATTTATCGTTGTCTCTGCTGAATAATTTTAAAAACATTTCAATCGGCGAGTTTTGAGATATACGATCATGTCTACACAAATGTATTTGATTTTATACCAAAACATTCTCGGTAAAATGAGCCAATTTGGTGTGAGTTCCGATCACAGAATGTTCCTCTTCTCTCTTTTTAATTATTAAAAAAAAAATGGTATTTTACCGTCTCAGTGGTAGCTTGAAGGTATATACCAGTTACTTTATTGTGTATCACGTTGCATATTGCGGCCTCCATGCTGCAATCTAAAAGTTCAGTACTTTTGCACATGTCATCGTCATTGTCGCCAAGGATAATAGTTGGCACCAAGCGAAGAAAACTAATTTTTAATTCTTTAATTAACTCTGTTGGCCGAAAGCAAGCAATTAAAAAATATAACATTTAAAATTACAGCGTTTTGACTACTATTTTGTTAAAACAATACAAATATATACTGAAAATAAAAGCATAAACAAATATTATAAAATATATTTTTTTTCAAAATCGCCATTTAAACTACGCACATGAAATTCTAAGTGTCTCTTAGCACTGCAGCAAATATTTCCATTTTTTAACCATCGAAAAATGAAGTTTTAACTTAATTTTACTTAATAATTAAAAATACTTTCAATTCAAAAAATATTAAATAAAATTATTTGTATGGTTACAATTAATTAATAATTAAAGCCAAAAAATATTCGCGATCAACAAATAGCGAGCCACAATGTTTGGCACGGTTTGTAATAAAAATTTGGTGCTTTTCCACTATAGGCGCCTTGCCGTTTTTTTAAACAGCTTGGCGCAATTCGGGCATCAGAAAGTGAGATTAGTTGCAAAATGATATAAACAGTTAAGAAAACAAACTTGATGAACTGTTTTGTTCGTATATATATGTATTTAAAATAAATGTACATTGTTTTTCATATACAAATTACTTCTGTTACTATATAAAATTAGATAAATAGCATCTTTATGTTAGATAAATTGTATAAACATTGAAAAAAATACTTATGTATATGAAAAGGATCAGTGAATAGGTTGCCATAGAAAATATGTTGCCAAATTTCCTTCTGCGCCAAGCCTGTTTTCTCTTCTATTTTGCACAGATCCTTATGCTGGAATTGTGAAAAAATCTTTGCAGGTTTAGGATTGAAATAAATGGCGCAATGGCATATACTCTCTTTAAAAAATTCAGCGATTTTAACTCCGACTGAGTGTATTTTCACTCCTTTTCAGTATTGAAAATGCACTTATCCTATAGGAGTGAATTTCATCCATCTTGCGGAGCGGTTTTTTTTTTCAATTCTTTTTTGATAAGCTGTTTTCGCTCTTTTTTTCGACTAAATTAAGAGGCAAAACGAGTGACTGCACTCATTATTGACAAGTCATTTTTAAACCCCTTTTTTTGTCAAATTTAATAGGCAAAATAAATTATTTTCCTCTTATTTTCAGATTTTTTTGTTTGTTTTTTAACATATATAACTCCCCAGTTTGCAAAATGTATTACTTTTAAAACTCCATTTTGTTTTATTTTAATCTAGATGCAGAAGAAATTTTGTTTTTCATTTCCGAATGATAAATTAAATAATAATAATAATAAAAGATATGTTCGCGCCATAACAAGAGAAGATTTTCTACCTTGTCAATATCCTGAAGTGCGCTTTTTTTACTTTATCTTTCTCATTATGATTTTTTTCTTTTTAATATTTTCACATTGTATATATAATTTTAACGTTATTAGTTTTAATCCGGGAATGTTGATTTCTTTAATTATTTCTGATAATATTATGTCTTATTAATATATTTTGCTTATGACACAGATAAATAATTATGGACTATAGAATTCATGCGTTACATAACTGCAAACTTTTGTTTAGTTAAACTTTTGAATATGAACAGAGCGAAGTATAACACAAAAATAAAAATACACAAAATCATAATTTTAAAAAAAGGTCAAGCTTGTTGTGTCATAAAATAAATTGATAATATTTTTTACTAATCTATTATTTTCTTATACTTTTTTAAATTATCTTTTACATTTCGTACTATTTACATAATACTGTGACAATTAAAATAATAATATTTAAAGTGTAGATGTGTACAACTATCTAAATGAACACAAATTATTAAATACTTGTACTTACTGAAACATTAAAAAAAAAAATAGAACATATATTATAAGTTAATAATAATTTAATAATTTTTATAATCATGGGTCGTGTTCCGAAAATATTTCTGAGTGTCATGAGCAAATTAGTATATTAATAATCAATAATATAAGCACAAAATGATATATGTTTAATAATGTAAATACCAATTAGCGTAATTTTACACAATTTGAATACGAGAAAACTACATATCTAAGTGCATTTTATTGATTATAAAAATTGTGGAACAGATGCATTAAAAAAAAAAAAAAAAAAAAAAAAAAAAAAAGAAAAGAAAAAAAGAAAAAGTAATTTAAGAAGTTCATGTTTCCGGTTTAAAAGTATTAACGTTAAATAATGCAAAAAATCATATATACAATGTGAAAATACAACAAGGAAGGGTGAAGGAATTACAAGAAAGATGAAGTAAAACAACGTACTTTACCTTAGAATTTTCTGTATTAGTAAAATCCTAGAATCGCCGGTAGCCATCTTGGTTTTAGCTGGGAAACAAAAACGAAATTTATCCAATTCTTTGTGATGATAGCCCCACCCTCCTGCTTTCGTAGGCATAATCCATCTATCTTATTCTATGCCATTTTTAAATCAATCAAATTATAATTGTAATATTGTTTTTATCATGTAGGTAACGCTAAGCTTTGACGCTTG
Organism: Maratus speciosus; assembly: GCA_963932465.1. Classification (NCBI taxonomy): domain Eukaryota; kingdom Metazoa; phylum Arthropoda; class Arachnida; order Araneae; family Salticidae; genus Maratus; species Maratus speciosus. The sequence continues at coordinate 40,198,326 of OZ010792.1, forward strand.
AAACAAACAAGCGACTCCCTTTTGAAGACGGTTCTCCCTTTGCAAAACTATATATCGCGTTAAAGGATTACAACGAATAGGGAAGCTTCTTAAACCGCTCTTTTAGAGATATTTTTCTGTTCCGGTCTGAAATGAGCGGTCCTGGAAAGGCTACTCCTAAAAGGATGATTTGGTAAACCAGTTTTTTGTGGAAAATGTCTCTTTTTGATAAAACAGATACTCAGAAAGAACAAAAACACGCGTAAAACTTTTCGTTCTTTTGTTGAGTTAATAATTCGTTCTTTTGAATTAAGAGTGTACATTTTGGTACGGTGTTGGTATAACGTAAAAGCAGCAAAAGGTCTCCAAAATACTATCTCTTACATTATGCCAATTCTCTGTAAATTCGGTTATGGAATAGGTCTACTTTAAAAACACAGAATCAATTTAACCCGGATCGACTCAAAGACAAAACAGTCTTAGTAATAAAAGATATAAAAACAGCAAATTAGTTATTTTATAAGTTAGTGATAACCTTATGTAATATTTTGTGATAATTATGTTAACTTATATTAAATACGGCAGACATTTATATTTATTAAAATTATTAATAACTGCATTTAATATTCAATTGTTAATACCTTTTAAATTAATAGTTATGAAACAATTTTCTAGTTAGAACATTAAACATTTTATGTTTTTATTAATAAAATTATAATTAATATAATTACATAAATAATAAAAAATCCCTGCCGGCTCGGGCCTACAGGCGGAGGTAGATTTCGAAGTTAAGTACTAAATTCACAAACAAAACTTAAATCAAGATTAGAGATAAACCCAGTTCCTTCACTAAGAATGGGCTCAATCGCTCAATGTGTTAAAATAATTAATATTTCCATAGTCGGGTTTTTATCATGTTTTAATACGTTTTTTCAAACTCACATGACGTTACATATTCACTTGCTGAGGCCCATTTTATTTCCAATATGACGTGATATATATATATATATATATATATATTTAATTCGTCAAACTATTTATTTCCTTTTGAGTTTTCATGCGGAAATCTTGCTCTAGAAAACTTATGACGTAATATTAAATTTGTTTTCAATTCATCAAACTATTTATTTAATTTAATTTTTCACGTGAACTTACAATACAAAAGCAATTGTTGTGGTGAGACTTTTATTGCTTTTTTTTTAAATTGTTGGCAACTGCTATAACGAAAATATTTATTTTTTCCTGTCATTGTTGTGTAAGAACTGGTCTTATCAGAATCATGTTAAGACGGTATTCAAAATTTTGAACCCTCCCCATTACCATTCCATTGAGCCGATTTTGCTCATTTTCAATCCCCGCCGAGATATTAGCCATCTTAAAGTTGTTGACGAGTTTGACGACGATCCGTGCATAATTGCGACTTTTATCGTGCGGACAAAATTTAATACATACATACATACATATATATATGTATTTTTTCCTTTTGGTATCTTATATATATTTATATATATTCCTAGGTCGCTAAATGATTTAGCAATCTTTTAAATATTATACGCTTAGATCATTGCTGCAATAGCGCACAATCTATGTGTATTTTCAATATGATTTCTACCATGTAGTTATCTGATACCTATTTTAGGATTCCTTTAATTTTTTTCATTCCTATCATTGCAAAGATTTATTTAATGTTATTTAATTTTCTAGTTATAATTTTACTTACAGCTTTAATTCATAATATTACGGTTTTTGATGGTGGTAGGTTATGTTTAATTAATGGTTATATACATATATATATATATATATATATATATACATATAAACATTTTAGATGGGGGTGGTTTTGGGTTCCTGGGGTCCTATAATGAAAAGTTATGAAGGAATTTTTCAAAAGTCGCACCATGGTAACGACTGCAATAGGTAGTATTTATTACGAAATCTACCTAAAAACAGCGCGTATACGTCCTATTATAACATTATCTATAATGCTATGAGAAACAGAATAAAAGTTGTATGCAATTTCTAATGAATTCGTTGTTTCCTCTGTTTCGATTTTTCTATTCATGATTCTTACAAGTTAAAAAAAATCCCTGCCGGCTCGGGCCTACTGGCGGAGGTAGATTTCGAAGTTAAGTATTAAATTCACCAACAAAACTTAAATCAGATTAGAGATAAACCCAGTTCCTTCACTAAAAATCAGCTCTAGGGAGCTAAACATTTTGTGAAATTTTTAATATACACGAATGCACACATGCATGTATATGGAATAGGTTTAAAAATGGCTAAAACAAATTCAGAGAACCTCATAGTGTTAAAATATGTTAATATTTCCATAGTCAGGTTTTTATAATGTTTTAATATGTTTCTTCAAACTCACATGACGTTACATATTCACCTGCTGAGGTCCATTATATTTCCAATATGACGCAATATTTATTTATTTTTTTAATTCGTCAAACTATTTATTTCATTTTGAGTTTTCATGCTGAAATCTTGGTCTAGAAAACTCATGACGTAATATTCAATTTGTTTTCAATTCGTCAAACTATTTATTTAATTTATTTTTTCACGTGAAAATCTTGCAATAGGAAAGCAAATGTTGTGGTGATATATATATTTTTTTAATTGTTGGCAACTGCTATAAAGAAAAATATTTATTTTTTCCTGTCATTGTGGTGTAAGAGCTGGTTTTATCAGAATCTTGTTAAGACGGTATTCAAAATTTTGAACGCTCCCCATTTCCATTCCCTTGGGCCGATTTTGCCCATTTTCAATCCCCGCCGAGATATTAGCCATCTCAAAGTTGTTGGCGAGTTTGAAGACGATCCGTGCATAATTGCGACTTTTATCGTGCGGACAAAATTTAGTACATACATACATACATATATATATATATATATATATATATATAAACTTTTTAGGTGGGGGAGGTTTTGGGTTCTCGGGGTCCTATAATGAAAAGTTAAGAAGGAATTTTTCAAAAGTCGCACCATGGTAACGACAGCAATAGGTAGTATTTCTTACGAAATCTACCTAAAACTGCAAATAAGTAATTTCATCAGTTATCACAGACAACAAATCAAACAATTATCATGGCAAGATTTTTCGCATTTCAACTTATAAAAATTACTGTTTATACCACAAATCAAAACTTACAAGCCTGTATGTGCATGCTAATCAGATCAAATGCAACCATTAATTTGACATAATGCGACTCCTATATTATCCCTTATATCCCCCCCCCCCTCTTAATGCTTTCGGGCTTAAACTCTACCCTGCGTTATAGCAAGACCAGGGTCTTAACTGGTGAAGGTCAATGAAAGGCAAGCGTCTCGCTTAGCTAAAATTACTATAGTGACATCACGTGCTAGTGATCTAAGTGGCTAGAAAAAATAACCCTTGTTCTCAGCGAAAATGCCGAGATGATATAAGGGGATGCAAGGGCATTCTGAGCAAATTTTTGGCATGACATTTTTCATTCCAGTTTGTTCAGAGTAGCACAACCTCTTTGCCAGAAAATTGTTTGCCACCGCAAAAAATTTAAAATAACATTTGAATTATTTAATAGCGAAGTTTCTGCCAATTAATTAGGAAAAATTTCCTGGATAAAAATACTGGTAAACTTGGTGGCCCGCGGGCCATAGGTTGTGCACCCCTAGTTTAGAGGCTCAAAGTCATAACTCTGAGGTAGATTTTTTTATTCGGGCAATCAAATAGGATTCCCGAAGGTTTAGTTTAGTGAAAGCTGTCAAAGCTATACATTTCCTGTCGAGGAAGGGATAACGAACGCTGTTTGTTCCACATTAGTAGCGAGAAAAGAGAAACGACTTCCCGTCGAATATAATAGGAATTTCACCCCAAGCGGAGAAAAGGTTTTGCTGCGAAATTGAATGGAAGAGAAAGCTATTATTGAGAAATCGTTATTGACTTTTAATGTGATAAAAATTCAGTGGCGTAACGGCTGGACCCCTTCTTTAATTACTAGTGCTTATAAGTTATTTTGGACTCAAATTGAACCTAATCTAATCCATAAATCTTATTGTTTGAATTTCTTTTTGTTTATAATAAATATTTCTTTGATTTAATGAGAGCGGATCCATTGAAGTTTTACGCTTACAACTTCATATACAACATCGGCCTCCATCAAAAGCTGAACTAAATATTAAACTGTGAAAATTGAAAAAAAAAGCAGCAGTGTGTGAGACTGCTAACAACAGTTAAGGGTTAATCTACAGAAATTTATCACTAGAAAAATTTAACTACGAATAAAATTTGTTTCAGAAAGGGTATATAAGGATATCTTTGAATGACTATTAATTTCGTCAGTAAGTCAGTTATGAGCTAATGTTATTTCAGCTATCATTCAGGGAAGTTATTATTTCGGACTGATGATTTATAATGAGTATTCCATCTATAATAAAATCAGTATTCCCGCCCTAAAAGTTTAGTCAATGACACCCAAAATCCTACTGGTGAGATTTTATGGAAAACAATGTTTTGATAAGGTAGTATGACAATTTACAAAGTTCAAGTAAAATTCTGTTGAAATGTGAATACAGAAATCACCTCCTCTCTCCTCAAAATGATCCTCTTAAAGATGTATCTTAAATGAGATAATTTAAAATTTTAGTTCCACCTAATAAATTCGTGTCCATGGCACAGATGCATGGGATAATCAGGCACTGGTGCAAAATAGGTCATCTATGATATCTGAACTAAACTCATCACTAGCTCACATCTTATGATGTATATAAATTTATATTGGAAAAGTTTAATTTTGAATAAAAATTGTACTAGAAGAGTTATAATGAGTTAGTGATGAGTTGATGTTATTTCAGATATCATAGAGGACAGAAATTACTATATTTCATCAGTTTCTGATTATCGCATGAGTACGAATTTATCAAGTGAAACTAAAATTTTCCATCATAGTCACGCATTTATAAACATAATTTATTAAGAAAAGCTAAAAAACTTCACTGTTTATGCAACAAGTCCGCCAGCAAATTTATGAATGTGCTCCTCTATAGTTTTGTTTTGCTCTATTCTAGATAATCAGACTTTCAAGCTGATTCTAAAAACTTGAAGTGAGCTAAGCAAAATCACTCGACAACGCTAGAGTCAATCATTCGTAATTTTGTTCTAAAAACATTCATTTTTAAATGTCAAATCGTTTTCTATGTCATAAATATTTCCCTTTTTAATGATTTATTAAAAGATATTTTTTGTAAATTTGATGAGCAGCAAAAACATAACAAAAAATTTACGTGAGTAATATCTTAATTACGTGAGTAATACCTTAAAAGCACCAGATAGTACAATCACCTTCTGTAATAGTGTGAAAATGTAGGTGGGAAAAGTTTTAAACTCTTATGTTTTGTATAAGTGATGCTTTTACAAGAAATTTTTCATACAACCCAATAGTTGAAGTACAGTATTCGGGTAGAATTGCAACAATTATATCAAAGCAACGCTTCATAAAATATCACACAGAATATGTCGCCGCATCATTTCGTACAACGAAAATAATAGCATTGCTCATACAGACCTCCTGGGTGTGTGACAGTGTCATTGACAATGGTAGGGAATAAATTAAATCCAAGCCATTTGTCTGGTTTTAATTCTATTGTTCTTACATATTTCCATAGTGACAAAACACTTGGACCATATAGTGTACAATGAAATTTTATCCCCAATCTGAATTATCCTCACATGAAACATTTAAATACAAAAATTACCAATTTGTAGTAAGCTCAATACGTTATTTAATTAATATTTAATTTAGGTTTATTTCCTTTTAATTGGTTTTGAGCTGTCGAGGGGTGTAGGATTTGAATTCATTCTGTGCAAAAAAAAAAAAAAAAAAAAAAAAAAAAAAAAATTCCTTAAACAGGTCTCAAAAAACATATTAGCCAATTTTCACACAAGGCACAAAAATTGGACAGCTCACTGGGTAGTGTTGCAGGTGTCCCGCGTAAATCAGGTCTCCAAATGCTCTGGACACCAGTATTTTAAAGTGATTTTCTTCGCCTTATCTAATGGCAGAATTAGCTACGATTAAAGATGGCGAAATAAACTATAATAAATTGGTAGTGTCCAAAGCATTTGGATTGGAGCCCCGATTTACGCGGTACACTTGGCAACACTAGTACTGGGACACAAACATCTGTTAGTCAGGTTCTGTTTCGTATTATAAAAATGATTTATAATGAATATCTCTGTGTAATCAATATCCCGTAACTGTGATAGATAAATCTGACTGACCTTTTTTTAAAATATTTCATAAAAATGTATACGAATTTGTAAGTTTTCAGTCAATTTTTTTTAAAAATTTTAGCGGGAAAGATGCGGTCTCTGAGATTGCAGTATGAAGATTTTTTGAAGAAGAAAACGCCATATTCTAGAAATATTTTCTGTGCAAAAAAGTATTCCTTTAAAAGCTTTTTTTTTTTTTTTTTTTTTTTTTTTTTTTTTTTTTTTTTTTGTAAGCTGAATGTTTCAAAGTACTCATTTGTACAATTTTATATTAATATTTACACAAATATTGAATTCCTAAATTAATGCGGTTCTGAGATTACACGTCTTCTGTAAAGTTTTACTTTTTTTCTGCTTCCGATTACGTGTTAAGTGCCAAGAAGTCTTACTTTGATTATTGAAGATTATTTTGAGAAGACTTCTTGAACTTCATAACTTAAACGAAACTTATCACCAAGAAATTAACTTCATAATAAGGTTTGTATCAAATGAAATTACACTAAAATGTTATATTACAAGAGTTAATTACGATAAAAATCAGTAAAAACTTGTAAAAAAAAAAAAAAGTATCAGTTTTATACGAAATTTTTTATGAATTTTATTTAGTCAGATTATAGGACAAATGAATGTCACAAACTTTTGCATACTACTCAAGTTCTCTTTTGCATTTTAAAAACAGTCCTGCACTTGAATATCAAGTCTCATACAAAACTTTGCGTTTCAACCCTCTATAAAGTCGCCCCGCTTCAATTGCAACGGCACAAAATCCGTCCTTCAAAGACGAAAGGGGTGGGGGGCGGTTAGACTATTCAATTCAATTTCCTTCTACCTCAGAAGACACCACACAAGAAGTTTTGCATCACACCTTCCTCTTCCCAAATCCTCACAAACTATGGACGGCCTGGCAAACTTTATTACACGGGGAAAATAGTATGCAACAATAGACAAGAGAAGAGCAGTGGCATAGGAGGGGGAGGGGGAGGGGAATGCCAGCGAAACCGTAATTGAAATACGCATTGCAGCGCGCATGCATAATGCAACGGCCAAGCCGCTGCATGCCTTTGGAGTCCCAGAGGCCTGTCAATAGGAAATACGTGGCCATCGCTTCCATTAGGAAGATTTCGACAGGATCCAGAAAAGGGATTAGGGGAGTAATGAAGAGTATGTGGACGCCACACCTGAGGCAGACTATGCCTGAATTAAATTGGACACCGTGATTGGACGGAGATAGGAAGGGGATACCTGGATAGCTTGTGCTCGGGAATATGACCTCTCCGAAAGTTAAACACTTCCAATCTATTTGAGCTATAATAGTTTTAACAATTCAGTGCAGAGGATGTCCGGTGGAAATTGTTTCGGTTTTATTAAAAGCGATAAAAAGTCGGTAAAAGAGGTTTTTATCGAGTTCAAGTGAATTTCACTTTATGTTAATCTCTTTATGTTAATTTGTAATATTGATAATAATGGTTAGATAGGTAGGGTAGGGGTACTTGGATGCGCTATTATAGGGATATGAAACCATCACTTCCAATTTATATGAGATATATTAGTTTAACATTCTATTATTTCATTGCAGAGAATATCTGCCAGTTAAAAAAAAAATTCTTCACCCTTTATTAAAAACTAATCAATGAAAGAGATTTTTGTAGAATGTTAATTTTAAGTTATGTATTTTTTTTTTCACCCCTTTTCATGATAATTTAAGATGACCAGGCGTTCCTCTTTTCTCTTAACAGTCCCCGCTTTTAGACAGAATGTCACAGCTTTCCGACACTTTTTTTAAATATCTAAGTTTTTAACGAAGCACAAATTATCCCAATTTCCATAAATATAAACGGAAATTAATAATCTTCGACTCTTTGAAATAAATCGCGGGAAGAAACAAAATTCCACTTTTATTGACAAATTGTAAAAAAAAAAAAAAAGAAAAAGAAAAACTTCATTCTGTTTGGAAAAATACATTCGGCCGCCTAAGAAATACAATGGTTTTGGAAATCATTAACGAAAATTCCAACTTTGTTTCAGCATTGAAATAGTGTAATTTTTTCCCCCTGTTGATGGTGGGATAGCGTACTCCTTACGGGATATCAATCAAAAGTGAGCTGGGGTCTGTCAAGAAGGACCTTTGACAGTATAGATAAGAGTTTCGACTAAGAACTTGTGAAATGCAGAATCGCAGCCATTTTGATTCTTGGCTACTTTCTCAAAAACCTGTGGTTTTTACAAGTGTATAACCGGAAATAGATCAATTACAGAATGATAGCCGATTATCCAAGTTAATCGAACTTATACCTTTGGAATGGATCATTTTCTTCAGATGGACTGAGGGCTTCCATTATTATGAAACAGTCATTATAAATGAAGTGTTAGGTGAAGATGAAAGAGCAGCTGTAAAAAGTTAGAGCTCTGATTTTCTGGTCAGAATGGGAAAAAAAATAGCCATAATTATGACCATCAGTCCATCAGAAGAAAATAACTCGGTGAAAGCGGAAACTCCGATAATCAGGACTCTACTGTAGCTCAGTTTTAAGACTTATAACACGCGATTTTATTTTACATAAAGTGGCGTCATCCACATCCTCTGAAGAAGTCATCATTTGCGATCGAGCGCTAAACAACTTCTACGGTAAAGTACGCTTAGGACGTCACTATCGCGGAATAATACACAAATCTTAAAAAAAAAAAAAAAGAGATTTCGTGATTCAAAAATCTCGACAAAAAAAAAAAAAAAGATTCACAGGCCTTCATTTGTTTGTATTATTAATATAGATATTCAAAATTAAATTTAGTTTCTAATAGCTCCAATGTTTTATCAGAATTCCTTCGTTTATATTTTTTCAAAATAGCACGTATTTAAAATTTTTTTTTTCAGTTTTTATGGGAAAATGGAAACAAAAAGATATAATAGCTATTTTTCTTTCACTTTCTACAGAAATGGAGTTCTTCCGTTGCCAATATTAAGCAAATGGTTCTAAAAACTACAAAAAAAAAAAAAAAATAATTATAATAATAATAATAATAATATCTCAAAAAATTAAATGGAGATGCAGTTTTCAAACAAATTGCATTAAGAAGTACTTTTTCCGAATACGACGGTATAGAAATTTAAAATGTGCGATGCTTAGAAGTTAAAAAAATTGCTATAGAGTATTTAATCGTACTGCTTTGTTTTACGGCTGGCTTCTGTATAAAGTAAACGTTATTTTTTGGAGACTACACAAAATAAGCTGGGGAAAAGAAATAGCATACCGTAGGGGGAGGGGCTAATAAATTAATCGACAATAATTTTGGAATAGCGTTATGGTTCGTGGATTTTTCCATTTCGAGACCTGAAGCGGACTTGAGACTCACTTCAGCAAAGTAATGTCAAATATTCAAGAAACATGCACGATTTAAAAAAAAAGCGCGTATACGTCCTATTATAAAACTATCTATAATGCTTACATGAGAAACAGAATAAAAGTTGTGTGCAATTTCTAATGAATTCGTTGTTTCCTCTGTTTCGATTTTTTCTATTCATGATTCTTACAAGTTAAAAAACCTGGCGTTGACTCCAATCGACTTTCCAAACACTTTACATAATACTATGTAATGAAATAAATATAGTAAAACAAATACAAAAACTTACGTCCTAAACTTTACAAAGTTGAAATGTTTCCTGCGGTGAAAATGATCTCATGTTATGAAAAAAAATCTCCGCCGGCTCGGCCTACAGGCGCAGGTAGATTTCGAAGTTAAAAGTTAAATTTTATTTTAAATAACGAAAGAACAAATAAATTAGTGTAACATTAATAAAAATACAAATAAAACGTCTAAATAAAAATCATTTGAGGACGTAAACACGTGTAATTTGCTTAAAATCAAGTGAATGTGACATTTACGATCAACCATTATTGCCATTTAATCTATAGTTTGGCGATAGATTTTTGGTCGACGTGATAATCAAGTCGTACCAATATTAGTTTTTGTTGCATAAAAATATCTCAATTTGTTGATCTTCTGTAAGCAAGTAAACCCTATTGGTTTTCAATGGAAGTCTATGGGAATTTGGCGAAATATTAGAAATACTGACAAGTTGGCGTCACTTTTGGTGACTCATTTTGGTCGGAAAATTTGGCGATATATCGCTAAGTTGGCGGCATTTGGCGACAGAATAGGGTTTCCCCTACGGTAACCCCCTTATGCGTATGGGGATACGATAGCGTAATATATACATAGATTTTTATTTTTCACGTAGAAATCTTGCAATAGAAAAGTAATTTTTCAATTTAAATTTCATTTGTAATAGTTTATTGTCATTTTCCATCTTAGTGTTTATTTGTTTTTCTGATGATGATTGAGTAAATTCAATCGAAACATGTCAAATTATTAAGATCTTTTATTGTATTTTATTAACATTTGACGTCCTTTTTAGCAATTAAATGTTTAATATATATTTTGAGTGTGTCTTTAGAATATATATTTTTGAAATATTTTTAATGGACGTATCAGAGAACTTCTGTATATAATTTAATATAGAAAAGTAATTGCTGTGGTAAGAATTGTATTGTGTGTTTTTTTTTTTTTTTATTGTTGGCAACTGCTATAACGAAATTTTTTTAATTTTCCTGTCATTTTTCCGTAAAGGCTGGTTTTATCAGAGTCATGTTAAGGCGGTATTCAAAATTTTTAACCCTCCTCCCATTTCTTTTGTCTTGGGCCGATTTTTCTCATTTGCAATCTCCGCCGAGATATTAGCCATCTCAATGTGTTCGGCGAATTTTAAGACGATCCGTGCACAATTGTGACTTTTATCGTGCGGACAAAATTTAGTACATACATACACACACACACACACATATATATATATAAACTTTTTAGGTGGAGGTGGTTTTGGGTTCCTGGGGTCCTATAATGAAAAGTTATGAAGGAATTTTTCAAAAGTCGCACCATGGTAACGACTGCAATAGGTAGTATTAGGTAGCTTTCTTTACAAAAAGCTATCTATTGCAGCCGTTCGGAGGAAAGCGATTTCAAAAAATTTTGGTATATTTCCATCGATCATGACCCTCAGACCCCGAAACCACCCTCCGTTCAAAATTGATATATATATATATATATATATATATATATATCAATATATATATATATATATCTTGTATTATTACTATATTTTTGTTACGTATTGTATATGGATGTTGATTTGATATTTTATATGTAATTGGAGAATTTCATTAATATTATAATTTGCCTAATTATTGATTAATCTAATTTACAATTATTTGTTATTAAATTTTAAATTTACTAAGGACAATATCATATTAATTACTAATAGTATGCCATTCTTATAGTGAATAATATACATATAAGTATGTATAATATAAATATAGTTATACTGTATGCATTAAAATTGGGTAATTATTTTTATTATTATTACTCTATTCTTTTTAATATTTATTATCGGTTTAATGTTTTTGAATGTCCCACATTCATACTTTATGGTTTTTTATGGATGTCTGAAAATAATCCGCACTCTATATTTGTGCTTTTTAAGTAATGGGTATTTAAGTATCATTTAACCTTCTATTTACTTCCACATGTTTTTTATTTCCTGTTCATTTTATAAATATCTGATATATAATTCATTAAAAAATAATTTTTATATTTAGTAATTATTTATATTAATTATTACTGAATTTTATTTTGTTTTATAGCATATAGCTATATGCTATATATTATCAATGTTCTAGAATTATTTATTTCTTAGTTTAGTTTAAATAAGTTAGCTAATAGAATATATTGTATGCTTTTAAATTTTATTTACAATAGTTTTTAAATACATTGTGTGGTTTATATTCGGTTTATAATTCTCTATATATAAGGATATGTTTGGTTTTGCTGTTTATACAGTTATTTACATTCAACTGCTTACAATTATTTATACAGTTATTTGCATTCAAATGATTACAAATATTTATCCTGCGTTAGTTGTTTAATAGAAGTAATACTAGATGGCAGCACTAAATTTGTCTGTTTAAGATAGCTCTAATTTTTAATTTTTCTTGCTCCATTTCAGTTATAATTTAATACACCAGGGGGTATTTTTAGCTAAATTTTGACGATATTGTTAAACTGTTATTAATTAATTTAATAGTGCATTTTAAATAATGTAATTAATATCTATTTATTTTATATCAGATTAAATGTGTTTAACAAGGTATTTCAAATTTTATTTCAAAATGTATTAACTGCATCCTTTGGTATCATTTACTGTGATTTCTTAACTGTTTTATTCACCTTAATCTTTTTGATATACTGGCAGCCATGTGCGCGTGGATTTTTGTAAAATACTGAAATATTAATCGGTATGGTGTTTATTATTTATATTTTATATCCTATAAATATTTAAATACGTTTTATTGATTCTTCCATTTCATATTATTTGTTTCTATTCTGCTTTCATTTTTAATCAATTCACTTGATTTTATGGTTGTTTGGGCACAGGGGGAAATAACTCTTAGCTTTAGCTTATTTTTTCCACAGAAAACGACCATTTTGCTTATATCATTGAATTCTGTGCCCTTGATAACGTAATTCAATGTATAAGCTTTTCAATTTATGTCGGTGTCCACTTTTTTCTTTTTCTTCCATAATAATTCTTATAATAATTTTTTTTTTTTTTTTTTTTTTTTTTTTTTTTTTTTTTTTTTTTTAAGACTTACAGCTTTAATTCATAATAATTGACGGTGGAAGGTTATGTTTAATTAATGGTTATATATATATATATATCTGACCTATGTCACACTGTAACTCTCGTATTTATGAACCGATTTGGATGTAATTCGGTGTGTACATAGTACATACCAATGTCTCGACCGAGTTCGTTGGCCAGCTTCATCAGCCATTTTGTTTCAAAATGGCGGCCATTTAAAATTTTTTTTTTAATTTAAAATTTGAAATGTGGTACCAAAAAAATGAAAATGGAAAAATATTTTTTTCTTATGTATTTGACCTTTATACAAAGACTCCGTAGCAGTTTTTGTTTCGTCTATATCTTAAAAAATGGCTGAGTTAGCATTTTGAATTTCTAGCGAAGCTGACATTTTGAAGCGTCCTGAATTTTGTCACGCGATAAAAGGCGTATTTATGAACCGATTTGGATGTAACTTCGTTTATACATAGTACAGACCAATGTCTCGAACGAGTTCGTTGTCCAGCTTCATCCGCCATCTTGTTTAAAAATGGCGGCCATTTAAAATTTTAAGAAAAATTTTAATTTGAAATGTGGTAGCAAAAAATTGAAAATTAAAAAAATATTTTTTTCTTATGTGTTTGACCTTGATAAAAAGATTCGGGAGCAGTTTTTGTTTCGTCTATATCTTAAAAAATGGCTGAGTTATAGCATTTTGAATTTCTAGCGTGGCTGACATTTTGAAACGTCCTGATTTTTGCCACGTGATAACAGACGTATTTATGAACCGATTTGGATGTACCTTGGTGTGTGCATAGTACATACAAATAACTCATCCGAGTTCGTTGACCAGCTTCATTCGCCATCTTGTTTCAAAATGGTGGCCATTTAAAAAAATTAAAAAAAAAATTAAAATGAGATACCAAAAAATTGGAAAATGAAAAAGATTTTTTTGTATGTATTTGACCTTAATATAAAGATTCCGGAACAGGTTTTGTTTCGTCTACATCTAAAAAAATGGCTGAGTTATAACATTTTTAATTTCTATTGTGGCTGACATTTTAAAACGACCTGATTGTTGTCACGCGATAACAGGCGTATTTATAAACCGATTTGAATGTAACTTGATCTGTACATAGTACATACCAATGTCTCGACCGAGTTCGTTGCCCAGCTTCATTCGCCATCTTGTTTCAAAAGGGTTGCCATTTAAAATAAATGTAATTTAAAATTTAAAATGAGGTATTAAAAAATTGGAAAATGAAAAAGATTTTTCTTATGTGTTTGGCCTTGATACAAAGATTCTGGAGCAGTTTTTGTTTCTGAAAATTTGTTCTTTTGTTTATATCTTAAAAAGTTGTTGAATTATAGCACTTTGAATTTCTAGCATGGCTAACACTTTGAAACGATCTTGTATTTGTCACGCGATACCACACTTATTCGCCTATTTCGATGGAAGAAGGCATGTGGATAGTATACATCAATATCTCGACCAAGTTCGCTTGCCAGCTTCATCAGCCATCTTGTTTCAAAATGGCGGCCATTAAATTAAAAATATATATATATTTAAAGTCAGGTGCACAAAAATTAGAAATTGAAAAAGGTTTCTTTCTTAAGTATTTGACCTTGATATAAGGATTCAAGAGCATTTTTTGTTTGTCTTTATCTTAAAAAATGGCTCAGATATAGCAGTTTCAATTTCTAAAGTGGGTGACATTTTGAAAAATCTGATTTTTTGTCTGCGACAGCACTCGCATATATCAACCGATTCCGATATGAGTGAGCATGTGCACAGCAATTACTAAGGTCTCGACCAAGTTCACTGGTTAGCCTCATCTACCATGTTGTCTTAAAATGGCAGACACTTTAAGAAATCGTCGAATTTGGCAGCCAAATATAAGTGACTTTAAATAAAATCAGCTTGGATAAAGCTGACTAATTTCGCGAAATTCTCATTCATAATGATTTAGTATTGATAAAAAATAAAATTGAATCTTCTACATTCGGTTTCCACTTAATTGAGCTTCGTGTGTTTGAATAATATAAGTTGGCTTTTTAAAAATAAGGAATATGAAAGCTACCTCTTCCTCCCGGCACTGGCCGGAAGGACTTTTTCTTACGAAATCTACCTAAAAATGATAATAATACATTTTTATCTGTAAGTATTAAACGGTTTTGTTAAAAATAGAACTAGTAACAAAATTTATTTCAAAAAAGAAAAAAAATATTTTTTTTAAGATGGGTAAATACAGGCATACAAAAGAAGGAATTTTTCAAAAGTCGCACCATGGTAACGACTGCAACAGGTGCTATTTCTTACGAAATCTACCTAAAACCGTATGTAAATTCATTCACAGTGTAACACATTCATCACGTTTTCTAAAATTATGACTTAATGTTCGATGAGTTTTCATTTCTGCTGTGCTGTGATTAAGGCTGTTCTCAAATTCAAAAGGGCAACTTTATGACATAAGTTTTAATTGGAAATGCATGAAACTAGAAGTGTTGTTTTTCAGTAACTATGTAATAGAATAGTTTTTTTTTTTTTTTTCCCAAACGCAATAAATCTTTCAGAAAATTGTGTCAAAGTGGGCGTTTTGAACCGAATTTTTCCGCGCGAAAGAAGAATAACCACTCAGTGAAGGGTGAAAACCGTCTTTGTCACGTGATCAACATCGATTATAACTGAATTTATTTCTCTTTTTTACGTGTAAAGGATATACACATCAAAGTTCTTTGCATTTTTCTGAAAAACTAAGTTATTGTACTGATACGATTGTTTGAGTACTTTTACATGTACGCTGAGCAAAGATTCTAGCTCTGTATATTTTTAGGTAGTCGCTCTGAGACATCTTGTATGCATAAATTTAATCAGTTCCATAAGAAAAATAGCAACAAAAGCAATGGCGCGTGATACAATTTTCTCCGAATGTGCATTTCGGAACATTAGGAATATGTTATACCTAAATAATGGGGAAAATTCAGAATTTTTTTTTAGTATTATTTAATACATATGCGTATGTGGAATTGATGTGATATTTGCTACGTGCATGTTACGGCGAGGAAAAAAAATATAAAAACATTGAAAATGAGAAAAATAATGACACTGAATTGACAATTTTAATTTGAGCAATTTTTCGCATGTTTTTTAAACAACAACAACAACAACAACAACAAAAAATATATGCAATTTCAAGTCTTTCCAAAGAATACTTTATTATAAGAAAGTAAATTTTAATATTTTTTCACGTCCCCCTTTATTTAAAATTTTTAATATTACCTTTTTTTGCGTAGATCGTTTTTTCAATTAAAAAAAAATATGAGTTACATCATTACAAACATGCGAAAAGCAGTAGCATAATACACAATTTTCTCTTTTAAAAGTTCATAAAAACTCGAAGGGAAAAAAAATAAGATTTCGTTTCCAATTATTTTAGGATCGATAGATATTTACCCTCACCTGTTAAAAGGGAAAGACGCAAAATACTGAGTTAGTGTTAACAATTTTTCTTTTTCTATTCGATTAAAAAAAATGTGCGAAAATAACTCGCACACAAAAGATGCAATCTCTAAACAATGAACGATTACATTTTTTCCCCTCTAGCGGAGTTTTGAAAATATAAATACCGAAGTTGTCAACGTAAAATTGCAATCAGTGGAAGCGAAGAAAGAAAAACGATTAAATAAACATCGAAAGGAGAAAAAATATAGAAATGAATTTTGTTAAAAAAAATTGATGTTTTTCAACTTCAGTTTTGGATTAAAGCTTCTCTGTAATTACGAGAACTTGCTAGTTGCAAGTGAAATTTTTTGTTTGTTTACGTTATTTTCTGTCAATTATAATTTGGGCTTTGTTTGCACATGTATATTTTTAAGCATATTTTTTAATGATATATTATAGAGTCCAAAAATTAGCCTTAATGCCAATAATGATAGCACAAAAAATATCCAAGGAAGAGTGTTATTTATTTATTTATTTAATTTGAAAGCATCTCTAATATGCTATTATTATTATTATTTTCTTTTTGAAAGATTATATATTGCTTTAAAATCAAGACTTAACGCATCCATGAATGTTGAATATTAAAAAAAAAAGGAAGAAGAATATAACTGTTCCAGATGTTTGAACCGCATTTATGATGAGTTTTAATCTTTTTGCTGCTAATAATTGCAGGTATCACACGTGTGCTGGTTAAAAATTAATTCTCTTAATAATTTTCGTTTTAGCTTTCAGTTTTATCATTAAAGCATTTTGAGAACATTTTATTTGTGATAACTTCTTTTGGATGCACTGAATCATTTTTTAATTGCTTAATTCTGTTCCGTAATAATATAAATTCTTTCTTAGGTTCATATACTTATTATTTTTTCACATAAATTTTTTCGCAATGCAAGTACTCAATAAAAAGAATAAATAGTATATTTATAACTTACTTAAATTTGTTTTGTACTTTACTGTAAATAATAATAATAAATAATAATTTAAAACTAGAAAACAGGAATTCTGCTTTTTCAGAATTTAGTGTCGCCCCCGATGAAAAAAAATATATGTACATAATAAATAGTACAAAACATGTTTCAATTTTAAGACTTAAAGCACAAACTTTTATTTTATGTAAAAGGACGTCATTCGCATCCGCTTAAGAATACCACATTTACGATCTACTCTTAAACATCTACAGTAAAGCATGCATAGGATGTCACTATCTCGAAATAATACACAAATGCAGCAAAAAGATGCCGTCATTAAAGAAACTGGACAAAAAAACGGCTATCTATTGATTCATAGGCATTCATTAGTTTGTAACATTAATATAGACGATTTCAGTCGTGACGTCAGTCATGACGTTTTCGTTGGAAACTGACTCCAAACAATCGGTTGCTATGTTGTATTTTCTATTTTGTTTGTGTGTTGCAGCTATATTTTATATCTATATCTCCCATCTAAGGGTTTTAATACTTGATATGTACTGGTAACATTTTCCACTATTTATATTTAAAAAGAAATGACGCATAGCAACCGTTTGTTTGGAGTCAGTTTCCAACCAAAACATCATGACTGACGTCATACTGAAAGGATCTACAGATACTTAAAATTAAATATAGTTTATAATAGCTCCATGTTTTATTATTCGTAGAAATTATTCGTTTATATATTTTTTTTTCAAAATAGCACGTATTTTAATTACATTTTCTTTCGGTTGTTATGAGAAAATGGCAACAAAAATATATAATTGCTATTTTTCAACTATTTTCCTTTTACTTTCTATATAAATGGAGTACTTGAGTTGCCAAAATTAAACAAATGGTGCTAAAAACTACAAAAATATTAATATTTCAAAAATAAATGGAGATACAGTTTTCAAACAAATTGCATTTAAAAGTACTTTTTTTTTTACCAATACGACGGTATAAACATTGAAAATGTGCGATGCTTAGAAATTAAAAAAATTGCTATAGAGCATTTAATTGTACAATGATACATCTACTTTGTTTATTGCTAGCGTCTGTAAGGTAACGTTATTTTTTGAAGACAAAATAAGCTGGGAGAAAGAAATAGCATGCCGTTACGGGGGCTAAAAAATGATTGCTAGTACAATTTCCAGCTTTTAGCGGATTTTTTTTTCCCCGATTAAAACGATTTCGCGAATGTGTAAAAAAGTATGGATTTGAAAATATCTTTGACAGATAATACTAAATTTTCTCTTCTCTAATGCTGTGGAATTTAAGTTTATTATTTCATTGGGAAAAAAAAAAAAGTTCCTTAAAAACTCAGAAACTGTACTAGTAAAATACGGTATTATTTTTAGAATGAGTTCTGACCCCCCACCGGGTTACAGAATATAAGTGAAAACCATGTCATTTTTAACACTTTTCAACGTTAGTTGAAAAGAGTTTACGAATTAGGTTTGTCTGTCCATTCTCAAACTATCGTAAATATAGCCCGATTGCCATGAAATGGATATAGATTATTGGATATCACTGTGGCATGTTCGGTATTGAAAATGAAGTCTGTAGCATTTACAATTCATTTACAGGACACTCAAAAGAATTCCGTTACATTATGGTCTATTGGGGGGGGGGGATCATTTGCGGTGTATTTTAATCATATTACACTATTTTAAACATATATAAATTCATATTTATCAGTGAAGTGTACTACTTAGTTTTTACTATAGAGCTTGGTGGGCACAGAACTTATCGTTCATTTACCGGGACACCCAAAAGAATTTGGTTACAGAAGAAAATGAGCAATAATTGAACTATTGAAGCCTACGAACAATAATTGCTGGAAATCCGTTTTCAATTATGGTATGCGTTTGTAATTTTAATTATTTCTTAAATGTTACTTGGTGTGTATAAATTCTGTCGATCCTATACAGGGCGGCACAAAAGTTTTCAATAACATACGTTTATTGTCGGAAATTGCTGAGTGGAAATTTTCAATGTGCTATGGTGTATATATCATTTAACTGAACTAACTTTTGGCATACTATGTACTATACATACATATCGATTTATCATATACAAGGCTACACAACAAAATTGTATACTTTGCCGACTATTCATTGTAATAGAAAAAAATTGGGTTTACAAATTGTTCATTTAGACATCGCATCTTTCACCTTAATAAACTGTGGAGTTTTTTTTTTTAAGTATTCTGAATGTTTTGGAAAGTGTTTCATAATCTATGCCGGACGTATGATTTTTCGTTCTTGTTTAAATTTAATATATGTATATTTCAGATTTTTTACTAAAAATACCAACAATCATTTTTATATAAAGAAATAGAAAATAGGCATTCAATTAAAGTTTTGAAATATATTAAAAGCGATACTTTCGTGTTGGCTGTGTGCATTTATATGTGTTGAAGAAATTGCCACAGATTGCTAGCTTTTTTATTCTGATAATTTCAGTGTTTTAAACGTAGATCGATTACATGTCTTAAATTTGTGTTTTATTTATTATTTTATTTATTGATTGATAAATTTAATTTCGTTACGGAATATCGGGAGGGGGGAAAATGCTGAACCATGTTATTTATTTAAGTATTGCGCGCAGCGCAATACTTATTCATTTCCAGTGTCACTTCTCAGTGTTAATTTAACATAGAAAATCTTATGGGGATCATAACTTTTTCCCTTTTCCTTCCCACCTTTTTGTCGCTGATGCCACTCATTTTTTATTCTCTACTAACTCTAATGATATTATAAATTTACAGTGTAAACCCTTTTGCCTGACGCCACAGGGTCAAAACGAATGGGAAAATGCCATTGCATATGGGTGAATTATAACCCAGAGAAAAACATGGGACTTTTTTTTTTTTTTAACATTATTTAAATATTTTTCTTAAAATTCCAAATTTCGCTTTTTTCATTGAGAATCAATGGAAGTTTTCATAGAAAATATAACATTTTTTCTTCGTTGTTGCAAAAATTTCAAAAGCCATAATAATAATTAATTTCTTTTTAGTTGAAAAATTTTCACGTGAAATATTAAATTGAACTAGCTTTTCTTTTTCCTTCAGGAATTAAAAAGATGAATATGGCGTCATAGTGGTAAGAAAAGGGATATTTTCAAAATAAGTTTTTGCTTTGGTCAAGTTTTTGTTTTAGTAAAAAGTTTCAAATGGATAGCTATTTTTACGCAGGTAGCGAACTTAGTGAGGAATTACATAACTTAAATTTTAAAATGTATTTTTTTTCCGAGATGAGAACTATTTATACCCCAAGTTAAACTTAGGTGATAATTTTCTGATGTGTTTACATCACCCCTTGGGAGAGAATAAGGTAACGAAATTTAAGTAAAACTTTTATTTTTTACTGTATCACAGCTATAATATTGTTAAATATTAGCAGCAAGGATTCAACA
Organism: Maratus speciosus; assembly: GCA_963932465.1. Lineage (NCBI taxonomy): Eukaryota > Metazoa > Arthropoda > Arachnida > Araneae > Salticidae > Maratus > Maratus speciosus. Next base: position 40,219,099 of record OZ010792.1, read on the forward strand.
CAATTTATTTTTCCATTCATAGCTTTCCTGAGTGAGGAATAGGGTATCTAAATTTAAGTGAAGTTAATTTTTACTTTTTTCTATCTTCAATTGAAGAAAGTATTGTAATCGAAATTTTTTTCGACTTCCGGTTTTCAACGGATTTATATGTTTTAGAGGTCAGAGATCCCAAAAAACATGTTTATACAAAATATCTGTCCGTGTGTCCGTATGTCGCTATTCTACCATAGAAAAGTGTATGAAGTTACGTATATAATTGAAACAAATTTTTTGTGTATGTTTTTAGCTGTGGCAAGCAAGTCCTCCTTCAATTTAGAAACATTCTGCCGGAAGGGGGTGCTGTAATAGCGATTTTTGTATCATTTTCAATATTGTACCATCGAAAAGTTTATGAAGTTAGGCATAGAATTGAAACAATTTTTTTTGTGTATGTTTCTGGCTACACCCAGTAGGTCCTTCCTGAATGTGAAAAAAATCCGCCGGAAGGGGGCGCTGTAATAGCGATATCTGTGCAATTTTCAATGTTGTACCCTCGAAAAGTGTATAAAGTTATGCATAGAATTGAAACAAATTTTTTGTGTATGTTTTTGGCTATGGCCAGTAGGTCCTCCCAGTATGTGAAAAAAATCTACCGGAAAGGGGCGCTGTAATAGCGACGTCTGTGTCATTTTCATTATTGTACCATTGAAAAGTGTATGAAGTTACGCATAGAACTGAACCAAATTTTTTGTGTGTTTTTTTTGGCTATGGACAGCAGGTCCTCCTTTAATTTGGAAATATTCCGCCGGAAGGGGGCACTGTAATAGCGATGTCTGTGCCATTTTCATTATTGCACCATCAATTAGTGCATGAAGTGATGCATAGAATTGAGCCAAATGTTTTGTGTATGTATTTGGTTGTGGCCAGCAGTTGCTCCTTGAATTTGAAAATATTTTGCCGGAAGGGGTTGTTTTAATGGCGATTCTTGTATCATTTTCTTTATTTTGCCATCGAAAAGTGTATGAAGTTGTGAATAGAATTGAACCAATTTTTTTGTGTATGTGTTTCGCGATGACCAGCAGGTCTTCCTTGTACTGGATATATTCCGCCTGAAAGGGGCACTGTGATAGCGATTTTTGTATAATTGTTTCGGTTTTTCGTAGTTTTGTTGTCCATCGGCGGCGACGGGAACTCGCGTCCTGCTAAGCCGACTAATCGCAAAAGCTGACCGCAAAATAGCGAAAAACTATTGATTTTAATATATATCCTGATCGAGATGAAGTGCATCGCACATTGTGATGCAATACCGCATACATCAAAGCCTGATGATGATACCCTCTAACTTTTGAAATGAGTTCGGCTGAATGCAGTAGTTATTAAAAAACTTGACATATTAAACAAAAGCATAATTTGAAGAACAAATTCAATATATATATATATTTCCTACATTGTTTAAGCCCAAGAAGGGACAGATATTAACCCTTTGCACCCGAGAGCTCCGGAGCGGAGCCATTTAAAATTTGTCTTCAAACTCCAGGCTCCGCTACGGAGACAATGCAAATAATTTTGTGATACCTGCCTAGAAAAACCAAGATCACATATTAGGAATTGCTTCGAGAGGTATCACACTTTGGACGATTACAAAATGTAATAATTTTATAATTATATATATATATATATATCATAACATTTGTATTCATAAAGAATTTAAAAAATAATAAGATATAACTAAAATCGCTTCGAGTTGCTGGTAATACGAATGAAAAAAAACTTCGAGTGTAAAGGGTGCAAAGATATTTCATTCAATTATTTCTACATTTAATGTTAAATTTTTGTAATAAATAAGTTAAGCCAATTGAAGATTAAAAAATAAAAATAAAATTCATATAATATGATACTTAAAACACCTAAAAAATTAGATTCCGTTCAAATGAAATCGAAATAAATCTTAGACTTTTTTAAAGTTTTGTATTTTGCATACATGTTATCATTTTATGTATAATTGTCATGAACATAATACAAAATCTGCAATAAAAATATTTTCAATTAAAAATGGAAGAAGTCTAAGATTTATTTCGATTTCATTTGAACGGAATCTAATTTTTTAGGGTGTTTTAAGTATCATATTGCATGAATTTTATTTTTATTTCTTAATCTTCAATTGGCTTAACTAATTTGTTACAAAAATTTAACATTAAATGTAGAACTAATTGAATGAAATATTTTAATATCTGTCCCTTTTCGGGCTTAAACAATGTAGGAAATAAATTAATTTTTTTAAAAAATTTGTTCTTCAAATTATGTTTTTTGTTTAATATTAATTTAAGTGTAAACAGATTTTTTTAAATTTATTGACTACCTGCACGAAACAGAGATAGATTTTAAAAAATCATGGTGGAGAATTATTTTAAAAACAATAAAAAATTATTAAATTGTGACACAGTTTTCAAATAAGTTGTGATCCAGTTCTTATACAAATTATGTCTGAAAATTGATTTTTTTCATATTCGACGGTGTAAAAAGTGAAAATGTGCGATTTTAAGAAGTTTAAAAAACTGCTGTAAAAGCGAAATTTACTCAACTGCTGACGTCAGCGTAATGCACGGACACGTTTGTCCTTTATGATATAGATAGTGTAATAATAATAATAATAATCCCAAAGACTTGCGAACGCGACAAATTAATCAGACTTTTAGTACTACTACCTGTCAAGGATATTCTTATCCGTTTATATTCTGAATTTTGAATAAAAAAAATTGCTTTACCTGAATAATTATTTACGCTGATGTCTACACAGAAAAAAATAAGGCCTAAAACGGGTAGAAAAATACCCGAATTGGGTAGAAAGATTCTAAGGTTATACCCAATTTAGGTTTAAAAAAAAAATTCCCAAAATAGGTATTTAACAGTATCCAAAATGGATACACAATGGTAACCAAAACGGGCACATCGACCCAAATTGGGTAACTTCATACCTAAGAATCTTTCTACCCAATTCGGGTTTTTTATACACGTTTTAGGTCTTATTTTTTTCAATTCCTACTATTAGCTCACACTCTCCCTATATTTATTTATATATTTATATATTTACCTTGTACAAATTTTCAATCGTTAATAAAATGCTCATTATTCATCCTATCAGGTTAAAATAAATTTTTTTAAACTTGTACTGGATGACAATTTATGTTAATAAAGTTTTTTCAAATATTAACTAATTAAATAAATTTTAATTAATTAATTTTAGTTTTGCATGGGAAACAAAACGGCCGCCATTGGTTATTGAATTTCAATAAAAGTATTTTCAATAAGGGTTACCATAGGGGGGGGGGGGGACCCTGTTCTGTTGCCAAATACCGCCAAGTTTGTCGCCAACTTGGCGATATATCGCCAAATTTGGCGGCCGAAATGAGTTGCCAAAAGTGACGCCAACTTGGCGATATCTGTAATATTTCGCCAAATTCCCATAGAGTTCCATTGTAAACCTACTTGCTTATAAAAAATCAACAAATTGAGATATTTTAATGCAACAAAAACTCATATTAGCTTGATTATATTAAATTTTTCTTTGATGGCCTAAGTAGGAATTGACTTTAAAAACAAAATTTTTATATTACTTGTTTTCTGTGTAAAATATACAGAACAGCATATACCGTGTGTCCACGTATAACCTGACCGACCTTTATTTTCGCAACCGTTGGTCCTTAATGCATACTTCTAATTACAAAAATGTTTAAATAAGGAAAAGAATTATTTTTAAAGCGATTTGGGTCAAGAAAAACATTTATTAAAAAATTACGAAATTTAAATTTTTATACGGTCCTATAAGTGATATTTACTAAAAATTTACTGTGCCACTAAGAAGTATGACAAAAAAAGTCCCATTTATCTAACATTAAAATTATGCCGAGATTTGAAACTTTGAAATGCATGACTTATACCACTTTTTTGCATATCAAAACAGATGATTTCGACCATGCTTTCAGGGGTCGCGTATAAAGTACTTAAACCTATTTCAAGGTATCTGCGCTTTGAAAGAAATCGTACAAATATTACGATTAACTTTTATTAGTTAAGTTTCAGATTAGTTAAAATAATTGTATTTTAACATATGTTTTATTTTGTAAGGATTTGAGGCTATGATTTCTTTTAACTAAAATATGAGATTTTCATAAGGTTTTATTTAACTTGTAATGATAGTCTTTCCAGTTTAAAATTTGCATTCGAACTTTAACTTACTTTCAAATATCTGATCGAAGTTAAATTTTACATACTGACTTAATTCCGATGACAGTGCAATATTATTATGATTTTCGACTCTTACCATCTTATACATACACTGTAAAAAATTTTCAGAAACGTTTCTGAAAGTAACGGAGACCTGTGCTGCACGATACTAACGGAAAGGTTTCAGATTCGTGCAGAAAACTGTTTCGGTTATAATACGGAACATTTCCGATTCGAAATGAAAGGTTTCTGAATATATCGGAAACCTTTCATTACGGATCGGAAAGGTTTCTGAATACACACAAAATCTTTCTGAACACTAAGAAATGTTTCCGAATGTATAGGAAACCTTTTATTACGAATCGGAAAGGTTTCTGAATATATATGGAACCTTTCTGAAGACGAAGATTATTTTAAAATTTACATAAAAAAGCACAAATAACTATACTAAAATTACTTGCAGGTGCATACATATAATATAAAATCATTTAAAATACATTAGAAAATCTCAAAAATACATTAAAATTTTTAATGTATTTTTAAGATATTTCTAATATATTTTAAATAATTTTAAATTATGTGCAATGCACCTGCAAGTAGTTTTAGTACATTTATTTGAGCTTTTTTATATGAATTTTAATTATTTACTCAAGTTGAATTTAGCACTAGTATTTAAACATTCAATTATTGAAGATTATTTTGTGAAAGGGGCTTAGTTTAGTGAAATGGATTTTGTGAAGAAGCCAGTTTTATTAAATGAATTTTTATGAAAGAGTCTTATATGGATGTTCATTTCTGAATGATCTTTTTCTGAGGTTTTTTATTATATATATATCTGCTTGGATTTATTCTGAAAAAAAAAAATCAATATTATTATACCTTTTTCATAATTTAGATAAAATTTATTGCGTTTTAACATCCTGCAGTGATATTTTTTTAACCATGCGGATTAACAAGTAACATTAAAGTTCATGAACTGTATTATTATTGAAAATGGAATGATAAATTCTTTCGAAAAGCGTTTTATTTATTTTTTTAATCATTTATAGCATTATTTTTACTTATTATTTTAGTTCTTTATTAGCGTTTCTTTGTTGCACAGACATTTTAATACATAACATTTTATTATTATTAGTGCATGTAAATAAGATATGATTGCAATTTATGTTATCGTTGATTCAATATCATATTATGTTTTTCACAGCATAATATTGATAAATTAAAATGCCTTATAACTTAAAGCAAGAAATTGTGTGTACTATATTTTTATAAAATAAGCTGATGGTTAATAATCTAGAAATTTTCAATTTTGTTTACTGTAAAGTGCATAAGTTAAATAACAACAACAATAGTATCTTTTTTTTCTTTTTTTTTTCACAATTCAGTCTTTCAAAATCAGAAGAAAACATTTTTCTTTTCAAGCAAGAATATTTAGATGAACAAGTAAAATTCAAATCGCAAAAAAATGCAATGGTTAATTTTTTCGAAGCATTAAAAAAAAAAGTGTGTTTGTGGGGGGGGGGGGGGGGGGGAATTTACATATCTGAACCTGAGTACTAAACAAGTAATGATCTAAAACGATTCTTTTTATTTTTCTATCAAAATTTGAGGAGAAAATAGGTGAATATAAAAAATGAATTTTTGAAAGCTTTTTAGTAAACAGCAAAACAAATGAATCAATTTTATTTACTATAATGATTTATAAAAATAAATCCTATAATTCTAAGAATAGTTTACTGTTTATTTTTACTCACAATACTGTATTTTTTACATAAAAGCAATCAATAATAAAGAAGTAAAATGACAATGAACCTTCAGCTTGTTTGATTAAAATATAATACGTAAATTTTCTTTTAAGTTATAACGCATTTAATAATTTGTTAAGAACACGCTGTGAAAAGGAGAATACGATACCGCAATCAGTATGAACATCAAGTTTAACTATATTATCTTATTTTCATGCACACATTTATATATACTATTATAATAAAAAAAACAGATAAAACAAAGTCTGATATATTAAAAAATAAATAGGTTATTAATTTCTTTTCATGTACTGCAACAAAGAAAACTAATAAAGAAGTAAGTAATAATAAATAATAGTAAGTAAAAGTAATACTGTAGATGATTAAAAAAAAAAAAAACACTTACCCAGAATTACGATCGTTCCGTGTACAATAATACTACATTTCCAAAGCTCTAAAAAAGTCCATTGGTAATATCCAAGGTACATTTCTTGCATAATTTTAAAACGCAATAAAAAATACCCACAAAATATAACAAAAATGTTATAATATTGTTATTTTTTTCAAAATATAAACGAATTCAAATACACGTGGTACAGCGTAAATTTCCCTACGCAGCCATCTCAAACAACAGGAGTTGACTTTCACTTTAGGCGATTGCTTCCGGTTTCAGCGTAAGGAGAAATAGTGGTGAAATACTTGGAGCGCATGCGTACAGGCGCTTTCGCTGTTTCATGAAAAGTAAACTGAAGCAACCAGGAACATTCCCGGTTGTTTCGGAAAATAGAAATAGCTGTCATATATCGGATACTATCAGAAATGTTCCTGTTAGAATAGTAAACGTTCCCACTATTTTTTACAGTGTACTTATATTAGAGGATAACACAAAAAAATTCGGATAGATTACCGTCAAGAAGTTTAAGAAAGAGTTTTAGATTAGATAACATAAACCTGCTATGGTTGCGTTTTTTAACTTTTATAATTACATTTTATGTATTTTTTAACGCTGAATCAAAAAAATTACCATCACTTTTAACCATCATGTCAAGATTTTTCGCAAATCCTAAATTTCAAGGTTAAAAAATAGCGAAAAAATCTGATACTGTAAAATAGATGTAAGACTTTTTTATTCAGTTTAATTTTATTTAATTCAACAATTTATTAGATTTTTTGGCTTATACTGGGTTTCTTACAGCTAAACAGCTCGGGGGTCTGATGAGGCTGGGAGATGAGGGGGATCAGTTTTAACTTTTAGCTTTTTAACTTTGAAATTTGCGATTTGAGAAAATTCCTGACGTGATGGTTTAAAATAAAGGTCATTTTCGGATTCAGTGCTAAAAAAATACATAAGAATCAATTTTCAAAAGCTAAAGAACATGCCACAACACAAAAATTGAAAGACAGTGTAATCTAACAGCATTTTAAAATATGTATCATTTTGTAAAGAATTGAGGCTGTTGTTTTTCATCCTTTTATTTAACAAAAAATCTGTTCTTTTTATCCTCTTATAATGTTCAGCACAAATTGTACATTTTGCAGTAATATGTCAGAATAATTAAAGATTTCAAATTTATATTGCAATGTTAATTTTACTCTCAGCCATTTCTTTAATATATCTGACGAAATTACATTTCTACTAAATTTGTTAATGACCCCTAATATGTAGCAAAAAGTATACTCCAACTTTAAACAGCTATTACTCGGTCAATTTTAATCGTAGAATCATGGGGCTTTTTTTGCCTTACTTGCCAGTGTAACTGGGAAATTTTAATAAATATAACTTATAGGACCGCGGGACCGTATAAAAATTTAGATTCTAGAATTCTTCGTTAAATTGTTTTTTCGCTTCAAACTTTTTTTTAATCTTAACCCTGCACTTAATTTTGACCATTTTTGTAATTGGAAGTATACATCTAGGACCAACGGTTGCGAAAATAAAGGTCGGTCAGGTTATAAGTGAACACAATGTGTAACAACAATTTGATTTTTAGATAATTTTTTAAATTAAAACAGATTTAATAAATCGGTAGTTAGAGTTCTGTTTGCAAAATATTTACAAGAATAATTTAATTAACAAAAAGTACTGTTATGGAAATCTCACAATTCTTATAAAAACAGTGTAAATAAATGCATTGTGATCCTATCTGTAACAGAGAATTGTTTTGTATTTGCGATTTTTTTCGTATAACATTTTTTAATAGGATAAAAGGTAAATGGTTGAGAAAATAACCACATTAAAGAGTATTTAGCTTCGACTGTTTCACTGTGCTTTCTAAATAGAATTGAGAAAATTATTTTGTATGAAAAGTGCAATCTACTTTTATTAGTAGAAGAATTAAATAAATGTTACATAGAATTTTCTTTAATGGTACTTAAAATTGCCACCAGGTTATAAAGGGTTAAATGCATTTTCACTATTTTCTGACAGAATCACGAAATAATTTCATTGGAGGAAAAAAAAAAAAACTGAGTAAAAAACGGAAATTCTACTGGCAATCAACATAACTTTATTTTATTTTTTTTTTTTTACAGGAAAATGTGTTTAATTATATAAATAATTACGCTAGAATTACTCCAGATTTTATTTATTTTTATTTTTATTTTATTTTTTCTCGTCTCTATGTACAGTATTAGGAGTGTTGCCATTTGTCACGCGTAGTTCAGGGCTCCAAATGCTCTGGACACCCCTAATTTCTTACAGTTTATTTCGCCATCTTTAATCGCAGATAACTCTGCCATTAGATAATTTTTAAAACACTGGTATCCAGAGCATTTGGAGATCCGATTTACGCGAGACACTTGGCAACACTAGTCCTAGGAGAAAATAAAATAAACAACTAGAGAACAGGAATTTTTCTTTTTCAGAATTTAGTATCGCCCCCGATGAATATATATATATATAATTTAAAATTGTTTTTAGGTATTATAAATAATGTAATTATTTTTTATTTATATTATATTATATTTATCACAATATTTCAACATGAATTAACTGACTCCATAAGCTTTTAATTTCTGTGTTAACTTAACTGTTTTATTCACCTTAACCCCTTGGGGACGAGCGACACGTATACGTGCCGGAAATAGGCCTAAGGATCCTCGTTTGTCCTCACCAGTAAAATTTTACTGTAATATTTGCCTTATTTAATCCGAGCATTTTTCCGATTTGAATAGGCACAAACATCTGTTTTTTAAAACCGGTAGCAAAGTAATAAACATTTCGTAAAATGCTCCCGTCGCGAAGGGGTTAATCTTATCATGCTTTTTGGATTCCATGTGCGGGAATATATTTTGAAAATCTACTGGGAATTAATACGGTATGTTTTTGTAAGATTTCTATTGCTATAAATTAAATATTTAATGGGTTGTAGTTTTTTTTCCATTTCATGCCATTTGATAATGTTCTGTATTCATCTTGAAACTATTATTTTGATTATATTGGTTGTTTGAGTACAGGGGAAAAAAAAATTCAGCTTATAGCTTTTTTTCCCACAGAAAACAACCGATTTGCTTATATCATTGAATTCTGTACTCTTGAAAACGTAATTCAATACATAAGTTTTTCAATTTTTTCGGAATCCATATTCTTCTTTTTTTCTTCCATGTTAATTCTTGTAATTAGGTATACGGTACTTTATTTTACACATATCTGGGTTCGATTCCCAGCCTGGGCATTTTTTCGCTCAGTTGGAAATATTCAAATTCGTATGATAACTTTACCAATCAGTTTGATTGTGTTAAAATAATAGTTCTATATTGTTGGTTTATGGCGTGTAGTCAATCATTCACAATATTGCAGTTTTTGATGATGGTCGGTAATGTTTAATTAATGGTTATATTATATTACATATATATATATATATGTATATAACATTAATTTTGTAGTTTCTATGTTTATTTTGGTCCTCATGAGGTTGCTGTCCTTAGCACTGTATAAAAATATTTATATTATATTGATATTATTTTATGTCACTTTTATTGATTTACTTCAATATATTTCGATTTATAATGGTAGACGTTAATACAGTTTATGATATTTGTATTTATCAGTATGAAGAAATGCTGTAATTTGTTTGTATATAACCCCCCCCCCCCGCATTTTGTAAAGAACGTTTAAAATTTAAAACATTAAATTTATTATGTGCTTAATAGTAACATACTTTTATATTATTATAATTGTAACTTAATTGAAATTATTATCAATTTACTAAATATTTAATAAAATTATTAAAAATAATTATAAAACATTATAATAAATATGCTGATTATTATCGACGATTAGTTGTGTTTTTTTAGAATGTTATTGTAGTGCTGTATTAAAGTGCTTTAATAGTTTCTAATATCATAAATATTTTAAATTTGCAATTTTTCTACAGTTATATCTGGTATTTACAATAGTTGGCACCACTACAAATTATTTTTATTTTAGATGTGATTGTGTTCAATTACAGTCTTTATTAGCTTTAATTTTATGAAGTTCCGCTAGATGGCAGCATTAAATAATTATTTATTTAGTTCTAAATATTTTGTTGCCATACCTTTTTTTTATATTTTATTCTATCTCTTAATTATTACCCGTTTAATTTTAAAAATTTACTTCTTTATGTACAGTTTAGTAATAATTTATTCCAGGATCCTTTAAATGCATATAATAATTTTTATTATAAAGACTATATATGTTAATTGTAATTATTATATTTATAAGAATGTGATTATTATCTGCATGCTGTGATGATTTGCAACCGTAAGGATTCGAATTTAACTGTACCATTAATTAGGCGGTACTTTTGTTGTGCTAAAAATTGGTTACATGTTTGTGTTGTAATTAGGTCATTGCAATTCTCTTGCTGGGTATGTCTTAAATTTAAATTTTTCTATATATTCATATTGTTCATTATTACGGATCTTACATTGATTAATAATTTTTTTAATTCAATTTATCTGGCATGGTAAATTTATGCTTTTTGGTGTGCGGTTGATTGGGTACATAGGGAATTCAATTTTCAGCTTTGCTGAATTCTATTACAGAAATCGACTATGCTTTTGCTTTTACAGTCGGCCCCACTTAATCGGGTAACGGATAATTGCATACCCCGCTTATATGCATAGAATGCCGTGGAACAGAAACGTTCCCCATAAGGCTAATGTTAAATATACTCGTTTTATCGCATAACAATACCCGGTTAATTGCATAAATATCTCCAATCTAGTAATCCGGATTTTATGAATTCCTGTTATAGTGATGAATGGGAAAAAAGGAAGAACTTTTTTTGTAACAATGGTTTGTTATATTTACAATCGAAGAGCAGAAATCGTCGTGAAAGATGACTTATCTTAATTCTGGAAACTTATGAGAGTGTTGAATTTGGACAATTGTGTTTTTCTTTTAAATCTTGCCGTACATACAGTGACTCAAGATGCTGGGAGTACTTTTTGAACAATTCTGGAATCGGGGGAAAATAGAATCGAGACGGCCAGGAGAATAAAAGGCCAATATTTAGCGCTACAAATGGAGAAATGCAATGTCAAGATAGGAAAAAAAAAATTCCTAAAGGATTTTTTGTGTAGGCGAAAGAGAAAAAAAGAAATAAATTGACAAATAATTGAAAAATAAAAAGAATTTATGCAGAAACTTTTATTTTCAAAGGTATGATTTGAAAGCAAAAATTTTCTATTCAACTTTCATTTTAATTTTCACATAAATTATAATGAAAAATTAAACCATGTACCGTAAATAGTGTTATAATACCTTATACTTTATTACATATATTGTTATATATAGAGTAATAATAAATTATTTATTAAAGTTATTAATACAATACTTTTTAATTTATTAGGTAAATAATTATTGTCCATTAATATTTATCATATCTGTGGTATATAATCAAATGATAGCGTATACTGATAACATTAATTGCTGTCTTCGCTCAAATGCATATCCCGCTTAAATGAATACAATTCAGTGGAATCAACTGTATGCAATTAAACCGGGCCGACTGGTATTAGTATTTCATGTACCCTTGAAAAAGTGAAATGCTATATAAGCTTCCGTCTACATCCATCCATTTGATTTATTATTTGTTTACAATACGTCTTTTAATGGTTCAACCTTATTTTGCTGTTTATTTGTTTCTTTTGTCTTCAATAGGTTATTTTTGAAAATTTGATAGTTTTTCATATGTTTTATATGGATTAATCGTACGCAATGTGCTAGTGAATTGGGGGAATTTGATTAATTTGTATTACTTGTTAAGGGTTCCATCTTTATTTTGTATAATGTCACAGTTATGATTTGCTGCTAAATTTATTAATTTATTGATTTAATTATAGTAATTGGAAAAAATGGTGATTTGTAATTATATAATGGTTATATATATATAGATAGATAGATAGATAGATAGATAGATACAGTAGAGTCCCGATTATCCGAGTTAATCGAACTCATACCTTTGGAATGGATCCTTTTCTTCTGATAGACTGATGGCTTCTATTATTATGAAACAGCCATTATAAATGAAGTGTTAGGTGAAGATGAAAGAGCAGTCGTAAAAAGTTAGAACTCTGATTTTCTGGCCAGAATAGGAAAAAAATGGCCATATTTTTTTTTTTTTTTTGAAAACGTACATTACGCCATTAAAAAAAAAAAAAAAAAAAAAAAAAAAAAAAAAAAAAAAGGCCTTTTTCCCTCATTTTGACCAGAAAATCAGAGCTCTTTCATCTTCATCTAATATTCCATTTATAATGGATGTTTCATAATAATAGAAGCCATCAGTCCATCAGAAGAAAATATGTGGGTTAAAGCAGCAACTCGGTTAAGCGGGACTCGGATAATCGGAACTCTACTGTAGTTCAGTTTTAAGACTTAAAACACGTGGTTTTATTACATATAAAATGATATCATTCGCATCCGCTGAAGAATTTCTTATTTGCAATCCAGTCTTAAACAACATCTACAGTAAAGTACGCATAGGATATCACTATCGCTGAATGATACACAAATCCAAAAAAAGAGACTTCGTCATTCAAGGAACTCAAACAAAAAAAAAAAAAAAAAAAAAAAAAAAAAAAAAATCGGTTATTTCGTGATTCATATGCCTTTATTTGTTTATAATATTAATATAGATTCTTAAAATTAAATTTAGTTTATAATAGCTCCATGTTTTATCAGGAATCGTTCATTTATATTTTTTCAAAATAGCATGTATTTTAATTACACTTTTTTTTTCTTCTGTTTTTATGGGAAAATGGCAACAAAAAGTCATAATTGCTTTTTTTCCTTTACTTTCTACAGAAGTGGAGTACTTGAGTTGCCAAAATTAAACAAATGTCGCTAAAAACTAGAAATAATAATAATAATAATAATAATATCTTAAAAATAAATGGCGATGCAGTTTTCAAACAAATTGCATCAACCCTAAAATGCCTGATTTTTCAAAAATCATTGTAGTAATGTTTTTCGGCTTTCATTTTTTAAATAAATCATGGGAAAAATACTAAAAAGAAATCATATTTTGTTTTAAGTATGGTTTACGGCTAAAAAACAGTTTGTTACTAATCGGCAATACTGGTCTTTAATTGAAAAAATAATTAATTTTACTTGATAAAATTCTATAATATTGAACACACAAGAATTTCAGGAACTATAATAAGAAATAAATTTTACTTGCTCACTGATGAACAAAATAGGGTATTTCGCAGGCTTCCAAACAAAACAAAAAGAACAAGTAGCAACAATTGAAAAAATAAATTTATATTTGTTCTTAAAGAGCACAAGTGTTGCCATCTACATGTTGAAAATCGATTTAATAATATTTTCAGAATCTATTTTATTGGCAACATTACACTGTAAAAAAAATAATGCCAGTTTTCCGGTAGGAATCGGAAAAATAGTTGCCCTTATCGTACCGGAATAATTTCCAACCCAGCTCGGAATAAAATCCGTAAAATACCGTTTTACTGACTATTTCTTTATTTTTACGGATTTTATTCCGAGCTGGGTCGAAAATTATTCCGGTACGATAAGGGCAACTATCTTTCCGATTCTTACCGGAAAACTGGCAGTATTTTTTTTACAGTGTAGGTATTATAGCTTCAATATTATTCTAATAGTAATTTAGAGCCTAAATTGGGTATGTTGCAAAGCAACACCCGGCATTTAAGGTTTAAAAAATACTTTTTTTCCCCAATACGACGGTATAAAAATTGAAAATGTGGGATGCTTAGAAGTTAAAAAAATTGCTATAGAATATTTAATCCTACAATGATAAACCTGCTTTGTTTTACGGCTGGCTTATGCAACTTAACATCATTTTTTGGAGCCGACACAAAATAAGCTGAGAGAAAGAAATAGCATATTGGAGACTAATAATCGCCTCCTATTAATTCTGATGAAAATAATTGTAGGTGCCAATCGACTGAAATTAATACTATTGAAAGCTATGCCCAAACGATGCTTGGAAAGTCGTATGCATTTTAAAAATAGTACCAACTGTCATAATTAAAATGATAACATTTGAATTCCTTGGATTAAATAAATCCGGAAAAGTACATAGTTTATTCGTTTTTTCTTAAATATTCACTGATAAAAGAAATTATATTAAAGGTTTGTGTATATAAAATTATTGTGTATATAGGAAAATAAAATTAATTTCTTACATAGAGAAAACACTAGAGTCATTCAATTAGCAGCCAAAAAATTACAAAAAGTATCAAACTAAAAAATAAACAGAATTTTATAAAAGAGAATTATATTAAAAAAATTATAAAAAAAAATATTATATTTAAAACATAAATAAATAAATAGATTGCTTTAAAAAAATTTTTTTTTCTTCTCTGGATTGAAATGGTTGCAAAAGAAGACACTCATTCGACAAGTGAAAAAAAAAAATATTTATGTATGAGAGTCTCACAATCATAGTAACATAATAAAAATAAGATAGCCCATTTAGAAAGTGCATAAAATCTGTTTTATCCACTCCCACAGTAAACCAAGTCTGTAAACAAATAACATATATGAGAAAGTATGTGAAAACAGACTTGGTTCACTATGAGAGTGGATAAAACAGATATCATCCATCTTCTAAATGGACTATCTCTATTTTTTTTTTTTTTTTTTTTTTTGCAAAGTGGACTTGGTGTGAGCCGTGGTTGTGAGCCCCTCATATTCTCGAAAATTCACTGTAAAAAAAAAAAAAAAAAAAAAAAAAAAAAAATTGACTGCCAGTACAATTTCCGAATTTTTACGGTATTTTTCATTTCAAATTTTTTCTCGATGAAATTGATTTCGTAAATGTGTTAAAAGTAGGGATTTGAGATCTTTGGCAGGTAATGTTACATTTTCATTTTCTTTAAAGCTGAAGGATTTACTTTTATCGTTACACTGCAAAAGAAAAAAATCCGCAAGAATGCGGAAATTGTACTGGCAAAATATAGAAATTCTGTTTAGGGCGTAAAAATATAAAATATCTTTAAGCAAATCGACAATTTAACTACTAAAGTTTTACCACTGTCATCGATCAAGAAGATATTCTTAAATTTATTTTCGTTAATTTCTGACACATTCAGGAAATCATTTCATTGGAAAACTAGTATGTTGTGGCCATCACAAAACTTTTTTCTATATAAATCACGTCAATTAAATCATTTAAATAGTACAAGAAATGACATCAATTTAGCACCAATTCATATCAAAGTGTATCTGAACTTCAAGTCTGATAAAAATTCGTGCTTTAGTTCTTGAGATAGAGCTATAGTGGTAATTCTGAAAAATATAGCATAGCAGCGCCACCTGTTTTTTGATTTACATCAATACATAAACAGCAATAATTAATATCCAGGTATACATGGATCTGAAGTTCGTTGAAAATCCAAGCATTAGTTCTTGAGATAGAGCTATTGCGGAAATCACAAAAAACAGCATAGCAGCGTCACCTATTGAGCGATTTACACCAAACTGTATAAAATGTTAATTCATGTCAAGGACTAACTGATTCTAAAGTTTGATGAAAATTCGTGTATTAGTGCTTGATTTACACCTATAGTGGAAATTCTTAAAAATACAGCATAGCAGCACCATCTGTTGAGCGATTTACACCAAAATGTCAATTCATGTCAAGGATTAACTGATTCTGAAATTTGGTGAAAATTATTGCATTAGTTCTTGAGATACAGCTATAATGGCAATTCTGAAAAGTACAGCATAGTAGCGCCATCTGTTGAGCGATTTGCACCAAAACACAAACAGCACAAATTCATATTAAAGTATACTTGAATCTGAAGTTTGATGAAAATCTAAGTATTAGTTGTTGAGATAGAGCTATTGCAGAAATCGTAAAAAATGCAGTATAGCAGCGCCACCTGTTGAGAGATTTACACCAAAATGTACAAAACTTCAATTCATGTCAAGGAATAACTGAATCTGAAGTTTGATGAAAATCCGTGCATTAGTTCTGGAGATTGAGCTATTGCGGAAATCGTGAAAAAGGCTGCAGAGCAACGCCACCTGTTGAGCGATTTATACCAAAAACTAATCAGCACCAATTTATATCAGGGACTAACTGAATATAAATTTTTATTAAATTCCGTGCTTTAGTTCTTGAGATAGAGCACCCACAAAATTTGTGTCACATACAGACAGACAGACAGACTCACAGATGCACAGACTCACAGACAGGCATTTTGTCGAAAACCGAAAGTCGAAAACTTTTACAAATCCAATACTTTCTTCTTGTAAAGATAGAAGAAAGTAAAAATAGATAGTAAAACGCACCCCTTCCCCGCCCCCTGTGTAATAACAATAATCTGTAAATTCACAAAATCATGTTTCTTACAATGCTAGTTCTTTTTATGTTTGAAAATCACTGTCAGGTTTCTGATGTTAATGAGCATGTAGCTAATTAAGATTAGTGTTAATTAATTTTATCACGTGTATTCTCTCAAAAAGTAGAAGTCGAGAGAGAGAGAATGAGTTAATCTTGGCTGGAATCTCGTGTATAGAGGTTGGAGTGTTGAACCGTGCATTGGAGGTGAAAGTGTTCCTTAGGAAGTATTGATTCATGTGGGGAGGATCGCATATGTAAGGGGAAATATCTGTATGGTTATCCCGTAAGCCTAACTGAGTATGATAAACTGAGAAGAGAAGAAAATGGTTTAATAATATTACCCAGTACGAAGAAATTAATTTAACATATAACTTAGCGTTAGGCAGGGTCTGATATGTCCGAGCCTATTAATGTAAATATTTTTTGTAAATAAATCATTCTTTAATATTATTTGAATAATCTTACTAGGTAATAATAAAACTTCTCACATTGTGTCCGATAAAACGTACTTATATCGGTGGTGGCAGCCTATGAACGAAATAGCGGTTGTTTGGATTCTTTACGAGTGGTGGACTGGAATTTGTGTGATAATCATAATCGTATCGATGACGAAAAGCGTAACAATCATATCATTACTTATTAATTTTTTAATATGAATTTGATAATTTCCATGATTAAAATTATGTTTTTAAATGAAGAAAAGCATAGATTAGGACCCTTCATTGTATTCCATTAAATAGAAACATTTCAATCGGATAGTATTTTGGGGAAGATATAAATTAAAGTTTGTCACTTGGATTTGACAATTTTGACTGCATGTAACTCAATGAAAATTTAAGAAAAATCCATAAAGCATACTTTTTTCGCCTGAATTTATTCAAGAAGCTAAATAAGTGTCAAAAGTGAGAATTATTATTGGAAATATTAAAGGTGGTGCATTTCTAAATCTATAGACGACGACTGATGTGCATAATTTAAGCATAGCATTAACTAGTAAATATTTCCCAAGTAGACAGGTACTTAAAAAATTTTTAACACGATTATTTGTAACAGAAGTAGTAGGGGACCGCCCCCACCGAAGACTGGGCAGTAGTACGAAGAGTGCAGAATAATTGATTACCCCTTTCCCTATTTGAAATAATTTCTGAACTATGAAAAAAAAAATGTCATGATTTTCCTGTTATTTTTTTAAAATGTACGTTATAAAGTAAGGCAAAATAAATAAATAAAACAAACAAATAAACAAAATGATTAATTAATGAATAAATAAATGTGCAATATTTACAACAGAAGAAAAAAAATACTGGAAATGTGGTGTTTTCATAAGGAATTGCTTTAATATGACAATCACTTGATCTATAAGACAAGTTATTATTTACAGTTCGTTTGAATTTTTTTTTTTTAATCATCAGTTAATAATGCGAAATGAAAAAATCCAATAACTGTTTAAAATTTTAAGTTGACTTTTTTTTTTCGAATTCTAGATAATAAATAAATAAATCTATTCAGTCTATACAGTGCAAAAAAAAATATATTGGTTTTACAAAAAAAAAAAAAAAAAAAAAAAAAAAAAAAAAAACTGTAGAACGCCCGATAAATTGAATTATTTTCAAACGGAAACGATCCTTGGATTTGAAAAATTTCAAAGAACAAATTCTTATAAAATTAAAATGGCTTTGATGAGCAGTAAACTCAGAACAAGAAAATGATTCTTGGTCTCCAACACAGGTCTAGTGGATTTCCACTACTGCTGGGAAACGCTATGAAAGAAACAGACAAGGATTTCAATTTTTTAAACTAATCGTACAGATCTGACAAATCATTAGATTTTACAAAGGAAATGTTATATATCACACACACACACACACACACACACACATATATATATATATATATAGTGAAATTAAATCTCTCTCTCTCTCTCTCTCTATATATATATATATATATGTATAAATCTAGTTACAATATAGTTTTCCTTTTTCCCACCAGATGGCAGCAATGTTTTGGTTTTCAGTAACTAATTGCAGGCCACAGGATTTAATAGCCATAAATCTGATTGCATCCTCACATGTTACAATATTGTGTGTCAACTTACTTAAGCCTTGGATTCTTGTCTGTAATTGAGGTATTGTGCTCTAATCATTTTTCAATTTTTAATATCTATTGTGAGGGTTATTTTTCTTTGGATCGCTTGGTTGTTTATCATTTATTCTGTTTTATGATGCGCTATTAGGAGCTAAATTTTGTCATTTTAGGCTTAACGCCGTCAAAATTGGATGAAATAACGCATCTTCACTATGAATTAAACCTGCAAGCTCCTCTGACGATTCTGTGGGTTATTCATAGTTTCTTATTTTATATGCTGGTCTCCTATGTTCATATCTTGTTCATCTTTAGAATTTTACCATTTGTTCATATATTTGTGATTTTATCTTTATTATATATATATATATATATATATATATATATATATATATATATATATATATATATATATAATTTTATCTATTGGTATGTTTATATATATATATATATATTATTTATCAATTATATTAACTAAATACAGTTATTGATTTAAAGCTTAATTCACTATTAGTTATTAATATTTATTAATTAATTAATTTTATTTATTAATAAATTATTATACCCTCCACCTGTTTTTTCCTAAAAATACATTCTTGTGTAGTAATCTTTAAATGTGCTATTTAACAATAGAGGGCAGCACTATATTTCAGCCATTAGTAAATACTATGGAAGTCATATTAGATGTAAATTTCCAACTGGGCGAAAAATGTCCGGACCAGGATTCGAACCCGGGACCTCCTGGCTGAAGCCGCCAGTGCTCTGCCATCTGAGCTATCCCGGACGATTCTGGTCGAACTTTTTCACCCAGCTAACCTTGAAGATTACAGCATCTGGTCTGAAACCTGGTTCAGCTCAACAGAATAAATCTCAGGTAATGGAACTCCAGAAATCGCTGGATAGGAAGTCGTTAAACTTATTATTAAACGATAAATGGCAGCACCATGGCTGTTCCATTAGTAAAAATACCGTAATTTTACTATTTCAACTTGCTTACACTGTATATTTTTGCTCCATGGTATACACTCATAGATTTTTACTTAAATATTTTGGTAATATGTGCAAATCATTTCATATACCTTTTATGCTGCTTCATTTATGCCATGGATTGATCTTCAATTGGTAATATGTTTCCTTTTTAATCCATTATATTTTAATTTTTTTTAAAAAAATCTAATGTTATTTCTGGAATTATCGTGTGCGGTAGCCCTTATTTTGCATTTTTTCTTGTTATGGCTAATGCAAAGATGAAACCGTACAAGTTGTTTGTGGTAATCAAGGTAATTTGGGCCTGATGATTCTGCTTTCGTTCCTCAACTATTTCCATTTTTCCAATGTTTACTGTATTTTCAATTCTATGTCGCACTTGCTGTAAGAATCTGTTTCAAAGAATTTTATATTGGTTTATACATCATTTTTAATTTGAATAAATTCCTTTATAATTTATGTATTCACATTTGTTGGTGATAATTCATACTGGTTTATAACGGTTTTATATAGTATATATAGTATATATATATATATGTACAGGGCTCGAAATGGAAAATTTCACGAACCGGAACGCTATTTCAAAATTATAATGGAAAATTTCACGAACCGGAACGCTATTTTTCAAAATTATTTTTGACTATTTTTTTTTTTTTTTCAAAATATAGCTAAATTTATTTTTAACTTGACAAAAACAATTTTTAAAAGTTACATTGAACAGAATAAGCTATATACATGCAAAAAAATAATATGTTTGCGAGACGAAAAACGCCGATTTTTTTTTTTCCTTTTGCCGGTAAGCAACATGTGGAATGTAAACGGTCCGTGTCTTCAGTAAGGCCAAAATTTCGCCTGCTTCCATCTCCATTATATCAAAAAATTAAATTTTAAAAGTCTGGATGTGAAGACTCACATGTATTCAGCGATTTAAGTTTAAAAAGGTTGTTTTTTTACTTTGCCGGTAACAACATGCGGTATGCAAACAATTCCATCTCCGTTATAACAAAAGATTAAAATAAAAAAGTTTAAATGTGTGTGTGGACTGTCATATTTATTTAGTAACTAAAGTTTAAGATTGGATGTAAGTTCGGATGTTTAAAGGAATACAAGTGCTGAATGTAAACAAACCAGAAGCCATCAACAATTGTTTATCATTGCGCATACATCTAGCGCAGATTGCCAAGCTCGTAGCGAAAACTTCTCCCATATAACGTTTTCACTTGGTACATTTTCTTCTGGATTCAATTTCTGCTTTTTGGCTGGTGGAGTAGCTTCATCTGTTTTGCAATCATTTTTGCTGCAGTATTTTCAGTTTCAGAAAAAGTTTTACTGCTACCGTCAGTCTTAACAAGCCAATTTTTTTAAATTGCTCATTTTATTTGGATTAGGCAGCCCGAGTACTCACGATATTTGAATTTATAGATCTTTAGTAATCGTTTTATCAGATTTCTCTAATAAACCACATTTATATTTAATGATGCGCATAATTAAATTATAAAAAAGATGAAAAACAACCGTACTGATTAATGCTCAGTTATGCTGGTCTATTAAATCCATTAAATCTGATTATTAACCACAAAAGAATATCAGATCACAAGAAAAATAACATTACGCGACAATCAAATCAACGGCTAACTCGCTAAAGCGTCGTTTACACGGAGCGAGTTTACTAGCTACAAGCCGACGAATTCACTAGCTGCTAATAAACTCGCCCCGTGTAAACACGTTGGCTAGCGAACTATCTGGCATCTCAGCGAGTGTGAAAAAAGTTGAAAGCTCGGCTACTTTTCTCGCTACTCGCTGGCGTGTTAGCTATCTGGCTAGTAAACTCGCTGTGTGTAAACGTTGTTGCTAGTGAAATCGCTGCAAGTATTCGGTGGTTCGGGCTTCTGTAAATGTAAACAATGTCGATTGAAGTAGTTCGTATCGGCGAGAATGAACATAATAGATTTTTCGAACAAACTTAACAATTAGGATACCAATAATTAAAATATTTTTGAGAATTATTCACTGTTTGAAATAACTACTGTAATTATCACAAGGTGAATATTTTAATTATTTTAGATAGATAGTTGAAAATACTAATGTCGGGGAATTGCAGTTATCAAATTATTGAGACTGTACAGGGTTTAGAGGGCAATAATTGAAAAAAAAAAAAAATCGAAAAAAAAATAGTTTTGGCGTATTAGTGAATAGATTCGTATATTTTACACTATTTTTCACAGTTAAACTACCTGAAAGTACTTTTAGTAATTAGTATTACAAATATGATAGGAATGATACTGAGGGTTGAATGTTTTAAATACTAAATAAAATAATTTCAAAATAAAACTGCAGAACTATGATGGCGTTTGAGGCTACTGATCTGCAGATTTGCTAGTTCAATTATTACCTTAGATTTTATTAATATTACAATCATTTTTTGTGAGAGATGAATAAGTAAAAATAAGACAGAAAATAATAGATTTTTAACAACTTCAGTAACTTAATTTTTTTTTTTTTAAATTTTTTTTTTTTTTTTACGAATTTAATATTTCCAACTGAGCGAAAAAATGCCCAGGCTAGGAATCGAACACAGATCATTGGCTTACAGGGTTAATGCTCTACCGTTTAAGCTAACTGGGCCGACAACCGGTAAGCATATCTGCAAGCCAAAGATCTGGGTTTGATTCCTGGTCTGGGCATTTTTTCGCTCAGTTGGAAATATTCAATTCGTATGATAGCTTTACCAATCAGTTTGATTGTGTTAAAATAATAGTTTACCGTAATTTCCCGCGTATCCGCCACGGCTTCGTTAAGTCTTTTCAGACCGGAAATTTCATTGAAAAAAAAAAAGTCAAATAAGTGACAAGCAGAAGCAAGTCACATTTTATTTAAAATAAACTCTGGTAGGAAATTGAGTTATCCGAGGTGCGGCAGATGGACGCGAAATTACGCGCTTTAGTTTTTATTTAAATGGTGAGGGGCTGAGCCCTATGAGCCTCTCTTTTCCATATGCCCTTAAACAATATGCTTTACTTCCTGGTTTGTTTCATTGATTGGCAGATAAACTAAACAGGGCAGAGTTATAAAAAAATTATGTGATTAAAATATTGAAAATTTTATTAACCATATGAAATTAATTAAAAGCAGCACTATTTATAAAATTTTGGTGTTCCTATTAAACATCAGTGAAATTGCAGTTTTAGCAACGATTACATGGGGTGCCCATTACTGAAAATAGACTAATTAAACGTTACAATAATGGACACGGGTCTTAAAACCTTAAAAATTAACGAAATTTTATAATTGATCATTAGAATATAAAATTCAAATTTCATCTTTTAATTTCGTATTGAAGTAATCTGTGTGTTTTATTTTTTATAACACAGGGTACTCTTGGTATACATTTAAAAACTCGGCAATATCATTTGCGTTCCACTTCAATTTTCCAAGGACACACACACATAAAAAAAAAGAAAAGAAAGGACAGGAAAACTCGGCACTTAATATAAAAACAAACACTGTTTTCAGAAAAAAACATAAAAGAAAGCTTTAGAACGCAGCAAGTGACGCAATAGCGAGTTTGCTACTGAGCGAGCAAACAAGTTCGTGTGTAAACGATCACTATCTCGCTAGCTGACTCGCTCGCTACTTTTCTCGCCGGCTTGTAGCTAGTAAACTAGCTCCGTGTAAACGAGCCTTTTAAACGCACGTTTTTCATACGCGGGGAGAGTTTCAGAGAGGGAAGAGTTCAGATATCTCCCTTATGAGTCGTTCATTCAGAGTAGGAAATATCGCAATTGCTTCACTGCTGCCGCTGCGGGCTTGGCACTGCGCATGCTTAGTGGAGTGTAGGGTGTGGCTTGCCACAGGGTTGTTAAGTGCGTATCAGCACGTTTTAACTATCCTTTTTTTTTTCGGATGAAGCTGAAACGGAAAGTAAATAATGTTTTTCGGGAACTGTAACAGTGTATTTTAATAATTTCACGAACCGGAACGATATTTAGCATAATTTCACGAACCGGAACGATATTTTTCATAATTTCACGAACCGGAACATCGTTCCGGTTTGCTCCGGTACATTTCGAGCCCTGTATATATATATATATAGATATATAAACAAATTGAATGGTTGAGCAGATCTTCACATGTCTTATGTAGCTTTTATACTCCACACTTGAACTTGATAGCTTGCTTACTATTTTACCCACAATGTTCATCAATAAAATATATTTAAAGAAAAAAAACCCATAAAATTTTTATAAGAGATGCTAAAGCTTCAGAAGAAGATGTAAACTAAAGCATGAAATAAAGTGCATTTTAAATATGTTCTAACATAGTTGAAAAGCGTTTATGAATTCGGTTTCCCTGTATGCCTGTGTTAATGACTAGGAGCGTCATGCAATTGATATACCTTATTCAGGTTTACTTCGCCATGTTAGGTATTCAAAATTTATAGTTTGTTTTCAGGGACATTCAAAAGAATTTCGTTGCATTATGGTGTATGGAGAAAAATCGTTTGCATTTTATTTTAATGACGCAAAACTTTTCAAACATATTGAAATTGATATATATCACTGACGTGCGTCACAAAATGCTTACTATAGAATAGAGTGTGGGTAGCATTCGTCGTTCATTTACAGGGCACACAAAAAAATTGCGTTACAGTACTATCTGTGAACATGGAAGTGTATTTTCAGTTATAGTACACGTTTTTAAATTTAAGAATTTTTTTTTTAATATTACTTGGCACGTATAAATTTTATATATCCTATACAGAGCTTATGGGAAAGATCTCGAGATGTAAATTTCCCTATATTGACGAAAAAATTGCTGAAGGGAAATTTTCAACTGTGATATGCGTTTCTTACCTGAACTAAATTTTACTTTTTGAATTTTTTTATGAACTATTTGAAATTTTTATTGTAATTTTTTGACAATTTTTTGTTTGTTTGTTAAGTAAAATCGACAGACAACGTAAGTAGTATAAAAAAGAAGTGACGACACAAAACCTATCGTTACCTGGACTTCATAATCATGGAAAAACTATGTTTAAAATAAAATGGGAAGATTAAACTTTATGCCGAATTATTAAGAAATAAATGGACAACATTAAATAGCAGAAATTGTAAATATTTGTACACAAAAGGATGCAAAAGGCTGTTTCGAAGTTTCTAAAGCCCCATCATCAGTGCAAAGGTTAAAAAGGAAAGGTTTAAACATAGAAATATGCGAGGGAGAGAGACGCAGCTCACAGCTAGTGGCCAACGACAAAGACGGTGGGTGTTGAAAAATAACAACGGAGTCGATCGTTCCCGCGTAAACGAGGAGACCAATGATTTAGCCATTGGTCTCTTTTATTTTTTAACCTTTGCACTGATGATGGAACTTTAGAAGCTCCGAAACAGCTGTCTGTAACTTTTTGTATACACTTATTTACAATTTGTGCTATTTGACGTTGTCCATTTATTTCTTAAAAACTATGTTTACAAGATAAATTTTGTCGTACAATATTTAAACTTTTGTTATTTTTTTTTATAATTTAACAAACATTTTTCTTATTTGTGTTAAACATAAATAAATAAATTCAAAAAGAAGTAATAGTCTAAGTACATTACAGTCTTCTTAATCCACGATCAAACTTTAGACAATTTTCATTATTCCAAATACTTCTGGCCCCCTTACATTAAAATGGTGTAAGGAATAATTATAAATTTATTTACATTTTAACCAGTTTAAAAATTTGAATTGAAAAATCTGGCTCTCATAAGTATGTTAAAATTTCAACTGTAGAAAGTTATTTGTTTGTTTGGTCTGATTTTTCTTAGTTTTAACAATTTGTGTTATCAGTCATTTGTCACATCCAACATATAGCAAATTATCTTTTTTTTCTGCCATGCAACTAAATCTTTGTATGGCAAAATCTCTGTTGACTTTAATCTGAATTTAGAAGAAATAAAACTTAACAACGATTACACCACTATGACGCAACGTTATTTCAAAAAAGAAAATGCATATTTTCTGTTGTTCGTGTTTTATTTGCTACAACACACATGTATATTAAAATTAAATTTCTTTTTAAAGAGGAAATGTCCACCAAAAAGTACTGATTACAAAGCTTGAAAATAGTAAACAGAATTCCTTTTTCTTAAGCCTTCATCAAACAATTTGTTTACTCTTTAATATTTATTCGGTAATCTTCATCAAATATTAAATAATGTAAGGTTTCTTAGCTTATTATTAACACAGGTTCAGGTTTATTATCTCCGTTCAGTTTTTAAATAATAAACAGATAAATTTTTCATTGTATGTTGAAGTAACATTTTGAAAAAAAGTGCGTTACACTAATAACTTCTGTAATATCTCATGGCTTTGAAAATAGCAAAATTTATAAAATCTTAAAATTAAATAAAGCTATTTCAAAATATGCCTTTTTTAAAGTAATATGTTTTGATGAATATTTAGTGATCTAGCAAGTTACGGCAGAATTTTATAGTGGCTATTAATTAGTGAGAATGAAAACTAAATACCAATGTTTCTCTGGAAATAAGACGAGGTTTTATTTAAATTTTTGTTTAAAATACATATTTCAGGGGCACATTTTCATTTTATTTTCAGGTTAATTCTTATATTTTTGCAGAACAAAAATTTACATTCATTCATTAAAAATAATCTACGCTTATTCATTCTTTCACATAAAATAATATTACATATAAAAAGCGTTCACACAGATTACCAGTAAAAGATATAAGATAAGCACAGTGTTGCCAGATGGGGCTACTTTTTTAAAAATCAGATTCTTGATTGGCACCACTTTTCTGAAATGGTAAAATGTGCCTTATTTAATGACATATTAATTAAGGCAAAAACAAAGTGAATTTTACCGTTTCAAAAAAGTGGTGCCAATCAAGAAATATGAATTTAAAAAAAAGTAGTTCACTGGCAACACTGGATAAGCACATACATTTATGTAAGAAAACTATCACTATTTCAATTATACTACTCATAACTAACAGTCAATTAAAACTAAACGCAAATGGGATGGAAGATTAGATGATAATTTAATAAATGTAAATTTTTGTTCATGAAAGTACAGTCGTAGAAAAAAAAAAAAAAGTAAACACCCCCTATTAACTCTGCAACAAATTATTGTAGAATAAATTTACTGGTACCAAACGATTGGAAATAAACACTACTTTTAAATGTACATAAAAATTTCTTAGGGGGCCATCTACATATAAAAACAAACCAAAACTTTGTTTTTTTTTTAAATAGCAAGACACAATTTTAAAACATTAATAAATTCTACACCCTTCAATTAATTTAAATATAAATTTGCGTGAAATTCGTACGATTAGTTTACAAGGAATTAATTATTTTAAAAGGGCGTTATTTTAAGGGCTTCGGTAAAAAGTTCGGTAAAGTTCGGTACTCGAAAGTTGTTGAAAAGCTACAGATTGACTAATTCACGTCTATTAATGTATTATTTCTTGTCAATATGACCATTTCACCCACTTAGTATGTTTCAGCTACTGTTATATACCATAGATATGTTCTCATAGTTTATATTCAGATTTATTCGAAGAGCTAAAATTAAATGTACTTTAAAAAGACATCAGAATAATTTTACATTCATTATTCTCATTTGACATAGGGTTAATAATTCTATGATTAAACTTATTCTATTATTTCATTTGAAATTTTTCAATTAACTCATTAATTCCGGTTGGCAAAACACTTGCCATTCGAAAGTTCTTTTTCTTCATATTTTAGATTTTTTTGCACACTACTTGCGATTATCAAGAAAAATTGCCTATCTGAAAGTCATAAAAATAACTTTTAAAACTTTTTAAAACTAGCCTGTGTACTCGAATAGATCTAAATTTCAAGCTGTGAAAGAAAAGGTTTAATTATTTAAAATTCTTTATTAATTCCCGAAGCGATAGTGCTGAAATAATAATTAAAAAAAAATGTCAGAAAATTTCGAGTTGTTGAGCGCGGAAAAAAAAAAAAAATATTTTTTTAATACCGCCTTAATATAATTCTGATAAAACCAGCTCTTACAGAAAAATGAAATTAAAAATTCGTCAAAAGCGGCCAAATAAAATTGTTAAAGTGAGTGTTATCGCTAATCTTGATTTAGTTTTTGTTGGTGAAATTCATACTTAATTTCGAAATGTACATCCGCCTGTAGGCCCAGCCGCCAGGGATTTTTTTTATATGATAAACTTTATTGGTTGTAATTTTGTGGGGTTTTTTATAATATAAAACGTACAATAAAAATCTTTAAAAAAATTGAATTCAAAGACTGAGAAAAATATTGGATTTTGGAAAATTTCTCATCTGTAAATGTACAAAAAAAAAAAAAAAAAAAAAAAAAAAACCCGCATTTTTAAGCGCTCTAAAATGCTGAAAATTCATAAGCATCAAAGTATCATAACTTGGCAAGTTTTGGTTGCAGAAAAATGGAACTTTTAGTGTTTTACCTGTTATAATATGAATAATTTTCTTTTAAATATAACTTATAGGATCCAGAGACAGTATAAAGGGGATCAATAGTACGGGACTCCGAAATTGTATAATGATATTAAAATTCCGCAACTTTTACAAAAATAACTATTTTTACGTAAATAAATTTTTATATGACGACGAACAACAATTGAAACGTTTTTGAAACTGGTACCATACCTCTAAAACTAAAGGTTTAGGTATTTATTGGTCGACGATAAGATAAGACACCCTGTATATGTAGTTAATTACATGGTTTTCTGAAATAAAAAAAGAGCCTACGATTATATCTAATTGATATTTTAATTGCAGAATATTTGAATTACAGTTACTGTGTAACGTGACGCCTACACAAAATTGGCATTGATATTGATGAAAAACCTCCAGCGCATAGGCAAGCACTGGGAGGGTTTCAGTATAGGACTTCTCTGTTTTTTACGGATCCCTTTTCAACGATGCTCTGCACGTCTTTGTCATATGTAAACCGCTCATCTTTCAATGATTTTTTAAGGGGTTTCATTTTTAAGGTGTTTGAAATCTCCGTCGCCAGTGCAAAAGTGATGTGGTTTCGAGTTTATTTAACTGATTTAAATATTAAATACTTATTTAAATTACACAAAACTTTTTAATTTAACCTATAATTTAATTTGCATTTTTGTAACGTAAACTTTGTATATTTAAGCTATATTTAAGTCTTTATAAAATACTAGAGGGCTCTGGCCTCTACAAGCTACGCTCGCCAACCCCGTGTAGACTCTTAAATCCGCTAAAATTATCAGCTTTACAAAGATTACGGAAAATTTAATTATAATTAAAAAATCAGTGATGATCTTCCTGTAAGCGGCTTTCAATGTATTTCCCCTTTACTGAGGAATTCCAAGGCCGAATCAGCTGCTGTTAATTGCTGTTTTCGTGCTTGATTAAATAAGATTAGTTAAACATTTGAAAATTAGCTAATATAAAATGAACTAAATCAACAGAGTTTTTGCTTTCAGGTATTTTTTAACAACGCTGTAAGAAAATGATTTTAATTAAATTTCAAATGTAACGTTTTAAATGTGACGTAATTTTGACCAAACTTTTTTTCCTTTTTGTAATATTCATCTGAAACTATTTTTATTATTAGAAAGGTAATAATATTATTTGCGCTGTCTTAGAATTCGCAACAATAGTTGAAAGGTCATCTCGAAATATGAAATAAATTTCTCATGTACGTGTAAATATATTTTTTTAATTTAAACTGTTTGGCAATGTTATTATTTGGACATTTGAAACAGGACGTCATTTCCCCCATTTACTGCTTTTAACACATACTAAATAATTGATTATTTTATCGTTTTCTTTCTTTTTTAATATGCTTCTATATAAAAAAAAAAAAAAAAATATGACGCAATTTTCAATATTTTCCTGCTTTTAACACGTAATCTTTTAATTTTAATTTGAAAGGTTTTTTTTTTTTTTTAATAGTTACGTGTGAATATTTTTTTATTTAAAGGAATTATTATTCTCTGCGCTGTTTTAACAATTGGCAATAATTTAAAATAATAACTTTTTCTAAAATATGTAAAAAATATCTCTAGAAATCCTGAAAATTTCAATTTAAAAGGGAAATAAACCCTCAAAAATTGAGTCAAATAATAAATTAAAAAAAAAAAATGCAGCCTGCACACCGGAAGCTTCTAATGTATTATCTTTAGAAAAAATGATTAAATTCTTAGGGATAGTTTTTGCTCCTATAAAATTTTTTAATGGAACGATTTAGACCAACTTTAACATTAAATATATCTTGAAATAATTATTCCATTTAAAAACTGTCTGCATCAGCGTGTTTATCAAACATTTTTCTATAATACCACCAATTTTCATATTTTTGTATGCAGAAGTTTTCTTAATATTAACGAAGAAAGACCCCCCCGATCACAAAAAATTGATTTACAGCGGTGGTGACAGCGTTAGTTACCCTTTTTTCAGAATAAAGGGACAACATTCTTCCTTAGCACTTCACCGGTTTCCCAGCAATCAAAATCTTGTGACGGTAAAACAAGTTTTACAGGCAAAACACATTTTTACTTTCTTCTTTCTAAAGAAGAAAGTATATTAATCGAAATTTTTTTAGACTCGCCTTTTTCTACGTATTTACATGTTTTAGGGGTCAGTAATATGCTTGTGTAAAAACAACTTTTATGACGCAATTTTCAATATTTTCCTGCTTATAATAGTCACGTGTGAATATATTTTTTTAATTTAAAAAATTTATTATTCTCTGCGCTGTTTTAACATTTGGCAAAAATTAATAATAACCTTTTCTAAAATATGTAAAAAATATATCTTGAAATGCTGAAAATTTGAATTTAAGATTGAAATAAACTCTCAAAATATTAGTCAAATAAAACAAATAAATGCAGTCTGCACACCGCGAATTTCTAATGAATATCCTTAGAAAAAATTATAAAATTCCTCTGTATAGTTTTTGCTCTTTGTCCAAAAATTTTTTGTCCAAATTTAACATTAAATATCTCTTTAAATAATTCTTCAATTTAAAAACTGTTTGCTTCAACGTGTTTATCAATCATTTCTTTATAATATTACCCATTTATATATTTTTGTATGCATTAGTTTTCTTAATATTAGAAAAGAAAGACCCCCACTCACAACAAATTCATTGACAGCGTTAGTTGCTTTTTTTTTTTTTTTTTTTTGAATAGAGAGATAAAAATACACACTTATAATACAATACCATGAAAAATACAGTTCAGTTAATACTGTAAAATTTTATTACATGGTATATCACAATCCGCACGATAACTTAACTTAGAATAGATATATAAACATAAAACTTGTGTTAGAATGAACTTTAAATGATACTTTATAGAATGAATTAATGATCTATAAATGCTTCAACAGAAACTATTTTAAAAATTCAATTGAATTTGAAAAATGGAAAAAATAGAAGAAATAGTTAATTAATGATTAAAAATAATGCAAATATTTAATTATCTCAATAATATTAATTTATTCCATAAAATAAAGGTTAAAGCTCATTTTAACATAAGTTTTATGCTTATATATTTATTCTAAGTTAAGTTACCGTACGAATTGTGACATACTATGCAAAACATTTTTGCAATATTAACTGAACTGTATTTTTTAAATATATTACATTACGTGTTTATTTTTACATTTTATAAAACCTTAAACATATTACAGAAATGTATGTTCTTTCAATAAGTATTTAGAAAGTTATGATAACTTCAAATTACATCACTTTTTCAATGGCAACGGAGATTTTAAAAGAAGAGACCGCCTAACAAAGTCGAAGATATACCAGTAGTCACATCAGGAGCTATAGAGACCGTACGGAGGATGTTTATTTGACTTTCTATCGAAAAGCTAGCTTTCAGCAAGTCGATGGTATTCTTGGCTACAGTTTGCCTAGTGTAAATCTAAAGTAGAACTCGCTGATTGGTTGTGAAACCTGTGTCATACAGACCTCGTAGACCTGGGGAGACTGTTAAAATTTGGGCCTATTTAAGGCTTCTTCACAAAACTCCTTTTTAATAAAACAAACCCCTTCACAAAATTTTTCTTAATACAAAAAGCTCTTCACAAAATTAATAAAATTGACCCCTTCACAAAATTCCTCTTAATAAAATAGGCCCCTTCATAAAATTCCTTTTAATAAAATAGGTACCTTGACAAAATTCCTCTTAATAAAATATATACCGTCACAAAAATGTTCTTAATAAAATAGGTCTCTTCACAAATTTCTTCTTAATAAAATAGAACCCTTCACAAAATTCCTGCAATAAAATAGGCATTCAGAAAATTCTTCTTAATAAAACAGGTCCTTTCTCAAAATTCCATTCCATAAAAAACGTACGCTTCGTTAATTATCTTTATTTTGTTAAATTTTAAAATGTGTGATTTGAAATAAAAAAAAAAAAAAAACTTTAGGGCTTAAAAATGTTATTATTAATAAACTAGAATATAGCCCGTCAGAATGACGTGTTTGCATTTTCAAAAAAATTATGTAGCATTGCATTATAAAAAGAATTGTGAAGTAATAAATTTTGTCTTGTCTGACTTATAGGGTCAGGTGGGGTAAAGTAAAAACAGCCCATTTTTCATTGAAATTTAATTGGCAAGAAAATGCTTGAGGTTTTATCATATTTGTAACTGATAATTAACGAAGAAAGTTTGATTTTATTATTTATTAAGGGGGCTTAGGACTCTCAAATCTTCAAAAAATTCAATATTTGAAATATATATATATATGAAGACTACTCTTTAAGACTACTAAGAATATCATTTTTAAAGAGTAGTCTTTTCTGAAATGACTGGCACTCTTAATAATTGTTAAATATAGAATATTTTCAAAGAGAGAATTTAAAATAATTTTTCCCAAAATGTGACTTTGGGAGGTAGTTAAAAAACTTTTCAACATTTATCAAATTTCATGAAATTTTCAAGGTACACTGTAAAAAAATATGACCAGTTTTCCTGTAGGAATCTAAAAAATAGTTGCCCTTATCGTACCGGAAAAATTTCCGACCCAGCTCGAAATAAAATCCATAAAATCGGAATAAAATCTGTAAAATACCATTTTATTGACTATTTCCTTTTTTTTACGGATTTTATTCCGAACTGGTCGGAAAATTTTCCGGTACGATAAGGGCAACTATTTTTCCGATTCCTACAGAAAAACTGGTCGTATTTTTTTTACAGTGTATCTAGTCTAAGGTAGGCTGCATAAAGTCAATCTAAATTTTCATCTTTTTTTTGTTCAAAAAATATTTTTTTATTGGTGTTACATTGCTATAATTTTGGAAATTTTATAAAAGCAAGATGCAGTTTTGTTTTTAAAC
This sequence comes from Maratus speciosus, assembly GCA_963932465.1. Classification (NCBI taxonomy): domain Eukaryota; kingdom Metazoa; phylum Arthropoda; class Arachnida; order Araneae; family Salticidae; genus Maratus; species Maratus speciosus. The sequence continues at coordinate 40,252,291 of OZ010792.1, forward strand.
CACAAAACATAAATAAACAGTTTTTTAGGCTCAGTGTAAGCACAAGACTCTCAAGTATAACTGGATACCAAAATTGTTTTTTACTTACAAAAGTTTTTTTTTAATCTTGCGCGCAATCTAGGATTTCAATTTTACTGCGCGTTAAATTAAAGAACACTTATAAAAACCAATCTTTCTCATAATATGAAAACTAGTCGGATGTACCAATCCCAAAACTTTCTTCTATCTCATACATGTCAATACTTCAAAATTCGTTATCACTTCGCTAAAATTAAATGCCAATCTATGCTATCATAAGGATTCTAAAAGGATGAAATTCCGTGCATTAGTTCTTGAGATATGACTATCGCTGAAATCGTGTAAATGCAGCATAGCAGCGCCACTTGTAGGGTGATTTACACCAGAAACTAATCATCATCAACTTATGTCAACGTCTAACTGAATATGAAATTTGGGGAAAATTCGAGCATTAGTTCTTGAGATAGAGCTATTGCGCAAATCATGACAAATGCAGCATAGCAGTGCCACCTGTTGTGCGATTTTCACCAACACATAATCGGCAGCAATATTAATCAAGGTATACTTGAATCTGAAGTTTGATGAAAATTCGTGCATTAGTTCTTGAGATAGAGCTATTAAGGAAATAGTTCTAAATGCAGCACAGCAGCGCCACCTATTGGGTGATTTACACCAACAAGTAGTCAGCATGATTTCATATCAAGGACTAACTAAATCCGAAGTTTGATGAAAATGCGCATGTTAGTTCTTGAGATAGAGCTACTGCGAAAATAGTTTCAATCCTGCAAAATGCAGCATAGCAGCGCCACCTGTTGGGCAATTAACACCAAAACGTAAACAGCACCAACTCATATCAAGGTGTAACTGAATCTGAAGTTTTATAAAAAGCCGTGTCATAGTTCTTGAGATAAAGCTATTGCGGAAATACTGCAAAATGCAGCATAACAGCGCCACCTACTGGGCGATTTGCACCGAAAACTAATCAGCACAAATCAATATCAGGGACTACCTGAATATAAATTTTTATTAAATTCCGTGCGTTAGTTCTTGAGATAGAGTGCCCACAAAATTTGTGTCACATACACACAGACAGACTCACAGAGTCACAGACAGACATTTTGTAAAAACATGTTTTTTGGAATCTCTTACCCCTAAAACGTGTAAATCCGTCAAAAACCGGAAGTCGAAAATTTTCATGAATCCAATACTTTCTGCTTGTAAAGATAGAAGAAAGTAAAAAAGAAAGGAAAGAAGAAACATATAAATATTACAGCCTTTAAAAATTGTATTTTTGTAATGTATAGATTTTAAGATATAAAATAGAAAAAATGTTTTTTTTTTTTTTTTTTTTTTTTTTTTGTACTTTTTGACATTTTAATAATCTAAAGTCCCCTTAAATAAAGAACAAATTCTGTTTCATTAAAAATCCAACTTCAGTCGAATGTGTTTGACGATTTTTTCCCATTGAAGCATTTAAATACAAAAAGAGAAAATACTTAGCAGACGACATTTTTTTTTTTTTTTTTTTAATTTTTCTTTTACATTTCAGTAAAAAAAAAAATGTGAGCTTCGTTTAAAATTTCATATTAGTGTAAGTAATGCAATTAACAGAGTATACTTTAATAGTTAAATTTATCACTTTCTCTTTATATATAAAAAAATCTTTTTGTTTAAAATGAGAGGCTAATTAATAAATAAACAATTTGCAAATCAGTTTACTATAGAAATGATTGAATAAACATCTATTTTATACACAAAAAGATAATTATGTATAATAAATAAGATACAAATTGACTTACTTAATTTAATTAAGGATGCATTGTTTTTAGCTATGAATGCTACAAATGAATTTCACAATTAAGTCAATGATGCAAGAATAGCATTTAAATGCCTTTCAAATTTTTATGCTGCTTACATTTTGCGGTTATTTTTTCTTCACTGTTCCAAATCAATTGCATATTCACACTGTTGAATAAAACATGAAACTTACAGAAAAATTAATTTCGTTTGTAATTCCATTGAAATCTAAAAATCCCCATTTTTTATATTTTGTTGCAGTGTTTTTATACATTGTTGCTAGATATTGCTGAATCTATATAATTAGACAGTTGATTGTTTGAAATATGTAAAATAGAGAAACAGACATTCCACCAATATTATGATAAACAAAAGAAAAATATAAATATTTCAGTTGTATTTTAGATTTCTTTATATTCTGAAGTGTTTAGAAGCATGGTAATAGTAAAACTTATGTTAGTTATAGGGAAAGAAGAAAAATCAGCTTTATTAACAATATCTAGATTTTAAGTTTATATAGCAGTAAAGTAAGACGTATTGAACATTGCAGATAAATATATACGTTATATATTTATTTTTATATTTATATTTATTTAATTATTGAAACACAATATATTATGATAATTGAAATTACCTCTTAAGCATCAGAACTTAATCTCATAATTGCAACTATGCGATTAACTTTTGGTGCTTAAAACGTAGTTTTGATTATTATTATTACATTTTACATTAAGACGTAATTTTCTTAATGTATATATATAATACTATCAGAACCCTCGGCTTTGCAAGAGTATTTGTTAAAAAATGCTAAATGGTATTTGTGTACATTTTAAATGGATGAGAATTAAATAATGAATAAATATCGTGTAAATTTCTATAGAAATAATAATTTAGAACGTTTTCAGCTATTTCTTCCCCTTTAAATTTCAATTTTTTTTTAAACATATTCTTAACAAGCATTTGTATCTTAAAACGAACCGCCATGCCAAATTTAAAATTTCTAGTCCCTCCAGTATCACAAAAATCGTAAAATTGGAACTTTCCCCCCTCCTACACCTTTTTAAATTTCGATTTTGTTTTTATAAACGTTCTATGTACATATTTTCAACTTAAAAATAATAGCCATGTCAAATTTTGAGTTTCTATCTTCAGCAATTGCATAGAAATTGCAATTTAGAACAGTTTTAGAACATTTCACCCTTTTAAATTTAGAATTTTTTAAAAAACTGTTCCGTGCGAACATTTCAAATTTTTATCCTTAACAATTCCATCGAAATCATAATTCAGAACGTTTTTGGAATGTTTTTCGCATTTTACCCTTTCAAATTTCGATTTTCTTGGAAATCGTTCTGTGTTGTGTTGTTTATGACGGCGAATTATCTGCACAAGAGATATAGGCCCGAAGGTCTGGGGTACCCTCCGCGGGGGTCTTTCTAAGGGAACCTAACCCGTATTTATGCAACGATAACCAAGGTTCGAAGAAAACCACAGAAAGCTGCGAACGATTAGGCCGACCGGCGCGATTGGGTTCGAATCCAGCACTTCCCGTCTACCAGCTTTGAGAGCAGAACCTCTCGGCCACTGGTGGGGCTAGAAATCGTTCTAAGAGAAAATTTACATCTTATAAATAGCTTACATGGAAAATTTCAAGTTTCTAGGCCTTTCAGTATCAGAAAAACCGTAATTTTTTAACGTTTTTTGCTCTTGAACCTTTTTATGGGCAGTGGCACCAATATAAAATATAGACTATGTTGGAGTAGAGACTTTCACCATTCATTTGCCACCATTTCTTTTGAAATCGGTTCGTTAGTCCAGAGATTACTCCTACAAACAAACGCTACTTCTTTATAATATTACTATAAGATTATATTTATGGGCAACGTTTCATTTTGTTACAAGCTTTTTAGGTGCGTTCGTAATTATATAAATACGTAGCACCTATAGTCGTCGTTCAGTCCGTCCGTCTGTCCGTCTGTCCGTCCGTCTGTCCGTCTGTCCGTCCGTCCGTCCGTCTGTCCGCATGTAACAGAGCAAAAACTACCCAACCGAATGGTCTGAAATTTCAAATATATGATTGTTGCAAAATTTTGTCGAGCCATTTCAAATTTTATGAAAATCGGATGTATAGTTTAATTACAGGGACAGTCAAAAGTTTTTCTTTACATTACGGCCAATGGGAAAAATTATTGCAAGTGCATTTTAATGATATTACAGCCTTCCGAATGATCTGAAATTTTAAAGATATAACTGTTGCAAAATTTTGTCGAGCCCTTTCAAATTTTAGGAAAATCGGATGTATAGTTTAATTACAGGGACAGTCAAAAGTTTTTCCTTACATTACGGCCAATGGGAAAAATTATTGCAAGTGCATTTTAATGATATTACAGCCTTCCGAATGGTCTGAAATTTTAAAGATATAATTGTTGCAAAATTTTGTGGAGCTATTTCAAATTTTAGGAAAATCGGATGTATAGTTTAATTATAGGGACAGTCAAAAGTGTTCCGTTACATTACGGGGAATGGGAAAAAAATATTGGAAGTGCATTTTAATGATGTATCAGACTATGCGCTTTATGAAGTGCAAAAAATTATACATTCAGTACAATATGGGGTGCAAAAAATAATTATAAAACTAGTTATAGTACGAACGCACCTCATTTGCCACGTTTGACGAGCAATTTCCAACTTGTTTTATATGAGCAGAGCAAGATATTAATTTTTGCTTCTCTTAACAGTGAGTACGGTCCTAATTGTTATACAAGATTTTTTGCGCACATCTTCTTGAAAAGAAAAAGATAGTAACACTGGTATATATATATATATATTTTAATTATCGACTGTAAAATCGATAGTGTTTAATATTCAGTTCTATCGACGACACATGTGATACAGTTGGCCATTCTGAATATTGTATAATCTTAAAAGTAGAAGTAGGTGTAGATTTTACAAAAACAGGACATTCATACTTTAAAGATAAAAGAATGTTCTACTAAGTTTGACGAATGTTGCTGGAAAATTATTGCCATCAAAACTATAAATGCTACATTTGTTTATATACATATTATGAAGATTTAATACGGTTATAGTACTTTCGCATCGTATTTTATTTTGTTAGTAATTTTATTAATTTTTTACTTACAATTATGCATTATTTTTTAAAGATTTTCTTTTATATGCCAAGTGACCCCAAATGATGGGCTTATCTGAATACTTATATTTATTTCTATTATTCCTATATTGAATTAATATTACTTAAATATTATTCTGTGTCTCAAAATTGTTTTCCAAGTGCAATGCAGCAAATGATGCGTTTCTATAGCTTGCCATTAAAAAAAAGAAATCCTTTTCTAAATAGACGCATCATTTTTGGCACGCCCGTTATATGGGCTTGATAATACTATTATGGATTTGACAATTTTTTCAATTTTATCAATATTTTATTTTGCAGTAATTTATAAGAAGTATTAGTTACATCTTAGATTACCTCCCCTCCCCATTTGTTTGTGATGAATTATAATGACGTCTATATTATAGTTATATAGACATTATAGTTATATATTAAAAAATAAATACCTAATAAAATGATATATATATATTTTCTACATATGTAGCTTTTTTTTTTGTTAAAATATTAACATCATAAGAAACTATCAGAAAACTATAATTATGTTAAAAAATATTAAGGAACACGCAGTGTGTGTAAACAATACCTACATGCTAATTATGGATTTCTAAGAACTAATGAATTATATTCTTATGAAATAAATACTTTTGAAATGTATGCCAGACAAACCAATAATTTCTTTATGAAACATCGATAAAAACAAAACATAGGGTTGTGTATACATAACGTTTGAGAGTAGATATGTACATTACAAAAGTAAACAATTTGTTATTATATATTTGCCCAGCTTCAAAAGTATTTATTATTAAAAAAAAAAAAAAAAAGCCATGTTATGGAATTCTTTGAAATCTTGAGTGCATTATTGCACATTAGCAAATAGGTATTTTGATCACACGCATTGTTCCTTATTAGTTTTTAATATAGTTATTTTTCTGCAGGTTGGCAACGGCATTGATAACTTTTCCTGAAAGAACGACCAAAGCAAGAGGTAAATATTGTCTTTGTTTTTATTTCACGAAATTTAAAGAAACTTTTTGGGAAGAAAAATCTAAATGCTGGTTATAAACTCGATTTTTGGCGAAGGGGGAAAAGCAAGAATTATAATTAGTAAAAAATAGATACAGATAATTGACAAAATTGTGTTCGGGGAATGTTTAATTCTTCAGATACTAAATTTAAGGCTTACATAAAGAATCTCAAAACTTTAGACAGTAGATATTCATCGACAATATGAAAAATTACCTGAAACGTTAAGTTAAGGGCCTGATTAATCCACGGGACTCTGGAGTTTTAATAAAAAGTTTTTAATCTTGTATCGTATACTCGTATAAGATGACAGAACAGGGAAAAAAATTACAGATCTTTCTTAATTAGTAAGAAAAAAAAAGAAAAAAAACTATATATAAATATAGTTTTAATTTGTCTTGTAAAGTTTTAATTTTGTTATGATGTATTAGTCGGAAACAAACGCTAAAATATTTATACTGTTTTAAATAATGTTCCGTAATCGAGCTGTTTGTTTTAAAAATCGTAAAAAGTCAGTAAACTGAAATACAGTTTTCAAACATATTGCATTTGTAAGTACATATCCCCTCTATGTTTCAATGTTGTAAAATTTCAAATTATGCGATTTTGAGAAGTAATTAAATTTTCAAAAATGTAAATGGACTGATGATCATCAAATTAATTAATTTTACCAAAATAAATTATGCATAGAAACCTAAAACAAACAATGAAAATACGACTTTTATTACCTTTACAATTTCTGAAATTAATGCGCAAAAAGTCGAGTTGAGTTGTCTAAAAGTTTAATTCTAAAACAAAAACTAATTTTGTTGATTCGTAGGCGAATGGCTTCAAAGTCTTTTTTGTGATTTTTATTTGTTTACATTAGAATTAAACACGATGATTTAACATGAGTTTTAAAATACAGAAAATTTAAATATTAATACTATTGGAGGTTAAAATAATCAATGCACGAAAGTTAAAAAATATGAATTTATCAATGAATCTCAAAAATAAATGACTCCCTACGCAGATGATTGTTTGTTTACACTAGCAAAAGTAAATAAGATGGTTTTTCGATCGCGCAAACCATTGAAAATTTGTTAGTTTTAAATATTTTAAGAAAAATATGCTGAACAGAATGTTTTATAGAAAAATATGCTAAGCAGAGGTAAACTGATTTAAGAAGATATTTATATTTAGGCGGTTAAGATTTCTCATCCACATCTTAAATTGAAATTAAACCTAGCATGACTCCATCCTATCTATATATATTTGTCGACACACTTCATTCTACCGCACATAATCTGGATTGGCGTTAATATATCTAACCATGTCAGTTTTTGATTGGGTAGTTATGACTGTTATGACTTGGTTCACAAATGCCGTCATAACTCAATAACCAATCTCCATGCAAAACCGGCAAACATATAACGTACTAAAACCGTACTACTCGAAAAATTGCTGAAACCGTACAGTCGTGGAAAAAAAAAGTAAACACCCCCTACTAACTCCTCAACAAATTATCGTAGACGAAAGTTACTGGTATCGGACGATTGGAAATAAAGTCTACTTTTAAATGGTGTGTATAAAAATTGTTTAGGGGGCCATATACATATTAAAACGAATCCAAACTTCATTTTTTTCAATGGTACTACCCAAATTTAACGAGATATTTCAAATCTTCGGTTCAAAATATGCCCAGAAACAAAATTTCAAGTCATTCGAATGATAAGTTTTTGAATTATAGACATTCAAAATTAAGTACTTCTAATGTTAAATTACATTTTCATATTTTTATTTATATCTTCTGAAATTATGCTCCCAATGAGCTAGTTTTTTGTGTAGCAATAATACTAATATACCCAAACATAAATACGTTGAATTTGCAATTTTTTATAATTTCATGATATGAATTATGAATTATGAAATTAATATTCGAAAAAATTATGAATTGCAACATACAATTTGTTTGATGGATTTAGATTTGTTATGTCTTGCTTTATGGAAATCCAAAATTTCACATTTTTCTTCCAAGTAGTTTTCTAATTATGCTTAAAAAACGGCAAAATGATGGTCTAAGAGGCCGTCTGTGATAAAAGTGAGTAAATTTTTGAAATCTTCTGCTATCATGTAATCAAACAGGTTTCATTGACGCTTAAACGTCCTTGATCAAGAAGGCGGCTCTCTCGGTTAACAATCGAGTTCGGAACTTCAATTTGGATACAGCCCTTAAAATACGCTCGTTTTAAAATAATTAATTTCTCGTGAACTTATGGCACGAATTGCATAAAAATTTGTTTATAGGCTAATTGAAAGGTCTAGAGTTCATTTATCCTGTCAGAATTGTGTACTGCTATAGAAAAAAACAAAGTTATGGTTCGTTTTAATATGTAGATGGCCCCTTAAACAAATTTTATATACATCATTTAAAAGTAGACTTTTTTTCCAATCGTTCGGTACCAGTAACTTTCTTCTACGTGAATTTGTTGAGAAGTTAGTAGGGGGTGTTTACTTTTTTTTTTCCACGACTGTATATACCTTTCAAATCTGTTTAATAAAAGATAAGTTGCAAGTCATGTCCCATTTTCATTACTAGGTTTCCATGCATATAGTAGATATAATAACCCTCTGTTAAAAAAACAAAACAAATATAGGTAATAGTGACTCATGTATAATCTTCTATAATCTTTATACACAACATAATAACTGCTGCAATTATTTTTTTCCCCTTCGATCGCATCTTTATTTATTTATTTATTTATTGTCAAATATTGCGCGACATTTTTCTGACGATTGAAAGCAACAAGCAACTCGTTTGTTTAAAAAGTGTTTGGAAGTGTGATCTTTTATCTTTACAAGTTATAATAGCTTTAAAAATAATCAAAAAATAAATTTACTCATTAAGAAGTTAAGCTCGCACCATTTTTCGAGTATAAAATCCAAAACCAAGGCCTGTTCAATACATTGGTTTGAAATTTAACTGAAAAAAAATCTAAAAGCAAAAAAGACTCTGAAAAATTATTGTCACGTAAAATACGATAAAAATGGTCATACTGAGGGGATAACAAACCATTTGTTATTTAATTTTCTTTGCCCTTTCAATGGTTTATTATTTTTTTTAAATAATATCTGGATTGATTTAATCACAATATTTTATGTATTATTTTTTTAAATTAATACGAAAACAATTGTTACAATGTGATCTAGTATGGCAGCATACCCCATTTATTAGAAAAAAAATTCTCTTTTTGCACATAGCTCCGCTGCACTAAAGTTGTCTGTAAAAGTTGTTTCTCCTTTGTAACAGCATTAATGCTCGAAAGTGGAATTCGGAGTATGGTGGTAGAATGTGTAATCCGACAATCTTTGTCGTATATAAAATAATTTCGGTGGAAATGAGCATCACGAGATCGAATGGCTTGTCTGTTACAACTAAATGTGATTAAAATGAAAATTTAATTTTGCATTTTCATAAAAATTGCTCAAAAGGAATTTAAAAACAAATCGTTTCTAACTTTAAACATACACAGTAGACACAGTTATATTGCGCATAGCGAGTAGCAAGAAAAAAGCGCGATAAACCTGAAAACGTGATATAACAGAGAGCATTGAAATTTAAAGAATGTTAATACTATCTAACAAGGAAGGTCTCCTTACTGGGCATACTCAAAATATTTTGAAAAAAATGCTAATTAAACTACTTATGTATGTAATAAAGGATCAATCAAATTTAGCGGCGGAATTACAGTAGAAAGTCTGTAAAAAGAGTAAAGTACTTTCGAGTTTTTGGCGCAAAAAGACGAAAGGGATTTGGCAAGCAGTATTTTTCTACGCCAAAAGCAAACGATTTTAATGTACTTGAAAGTTGCTTGTTAATTGATTTTTAGAATGCGTGTGTAAATAGTATTTAATGAATTTAAGCTTAAAGAATGAGAGAATTTAATAAATACACTTTTTATTACACATTTATGTTGCTTGTTATTAAATTTTATTACTTTAAAAACAATCATGTATAAAAAATATTTTCATATATTTAAACGTATTCCAAAATAAAGGCAAGATACATTTAGCAGTTATTCATTTCAATATCAAAGAAGTCAGTTGTTTCCATAGCAACAAAATTGAATCGACAGCGCTCAACTGGACTTAACTTTGTTATTGAAACAATTTTAATTAATTTAAATTCTGTTTTAATTCATTAAAATTTGATAGTTAACTTTCATTATAAATAGGGGAGACTAGGGAGGATTGACCATACGGGAGGCTTGACCCACCCATCAGTTTTCATATTTAAAATAATTTCAGAGTTTTACCAAAAGGTGTCAACCAAAGCTATTGGAATGCTCAAACAACGGTCTTTGTTTCATGCAGCTAATCGAAATAGGTGTGGAAAAATCAAATGGTGAGCGTTTTCAACCTAAAAAGTGCGTTTTTTAGAAATAATTTGTAAGCTTTTTTCAGATAAAATATATCATACAAATTTAAGTAAGTAGGTTTAAAGTAATGCAGAAATAACGAGCTTTCATTCCAGGCATAAAGATTAAGGCGTAAGTTAGGCTTAACATAACAATATGCCATTATTTAGAAAAGTGGTGTGTGGGGAGGTTTGACCCAGTCAATGTGAGGGTGGGTTGACCAGATGCTCAAGGCTCCCTTAATTAAGTGGTTTTGGCAATCTGTTTATTATACACTGTGCATAATGAAAAGGGTTATATATAAAAAAGAATATATATTTATCCTGTAAAGCTACTGTAAAATGGGGTGATGGAAAAGAAAGTGTTTGAAAGTGCTTAAAGAAAGATGTAAAAAAAATGCTGTAGTATCCACTGCAAGAAAATACTTAATGAAATATAAATGGGAAAGTTGATAGGAACTTTTCTCCATCTAAATATTACTTAAAATAGGTAAATAGAAACAGTGGAAAAGAATAGAAAGTATGAAAACAGCAGTCTTAACCATTTCAGGAACAGTGGCATGTTTATGAAACCACTTAATTTTAATTCCCAAACGCCAGAATGACACCAGAATTTTACTAAAATGTTTTCCAATTAATACGTATATGAAATATAGCCTTTTTCTTATTTCCAAATAAATTTGTTCGTAAATTCCGGTGCCAGTCATTTATTTCAACATTTTAGTGCTGAAAGTACTTCCGAAAGGCCTAAACGATGTTAATAATAAGTTAAGTGCCCAATGCGGCTGCAAAAGAAAATAGAATTGATCGAAAAACTTCAGGAAGGCATGTAGACAAATTTCACCACAATGAATAAAGTTAGATGAAGCCAAACTATGTGACAACTATGTTGTTAGGTCGAGTGTCACAAAAAGTAGGACAAGGAGACAAAAAAAAAAAAACGCGGGGCAGTGTTTCCTAAATCCAGACATATTCATACATGAAACCCTATGAAAACGGAACCTGTCTCAATCGGAATATTGTCTTAAATGTTAAAATTTCATTTTCCCTGCTGTACAATTATATATGCTCAGACAAAATCATGTTTAAAACAAATGTTTTCTCCTATGACTTGCGGTTGCGTCAAAACAGGTTTTTTTAAGCGTCATGTTTTCAAAAATATTTTTTTAATAATTAAAGCATGTAGCATAAAGTTATTCTGTTGTTTTTACTTTCTTCTATCTTTACAAGAAGAAAGTATTGGTTTCATGAAAATTTTCGAATTCCAGTTTTCGACGGATTTACACGTTTTATGAGTCAGAGATTCCAAAAAACATGTTTTTACAAAATGTCTGTCTGTGAGTCTGTCTGTCTGTCTGTCTGTCTGTCCGTCTGTCTGTCTGTCCGTCTGTCTGTCTGTATGTGGCACAAATTTTGTGGGCGCTCTATCTCAAGAACTAATGGACGAAATTTCACCAAACTTCATATTTAGTTAGACCTTGATATAAACTGAAACTGATTAGTTTTTGGTGAAAATCGCCCAACAGGTGGCGCTGTTATGCGGCATTTTTAACGATTTCTGCAATAGCTGTATCTCAAGAACTACTGCACGGATTTTCATAAAACTTCAGATTCAGTTAGTCCAGGATATAGTTTGGTGCTGATTACTTTTTTGTGAAAATCGCCCAACAGGCGGCGCTGGTATGCTGCATTGTTCATGATTATCGCAATAGCTCTAACTCAAGAAAAAATCCACGAATTTTCATCAAACTTCAGATTCAGTTAGTCCCTGATATAAATTAGTGCTGCTTAATTTTTGGTGCAAATCGCCCAACAGGTGGCGCTGCTGTGCTGCATTTTTCACGATTTCCACAAGAGGTGTATCTCAAGAACTATTGCACGGATTTTCATCAAACTTCAGATTTAGTTAGTCCTTGACATGAATTGATGTATAAATTAGTGCTGTTTAATTTTTAATGTAAATCGCTCAACAGGTGGTGCTGCTATGCTGTATTTTTTGCGATTTCCGCAATAGCTTTATCTCAAGAACTAATGCTTGGATTTTCAACAAACTTCAGATTCAGGTATACCTTGATATCGTTTAGTGCTGTTTACTTTTGGTGTAAATCACTCAGCAGGCGGCGCTGTTATGCTACATTTTTTTCAGAATTTCCGCTATAGCTCTATCTCAAGAACTAATGCGCGAATTTTCATCCAACTTCAAATTCAGATATACTTTGATATGAATTGGTGCTAAATCGCTGTTATCTCTTGTACTATTTAAATGATTTAATTGACGTGATTTATATAGAAGAAAGTTTTGTGATGGCCACAACATACTAGTTTTAAACTGATTTTATTTTCTTCTCAAATATTTCAATATAATACAAAGTGGGCCAAGCCTCCCATATAGTGGGTCAACCCTCCCGTATGTGGGGAGCCTTGACCCATTATTTTGTCATGAATAAAATCATTCATTTTTCAAATTTCTTATATATTACACTTATGTAGCAATTTTATTTTGATAACTGATTGTATAACGAATAAAATGACATATAAAACTTTATTCTACGTTCAATATTTAAAAAATAAAAAATCATTTTGTAAAAAGTGGGTCAACCCTCCCTAGTCTCCCCTATATATATATATGACAAAACTATAGTTAAATAAAACTAAAACTGACAAAACTAAAGTTATTTACATTAAATTTATTTAAACAAGTTCAATATGGAACGTTTTTATCTTAAAGAGTATTTGACATAAAAAAGTATCTTTTGAAATTTTATTCCATCGCCAACCGGTGATAAATCGCCAAATATCGAAATTTTCATTATTTTTTTACGGACGCTCTATCAAGTTTCCGCCGAAATTCTTTTTATAAACATATCTATCCTTATGAGTAGAACATTCTATAATTTTTTCAGATTTTTCGGAGTATGCCCTTATGGAGACTTTCCTTGTAAGTAAATGTAATATATGTCTCCAAAACGTTAGCTTATGTGCATGTCAGTGTATTCAGAAGAAAATTAAAGATGAAAACACTATTGCAATGGGTAAAGTTACTTTAAAAAGGCCGTTTAAAACGGAACTTATTAGGAAGCCACAAAAACAGTAATATATACGAATAAACAATATAACGCAGAAATAAATTAAATAATATATAAAAATATAAAAGTATAAAAATATAAATTCTTTAGCGTTGTTAATTTTGTTATTTCAATTAAATATGGATAATGCTGCTACTGTTAATGTTTTCTCAAATATAGTGCCTAAATGACAATTCTGACATGGATTGAAAAAAATTTCAGCAATAGATGATTTTTCGTTCTCTTTTTTTTCACTTTAACACTAGAACCGCCATAGCGGTCATTTTAACCGATAAAATGTGAAAATATTTCGATTAGAACCAGAATTTTTTTCTAAAATATATTAAATATGTACTACGGAGAAATAAGTAGATAAATAAGTTAAATAGTTTTAAATAAAAATTCTAGTGTAAAATAGTTTTATAACACTTGAGTAAAATTTCCGGCAGTTCCAGTGTTAATGAAACTCCTCTGTATACAGAGGTTGCAGCGTACTATATTTTTACACATTCGCTATCACAATTTTCAAGAATAATCTTTGTGATAGGTTCCTATTGCACATGTTAAAGAAAATTAGGTTAAAAATAGTGGTAAAAAATAGATAAAAATATAGACGCGGCGACCCGTACAGAATAGCATTTGTTTTTTTGTTTACAAAAAATAATTAGTTTCAAAATTGCTGATATCCATAGTTCAAAGAAGTTGTATAATGACCTCTTAAATTAAAAATAAAATAAAATCATAAATAATATTTTCATTAGGAGAAATTCTTACAACCAGTTGAGCTTTCACGAGATAGTAGTTTTAACCGGTAATGAGTTGTTTTGTTGACCGGCAATTTAAAATGAAATTGCTTTTTTGTAATACTTTTTTGTTACCTCTATATTTTAAATATAATTTTTGCCTTATTTAATCGCATATTTCTACGATTGAATAAGGAACATTTTTTTTTTTTTTTTTTTTTTTTTTTTTTTTTTTTTTTTTTAAATTTCTGGTAACGTAAAAAATAAAAGTTTGCAACTTTTAAAAGACGAACATGTTCATCAACCGTCAACAATGTGTCAATCATGTGTAATTATTTTTTCTCTTTTTTCCTATTTTGATAAATTTCTTGTGTTATGTTCTTTGAATGAATTTGACTTTAATATTTAAGCGAATATTAAATGCAGGAGTTAAACTAAATAAAAAAATTACGAAAATTACCATTGAGATAAAATATTTTATTACCGTAACATGAAAAATCACCGAAATGCTAGTGTGCATTTTTACACATATTCATAATAGATATGAGGGGAAGAAAATCACCCTTTTAAATTTATTTTACGCATCTAACTTTAACTCACGTTGTTAATTCCGCAACAGAAATAACATTTTTACAAAGTTGTTTTATAAAAGTGGTTTCTTAAACTACATTCTTAGAAATTTTTGAATTTATAAAATAACACTGTTTTTTCCTTCTGATATATAAAATTTGGTAACATTGAAATTATTAATAGGAAATTATTCAATTATTATGTTTTTGGTTTAATATTATAATCATTTGCTCGGTGTTATAAACTAAACACGTCTATTTTCATTGGAAACACATATTCATAATAGATATGAGAAAAAAAATTCACCCTTTTAAATTTATTTTACACATCTAACTTAACTCACATTGTTAATTCCGTAACAGAAAGTAATATTTTTACAAAGTTATTTTATAAACGTGGTTCCTTAAACTACATTCTTAGAAATTTTTGAATTTATAAAATAATACTATTTTTTCCTTCTGAGATATAAAATTTGGTAACACTTAAATTAATAATAGGAGAATATTCAAGTATTAGGACTTTGGTTTAACATTATAATCATTTGCTCAGTGTTATAAACTAAACACGTCTATTTTCAGGATCAGAAAGTGCTTTATTGTTTCGATTGTGCACTGTAAAAAAAAATGGTAACGTTCCATGTAAAATCCAGGAACGTTTCGCCTTTTCTCAGATTTTCAGAATAATTTAGCTATTTCCTGTGAAATTCTGGTTTTCTTATCTGAAACGTTCCTGAACAAAAGTTGGAAAGAGCAAAACGCTGCGGCTGCAATTTATTATTTTTTTGCTATAATCCGTTGCTCGCGCGCGAGTGTCGAAAAAGAATTCCTTAAATGAATGTAAAAAAATTAATATGGAAGGCAAATAAATCAATAGACGACATAATCCTTTACGTCTCTATTGTCAAGACAATTCAGATGAAAATACAATACCTCCGTGACATCGCTAAGAGATTATCTCTCGTACTTGTCTGTGGAATGTTTAAGGAGCAGACCGTGTAAAAAAAATACACCTATTATTTGGATCTCCATTAACCAGGGGACCATCAAACATGATTCTCACCGATTTTGATTAATTTAAAGTATGTTTTAGAGTTCTTATCTCTAATTATTCTTGTGAAAGGATTTCTTCAAATTGGACTTAGATTTTCAGAAATTAGATGCCGAGGTTTAGCATACGTTTCAAATACCCATTAGTTTGCAGCTCTCAACGTGTCTTTCGTGGTGTGGACGCAGAAAGCTCGCGCGCCACCCGTATGGCCCGAGTTCGATGCTACCTCTGGACTTTTTTTTTTTTCTTTTTTAATTAATTTTATATTTTAACACTTTATTACAATTTGATTACAATTTGATATATATTTGACGCTTTGAATTGCTGCAAATTTGAATTTATTTTTATTTTCGGAAAAAATATACAATTACGTTTAGGTTTTTTTTTTTTCATGAAAATTTATATGTATTTTATCTAACTTGTAAACTAACATAATTACTAACGAAAATCCAAAATATTTTATGTCTAGATTTTTTTTCTAATTATTATTTACATTTATATATTTTAAGCAAAGTTCAGAAACAATATATCATATATATATTTACTTTATTGAATTTTAACTGAAAATTTATTTTTTCGTGTAAATTATAAATAATAATTTTGATGTCAATTTCAAAATATTTTTTCATTCTAACAAATAATGATAATAAAGCGAAAATTGTCAACTGGAAATGTAAAAATCGTCTGCGGATCCCGCATGCTGTGAAATGTCAGTAATGTTTTGCTGTCAACAGAAATATTCCTGGTATTTTGCAGGAAACTTACTGGCATTTCTGTAGAAAGTTTTTAACATATACAGTAAAGTTCCAGTCATTTTCAAGAAATGTTTCTTGGAAATAATGGGCAACTCAGCTGCCCATTTTTTCCCAGGAACGTTGCGGAATTTTTTTTACAGTGTGATTGTACATTTCCCACTTGATCTATATATATCAAAATTTATCTTACAAGTTCATATAACGATGTTAACCACAATTCTTAATGAAGATGGCATGTAATAATATATAATACATTAATCATTATAAAAATATTTATCAAAATAAAGCTAATCGGAATGCAGAACCCACTAAGAAATCTCAAAATATTGAGAAATCTAAACAGTTTAGTATTATAAATCTTATAAAATAATTGAATAAAACAAATTTGGAAAAATTTGATTTCACAAAGTTGAGGAACAATATTTGTAAGAGGAAAAATTTACTAAAGAAATGCAAACAAGAATGAATATCATGAATTAGCAAGAACAGGAATAACACTTATTTTGTGAACTTAGTTGTTTTGTATGCCTGTATTTACCCATCTTAAAAAATATATTTTTTTTCTTTTTTGAAATAAATTTTGTTACTAGTTCTATTATTAACAAAATCGTTTAATATTTACAGATAAAAATGTATTATTATCATTTTTTATTTTCAATGGTCTACCTCAGAATACTTGATACTCTTTAAAAAAAAATGTTCGAAAAAAAAGGGATTTTTTTAATTAGAAAAAAGACTGTAATATCAATATATTTTTTGAAATAAAGGAAAAAACCCGATGATATTTGTGTAAGTGTATGGAAATTACTATAAAATACTAAAATATCGCATTTTTATTGTATAAAATACTAAAATGTCGCATTTTTATTGCATAAAAGTATAAAATACGTTGCCATAATATTATGTCGATCATTTTTTTATAACAAATTAAAAAGATTTTTGACCAAACTGTACTGTTATAAAAATGCTTTCTCTATTTACGCAATTTTCCCCTCGAAAGTCTTCTCTCAATTTTTAAAAAGCGGAAGCAAATATGGGTACAATATATTATTTAAAAAATTGCATATTTATAAAATTCCATACAAAAATAATACTAAAACAATATTAATGTAGTTTATCCAAGATTTTTATTTATTTAGGCATGAAATTGCAATAGATTATAATAAACCTATTGAGTTTTTAATGAATGGAAATTTACAATTATAAATCACTGGAAAATTGAACTATTTTAAAATATATAATGTACTTAAAATGTAGATATTAAAAACATAAACAACATCAAGAAATCGAAAAAATAAATTTATTATCACTTATGCAGATAAATCATCAAACAATTATGACATTATTTGTAAAGAATACTATAAACAATTATTATACAATGCTATTAAAACTAGTGATATTTTGAACAAAACACTCTTAAAAATTTAAATCGATAGTTTCAAATTATTAAACCAACATAAATTATTAAAACTTACTAGTAAATTTAAAATTTTTAATTTTCCTTATTATCATATCAAAATTTCATGAAAATCCAATAACATTTCATACTGTAAGTATTAGTTATAATGCATATAATAATGCTGCTACTAATTTATTGTTGAATATTATCACTCAAATATACGCAATATAACGCTTAAAAATGGTAATCAACACTGTTTAAAAATAATGAAGGGAACGAATATTTTTTCCAACTGGATTAAATCATATTCGAGGATGGAGTATCACAGTCGACGTTTATTCCAACAGAGCGAAAAATGTCCAGACCAGGAATCGAACCTGGATACTTGGCGTGCCGTGCCAATGCCTTACCTGTTAAGCTATCCGGACGATAACTGGCTGACATAATTCACTCTTATTTGTTGGACTTGGCTGCGAACTGCAGCGCTAGTTTCATTCATCCGAGCTATAACTATAGCATGCTATGGTATAACTATGGTATAACTATAACATGCTATGGTAGGCTATATATATGCTATAGTTATAGCTCGGATGAATGAAACTAGCGCTGCAGTTCGCAGCCAAGTCCAACAAATAAGAGTGAATTATGTCAGCCAGTTATCGTCCGGATAGCCTAACAGGTAAGGCATTGGCACGGCACGGCAAGTATCCAGGTTCGATTCCTGGTCTGGACATTTTTCGCTCTGTTGGAATAAACGTCAACTGTGATACTCCATCCTCGAATATGTTTAAAAATAGTTTTCAGTTTATAAATAAAGTAGAAAACATAAATTCTGCAAAATACATTAAAATTATTTTAATGATCTGTTTAACTTTATGGATATCAAATAATGACATAAAAAAGTTTACTTCTTAAATAGAAATATCAATTAAATTTAAAAGATTTAATATCTGTTAAATATTCTAACACATTATTGAACTGTGTCTTTCACCATAATTATATTATTTATAACAATACCAATTACAAGCTATGTCAAAGAGGCTCTCAAGAAGGTATAGCATCAAGTATACATCCTGATCTTTATTTGTTTCACTATGAAAGGAATTCATTAGGTAATAAGAATGATTATGTTTACTTTCGTTATATAGATGATCTAATTATTTTGTTATTCCAATGACTCTAATTTCGCATTGTTAACTACTCAATATCTCACACAGTTTACATTAAGTTAAAATGATATGATTAAAAATATAATAAATTTTCTTGACTTAAAAATAAAGCTTGATAATAAAAATAATTTAATATTTGGCAGTTATGATAAAAGAATTGATTTTCCATTTACAGAAAATATTTTTGTGCATTATAATCCATACTTATATAAATCTGATTATAAAAATATTTTACTTAATTATCTACACATAAAAAAAAAATTTATACTCGAATAACAATAAAAATAAAAACATTAAATTTATCAATAATCAAGCTAAACTATGTGGTTATCATAACTATTTGGTAAAGGCAATAATTAAATCATTTAAATAATTTGGTATTTATGTATTATTTATGTATTAATTATATATAAAGATTAGTGGAGACTGGGTCCGTGGTTTATGTACATAAATATTATTAAAAAACTCATAATATGAGATATTAAGTTAATTAATCCTAAAAAAAACTGTGGTCACTGCTCTGTTATTTCTTTCGCATAATGATTCATTATTAATTATTTTTTGTTCTTAAATTTATTGTTTTTATTAGTTATCATTTATATTATAATGGGATTTATATCAATAAAAACATTAAAAACTAAATTAATATCAAAATTTATTTATAAAAATTATTCATGAAAATTAGATGCAAGTTAAAAGTTAATATAATTCAGTTATAATTATAATATTGATTAATTAATTCTTTGGAAGAAACGAATACAAGTTAAAGATTCAATATATTTATTATTATATGTAATATATAAATTTACCCATAGCAATTACTATTATTAGTAATTAAAAATATATTGGCTGATTAATTTGGTATAACAATGACTTTAAGCATTATAATTAAAATCCGTTATTAATAACGGAGAACTTTAAATATTAGAATTCAATTTCGAAAACTTTAAATATTGCAATTTAAATTTATTTTTAATGTTTAAAAATTATAATTAAGTAACTCACATTAAATAAAATGAATGATTTGTTAATTAATGGCAGCATTGAATTGTTTAATATATATATTTTTTCACAATATATATTGCTGACACTGTTCAAGCGTCTTAAAAATTTTAAATATAACTTTATTATATTAGGTTTATAAACTTAAAGTTAAATATACATAATTATAATACATTTTTCCTTTTTGTATTTTATTTAGTTTTAATGTTTATAATTTATTGGTGATTAATTTTGAATTAAAAGAAATTAATTGTGTATATTAAATTTTAACTGTAACCGTAATAATTAAAAGCATCTTCACTGTTCGTTTCGTGTCTTATCTGTAACTGTTGGATTCATGTAACTGCATAAGAGATTGTGAATACAATTTTTTTCATTAGTATTATTATTATTATCGGATTTTTTTTTAATTTTCTATAATTTTTTACCCTTTTTACTTAAATTCAATGCATTATTTCGGAGTGATAGACAATTCGGCTATTCACATGTTCATTATTTGAAATGATGCATTTTTTGCGGCACGCGGCTGTTTTTGCCGACCGATGATTAAAGACTCACGTGTCACTTTCCCCATTTTCCAATCTCTTTAGATTTCTAAGGGTTTTTAAAGGTTCTCCAAAAAATATATTTCACTGCTCAACAACGCGAAATTTTTTGACGCATTCACGGGTTCATTTTTAAACGTAAAAGCATGCAATTTGCAGGCATAACTCTTACAACGTTTTGGTAATTTTAGCACCCCCCCCCCCCCCTTACGATATAATACGTTATCATCCTTCGACATCTCCCCCCCTGCTAATGATATCGTTATCAATGTCTAAAATTCTTTGAATTTTTCTTTTTTTTTTTTTTCTTTTCGTTGCATTGATATACAGATATGGTTATACATTCATTATTCGCATACTTTACTGATTCGCATTAACAGAATACAATAAAATATCACTATTATATTTTAAATAACTTCATATAAAATAACACTTAAAAGAAATAGTTACTATTTAAAAGTATTTAATAATAGCTTTTTGTTACATAATGCATTCAACAGTAATAATGTCTCTTTCGCTTGCCCCCGCACGAGGGTGGGGAGGAGGGCAGGCGGAATTTCTTGTCAACAAAACAGGTGGACAACGTTCTTTCTATTTTCTTTACTAACACAAAAAGTATCACATTTAAAACATACTTCACACCTGGTTTCTCGAACAGCAGATTATATATGCATACACACATGACAGAAGAATAAGAATACCAAACATTGGAGTATTCCATATTTTGGAATTATATAACTTTATAATAATTAATAACTTTGTATTTTCATGAAAGTAGATAACAAACTGTTTTGATGCAAATAACAAGTTACAAAAAAAGAAAAAAATTTTGGAACGATCAAAAATGGTAACGATATCAAAATACAAATCTCTTTTCCCCCTAGAAATATCTTACGACATCATGTGGGAGACCTCCTCCCCCCTAAAGTGAAAAAGTTATATATGCGCAGCCCTTATTTCTTGAATTAATTATAAGTGATTAACGTCTCATGGCGAAATAAAAATGTTTGATTATGACAGCAACAAGGTATTTTATGAATCTTGTTAAAATAACTTGATATTATTATCATTTTCCCTCTTATTTAACATCATTTTCATTTATATGAAATGGAAACGTTATAGATATGCATGCATCCATGGGTTTATGTCTGTTTTGCATTACTTAGTTTTTTTTTCATCATCTGATAATTTAACTTAATTCATTATTCACACAAAATATTGCTGCAAAAGTAATAACTTTATAAAATTGTAAAAATATTACAGAAGCATTTCTTTAAGTTATTGTACATATACATTTCATTTAAACTTTGCTTTCGTTTATGTTAAAATATAAATTTGAGATCTTACATTTCTTAACTGAATGCTGCAAAAAAAAAAAAAAAAAAAAAAAAAAAAAAAAAAAAAAATAGTTAAAGGGAACAATTTAAATTAATTCTGTAGACCTTTAAATTTTTTTCTCCTTTTTCCCTTTATTTAAACATACCTTCAAATGTATATGACTTTAAAAAAGCAAATAAAGAAATTCCTTTTGAAAACTCAAACTCCCGTGTTGTGACCCCGCCCCCTTCCCCGCTCTCTTTTATGATTTTGTTGCTGTTCCAAAATCGATATACCAGAAATTTGAAAATAAATATTTTTCACCATCATTTCAAGAAATTTATTATTATTTACAGCTCTGGCCAAACTATATAACAGAGAACCTTTACAAACATATTTTAAAAATAGTAGAATAATTTATCCATCAAGATCATATTTGCCATCCATCATCAGAGAATCAATATAGATCTTCTTACGCAATGAGAATATTTGCAATGATTCAGCATCCATGGAGGTCCCTAAAATTTGGAAAGAAATGCTACACAGAATCGTGAAACAATAATGTAACATTATTCACGTTCACAAATTTCCATTTTTAATATTGAAGTTAATTTTCATTATCCTTGTGTTCACGTGCTTTTTGTTTTTGTTTACTAGTTTTTCAATTTGAATTTTTGCGAAAATATTTTTATCATTTTATTTTCTTGAGAATGTTGCCGTTTGATGCAATGAAACATGTGGAAATGTAAATAAATAAAGGTATTTTGCCTTTTTTAAAATTTATGTTTATCACTTATAGCAATTACTGAGTATTTTGATAACTATTACCTTTTTCGTCATCAGCTACAGCAAACACGTGTCCGCGACACGTGTTTGCTGTAGCTGATGACGAGCTGTTATGTTTTTAGCTCGAAACGCGTCCTGTGTATTGTTTTATTTTATGGTGATTTTTTACAAAGTTTTTTTTATTTTAATCATTTGGAAAAATGGTTATTATTCTCGTCAGGATGGGAAATCAAAAGCATATCTGAAGGTTTTTATTGATTTAATCCGCATTTTATTCGTTTTCTGATTGGTCTATACAGTAATATGTATTTCCCTTTACTTTCAACAGAGATATGTTGCCACTATGACAAAAAAGTAATAAAAACCACAAAAAAAAAAAATTAATAACTCAGAAACAAATTGAGATACAGCTTTCAAACAAATTGCATTTAAAAATACATTTTTTTTCTCTATACGACGGTGTAAAAAGTAATATTGTGGGATGCTTAGAAGTTTAAGAATGAAATTTCATTTAAAATGAGTCGTCAGATTTCTTGGAAATCTGACGATGGAAAAGCCTTTTCCCGAACAGCCAATGAAATGCTTAGATAATACATAAGTTTCAGGTGGATAATACGTACGAGTGGCAGGCAATTTCCGTCGCTTGCAATTTTTACGTGTAATAACACTATTAATGTTTAATTCATGGCGTACGTAATGTATGATCAACTACGTGCTATTTTTTATGTCTTAAATTTTAGTCTTTGAAAAAATCATTTTCCAAATGGTCGTTGTAATTTGTTAAATTGCATTTTTTTTTTTCATCTTTTGTAGATTGTTGAATTTAGCTAGAATTTATAACCTGATTAAATAATCTCTAATAAATACGCATCAATGTATTAATAAATATATTGCTCAAATTATCTATATTTAACTGATAGTTTGAAATCCCAACAGTTTTGGCAATTATTTGCATTCAAACGCAAAGGTGTCAAAAGACACCTTTTGGTAGAAATAGGTATACACAAAACAGTGGTAGAAATAGTGTTAAAATCATTTTTCTTATGTAGCTGTTCTATGTAACTGTTGGTGCTGCATAATGAATTTCAAAATAGAGTCGAACCCTGCTAAAACAATGATAAAGGGATCGCAGAATTCATTCGTTATGAGAGTTCTCGCAATGACAAAGTTTAATATTTCGAACTAGGTAAATGAAAACGTAAGTAAAACATTTACAATTAAAATTCCCCAAATGATTTGTCTTATAGGATCAAATTATATATTTGAGACCCTTAACTATAATCCACGAAATTAATAATAAGACACAGTTATATTTACAATTTTATGATTCTGGATTTATGATACAAAAGACATTTACAGCAGAAATAGAAATAAAAATCATGCTTATCACTTATTTATTTATTAAGTAGGTTTTAGTTTTTTTATTTTACATAAAATTTTTATATTACTACATTCTTATCATATAATTTTCTTCTCATTAAATTTAAAGAACTCAGCAATGGAAAAACTTTACCACTTGCTTTTTGTTTTAACAACAAAATTCAAATCGATTAAGATATCAATTATTATGAATTTAAATCAATTAAATTAGTTAATGGTTTAAAGAAAATTAGTATTTTGGAGATATTTCCCTCACTTTCAATAAAATTTCAGAAGACACATGATTTAAATTTATGGAGGGGGGGGGGGGCAATGACTATATCCTGATTTTTTCACCACAATAAAATTTACCACAATGTATTTTTATTTTAGACTAAGCATTATCTTTTCTCGTTAAAATCAGATTCTCTTTACACCTGATACTCATTACTCAGTAAAAACGAGTTCTATTGTAGTATTGCATCGTGATTTTGAACAATATGTTACTGTTCCGAAATTAATATAAGTGCAGTACTACAAAAAAAAGTTATCCCTAAAACCAATTATATTGCAAATCATCTTACAAAAAATATATTAACACCAATCGATTAAGAATAATTCTCTTATTGGGCGTTATACATAACGAAATACGTACAACTTTAAAGTCACCACTTAATTTTGACAAAATATTTTAAATCTACTGTTAAAATTGAGCATAGACACCAAACTCCATATTATTTCAACTAAAAGTTGCGCAATAACAATTATTCAAAATTTTCTTATCTGAAGTTACGTTACTTTAACATATTTCCCTTAATATTTTCTAAAGTTATAATAATATTATACTGATGCTTTGTATAAACAGGTTACTTAAATATACAAAGATAAATATCTTACTTTTTAATTTTCATAATGTTATAGTATGAAATATTGCTTATGAAATTAAGGTTTGAAAAAACTTTGAATCATAATCTATATGTATACAATAAAAAAAAAAAAAAACAATACTGCATTCAATTCATTGATGCTTCTTATATAAGTATATAATTTTTTTTTCAAGTAGCTTTTTAGTTATGCCTGAAAAAATGAAAGTTTAACACTTTAAAGAGCAATAGTATATTATTTAAATTACATGATTTTAACTCCTAAATTCTAGATTTGCACTAGAACTTCAAATAAAGTTTTGTTTTTATAATGCATGTAAATAAAAGCATTTATTTTTCTCCAAATCAATTTGTTCGTAAATTCTGTTGTCATGGCAAGATGATTAACTTGCCGCTGAAAGAGTTAAGAAACGCTTTAAATAAGTGAAAATGTGACGTATTTGACTTAAACAAATTTCACATTTTGGAATTAATTATGAATCCCCATACCTTAATTTAATATTTAGCGGAGCCTGCAAAAATATATCAATAATTTCCTTTAAAAAATGTTAAACTTGAAGAAATTTTGACCAAAATGTCAATGGCCTGGTGTACTCACATTATATAACAGTTATTCTTTGATTAGGCAGTTATTATTTCTGTTTTGTTAGACACCATGATTATTCAGCTATAACTCAACTACTGGGTTTAAATTTGGAGATACACCTTAAAATCGGCTCAATTTAAAATAATTAATAATTTTGATACTAATCTGTGGAATGTCAACAAATTTTGTATTTATTCTAATTAAAATGTGCAGATTTTTATTTATTTTTATTTTATTTTATTTGTTTATTTATTTTTGAAAAATTTACAATGTTAATAATCTAAAATTTAAATGTGGTATTCGTTTTATTGTGAAGATATCCTCCTAAGCAAATATAAAAAAAAGTTATATTTTAAAAGACGTTGTTCCTAATTATTTGGTACCAGATTCATTTTTCCTACTACTACTTTTTACATATTTAGTTGGGCATGATCGTTTTACCCCCCCCCCCCCTCCAAAAAAAAAATAAAACAACAAAAAAAACAAAAAAAAAACTATATTATACATAAAAGTTGAATGTATTCATTTATTCGTTTATCACAAATCCCTCTAAAATGATTGTGGTAAAACCTTGATATCTCGCATGGAAGTTACTTTAAGTACAGTAGAACCTCGATTATCCGCAGTAATTGGGACCGACCCTCTTTCGGAAAATCGAAATTTTCGGATAATCGAGAAGGCTTCGATTTTAAGATTAAGGAGAAATATGTGCGCTATTTCTTATTATGGTAACAAGTGCTTAATAAAAATAAAGCAATAGCAAAATAGAAACAAGAATAAATTACCCGAATTTTAATTTTGAAATTAAGTACCTTTTACCTATTTCACAAGGGTTTGAAACAATGTTTTGTTTGTCGCAGTTTCGATGGGCTTTGCTGTCAAGCTCTATCGCGAAGCTTTTTAATATTGTCAGTTTACGAATATCACAGTCTTTCTGCTGCTCCATCCGTGCCAATTCAGAATTGCCAATTTCTTCGTTCCACTGCGTAGCTTACGGGTACTCAAGTTAAATTCAAAGGAATTCTAAGAAAAGGGATAAAAAACATTTAATATGCACTCATGGTTTGGAAAGGACCGCTTGCATACAAGGAATATGATAGTTTTTTTTTTTTTTTTTTTTTTTTTTTTTTTTTTAAGAAAGCAAAAAAAGCTTTCAAAATCGATTTTGTACACAAGAAATGTGATAGTTAAAAAAAGAAAAAGCTTTAAAATTGGATTTCGGTTAACCGAGAGTTTCGGTTAAAAAAGTTTCGGATAAAAGATGTTCTACTGTACTTATTTATTCATTAAGAATGATTGGGTTATTATTATTATTATTATTGTTGCTGAATTCAAAGGGTGAAATGTATGAAAAAACCTTCAATCATGTTTTATCAAGATTTTTCATAAAATGTTTTAAAAAGAAATTTGAAAATTAAGTAATATGGAGATCACTTATAACATGTAAATGATTCTTGGGAATATTTGTTTTAGTATTTTAGTTTTAGATAGGTGAAATGAGGAGGAGGTGTGCATGTGTGTGTGTGCCTCGGGGGGAAGGGGGGGGAGGTGCATTTTAAATCATGATTTTTGGAGCAAGGGGATTTTTAATTTGAAATAAAGATTACTTGCAGAATGCATAACCATACTGTGAAGAAGTAAGATAATCGAAAGAAAAACTTTAATGTAATTTTTTTTTTCCGTTTCTTACATTTAATTTTCGCGCATCTGAACGTTTCTATCTTAATATCGTTTATAGTTTATATAGTAATATTATAGTAGTACTACATATTATTTAGCTATAATCAAGAAGTTGTATCACTTGCCTAAAATCAAAAAGGCGAAAAAACAATAAATGAGTTCAGAACTAGAAAAATGTGTCCTTCCTCTTCAAAGTCACAGACAATACTACCAGTTTCTGTGACGATTTTTTCGCCCAGTTCCTGCGTGGCGAGAGCACTGCACACCAGAGAAACTCAAATGGTCATTTTTCCCTCGCTGTTCACTTTGCCCGTCCTTCCCCTATATGAAAAATAATCTTTCTTGTAAAGTTGTAATACATTTTTTGAATTATGTATTTTTTAGTAGCTAAAATTAAATTTTGAAGACATGACCGATTATCGTCCGCTATGAATCAGTACGTACGCGAGTCACAGTTTGGTAACGGCTGATCTAGGATGTTAAAAATGAAGTAAATAATAATATACACATAAGAAAATGTTGTTTTAGACACGCATATAATGGCAGTAATAACTTCAAGATTTTAATAATAATTTCAAGAGTACAACTCTAATAACAATCTCTTGATTATTCTCATTAGCCCGGTGGTAGGGGAGCAAAAAAAGGCCCAATTCGGAAACAATTAGGGGAAAGCTGGAAATTGTTTTAATCCTTTCAGTTTATGTCTAGAATGAATATGCTACGTTTTCTCCCTCGTACTAGGTGAGCGTTAGGAATTATACATAGATTTATAGTAAAAAAACACGTCTTTTTTTAAAATACCATAACACTATCTCGAAATCACTATCGTCAATACAAATGTTGTAGAGCTTAAAATTCTGAATAAAATGGATACCTACACTTAATACTTTTGTTGAATATTAAGGTCACAATTTTGCTTTAAAGTTTTAGCACCGTGGTCCCTAACTCAGAATTAATTAGAGGAAAGCTGGAAGTCGTTTTAATCCCTTCAGATTAAGTCTAAAATTATTATTCTGTGTTTTCCCTCTCGTATTAAGTGAGCGTTAGGAAATATATACACATTTACATTCGAAAAACATGTTTTTTTTTTAAAAATATTTTTAACAATATCTGAAATTTCGACTTTAATTTTGAACAAAAGTATTAATGTGAGTATTCATTTTATTCAGAATTTTAAGCTCTACAACATCTGTATTGACAAGGTTTTTGATAGAATTAGCTATTTTTGATATTGTTAAAAAAAATTAAGGAGAAACTTGTTTTTCGAATGTAAATATGTACATATTTCCTAACGCTCACTTAGTACGAGAGGGAAAACATAGAATATTCATTTTAGACCTAATCTGAAGGGATTAAAACGATTTCCAGTTTTCCCCTAATTAATTCTGAGTTCAAACCTCTGACCACGGGGATAAAACTTTGAAGTAGAATTCTGACCTTAATATTCAACAAAAGTATTAAGTGTAGGTACTCATTTTATTCAGAATTTTAAGCTGTACAACATTTGCATTTACAATGCTTTAGAGATAATGTTATAGTATTTTTTTAAAAAACGTGTTTTTGACTATAAATCTATGCATAATTCTTAACGCTCATTTAGTACGAAGGGGAAAACGTAGCATATTCATTCTAGACATAAACGGAAGGGATTAAAACGATTTCCAGTTTTCCGCTAATTAATTCTGAGTTCAAACCTCTGACCACGGGGATAAAACTTTGAAGTAGAATTCTGACCTTAATATTCAACAAAAGTACTAAGTGTAGGTACTCATTTTATTCAGAATTTTAAGCTGTACAACATTTGCATTTACAATGCTTTAGAGATGATGTTATAGTATTTTTTTAAAAAACGTGTTTTTGACTATAAATCTATGCATAATTCTTAACGCTCATTTAGTACGAAGGGGAAAACGTAGCATATTCATTCTAGACATAAACGGAAGGGATTAAAACGATTTCCAGTTTTCCCCTAATTAATTCTGAGTTCAAACCTCTGACCACGGGGATAAAACTTTGAAGTAGAATTCTGACCTTAATATTCAACAAAAGTATTAAGTGTAGGCACTCATTTTATTCAGAATTTTAAGCTGTACAACATTTGCATTGACAATGCTTTAGAGATAATGTTATAGTATTTTTTTTTTAAACGTGTTTTTTGACTATAAATCTATGCATAATTCTTAACGCTCATTTAGTACGAAGGGGAAAACGTAGCATATTCATTCTAAACATAAACGGAAGGGATTAAAACAATTTCCAGCTTTCCCCTAATTATTTCCGAATTCAACTCCCTAACCACTGGGCTATATTACTTAATCGCCAAAACATTAGTCTATATGCATATTGAAATTTTCTTATTAAAGTTAATGATTGATATTTTTTCACATATAATTGACACATAAAATTATTTTAAAAGTGCGGTTAGGGTACAACTTACTTTATTCCAAATACATGAAAAAAGAGCAATATAATTGGGTATTATTGTTAATGAGATACAGTAGGAGATACATTTTGTTTTAATGTAAAGTTTGGCAAATCATAAGTAGGAAATTTTAAATTGACAGTAAAGTACATTTTCCAGCTAGTGTTTTGTTAATATTGCAAAATTTATAGATTAAAAATATAAAAATACTAATGATTTATCACAATTTTTGTAGAATATGTTATAGATTAAAAATGTAGTTACAATGACAAAACTTAATTTTATAACTACTAAAGTTTACTGTCTAAATATTATAAAAATTCTTTTTAAGCGAATTTTCAACGTAGGCACGGGAGTTATACAATTCCGTTTGTATCTTATTTTTTCTCTTGAACAGATGGTCCAATTTTCTCACAGACACACACACACACATACATACATATATATATATATATATTATATATATATATATATATTATATATATATATATTTATTTTCAAAGATCTCGTTTTGCAGATGGTCCCGTTTCATTGTCATTAGGATATAAAAATGATACGTTTATACCATCATTTGTACTATCTGTTTTCAAGTCTTTTTTCAGTTCGGGTATTCCGCTGTTCCGCTAAAACAATTTTTAAAACGAGCTGGAGACATAAATAAAGGATAGATATCTCCGGGAATTGTTTTTTTTCAGGTATATATTTATTAATTAAACCATGTACTTTTCTAAAGTTCAGTTCCAAAAAATTAAAATTAAAATTGCACTTTTAATTAATCAAATAACAAAAGAAAACAATAACAGCAATAACTACTATTATATCTACTAAACAAAATATTTTTTTTAAAAAAAAAAGGACCGCGTAATACATAATTCGTGGAAACAAAGTCTAAACTAAACGATTGTAGCTTCTCAAAACCAAATAAAATATTTAAGAACTTTAAATAACTGTGTATCTTCAAAGAAAATCTTAGTGATGTCAAATAACACATAAAAAAGGCATTTATGTATACTCTTGTTATCCAACAATAACTAGTTTTACGGAGTACATACTTTGTTTCAAAGTCTATTTTTTATCACGTTTTTTCTCGATCAAGGAGTAAATTTAATTATATTATTTCCTTTATTTTATACTTTATAATCATAATAATTATAGCAAAGATAAAATGTTAAATATTAAGTTAATTATAAAGATCAGCAATTACAAAGATCATTGTAATTATTAGTGCTGAAAAATGTAATGAATTTTAATTGGTGGATTTGTCGATTTTAGAACTAAAATATGTAAATATTAATTATTTGATGCAGTTAAATATATGATTATGCAGAGGACTTGTAATGCATTTTTTGCTATTTAATTTTTTTGTAATAAAATGAAATATTTTTAAATAATGAAACGATGAATTATAAATGTATGAAAAATTATCATTATATATCAATCTACAAACTAGTTTTAATATGAATTTTAACTGATTCCTGTTAAGAATATGTTCTAGTTATATAGGATATAATATAACTGGTATGTAGAGCCTGAATAAAGTATGGACCGGCAAAGGGAGTAGAGGGGGTTGTACCAAATTTAGTAAGCATTTTTTTTTTAGTTCATATAGTTTAATTAATAATACGAAGGTGTTTCTAATTAAGACTTAAACACTTCGTAAAACGGTTACTTTTAAAAGCAACAGAAAATAATCATAAAATGGTTATTTCACCCAATATGGATTTAAAGTGCATTTATGTCGTTAAAATTGCTTATAATAAAGAGAAATATTCTTAAGTATATGAAAGGGTAAATTATAAAGTATGAAGAGTTATTTATTAATGTACAAAGTAATGTAAATATAAAATTTAGCAGATTCTTGTTAAACATATAAATTCAAGTCAAAGAAAAGAATATGCCAATATTTTAGAAGGATCTTCCGCGATTGATCGGCTATTCTCAGTACATTTTGACATTGGAAATTAGGATGTGAATTCCATTAAATCTCATTTCCAGTTCATTTATGCTTTCCCTTAACACTGACTAGAACGGTAGTAGACCCAATCACGGAAGATCCCCTCCTCTCGAAAAATTTGAAAGCTAAATTAAATAAGTTTAATACATCGCTTCGAGTTCATTATCGAGCGTATGAAATCCCACTCACCTAAATCTTATAGCTATATTATAAAGGATAAAAATGTCCATGCGTAACGTTGACGTCATTTTTACGGTGGCAACATCAAACTATTAAATTTAACTTTTACTGCAATATTTTTTAAACTTCTGAACTTCGCACGTTTTAAATTTTTACACCGCCGTATAGGAAAAAATGTACTTTCAAATGAAATTGTTTGAAAACTATATCGTAAGTTGTTTGAAAAATGAATCGCTATTTCCTAAATTTTTATTGTTTTTAAAATAGTTTTCAGACACGATTTTTTTAAAAAATCTATCAAGTGTCAGACGATTACGCAAGATAAATCCGTTTGTACTTAAACTGATATAAATAGCTCAGCATTTGTATCCAGCTAACATGACATAATGAAATTAGAACATTCACCAATCAATAAATAAAAAAATAAAATATAAATAAAATACAAATTTAAGACATGTGATCAAACTATACACTTAAACCACTAAAAGATCAGAATAAAAAAAGGCTGATTTAAAATAGTGATCTTTGGCGATTTCTTCTGCTATTATCTTCTGGCGCGAGGCCTACAAAAACTATCGCTTTTAATAAAGTTTGAAACTTTATTTAAACTAATTACTATTTTTTTTTTTTTTTAATATAAGTATGATTTTTTCTTTTGTTAGTGCGTAATCTAAAAAAAAAAAAAAAAAAAAAAAAAAAAAAAAAAAAAAAAAAAAAAAAACACTTAAATGTTAAAAATCTGATACAATTATCGATTAACTAAATGGTTTTTATATATTCTCTAACCCAGGAAGCCATGGTATATCCATTTGTTAAATTAAATAGAAAAAATCAGTGTTTTAAAATATGTTTTCGATTACATTTTATTTTGAGCGATTTCTCTAAAACATCGAGGCTTCATATACTCGTATTGCATAAATGATTATTTTTATAAGATATTGAATAGCATTTTATTTATATGAATTCAAAGAATGGTTCGCAAAAAACAAAATTGTGAGCATGAAAATAAAAGACTATTTAGTCATACATTTATTTTAAACTATATCTTTTACATTCGCCTTAAATTATCTCTCTTCATTCATATGCAATTAGAAAAAAACGGGATTAGTTTTAATTTAACCTCTTTTTTAAAATATCATTTTAAAGATGCATTATAGTGTTTGTTTAAAAATATATCACAGATTGTTAAAAAGAAATTAAAAGGTTTTTTTCTTAAACTTTATATAAGATAGTTTTCAGTTTGAATTTAATATTAAATGTTTCATTGTTATGATTTTAAAATATACTATTAATCAATACTTAATCATAAAAGACGAAAATTCATTCCCTCTAAATATTTTGCATTATTCAATCTCACTATTAGAGTTATTTGTTTTTAACAAATAAATACTATATTTGAAGAAAACAAATCCACAAGAACGTGTTATATGATTTGTTAATATAGAGAAAATGTTTTCACAAAACTATATCAAATTAGAATTTGTTAATTATATTTAATAAACATTTTCAGAAAGAAAATGTTTAACATATTTACTAAAGGCTAGGCTTTGGCTTTATTTTAAATGCATGGGAGATATATTTGGAAAAGAAAAACTAACTGCCAATTATATTTAATTTTTTAGTACTCCCACAGATAAAACAAGTGATTCAATTCTTCAGGAATATTAGATATATTTATCCTAAATGTTAATAAATTTCATTACAAAAAACATTTTTCAAAACTTTTTGTAAGTGGGTATATGTGAAATATGATAAAGGAAGAATAAAAATATGTAGAAGAAAGGTGCTGATAATATATAAAGCTGTCTTCATCTTCTTGGATTACGTGGTTTTATTATTATTATTATTGTTATTATTTTTCAATTCCGCTTCTATTATATAAGATTAATAGTTTAACTACATGCAATAAATTTAAATTCAACAATATTTTTTATATTTATATTTTATTTTGTGGCACTATCATAGTCATGCTAGTATTCGAAAAACATCTTACTTGCATAAAAAAGGGGGGAGGGGGGAGGGGATCAATTTTTACTTGGTGGAAAAACATTTTTTGTTCTTTATTCATTGTTAATCTCACAAGGCAAATTTAAATAATGTAATCTTTTTTATAAGTGGTCTTATAATATGGGCGTGCAGTTCGTACACTGTAAAAAAAATCCGACCAGTTTTCCTGTAGGAATCGGAAAAATAGTTGCCCTTATCGTACCGGAAAAATTTCCGACTCAGCTCGGAATAAAATTCGTAAAATACCGTTTTATTGACTATTTCCCTTTTTTTACGGATTTTATTCCGAGTTGAGCCAGAAAAATTTCCGGTACGATAAGGGCAAGTATTTTTCCGATTCCTACAGGAAAACTGGTCGGATTTTTTTTTACAGTGTATGATATGTCGATATAAATGATTATTACACATAAATGTTTTTATTATTACGTAATATAAATGTTATTAGCCCCGATATGCTATTTCTTTCTGGCAGCAGTTAAACTATTGTCTCTAAAAACAACGTTACGTTATATAAGCCAGCCGTAAAACAAAGCAGATGTTTCATTGTACAGAATAATCTCTAGTGCAATTTTTTAAACTTCTAAGCATCCCACATTGTCAATTTTTATATCGTCGTATTGGGGAAAAAAGTACTTTTAAATGCAATTTGTTAGAAAACTAATCTCCATTTATTTGAGATATTAATTTTTTTGTTTTGTTTTTAGCGCCATTTGTTTAATGTTGGCAACTGAAGTACTCCATGACTGCAGAAAGTAAAAGAAAAATAGTTTGAAAATAGTAATTGCATCTTTTTGTTACCATTTTCCCATAAAAATCGAAAAAAAAAATGTAATTAAAATACGTGCTATTTGAAAAAATATAAATGAATGATTTCTGATAAAACATGGAGCTATTATAAACTTTTTAAGTATCTATTTTAACCTTACAAACAAATGAAGGCATCTGAATAGATAGCCGAGTTTTTTTGTCGAGTTTTTTGAAGCACGACATAGCTTTTGCTAGATTTGTGTATTATTGAGCGATAGTGACGTCCTATGCATACTTTACTGCAGATGTTGTTTAAGAATGGATCGCAAATGTGGAATTCTTCAGCGGATGCGAATGGCGACATTCTATATAAAATAAAAGAGTGTAATTTTAAGTCTTAAAACTGAAATATGTTTTGTACTATCTATCTATATCTATCTATCTATATATATATAGAGAGAGAGAGATTTCACCTGTAGAGACACTAAATTCTGAAAAAAAAAAAAAAAAAAAAAAAAAAAAAAAAAAAAAAAAAACAGAATTCCTGTTTTCTAGTCATTATTATTACAGATTTATAACATATAGTTACTTAATTAATTTTTGTATGTTACATATTGAGACCTGTATATGAACATGTATGTATATAACACTCCAACAACATATATGGGGCACTCTCACAATCTTTTGACTTTCGGGAATAAAAATCTGGTGAAATTAAACTTGCTAAAGTAACATTTTAATCTGATAGACGAATGCCTTAATGATTCAAAATAAAGAAAAAATGGTCAGCAGGGAAAACTTTTTTATTTTACTGAGGTTTAAGTTAAACTTGCGAGTTTAATTTTCCTTACCATTTTACCATTATAACTTTTTATTTTCTTCTAAATTTTTACATATAATGAATTTGAATAGTCCCACAGGACATTCAAATAAGAAATAATAAAAATGTAGTACTTTTAATACAGAATTTTTGTATAATATTGTCTTAAAGGGGTGTTAAATAAGGTACGGTAAGGTAAAAAAAGGGACGGCATAGGAAAAAAGGGACGAAATGGGAAAAAAAAGGGACGGTAAGGATGGAACGGTAAGGAAAATTACCACCTATTTTTAGGCAAATCATGTTAAGACTAAGTGATAGCCACAATGTTCATTGATTTTAGAAACGGTTGTTAACAATTGGATTAAATGAATTTTTTTTTTTTTAATTTACCTCGAAAAGTTCAGGAATAAACCTTCGGGACGGCAAGACTACCAATAAAGCCACGATCTTGAAATTGACATTTAAATGCTGATTTAAATTCTGCAGTCAATTTCCTGTCAAAGAATTTTAAACATTCTTTCTCTAGCATACTTCTGCATGAGAAGAAACTTGAAAAAAATTCTGTGGCTGCATCTGAAGTGATTTTCTGTATACGTTTAGCAAGAGGGACGGTAAGGACGAAAAACCCAGGGATAGAGTTCAAAAAATAATATCAACCGTAAAAATGTGTGCAGGTTAATTTTTTGCTACATATTTATATAAAACAATTGCCCCAGTTTCGGAAAAAAATTACATCGAATTACTTTTATTGAAACAATTTTATACAGACAGCTCCAAACTTAAATATCAGCATCAGGGACACGGGACGGTATAGGAGTTTTCCTGGTATTTGGATCCCCAACATCGCCCATAACTTATTTATCTCCTTAATATTGTTATGCAATCATGCAATGGGATGTGCACGAGTATACGAAATAAAAAACACACTAAAAAGTGTATTAAAGTAAAAATTATTATTCAGGGACATGAAAGTCAAAAGATTGTGAGAATGCCCCATATCCAAACAGAACTCACCACGGTGAATCATGGAAGTATTAGGAAGTTGTTTGCCAGTTTTACGCTTTGCTGCAGCATTGTATGGGCCAGATATTGAAGTATCCTATATTGTCCGATCCTTCCATAATACCAGAACTTCCTCTAGACATCTAGAAGTTTTATAAAACATGGCATTTTGTTGCTGGTTTAGGAGATATTTGCTATGATACAAACTTGTATTATTCGTATCACTTGTAGCAAACGTGTATCATTAAAGTGCTTTTTATTTTACAATGATTTTTTATTTAGTATTGATTAGTAAAAAATCTAAAAAGCATATTATTTTTCTTTTCTTTTTTTTAATGTAAGAAAGGCGAGTTTTGTGATAAGCCGATGTCTTATTATAATAAATAACACACTATTAATATTAATCTTAATTTTCTCTTAATTTTTAAATATTTTCAATCACCTGAAAAATATAAAATTTATTGTTTTAATTACGAAAGATGGAAAAAATTTATTTCAATCCCAAAAGGGGCTCATTACTTTCCTCTTCCTTTCATCCTCCAACCCCCATTGCCTACGCCCATCTCATTTAGTTTCACAATTTTTAATATCAAACATATTCATAATATGTTTTATATTATCGATCGGCTATTTAAACACTTATGAAACCCAATTTAAATATAAAGATTTACCATCTTCCTGTTTTTTGCAAAGCTTGTAATACATTGGTACTGGTATTTATAATGAAGTTGCACTAGTAAACGTCTCTGAAAGTCACTATTTTGTAGAAAAAAGTTGTTGAGAGTTTAACTTTTACTCACGTAATTATGTCTGTGATCGGATTTAGGAAGGTTTGCTTTTTAGGGTTGCTAACATTTTATTTTTACATGTAAGACATCATTTCATACCAAATCAAAAATATTCTACACTTTTTAAATTTACATTTTTCTATTGCTATTTCTCATAGTTTTCTTGGTAGTTTCTATAACTTTCAAATTTCGTCACTCTCATATATGAGAGTGCATATAACATGGTGTGCATAAACATGCTATTAATATGTTTGATATTTAAGATAGTCAAATTAAATTAAATGCGTCCAGGAAATGGGTAAGTGTGGGAGGGGGCGTCATGACCTACTTTCTCGATTTTAATTAATTTTTTTCATGTTTGATGATTAAATGGTGATGGTCGTTTTACTTATAGGTTAGGCATTTGTTACACAACTCTACCTTTATCCATTTACAAGTTAATTGGGTGTATCCAGACTTCCATTTTCATCCTGTAAAATTTTTATTGGTAATAACTTCTTGAAGCTCAAGAAATACTTAAAATAAGAGATTAAATGCGAGAGAAGTAATTTTATAGCTCCCTTCATTAAAAGTTAATGCTCAGTCATAAGGAGAAATTTTTTTTTTACATTCTTTTTATTAAAATTATGAAAAAACTTTGTACTTAAAAATCTACATTTCAAAAAAATTCATGTGAATTTGTATGAATAAATATTAAATAAAATTACTTGAATTAAAAGAGAAGAAAGAAAGAAAGAAAGCGAGAGAGAGAGGTGTTTCATGTACATCACTCTTTTTCTAATCTGAATTTTATGAAAACACATACACACATACATACACACACACACACACACACACACACACACACACAAAAAAAAAGAAAAAAAAACACTGAAAAATCATGTTAAATATAAATTATTATTTCTTTAACAAAAATGTTTATTATTATTATTATTATTATTAGGCGTTTTGTAATTAAATGTTTTCTGTCAAATGCATTTATATTAACTGTCTTATTAAAAATTTCTTATTACTCAGCATGGAAATTTACATTTTTCCTGCAAAAAATCTTTGATTCAAGAAAAAATCTTCTCCCATGGCAGGATGCATAAAATACTATAAATGAATACTTTAATTGCTAAATATAAATAATAAAAATATAATTACTTATATTAAATATAAATACTAAATTAATAACTATATTAAATGTAATTATCAAATATAATTACTTATTTTCATTTAATAATATTCTAATTTATACTTCTATTATTTAGGATACTTTAGTATATTAAATATTTTAATTTCGGATTTAAAAAATACAATTTCGAGAAAAATTAATTAACGGTTGGCTTTCCGAAAATTCCAATTATTAAAAAAATAAAAATCAGCTTATACATTTTAAGAAAAGTTAATACTATCAAAAACCATATTATTTATTTATATATTCATTTATTTATTATAACACCCTTAACTACAATACAAGGGATCAGTTTAAAGATGAAAAGTATTTCAGATTCCCTATCTAATTTGAAGACGATTACACATAATACACTTGACGACCTACTATACTTGACGAAGCCTATAAAATGATGGCGCGCCCAGTTTCACTTTATAAATGAAAGGATTTAAATTTATTGCGTTCGACATTAGTAACTTTTTCAACCCTTTATATTCCGACGATGCTTTAAAGTAGCATTATATTTTGTTGTTAAGTTATAAGTTATAGATACTTTATCTTGTTCATATTGCACAAAATTCCTATTAATTCAAACTTAGTTAATTCATTTTAATTGGCAAAATCCTTCTGAAATTTATTAAATGATTGTGTAAATCTTCTAATGTAGTTTAAAAAAGTCGTAAAGAATGCTTTACAAGATGAAATTTTTATGAATTCATAATTTGGAACATAAAGGGTTAAGGGCGTTCTTTAAAAAATATTTTTACCCCTTTTAACAACGGAAATCTTTTTGACAGATTTAGAAACTCATTGTCTTTCCCAATTCCTTCAATGTCTCAATTATTCACATTTAGGTATTTAAGAATCTCCGTTTTTCTAAGAATTTGGTCTAGAATGATAGTTGATTGTCTCTGACCACGGTTCTAAGGTTCTCATATCCCAAAAAATCTGCTCAAAACTGTAACTTTGACGTCATTTCTTGATAGATTCATTGCTATTATAGAGAAATGAAAAACGCTGCTCTATTTCTTAGAACCTAAATAAAAACAAAATGCAAGTTTTATAAGATTTAACAATAAAATGATTTCGTGAATGTGATTTAAAAAAATAGTGAGTTTAGATTTTAGAATGACTTTAAAAGATTTCTAAACTTAAAATCGGTATTGTTATCACTGCTTTTGCCTTTATCTCTACTTTTACTTTGTCTGAATGTGAGGCGTTCAGATTCAAAGTAGATAAAGGCCACAAAACATTATCCGGAGATATTTGCAAGTTAATTGGATCCATTTTATTTCATTGAGAATCAGAAAAGACTTACACCATTTATTGATCACATTATCAATCAACACTGACAAAAATTGGCGTAACGTTACTCCATAAAATTGATGCACCATGCAGCAAAGCGATATCAGTAAGCGTCCTATCTTAAATGGGAGAGGTAACCGCAAGATTAAAGGCGAGGTCACATCAATCAAGGTCGCACGCCACGTAGCGGACGGGGTTAAACTACAGGAAGATGCCTAACTGTTTTCTTACTTCACACCACTAAAATTGTAAAGTTTTTTTCACCTTGATTAATAGCTGAAATGTCTATGACAAAGCGAAGAAAACTTCGTGGTGTCAAGTGCATCTGGACACCTCTCTCGCTACGCCATTATTTTGCAGTAAATGTGGTAAACAAATTTCAGTTCCATGAGTGACTAAAGATTTAGAAAATATGCGTAGATGGTAGATATCTTGTCATATACGACGTCACACTAAAAGCCCGCGTATGTGGATTATCACCCCGTCCACAAAATGGCGCAACTGTGTTAATTTACGTCCGATTCCAGTATTAAGTTTTTATGCTTACTTAGATCGCTTTGCCATGCAGCCACCAATTTTATGGTGTAATTTAACTTATATAAATAATGTAATATTACACCATACTAATGTGAAAATATCAAAATCCACATTATTATGGTGTAACGTAACACTAGTAATATCGTTTAAATTACTCCTTAAATTGAATGCAGCAAGGCTGCCACAAATTTTATGTAGTAACGTTACACTAATTTTTTCACACTGAAGGATTTGGTTTGTTACTTAGCTGAACATAATATTGTCTTTAGTGCAAGCATTTATATCAAGACCGTAACCAAATAGGGTCAAGGCGGGCTGAGCCTCTTCTGGGAATTTCTCGAGCCTACTCTTGTGTTCATAATATTTTAATAATATTATTATCTATATTATTATCTATATTACTATAAAAAATTAAATTTTGTAATTATAAATTTTATGACAGCGAGTTCTTGCCCACTAACTCCTGTCTACATTTATTTATCAATAAAACAGATGAAAAGAAAATGATATGTGAATTAACAATAGCATAGTGTTTCACCCCCCCCCTCCCCCCACTGATATCGCCAGCTAATTAGGTCCTGATTTATATCAATCGCGGTTTAACGAAGAAAAAAATGATCCATTTTGGTTCTGAATATTCTTATATCTCTTGTTAAGCGAGTGCACAGGGTGTTCCATAAAACAATTTACATTTCCAAAATTCATTAAAATAAATTAAAAAATTGTCTTATTGGAATGCATTTTGCAGACCAAGACTTGTAAAACTGTTGACATTTTTGTGGCAAAAGAAAAGAAAAATAGTTCAAACTTTCTCTGAACTATTTTTTCCATAAAAATTTCGACCATTTGAAGTATTATGGCGTAAACCGTGTTCCGATGCAACACTTTGTCAAATCGTTATGAGTGTTTATGGGACTCTTTGTTATAATTTCTTTTTTTCTTTTTGCCGCTACTCTTTGACAAGTCTTAAGGTACAACAGCACTCCGTTAAGACAATCTATTATTTTTTTATGATTTTTGTGAAATTTGAACTTACTTTTGGAACTGTTTAAACTATTTTTTCTTTTAGATTAATTTTAACACAATTATTCTAATTGGTAAATAAATCATATTAGATGTAAATTTCCAACTGGGCGAAAAATATCCGGACCAGGATTCGAAAGTTCCACCAGATTCGTCCGGGATAGCTCAGATGCTCGAGCACTGGCGGCTTCAGCCAGGAGGTCCCTGGTTCGAATCCTGGTCCGGACATTTTTCTCCCAGTTGGAAATTTACATCTAATACATTTTTCTTTTGCCTTAAAAAAACCGCTTTGAAAAATGTTATGGCGCAAACTGCACTCTGATGCGACAGTTTGTTAATTTTTGAAGATTTTCTTTTTAATGTGACAGGACTTATGGTACATTGTATATCAATCATCTTTTTTTTCAGCGGAGTCCGGCCATCTTCATCATCACCAGCACCCGTCCGGTGGCGTAGATAAACACCGCTCCGAAACAGGAGCGGAAAGTGGCGAGAATTCGGGCGGCGATGACGGGGATCCTAAAAAGAAGAAGCGTCAGCGGCGGCAGAGGACCCACTTCACATCACAACAGCTTCAGGAGCTGGAGGCGACCTTCTCCCGGAACAGGTATCCGGATATGTCGACGAGGGAAGAAATCGCCATGTGGACCAATCTCACAGAAGCAAGAGTCAGGGTGAGTCTTTTCACATACACCATGCTCCACTAAACAGCTGTTACCTACTCTGATACCTCAATAAAATTACGATATTTAAGTTAACTTATCTCCGATTTAGGCGGTGGAAAGCCCAGAATCAGAATTTTCAGCTCAAAATACAAATTTTTTTAAGTTAACTCATCTAAAAAAGGCAGAAGTGTGCGCGTGCGCTTAAGTTCATAAATTTGTAACTGTAACTTTTAACTGTTATTTAAAAAACAAAAATAACTTATTTAACAAATAAAAAAGATGTACGAATTTAAGAACAAAAAAAGAGAACCAAAATATATGATATAACAACAATAGAAAGCGTCTATCAGATCCAAAGAAACAGCGAATAACCAACGAATCTCGACAGCCAGAATGAATGGTAGCGGGCTATACCTAATAGCCATAGATTACTGAAATCACTGTGTGATTTCCAGTAACTCATTCATAATTTTAGTTGTTCGAGTTAACTTAAATAATCCAGTCTGAACGAGGTGTAATTGCCATATTAGACGGCAGTTATTCGCAAAATACTTCACATAAAACTCCACATGTAGCTGAAATTACATATGACATCCCCGATCAAATTATTGATGGCTTTTCGTGTTATCTTCTCATTTAAAACTAATAATTGTTAGTTTGTTGGACATTGAAATAAAATATGCTCATTATTGTTAAAGTTACAAGCAAAATTCAGTCTTTGACTTACACCGAAGAGCCATTACATTATGACCACTTGTTTAATACGACGTAGGACCACATTTCGCCCTCAAAACCGCCAATACCCGGCC
Source organism: Maratus speciosus (assembly GCA_963932465.1). NCBI lineage: Eukaryota > Metazoa > Arthropoda > Arachnida > Araneae > Salticidae > Maratus > Maratus speciosus. The sequence continues at coordinate 40,294,974 of OZ010792.1, forward strand.
TGGTATCAACTCGACAAAGTTCTTACAGGTAGTCTGTGTTATCTGGTACCAATCGCACACCAACTGCTCCTGAAATTCTCGCATATTGCGAGGTGGTAGCGTAGCAGCACGAATTGGAATTTCCAGGTGGAACCACAAATGTTCTTTTGGATTCATGTCAGGTGAATTTGGACTCCGGGACATAACTTGAAACTCACTAGAATGCTCCTCGAACTATTCTCTGACGATTCCCCCAGAATGACATGATGGTAAATGCAATAACCCTGTTTGTAAATGCAATAACCCACCGGAAACATTGTTGTCATTAATGGGTTCACTTGGTCTGAAACGATGTTCAGGTAGCGTACAGACGTCAGGGATTGTTCTATGAGGATTATAGGTCCTAATGCGTTCCATAAAAACATCGCCCATACGATAATATAGCCGCCGCAGTCTTGTCTCCAACCAACTGTGCATCCGGGAGCCAGGGTTACCGTTGGAAATCGGCGTAGTCGCACGCGCCCGTTGATGTGATGGACCAGAAAACATGATTCGTCGGGCCATGCAACTTTCTACCATTATTCTATGATCCAATTCCGATGTTTATGGGAATGCGCTGCTGGCGATGACGTGCTTTCAGCGCAGGAACGCGCTTAGGCCCCGGCTGCGTAGGCCTATACGCAACAGTACACGCGGCATAGTGTGTTGAGAAACACTGTCTGGGTCACCACTTTTGTAGCTGTTGGTGATTTCGGCTGTTGGAAATCTTCTGTCACGATGAATAATGCCTAACAATTTTCGCTCTCCTCTGGAATCAATGCGCCGCGGGCGACACACTGCTCGCTGAAGACTTGTCGTTTCAACATCCATACACCACTTTCGGTACGCGCTCAGAATGACTGTACGTGTACAGCCCACCAAATGCGCCGTTTCCGATATCGACGTTTCCAGTCGCCGAGCCATAACAAGAATTTGACCTTTATCAAAGTCTGATAAATCTGCTGCTTTTCCCATTAAGTCGGTAATCAAGCTATGTTTTTTAATACAATGACATGGGAGCTTTATATACCCCAATATTAACCGCGCACGCGCCGTGGTTTTGATTCTGGGCGAGCTCATTGTTATAGATGGAGGGTGGTCATAATGTAATGGCTCTTCGGTGTATATGAGTTGCACTGTACTTTTGAAGGAATAAATAATTTGCGACCCTAGTTTTCCATCCGACAGTTGTTTGATATAGCATAATAAATCCTTCAAGTTTGTCCCATTTCTTTTGAAACACCCTGTATTGTCTCAATCATAGTGTCAGATAGGTTTTTCCCGTCAATTTAATGTTCTACCAATTGCAGTATACACAGGGTGCAATATGTTATCTATCGCCTACCTTTAATTTCTCAGCCGTTGGTCATAGACATATAGTTCCAATTACAAAAACGTTTCAAATGAGGTAAATATTCATGTTGTGGCATTATTTAAAGTAAAAGATCAATTTTATAAAAATTACGAAATTTAACTTTTTATACGGTCCCCCAGTCCCTATAGTTATATTTAGTAAAAGTTTTTACATATCATAACAGATATAACACAAAAACTTTGACATCTGTACTACAAAAATTGACACAGTTATTAAATTTCAAAGTTTGAGATTTTTGCAAATGATTTTGTCTTTCATTGAGGGATCAGTTAAAAGATGAATTAAAGTAATTCGAGATTAAAATCAGGGTGCAATGCCCTTTTTACGTCGAAACAACTTTTAGGCGGTATCGCCAAATCGGGGAATCACAAAAAAAGGGTTATTTTATCTAAAAATTTGAGCTAACTTTTATGGTCGAACAACATTCAAATGTCATGGTAGGTAGAATCGACAACCGAAAAATAAAACATACTCACAAAGGACTAGATGGCAGCGGAATGCAAATGACCAGCCGAGCTATAACGAGCATGAAAATTTGGATTATATAAATCACAAAAGTACCGCAGCACGACACGTTGGGTATAAACACGAGCCATTTATCAGTGGACATGCTAGTCAGGGCTGAGATCGTGATGGCAAGCTTCGCGCCGAAATGATACTTATTTATGTTGAATGTCAAAGGAATGCCAGACAGGCTGCAAATGTTTATTCAGAGCGTTTACCCAAAGATCTACATCCAACGCATGTATAATTGATGCATTGCACCATTTTAGAGAGACCGGATCTCTTTCACCTCGACCCAGAACAAGTAGACGGGCAATGTGTAATGACGCCGGAGGAGATGTGAGCATACGCCCTTTTAATTCCACAACTGAGCAGGTCGGAAATAAGCGAGGCATGTAGTTAGCATGTCTGGCATTTGTTACATGCACATGATGCGCTTCCATACCATCCGACACTGGTGCAAGCATTGATGCTGAGTGACAATGCACGACGATTTCATTATTGTAATTTCATGCTCAACACCTTAGAGGAAAATCCTTCGTTCCTTTGTAACATTCTGTGGACAGATGAATCAATGTTTACACGGGGTGGCGTTGTGAACGTGCGCAATCTGTATTACTGGTCTCTGGAAAACCTCCACATCGCCTGCACAGTACGACACGTGTGGTGTGGTATATGGGGAACCCAGATTGTTTGACCCAATCTCTACAATGGGAACTTAACGGGCGATCGTTACCTGCAGTTGCTACAAAACACGGTATGTGACTGGTATGAGGAGCTGCCTCTCCGACATCAATGCCGGGTGTGTGGTTTCAACATGATGGTGTTGAAACTACATAAAACATCAAATCTCCGCATAAAACATCAAATGTCCGGGCGTATCTGGCCACCGAATTAGGTCAACAGATCGTTGGATATGGTGATCCGGTAGAGTGACCACCGCATTCGCTGGACTTGACTCCCATGGACTTCTACTTTTGGGGTTACATCAAGGCATAGCTCTATGTGACTGAGACCACTTCTCTGGTTTATCTGAAGCAGCGCATCATCTTTGATTGTCACACAGTTTGCACACCTGCTATGCTCTAAGTGTCTAGGACTCAGTACTGTCACGCATTCAGTTGTGCATTGCCACCAATAGAGAACACTGCGCAATATCTCTAGTAGATTCCGGCGTTTGATGTATTAATTTTTTATAGTAGACCGTTTTCTGATATTATAACAAATTGATATATATTTTTCTGTTTAATATTAATGTTTAATATTAATGTTAGTTTAATATTCTTTGCTTTGTATACGACCCTTAAAAGTTAGCTCAAATTTTTAGATGAAATAACCCTCTTTGGTGATTAGCCGATTTGGCGATACCTGCTAAAGATTGTTTCGCCGTAAAATAACCATTGCACTCTGATTTTAATCTCGAATTACTTTAATTCACCTTTTAACTGATCCTTCAATAATAGACAAAATCATGTGCAAAAATCTCAAACTTTGAAATTTAATAAATGTGTCAATTTTTGTAGTACAGATGTCAAACTTTTTGTGTTATATCTGTTATGTTATGTGTAAACTTTTACTAAATATAACTATAGGGACTAGGGGACCATATAAAAAGTTAGATTTCTTAATTTTCATAAAGTTGAGTTTTTACTTTAAAACAATGCCACAATATGAATATTTACCTCATTTGAAACGGTTTTGTAATTGGAACTATAGGTTTACGACCAATTGTTGAGAAATTAAAGGTCGGCGATAGATAACATATTGCACCCTGTATATATGTTAACGCTTTCATATAAAAAAGAATATCTAAGCATAATTAAAATTTTAACGCAAGAAAAATTCATAGAAGTTAATAATTCTTTTAAGATGATAAATATTTACCAAGCTGAAAGATGAAAACGTTCTGAAAGAAAATAAATTGCCCAGCCATAGAAAATTTTAAATCTCCACGGCCAAAACGAATGAACAATATTTTCCTCTTCGCATTTCTTGAATAAATTAACTTCAACTTCAACTCAGAATGACTGCAATCGCTTTCACTGCCATTGTTACGAAGCCTGGCAGCATCGGCACTTTCAATATCACGCAAAACAAATCCTCCTTCTTCACTTCCTTTTTCTGAAAAACCATTGTGTGCTCCTTTCTGAAAAGCCCATTCTTTGCCCACCAAGAAAGGTTTATTACCCTCGCATCTACGTCTATACCCTCATTCTATTTGCTGCGGCAATCAATGATCTAGTAAACAAGAAGACGGCTTCAAATGAGGGTGGAGGGTGGCGGAGAAGCAAAGTGGATGGAGAGCTGAATCAATGCTCAGGTGATGGGAAAAACTGCGTAATGGAGATTTCTCAAGAGCGCCACAGAGTGGTGGACATTTTTCATGGAGGAGCAAGGCCCACGGCTGGAAAATAACTTCGCAGACCACAATCCATCGATGATAGATGGAACTCAGTCACGCGAGAATAGAGTGTCTTAATATCCAACCAACCCCCTCTTTCTCTTATTATTTTTTTCTGAAGATTCCTCATTCCCTCAATTACTCCCCACTTCCTTGCCAATCAGGGTGGAGGAAAAGAAGGAAGCTTCCTCTGATTCCTGATTTGTGCGCTTCTACCTCTCAATCAGTGCCATAACAGTAAACGTGGTGTAGTCGGGGTTCTTCCATTCAGCCCAGAGATTGTATGTGTTGGATGCTGATGAAAATGGATGACTTGCGAAACGATTGCTAAAATGAAGGATGGAATAGATATCGAACGATGTATTGGTGGACATGAAATTCGTGTCATCTATGTTATTTGAGAATTTATCGGGCAATAAATTCTAGTTAGGGGAAGCTGCCATCACTGGCAAAAGTTCTGGAGCATTCATTTAATTTTTTCCCAAAAGAATAACCTTATCTTTCTGAAATTTCTTTTAAAAAAATCTAGATGACGGGTGCCAATTTTTCATAGTGTTCTTACTTGAATAGTTCTCTAGACAGGAATGAATTTTTTTTACGAAAAATAAGTTTTGTATGCTCATTTTGATTTATAAAATAGATAGATCTGTAATTTATTAGTACTTTAAAAATAAAATACATACCAAATCACGAATCGACAGTGAAAAAAAAAGCATGAAACTTTCAATTGTATACTAATGTAAAGTTTTAATTAATTGTTTTTTTTTAGCTAGAAAATCTCGTATAGGTTCTTGAAGTAAATCAAAAAACAGTTCTCAGATTAAACTAAACTTTAAATTTAATCAGAGAATTTTAAGTATTTCGGAAGCCCCCCCCCCCCCCCCCCCCCAACCTGCTTATACCCATAGCTTAATTTACAACGTATCAAAAAAATATCTATTATTTTTTTTATGAGGTCACATTCTATATCTGAACCGGTACAAACGAAATTAAAAATGTAAAAAATACACTCCGTTACATATTGACTTAGGATATACCAGAAGAAAAAAAAATTGAAATGCAAACGAGAAATTTCAAAAGAACCTGACCATTGGTCAACATTAGATGGCGAGTGTCTTCAAAACTCACCAGCTAAGGCTACACTTATACGAGCGTTATTTTCAAATTTCTCGTAAATTTCAAATTAAACTTTATTAAACCTTTATTATTATCCCTTACACTGGTATACATTTCTACTAGTATGCAAGTTAAAATTTTATTGATATTTTTTCTTTTCTCCCATCGATATATTGCTTGGTATTTACTCCACTTTTAAAAGTGCAAAATATTTTACAGAAACTATCAATAAACAAAATAAGCATTAAAAATTGTTCAATAAGAATTCAAATGACGTTCAGTTTTTCAAAGCAGAAATATAAATCCTTTATATAATTTTCAGCAAACAATGCTGAAAAATATTTTGAAATTCCTGGTGTATTGACTTTCGAGCACCAGTATAATTAGAAAGGAAAAACAACTTTTACAGGCTACTTTCCTTCTTATAAAAAGCCAAAAGTTTGGACTAGTATTTAAAGTTCTGCTTCATTGGAGAAGTAATGTTACGATGCTTTAGTATTAATTTAATGAAATTGATAAATATTAACTTTAATGCGACTGCTACATTTGTTTTTAGGTTTGCTTGCTTTAGTGAAACTTATTTAAAGAATAGAAAATTTATCGTATTATGTAGGAAATGTAAGTCATTCAGCAATTCTGATTTTCATTCAAGAGCTTGCACTAGTCGCGTGAAAACACCCGCAAGCTAACGTTAAACCTATAGGAGCGTTCTTTTCAAATATCTAGCTTGAGTTTTAATACTTTTAATTTTTATCATTATAATTTTATTTCCATGAAAAAATAATCATTTAAATATATTAAAATTCAAGCTGGATATTTGAAAAGAACGCTCCTAAAGGTTTAATGTTAGCTTGCGGGTATTTTCACGCGACTAGTGCAAGCTCTTAAATGGAAATCAGAATTCTGAATGACTTAAATTTCCTACATAATACGATAAATTTTCTATTTTTAAATAAGTTTCACAAAGGCAAGCAAACCTAAAAATAATTGTAGCGATCGCATTAAAGCCAATATTTATCAGTTTCATTAAATTAATACTTAAGCATCGTAACATTACTTCTCCAAGGAAGCAGTACTTTTAACACTAATCCAAACTTTCGGCCTTTTATAAGAAGGAAAATAGCCTGTAAAAGTTGTTTTTCCTTCCCAATTATACTGCTGCTTGAAAGTCAATATACCAGGAATTTCAAAATATTTTTCACCATTGTTTGCTGAAAGCTATATAAGGGATTTATATTTCTGCTTTAAAAAACTGAACGTCATTTGAATGCCTATTTTGTTTATTGATAGTTCTGTAAAATATTTGTACTTTTAAAAGTGGAATAAATACCAAACAATAGTACAATGTATAGATGGGCTAAAAGAAAATAATAATAATGCAATTTTAAATTGCTTGCTTGTAAAAAGTTTTACTTAGTTACTGAATTTTTCGCAAACAAGAATCCTCGAGATAAATAAATAAATATCATATGAAACTAAATTTTAAGTTGTGTGAAATAATTTTATTTTAAATATTTTAGAGGTCTCCTTGTCACATTGTCATAAATTTCGAGTATTAATTACAGTAACATGAATATTATATATATATTATAATAATAATCTGTCAAGTGCGAGTATTACTCGCACACAGAGAGTCCCGTACAATAAATATGTTAATTAGTAACTGTAATATTAGAAAAAATCGTTGCTAAAACAATAATAACCTTTAAAGACATATGTAGCGTATTGCTAGTGCTACTCGATGCAAACTAATCGCGGATACCAAAGTAATTACGTGATTAATTCTAATTAAATTAGCCTGCTTTTAAAAATTTTACGTTTATTGCTTTATTACTACTATTGGGCATTACATTACACAAATATATTATCAAAAGTTGTTATCTAAGCTTTAAAAGCCGATGGCGTGTAGCAGGGTTGGCGAACGTTTTGTTGCCGCGTGCCAAATTTGGTCAAAAAATATTTTACGCGACCATGACGTGCCAACTAAAAAACAAATTTGAAGATGAAAAAATAATGGATTAAAATTATTTAAAATTTTCTATTAGCATTTAAAAAATATTAGATCCATACATGTAGGTGATACACTATAGTAATTATAGAAACAAATATAATTAGAAATTAATTAAAAAAATAATGCGATGTAATTTGATTTCTGTTGTTGCATCTTAATATCAGGTTAATTTTAAAGCAGAATTATCCGTATTTATCTGACAAATGCTTTCAGTTTGAGTTTTGATGTTATTCATTTGTGAAAACAGCGACTCGGAAGCATAGATAGAAAAAAAAAACAATTAAAATGTCAAACGTCAGTTTCTCTGAATAGCTCTGAAATAAATTCAAACTTTCCATAACTTTACCTGCGGAATTCAGTAATGTCTAATAATAACCAGTTCTTGCCGATAGTTTTCAAATATCGTCTTTGTTTGAAAAAATTTTGAGACCATAATTTATATTGGAAAATAAGATACAGCAATTAAAATTTTTCCAATTCCATTTAATCGAATTTAGAAAAAATCAGTTGCGATTTTGTGAAATGTCACTTTATAATTTCATAATTGTGAATTTCATTAAATTATTTTTTAAGCATGATAAAGATACAGCCTCTGAAGAACTATTAATACAAACCCATGCTTGGCTATTCTTAGGGGTTCAAACTGCCTGTAAAAGTTGCTTTACCTTTGTAAGTCTATTGGAGCTCGTTAGCCAACATACAAGAGAAGTCTAATTATTTCCCGCCGCTGAACATTCCTAAACGATTTATATTTTTGATTTTTAAAATTGAACGTAAACTTAAAAAAAATACTTATTTGTTTGATAGCTCTGTATACAGAGCTAATGATTTATAAACCATTTGAACTTAAATTAAAATGGAATAAATATAAAAAAATGTATGGATGAACAAAAAAGAAAAAAAAATTAAATCGCACACTTGGGAATTTTTTTACTTATTTTCTGCAGTTTTACCAAGCAAGCATTTTTTAGATAAATAAATAAATAGTTATCGGATTAAACTAAATTTTAACTTCAATAAAATATTTTTTTAAGAACTTAAATTCATGTGTAAACTTATTATTTTACACTCTAGAACAATTTTTTATACTAATTACTATAACATAACAAGGAAAAAAAAAGATAACTATGAAAGAAAAGATAAAATGTAAAAGAAAAATAATAATGTACAATGCATGAAACAGCAACTGCTCAAATTAAAATAAGAATTAGTGAATAATTTAACTTTCTTAAATGAGATTTTTTTTTTTAATTTCTTAAAAAGGCTGCTTAAAAAAAGTAGGAAAATAAACTTAAACATCGTATTAAATCTAATACAAATGAATTTAATTAAAACAAAATTATTTAAATAATATGATCAATTAACTCATATTCAAATGTAAAAAGAATGATGATTAACTTTTTAAAAAATCTTAAAGAAGTTTTTATTTTTAAAGATTTGGTTTGAGATACTTTTAGGCGACATCAACTAATACACATTATTTACTTATTTGCGTTATATTATTTTTTTTCATTATATTTTTTTCATTTATAAAGACTTCTATAAAAAGTTTATTCTAATTAGATAAAATAATTAACATATTTATGAATATTTCAATTGTGTTCTTTACGATTAAAATGACAGCTGTAGCTTAAACATGAGACACCGAATCTTTAAATAGTTATCTACACATATGTTTGCGTATATTACTTTACGTGTTGCAAAAATATCTCATGATTATTAAATTATACAAATTTAGATTTATCTATATCCAAATATTTAGATATATCCAAAATAAGTGGCACATTTTGATTGAAAAAGGTTCGTTTAGTGTAAATATATAAACTTTTGTTTACATTTGTGTAATTGTTCTTCAATTTCTTATAGTTTTCGTATAATCGTAAAATATGCGATAAATATTTATAAAATGATTGTATTCAGAACCAATATCAATTTAAAGAAGGGAGAATTCTAGGAGCAACAAAAGTTTCCAATTTTGCTATCTGGACAACATCCCAGCTAACACAATATTCACTCAGACGATTCATTAAATGTTTAAAATTAACTAAAACTGTAATTATTATTATTATTTAATTACATTACTTCATAACAGCCTCATAATTCTTCGAATTCAGTAAGACATTTTATTAAGCATCTAAAATAAGCTACATCCTTTATTTCTTTAGGACTAAACTAGTTACTCAGAAAAGATTAAATAATTTTTACATACCTATTACAGCGTTTTAGATTTCCTGTTATAGTTAACTTAAAATGGGATTAACCGGAATTCTGGATTGCATACCCATAACGTATTAAAATAATGCAGTTTATGCTATCAAACTAAATACTTTTTTAAAATTTATTTTAGAATTTCAAAAATAGTTTCGAAACTTTTCTTTCACCTATATACAGAAATTGCGTGATTTGTTTTTCTAGTAAAAATTTCAAAATTGATTTTTCTTTTTTTCCAAAGCCTTTAATTTGCGATTTGTAGAGTTATTTATATAATAAGTCATTCTTAAAACATCTTTAGCTCTATGACTATCTTGATAAAAAGTAGTTTTAAAATAAAAGCAAGAAAACAAGAAAAAACCCTTCAATATTAGGTGTTCATAAACAAGGTATATCAACTTCATTTTTTAAGTTCAACCTAGTTGGGAGTAAATTATTGCTAAATAGAGAATAATTTGTACTGTACCATAACAAACAAACTCCTGTAGTCTGAAAACGGAAGCAAGAAATTCTTATTATTCTTATGAGCTTCTATGAGGGTCCATTAACTCCAAATTTCTTCGGATTATGTTTTAAGGAGTTTATCCGCTTTGATTCTGAACGTCTCAAATGCCTTCCTAAAACCTGAAAATCTTTTATTCTATTTACTGCTAAAAGGGTTTAGCCGGAGAAACGTAGCGAAATGGCCCCATGGCCGATGTTTTAAATAACATATTGGTAATAAGGCTTACCATGATAATACAGTATAGAGTGTTTTTAGTCCCTGACCTTGAATTGTCTTTGAGATAATCGGGAAATTATGCGCTGGCGCTACTATTTTTCAAATACATTTATCTCAAAAGTATAAAAGTTAAAAAAAGGAAGCCAGCACCAATTATTGAAGAATATATTAGTTCATATTATATAATTTTTTCATATTTTTACACAATTTTTAACGTATAAGAATAAACAACATGTTTTGAGTAATTATGCATTTAGGATTTACTCACGGTTTAAACTGAGAATTCAAAGTTTGATTAAAATTAGTGTTGTCGCTTGTTGTTTGTGCATAATTAAACACACTCAAACAGTAAAAGATAGGCGCATTCTAATAAGTTGTTAGCATTATTTTTGTCATAACTCAAAAAGCGCATTTTCGATTTTAGCAAAATTTTTTTGGGGGTTAAAGTAAATAGTGCATTGAGCATTATTGTGTAATTCTTTGGTTGGTGTAAATATAATATTAGGGTAATTCCGGGATTTATGCCGCACATTTTTTTGAATGTGTGTATAAAGTCCCATGGTGGACATAAAAAAAAAAAAAAAAAAATCATGCTTTGCTATTTAATGTTAAATATACAACGCGTGTATTGCGACAAAAAAATTCAAAACAAATTATTAATATTTTTTAACAATTTTTTTCTAAAACATTACACTGCGGCGCGTCACCCGTACATTCAGGCTGAGACGCCGCACTTGTGCGGTAGTTATGCCGCGCTTATAATAAGAACAGAATGAAGTTATAAACAAAAATATTTAAAAAAAAACATTCATATCTTGACTATAATCATGGATGTAATGACAAAAGGAAACTAAATGAGTATAATGAAACGTATTAGTAAATTCACATTACTAATTGTTGCCTACTTTCACTATTAAAATTATCGACTTATTTTTCTACATTAAATTTTCATTGTTATTTCAGCAACAACGTAACATAAATGTATTAGAAAGGGAAAAGAAAAAAAAAGTAAAATTGTGTTTACATAATGTATTTGTTAAACCTTTCGGGACCGGTGGCTTTTACACAAATTTTATTCGGTTGGTACCACTTTTTTAAAAGAAGTTACCTTTACTTAAATAATCGTGAAAATACTCGAATTAAACAAAGCAAATATTACTTTTCTTTTTTACTGGTGCCAGAAACAAATTTTATAAGCCCTTTATCAAGGTGCTTATATGCACCTATGGTCCCGAAGGGTTAAGAGATCGACTTCAATGTACAGAAAAAGTGTCGAAAAAGTACAGTCTTTATGTAACTACATTTAAACACATGATGCAACGGAGGCAATTACACTTCCTCTTTTTTGGAGTTGTTTGCAAAGAACGCCGGCGTTACGCATAATCCAATTTTTCATTATTATTTTCTTGACTTGCATCTTTCTTGCCCTTCTTCCTTTTTATTTTCCCCTTTGGTTTTAGTAAACTTGATAACATGCCTAACATGGTTAGTCTGTGCAAAAGAAAAGGAAAAGTTAATAACACTTAATCATCCCGTACAAAAGAAACTGCGGCATGTGTACCGGAATAGCAGTGCAGCATGTATCCCATTTTGCATGGTGCGACGTCGGCCATCACAGGTACTTGCCATCGCTAAGAGGAATGGCGTAAACATACACACAGCACTCTATACAAACGCTACACTTAGTTTTGACTTCGAAATCATGCATGCATTTAGTAATTAGTGTATAAAAAGTATTTAAACATGACGTGTTTAAAAGTTTGGACAGTGAAATCATGCATTTACGTCAAATTAAGGATTGTACTTCTACAAGTAAACATCGAAATGGGATTCACGCTATACACTGGTTAAAATAATCTCATTGCGCACCTATATTGTGAGGTTGACGATCATCTATCGATAATTACAAGAAATACAAGGGGTGCGGCATCTATCCCGTATGCAGCAACTCTCCCAGAGTTACCCTACTATATTAATATATTTTTTAATATTTTCTTTTATTTTTCTATGTTACAAATTGTATAAAAATCTGAAAAACATCTCCCGTGGGGACATTTTGCTATGCTTATCCGGCTAGACCCTTTAACTCATTGAAGTTTCTATTAAAATCAGAAATTAATTTAGTTACTAATCAAATTAATGCTCAACGTTCAACAACAATGCCCGCCCTATAAAGTACTCCTATCATCAATCCAAGCTATTCACACCTTGTGAAATTGTCTGTAAAAGTTGTTTTTGCTTCATAAATTTATTGATGTGCAAAAAGCAAAATACAAGAAATTTTAATGAAATTTTTCTACCAATTTCTAAAGATTATATATAATAGAATTGTATTTCGGCTTTCAAAACCTGAACATATGAAAATCAATAGTATCAAATGAAATTTTAGGGTTAGGATGTGGAAAGAGGAGGTTATTTTAGCAAATTCTTAAGGGTGAAGAATTTTTTTTTATAAGAAAACAAGTTATTGTAGCAAATTCTTTTCAATCCAAATATTTAAAAAGGGATCATGATAACATAAAATTAAGCAAAAATTTTATTAGCTATCAAATCTTTCATTTTTCCTGTTTGACTGAATATTTAATTTAAAAACCAGCAAATATCTTACATATTAGGTAGATTTTGTAAGAAATACTACCTATTGCAGTCGTTACCATGGTGCGACTTTTGAAAAATTCCTTCATAACTTTTCATTATATAACCCCAGGAACCCAAAACCACCCTCACCTAAAAGGTTTATATATATATATATGTAATGTATGTATTTACTAAATTTTGTCCGCACGATAAAAGTCGCAATTATGCACGGATCGTCTTCAAACTCGCCAGCATCTCTTAGATAGCTAATATCTCGGCGGGGATTGAAAATGGTCAAAATCGGCCCAAGGGAATGAAAATGGGGAGGATTAAAAATTTTGAATACCGTCTTAACATGATTCTGATAAAAACCAGCTCTTTCACAACAATGACAGGAAAAAATAAATATTTTTCGTTATAGCAGTTGCCAACAATTAAAACTAGTATGCTGTGGCCATCACAAAACTTTCTTCTATATAAATCATGTGAATTAAATCCTTTAAATAGTACAAGAAATTACATCAATTTAGCACGAATTCATATCAAAGTATATCTGAATTTGAAGTTTTATGAAAATTCGCGCATTAGTTATTGAGATAGAGCTATAGGGGGAAATTCTGAAAAATGCAGCATAGCAGCGCCACATGTGAAGCGATTTATATCAAAATAAAAAAAGCACTAATTCATATCAAGGCATACCGGAATCTGAAGTTTGTTGAAAATCCAAGCATTAGTTCTTGAGATAGAGCTATTGCGAATATCACAAAAAATACAGCATAACAGCGCCACCTGTTGAGTGATTTACACCATAAGGTGCAAAACGTCAATAGATGTCAAGGACTAACTGAATCTAAAGTTTGATGAAAATCCGTGCATTAGTTCTGGAGATTGAGCTATTGTGGATATAGTGAAAAATCCTGCATAGCAGCGCCACCTGTCGAGCGATTTACACCAAAACATAAACAGCACTAACTCATATCCAGGTATACCTGAATCTGAAGTTTGATGAAAATTAGTGCATTATTTCTTGAGATAGAGCTATCACGAAAATCGTGTAAATGCTGCAAAATGTAGCATAGCAGCGCCATCTGTTGGGCGATTTACACCAAAACGTTACCAGCACCAATTCATATCAAGGAATAACTGAATGCGAAGTTTGATGATAATCTGTGCATTAGTTCTTGAGATAGAGCTATTGCAGAAATCGCGAAAAGGCAGCATAGCAGCGCCACCTGTTGGGCGATTTACACCAAAAACTAATCAGCATCAATTTATATTAGAGACTACTTGAATATAAATTTTTATTAAATTCCGTGCATTAGTTCTTGAGATAGAGTGCCCACAAAATTTGTGTCACATACAGACAGACAGACAAACAGATTCACAGACTCACAGACAGACATTTTTTAAAAACATGTTTTTCGGAATCTCTGACCTCTAAAACGTGTAAATCCGTCGAAAACCGGAAGTCGAAATTTTTTACGAATCCAATAATTTCTTCTTGTAAAGATAGAAGAAAGTAAAAAAGCAATAAAATTCTCACCACAACAATTGCTTTTCTATTGCAAGATTTTCACGTGAAAATTAAATCAAATAAACAGTTTGACGAATTGAAAACAAATTGAATATTACGTCATAAGTTTTCTAGAGCAAGATTTCCGCATGAAAACTCAAAATGAAATAAATAGTTTGACGAATTAGAAAAAAAATCAAAATTGCGTCATATTAGAAATATAATGGACCTCAGCAGATGAATATGTAACGTCATGTGAGTTTGAAGAAACGTATTACAACATGATAAAAAAACCCGACTGTGGAAATATTAATATATTTTAACACTTTGAGGTTTTCTAAATTTTCTTTAGCCATTTTTAAACCTATTCCATATGCATGCGTGTGTGTATTCGTGTATATTAGATTTTTTGCAAAATGTTTAGCTCCCTAGAGCTCATTCTTAGTGAAGGAACTGGGTTTATCTCTAATCTTGATTTAAGTTTTGTCGGTGAATTTAGTACTTAACTTCGAAATCTACCTCTGCCTGTAGGCCCGAGCCTACAGGGATTTTTTATTAATACATCTATTTACATGTCAGGCTATTTAAATTTGGTATTATTAAATTAATAACCCCCTCAAAAAATAATTAGGAAGAAAAAAACTTTTAGATTCATTAAACTAAAAGGAATTAAGAATTAATTCTAATTTATGAGATTCAATAAATTAAAAATGAAGCTTATTATATGAATGTTTATGATTTTGCATTATAGACACAAAGTTTTTATATAAGAAACACGACAAATATTTATATATTTATGTATATTAGATTGTAATTTCCGGGATAAATATGAATGATTTCAGTCTTGTATAAAAAAAAAGTTAATCAAAAGTGAATCATTACTAAATAATATAGCAATGACTTTCTCAAAAAACAAAGGGATGCCTATAGTTAACATTATGAACAGAAAAATAAGAAATTTTAAATTTTGAAATGTTGTGTGGATGGTTAGAAAACTTTTATACAGAAAATATATGCATATTTATAATTAATTTGGAAAATAAACATTTCCCAAATACCTTTCAAAATATTCTTTTGTGAATGCATGGGAGATTAAAACGCACATAAGAAAAGCTTAATTTTTAAACATGCGAGATTTTTTTTCTCCATAATTTAAAACGTTGTTAGTGAAATTAATTTAACTTAAAAAATCAATCAAATCAAATAAATAAATTGAAGAAACTTTAATTTATAGAAACTGGAAATATTTACTGTTGTTGCATTATGGTATATCATTATTAATTAAATTATTTAATATATTATTATAGTCTAACGTCGATTTGTTTTACTTAATAGCGGAAATAAAACTCCTTAAGAAAAAATATTCAGATATTTTAAAAATCTAGAACTCAGTTTATTAAAAATGAACCAAATACTTAATATAGAGATATTAATATTTAACAACAAATTATTGTTATTATTATACGCTTTATGCTGGTAGAAAAATAATTAATGTTTAAAAGTCTATTTTCCACTTAATAATAAAAAAATATCTTAACTTAAAATTATCTTTTGGTTCAACCACTTATTTAGAATGTTTCAAAACTAACGCTTGTTCTTTTGACAAAACACACAAAAGACTTTGTACTCGATTTAAAATTTATCACACTTTTTATTTTTACTTACAATAATGATCCTCATAAAATTTAAATCGGTGAACGCTACCTCATTTTTACTTATTTTTGTCTCCATTAACCGTCGTGAAAGAACCTACTTTTAGTAAACAAAACAAGAACTAATCTCATTCAATTAGTACCGAAATTTTCCTCTGCATGCCTAAATCAATGCAAAAAGATCCTGATCCCTTTACGAAAGCCACAACATCATGCACGCTCTTCCTTCATAAAGAAAACAAGCAATTAAGGAACAACATTCTTTCTAACGAAAACTGTTTATGTGCATATTCTTCGAACATTTAGTGCTGTTAAAACCGAAGGCCGTTAAAGTAATTCCCATCTAATCCACTGAAGAAACATTTCTGCGTTCATTTAAATTACGCCACTTCTTACGCAAAATGTTCCAAGCACAGCGTCGCCATTTTTTCGCGACATGGCGGCAAAAGCAAACAAAAAGGGGAAGCGCACCAAATCCAGCCGCAACGAGTGAACGGCCACGAAATTTCTTGGCAACAAGGAAGAAGGCTTTAATCTGGCTTTATTTCTCACTTATCTAGAGGCCTCTCCAGATATTAGGAGATTAAGACCTTGAGACTCAAAGCTTGGAATGATTCTCTTTACGACTCGTTCCCTCTCCAGCCACTGATTGCGAATTAAAGGACCGGAATGAACTGGAGATTACTTTCATACCTAAACGAATTGTTCCAAAACCATTTGTGGAGCATCGAATAAAAGAGACAGAAGAGAAGAGAAAATGTTTAACTGTATGACAAATTATATTTGAGTTTATTTAAAAAGAGCTTAAAGAAGTCGCCGTAATTTGAATTATTATTTAATGCAATTTTTTTTCTTTCATATTGGATAATTATTAAGGTGTTACAGAATGCTTGCAACTTTTTATTTATTACCCAGAGTTATGCATTTATTTAGGGCGTTAAAATTAACTTTATATTTCTGAATCTTTGTAAAAAATAATTTTGCATCTAAAAGTGTAAATACTAGATTAGATTTGGTACCTATTCCAGAATTATTATTTATTCTTTGAAAAACAAAAGCAAGAGTATTTCGAATAAGGAAGGTATTCTCAAATCTAGAAAATGTTTTCATTAATGTCAGCGGGGTTGCTTTTTGTTTCAGATAACGTTCAAAGCGTTGTTACCAGAATGCGTTGATCAATCATAGTTTCATCATTATTTAAGTTTCGATCGCTTATAAAAATATAAATAAGATATATTTAAGCTAATAGTTTCTCAACAGAAATAGACTGTTATTTGCTTATATTTGTAAAACTTTACCCCTGATGACGTGTTTTACAATATAAGCTTTTTTTTTTTTTTTTTTTTTTTTGTGTGTGTGTGTGTGTGTGTGTGTGTGTATTCATCTACTTCATTTTTAATCTGGGATTTTTAATAATTCATTTCGCAGTACTCCATTATTTAACTATTTTGTTTCTTTTGTTTATAAAAGGTGATTTCAAAATATAGGGTCAATTTCCTCGGTTTAAATGCTTTATTTTTACAAAAAGTTTATATATAAATATCTATATTAAAAATCTCCCTCGTTTTTCAGAATTTAAAATTTATCAATAAGATAGTTTTTCTTTTAATTTATTAGTTTAATTTATTTTTAAATAGTAGGGGGTTATGCCACCTAAGAGCTATGCTCGCCAACCCCTGTTCATACACCACAGACTCTAAAAACACCGTAATTTGCTTTGTTTTAAACAGATTATGGAATTTTTACTTATTAAATGACCAGAGGCGATCTTCTGTAATTGGGTTACCATTAATTTCCCCTTGCCTGAGGGATTTTTTGTTTCTTAAGGCAGGATCCACTGCTGTCGCGTCAGCTATGACTATTTTCATGATTGATTAAATAATATCAATTAAACATTTGAAAATCAACTTGTATAAACTGCCTTCTAGCTAAATAAACAATGTCGCTGCCTCCCCGAAATTTTATACCGACTATAAAGTGTTTTAAATAAGACGTTTTAAATGTGTCGCTTTAAATATGACGTAATTTTCACCAAATTTTTTTTTCTCATTTAATATTCAAGTGTAAATGCATTTTTTACTTAAAAGGAAATGTTATTATTTATACTGTTTCAAAATTGGACAACAATTGGTAAAAAAAGTCTTCTTAGAAATATAAAATAAATCTCTTGTGTAAATATATTTTAAATTGAAACTGTTTGGCAATATTATTATTTGGGATTTTTAAATATTACGTAATTCCCCCCCTCCCCCATTTAATGATTTTAAAACGTAATAATTTAGTTATTACTGTAAAGTTTTTCTCTTTGTAATATTAACATGTAAATACATTTTTTTTAATTGGAAGGAAGTAGTTTTATTTGCGCTGCTTTAAAATCTGGTAACAATGGTAAAAAAAAATATTTTTTTCGCAATATGATATAAATCTTTATTGAAATAATGAAAATTTGAATAAAAACTTGAACCTCCCCCCCCCTTCCCCCCAAAAAAAATCAAATTAAAAAAATTAAAAATGATTACAGACTGCATACCGAAAGCTCGTCGAGTATGTGTCTTCAAAAGATGTTCAATTTCTATGTATAGTTTTTGATTCTATAGAACTTTTTTAACGGAACTATTTTGACCGACTTCATCATTAAGTAGCGCTTAAAATATTTTTTTTGACTTAAGAACTATCTGCTTTACCGTGTTTATAAAATATTTCTCTATAAAACTACCAGTTTTCATATTTTTTATATGCAATCGTTTCCTTAATATAAACCGAGAAAGACCTCCGGTTTCAAAATATTCATTTACAGCGGTGGTTACATTTTAGGTAGATTTCGTAAGAAATGTTACCTTTTACTTTCTCCGCTATGTTGAAATTTCTGAAAACGTTTTGCAGATCTACGCCGATCATGACCCCCAGACTCCAAAACCACACCGAGGTCAAAACTTTATCTATCTATCTATCTATTTACATATATGGACACGATAACTTCCATAATTCTGCACAAATCTCTTCCAAACTTATACATAAAATCAACGGGCAGAAAATCTTGGCGAAGCTCGTTAATGGGCAAAATCGGACCAGGGGGGTGGGGGAGGGAATAGAGAGGGGTTTTGTGAAAACCGAAAAACCCCATAACTCCTTAATTATAATACATATCAAATCCGTTTAAAGATATTATTACTCCTAGGAATAGGGCCAAAAATTTATGTATGACAGATTTTTGATCAAATTAAAAATGGGATCAAGGGGCGGAAAAAATAGGATTTTAGTATGAAAATTCATAACTTCGTCAATTCTCAAGATATCAACTTAAATTTATTTTAAATTTTCTTAATATTATCTACATTTTTTTTAGATTGATAAGTTTTTGATAGAACCAACTCTTACTGGGAAAAAAAAAGGGGGGGGGGGTTGAAGCGAAAAAATTTCATAACTTCGACAATTCACAAGGTATCAAATCCGCTTAAATTTATTATAAATCTTCTTAATATTATCTACAACTTTTATATTAAGGAGTTTTTGATAGGACCAAACTCTTACAGCAAAAACAAATAAAAAATAGGGGTTGAAGAAAAAATATCGTATTAATATGATTCTGATAAAACCAGCTCTTACATAAAAATGAAATTAAAAGCGGCTATGTAAAAACTTTAAACTGGGTTTATCTCTAAACTTTATTTAGTTTTTGTTGACGAAATTAGTACTTAACTTCGAAATCTACCTGCGCCTGTAGGCGGAGCCGGTAGGGATTTTTTTTTTTTTTTTTTTTTGAATAAAGATGCGGAGATGAAATTTCCTAACTGAATTTCTAAAGAGGAGATTGATTCTAAAATACATTTTCTAAAAGGTGCTTATGCATAACTAGCGGCTCTATTTCTTTTTTGGATGCTTAAAAGTTTTGAAACTTAAAGGTTAAAAGTTTTTTTTTTTTTATGCAGAAATTATATTTTTGCATGCTAGTAAAACTCCTTTAAATAATTTAAAATGGTATTTTGTTTTTACGAACTTATTTATATGGCTGAATAATAAATCCTTCTATATATTGGGAGTACAAATTAATTCGGTCCGTTTTCAATAGATGGCTCTGGCTGATTTGTTTACTGAATAATGATAGATGTTTTTGGCATTGTTAGAAAGGTTTGACCTTTGTCAACCATATTCAGTCAACGAAGCTTCGAGTTTTATACAACAAAATTGGTTTTCTGAGCATTCAATATGTCGAGTTTTGTGCTAAATAAACAACATTTGCGGGAAGTTTTGATTTTCTTTTTTAATTGGAAGAAAAGTGCCGCTGAAGCGCATCGATCGCTTGTGGAAGTATATGGTGAATCTGCGCCATCTGATAAATCATGTAGAGAGTGGTTTCGATGCTTCAAAAATGGTGATTTTAGTGTCGAAGACAAGGAGCGCCCTGGCCAGCCGAAAAAGTTCGAAGACGCCGAATTGGAGGAATTGCTCGATCAAGATCCGTGCCAAACGCAACAAGAGCTTGCAGGATCGTTGGGAGTCACTCAGCAAGCAATTTCCGTGCGCTTAAAAAACATGGGAATGGTTCAAAAGCAAGGAAATTGGGTCCCATACGAGTTGAAACGGCGCGAGGTTGAAAAGCGATTTTTCATCAGTGGACTGCTGCTCGAACGACAACAAAGGAAAGGTTTTTTGCATCGAGTTGTTACCGGAGACGAAAAGTGGATACACTACGATAACCCCAAGAAGAGAAAATACTATGCTCGGCCTGGTGAATCATTGCCATCGACGTCAACATCAACGCCAAATTCGAATATTCATGGTCTGAAGGTAATGCTGTGCGTTTGGTGGGATCAGACTGGGATAGTGTACAGTGGCGTGGCGTCCGGTCATCGCTGGATGCGGCGATGACCAAGCAATATTTTAAAACTCTTAATAAGCTTTTAAAACTCTACGATCCAGTTTTAGCAGAACATTTGGAGTTCATGTATAAGTGAAGGTAAGATTTAAAGTTTCTTTTTTGAACATTCAACCATTGAATTTTAGAGTTAATAATTTTTCACCACAAACTTAAATAATTGCGATGACCACCGAAAATTTTCACGCCACGCCACTGATAGTGTACTACGAGCTGCTAAAACCTGGCGAAACAGTTACTGGCCAACGCTACCGACTGCAATTAATGCGTTTGAGCCGCAGTTAATGCTCGGCCCCATGTGGCAATTGTCGTTAAAAAATACTTGGAAACGTTGAAATGGGAGGTCCTACTCCACCCGCCGTATTCGCCAGACATTGCTCCTTCTGATTATTGGTTGTTCCGACGGATGCATCACGATTTGGCTGGACACCGCTTCACTTCTTTGGAAGAAATTCAAGAATGGCTCGATTCATGGTTTGCGTCCAGAGAGGACTCATTTTTCAGAGATGGAATCCGAAAATTGCCAGAAAGGTGGACAAAGGTTGTGGCTGCCGATGGACAATACTTTGAATAACATGTTTTTTCATTTTGATAATAAATAAAATGTTTTTTTAACGAAAAAAAAACGGACCGAATTAATTTGTACTCCCAATATAAAAAAAGTTTGGATTTGGAAATGGACCAATGAAAATCTGCGTAGATATTCCCGGAAGATCGGCATCCAATTTGAATGCTTAAGCATGGCCTTTCTTCATTAATATTAAGAAAACTGTTGCATACAAAAATATGAAAATCTGTAGTATTATAGAGAAATGTTTGATAAACACGCTGATGCAGACAGTTTTCAAATCGAAGTATTATTTATGAGATATTTAATGCCAACATTGGACAAAATCGTTCCATTAAAAAAGTTTTATAAAAGCAAAAACTGTACATAGGAATTTAATCATTTTTAGATCATTTTATGCGTCAGAATTTCCCGGTGTGCAGATTGCATTTAGTTTTTTAATTTGACTCATTTTTTTGAGGTTTTATTTCTATTTTAAAATCAAATTTTCAGCATTTCGAGAGATATTTTTTAGATATTTTAGAAAATTGTATTAATTTAAACTGTTGCCAACTGTATAAACAGCGCAAACAATAATGTTTGCTTCAAATTAAAAATTTATTTTACACGTGACTATTATAAACAGTAAATATAAAAAGCAGGAATTCATTGAAAATTACGTCATAAAACTATAATTACGTGTGAATTTTAAAAGAGAAAGAATATTGTAAAATAATAAATTCATTAACATGTGTTAGAAGTCTTAAATAGGAGAATTTACGTCACATTTACCTCGCATTACACTTATTACCTAAAATGAACAAAAAATAATATTGCAAAACAGTTTAAATTTAAAAATTGCGCGAGACATTAATTTGATATTTTAAGATGATCATAATATTTCATTTCTAGCAAAAGTATTTTTACGCGAATATTAAAAAGAGAAAGAAAAGTTTGGTGAAAATTACGTCAGATTATAATTGTCAGATTCAAATTATAATTCAATCTTCCGAAATCTTTTTAAAGCCGATCAAATTAGCGTGCTGTTAGGGTCTGCGGTGTCTGAACGGGGGTTGACGAGCGTAGCTCGTAGGGGGCAGAGCCTCTTAGTTAAATAAAAATTTGTTTATTTAATTAATTAATGAAATGATCATATTACTAATGAATGTCTATAAGTTAGGTACACATTTGATACGTAGTGACACTTTACAACAAATTAAACAATTAACATTAATGAAGAATCTCACTAGATCTCAAGGTCAATGTCAAACGTGAAGTTCGAATCGTGTAGAAAATATATATAATTAACGAACGATGTTTAAATAAATTCTTCGTTTTATCCCCATATCACAAATTCCGCTTTCGAGCGTTAACGCTGTTATAATTGAAAAACAACTTCCACAGGCATTGAAGCGTAAGACTAGAACTGTTTGATAACATTACGAATACTTACATTTTAGAGTACACGGGTGCTTTTTACATTCTTCGATCTTCAATAGTAGAAAGTATTGTAATCAAAAATTTTTTCGACTTCCGGTTTTCGATGGATTTACACGTTTTAGGGGTCAGAGATACCAAAAAACATGTTTATAGAAAATGTCTGTCTGTCCGTGTGTCCGTCTGTCTGCCGCCATTGTACCGCCAAAAAGTGTATGATATTACGCATAGAATTGAACCAAATTTTTATTTAAAGTTTTTGGCTATGGCAAGCAGGTCCTCCCTGAATTTGGAAAAAATAGCCGGTAGGAGGCGCTGTAATAGCGATTTTTGTGCGATTTTGAATATTGTGACATCCAAAAGTGTATGAAGTTATGCATAGAATTAAACCAAATTTTTATTTTACGTTTTTGGCTATGACAAGCAGATCCTCCCTGAATGTGGAAAAAATTCGCCGGTAGGGGGCGCTGTAATAGCGATTTTGAAATTGTACCATCGAAAGGTGTATGAAGTTATGCATACAATTGAACCAAAAAAATTTTTTAAGTTCTTGGCTATGGCAAGCAGGTCCTTGCCTAATTTGGTAAAAAAATTGCCGGTAGCTGGCTTTGTAATAGCGATTTTTGTGCCATTTTGAATATTGTATCATCGAAAAGTGTATGAAGTTATGCATAGAATTGAACCAAATTTTTTGTGTTTGTTTTTGGTCATGGCACGAAGGTCCTCCCTGAAGTTAGAAAAATTCCGCCGGAAGGGGGCGATATAATTGTCATGTCTGTATCATTTTCATTATTGTACCATCGAAAAGTGTATGAAGTTATGCATATAATTGAAACAAATTTTTGGTGTATGTTTCTGGCTATAGCAAGCAAGTCCTCCCTGAGTTTGAAAAAAATCTGTCGGAAGGGGGGGGGGGGGCGCTGTAATAGCGATGTTTGTGCCATTTTCTTTATTGTACCATCAAAAAGTGTATAAAAAAGTATGCATACAATTGAACCAAATTTTTTGTGCATGTTTTTGGCTTTGGCCAACAGGTCCTCCTTGAATTTGGAAATATTGCGCGGTAAAGGGTCTTTGTGATAGCGATTTTTGTATACTTTTCTTGATTTTTCGTAGTTCTATTGCTCATCGGCGGCTCGTGCAGTGGCGGGAACTCTTTTCCTGCTAAGCCGGCTATTTGCAAACAGCTGATAACAACAGAATAAGGAAAAACTGTTAATTTTAACAAATATCATGATATAGATTAACTCGTTTTCAGTCCGTTTAATTGACTTAAGCAAAAATTTAAGATGAAAATCAAAGTTGGTATAGTATTGAACTAATAATATTGAAGTATTAACATGTGTGACTAGTTTTTGAAATATTAAGATGTCTAAGATAGAAGAAAGTTTTGGGATTGGCACATCCAACTAGTTTTTCTTCTACTAATATTCTGCATATCTTAATAATTATTACAAAAGAATTAATTCTTAGCAAAAAGCAAAATCAGTTTTAAAATTGATATTTTTGTATCACATAGAATCGCTCTTTTGACTAATTTAATTTTTAATATTTATTTAACAACACATCGGTCGCAATTTCTTTCACCGAGCATTCAAAATCAAAACATATAGAATATTCTATGCTACACTCTCATCTTAAATTTGTGATTTTTTTTTATAAAGAATCTTAATTAGATTTTTTGTTTTTTATTGTTTATTGAAAAAAAGTTGACTTATCTGCAGCTTTTAGTCGTGTAATAAAGCAAAATGAATAATTTTTGAAAACCTTAGACTTTTTTGGGCTTCTAAATAAAGTTTGACAAAAAGGTAGATATCCTACCCCTTCTACATATATTTAGTGGAATCACTATTTAACGCTTCATCACTGGAGATATATATATATATATAATTAATAATTATGTAATTTAATAATTTGTTGTTCCAAATTTAAAATAGAGAATAATTTGTAATATTTTATAATGGATATATGTATATATATATATATATATATATATAATAAAATAGAGGTGACCCTAAGTAAGTGACTTTATAAAAAGAAGTACGGGTAATCTGATAAAAGCAATTTGATTTTTTTGTAATTAGATAAAAAATAGAAATTTTAGTTAATTAAATAAATAACATAGAATCATATGAGGTGTAGGGTGGGGGAGTGGGATGTTAAATAACAATACTAAGTGAAAATGATATCAATTATATCAAGTTTCTTGAATCGTTAATTCACCTTACTATGAAAAGTCATATAAGTTATTTTGTAAAAACAAAATACCATTTTAAATTCCTTCAAGGTATTTCATCTACAAACATACATCTAAAACCAAGTAATTTCGAGCATCTGATGTCGTCATCATCTACGGTTAAAACTGTTCTTTGTTGACACAGATGATGGCGATTTTAACCCATATATGATGAGCTCGAAAAGTTCTTGATTTTGGATGTATGTATGTTAATAAAATTCCTTACAAATATTTTAAAATGGTATTTTGTTTTTACGAAATTATTTATATGGCTAAATAATAAATTAATAAAAAAATTGTTTATTTAATTAATTAGTAAAATGATCCTATTACTAATGAATGTTTAGAAGTTAGGTACACTTTTGATAAGTAATGGCACTTTATAACAAATTAAGCAATTAACATTAGTGAAGAATCTTCTAGGAATGAGAAAGATATTTTTTTACTTGCATCAAATAACTAAATTTACAACTCTCCTCCTTTTCATAAGAACTTCTGAACGACACGAAATTTGCAAAAGTAGACTAAATTATTTTCTATTTGGAAAACGATCAAAACTTTGCTGACTCAATTTGGGATGCCTCTGTCGGAGCTATGAATAAGCAGGTATCTGGTGTAAATATATATATATATATATATATATATATATATAAGAAAAAATTGCTCTATTGGTAGATTTTATTTACGTATTTCAAATGATTGTGGTCAGTAAATACGTCTTTTAATCTTTAAATTGCCTTCGTACATTAACTTCACATATAACTTTATGCACTTAAAAAAACAAAAAATAAACTACAGTTTATTAAGGGGGGGGGGGGGGGATTTGCCTATAGAAGGCCGAAAAATGGGTGTGTTTTTAGCATTTTTTTCTGGTATAAAGGTAAAGATTTTTGCTCCGGGTTTTTCGGGTGTTATTTATTGTCGTTTGAAGAAGATTTGAAAAAAATTTTAACAAATAATTCATAATGTGCTTCGAGTTGCGTGGGTTCTAGCATGCGCGCTTTCCACTTCCAATCGGGCGGGATCCAATAGATCATCAGAGTCTTTTGCAATAAATTTTCGTTAAAAATTATGAAAGTAGATAACACTGACTGGATTTTCAAGCACTTTGAAATCAAAAAGTTGAAAATCAACGAAGTGGCAGCCATTTTTAAAAAAGTCAATTTCTGATCCCCCCCCCTTTTTTTTTTTTTTTTTTTTTTCAGTTTTGCGTGCTTCTAACAATATTTGTTTTATAAAAACGGCTGAATGTGGTCCAAGCTCCAATAAATTATATTAGCTTTAGTTTTAAAAAAAATTGACGAGATCGGTTTAATAGTTTTTGTGTTCTAATCCCGCCCACTTTGAAAACAATCATTTTGCGTAAATTGCGTTTATAGTCTCCAAAACAGTGTAAAACAATACCAAACTGTTTTATAACCTAGATTTCTTCAATTCGAAACCTTCGGCCTCAGTGGCCCAATCGTTAAGTTCGAATCGTGTAGAAAATATACAAGATTAAACTAAACGATCTTTAAATAAATTCTTCGTTTTATTCCCATTTCTCAAATTCCGCTTCCGAGCGTTAGCGCCGTTATAAAGGAAAAACAACTTCTACAGGCATTGAAGCGTAAGGGTTTAGAACGTACTGCCGGCTTAAATGCTGTAGCAGTTTGATAATATTACGAACACTTATATTTTCGTGTACACAGGAGCTTTTTCTCTTAAGTCTTGATAATTATTTCAAAAGAATAAATTCTTAGCAAAAAGTAAAAGGAATTTAAAAATTGATATTTTCGTATTATACATAATCGCTTGTTTGTTAAATTTATTTTTTAATATTTATTTACCGATACATGGGCCGCAATTTCTTTCACACAACATTCAAAATCAAAACATATAGAACATTCTATGCTACATCCTCATCTTAACTTTGTGATTGTTTATAAAGGATCTAAGTTGGATTTCTTGTTTTTTATTGTTTATTGAAAAAAAATGACTTATCTGCAGCTTTTATCCATGTAATAAAGCGAGCAGAATAATTTTTTTAAACCTTGGATTTCTTTGGCTTGTAAATAAACTTTGAGAAGAAGTTATATAACCAATCCCTTCTACATATATTTAGTGAAATCACTATTGAACGCATCATCGCTGGATATATATATATATAGTAAAATAAAGGTGACCCCAAGTAAGTGACTTTATAAAAACAAGTACGGGTAACCCGATAAAAAGATTTTTTTTTTAATTAGATAAAAAATAGAAATTTTACTTAGTTAAATATTTTAAATAAAAATTATATTAGGGGGGGGGGGATCGGGGGAAATAATAATACTAACAGAAAATGATATCAATTATATCAAGTTTCTCGAATTGTTAATTTACCTTACTATGAAAAGTCATACAAATAATTTCGTGAAAACAAAATACCATTTTAAATTACTTAAAGATGTTTCATTAACATACATACATCTAAAACCAAGTAATTTGGAGCATCTGACATCCTCATCATCTCGGTTAAAATTGTTCTTTTTTGACACAGATGATGGCGATTTTAACCCATATACGATGAGCTCGAAAAGTACTTGACCTTGGATGCATGTATGTTAATAAAACACCTTTAAGTAATTTAAAATGGCATTTTGTTTTTGTAAAATAATTTGTATGGAGAAAAAATAAATTAATAAAAAAATTGTTTTTTTAATTAATAAATAAACTGATCCTATTACTAATGAATGTTTATAAGTTAGCTACATTTTTTATACGTAGTGACATTTTATAGCAAATTAAGCTATTAAAATTTATGAAGAATCTTATAGGAGTGAGAAAGATATATTTTTTTACTTGCATCAAATAACTAAATTTACAACGCTCGTTCTTTTCCTTTTTTTTTTATTCTTTCTTTCTTTAGTTATATTTAAATTTTGAAAAGGTTGATTTTCCCAAAAGACCAATGAAAATGCATATTATAATGGTCTGAGAGTTAGAAAAACAAATGAGCTTTCTCTTCTGTTCCTTTTATGCCGTAAATAGTTTCTTAAAAATTGAATGTGTAAAATATAATTTAGTATATCTTATACTAAATAGTATCATTATAAAGGGCATAAATGTTTACAGAATTATATGGAAGATTCCAATTTATTATTTGAACTAAATTTGAATTATGATCAAGAAATCGAACTATTCATTGTCGCAATAAAAATTTTCAGATTATTGTAAAAATTTAATATGCCATTGAAAACGATTTTAGTACATTTCTTTTTTTAACCTATCCAATCCTCAAAAACGGGAAGATTTTTTTTACATTTTTTTTTCTATCTACATTTGTTTTTCTTAAAAGTATATCACAGAGGTTATTGAGTGTGGTAGGAAAAAATAATAGCAGAATAGTCAGATTTTTTTTACATTTTTTTTTTCTATCTTCATTTGTTTTTCTTAAAAGTATATCACAGAGGTTATTGAGTGTGGTAGGCAAAAATAATAGCAGAATAGTCAGATTTTTTTTACATTTTTTTTCTATCTACATTTGTTTTCTTAAAAGTATATCACAGAGGTTATTGAGTGTGGTAGGCAAAAATAATAACAGAATAGTCGCTCGTGGCAAACGCTTGGCGCAATTTTCGCGAAAACCGTATAATAGCGGGTAAACTTGATAGCCCGCGGAATTAGTAGGACGTAAGAGCTTTACGCGGAGCGTTAAATAACACCAATTACAATAAACAATCGCAATGAAGATTACATTTCAGAAGCAAATATCGAAGTGATATAATTTTTAAGTTCAAATAAACATGAAGACATTAAAATTTAAAATGTCCCTGATGATCATTTTAGTAGATATGGCTGTCAAGGCCAATTTATTATGAGAAACGTTAACTTAATTTTTAAAATAATAAATTTATAAACTTAAGATTTTTTTTTTTATTATTAATATTAAAGGATTGAAGATCTGTTTTGAGAAAAAATCGTTTTAATTATGTAAATGTGTGCCTAAATATGTTCAGAAAATCAGTTTATATTGATCATATTTGTAATTGCTGTATTGTACAAAGTGCTAATAGTGAATAAACTGTCATGGGGAAAAAATAACATTGTTTGCCGTAAAAAAAAAAAAAAAAAAAAAAAAAAAAAAAAAAAAAAAATCAAATAGCTTCAAATTTAAAAAAAATCAAAACTTAAAATAAAAAATATCGCTATAAAAAAATGTTATTTAGCTCTAATAATTTTCACGATATCTAGATTGAAAGAAAAACAAATAAAATTATTTGCGATGACTTTTGGACAGTAAAATTATTAAATGTTTTTATGTAATTTTCATGCCAGATTTTTCTATCATTATTGAATGTATTTGATGGTATAGTTAATCAAACACTATTACAGAAATAGTTCATAAAATCATGCATAACTTTTATTGTTAAATAATTCCAATCAGGATGGAAATATGAGGAAAAATATGATCAACACAAAACATGATTACAGTTATTAGTGTTTTCGTTTTCTTTATTTTTCCGTTGAAATTTTCCTGTCAGGTGAAAAATATCTCTGTTTTTTAATAGAAAGTGCTAACACAAGAAAACGAAAATTCTGCTGAAGATACATGTAACTTTTGTCAGATTTTTTTTTCTTTTGAAGTAAATATTAGATCAGTATGCAGTGCGTGACTTCTGCGTTTTAATTTTAATCTCAATTAGTTTGTTTTATTTATAGATATATCCTTGATAGATCTGTATAATGTGCTATCTTTAAATCACGTTTATAAAATTTGCACTCGCTATCCCAGGGAATACATTAAAGTGCTAGAAATGTTCATCAAATGTCTAATATTCAGCTCTCTATAAATTCATGGTGAATATTCACGCATCAAAATTTCATTCATCCATCAAATTTTAATCTGAAGCCGCACGCTAGCCTACCATTGTTACCAACCCTAAACAATATTAAATGGCTATTAATCAATTCTACTGACTTTTGGTTAAATGCCAGGCATGAACCTGTCGCCTAAAGTGGCCATTTAAACAAGCATGACGAATAGCATGCGTGTGGATGAGGGAACGATCTACCCCCTTATTCTGTAAGTACTTTTATTTTTTACCCCCTTCCCACCATAAAATTCATACCCCCTCCCACGGATGGGATTACTAGTCGGCAGGCATCGGCTGCCTTTAAAATAGTATTGTTCTCTCATAGCCGTACATCAATATTGTATGGTAATGTGCAGATTTAGCTTCGTTCTTATTTAGCAGTGGGCCACAGAGATGGGATATGTACACTTGATAGGATTAAGCTATGACAAAGAGGTGATAAAAAGAATATCAGATTTGGCTTTGAGGGTAATCGAAAATAGGATAATATTTTCTGCTTATTGCTTCTATTCCAAGCATCGAAAATATGGTTTTATTGTTGCCACTGTAATTTTTAAGTTTCGAAGGTTTTCGAAAATAGGATAATATTTCTTACTTATGGTATCACTTGCAGGTATTACAAATATCTTTTAGATGCGTTTTAATTTTAAAGTATATTTTCATAATTTCTATTTTACTTTTAAATTATTTTTAACGTGGTAATTTTAATTTTGTGTATACACTAAATAGAATTAAGCTATGACAAAGAGATAATAAAAGGTATATCAGATTTGGCTTTGAGCGTAATGGAAAATAGGATCATATTTTCTTCTTGTTGCTTATCCCAAGCATTGAAAATATGTTTTTATTGATGCCACTTTAAATTTTTAAATTTATGGGTTTTAAAAAATAGGATAATTTTTCTTGCTTATGGCATCTATTCCAGGTATTAGAAATATATTTTAGATGCATTTTCATTTTTAAGCATATTTTCCTAATTTCTATTTTACTTTTAAATAATTTTTAAAGTGGTCATTTTAATTTTTTAATTTTGTTGTCAAAAGTCTGAATGTTATACGTAGAATATTGTTTGGATATTCTGAATAGTATAACTATAATACGTCTGAACATTATATAAAAGTTGAGTAAAATAGGGATTGTTCAAGTGGAGTGTATAATGTTTATCTCTGCTAAAAAGTGCTAGTAGTCAGCGGTTTCTAAAATAAACTTATGTTATTAAGATGGCTACTTACTATGGTTTTCGTCTTCAACAATAATTCAGTTTAAGAATAATAAAAATCAGGAAACTCGCAACTCCAGTTTACCTAAATTTCCTCTATTTATTATTATTATTATTATTAGCCCTTGGTATGCTATTTCTTTCTCCCA
Organism: Maratus speciosus; assembly: GCA_963932465.1. NCBI lineage: Eukaryota > Metazoa > Arthropoda > Arachnida > Araneae > Salticidae > Maratus > Maratus speciosus. The sequence goes on from OZ010792.1 coordinate 40,326,375, forward strand.
GTTTATTTTGTGTCGTCTCCAAAAAATAACGTTACATTGTATAAGTCAGTCGTAAAACAAAGCAGATGTATCATTGTACAATTAAATACGCTATAGCAATTTTTTTAACTTCTACGTATCGCGCTCGTATTGGAGGAAAAAAAGTACTTTTAAATGCAATTTGTTTGAAAACTGTATCTCCATTTATTTTTGAAATATTAATTTTTTTGTAGTTTTTAGAGCCATTTGCTTAATATTGGGAACGTAAGTACTCCATTTCTGTAGAAAGTAAAGGAAAAATAGTTCTAAATTAGTAATTATATATTTTTATTGCCATTTTCTCATAACAACCGAAATAAAATGTAACTAAAATATCCGTGCTATTTTGAAAAAATATAAACGAATGATTTCTGTTAAATCATGGAACTATTATAAACTATATTTAATTTTAAGTATCTATATTAATGTTACAATCAAATGAAAGCCTATGAATCATTAGATAGCCTTTTATTGTCGAGTTTTTTTAATGACCGCATCTTTTTGCTGCATTTGTGTATTATTTTGCGATAGTGACGTCCTACGCAGGCTTTACTGTAGATGTTTCAGAGTGGATCGTAAATGTGGAATTCTTAAACGGATGCGAATGACGTCATTTTACATAAAATAAAAGTATGTGCTTTAAGTCTTAAAACTGAAACATGTTTTGTATTATTTATATATACATATATATACAGTCGAACCCCGTTAATACGCGAATCAAGGGATAGATCAAAATTCGCGTATTAAGCGAAGTACGTGAATTTTCGCCCAATGGTCCATATTATAACGACCTATACGGATAAAACACATCTTTATGACAATTGTTTGTGGTTTTAAGACATAAAATGATATTTTATTTATTTTTATGATTGTGTGTTTATTAAGCAGGAACGTTTGTAATCGGAAATTCAAATAAAAGTTATCGTCTTAAGTAAAAATCCTATGTTTTTCAAAAGTAGATTTATTATGTACGTCATATAAAATTGAACAAAACGACCACAAAAATTTGTGCTACCCTTCTAAACTAAAACTAGTATTAACAGAATTAAAATCCTTGTTAGCTATACAGAACAAATAGAGAACAGTGTCGATAATACTCAAAAGTCGATATAAAAAAGTTAAAAGTTAATAAAATCTATAATTACAGAAAAATTACTTTTTGGCAGCAAAGTGTAGCTATCAATTTTGTCCTGTTTGGCATGCGGCTGTATCATTAGCATGGTGTTTTTAGCCTTATTTAGGTGATGGTAAGGCTCGGTCGTCAAAGGTCCTTCGACCAGTGATGAGGAATACTATCTAAGAAAACGGAACGCCTCCGTAACTTTGGAGAATGGAGATGGGGCCGGAGGAACAGATTCATCCTCTGCATCCTCCTCATCCGGTTTATCAGGTGCTGTTGATGTCATCCAGGATTCTGAGCGAGGAGACTACTAGATCTTTGTCGATATTAATGAACGTGTCTAAACAGACAAAATCTTCCCCTAGAGTTTCTTATTCGCCAAGCCAGTTCTTGAACACCAGTGTATGCGAGGTCGGCTCTTTAGAAAGTATGTCCTCGCTAATTCCAAAATCCCCTTTTCTAACAATTTGCAATCAACATTGGTGTGAAAGTCTCCCATGCTACGGTAAAGCACGTGCATAACATCAAGGGTTGTTATAGAGACCTTAGCAAGAATGGTTGCTGTCGTGTTCCATTTGGTGAAGGCATTGTCGTACTACGTGATTCTTGTAATTTATCTTGGCGCTGTTGATGATTCATTAGTCTATTGGCTAAGTGACTCTAGTCGAATTTGGAAGCAAAAATTCCATTTGGACTTCCTCAGGCCTTCGTTATCTTTCGGATGGGCAAGGCAATTGTCCCCAAGCAATAACACATGGCATGATTTTTTTCCCATACGCCGGTTAATACCACGAACCCATGTTGAAACTAGTTGGATGAGCCAATCCCAAAACTTTCTTCTATCTCATGCATCTGAATATTTCAAAAAGTAGTAACAGATATTTAATACTTTAACATTATTACCTCCATACTGTGCCAACTTTGATTTTTCATCTTAAATTTCTGCTTCTGTCAATTAATAAAGAGTTAATCTTGATCATGATATTTGTTAAAATCAATAGTTTTTAGTTATTCTGTCTTACACCTGCTGTGGCGAATAGCCGACTTAGCAGGACGCGTGTTCCCGTCGCTGCACGAGCCGCCGATGGACAATAGAATTAAGAAAAGTCAAGAAAATTATACAAAAGTCGCTATCACTGCGCCCCGTTCCGCAGCAATATTTCCAAAAGGAGAACTTGCTGGGCATAGCCATAAACATACAAAAAAATTTGTTTCACTTCCATGCACAACTTCATACACTTTTCGATGGTACAATAATGAAAATGGCACAGACATTGATATAACAGCGCCCCTTCCGGCGGAATATTTCTAAATTGCAGGAGGGCCTGCTTGCCACAGCCAAACACATACACAAAAAGTTTAGTTCAATTCTTTGTATAACGTCATACACTTTTTGAGGGTACACAGACATTTTGTATAAACATGTTTTTGGTATCGTTGACCCCTAAAATGTCTAAATCTGTCGAAAACCGGAAATAGAAAAAATTTCGATTGCAATACTTTCTTCTATTGAAGATAAAAGAAAGTAAAAAGGTTGCCCGTCATCCACGTTCTGCGCTGACTTTCACACAGGAAGGGAATATTTTTGACGTTTTTAAAGCATCGCGGGTTGCATGATTTCCCTATGACCAGTAGCTTTAACTTTTATGATCGAACAGATTTGGTTTCGAATAGAAAAGTAAGATGGTCTTTCCTTAGTTTACCCCCATGATATGCTTCTCCTTTTATAGCCATTGTTTTGATGGATGTCATTTTGTAAAAAAGCCCGAATTCGTCCACGTTGCAAATATCATGATCACGACTTAAGCAGTTTTTTACAAGCTGCGGAAGCAGATTTGTTTTCCAACAAGCGATGTCTTCATTGTTGACAGCAGCTGATTCACATCACACTTTCTGGAATTATATTCCGGGGCGAGTTTTAAATCGATTCATCCATTCATTTGAGGTATTGAAATCTAACAATACCATTTTTGCTGCGACTTCAGAAGATTTTTCTTGGATTAGCATGCCGCTAATCGCATGCGTTCCTGAACATGCGTTCCTGAACAAACCACTTGTGGAGGGCCCTCTCCATGTCCTTAAACTTGGCGGTATTTATTTTCTTGTTCCTTGCTCCACCAACAACAGTTTGGTTTACGATTACATCCCTAATCTTCAACAATGTCCTTAAAGTTGATTCTGTATGCCTTTTCTTTTGGAGAAGGCCGACTTATTTGGGATAGCATGGGTATCGTACTGATTTATAATTTGTAACTTCTCAGTGATAGAGAGAGCCTTTCTTTTAACATGTTTTGCTCTCTTTGCCATGGTAAAGACCAGGTTAAACTTTTAAAAGAACACGTGGACATCGTAGACCAGATTATATCGGGTGCGCAAGCGACTTCTTCCATCGTACGGCAGGACGCAAACTGAGGCGACAGGAGTAAGATGAAGTGCGACAGGAGGAGAAACAGGTCGAAACAAAGAAGAAAATTGTTTCAAAATTGTTTTAAACCTGTTTTTCCGCGAATGTGAAGCAAAATGTTGCATGAATCGCTTCACTGAGCGGCCTGCCTTAGATATCAAAGCACTGATCAGGCAGCGAATCGGCACTGCTCTAAGTTAGGATAGGGGTTACGCCTGTTTCTTTTTTTCTTTTCTTTTTTTTAAATTCATTCGCGTATTAAACGTAGATTTTTCTTGCCACGGGACTGATAAAAATTCGCGTCTTAAGCGGATTCGCATATTAACCGTTCACGTATTAAGAGGGGTCTTTATAATGCATAAGATAGGCGTTTTTCAAGGGACCGAAGAAAACTCGCGTATTAAGCAGGGCGCGTATTAACGGGGTTCGACTGTATATATATATATATTTTTTTTATTTATTTTTTTTTTATCGGCGGTGACACTAAATTCTGAAAAAGCAGAATTCTAGTTTTATTATTATTATTATTATTATTATTATTATTATTATTATTATTATTATTATTTGAAAGTGCTCATGATTTCGTTTTATCTATCTGTCTGACTCTTCACACTCAAAATTTCTTAAATATGCTTGTATTGTTACAAAATTTATCGTATTTATATTTATTATATTGTAAAGGACAAACGTGTCCGAGCGTAAGCACTGATGTCATTTCGACGTTGGAAACACCAAAGGATTAAGTTTCGTTTTTATGTCAGTTTTTTATACTTTTAAACATAACACATTTTCAATTTTTGAAAAATTCACTTTCAAATGGAATTTGTTTGAAAACTGTACACCAATTTGCTTACTTTTTTATGGTTTTTAAAATAATTTCTAAACATGATTTTTTTTTCCTCTCTATCGCGTGCAGACGATTATGAAAGATAAATCCGTTTGTACTTAAATTTATATAAATAGTTCAGCATTTGTTTCCAACTGATATCCCATAATAAAATTAAAACTGCATCAATAGGTAAATAAAATAGTAAAATATAAATAAAACACAAATTTAAGGCATGAAATATGAATTGCGCGCTTAAGGGTGTATTCCAATCCAAACTGCTTACTTTCTGATTAATTTTAAAATTCATTTTTGCTCTCAAACTTATCAAACTGGGAAATTCTCTTATTTAGAAACTACATAATGTGCCGCGCTTCTCGATTTTTTGATAAATGCAGAAAATATTGTAAAATATGCTGTCAAAGTTGGCGTTTTGAACCGAATTTTCCGAAGCGGGAGATCTGGGAATGAAAGAAATGGTCATACTGAGAAAATAATTGTTTAAAACTCAAATTCTAGTTAATTGAGAGAAAAATGAAATCACACGGCCTCTTAAACATCTCTTCAAAAATAACATCAGCAAGTTTCATGTTTTTACTTTTAAAAATGAGTCTTAAAATGTCTCAGAAAATTTCGAGCGATTAAGGGTGGAAAAATATTTTTTTAAATACACCTTTAAAACACTGAAAATATCATAATCAGAAAGGCTACTGTAAATAGCGATATTTCTGGATTTTTTCGACTGTACGAGGCCAATACTAAAGTATGCCTTTTAATAAATTTTAAAACTTTATTTGATTACATAATTGTTATTTTTCACATAAAAATTACTTATTGATATTGTTGTTATTGGGAAATCATTATATATATATATATATGATGACGATGATTTGTAATTATATAATAGTTATATATATATATATATATATATATATATATATATATATATATATATATATATATATATATATATGATGATGATTTGTAATTATATAATGGTTATATATATATATATATATTAAATGTAAAAATTTTATCAGAGATTGCATTTTTTTAAGTGGTTTCACCTATATTGTGTAACCTGGGTTGATCACCTAATGTTATTAAAGGTCACTATAGCATGTTTTCTATTGAAAATTGAATGCATAGCATTAATAATTCTTTTAAAATTCGTTACTTTTTTCAGCTAAAAATAATTTGGGTAGTAATTGTTTGGTGGGCGTTTTAATGTTGTTAATGTTTGTAATGTTGTTAACTAATACATAAGAAAATTGATATATGTTATATTGGTTTACCTTTAGTATAGAAAATTAGTATACATAATTACAGAAAATAGTGCATTTAGTATTTATACTCGTAGTTATTTAAAAGTTGCAGGCTTATAATTTCATTATTATTTATTAAAGTTAATTGTTTGAAATTAATTTTAATTACATTTTAAAAGTTCAAATTGTTTGCATTTACATATGAACCCATAAGATATTATAACAATTTTTTACAATAAAGAAAATTTCAAAAGCTCTCATAAACCGGCTAAAGAGCTCCAGAAGTATGTGAAGCTGGGAAGTAAAGGTATACGTTCAGAGGAAAACATGTCCCTCATTAAAACGGTTTCTATAATCCATAAAAGTACTTATAAAAGTAACCGGGCAGATTATTGTCTTTGAGCAGCAGTATAATTCTTTAATTCCGTTTCAATGATTCACTCGTTTTTCAGTAAATTTTTATATGCTGTGACGCACTATATCATTTATAATTCTTAGGATGAGCATTCCAAAAGAATACGAATGCTGATTGAAAAAGATCATATATAATGTCTATTATTTGCTAATATACTTTTTAGTGACGTTACACGTATTTAATTTGAACGAAATTTGTTATATTTAGAAAATATCGAAAATGGTTTTCCTGCACATGTACATCGATTTCTATAAAAATTAGTTTCACGGGTATTTTGTGAATAATAATGTAATTAATTAGATTAACAAATTGTGTATTATGCGTGATACAGCCAAACAAGAGAGTCTATAGGGTTAAAGGATAGTTAAAACGCTCTAACTTTAGGTTCTATACAAATGTTCGATGTGGCTATACCCATTATTATTCTGAAAATGTCCCGTGGGTAAATCAATTAGTACAGTACGTTTGTGAGCATATTCGTGTCGATCAAGCTAAGTGCACTGTAAAAAAAAATCGTATATATATATACGGGTGATTTTATGTGAAATTTCTGTCTTTTAACAGAACTTTTCCATTTCGAGTGGTAATCGTAAATTTTCCCAGAATAAACGAAAATTTTCCTTTTTATCCTTACTTGTTGAATGTTGAGAACAAAAAAGTTCCTTCCAAGACAAAAAAACAGAAATGTTCCTTTTCAATTGAAAGAAAACGGAAAATATCCAGTTAACTTTTCGTAATTGATGTTTGGCTTATAACTAAATCGTTAGATGTGGACAGGTAGTGAAGAGGATAGAGCATACATCCTCTAATTCCAGGTTCGAATGCCGAGAAGTAGAATGGGAGGCGGAAGCACAGACAATCACCTCATCGAGTTCACGGCTGACAGTCCAGAATTAGTTAAAACTCGATTCGCATATTAAAATGCAATCGGTCTTCCAAGTCTTATCTTGGTGAAAAACACCTGAAAGCCCGATTTTAGCGGTTGACTCGTAGGTTTTCCATTGTGTTTTCCTGCATCCAGCCCTCCATGTTTTCATACCTTTGGGTGCAGGAAAACACAATGGTAAACCTAAGAGTCAACCGTTAAAATCGGATTTTGGGGTGTTGTCCAAGATATGATTTGGCAGACCGATTGCGTTTTAATATGCGAATCGAGTTTTAACTAATCCTGGAATTTCATCCGTGAACTCGATGAGGTTATTGTCTGTGCTGCCGGCTCCCTGTCTAAAGGCAAGGCAATAAAAAAACTATATTATAATACGTAATACAAATACCGATTCTTTAAATGTGCATCAGTATATATAATTATCATATGGATTTTTTTTTAATTTTGTGCTATTTTTGTGCTCATATTTATTTGTGAAAACAGAAATTTCCGTCTAGAATTAAAGAAATTTTCAATCTTGAAAAAAGGAAATACAAAATCGGAAGTTCTGTGAACAAACGGGTGTAGTGCTGATTTTTCATTCAATTCAGAAATAGATTTTGGAAGCAACAGACTGAAAATCTAAGGGTTAACAAAAGTTAACCCCAGTTAATCATACACTGAAATCTAGAGATGAATGACCTGATGGCCAATCTGGGCATGAAATAACACGCCCATTAGTAATCTAAACTGGGACTTTACTAATTAGAGAAGTGCATCCGTAAAATTGGGATATATGACTACTAATCGGTCGTTGAACTGCTACCTTACAATTAACATTTCTCAAATTATTCAGTTACGAAATTTCACTACTATTTTTGTCCACCCTGTATAAAATGAAATGTTGAATTCTAGTTGATTCGTCTACTCCTGTCATTTGAAATACCTTATTCAAATACTGAAGCAATAAAAGTTTTTCTGTTTTTTATATTCCAGTTAGTTTGTGACCTCTTCTATATTTATTGGCAAAATTTGTCAGAATTTTTTTTATGAAACGGAAGATTATGCGTTCAAAAGTTTTAATTGTTATAGATTATCTTTGTCCAATTTTCTGCTTTATGGATTGTTGTTAGTATGATGTGAACCGTACAATATTGTGACTTCACATGCACCTCAAAGCTTTGCTACAATGTGATTTATTGAAATGCATTACCATCGAAAGATATCAATTTTACATTGAAGTCAAGTGGTTAAAACATCGATTTGTTTACGTTGATCTGAGACTTAATTTTCCAAATAGAGATATTCCACCATTGCAAACACCAACAAAACAAAAAGATTATCCGGGATTTTTTTTCATTATGTAGAACTTTCTTGGCCATATTTGGCCGCAGCCAATGAAATAGACATGCCGCGGCACTCCACTGATCTCGGCTGTTTTTCAGTCACATGGTAGTTTGACAATAGGTGAAAAATATAACAGCCTAACTTTATTACTTGACAGCCAAGAAAGTGGAAGTAACGTGGCATGTCTCTTATGTTAGCTTCCCTTTGAGTTTATGAAAGGTTGTGTGTGCTAGGGCCAGTGTTTGTTACATATGGAGATGGATTCATTTATGGTGAGACTTTGAAAACAACTACAGGTAGGATGTGCCATACAAATATTTTGTCAAAATTGTGTAAAAATATTACAGAATTGAAAGTGTTACTTGCAACGAGAGAAATCTTTTTCTCCATGGAATTTAACTAAAAATGATATACTGCATAAAACTTTTAATAAAAGAAATATATACAATATAGAATCAAAGCACGAGTTCTATTCTGTTGCCCACTATAATAAATTATACTCATCTGAAAAATTATTAAAAACAATTTGAATCAAAGAATTACAAAGTAAAACATCCTCAATGTTATATACTGGATGCCCCATAAAATTTCCTTCATTTTTAAAAATAATAAATAAATAATAACAAATTTCCATATTGCATCTTTTTAGAGATTTGCACCTTAAGACTTGCCGAAAAATTGCATTTTGTTTTTCACACACACACACACACAAATAAATAAATAAGTAAATAAATAAAATTTATTTCAATAGATGGTGATTCATTGCTTAATTTTCCCAAAATATGCAAATTTTATACATAAAAAATAAAATATGAATCAATAATTGATGTAGTTGGGGACTAATTCTTGTTTAGTAGTAGTGTGCAAATTGAATTACAGCTTTTATTGAATTGTGTGTTTCATTGAACGAAAGCAATGTATTTACTGGTAAGAAAGACACGGCTGGTACAGAGTTGTTTTATTGGAATAAGAAATCTACAGCAGAAGCATTATGAAAATTTAAAACAGAAAAGAAAAGGTGAAGTAATTTTGAGGTCTAAAATAACTGAAAATGGTATCAGAAAGATAATAAAACGATCCGAACTGATTCAGAGACCCGCGGCGGGTGATGCACCGCTAGTACTGGTCGCAAAATTTCATCGCAGTTAATTTAGTTGAGTTTTTAAGTTTTTTATCTTTTAAATTTAACTTATACAATAATTGTAAATCCTGATAGAAATCCAAATAACATATATTGCATATCTGTCATTGTGGACCAATTATAGTATAGCAAAGTGCTTTTTTCAAGGCAGAACTACCCGATCGCACCCTGGAAAACTTCGGCGGGTGACAGGCACTAGGTAACTGCCATTCAAAATTAGTGAGCTATGTGCCCCCACCCCCTTTTTTATGAGTTCTCAGTTTAGTGTTAATTAGGCCTCTGCTAACATTATGCTATGACTTTTCTGTGTAATTTGGTACCTTACCATCTTAGCATTCTCTGTTTTTCCCCTAGGCCAGTCGTTAAAGTGACACTGAAGTGTAGGGCAGCCAAATTGATTTGGATGCTCTATGCGCCGTATTTTTGGAGGTTATATTTAACCTAGTCTTCCAATTCTGGAATGGCCTTTGGACTTCACCAGAGTTTTCCAAATTATACCTTTTAGAGACCATGCTTTGTTTCGGAATTTACCTTTATATTCCCATTCAAGTTCATTGTAGGTTACGCGCGGTGTTGTTTCATGCCACGTTGGCACTCCGTAAGCACCGCGATGTCATGCCAGAAAAATAATAAGCAATCACTCAATACCATATGCTGCGTTTGCGTACGTGAAGTTGCAATGAATACGGGAATATCAAGAACGAGAAAGTTTTGATTTTTTTTTTTCACCCAGTTGCACGATGTTCTTATGTATGGTGGCAAACATGTCGAACAACTTCTAAATTGCAAGCGAATACTTGCTGTATAACCTTAATGTTTTTCATGTCTTTTGATAACGAGCCCCCTAATAGCGTCATCTATCGTTCAAAATTTTAACGATTTTTTTTGTACCTGAAAGAAAAGTAAAATTGACCGAGAAGTTTAAAGAACTGCTTTCCAGCACGACAATTGGACCTTCTTCATGAATTTTTTAAATATCACTAAATTTATAGGATAAATGATATTTGATAGTCTTAGTAGGAACAAAGCTTAATAATGAGCATTTACATCTGCCCACTAATTCAACGAAGAGCATAGGAGAGTAATTTAAAGAAAAACGCTTTACGGAGCATCCAGAGCTTGAAACTTGACGTGTAAAAATTAACGTAATCAAAACTGGTCTGTATGTTACTGCTACTTTCTCTCTCTCCTCTTTTTTTTTTTTTTTTTTTTTTTTTTTTTTTTTTTTTTTTGTCTTTTGCATTTAAGAAGAGGTTTGTTTTAAGAAATCTTGATATGTCTGAATCCTAAATTTATTCTGTTAATTTGTGTTCTTGTACGTTACGTATTCATAAGAAAACTATAACTTGATACACACAAAACGACATGTTCATACGACATATTTCGCGCTTTTTATAAATAATAACAGTTAAAAACTCCTACTAGAAGATTTTAGCTGCAATTTTCGCCTTCATTCAAAAATTCCAACTCAAGGAGCACTTTCTGTGTGATGGTACCTCAAATTCTCCTTCCCAAACATTTTCATCAAGTCCCCAAAGAAACCTCGTTCCAAACTGCTATATCCCTTTTGCTTCACGGTGAGATGAATTCTAACCCTCCCAGCAGGAAAAGGGGGTCTACCCCAGCGGAAGTTAAGCCCGATCGGCAGGGTGCGAGCCAATAACTTGCACCTCTTCTCTGACATTTATCACGAAGTGCTGTCACATCGAATCAGGGCTTAATATTTTGCGCCCCCGCCCAGAATAATTGATCCCTCACCCCGCTTCTACCTTCTTTTTCCCGTAGGAGCAGAGTTTATTTTCCCTCGATCTTCAAGAGTCATGATTAAAACGGGATTTCTTGGTTGTGAGCCTGAAAATGTTCCAGTGACGAATCCAACTGTGGTGAAGCTGTTTGTTTTGATTTTTATCACTACACTTTCATTGTAATACTGTAAAGAATAAAATGCCTGTCTTATTAAAACTAGAAGCTGGAATGCTGTGTAATTAGGTTCATATTCTCTTAATTTTCATAAACCTAATTGCTATAATCGTATTTGAAGTAACAAATATTATTTGATTCGGTTGAAGCAATCTTCTTAAAGGTCATAGATTCAGAGCAGAAATATTTGATTCAACGAGCCGTGAAACGTACGGGAATTGTACAGAATTAAAATTTAAATTAGGCATCTTAAATTTCCTTTAAAAGGTAGGAATAAATATACGCATAAACACTCGCTGTATATCGTTATTTAAGAAGATAGCTGGATTCCCCAGCCGTTTCTTTCAGTCTTGATAATTTCCTCTTATTTCTGATTTGCGACTATCTGATTGGATTTTAAGAAAAATACTGCGCATAAATTGAGCATAATTTGTTTTATTTATCTTTGTTTTTCATTAATACTTTTTTAATTCGTAAAAACCCAAATTATTCCGATACTTCCTAATGATTAAATATGTTTATGACACTTATTTTAGCTTACAGAGCCTGTAGTTGCATTTCAAGTCCTGCTGTTGCAGGATACACTGACCTTCGCAGACACAACCTTCCACGAACTCAAAGGACTGCCAAACACAGGCAATCTTAGAACAGTTCAATATAAGATATAAGAAAAAATACCCGATAGTAAATTCTCAAGGTCATAATTTATTGCCATTATACAGCTGGAAATTATTATCTTTCGAAAATTATGTTGTCACATTGCCCGAGGAGATTGTTAGAATATGAAATAATAAAGTGGAAATAATAAAGTCTGAAATAAAAATCTTAAATAATGATAATAAGTAAGACTACTATTGAACATTAATTTCTAAAAAAAGAGAAATTTATTGTGAAAATTATTTCTGTTGACCTTAAATTATTTTTTGCTGAACATATAAAAATGCATTCATGTTTGAATATGTTGACGCAAGAGGAGTTCTATCTTGTTCTTCGATTTCAGGATACTTATTCCAATTGGATGATTATATTTTTCAATGAAAGCAATTTCACCCGCACTTAAAAAAAAAAAAAAAAAAATGTAATTATACAAGAGCTAATCAAAAAATAAGTTACACCTGAGTAAAAATAATACAAAATAAAAATGTACAGGTACTTCATAAAGTAATTTTGAAAAACTCATTTTCCGACAAAGTAACGCAACATATTAAGACTTTTAATATAAACCACAAGTTTATTCATTGCACTGGAATAGAAACATTTTCTAGTGTCATGTAACCAGCTCAGTAGAGCCGTTTTCATTTGTTTAGCATACTGGATTGATTTTTAAGCGTCGTGTGTTTCGAATCAGCTGTTCCATTACCGTTACATTTTCAGATGTAGGAGTAGTTATAAGCCTTCCTTGGAAGACCTTTCCTCCTTCCACTGGAAGTCTTGTTCCTTTATGCTTATCTTCAGTTAGATTTGTGCGACCTTTTTCAAATTGTTGTCTCCATTTGCAATTGCAAATTGAGGTATTGTACTCTTGTGTAAGCAGTGAGATTTTTCGTCATAAATGTTTGTTCTATTTAAGCGTTTAACTACATCATCAAGAAACGTTAAGTGTAACTCACTTTTATTCACCTACATAGTTGTCGCAATATATGTGTGAAATAAGCTGCATGAGATGGAATTTTTAATATAAATTGTAGATTTCCTGTTAACATACTTGCTATTTGTCGATTAATCAAAATGTCAAGTGTTTAATTGTTTGCTATATTTTCTCTTTTTTAGGTGTGGTTCAAGAATCGTCGAGCGAAGTGGCGAAAGCGTGAACGAAACGCTGCTGCAGAACTGAAAAATGGTTTTGGCAGTCAATTCAACGGCCTGATGCAACCTTTCGACGATAGCCTTTACCCTGGCTACTCTTCTGGTTACAACTGGGCGGCCAAGGTGCCCAGTCCTCTGGGCGGAAAGAGCTTCCCTTGGCCTTCTTTGAATTCCGTCAACCCACTTGGCTTTGGGCCTTCAACGCCACCTGCTGCCATTTCTGGCATGGGACCAGCAGTGTCCATGTCCGCTGGCGCTGGGGGTGCCGGGGCACCTTGTCCTTATGCTGCACCTGCCGCTGCTCCGCCATATGTCTATAGAGAACAATGTCCCACAATGACATCCAGTATCGCGTCCCTAAGGCTTAAGGCTAAACAGCACACTGCAGCAGGCTTTGGCACCTATACTGGGACAGTGTCGCCCAGACAGACGCCAACGTTGTCACCCTGTCAGTATGCAGCGGTTGAAAGGCCGGCTGTTTAACAAGTATTTCGAAGGTTGAAATTAAACTGGAAAGTTCACCATGGGTGCGTTTGGAAAATGATAAATTTGCCCTTTGGTATGGTTTCATCCCAATGGTTCTCTACCGTCACTGTGATTATTCCTGTTTTTAAACACGTACTGGATGAGCGAAGAGTTGATCAGTAGTTAATGGAGTTTGGATCGATGAAATTTGCCAAAGGAATCGGAATAGTCATTCTCTACAACTTAAATACAAAAAGCAACAACATAACATGATACAAGCTTTCCGAATTTGGAGTGATGAAACTAGTTTTCAGCATTTTAAAGTTCAGAAAATATGTTCTACTAAAGTTTCAAAACGCACCCTTTAAAAGTGTAAACAAATAGTTTTAAAACTGTTTGAAATTGCCAAACCTAATTTTTTAAAGTAATATTAAGTACTTGTACAAAACTGAAAGATAGCGCTAAGCAAAAATGCAATTAAAAACGCCTCATGAGTTGGCAGCCACTCTCAATTGTTTGAATACGCAAATAAAAATTTAACTCAACGTGTTCTTGCTCTGGGATACTCAGTTCTATACACAAGCAGAATCACATGTGTGAATCATATGCCAAAGCATTCTTGTGAAACTCTGAGAACGTTTCAAGAAATACCAACATCTAATTCTGTGGTACTAATTACAACTATACCATTTTCTAGAAAAAGAAATAATTTGTTGAAAAGAACATTAAAATACTTTGAAAAGTTATAGAAAATCATAAATTGTGTCAAAGAATTCTTGTGACACCGATTAAATAACATAAATTTGTTTTTATTTTATTTTATATGATTTTTCGTTACGTGCAGCTTTAGAAAGTATCAAAATGCTTCTTAAATTCTGTAAAATGAATTGAATATATTCTTAGACTAAATTTTTCCCTACAAAGTTATTGCTATTGTTTAATTTTGTTTTTTCAATGTAAAGTAGCCTATTTTAAAAGTTTTTATTGCACTGTAAAAAAAAAGCATGTAGATTTGCCAGAACAAACTCGATCACAGTGAATGTGCTGTATCTTTCTTTGGTTTCCTGACTATATTAACATGGAAAATACAGTAGTTGCGTAAAATTAACAGCACAATGTGCTGGCAATTTGGGCGCAAAAACAGGACAGCACAAACTGCTGGCGTCCAAATTGCCAGCACATTGTGTTGTTAATTTTACGCAACTACTGTATTTTCCGTGTTAATATAGTCAGGAAACCAAAGAAAGATACAGCACATTCACTGTAATCGAGTTTGTGCGCGAGATGAACAGTAGTTTGTACTGTAAAAATGTCGTTTTTTTTTTTTTTTTTTACAGTGTAGAAGAATCATATTTAATATTGACTGTGATATTATTTTAGATTATTTATTTCATCACCCTCTGTATCTATAAACTAAGAGCTGATGTGCATATAAAAGTTTATTATTATTCATTAAATATTATTTACTCAAACAGTTACTGACAAATTTACAATAAATGGACAGAAATTGTTCTATGTTATGAGGAATATGTAAAATCTAAAATGTAAAAAGCAATATAAAAAATGTAAAAATAAACTGTAAAATTTCAGCATACAGATCAAATGAGCTCCGAAACCAAAAGAGTTATTCGAGTTCTGAAGTATATACGTGTTTACTTCTTCTATTTTTCGTTCTCGCTATTTTAATTTTTAATTTTACACTGAAAAAGACGCTTTTTTTTCTTTTCACACTAAATCTAATGCAATCGCTGCTTATTTTCTGTGACAAAATCCCAATAATCAGCTTAAATAATGATGTACGGTTTCATTATTATAGAAAAAGTATTACATTATTTAAATGCTCTCAAAAGTGTAATTCATAAACCACTCTATAGTTCAGTTATTTTATGTGGTTTTGTAGCAAAATCATGAATTGCCTCATTACAGGGCTGCCTCAGGCGACTATGTTTTTTCTGTTCGTACCACTTAAAAAAAACAATACATTTTGCAGTATATTTCTCTTGCAAACAACAACGCTTGTCAACACGTATATAAAAGATTTTTGTTTTCAAAAAGCGGTGCGAAATATAGAATAAAAAACAGTCGCCTGTGGCAGCCCTGCATTACTATAGAAAAAGTTTCACATAATTTAAAATGCATTTCAAACTATAGTTCCACAGATAATTGTATCGTTCATTTGTTTTATACGGTCCTGTAACAAAATGATGAATTGCTATAACATTTTTAAAGAAGGATTTCCGACATTCTAAGTTAATTAAAGTTTTGTTCAGTTTCAAAAAGTACCCCTTTACGAAAATACATTTCAAATAGTAATAATCCAAATACAACATACATAAAACTCTCATCTTATTTAAAATTTTAAAATGAAATATTTAGCTTATAAAGATTACTTTCAATTAGTAATATGTTTTAATTTGTGTCCAATGCAAATTCAGTTTTCAGCGTCACGATCCGAGTATTTCGACGAAAATTATAGCGGGAATAAACAAACGGATCGGCACATAGATAAACAAATCTAAATCATAAACACTTTTCAATGAAGTTGGAACTCGAAGCTATGAAGTTTTCCTTTTCTTTTTTGAACGGAAAAGAAACCTTTACAGCTTCGACCGCTGATTTTTTTATCAAAGTTTTTTAAAAGGCAGGACTTATGAAGCATTTACTTAATACTTACTTTTCAGTTGTATAAAAATAGCTGTTATTACTCATTGTAAAAGTATAATGCCGTACAGCATTTACTATCCGTATAAGAATTGATAGTGTCCAGAAAAAACAATAATCTGGTTAACCAATTAGCAATTAGAGTACAAAATGAACCATTTAATATTTTTTTGGATGTTTTATAAACTTTAAAATATATAGGCAGACAAACATAATTCTTATATGAGAACACTTTGCATTTGACTGTTCTTTTAATGTCCCGATGTATGTATTCTGTACACCATTTTTTTACACCCTGTATACATAGCATACATTTAAAGCCACATAAACTCTGCAAAGCAAAAGTTATTTCTCAGAGAATACAAAATAGAACAAGAACCACGCGTCTACGCTCCACAGTCGACAAGAATAACTGAAAGAGAACATATGACGTCACATCCTCTGCATTAAAAATGAACTTTATTCAAATATATATATATGTATCAATGATTACATATGACATACTGTACTAGTAAATTCTCAAAATGACCTGCCTCTATCGAAATATGGTAGTGCACATTATGGAAGGTCAAGCCAAACACAATCCAACAATTGTGTCTACAGAATTGTCTGTAGCATGAATAAAAGTAAAAAAACAGCATCTTTATTTACTGAAGTTCTACACACACAAAACTACATGAAAGGCAAACTAAAGCTAAAAAATGCATGCATATACATTTATTTTATTATAATTCATTGTTCAGATTTCCATATTGACAATTAAGCTTAATTTCATACTCCGTATGATGTAATACATTTTTCTTTTACACTTTCCGTGAGACTATCCAGATAATACACTAATAGGCCAAAAATATTCAGAGGACTTCACATTCATAATAACTTGATGTCCAGTGCATTCACGACATTTTCCTGCAGATGGTCACAGAGTATACTCTAAATTCAAATTTTCTAGTTCTAGTCAAAATTTCTGAGTATGACGATTTGGGGCATCTTTCGAACAATTAATTTATGACTGCAGATATTCTTTGGTAGGCAGGGCCCGACTTATGCAGGAGCATGCGGGGCAGCTGCCCCGGTCCCCCTTTTTCAGAGGGCCCTCCATGAGAATAATCAGGATTTTCATTAAAAGGTACCAAATGATTAAAATTAGCCAAAAGTGACCAAAATTCGTATATTTTCAAACATTTAGGAAGGGAGTGCGGTCATCCATCCCCTCTCTGCTTCCAGCACCCCATCCATCCATGCAAAAAACAAACTATATCATTAAAAAACTAATGATTAAAATTTTATTATAACAACTTAGTATTCTATTGTTTTTAAAAGAGATTCTTTTCAAAATGTTTCCTCGTAATGTGGCAAGTTAAAACCATTTATTGTGACCAATTTGGGACATTTTCTTTTAGGCATCTTATAACGTACGTAGATAAGAAAAGTAAAAGTTAGCAAAGAAATACTCATATCAACCAATCTATCACTTTTTCTACTATTATCCTACTAGTATTTTTTCTTAAAATTGTGACCCTCTTTTTGTGACACTCTGTATACAGATGTGAGCAAGACCGGGTACCAAATTTAGGCATATATACAATAGGTATGAAGTTTAGTACCAGCCACTTCCACATTATTCACAAAAAAATTCATTCTATAGATAGATAGAAGGGGGCCCCCAAAATGATGCTTGCCCCGGGGCCCTCCATAGCCTAAATCGGGCCCTGTTGGTAGGGATCAATGACATCAAGAGTATGTCCTATTTCGAATGAAATGATGTCCTGTGGATGGTCAAATTTTTCCTGCAGGCGGTCACAGGATATCTTATATACATATCATCATACTGCATGTATAACTGTCGTGCATATGACGTTTTGGAGCGTATATAAGATGGCTGCTGACATCCTCTAAGTGGTACAGTGGCATATTTTACAGAATCTGTAGAATAACGGAAGGACGATTGTGGTTGTATAGGTATGGAGCTGGAGCGAAGACGTGTGGTTCTTGGGTCATTTTTATCACAATAAGGAATTCTTTCTCTGAACTATTTATGCAGTCTTCTCGACTCTTTATGGAGTGAAGGCCTATGGTTCTCGGGTCATTTTTATCCCAATAAAGAATTCTTTCTCTGAATAATTTATGCGGTCTTCTCGACTCTTAAACTTTCAGATTATGATGGAGAGTTCTGTATACAGTTTCATGCAATAAAAAAAGACAGATGCTTTAATTCTCTAGCCGGTTTTGTAGTAACATCACACTCTTTTTTTTTCCTGATTAAGATCGCTTACAACATCTCTTATATGTTAATATTCAGGTACTAAGAAAAAAAAATATGGAAACTAGAGAATTGTTTTTTCTGATTTTACAGAAATATATTTCAGTCTGATTTTAATCTAGAAAGACTTTTCGCTAATGGAGTATGATTCATATTCTTCATTATAGTCTTCGTGGAATTTTTAAAAATGTTTTACAAAATAAATTCAAAAACTACGCGAGTAAATTTAATTTATATGACCCAAAATCTTTCAGATAATCTATGATTATGATAGGCAATTTACAGATGATCGATGTTCTACTATTTTAATAATTGATCAGACTTTATTAAATATGTTTTGAGTTTTCTGTTTTAATAATGTATAATATTAACCAATAATTTATTAAACTTTTTTGCCTTATCTTAGAAAACTGCTATGTTTACTTACATTTTTAAAATCTTCCTTGTTTATCAGAACGATTAATTCCATTGTTTACTTTGCTATCATTTGCTTATGCCATTTACTTTGTTGCTCAATTTTTCTCATACCCAGCATATTTAAAACTACTGCACTTTATTTTGCAGAAACTCAACTGATTTGTATCACCTTTATCAAAAGAAATGAATTTTAATCGCTGAAAGAATACCTCAGCATAACCTTTGTACCAAGAAAAAATGGGTTAGAGGATTAACATTATGACTATTGAATTTTGTATCAGAATCCATTGTAAATATTTGTTAACTTTTATGTCTGTGTATAAAATTATCCTAACATAAGCAACGGATTGTTGTGACGCACAGTAGAAAATGCTTCTGTTGCTCTTTAAGTTTCCAAAAGAAATCTTATTGTAAATATTCAGTTACACTGAAATATCCTTGGTTCTCTTCTTTAAAAGATGTATTCTGACAAAATTATGTAAAAATTTATTATTTATATTTTGATAAAAATGGAGTAAAAATTATTATTGACATTTTAGAGGATTCTGTTTTGATATGCAATAGAGGTTTCTTGCAAAGTATTAGAAAAATTTATTAAGATGGACGTAATTCTTTTGCAATTTCATATTAAGAAGGAAACACTTGAAAATTTTTAATGAATAATTCTATAAGTCATGATGCAAGTCAAATTACTTTCTAACCTTGCCAGAATATTAAATTACTGCCACGCACCATTTATACCTTTATGAAGTTCTTTCTTTTTTATACATTTTTATTTTTAAGCTCATATATCCAGGTCATTCGTATGTGTTTTGAACAAGAAGTGTTTAGTTTATACAATATAATAAACAAAAATATAATCCAATAAATTCGAGCTGGAAATTAATTTTTGCTGGATATTCATCAAATATTCATTAAAAAATTCCAAATTCTACAAAGATAAAACAACTGAGATTTGTATATTAAAATAACACACACACAGAAAAAAAGACCTAAAACGAGAGAAAAATACCCGATTTGGGTAGAAAGATTCTTAGGTATGAGGTTACTCAATTTGAGTCCATATGTCTGTTTTGGTTACCACTGTGTATCCATTTTGGGCACTGTTAAATACCCATTTTGGAAATTTTCTTTTTCCAAAATGGGTATTATAAAGTAACTTATAGAGTTTCTGAGAACAACTCCGTGACAGACAGACAGAGGAATGAGACGAATAGGGTTTCGCCGTGTAATTATTCCTGTTTGTTTGTTTTTTCTATTTTCTAGCAGTTGCCCCCCCCCCCCCTTGGAAATTAATGTCATTAAATGAAATGTGACAATCACATTTATTGATTACGTTGCTATTAACAACATAAATATAATTGAAGCAAAAACTTAAAATAGTAGAATTTACATTTTAAACATTTTAAAAACTAATTCAAAATTTAACTGTTTTTGCTTAAATTATTAGTTAGTTCTTAGAAGTAATAACCCAAATTAAACTTTGAAAGTAAATTTATCTATTTTTTTATTTTTTATTTGTTTGTTTTGTTTTGCCTTTTGACGCACTGAGATGCTAGAATTATTTTCACCTCCCGTTTTCCCCTCTATGTGTTCTTTATTCTTCTTTTATTCCCCAATAAAACGGCTTATAAGAAAATGTTTTAAATAATTTTTAAAAGGCCAATAATATAAAAACGTACTTAGTGGCATTATAGATTATTAGAGAGTGGCATTATAGAGAATGATTCTTGCAGACTTGAACGTCAGGGATGTAAAGAACATGTTTGATCTCTTATTCCAGTCAAGCTTTAGCCAATATTGCAATTAGAGGACCAACAATTCATTAAAAGTAATAATCTTTGCAATTCGGGGTCTGTAAAAGCCGTCACCTCATAGAGTTGGCGGCTGAAATTCCAGGATTAGTTAACGCCCGATTTGCATATTAAAATGCAACTGGTCTGCTAAGTCATATCTTGATGGAAAACACCTACAAACCCGATTTTAGTGGTTGTCTGGTAGATTTACCATTGTGTTTTCCTATTCCCAGTCCTCCATATATTCATACCTTTGGGTGGAGGAAAACACAGTGATAAACCTACTGATCAACCACTAAAATCGGGTCCGCAGGTGGTTTCCAATATGATATGACTTAACAAACCAGTTGCGCTTTAATATGCAAATCGAGTTCCGTCTAATCCTGAAATTTCAGTCGTAAACTCGATGAGGTGATGCTCTTTGTAGCCACCTCCTAGTCTATACACGAATAGCACCAATATTCGTGACGATATAAAAGTTTCACTCAAAAAATACAAAACAATTTCGCATGTTTTTTGTTTATAAAAATGAAAGGTTTTCAAACAAATTTAAAGGGGAAACATTAAATAATATAAAGGAGAAACATTATTCTGTATTTTAAAAATAGAAATATTGAATATTAGATAAAATAATGAGCATTTATTTGAAATAATTTCTAACAGTGCATGTGCTAATGATAGCACAATTTTTTTTTCATAATTTAGTAGTTAACTGTATTGGGCAACTTATATAAAAAAGCCAACCAAATATCATCAAAATTCAAGAAATTGTCGACGAGGTAGTGAGCTGCATTTCAGTTTTTTTCTAAAAGTAATTTCATGATAAGGAATCACAAGCTGCACTTTATGTAATATAAAATCTTATAAAATACAATTTAGTACAATGTGTGTGATGAATCGTTCTTCATTTTTAAGCATGTTTGTGTATTTAGAGTATTAGCTTTTCTTTATGTAATTCAGTGCGATTATACTGTCATTTATAATGAAAAAATTGTGAAAAATGCCTTATCGTCCGACTATTTTCAGAAAGTAGTTGAAAAATATAGTTCACTTCATAGCAATTAATTTCCTGCATTTTAAAAACGTTTAACTAGCTTTTTTTACTTAAGTTGACCTTTAAGGTAAAGCGAGGAGAGTCTGCGCACATTTCAAAAGAATAGCAATAAAAAAACTAAATATTAATATTTTTGCATGAATAATTTTGACTTCATTTGTTTTTTATGAATTTCCATTGTTATTTTGTTGTTATACTGTAATTTAATAGAACAGCAGTAATAAAACCAAGAAAACTATTTTGCGCAATCTCTCCTTACAGGGTAGGAGAGAATGCGCATAGGGGTAGGAGAGATTGCGCACATAGGTAGAAGAGATTGTTATTATTAATAACTACAATTAAACTGATAACAATAATAATTACACTTAATCGACATTGTTGAAAAATTTTTGTGAGTAAATATTATTGCATAGGAGTGAATATTTCAACCAAATGTTTAAATAATAAGTAAAAGAAAGAATTTTAACGACAGTTAAAAAATTTAATTTAAGAAGATTAAAATATCAGAAAAAGCAAGCCCTACTAAGATTACAAAATAACATTTTCTAGTTGATAACATGTTTAACTTGAAAATTACTTCATTTCCATTTCCACAGTTTCATTTTATTTT
This sequence comes from Maratus speciosus, assembly GCA_963932465.1. Lineage (NCBI taxonomy): Eukaryota > Metazoa > Arthropoda > Arachnida > Araneae > Salticidae > Maratus > Maratus speciosus. The sequence continues at coordinate 40,348,768 of OZ010792.1, forward strand.
GTTTGCTAACCGAAGTTGTCGTCGTCCACAATCGATGCACTTATTGTAAATCGTGCATCTTTCGTGCAATCACCTGCAACAAGCAATACATTGAATCCAGTCAGTTGTCGAAGTTGTCTCCTGGTACAATTCCAGACATTCAGTGCACTCATCCTCATTGAACTTCGGGTTTTTTTCCTTGAGTTTTTTTTTATCCCACTTTTTGTGGAAGCACCTTATCTTCAGCTGTATTTTTTTGTCGCGGCATCCTTCTTAAGTCTTTTTTCATGTATATTTTGTGGATCAGTAACATTAGTTGCACTCTGTTTCCTTTTTATTTGGATGAAATTACACTACTTGGAATGGGTGAAAGCTTTTCCAAAACATTGTATTAGAAAATTTATTTTAGTTAACAATATTAATTTATTAGCAAATTAATTGTTCATAAATTAAAAAAATATATAAATATTTAAGTAAATTATTAACAAATATATTATTAATTTACTAACAAAAATAATTACATAAAATTAATTTAATAACAACTGTATTATAAATTTATTAATAAAATTTTTATCTGCAAAAGTATATTTTTGCAAATTAATTTTTGCCAAATTTAGTTTTGATAATTATGTGTTTTTCCGAAATTATTTCAAAATTGATTCATTCATATGTTTTACACATAATTTGCAATTCATACAAATTTATCAATAAGCTGCGTAATCTCTCCTAGCACTTAAACTTATGGGGAAATGCGCCATCTCTCCTAAGTAGCAGATCCGCAAACTCTCCTATTTTGGTAGGAGAGATTGCGCGGCTTTTTATTTAAATATGGCCACTTCTAAAACGAATTGTTGGTGTACGCATACTTAGTCCAGGTTAGTAGTTTATAAAAAATCGTTTAAGTTCAAAATATTTGGCATTACTGACGTTCTATAAAAATTTTGACGAACAGTTATGAAAATTCAAGCACTTATTTTGGAAAAACAAAACAAAATAGCACTGTTTTATCCAAGACGCTTGGAACAGTCAATATGCAAATTCATGTAGACACTGCACTAATGCTGCTGCACAACTCCCTGGAGTCGCTGCGCGCGCACTCTACTCCTTCCCGTCGAATCTCTTTGTGCGCAATCTCTCCTACCGCGCGAACTCTCATCGCTTTACTATATCGTTGACTGCTAAATTATGAAATAAAAATTGTGCATGAGCAGTTAAAAATTATTTCATTATAAATGCTCATATTTTATCAAATGTTCAATATATTAAATTTTTAAATGTATTATAATATTTCTCCTGCAATTTTTTGAGTTTTCCGAAAATGGCTTTAAATTTGATGGAAAACCATGCTTGTAATAAACAAAAAAACATGTGGAAGTTTGTTTCAATTTTTCAAAAAACGTTTACATCTTCATGAGCATACGTGCTATTCTTAAACAAATACATACAGGCGTTGCGCAGGTCTTATTCTATCGTGTCTCACAGCTACATATTATTTTAAGTATTTTATGATACAGGATGATTACCAATATTATTTTTTTATTTCAATTTGTTGTTGGTCCTCTAATTACACTATTACACTCTTGACTAACTCTTCAATGAAAAATATGAGGTCTAACATGTTCTGAACATCAGCGAATATCAAAAAACAATTCATAAGGGGTTTTTTTTTGTTTTTGTTTTTGTTTTTTACGCATAAAATCAAAAGTGCCACGATATTTTTAATCAGGTAGTGTAATTCCGTATACATGAAAAGTAAGTTAATAACATTAAAACATAGATAGAACTTCCTTATTATTTTATGGTATTTTTATGTAGCAGTATAATTATATCAAAATTAATTTTAATTTACGCCTTTCTTTTCTTTTTTTTTAATACTCTTCTTTTAAAACGGTCCCTTTGAAAGGCTTATAAATGGTGCTTCATTGTATTAATCCTCCAGCCGCGGGAAACGCTATTTTCGCGTTCCAGTGGGCTACTTTTTAAAAATTCAGATTGCTTGATTCCCACCACTTTTTTTAAAGCGTATAATTTGGCTTATTCTGTCATTATTTAATCTGTAATTAAATAAAGGGACTATTTCTACTTCCAAAAAGTGGTGGTGGGAATCAAACAGTCTTAATTTGAAAAAAGTAACCCACTGAAAAAGCCGCTCGCGACTAGAGGGTTGCGAGATTTTTCACTGTAAGCTACAGTTTTTTATTACGTTCCTTAATAACAATAATCTCAAGTGAAATTTGATCTTCGTGCCTCATAAATTATATCTTATAAATTTATTGCATCATGATATTGCCAAAATTCTTTTTCTAAATAAAAATTACTTGCTGAATAAAAACCAGTAAAAAGAAAAAATTTCTTGAGAAAAAAAAAACAAAACAACTATCATTTATTATATAGGATTTCTCAAAAAGAATCCCGCTTTGTTATGTTAATAATAAAAATTATTACCACCCGACTCAAAATTAATTTACACTGTCAGCAGCGTATATCTTTTCATGCTTGAAGCATTGAAGAGTTCAAGACATAACCACCAATTAACGAAAGGCCCAAAGGATTGTTTTGCATACTTTTTTTGCAGACAACCAGTTAATTTCCGATCTCAGAGAATCCAGGTGCGTCATAGCTTACAAGGGAATATCTTCGATAGTATACATACCAATTTAAACGACTTAGAAATGAAAATACATGTAATAAAATGAGGGTAACATAAAATTTAGCTTCTCAATTGCAATAGAAATCCCTTAAATATTTATTAAAAATACAAAGAGCTTGCCAGAAAGGAATCTATATTGCCATTTGACATTGAAGAGAAATATGATTAACTGTACTTCGAAAATGATCAATAATCACGCCCAGATAAATTATCAAATACTTAGCATTTTCTTGTGTCTTTAAACGTATTTTGTATAGAGCTATTGAGCAATCTATTTTTTATATCATCCGCTTATTACTGCATGTACTATATCACCTGTATTTATCATTTCGTGTAAAAGTTTGAGTTAATACGTTTGAGAACTTTTCTTGTAAGTTTTCTGTTGCTTTGAGCATAATTACAGAGTCTGAATATATCTAGATTTGGCGTACTTATTAAGGCGATAGATAGGATTGAGATATTTAGACTTAGAAAAAAAATGTCAATAAATTCACGTTTGGCTGAGACATAAAAATGGCTTTCTTTCACGTAGTGACGTGGTGCACCGCACAACTCATGTAAAAGTCGAAGGGGTCTGAGGCGCAAATTTTTAACTGAAGTTATGGAAGCCTTCAGCCGAAAAAAAAAAGTGTATTTTGAGAAAAATTTGACCACAGAAAACAGAGATGCGTCGGCCGAAGAATTTTATGGGCAAAGAAAATCCTTTTATGCTTACTGTAAGGTCGACAGCCAATTTCCAAGATAGCATTGCAACAATAGAAAGCTTTCTTGTGTACTTTTTTGAGACTTTAAATCTATTCATTGATAAAGCTTTTCTTTCATGTGTCTAAATTCATAACTGAATAATTAATATCCTGCATGATATTGCAATAAACATGCTAAACCGGGTTTTGCGAAATTTAATTGCCGCTCAGATCAAGTATCATATGACCAGAAATACAATGAGAATCTTTGATAAAATTGACGCTGCTGATAGTGTCGGTTGTTTCCGAGTAGGGAATAAAATATATATTTTTTAATTAATACTAGAATACGCTCTATTTTGTTTTTTGTGAATCTTGTGTAAGTTTTTGACACATTACATTTTCAAAAAGGCAGAATTTAAGTAGCAACTTTTCTCTCCTAGTTGCCTATGATTTCTCTTTTACTAAAATAATTACAAACTTTGTATTTTTTTATATGTTTTTTTTTTGTCAATAATAGTTTATTTATTCTAATTCAGACAACCAAACTGTGCAATCGTATAACAAGGTTCTAAGCCTGGTGCCGCACTGTACATATCAACATTTTTGTTTGAGTGAATTTATACAAAATGTATCTAATAATCATAATTTGTATTATAATGCACTGTAAAAATATATATTGTACAAATAAAAGAAAAAAAAATGTGTTTAACTTTTTTTTCCACCTTTTTTTCTTATCCTTAAGTGTTTTGAATTTCTGAAATTGTCTTGTACACTATTTTGAAAGAAAAAGCAATATAATAACTCCTATTGCTTCCAGTAAATTAGAATATTGGTGATTGAGTAGATGAACAAAATGATAAGCATTCATTGAAGTACAAACTTTATTTTTCGTTTTTTTTTCCTATTTTTTTTTATATTAAAGAATTTATAATTTAATAAATTTGATTGAATTTAGAAAAGATTCTAGGCAAAGAAACGGCAGTGAGCGGTTTGTGTCTGGTATTCTTCTATAGAACTTGTAATCTTGATATAAAAACTTCTTTTGTGATAATTCTTCCACATCCAGGGTACTCATAAAAAGATAAGATACGTTGTATCAAACGAGCCTTCACTTGAGTGCTTTCGTTCCTGAAAATTAAAATCAAAAAGTTAAAATGCAAGTTTTAAAAATATTTCACGCATACGCGCGTATACATTTATTTAGTTATTTTTCTATTTTTAATTTTTTGAGATGGTATTACTTTTATTCAAGTATAAAAATTTATTAACATGAAACATAAATATAAAAATGAAGCTAATGCTTTTCTTTTAACCCTTTCAGGACTTGTGTCATTTATACGCTCCACATACTAGTACAGTATATTTTACTTTAGTATAGTAGTTATGGTATAGTACGTATAGTTTTAGTTTTTAGTACCAAACTATCACAGTCGTAAAAGTAAACTGTAGCAGTCGTAATCCTTGCTTTGTCTAATTGAAGAGTTCTTGGATTAGATAAAGAAAAAATACTATATGAAATTACTGGTATTAAAAATTAAAATGTCGTTAAATGAGCGTCATCCTGAAGGGGTTAACAATCCAAGGTTATAATCTGATTTACACAGCGTAAACGCTCAAGTTAAGTGTTATTTTTTCGTACATTAAAATCTCCGTCACGAAATAATAATAATAATAATATATAAATAGCAGAAACCATAGATATTGAAAAAAATATTAATGCAGAAAATTTTAATGCACACATATTTTGTTGTAAATTGTGTAAAAATCTTTAAGTCATTAATAATAATAATAATAATAATAATAATAATAATAATAATAATAATAATCTATAAATAGTAGAAACCATAGATTTTGAAAAAATTTTAATGCATACATATTTTGTCGTAAATTGTGTAAAAATCTTTAAGTTCGGAGACATAAAGTTGATGTTCTATAATGTAAAATTAATCAATTTGTTTTCTAGAAATTATTATAAACTGAGGAAAAGTGAAAGTTTTTAGAAGATTGAAAAATTACTTAAATAGTCCTCAAAAGTAGTGAAAAGTCTGAATATTAAAGTGAATCTTTTTTTCACAAAGATCAAACAAAGTTGATCTTGCATTTTATTTTAAATACAGTGATTTTATCAAACAAAGTTACCAGCAGAAAAAAAAGGGGGAGGGGGGAAGAAAAGAAAAAAAGAAGAAGAAGAAATGACAGAAAATACCAGATAATCAGCAGCATAGAAAAAGGAATGACTAATCAGAACTGTACATACGTAGTTTACGGTCAAAGATAAAGAAAAAAAAAACTCATTAAACGGTATTTTTGGATTGAAATTTCTTCAGGGCTTAGCCAATTTAACAAAGATGTAATATAGCGAACGGAAAGCCTGAGTGTTTCATACAGGAAATTAAACACATTAATCATTCGCGTTTTTTTCTTCTTCTTCTTTATTTTAACATAATAACCATTTGTTTTATGAAAAAAATTGATTTAATTTTTATTATAAACATTATTTTACTTTCAAATATAATAATGATTCATAATTATGGATGAATTACGCCCCACCCAATTTTTTTTTCATATTATTTAAATGAAGATTTTAAAGCTGAGTCAAGTTTCTAATTCAAAATATATATATATTATTTTGTTCATCAAAAACTTCAAAAGTTATTTAATGCACTAATTTAGTACAAAAGTTACATAAAAATGCAATCTTCTCATGCAATTTCTCGTAAAATGCAAAATTTTCGAAAACTAGCAAAATATCAATTGTTAATAATATTTAAAAAATTCTAAAAAAAAAAAAAAAAAAAAAAATTATAACATGCATTTTGTAGTCAACCTGCCAATTCTTATTTTGGTGTAAGTAAAATAGCTAATTTTCATTACATTTAACACTTTTAGCAGGGATGACCGAGCTAAGCTTGGTCAAAATTAGCCTTGTGTTCAATTCGATATTTTATTCTCACTGCATCATTCTTGCTGTTTAGATACAATTGGCATGATCCTGAGACATAATGACCTAAAATGACCCACTAACCGAATTTTTTCGAACATGTGACCTAACCAATGCTCTTCTCGAACCCGAAAAGATAGAATACAAATTTTAGTCGAAATCGTTAAAGTCGTTTTATAAATAAAATTAGCTTGACCCACGGTAACCCAAAAGGTACCCACTAATCTAAATTTATCGAACATGTGACCTATCCCAATGGTCCTCTCGTGCTGGGAAACGATGTAATAAAATTTTTTGCCAAAATCGTTTGAGCCATTTTTTAGATACAATTAGCTTGACCCACAGTGACTCAAAAATAACACACTAATCGAATTTTCTCGAAAATGTGACTTAGGCCAATGGTCTTCTCATTCTCAGAAACGATATAATATAAAATTTTGTCAAAATGTTTTGAGCCGTTTTTTAGATACAATTAGCTTGACCCACAGTGACCCAAAAATGACCCAGTAATCGATTTTTCTCGAACATGTGACTTAGCCCAATGGTCATCTCATGTCCAGAAGCGGTATATTACAAAAAATTTTCAAAATGTTTTGAGGCTTTTTCTAGATTCAATTAGCTTGACACCTGACCCATTGTAACTCAAAATGACCCACTAATCGAATTTTCTTGAACATGCGACCTAGCCCAATGGTATTCTCGTGCCCGAAAACGATAGAAAGCAAAATTTCGTCAAAATCGATAGAGCCGTTTTCTAGATAAACTTAGCTTGACCCACATTGACCCAAAAATGACCCACTAATTGAATTTTCTGTAACATGTGACTTAGCCCATTGGTTTTCTCATAATCCAAAACAGTAGATTACAAAATTTAGTCAAAATTGTAGACCTAAACTGAAAAAGTGACCCAAAAATGATACAATAATCGAAATTTCTCGAACATGTGACCCAGCCCAATAGTTTTCTCGTACCCAAAAACGGTTGCATATGAACTCTTTTTAAAAAGTGGTTAAAACGTTGAAAGGAATGACCCCGTATTGAAGGGAATTCTGTCCAAAGAGAAAATGGGTGCAGAGCACGGACGCACATTGTTGAGCTTTTTTATTTTTTGTCAATCACAGGGAAATGACCATTGTTCACTTTTATCTCTCATGTGATTACTTAAAAGACTTACCCATTCGCCGATTATCTGCGATTATCATTTTTTTTTTCTCATGCATGAGTCGACCCCACATTTACAACTCTCAAATTTCGTCTAAAATTCTTCGACTTATACACGAGTATATACGGTATATTTCTTGCTAGGGGCCGTTATCGGCGTTAAAGAAAGCTGAGTCTAAATTTAACTTAAAGTATAGTTACCACGTGAAAACACATAAAAAAAATCCATTTTTAAATTTTAGTTATGCAATTTCCCACCAAGCATTAAAAATCGATCTCGTGAAAATTTTTAACAAAATATAAATTTGACCGTGTCAGAAGCTTATTAAGATTTATTAAAAAACCCTAAAATATCAAATTTATCTAAATTTAGTTACCCTATTTCCCGCCTGGGAACATTTTAAACGAAAAATATTGCGTTAAATCTGTAATACTTATTTTTAACATCAGTATAGCTGTCATACGGTAAAACATAAAAAAAAATCGGTTTTATTTAATTCTGGTTATCCTATTTCCTCCCACGGGACGTTATAAACGTAAAAGAAAATTTTGATTTATCTGTATTGCCTAATTTTACCTTGGAGTAGTGTTGTTAGATCAGAAAACAAAACAAAAATCCATTTAAAGTTTTGGTTATGTAATTTACCACTAGGGAGCGCTACTAGCGAAAAAACCTATCATGTGCAAATTTTTATCAAAGCATAAATTACACCGTAGCAGAAGCTTATTCTGAAAATTTATTTAAAAAACATAATAACTTAATTGTTTTAATTTAGTTACCCTATTTCCTCCCACAAAGCACAATAAACGCAAAAGAAAGATGCGTTGAATCTGCATTAACTAATTTTAAATAAAAACATAAAAAATCAATTTTTATTAAATTTAGATGCACTATACAGGGAACGCTATAGACACAAAAGAGAATTTTGTGGAATCTGTACCACGCACATTTAACTTCAGTATTGCTATCATGCAGTGAAATATTTTTTAAAAAAGTCAATTTTATTTAAATTTGTTTACCTTATTTTCTCCTAGGAGGCGGTATAAGCGCAAGAGTAAATTGTATTGAATCAGTACTTACCTATTTTTATTTTTGCGAAACTTAATGTTTTTACTAAAGGGAAAGATTGGAAAAACACTTTTATATAAATTTCGATTATATATTCCTCGCTAGGGGGCGTTATCGGCGTAAAAGAAAAATGAGTTTAAATTATAGTTTCTAATTTCAAATTGGAGTATGGTTGCTATCTCAGAAAACATAAAAATAAATCTAAAGTTTTACTTATGCAATTTCTCACTAGGGACGCTACCAGTGAAAAAAAGACTATTGAGAATTTTTTTTAGCAAAATATTTCAATTTTATTATATATATATATTTGAGAATGGCGGAAGCTTTTTCTAAAGATTTGTAGGAAATTCGTTCGTGGTAAATGAGCTTAAAATGCGTTTGAAAAGTTAGTTGACGTTTATACACATAGAGATATAATACTGGTTACATTACATGTGAATGACACAATTTACACATAGATCAGAAGCATCATAAATTAAATAAACACCATAGAAAATAGCTCTTCCAACTGCAATTGGCGATAAAGTGTAATTCAACTGTACTGTTTCGTGTTGCATTGCAAATGAATTATAAATGTTATACCAATATTTTCAACGCAGAACATGCGACAGTAAGCCTATTTAAATAACATAATGACACTAAAATGCTTTTTTGAGTAATTAAAGCCCATAGCCGTAAGTGTAATCAAATTCTTTTTTGCGATCCTGTACAATAACTATAAATGCTATGTACTTGTACAGCCTCTTCAATATAAAATCTGCTGTAGGTGGCTGTAACAACATACAAAAATTACATTACCGTCCGCGTTATACTTATTTTCATTTCATAAAATCTAAACATATATTTGTGCGACCCTGTTAAATGAATGTGATAAAGGAAGAAAAAAATTTCTGTAGGTGACTGTAGCAACATACTAAAATTACATTGCCGTCAGCGTTCTTCAAATCCCGCACTTAACAAATATTCTCATTCTTTGTGCGGCCCAGTAAAATAACTATAAGTGATACTATAAGTATAAGTATAGCTATATGCACCCCCTTCAAGAAAAACCATATTGTAGGTGACTTTAACAACACGTTAAAATTAATTACCGTCAAAGTTCTACAATCTTTCATTTAACATATATTTGTATTCTTTTGTGAAGCTCTGTAAAATAACTATAAGTGTTTTTTACACCTTCTTAAAAACAAACATACTATAGGTGACTGTAATAAGATACTAAAATTACACTGCCGTCAACGTTCTTGAAATTCTGCATTTAAAATACATTCGTTTCATATATTCGTATTCTTTGGTACGGCCCTATAAAATCGCTATGTGCACCCTCTTCGAGAAAAAACATACTACACGTGTCTGTAACAAGATTTTAAAATTACATTACAGTCAGCGAACCCCGCATTTAACATATATTCGTTTAATCAGTCGTTTTATAAATTCGTTTCATTAGGATTTTATATATACGAGGTGGAACCCGCCGAATTTCGACTAAAGAAAATGTTTACAAAGGAACTGTTGCATCAAATTTATAATACATCAACAACAATAATTAGAATAAAAAATCCATCTTACACTTGTTAATTTAACTCTCCAAAGACATATTTTAACCTAAGATGAACAAAATACTTTCTTCATAAACTTCAGCTGTTAAAATTATTGAAAAATTAAACTTAATTCATATACGTCATCAGTAAAATATAATCAAGATAAGTAAGTTTGATTAAATTATTAATTGATGCTTGGTATTACGTAATGAAAAATCTGCAAAAATGATTTCACCTTGACATAATCACAGAATTTTCCTACCTTTACATCTAAACCAAATCAAGTCATTTTCCACGTTTCACATCCATATTAACCATTTAAAAACATTTTAATGCGCAATAGGTTATTAATAAATATATTTTCAAGCTTGAAGTCACGTTTGTCAATTATTACAACTTTTCATGTTAAAATTCCGACTCGTGATTTGAGGTCTTAGTATAATCTCTGTACCTGCGCGTAAAAATTCCAGAAATTTATAACTTTTAGACGTATTCAAGGGGAAATATCTCGTTTTATCAAATAAAATTATCGTTTACTTTTAAATATGACGTCATTTTCAGTCGCTGAAATATTTTGCCTATTGACTCAAACTCAATATAAGCGAAATGAAAAAATAGTGAAATATAACAGTATCATGAGGGAAATTGTGTCTTTTTTAAAACGTAACGTCATTTTCTGTTCAATTTTTAAAAAATATATTTTTAACTGTAATGAGAAAATGGCATCAGTAAGAATATAATCAATAAAGATAACTAATCCACTTTTAATAGAAATGAAGTACTTCAGTTGCCACGATTAGAAAATTGGTATTAAAAACTATAAAAAAATTAATATCTCAAAAATAAATTGAGATACAGCTTTCAAACAAATTGCATTTAAAAGTGCATTTTTTTCTGCATACGACGGTGTAAACATTTAAAATGTGGGATGTTTAGAAATTTAAAAATTTGCAGTAGCGAAAATTGCAAAAGCGAAATTTCATTTCAAATTTCAGAGTGTTGCCATTCGCAGAATGACGTATGCGTTACGCACAGATATGTTTGTCCTTTATAATATAGATAGATAGATAGGGTAGATTCACGTAAGCATGACTTTACATTAAAAATACAATCAGATCTTTTATCACAAATTTCAAATGTTAATTTATTATCATTATTAATCTTTTTTTTAATCAAGAATGTTTTTTAAGTTATTGATCGCATCATTTTGATTTAATGTAACCTGAATGGGATATTGAGTAGATGACGGTGAGATATTAAAGTCATTGAATTAAAAAATAACAACATCATTTATGTATCAATAATAAACATAATCATTGTTATCACTTAATGAATTCCTTTCATGACATTGTTTATAAATTGTGTTATAATAGATAATAATTATGATTAATTGTGATGCAAGGTAAAGTTTAAATAATGTTTTAAAAAGGCTAAAAGAAATGTAATCTTTTTAAATTTAATTAAAATTTGTTTTCTTAAATATATATTTACTGTTTAATAGCACGTAAACGGTGACAGAAGTTATTCTTGTAGGAGAATAATGTGTGAAGTCGGGAATTTCTTTACTAAGTTTTAGTATTTTAGTTCACATTTCATTCCTGATAGATGGCTCTGCGTCTGCACATCTGAATCTAACGTATAAAAATGGACCAGAGTTCTCTCAGATTTTAATTTTTATTATGATTTGCTGTTCAAACATCAAGGAAATGGTTTGCGTTTAGAAACTGTAAGGTTATTTTGAGCAGTATTAAAGTTTGGTGTAGTACATCGCCATGAATTTGAACTAAAACAAGGAAGCGTAGTAAAGAAATTCCTAACTTCACACATTATTCTCTTGAAAGAATTTATCCAATAGCTGCCACCGTTTATTTGTTGAATTTTTTAAAAACATTCAGTAAATTTCAGGGCACTCTGTATACACACACATATATGTGTGTGTATGAGTATGTAAGTAATACACATCACATAAATCAAAATATCTTTTGGCTATTCTGTAAATGATCATAATTAGAAGAAGAAGAAAAGCAAACTTTTCGCGATCTTATTAAAAACAACTATTACAACAATTAGGCACCAAGTAATTTTTTAACTGGATAAGTTAAAAAAAAAAAAAAAAGAGGAAATAATAACAGCACTTTTTTTTGTATCAGATACTTCAGGATGAATAATTAAATCAGAAATAAAAGTTTTCCTTACCAAATAAAACTGTCATCATTGTGTAAAAGTAGATAGAAGTATAACTGTTGGAAGACTTTTTAAATGCTGCCAGGCGGTGGTTTCTGATTAGTCTATACAGAAAAGTAACATTATCTATAGAATACCGTTACAGTAAGAAAATAGGGTACGGTGCAGAAAAATGCATACAATATACAGGCAGTTTAAAAATTATTTGTACACAGGTTTAAGGAAAATAAAATTCTTTTAGAGAATCCCTAATGAAGATAAAATGTCTAGTCTTAACTCAAAAAGCAGCGAAACATTTGAATACGTTTCTTGATTGTGGAGGGGAGAACTTTTTACTACATAATACTGACATAGTAAGTAATTGATTCCGGATTTTGTTTATGCATAATACTTTTTTAATATGAATGATAATTGCAAGCAAAAATCAAAAAATTGCATAGTAAAGTTTCTTTTTTCCACCGTCAAGTATAAACTTCTTAAGCACAAGATGAATGCACACAAAAAGGGTGTAAAACTATTTATGTAGGTTGAAGTTTGAGAAAACCATACCAAAATAGAATCAAACTGTTTTGTCTCCTGTTATTGATTGCATGTTATTCTATCGTACTGTTATAAAACAGTAGGTATATCCTTTAAGACTGTGAAATAAAATTGTACTTAAGCCGACTTTTAAGTCTAAAATATTTTTAGGGGAAGTTTAAGATCCTTTACTTCTTTGCATACTCCTCTGTATTACTCCTATAGATGCGAATTATAGGTGAGAAAATCAGTATTTTTGGTTCTCTTAAAATGGTAAGAGAAGTCTCTGAATTTAGTAGTATATTTTAAAACATATTGTAGAAATATCACTTGATCAATATAAAGCGAGTTACTAGCTTAGAGCAATTGGTTTGGTCTTTTGTTCGACGCTAACGTTCTCGCCCACTGTTCATGAGATTCCTGGTTCAACTCCCATCGGCGGCAATTCGACTCTCTCTAAATTGGTAACCCGAACAAACACGAAATTTCACCAACAGTTATCTCATTTCATAACCAACAGATGATAGCACCAAATAAATCATCTCGAGCAAGCAAAGACCGTAAAATTCTCACTGCACAAAGCCTGGCATCCCGCGATTCACACATGCGTACGACAGCATCACTCATGAATGCATATCGCTTGTCTGATGTCAACAAGACGTCTTCATTGCTGGGGATGGAGTGTGTAGCGATCTCATTTCATTTGATCAATATAAAGTGCGTTACTAGCTTAAAGTAATTGGCTTGGCCTTTTGCTCGACACTAACGTTCTAGCCTACTGTTCATGAGATCCTTAGTTCAACTCCCACCGTCAGCAATTTGACCCTCTCTTCAGTATGATAAATTTGAAAAAACATTTTCATTAAAAGTTCTTCAAATTTATATATTCCCTTAAGTTGATAGTTTATTGTTGTTTATCATTAACTTCAATATAGTGAAGCACACAGAATCAAAGAAGATAAAAAAATTTCGCCAACTTATTAAAAACAACCGTTGCAATTATTAGGCAATAAGTAAATTTTTAACTAAATGAGTTTTTTTTTTGTTTTTTTTTTTTTTTTTTTTTTTTTTTTTTTAAGAGCAAATAATAGCAGCAGTATTTTTTCGTATTAAATACTTCAGTATGAATAATTAAATCAGCAATAAAAGTTTCCCTTACCAAATAAAAATGCCATCATATGTCAAAGTGGATCGAAGTATTAATGTTGGAAGCCTTTTTAAATGCTGGCAGCTGATGGTTTCTGGTTAGCCTATATCGAAAAGTAACATTATGTATATAATTCCGTCAGAGAAAGGAAAATATGATACAACATAGAAAAATTTATGCAATATACAGATTGTTTAAAAATTATGACGAAGCCGATATTTCGTTTCCACAAATTTGAGATGAATTCGTATTCTATAGATAATAATTTGTTCAATGCCGTAAAAAATTATGTTGTCAGTTAAAAATAAGAGCAGCAAATGGCTCTAGGCTCATACGATTCTGAATGAAATGCACCAGAGCTCGTTAAATTTCCTTTCAAATATACCTAAATAATGTTATAAGAACTTGATTCCACTGTTATTCTGAACGCCTCAATTATTATTTGTCTCGACAGAATTGATTTAAAATAAAATATTTATATTAATTAAGTTTAAAATTGCATTATGTTAAATGTTGGGAGTTATAAAAAAATCATTAGATAAATATGCACTTTTGTCAATCGTTATAGATACATATATTTTTTAATTAATATTTACCTATTTTTTTTTATAAATATAAAGATAGTGGAAAAATTAAAGTAAAATTATCTACACATGTTCTGATTTCATAAACCAATTTTTGATTTCTTCTATCGTTACAAGAAGAAAGTATTGGATTCGTGAAAATTTTCTAATTCCGGTTTTCGACGGATTTACACGTTTTAGGGGTCAGAGATCCCGAAAAACATGGTTTTACAAAATTTCTGTCTATGAATCGGTGAGTCTGTCTGTCAGCCTGTATGTGAAACAAATTTTGTGGGCGCTCCATCTCAAGAACTAAAGGACGGAATTTAATAAAAATTTATATTCAGTCCCTAATATAAGTTGGTGCTGATTAGTTTTTGGTGTAAATCGCCCAACAGGTGGCGCTGCTATGCATCTTTTCGCGATTTCTGCAATAGCTCTATCTCAAGAATTAATGCACGGATTTTCATCAAACTGCAGATTCAGTTAGACGTTAAAACAAGTGGTTTCTGATTAAGTTTTGCTGTTAATCGCCCAATAGGTGGCGCTGCTCTGCTGGAATTTTCACGATTTTTGTAATAGCTCTATTGCAAAAACTAACTCATGAATTTTCTCCAAACTTCAGATTTAGTAAGACGTTGACATAAGTTGTTGCTGATTAGGTTTTGGTATAAATCACCGAATAGGTGGCGCTGCTGGGCTGCATTTTGCTAGATTTACACAATTTCATCGATAGTCATATCTCAAGAACTAATGCACGGAATTTCATATCTTTAGAATCCTCATGAGGGGCATATATTGCCATTTAATTTTGACAGTGTGCTAGCGAATTTTGAAGCATTAACATGTATGAGATAGAAGAAGTTTTGCGATTGGTACATCCGACTAGTTTATATTTAAATTTGTATTTTTTTTTATATTCATGATTTACTTGCTAGTAAATTATTTTTTAGGCAAAGAAGAAAGAGTTTTAAAGCCTGACGTTTATCGTAACTCCGACTAATTTTTTTTTCGTAGCAATAACAGAGTACTATTCAAATACACTGTTTTTAATATTTCCCCAACAAGCAGTTTATTGATTAATCATTATTTAATATTCTAGAATACGATCTTACTTAAGATTTTATTCTATTCAATGGTCACATGAGAGACTTGGAGCTGAAATTTGGGTGCTCATTTCTGTATTGTCTGAAAGAGTTTACACGGCAGTCTTGGCGCAGTGAATATTCGGATTATTTTACCTTGAAAAAATCTTCCGCCCTAACTCATTGTCTTTATAATTCAAAATCTACCTTTCTTTATAAGCATCCTAATTTTATTTAAAGCAAAACACGTGTATTTTTCAAAGTGGACTCCACAGAAATTCAGAAGAAAATCCCTAGCTTTTTTTAATTAAACTGGTATGTTGTGGCCATCACAAAACTTTCTTCTATATAAATCACGTCAATTAAATCATTTAAATAGTACAAGAAATTACATCCATTTAGCACCCATTCATATCAAAGTATATCTGAATTTGAAGTTGGATGAAAATTTGTGCATTAGTTCTAGAGATAGAGCTATAGCGGAAATACTTAAAAATGTAGCATAGCAGCGTCACCTGTTGAGCGATTTACACCAAAACATAAACACTAATTGATATCAAGGTATACCTGAATCTGAAGTTTGATCAAAATTCGTGCATTAGTTATTGAGATAGAGCTATGGTGGAAATTCTGAAAAATGCAGCATAGCAGCGCCACCTCTTGAGCGATTTGCACCAAAACATAAACAACACTAATTCATATCAAAGCCCAACCTGAATCTGAAGTTTGTTGAAAATCCAAGCATTAGTTCTTGAGATAGAGCTATTGCGGAAATTACGAAAAATGCAGCATAGCAGCGCCACTTCTTGAGCGATTTACACCAAAATCTATAAAACGTCAATTCATGTCAAGGAATACCTGAATCTGACGTTTGATGAAAATTCGTGCATTAGTTATTAAGGTAGAGCTATGGTGGAAATTCTGAAAAATGCTGCATAGCAGCGCCACCTGTTAAGCGATTTGCACTAAAAACTAAGCAGCTCTAATTCATATCCAGGTATACCTGAATCTGAAGTTTGTTGAAAATATTCAAGCATTAGTTCTTGAGATAGGGTTATTTCAGAAATTACAAAAAATGCAACATAGCAGCGCCACCTGTCGAGTGATTTACACCAAAATGTTTAAAACACCAATTCATGTCAAGCACTAATTGAATCTGAAGTTTGATGAAAATCCGTGCTTTAGTTCTGGAGATTGAGCTATTGTGGAAATCGTGAAAAATGCAGCATAGCAGCGCCACCTGTTGAGCGATTTACACCAAAAACTAATCAGCACCAATTTATATCAAGGACTAACTGAATATAAATTTTTATTAAATTCCGTGCATTAGTTCTTGAGATAGAGCGCCCACAAAATCTGTGTCACATACAGACAGACTCGCAGACTAACAGAATCACATACTCACAGACAGGCATTTTGTAAAAACATGTTTTTCGGAATCTCTGACTCCTAAAACGTGTAAATCCGTCTAAAACCGAACGGAAATTTTCACGAATCCAATACTTTCTTCTTATAAAGATAGAACAAAGTAAAAATAAAGTGTGCACTAATTCCTCTTAGCTCTCTCTCTCTCTCTCTGCCTAGTTTTTAACACCGATTTTAGTTCATAATCCCCACCACTACTAGTCTTTTAGTCTTTATTAACCTCCTCCATATAGTATTCTACAGAGTGTACATAAAAGAATGTTCCAGTTTCAATGGTATATTATAATAGTTTTATTTAGACTGTTTACAGCAAATCATACATCAAATTGAAGTTAATCTAACCTAGGTTTTCTTACAAATGTTCAATATCTGCACCTTCAATTATACGGCAGATATCCAACCTCAGTCCAATTCTTCCAACACTTCGGTTAACAAGTTCAGAGTAATGGAAGCAATAGCCTCTTCAATTCTGTGTCTTAACTCTGGCAAATAATTAGGTAGCGGTGGAACGTAGACGCAATCTTTTATCAAGCACCAAAGGAAAAAATCACATGCCTCTAACGACTTTTAAATCTTAAGCCCAGCAATGACGATTTACGCCCAGGAGTCGCCATTTTGCGTATGTGGCACTGCAAGCTAGTCATTAACAAAGTAATACTCGTGCATGCGCTTATCTAAAACTGTTTGATTTACTCTTTATTTGTGACCTTAAACCAACACTCTGCAACTCTTACAGTTGGTACTATTAAAATTTATAACTGGGACAATCTTTTATAGACACCCTGTATTTTCATGCAATTCAGCTTAAGCAATACGCTTAAAATTGCTATTAAGATAGTAACAACAACAAAAAAAAAAATTCGAGCTATCAGATTTTAAATCTTACCTGAAAATATTGTTTTATTATAAACTAGTCGGATGTACCAATCCCAAAATTTTCTTCTATCTGATACATGTTAATACTTCAAAATTCGCTAGCACACTGCTAAAATTAAATGGCAATCTATGTCCCTCATGAGGATTCTAAAGATATGAAATTCCATGCATTAGTTCTTGAGATATGACTATCACTGAAATCATGTAACTCCAGCCTAACAGCGCCACCTATTGGGTGATTTATACCAAAACCTAATCAGCAACATCTTCTGTCAACGTCTGACTAAATCTAAAGTTTGGTGAAAATTCGTGCATTAGTTCTTGAAATAGAGCTATTGCGAGAATCGTGAAAATGTCAGCACAGCAGCGCCACCTGTTGGGCGATTTACACCAACACGCAATCAGCACCAATTCATATCAAGGACTAACTGAATCTGAAGTTTGATGAAAATCCATGCATTAGTTCTTGAGATAGAGCTATTGCGGAAATCGTGTAAATCCTGCAAAATGCAGTATAGCAGCTCCACCTATTGGGCGATTTATACCAAAAAGTTATCAGCACCAAATTATATCAAGGACTAACTGAAGCTGAAGTTTTCTGAAAATCCGTGCGTTACTTCTTGAGATATATCTATTGTGAAAATCATGCATAACGCAGCATAGCAGCGCCACCTGTTGGGCGATTTCCACCAAAAACTAATCAGCATCAATCTATATATCAGGGACTAACAGAATATAATTTTTTATTAAATTCCGTGCATTAGTTCTTGAAATAGAGTGCCCACAAAATTTGTGTAACATACTGACAGACAGGCAGAGTCACAGATTCACAGGTACACAGACTCACAGACAGACATTTTGTAAAAACATGTTTTTCGGAATCTCGGACCTCTAGAACGTGTAAATTCATTCGTCGAAAACCGGAAGTCGAAAATTTCCACGAATCCAATACTTTCTTCTTGTAAAGATAGAAGAAAGTAAAAATGTGGGAAATTCATTTATAGCGTTTTTAATCATTTAAATCCTGTGGTGCGAGAAGAAGTATACTTACGTAATATCCGAGCCTGATACACCAACAATAACGGTAAATAATATTAAAAATGTTACAAAATAGTAATTTAATATACAGTTATTACAAATATTGACTAGAGTAAGTGTACACACATTTGCTAAGCTGCATACATACATTGATACATAAGAGTTTTACATACATTACATATAGACACATATATTATATATATATATATATATATATTAAGGATTGTACCTGACTATACTGTACATTATTACATCTTGGTCCATCATTATTTAAAAAACTTTTTTGGTAACATATGAGAATATTATCTTACCCTTGTTTTGTTTTTGTTTTTATTTCTGCAACATACAAGATAAGAAAGACTTTCAAATTGGTAATATGTTTTTTCTTTTTCTATCCATTTTAATCATATATTATTTTTAACTTATTTGTTTTCCAATATTTTATTTCTGCATTTATTGGGTGTGATAGTCCTAAATTCGTATTCTTTAGCTTTTTTATGACTAATACGAAGATGAAACGGCACACTTTATTTGTGGTAATCAAAGTATTTAGAGCCTGATGAATCTGCTTTGGTTCTACAAATTTCCATTATTCCTTTTTTTCTATTTTTACTATGTTTTTAAAATCCATGTTGAAAATGTTAAGGGTATCAGTTTTATAGTCAATGAATAAATTTCTTTATTAATTATACTTTCATATTTTTCGTTGGTAATTTGTAACGGTTATTAATGGTTACAAGGTGGCCATAATTAAACTGACGGTACTCAGAGTGTTCTGTAGCGCGATCTAATTGCGAGAATGGCGCCAAATTTTGTAGGAAGATTAAACAAGACGAGAGACGAAGGATTCCGCGAAAAAAAAAATGTTCCGAAAATCACCGCCAGGGGAATATGTGGCGCTGTGTATTCGAAAAAGAGAGTTTCAAAAAATGAAGAATCAATACTGAAATAAAATTATCGTTTATTTAACGAATTTAGCAACTTAAGCCAAGCATAAAATGGTAACAGTTTATAAAAAGCTAAAAATTTACATAAACACTTCTAAAGTTTCTTTATCTGCAATTTCACTTACAGAGCCCCAAAGAAAGCAACAGCAGAAGAAGTTCTTTATTCAAATTTCACGTTACAACTTTTGGCCCAGTGCCAGCTTGCTCGGCTTTAAAATGTAATGTGCTACTGTTAGAAGCAATTTCATTGAAAGTTATCTTTTATAACGTCTCCTTCTTTAGTCGAGTGAGCTCTACTAGTCAAGTTCTTTTACCTCAACCAGTGCAATGCGCCAGCCGCTCTTCGTACTTTTAGAAACTACAAAAAAGAAAAAAAAAAAAAAAAAAAAAAATGCATAAAGGTAACGGTTCTTTGTCAGTTAATGGTTTAAAATCAATGCTTGAGAAGTTTGAGAAAACAGGTTCTCTAAATGTTCAGTCAGGCAGAGGACGAAAATCCGTATCACAGGATACAATCGAAGAAGTGGCAACGGCGATGGTCGACACAGCACCAGACAATATTGCTACCACTTCCAGCGCTCGTGGGATAGTTCGTAATCTGGATATGCCTTATTGTACGGTATGGAAAATCCTACGAAAGATTATCCATTTCTATCCGTACAAGATCAGCCGCGTACAAGAGTTACGTCACACCGACCATAATAAGCGATTGACTTTTGCTCTCACTTTTCTTGCCAGAATGAAGTTGGATGATGCTTGACCCTGGAAAATCTTATGGGGAGACGAAGCCCATTTTTACCTGAATGGAACTGTAAATACCCAGAACTGCCGAATTTGGGATAACAAGTCACCAAGAGCATTCAAATAAATTCCTTTGCATTCACCAAAGATAACTGTTTGGTGTGGTTTCACAGCAGATATGATCATAGGTCCATTCTTCTATGAGAACATTACTCCGACAGGACCTGTAACTTGTTCTGTTACCGGAGACAAATATCGCCAAATGCTAAACATTTTTTTTTTTATTCCGGCACTTCAGCAAAGACAGTGCTTGGAGAAAATCATTTTCATGCAAGATGGAGCCCCTCCACATATTGCTTTGCGGGTACAGCAGCTGCCACGACATAAATTCACAACAGAAAGAGTCATTAGCCGCTGTTTTCCAACTGCATGGCCACCTCGGTCCCCTGATCTTACACCCTGTGACTTTTGGCTATGGGGTTACCTAAAGTCCAAGGTATATCACGGAGGTGTCTAGGACCTGGTTACGTTGAAGGATAACATATCGCGAACTGTATGGGAGATTCCTGCAGACATGTTATTCGCTGCTGTTGTAAATGCTGTGCACAGAATGCAATATGTGGTCCACAAAAACGGCGGTCACATCGAACTTGAGTTGGATGTGCTAAATAAACGGTAATTTTATTTCAGTATTGATTCTTCTTTTTTGAAACTCTCTTTTTCGAATACACAGCGCCACATATTCCCCTGGCGGTGATTTTTGGAACTTTTTTTTCCGGAATACTTCGTTCCCCGTTTTGTTTAATCTTCCTACAAAATTTGGCGCCATTCTCGCAATTAGATGGCGCTACAGAACACTCTGAGTACAGTCAGTTTATGGCCACCTTGTATATACATATATATATATTACCATTATATAATTACAAATCATCATCGATTTCCAATTACTAAAATTAAATTAATAAATTAGCTACAATCCATATGTTTTTGCAACGTTAGCAAACAATATTTAAAAAAATTTTATGCGATGTGTTTAATGCTGCAATTGCGCACAAACTTAGTGTGTTATCTTATGATTTCTACTATTCTAGCTATTTGATACCTATATTTAAGAAATTCCATTTTATGATGCATTTTTGTCATCTTTCATGGCATGTATAAAACTTCATTTCATTTTCACTGTTGTTCATTAGTTATCAATTAATTTTTATTAATAATTTAAATAATATTTGTCTTACTTATAATTAGAAGAATTTAGCATGATTCTGTATTACTAGTTACAGGTTTCATCTTTATTTTGTATAATGTCAGTGTTATGAATTGTAGCTAATTTATTAATTTAGTTTTAGTAATTTGAAATCGATGATGACTTGTAATTATATAATGGTTATATATTATCATTCAAATTTCTATGCTGCTAATGCGCAAGTTATTAAGAAGGATCACTATTTGTTATTTTCATTTGGAATTGAAAGAATTCTTTTTGAAATGCATTTTCGTTATTGAGGTACCTTTTATATATTTTATATATATATATATTATATGCATAAGGATTATAAATACATTACAATACTTGCAATGTGTACATGCATACATTACCCATACATATATCAGGTCTACTTGCATTTGATAAAGGTTAGGTAGATTTTCATACATTTCATACACATATATTTATGTGGTTTTAAATACAATACAAGTAAATACATAATATACATGCATTTTTATTATTTTTATTAACTTAATAAGGCTAATAAAAATATTAGTGGTCATTGTTGGTGATTTATCTTCCGGTTCCTGATAATACAAAAGTACCAGTTTATAACACAGGATTGAATAGTATGCTGCAGCATTAACGTTTTTCATTTTAGAGCTTTTGTTTTACATTATTACACAGTTAATACCTTTCAATATAATTTCAAAATTTGCATGCCGTGTTTGAATATGACAATCATATCTTTAACATATTATCATGCGATTCAGATATACGAGCTTAAAATTGCTGTTAACCCATAAATGCGCGATTTTTTATTTCGTTTCGAAAAAATTATATATGTTTCTCTGAAAGGTTTATTACACAGAAAAATAATGAAAAAAATCAGAGATACATTTTTCATTATAATACGTCAATGTTTTCGTCTGTTGCACATCTACAATATAAGTAAAAACTACTGTCGTGTGGCTGTTTTACGCTAAAATATTGCAAATTAGTAAATATTTTAATAAGTATGTCTCCAAATACATTAATTTATATAATTATTTATTTTATAAAACTTGACGTTTAACCCTTTAATTCTCATGATAGAATACGTTCTAGAAATTACGTAGTTCAGAGAATCTGACGCTACACCAGAAAGTTTTAATGGTTAATTCGCTTTATTTAAATACGAAATGTCTGTTATTAATTAAAGCAAATATTGCTATTTTAATTTTCTGGTGTGAATTAGGTATATACGAATTAAAAAAAAATCTATTAAATTCAAAACAGTGTTCTTTGCATATATGCAAAGCTGCGCACTAAAGGGTTAAAAGAGCAAATACATGAAATATTTTCACAATACCCATATTTTAAATGTCACTTTGAAAATTAATTGCCCATATTAAATATTTAAAATCTCTAAAATTTATCGCTGAAACTTAATGAAGTTTCATATTAATTAATAAAAATATGTAAACATTTTTTTTATTACGTCAACTATCAACAGTTACTAAGAATTTAAAAAGAACAACATTTTAATATGGAAATGTCCCCCTTCCCAATTAAATTTTATGAGCATTACTTTATAGTATATTGTTTCAAAACGAATATAATTTCTGATTTATTTCTTCTGTGAAATGTTTAAATAATAATTATGCACTTCCCATCCAAAAATATTCATCAAATTTACTTACAAAATTTTTGTTGAATGGATTTCAAGCAACTTTTCCAGTTCTGGACAAGACTTGCAGCTTCTCGCCCTTTAGATGAAGCCTCCTCACCACGTCAAGGTAGGGCTTTTTTGAGGAGGTGCATTTTTGCAGCCAACTAAAGAGACACGCCACGGTACTTACGCTGATCTCGACTGCTTGATCACATGGCGATTTACAATGGATATAAACCAGCCTATCTTGATCACGTGACAGCCAAGAGGGGTGGAAGTATCGCGGCCTGTCTCTTTCGTTGGCTGCGGGTTCTTATTCTTATCTTATTCTAATCTTATACTCTTATTCATATGCTTTCGTTGACTATACTTATCATTTTATCATTCTTATCATTTTGTTGCTGAGTGACTTGACCATCATAGAACTGTATGCTCGGACATACCAAGTATATGTTGCAGTTGAGTGACTTCTGAAAAAGATTTTAAAAATACAGATTCATTTTAAAAAAATCTTAAAGCATTTTTTA
This sequence comes from Maratus speciosus, assembly GCA_963932465.1. Taxonomy (NCBI): domain Eukaryota; kingdom Metazoa; phylum Arthropoda; class Arachnida; order Araneae; family Salticidae; genus Maratus; species Maratus speciosus. The sequence goes on from OZ010792.1 coordinate 40,372,705, forward strand.
AAATTATAAACTTTGACATGTGTCAGTATTTTTAGATAATTTTATTTTCAATTTTTGGAAACGATGTAGTGAGTAGATAAATCACAATACATATAACTTCATAAATAGTCTGAAAATTGTACAACAGCACGGATTCTTAAAAGTTCGTCGTAATATAGGAATGTTTGAAATACTGAACTCTGTTACTAATACTAACAACTATTTTCAGAAAAGTCAATTCAACTATAACCCGTTTCCGCGTAGGGAAGACTCAGGGCACTTGCCAAACTTTTATTTTTATTTTTTTTTTTTTTATTTGTAACGATAAATATCAAATAACATTTTTTTAAAGTTACACAAAGATACAAACATTAGTGTATCATGTTGTAAAGTTTAATCAACGAAATCAGTAAGCAAATAAGTTTTTAATACTTTTTAAAAACAATCCAAAAATATCAAGCATGGTAGGGGTATAGAGACTTGATTCCCGTACTAGATAAACTTGGTTAAGAGAGATCCACCTTAGCGATCAGATATATAAATTAACGATGTCAATGGAATTTATTATTTAATTTATGAAAGATTTTCAAAAATAATTTTTGAATTTTAAAACATTTTTTTCCGTTAATTCTAAGTAATAATAAACTCAAAATTAGATTAATGGAAAATGTTTGATATTAAGTAGAATCATAAGTCTCTTATGTAATGTATCTACTTAAATTATATACATTTATTAAATCATTACAAATAAAAAAATATTGGCATTATTTTAGCATTGTAAACGATATTAAAATTCTTTTAAATGTTACTAAAAACTAAACGACCACAAAGATATACTTCTTGAATTCAAATTACAAATTTTTCATTCGATTTTATGATGGCTGCATTAATTTTCTTTTACTAGTTGCCGCCTTCGTATGTTATAAAGCATCGTTTTTTATCCGACTGCCAAGAAGGGTTTTGTGTTTGAGGCGTATCTGGGTATGTATGTATGTGGATTTCTTTATGCCCTCGAAACATCCCAGCGGCTGGATGGATTTTAATGAATGAGGTCTCTATCGATTCGTCTTAACAGTCCGATGGTTATAGGCTAGATTTTGTTTTCATAAATTCAAAATGGCATCCGTAAAATACAAAATGACGAAAGAGACGAAAAAAAATTACGCACCATATTGAGTGGCATATAATTGGATAGGTCTTTCAAAATGAAGACGATATTTCCTGGACTATTTTACAGTCAGAAGCTCCGTTTAAATATTATAAAACCTGAAAGTTGTGTATGTAGGATCTCTAGCTTAGCTGTAACTCTAACCTTCATAGACATCTGTAGGCCTCATCAAAATAGTGTATATAGATAGGAACTAACAATTAAACTCAACTTAAAAGTCACCAATACAAGTGTAAGTAATATAAAAAATAGTTTCACATTGATAAAAAGTAATTAATTAGTTCCGGGTTTTATGATTTTTTTAATTTAATTCGTTTTTTTTTTTTTTTTTTTAATTTTCTAATAAAATTAGTTTAAAATGCTACAAAATGAACTGGAAAAATACTGAAAAAAATACGTTAAAATTTTTTTGTATTTGTTTTAATAAAATGTAAACATTCTAAATATGAGACTATAAATAATATTTATAATAGTATAATATACACAATTATATATTTTATCTAGATTTATATAAAATAGACTTTTAAATTGTATATTCCATACTATAATTAGTATTTTGATGTACTGATAAAAAAAATATATTTATTTATTTACAATTTACAGAAACCAATAATATTATAATAATTATTATTATTATTAAATTAAGAATAATCGTATTTTAGGATTAGAAACAATTTACTCCATAATCATATTGAAAAGGATTTTACATAAAAAACTCTTCCCTAAATGGCTAATAAAAACATGTACCCTAGCATGTCCAGCGTTAAACATGTCTAGCGTTCTATATTTGGGACGTTACAGGCATGCGTAAAAAATAAACTAGAACACAGAATGTGACAATTTAAAAAAATACACATTTTAAAGAAATCTATAAGCCATGATTATTACTTATTTATTTGGATCTTTGATGGACAAAATACAAATAAACTTTTTACATTTCGACATTTTGAACAATTAAAAATTTATGAAAATCGAAAAAAGCCTTCATTTAAGCAAATAAAGTATCCATCTTGTGCTGTTATCTCTCGGTAACAGATAAATAATTATTTCATGCAGTTTTTAAGTTACAGAAAAAAGAAATATATACACATTTATTAAAATTCGATGCATCCTAAATATGGGACTATAGGCATAAATGGGTTAATATCTAAAGCTAGTTTTTAATTATTTGACGGGCAATTTGTCTAAATTAAACTAATTTTTAAAAATGGGAAAGCGAATGGGAAAATAATTTGACTTATTGGAAGCTTTTTAATCGCCATTGCATTTATGCAACTATTATAATAGCTAACAACAATAACTAATAGCTATAACTATTATAATAGTTAAGTTATTCATCTAAATATGGGACGCTAGGTATAAATGGATTAATATCTTCAGCTAGCTTTTAATTATTTGACGGATAATTTGTCTAAATTAAACTAATTAAAAAAGAATGAAATACCATTGGCAAAATAATTTGACATATCGGAAGCTATGTACTCGCCATTGCATAATAGTTATTTATCTAAAGCTTTTTTTTTTTTTTTTTTACAAAGATATATACTAATTCTTTGTAATATAGATAATATAGTCACTAAGATAATTAAGTTACTAACTATAAAGTAAAACAAACTACTACATATATATAGACAGGGCTTAATTTGCGCCGGAGACCACCGGAGCCCGGCTCCGGTACTTTTCTGTTTTTAGTAAATATTTAAATATTGGTCGGAATTCACCGGAGCTCATAAATACAGGGCTCCGGAGCCCAGTGCAATAGTGCTTCCGAAAAACCGAAGCCTAAATTACCTTTCCTTCCCATCTGCAAGCTTTTGCATTCATTTTTATCAAAACACTTATATGTGACGTAATGTATCGCACATGTAGGAGATGGTCATTAAACGAACTCTATTTTTATATAAGTTTTGGGCTTGGACTGACCGGAGCTCAATCTGTATTATATTTTTAAATTTCATTTATTGGTGTATAGAAAAAAAAAACTTTTCCTCCTTTAAAATTACGTATTATATTCTATTTCAAATCATTTTAATGCTATTTTGATCAGAATGAAGGGGAAACAGAAATCGTGTTTTTCTATTTCAAATTTATGCCGGCGACGTGTCGATACGGCGACACTCAAGAGACTGAACAGCGAATTTACTTTCAGTTCAATTTTCTTTTGTGACAGTAGGATAATTTTTTATTGGCTTTGTCGTTTTTAAAAATTTTTATTTAGATATCTAACCTGAAAAGAATATTTCTGTTTTAGCGAACGAGCATCAGCGTGAGGTTTTTTGTCTTCTATTGCGTACAAGTATAAAAATCACGTTAGTAATTTTTCTACTTACTTTGTATGATGAACGGTACCAATGTTAAGGCTCTGCTCTGCACATTTACGAAGCCACTTTCATTTCTAAGTAGATATAAATAACCATGTATTGTTATTCTAATAGAAAACAATCGAGCAGTGTTTCCCCCTTTTCTATAAAAGCATAAATTCTTTCCGATAATGGTGCCAATTTTTTAATTTAATCTGATTTTCAGGGACTCACCACAAAAGATTGTTATGTGGAAGAAATCGATTATAGTTTAAGATAAGCCCCCTTTATAGGATATTTTTCTGTTCTTCAGCATATAAATATTAATTTCTGTAAATTTCATTTATTTTTTCTTAAAAATGCATACCTGCGAACTATCCCTTTTTTGTGTTATTTTTTCCTAATCATAATTCTTACCATATTTAATTGCAGAATTCTGCAGTTAATTAACATTAAAATTAGGCAAAGATTACTATTCAGAAGGCGTGATAACTAAAAAGTGGACTAGTTGACAGCTAAGTATATGCTGATAGGTATATTTAAAATTTTTATTTCGCCAAATAAAAAAAAAAAAATGCTTTAAATTTTGCAAATAATGTACGAAATATAAATATGGAGGTTGGAGTGACAGAAGGGGCAGGGGGAACGGTACGATTGTTGTACCAGTACCACAGAATATTAGGGCTCCGGTACTTTTTTTGTTAGAAATTAAGCCCTGTATATAGATAGTGGTTTGCGATTGAGTCTTCACAGATCAAATGTCCGAGATCTCTCCTGATCTCTTTGTAGTTTAAAATTTGCTTATAAATCAACTATGTATACATTAAAATAAATTACAAAAAGAGTTTTGAATTTTTAAACATTATGTGTTTAAAAAAGTATACATATATACATTTTTTGCTTTTAATTAAGATTACACATTTTTATTTTATATCTAAAAAAACTGCTTTAGTAAATTTACTTGAAACGATTATAATAAATATTTAAAAAATATTAATACTAGGTATACATTATTTTAATTAATCTTTTTAGAAAAATCAAGAATGTCTGTATGCAAATTTACAAATATTGACTTACCATGTCAGACTATTTCGTTGATTTGTCGATAGCATTTTCAAAGCGCCTTTTTGCTATTTGATAACCACGACCTCCTGGTGCATAACGTTTCTTTAAAATTTTTCTATACCTACAAAAAAGTTTAATTATTATTTTTAAAAATGCTAATCGTTTCTTTGCCAGGATCTTTTTAAGAATCCTCTGCATGCTTCTCTCACTCTGGAGGGCTATCCCATATTTCAAATCATCTGAAGAGTATTCTAAATCTGTTTCAGTTTCATTTTCATTATTATCGGAATAAATATTTAAGCCATCTATAGTTATTTTCAGAGCTAAAATCGAAGGATTTACTACTTTCATATATACTTTTGATGGCGCATAGTAAAGGGCTGTCCATGGACCATGCTCCATTATTTGTAATATGGTACCATTCTGTAGAGTATACTGGTAATTCTTCCCACATTTTTCCATATTTTTGTAATTATTAATGAAGTTTAGATGATTTTGTATATGAGATACCACGAGAGTAAAAGAAGCAGCAGAGGATTCCATGTTGATGTTTAAAATTATGATACTTTTTCTTTGTGAATAACAGGGATGAACTGAAGCAGCTATTTATTCATTTTAGATGTACTGATAAATGTTCGCTAATGATAAGATTGGCTATTGTTTGAAACGCTCGATTTCTTCCTTATCTATAATACACGGCATACTTTATTAAACATTTGTTTTTTGTTGTAGTGATGAAAATTAAGATATAACAAAATGATCAGAAAAATCTACACCCTGGGACTTAGTCGTCTTAGTAGATCTGCAATGTTTTTCTCTCAGTGTAGGCGACAGAATAATTTACGTATTTTATCATTTTTAAAACTTTTCAACATAGCTGTAAAGTGTTTACAAATTCGGTTCGCCTATCTGTCTGTCGTCCATCCGTCGCGCCCTAACCATAGGCATAACTGTAAAGGTGACCGGGTGGGCCGTGTCCACCCCAGGTAGTTCCAATGCCCACGTCAAATTTCAAATTCACGTAGAAATATTATGACTCCAATATATTCAAAATTATAATTTCTCTACTATTTGAAAGGTCACACAAAAAAATATAATACATGTTACAGATATGACAACTAATTAAACCGCGTGCACACAAAAAAATAAGACCTAAAACGGGTAGAAAAATACCCGAATTGGGTAGAAAAATTCTTAGGTATGAGGTTACCCAATTTGGGTCCATATTCCTGTTTTGGTTACCACTGTGCATCCATTTTGGACACTGTTAAATACCCAATTTGAAGAAAAAAATTGTCTCGAGAGACATAGTTGCGAAAACTCTCATCTCTGTGGCCCTAATAGTTTCTGAGATCTACAGCTCATATTCAAAATATTAGAATAATTACTTTTTTCAGAAACTGGAAATATCGTTTGGTAATTTAACATCTTTTAATGCAAATATGCAAACGATATTTTTATTAAGAACTTATTTTTGATTAAACTTATTTATTATCTTAAAATTAATATCATTTCTGAAAAGATTAATTGAAAAAAAATTATTTTGAAAAGTCAAAATATTCGAATATTTATTCAAGTGGTTCAAAATTTTAGAATATTTCGCATTAATTCTCCTTTAATTATCACCAATTCATAACTGGTGGTATCATAGATTAAATTCAGACGATTTTATTTAAAATCGACGTTCTTTTTACAGTTTGTTTGCTTTTTCATCTTAAAATGGGTCGTGTAGGTGATATTCCTGAATCTATTAAACTTCGTATGGTTGATTTGTATCGGCATAGTAAAAATCAATGTTGTATAGGGAATTATTTGCATTGTTCGCAATCAAGCGTTAGTAAAATACTAACACAATATTCAAAAAATGGAAAATTTCAAAATAATCGCCGAAATAGCGGACAAAAACTAAAAACATCTGCTAGCGATGACAGGAACTGAAGCCTATAGTTAAGAAAAACCGTTTTAAAAGTGTGCAATTCTTGCACCGAAAATGGAAAGAAGATGGAGTTGAAGTTTCTACATTGAGAACATTAAGACGTCTCCATAAATTTAAGTTTGAATCTCGTATACTGAAAACAAAATCTCTCATGACTGCAAAACAAAAACGTATAAGATTCAATTGGTGTAAATGAAGACGTTTATGGAGCGAAGAAGATTGGAAAAATATATTATTTAGTGATGAAAGTATGTTTTGTATCTATACAACATAATTTCATCACTAACTAATATGTTTTCCAATCTTCTTCGCTCCATAAGCGTCTTGATTTCCACGAATTCAATCTTATACAATTTTGTTTTGCAGTCATGAGAGGTTTTGTTTTCGGTACACGAGATTCAAACTTAAATTTATGGAGACGTCTTAATGTTCTCTATGTAGAAACTTCAACTCCTTCTTCTTTCCATTTTCGGTGCAAGAATCGCACACTTTAAAACGGTTTTTCTTAACTATACGCTTCAGTTTCCGGTCATCTCTAGCTGATGTTTTTAGTTTTCATCTGCCATTTCGGCGATTATTTTGAAATTTTCCATTTGTTTAAATATTGTGTTAGTATTTTATTAACGCTTGATTGCGAACACTGTAAAATATTCGCTATATAACATTGATTTTTACCGTGCCAACACAAATCAGCCATCCTAAGTTTAATAGATTCAGGAATATTACTCACACGACCCATTTTAAGACGAAAAAGCGAACAAACTGCAAAGAGAATATTGATTTTAAATAAAATCGTCTTAATTTAATCCATGATGCCACCAGTTATGAATTGGTGATAATTAAAGGAGAATTAATGTGAAATATTCTAATATTTTGAACCACTTGAATAAATATTCTAATATTTTGACTTTTCAAAATAATTTTTTTTCAATTCATCTTTTCACAAATGATATTAATTTTAAGATAATAAGTAAGCTTAATCAACAATAAGTTCTTAATAAAAATATCGTTTGCATATTTGCATAAAAATACATTAAATTTGCCAAACGACATTTTCAGTTTGTAAAAAAAAAGTAATTATTCTAATATTTTGAATATGAGCTGTAGTTTTACACACACCCCTCCCCCAACAGCGTCAGTGAAGTGGAGATTTTAAAAAAAATCTTAACTTCGAGTAGAAATCCAAAAATCTGATTTCAGTCTTTATATTCATTATAATAAAACTTGTCCTGTTTTCAATAAACATTATTTGGAAGCCGTAAAGCAATATTTCTTTTATTCTTTCAGCTTTTCTCCTATCCCCTCCTCTATACATAAATAAAACTATTCCGTTGAATTAAGCCATTTCAATCGGAAATCATTCTGATGCAGACTTTTAAAGACTAGGATCGAAAAGACTAAAAATGTTCTCTTCCGTAGGGAACGTAAAAATTTTCCCTGTTGTCTTTTGTTTATTAAAGCTATTTAATACTACATTAGGGACTATCCTTTTTGGATCATACATACTCTATAGCTGGATTCTACAGCCATTTTTTTTAAGAGGGGGGAAAAAAAGAAGAAAAAGAATTTAGAAAAAATAGTAGAAATCCATCACAAAGAAAAACGCCACTTGAATTTTCATGGCGATCTTGAGTGGAATCACTAGGCCGAATTTCGTATTTTCAAATGTCTTTATGATAAATTTTTAAAGATTCATAAAAAAAAAAAAAATCACCTAATGAGTATTCGTTTTGTTTAAGTTGGCAGAAGCATAATTTTAGATATGATTCAATTTTATAGTCTGGATTGGAACAACTTCAGATTGAAACTCCTTAATATGACAAGAACAGCCTTAACTTTTCTCAGAAAAAGAGTCAGAAAACAATCATAAAATATCAAAAAATTGCTTTAGGGCTTCTAAATAAAGTTTATTATTAAGAAGAAAATATTTAGATTTTGGGTATAGAGGCAAAAATTGGGTCGCATTTTAGGTAGATTTCGTATGAAATACTACCTTATTACATTCTCCCCTATGTTGAAATTTCTGAAAAATTTTTGCAGATCTACACCGATCATGACCCTAGAACCCAAAACCACTCACAGTATAAAAACTTTATCTATCTATCTATCTATCTATCTATCTATATCTATCTATATCTATATCTATATCTATATCTATATCTATATCTATATCTATATATAGCCATTAATTAAACATAACCTACCACCATCAAAAACCGTAATATTATGAATTAAAGCTGTAAATATAAAAAAAGTGCCAAATAATTTATTATAAGAATTATTATGGAAGAAAAAAGAAGAAAGTGGACACCGACAAATAATGGAAAAGCTTATATATTGAATTACGTTTTCAAGGGCACAGAATTCAATTATATAAGCAATATGGTTGTTTTCTGTGAGAAAAAAAAGCTAAAGCTAAAAATTATTTTTCTCTGTGCCCGAACAACCATTATAATCAAGTGAATAGATTAAAAATGAAAACAGAATAGAAACAAATAATATGAAATGGAAAAATCAATAAAACCAGTTTAAATATTTATAGGATATAAAATAGAAATAATACACAACATACCGATTAATATTTCAGTATTTTTCAATATATTCACTCGCACATGGCTACCATAATATCGTAAAGATTAAGGTGAATAAAACAGTTAAGAAATCACAGTAATTGATAAAAAAGGATGCAGTTAATACATTTTGAAATAAAGACAATTAATATAATATAAAATAAAATAAATAGAAAGTAATTACATTATTTAAAAAAACTAAAATGCACTATTAAATTACTTAATTACTATTTAACAATATCGTCAAAATTTAGCTAAAAAATCCACCTGGTGTAGGAAATTATAGCTGAAAAGGAGCTGCAAAAGACAAAATTTATAACTTATCGTCAAAAGACAAATTTTGGTGCTGCCATCTAGTAGTATTTTTATTATTCAAATGTCACAAGATGAACAATTGAAAGCCTTTGAATGTAAAAAATTATCAACAGCAAAACCAAACAAATCCTTATACATAGATAATTATAAACCTAATATAAACCACACTATATATTTTTTTAAAAAACTTTTGTTAATAAAATTTTAAAAAAAGCATTCAAAATATTCTATTATCTTACTCATTTAAACTACACTAAGAATTTAAATAATTCTATAATATTGATAATATATAGCATATAGCTATATGCTATAAAATAAAATAAATTCAATAATAATTAATATAAATATACATTAAAAATAATATAAAAATCGTTAATAATAACTATTATATATAAGATAATTATAAAATGAACAGGAAATAAAAAACATATGGAAGTATATAGAAGATTATCAGATACTTAAATTCCCTTTACCTAAAAAACTCAAATATAGTGTGTGGATTATTTTCATACAGCCATAAAAAACCAAAAGGTATGAATGTGGGACATTCAAACACATTAAACCGATAATAAATTTTATAACACAAAGTGAAAATAGATCAATATTAAAAAGAATAGAGGAATAATAATAAAAATAATTACCCAATTTTAATACATACAGTATAACTTTATTTATATTAAATATACTTATATGTATATTAATCACTATAAAAATGGCATACTATTAGTAATTAATATGATATTGTCCTGAGTAAATTAAAATTTAATAACAAATGATTGTAAATAAGATAAAACTTTAATTAAGCTACTTATTAATATTAATGAAAGTCACCAATTACATATAAAATATCAAATCAACATCCTTATAAAATACGTATTAAAAATATAGTAATAATACAAAAGCCCCATTTTTTTTTAATTAACCATTGCGTATTATCCATATATATATATATATATATATATAACCATTAAATAAACATTAACGACCACCAACAAAAACTGTGAAATTATGAAGAAAATGACATTAGCAAATAACCCCCCCCCCCCCCCCTTAACACACTTAACATAGATTCCAAAAACATAGTAAAAAACAGCAGAAATTGAATAATATAAATGGAATGATGGAAATTTGTAGAACTTAGACAGAATCATCAGGTCCCAAATGCCTTAAGTTCCAGAAATAAAATGTATGTTTTCATCTTCATATTAGCCATAAATTAGCTAAAGAATATGAATTTGGGATTACCACACACAGAAAACCGAGAAATAAACCATTGAACACCAATTAAGTTAAAAATGAAACAAGATTAAAAAGGACAGACGGAAAATAAAAAAATCAAATTACCAAATTAAAATCCATACTGTCATAGCATAAGGTATAACAACTACACTCATTATGCATTTTATTCTCATTTAAGATAGTACACTATTAGAAATTAATATGATATTGTCCTGAGTAGGCTAAAATTTAAATACAAGTTACTGTTTATAAAATATTAATGAATATGAATAAATTTAATATGAATTGGTAAATATATAAGTATAACTACACCATTATACATATAAAAGTATCGAATCAACATCCATTATAAAATGTGTATTAGCAACATTATATATATATAACTTTTTTATGGGCACAATAACTTCCATAATTCTGCACAAATCTCTTCCAAACTGGTATATAAAATCCAGGGGCATAAAATCTCGGTCAAGTTCGTTAATGGGCAAAATCGGACCAGGGGGGGGGGGGGGGGGGGAATAGGAAGGGATTTTGTGAAAACCGAAAAAAACCCATAACTTCTCAATTATAATAGCTATAGAATCAATTTAAAATTATTATTATTTCTAAAAAAAGTGCCGAAAATTTATATATAACATATTTTTTATAAAATTAAAAATGGGCTCAAGGGGCGCAAAAAATAGGGTTTTGGGGAGAAAAAAAACATAACTTTGTCAATTCTCAAGATATCAATTCCAATTTATTATAAGTCTTCTTAATATTATTTATGACTTTTATATTGACAAGTTTTTGATAGGACCAATTCGTACCGCAAAAAAATTAAATATGAAAATAAAAAGAGGGGGGGGGGTTAAAAAGAAAAAAAAAGCATAACTTCGTCAATTCACAACATATAAAATTCGCATGAATTTATTATATAACTTCTTAATATTATGTACAACTTTTATATTGCTAAGTTTTTGATAAGACCAATTCTATCAGCATAAAAAAAATAAATAAATAAATAAAAAAAAAAAAAAAAAAAAAAAAATTCTTAGCGGTTGAAGAAAAATCATCGTATTAAGGGTGTACTCAAATCAAAACTGCTTATTTTCCGACTCCTTTTTAAATTCATTTTTGCTTTCAAACGCATCCAATTGGTAGGTTCTCTTATTCAGAAACTATATAATGCACCGTAATTGTCTATTTTTTGATAGAAGCAGAATATGTTTCAAAAAATTATGTCAAAGTGGGCATTTTGAACCGAATTTCCCGAAGCGATTGTGTTGGATACAAAAAATATTGTCCTACTGAGAAAATAATTGTTTATAAATCAAGTTCTAATTAATTGAACGAAAAATAAAAACATAGGTCGCTTATAAATCTCTTCAAAAATCACGTCAGCAAGTTTCATGTTTTTTGTTTTAAAAATTAACCTAAAAATGTGTCAGAAAGTTTTGAGTTGTTGAGAGGGGAAAGCATTTTTTTTAATACCGTCTTAACATGATTCTGATCAAACTAGCTCTTATATAAAAATGAAATTAAAAACTTGTCAAAAGCCGCCAGATAAAATTGTTAAAGTGGATTTACCTCTAATCATGATTTAGTCTCTGTTGTTGAAATTCGTACTTAACTTCGAAATCTACCTGCGCCTGTAAGCCGAGCCGGCAGGGATTTTATTTTTATTACCGCTATGTCGTCGAAAAACACGAAAACGTTAAAAAAGTATAAAAAATAAAATTTAAAGCAGTCTGATAAAAAAAAAAATCGAAAATTGGTATTTTGGATGAATAAGAAATAGAAAGTAATTCCTTGAAGTACCGTGTTGTTGTTCATATACGGATAAGCCGATTAACTGCATATAGGTCCCAGGGTACACATACTATTTGAGGGCATCCTTTCCAAAATAGTCTCGAGTTATAAAATACATACATTACAACAGTAACATACAATCATATGATGCAATTTAAATTTATAAACCATTGTTTTATGTTTAAAATGATGTGTCATTTTGTTTTTGTGATGTCAATTTCAGTCTTAATGGCTTTAGGTATTCAAATAATTAGTTGTTATTTTAGTTTTTCGCCATGTTGTGTTTCACATAATATTCTGTTCATGGAAATTTGGCTGTTTCTTTTAAACTCATTTGCAAATACTGATGTTTGAGATGGTTCCGTGATGTCAAATAGGCGAAATATATTTTTAATGCCAACTGTAAACAGGAGTTTTCTTTAATGTGTATTTTTCAGAGAGAACACAAAAGCATTTTGGGACCCCTATAACTGGGGCGCACTGGGGCGCATACACTGGGGCGCGAGTACTGGGGCGCATGCCCCAGTGTGTAATGTTGTAGTCGCATAGTTGAAGCTTCTAGAAACCTATTTGTGTTAAAATATTAGTCAATCCATATTTTTTTTCGAAAAAATATTTTTATTTTATTTTTATTTTTATTTTTTCAAATCGAGAATTCTTTTAAATCGAATTCATCTAATACGTTTTTCTACATTAATAAATAATTGCGATTCACAGCAAAGTACCAAAAATCAAAAAAGAACCGGACGACCTAAACCTATTTTAAGAAGGGGCAACACATGAAAATAAGTTTAAAAATATCGTTTTATTAGCAATTAACTCTAAACATTCACTCTATTCACGTCGACATCACATCCTGAAATAGCAATGTGACAACAAAACATATTTTCAGTGAAGTAAATCATATAAAACTAGTATGTTGTGGCCATCACAAAACTTTCTTCTATATAAATCACATCCATTAAATCATTTAAATAGTACAAGAAATAACATGAATTTAGCACCAATTCATATCAAAGTATATCTGAATTTGAAGTTTGATGAAAATTCGTGCATTAGTTCTTGAGATAGAGCTACAGCGGGAATTCTGAAAAATGTAGCATAGCAGCGCCACCTGTTGAGCGATTTACACTAAAAATAAACAGCACTAAATGATATCAAGGTATACCTGAATCTGAAGTTTGTTGAAAATCTAAGCGTTAGTTCTTGAGATAAAGCTATTGCGGAAATCGCAAAAAATTCAGCATAGCAGCGCCACCTGTTGAGCGATTTACACCAAAAATTAAACAGCACTAATTTATACGACAATTACTCAAGGACTAACTAAATTTGAAGTTTGATGAAAATCAGTGCAATAGTTCTTGAGATACAGCTCTTGCGAAAATCGTGAAAATGCAGCACAGCAGCGCCACCTGTTGGGCAATTTACACCAATTAAACAGCACTAATTTATATCAAGGACTCACGAAATCTGAAGTTTGATGAAAATTCGTGCATTTTTTCTTGAGTTAGAGCTATTGCGATAATCATGAATAATGCAGCATAGCAGCGTCACCTGTTGGCCGATTTTCACGAAAAAGTAATCAGCACCAAACTATATCCTGAACTAACTGAATCTGAAGTTTTATGAAAATCCGTGCAGTAGTTCTTGAGATATAGGTATTGTAGAAATCGTGAAAAATGCCGCATAGCAGCGCCACCTGTTGGGCGATTTTCCCCAAAAACTAATCAGGTCCAGTTTATATCAAGGTCTAACTAAATAATAAGTTTTGTGAATTTCTGTGCATTAGTTCTTGAGATAGAGCGCCCACAAAATTTTTGTCACATACAGACTCACAGACAGAGTGACAGAGTGACAGAGTAACAGAGTGACAGACAGACTCACAGACAGACATTTTCTAAAAACCATCAAATCGTGTTCTGGGCATTCTAAAACGTGTAAATCCGTCGAAAACTGGAAGTCGAAAATTTTCACGAATCCAATACTTTCTTCTTGTAAAGGTAGAAGAAAGTAAAAAGATTGAAGTTTGCAAAAGATTTTATTGATAGCCATTTCAGTTATATATATATATATATATATATTAGTGTTTAACCCCGCAGTACAAGTCATAAGCCTTGACCACTTGTCTTCATGTTTAGTTTTTTCGTAGTTACTCTTGGTTTTGTTAATTATTGTTTTAGTTACAGTTTGTTAGATGTTTTTTCGTATAATAAATTATGTGAATTTGGATTTTTCAATATATATATATATATATATATATATATATATGTGTGTGTGTGTGTGTGTGTGTGTGTATATGTATATATACATTAAATTTGGAAAAAAAAAATTACTTGAAATAGGAAAAAGGTGAATTTTTTCCCCTTTAAATCAATAGCTAACTGCACGATATGTAAAGAAAAAAAAATCATGAATAGTAGGGAATAGTTTATTAGATAATGGAAGAAATGTCATTTGACATTTAATCCTTTGCAATGGAATTACTATTAATATCCTATAACAGGAATAATGTTAAAAAACTGGGGGGAAAGTCTGCCCAAAAAATAATTTTACTTCCGAAGGCGAATAAGCATCTTGCACTGAAGAACTTGCTAAATTTCTATAACATTGCACAAAAATAAAATTACCAGGAAAATCCCTTTAAAAATGTCGTATTTTAATTTATAACTTTTTGTAAACGGAAGTTTGAAAGTTTAAAATTGGGACATCCGAAAGCAAACTTTTGATAAGAGATAAACGTCGCTTTCACAAACTTACTTATCTATCGGCATTTTTTTTTTTTTTTTTTTTTTTTTTTTTTTTGTAAACTTCCTTATTGGAAAAAAAAAACGAAAATTTATCTCATAGATATACATAACAATTAAAGAAAAAAATTATCTGGTTAAACTTTGTATACTGCAAACTGATACTAATTAAAGGTATTAAAAATATCATGGACAAATTCTATTAATAAATTATGCAAAATATTCAAAAAATATAAATCTACCCTACATATATAAAATGCTAATGTCACGATTTTATGCAATGATTTTATGTAATGATTTTATGAAACGACGGATTTTGTGAAACGAATATATGTTAAATGCGATGTTAGTAGAACTCTGGTGGTAATGTAATTTTAGTATGCAGTTATAGCCACTTACGCCTACAGCACGATTTTTCTTGAAAGGATCTATATAGCATTTATATAGTAATGACCAAAACTGTAGAAACTTTTTTGAAAAGGCATATTTTTGAAGTTTGGTGGTTCACAACACCACTTTCTCTTTAAGTATACCATAAAATTTTATACCAATGGAAAAATAATTTAATCAGAAAGTAATGTAACAAATTTCATGAAAAAATGTTTTTAGAACAACAGTTATAAAGAAAAAAAGTGAAACATGTCGAAAAAATGAGAAATATAAAAATTATCACAATGTCAGATGATTGTTAGTTGGGTAACGTTTACTCTTAATTAGGGCCTTACAAAGCATTCCCATGGGGTGAACAAAGTCAGTTGTGAAGCTGTTACAATGCGATGCCAAGATGGAATTATTACTTCAATTAATTCGGTTTTATTGCCGGGTATCTTCTATGCAGCAAGTTTCTTTAGTCCGCTGCATTAATTTTCAGTTGGTTAAGATCTGAGCTATTCCTGAGCTATTTCAACACTGGAATATGATTATTTTGAAACCACTCTTGCATACTACAGTAACATGCCATGGAGCTGAAATCCGTTGAAAAATAAATGCTTCATTATCGTTTAAGGGATCACGTAAAGCTTCAGTTGGGATTGAAGTATTTAACTTATGTATTTTGAGGAATTCATATTCCTATCAATCACATAAATTCTGCCTGCTTTACGGTATGTGTAATACAGTCAGGATGCAAATGTTCTCCGATTATTCTTCGTCTTACAGATTTTATGCCATCACTACCAAACCGGCAACTTTTGGTCTCGTCAGACCAAATAACACTGTTCTATTGTTCCCTTGTCCAGTTAACAGGAGTTTTAAACCCTTTTAATCGTTTCAACCTTTATTTGAGCGATAAAAATGACTTTTCTCTTGGAATCCTAGCATTTAAACCGAATCCTTGAAGTCTGCGAAGAAAAGTCCTTGCACTCAACACCACATTGACTTGCGTCATTTCACCTTGTATATCCATGTGATTTTTTTCTGTCTCCTATGCATAGTCTGTTAATTCTTCTATCATCACTTGCTGTTAGACAAATTTTTCTGCTTTTACAAGTTTGGTTTTGGAGTAACACAATCTCCTTATACCACTTCAAAAATTTAGAAATGCCACCTTTGGTTACATTTCCAGCAATTCGCCTTTTAATTTCTTCATAACTGTAACCTTTTTCGCTTAATAGTACTATTTTATATCGCTTTCTGAGTGGCCAGTTAACTCTTTGTGCCATTTCTTCTTATGTTTTTTTTATCCAACTATAATATCGATCACATAAAGCACAGACAAATGTCTTCCTTACAGCTGAAAAATACGACAACAGAGTTGAATTCTACTGTTACCTATTGACTCACTACGAAAACAGGATGACGCATGATTGGTTCTCTAAACTTTCATGCTTACTGCCTGAATTCAAATAAAGAAAACTATTTCATGTTAACCTATGTAGGTTGAGTTTTTTTTCTTCTTTTTGTTTATTTGTTTATAGCATTTGATTAAATACTAATAATTGAATAAAAGTTATTTCATTACATTCTTTATTAAATTATCTTTCCATTGATAGATAATTTTATGCATTATTACTTAAAGAGAAAGTGGTGTTACGAGTCATCAAACCTCAAAAATACAACTTTTCAAAAAAGGATTTCACAATTTTGGCTGCTACTGTTTATAAAAAGCTGTTACAGACATTTTAGAACTTAGAATACAGCAGAGTCCCGATTATCCGAGTCCCGCTTAACCGAGTTATTTTCTTCTGATGGACTGATGGCTTCCATTATTATGAAACAGCCATTATAAATGAAGTGTTAGGTAAAGATGAAAGAGCAGCCGTAAAAAGTTAAAACTCTGATTTTCTGGTCAGAATGGGAAGAAAAAAAATGGCCATAATTTATTTTGTTTACGACTGCTCTTTCATCTTCATCTAACATTTCATTTATAATGGCTGTTTTATAATAATAGAAGCCATCAGTCCATCCTAAGAAAATGATCCATTCCAAAGGTATAAGTTCGATTGAAAAAAAAAACTATTTAGTACTTTGAGCAGAAAGAAGAGGCTACACCTGCAATTTCCATGATACTAATAGAATCACATAGCTGCCAATTTGTACGGTTTTGTTACCTCTAAAATTTCATACAATTTTTTTTGTTGACAATCGCTAGATTTCGGCGATTGAAATAGGCAAAATTTACTGATAAGTTTTAGTGGTAAGAAAAAATCTCAGAAATTGGTAGCTATGCAGTAGCGTAATACTGCAGAAAAAAAAAAAAAAAAAAAAAAAAAAATGCAGCAAAACTGACATTAAACAAACAAAAAACTGTCAAACGCTTTTTCAAATAAACAATTTCATTCCCCGTTTTCCTTAAAAGTAACGGAAATGTACATCAAAGAAATGTTACTAGCACCATAAAATTAATGAATTAAGTGAAAATTTCAATTTCATCTCCTTAGTTGATGATTATTTGTGTAAATCCGGTTTATCCGAGTTTTTTTGTTTATCCGAGGTGAGCTTGGTCCATATTAACTCCGATAATCGGGACTGTACTGTACAAACATCTTAGAACTTGGAATATATCTAAAATTATTTTAGTACGTGCTTCCTGTTTTTCATGAAAAGGTTCAGCGTTAACGTTTCTGAAATAAACGGGCCCTTTTCCGTTTGCTCCGCATAAGTTTGGGAAAAGACGTTTCTGTCAACTTATTGAAAACTTATTAGCCCCCGGTACGGTGTGCAGTTTCTTTCCCCCAGCTTATTTTGGGTCATCTCCAAAAATTAACATTACCTTACAGAAGCCAGCAATAAAACAAAGCAGTAAGATTAAATACTCTATAGCAATTTGTTAAATTTCTAAGCATCGCACATTTTCAATTTTTATCCCGTCGTATTGGGAAGAAAAGTACTTTTAAATGCAATTTGTTTGAAAACTGCATCTCCATTTATTTTTGAAATATTAATTTTTTTGCAGTTTGTGGAGCCATTTGCTTAATATTGGCAACGGAAGTACTCCATTTTTGTAGAAAATAAAGGAAAAATAGTTGTAAAATATTAATTATATATTTTTGTAGCCGTTTTTTCATAACAACCGAAAGAAAATGCAATTAAAATACGTGCTATTTTGAAAAAATATAAACGAATGATTTCTGTTAAAACATGGAGCTATTATTAACTATATTTAATTGGCGCTTTCAGTGTGACGTCAGTCATTACGTTTTGGTTGGAAATTGGCTCCAAACAAGCGGTTGCTATGCGTCATTTCTTTTTAAATATAAATCGTAGAAAATGTTACCGGTACATAACAAGTATTAAAACTCCCAGATTCGCAATATAGACATAATATATAGTTATACTATGCAAACAAAATAGAAAATACACCATAGCAACCGTTTGTTTGGAGTCAATTTCCAACCAAAACGTAATT
Source organism: Maratus speciosus (assembly GCA_963932465.1). Lineage (NCBI taxonomy): Eukaryota > Metazoa > Arthropoda > Arachnida > Araneae > Salticidae > Maratus > Maratus speciosus. Next base: position 40,391,659 of record OZ010792.1, read on the forward strand.
ACTGACTACTGACGTCTCGACTGAAATCGTCTATTTTAGGTATCTATATTAACGTTACAAACAAATGAAGGCCTATGAATCATTAAACATCCTTTTTTTTTTTTTTTTTTTTTTTTTTTTTGGTCGAGTTTCTTTAATGACTGCATCTTTTTGTTGCATTTGTGTATTATTTCGTGATAGTGACGTCCTATGCCTACTTTACTGTAGATGTTTAAAAGTGGATCGTAAATGTGGAGTTCTTAACACGTTAAGCGCCACGTCAGCCACCGGTGGCCGACAGCGAACTTTCTGTTTAAAATGCGTCATTCACCGATGGCTAACGTATAAAATATGTTACAAAACTGAAAAAATATACGTTTTAAATAATTACTGAACAAATATTTAAAATTTACCTACCTTTTATTTATTACATGATTATACTTTCTTAAAAATTACTTTAAACATTATAAATTTTCAGCGCTTCAGTGTCAGTCATCGTGGCACTCAACGTGTTAAGCGGATGCGAATGACGTCATTTTACATAAAATAAAAGCGTTTGCCGTAAGTCTTAAAATTGAAATATGTTTAATACTATTTATATATACATATTTTTTTTTTCGTCGGGGGCGACACTAAATTCTGAAAAAGCGGAATTCCTGTTTCTAGTTTGTTTCTGCTGTTGCTGATTGTACTACTTAAATTTTCGTAAACTCTTCTTTTATATCAATACAAGGATTTGTTGTTGTTGTTGTTGTTACAATATATTGTCTGAAAGTGGTCAATAAATTGATTCTCAATTTTATAACATTTCGACAATTCAGGGATCAGATAGGGTCGATGTTCATATGACCTCTGTTCAGAACATCCGTTTAACATCCTTAATGGTCCATCAACTACAGCAAATGCTAGCGGGTGAAAAAGGCCAAAAGAAATCTCGTTTCATTAAATACGGTAGGGTGGTGGGAAATTTTATGTGTTCCCCGGATTTTTAGTAAATCTTTGGGGATAAAGTTCATTCAAGATCTAAAGGTTAATTAATTTAGTTTGCTAAAATTTTATGTTTTCCCTGGATTTTGAGTAAATCTTTGAGGATAAAGTTCATTCAGGATCTAAATGTTAATTAATTTAGTTTGCAAAAATTTTGTGTGTTCCCGGATTTGTAGTAAATCTTTGGGGATAAAATTCATTCAGGATCTAAATGTTAATTAATTTAGTTTTCTAAAATTTTATGTGTTCCCCGAATTTTTAGTAAATTTTTGGGGATAAAGTTCATTCGGGATCTACGTGTAATTAATTTAGTTTGCGTATTACTGCTACGTGATGTACTAGATGCATTTTTATTATTCATTCCAATATATGATTTCATGTAACATTTCAGAGCAGTAATAAATAGTTTAATGGTAATTTAAATAATCTGAAGTAAATGTATGTTTATCTTTATTCTTTTCATAACTTGTTTTCTCTCAGATTAAAACGCACAACAATAAAAATTAGATAAAAATACAATACTCTTTCCACGAGTAATCGCTAAAAAATACATTACTTTCTATAAAAAAAATTATCTCATATTTGTTTTGAATAAAGTAACGGTTTAACTTTCAACTTTTTTTGAAAAAAGAAAAAACATTGATGCAAGACTGCGTTATCAATTATCAAACCTCCATTATTTTTATTTATCAGTATGATTTCAAAATCTGGATATGTTTACGCCCTAATATTTTTTTTTATTATTATTCTATCTCCTTTTAAATCAGCTGGATTCGTTTTAACTTATTTTGAAATTTTCTAATATATACGCTGTTGCTAATTAAAGTACGTCAAAAAAAAAGGCATAATTTAAAATTTGATAAAATATATTTGCAATTATTGTCATTAATTAGAAAAAAAAAAGGCATGATAAATAATTATTTTGTTTTCTCTTCGGGATTAGATTTTGGTTTCAGAAATATTTCACTGGGAATAATTCTACGGCAATAAAGGTATTTTATAAATCCATGATGCATATTTAATAACTATTTACATTAGATTCATATAAACCAGGCATGTCAAACACGTGGCCCGCGAGCCATACTTGGCCCACCGATAACTTATTTGTGGCCAGCTAAGCAGTTGGCACTTTTCCTATTCTTATTTCAGTTCATATGTAATGCGAAAAATGTACTTTGCACGAATACACTTGCACTAACCAGACGTGCAATGTTGTCATGCTGGACGACTTGGCACCCGTTGGAGAAATTTTTATTCAAAATATCTACCTATATTAAATATTAGTAGATCAAAATATCTACCAATGTTTTATATCCAAAATAGTTACCTATTTCAGAATACTAAAGTTTGCGTTAATTAATGACAGACGTTTTGAGATTAAATAAAGCGAAAGAAAAAAAAATTGGTAGCTATTTTGAATTTTAAAAAATCACTGTCTGGCAATATTGCCATAGCATTAGAGATGGAAAACTTCAGAAAGTATGGAATATGTATGTGGTCAATTCTAACTAATGTTAAAGCTTCAGCTACAAGAGATTGTGTATTTAAAAATAACAAATCGAAAATCTAAAAAGAACATATCTTGAATCTGAAAATTTAAAGATATATAAAATTGCATTTTTTTAATAAATTGCTATGTGTTGAAACTAACACTTTATTTTACTTCTATCTTCGATTTACATCACATTACAAAATAATGTACAGTATTTATTAGGTACTAAAAAATGTATAGAAAAACTATTAAAATGCGGCCATTCTGAAAAGTTTAAAAAAATAAAAATAAAATAAATAGCTTTTAAATGGGTAACTTTGAAAGGGGCACGAATTCTTGTCTTGTTTTCTTGAAGAAAAAAAAAGTTACCCTCGCATACACAGGAGCATACAAAGTCGAACACGAGACATATTCGTACTCATTCATTTTAAGATTTTTCCCAAGTTCTTTAAAGCTCTTTACAAGTGTGAATAACCACTAGTAATTAAAGATAAACAGCACAGATTAACAAATGGCAATTTATTCATATCTCTTATATTCAAATATAACCTAAAATTTTATGTTTTATAGGTAGAAACACCTTTGGAGTTAACAAAGAATATAACCAGAAATGTCTAAAAAGACTTCCGAAAGATAAATTGTTGGATTTGAAACTGATACTTCATTAAAAAAATTTCCTTCATAATACATATTAAAGTTAATGCATCTTCTTAAAGGGGTCAGAGGATGAAAATTTTATTTTCTTTATTTATGGGCATTTTTTAATGATTTTTCCCTTAAATGTGTATTTCTATAAAAATTACTTTTCAGATAAAAAAAATTTGAAAATTTTGAAATTTTGCTTTTAAAAAATTATATTTGAAAATTTTAAAGTTAATTAATTTTTGATATAGCTCATGAAACATTGGCCCGATGTCATTACTCTTTTCACTATTGTGCGCAGAAAAAATTTCTTTTTAATTTATCTTCAGAATTAACAAAAACATTATTTGCAAAACTTATAATAATTTTTAAAGTAAAAAAAAAAAATAGGATTTTTGAGAGCGATTTTTACTCGGAGGAATATATTTTCGAAATTGTCACATGAAGTTAAAAATCCTGAAGACAATTTATTAAAGACATAACATAAAAACTCTGTACAAAATTTCATACATAATGAAATACTTGGAATAAAGTTTAGATATAGCCTTTTAAACATGACAAATTTTCAAAAACCCATTCTGAGATAAATGGACTTAAAATTTTTAGTTACGGGCAGGACAGAACTGTTTGAACAACATAAAAATTGTTATAACTACTGAAATAATCATCGTGGAAATGCGCGGTTTTTTTTTTATTTATTTTATTTAGCTTTGTAGTACTTTATTAACAAGAAAAAAAAAGAAAGAAAAAAACGTATTTTTTGAGAAATATGACCCGCGGACCAACTTAAAAAATAAAAATGCATTCAATTTCAATTGCACCCAACTCAAATCATTCACTACAGAGTAGAAGAAATAATATCCAGAGGAAATAAAGAAATATTAAAATATATAAGAGTCATTGCTAGAAGACTCATCATATAGTGAAAAATTTCAATAATGAAATGAAAGCTATAATTTCAATATTTTTTGCCTATTACATTGTAATTCATGAAAACACATATGGGTTAATATCTGAAAATTGGACAATTTGCGTCCACTGCCAATAATATTCCATTAATTATACTAAAACCGAAAACTGAAAAATGCAATATATTGTAACATTTGTTATAACAATTACCAATGATAAATAGACGTATGATGATGTATAAATAATTAATTTTAAGTTTTAAACAAACGAAATCATCATTTCAGTCCCTGCCCCCAGCTACAAATATCCAATGTATACTATAATATAAACAGTATTAAATGTATGCTGTAAAAATTTTTATTAACATTTTTAACTTTTGCTATTATAGATTTATACCTTTATATATACAGTATGGAAAAATATAATGCTCCTTTTCTCGTATAGATTGTATTGTAAAATACTGTAGTAAATATATTTGTCCCTGAGGTTGACCATCATCTCAGTCCCTCTAACCACACATTTAGGTTAACAGATACTAGGTGGCGCTGGCAGAATTATTTCCATTGCAACAGCAACTATAGTTCAACTATCCACCATGGATGAAGGAAAGTTCTTCTTCTCATTGTTTCATTTTCAGAAATATTTAGTTTTTGTTCTGGAAAGGGATGAGTATTTTTTTATAGCATCATTCATGTCCCCATATTTAATTTTTTATCTAAAAAAAAAAAAAAGCTTATTGCAACTTTATTTATGTAACATACAAATGTCACATGGAATATTTAATCCTTTACATGTGTTCAAAATGATTCAATAAAATGGCTGTGCAGCTTTTAAGACAAAAACATCACCCCAGTCCCCATCATCTCCGTCCCAATTATTAGACACTGATTATGGTGCTAACAGACACTTTCTTCCATAAAAGTTTATCCTATGCATAAAATATACATCCTTGATCTCAAAACACTACAGCATTCAAATGACAAAACATGTATCATAGTATATAATTGTATTTGGAAGTTGGTACATTAATTCAAAAAAATAAAAATTCTGGAGTGAAATTGTCCAGTTTTCAGATATTGACCTATATGTATGAAATTCCACTCAGTTTGCAGTTTTTATTCGCAGACAAGTGTACTTAAAAATTAAGCAAGGAGCTTCTGGAAATAATTGATGTGCTCGATATAACAACCATACCTGATATTTTTTATTCAATTATCAAAGTTTCGACTGAATAAACTTTCCCGTTTAAAAAAGTAAGTTTATATTGCAAATAATAGTTTTCCTGCAACGATTGGCTTTATAAAAAAGGAGCAATTACAAAATTAAAAGAAAGATGCAAAGATCAGTATAATACATTTAATACATTTTTGTATCATTTTCATTGCGATTAAAATTTTTAAATACCATCGAAAGTTTGGAAATGTTAAATATAATGATGTCTTTAACTTAATGTATCTTTTTTTTTTTTTTTTTTAAATATTCCGGTGCCTGCTTTAATTTTTTTTCTGGTGGGTAGCTACAAATTTTTGCATTTTTTTTTCCTTTTTTAACAAGGTAGCATTTTGTATGTACAAATTTCGTTATTTGCGATGGTAATAAAATAAATTTGGGTGTTTTTTTTATGTGGTCTACGGTTTTGTACATAATGCTTAATTTAGCCCTCGGTGGGAAACGAGTTTGACATGCTTGATATAAGAAAATAATGATAAGAACTTATTGCTTGGATTTCCTAATACAGCCATTGTATCTTAACCAAGTACGACGAAGCCAAACGAAAATTATATTCTTCGCTGGTCTGTATCTACTGGTCATAATTCACTGTACAGTCTAAACGCTAAAATTATTTTGACAAGTTGGGTACAGTTGGATTTGCCTTCGCACTGCGTGATGCACAAGGAATGTGACTTCGTGAGAAATTGGATGTAACAAACGTCAGATGTTGAAATTCCAACACACACACACACATCATCATCCTGATCATCATCATCAATACCATTTTGAATTTATCCATATACGTATATATATCGTAGCCTCAGAGCAACAGTAGGACATCTAGTAATAATCGAAAATGAGATGTCTGACTTACTGCTATGAAAAACCGTGTCTGCATCTAGTGGAACGACAGTAGGGAATTTTTATAAAACACATCTGAGATATAGTATTAAACATAACTTTGTGTTTCCGAAGTTGTTTCTGTTAGATTATTAAAATTGAGACTAATGTGATGTAAAAATAATCACATTTAAATCATATAATAAAAAGTAAGGTAAATTTGCTTACCTTCTTCTTTATGATCGTCCACGGTAATTTTCTGCATATCCAGGGAAAAACTTGGTTTAATCCATTTGATATCTGAAATATCCAGTGTTGTTTCACCTGTAAAAAACTTGTGATTTTTTTTTATTATTAAAATGTGTATTTTTTAATTATGTGAATACCAGGAATTTTGCAGAATTTTTGGGTTTTAAACTAATATTTTTACATATCTTAAAATACAAACTGGTGCGTACATTTTTGCTCCTATCTCATTTAACACATACACATAAACTGAAAAACAATAATACGTAACATCATTTAGTCTTGATTAATAGTATAAATAAAGTCAAGGTTATATATATTAATAAAATACTCATTGCCATTTAAAGTTTATAAATTGTCCTTATAGTTTTGTAATGTTAATATTGCAACTTTATAATGTAAATGTTTATACAGTTTTGATTGACATTTCAATAGATGAACCAGGAAGTAATTTTCTATTTTTGTAACATGATGGGTGAAGAAGTAAACAGTCTTATTTATTGCAGGCATTAAGTGTTTTTGAAAAGTAATTAACATGATATATGATAAGTTTTATCTATTTATGAAGAGATTAGTATTTCCAACAGTTCCTCTAGGTGCAAACGGTTATTCATAGCAGTAAGTCAGACATCTCATTTTTAATTATTACTAGATGTCCTGCTGTTTCTCTGAGGCGACGATATATGTATGTATATGTGTGCGTGTGTGTGCTTGTGTGTGTATGTGTTTATTTATTTGAAGTCACATTAGTGAGAAATGGCAAAGAACTCTTATTAAAATATCATGGCAGCCTGGATAAATCGCCTTAAACGAGATCATGCGGTAAAAATGTAGTTCAGTGGGATGGTAGCATAAATCAAGGCATATGGAATCAAAATGGACTAAAACATTTCCATCACCAGTAAAAACAGCAGGTTGATAGAAAACACGGTTTTTATTAACATATTTTCATATCATGATAAGAAAACACTGGGAGACTGAAATCCACTAATCATAAGTCTCTGATGTAACACGCCGTTCGATGACAATTCGTCTCACTTTAATATATTTTACTAATACATAATACTGCTAGATAATAAAGCAAAACCTTTAGAAGAAATTCGCCTCATGACTGCCAGAAATTTTTCAAGGAACTAGAAACACGAAATTATCTTTCTCCGAGAGGCTTCAGAGTGTTTTATACAAATGCGCGCATGCATATAGTACAGTTAAAAATCTAAAAACCAGATCGAACTGGATTTCCAGCCAAATAGCTAATCCAAAGGCACTACACCAATATCAAAGGCTGACGACAAAAAAATATATCAAGTACGACAAAAGGAAAAATATAAATGTTTTTTTTATATATACAATTCCAAGTCAAAAATTTAGAATAATAGAAAAAAAAAGGGAATTGTGAAAAAAGATTTTTTATGTATCTCTTATACAATAAGTAATACAGGATAAAACTTAATATTGTAAGAATCTACGTAGTTTGTAGAATCTTTTATCATAAAAATTAAAGGAATAATACAAAAATTAAAATAATTACTCACATTTGGAAAAAATAAAAATATTAGAATAACCATTTATATCTGGTTCAAAATTTAGAGTAATACATTGTAAATAATACGTGTTTAAAAAGGGGGGGGGAATAGTTATTCTTTAATATTTTGTAGCATCACTTTTACATTTTATAACAGCACGAACTCGCTTTTCCAAGCTAGCTACAAGTGGTTCACAATGTCTTCTGCCCAGACATGACCATGTCGACTTTTTGCTGGAAAGAAGCTCAACTTTGTTTTTCGGCGCAATATCTTGCAGTCCTTTCTTCATTATTCCCCACAAATTCTCTATCGAATTTAAATCCAGCGAATTAGCCGACCAAGGAAGTACGTTAATTTTGTGGTGGCTAAGCCAGTTCTTGGTAGATACTAATCTATGTGAAGGTGCTAAATAATGTTGGAAGATAAAATCGTCACCACACAGATCTTCCGACGATGGTATCATGAAATGCTCAAGGATTTCTTGCTATATCTCAGAACTAATCATTTCGTTAATGATACATAACCTTCCAGGACCATCTGCAGTCATGCAAGTCCGTACTATCACACTGGCTGCAAATTTCACTGATAGTTTCATGCAGCCTTGCCATATGCTTCTTGCTTCATTCGCTATACACGAACACCTTGATCACCATATGTTACGCAAAACACACTCTCAACACTACACAATATCTTTTTCCAATCATCCAGATCCAACAAAAGCCTTTTTTGCACCACTCTCTCCGTTTCTGTTTAATAGTCAGGGGGGGGGGGGGGGTGTCTTTATTTTGGTAGATGAGATTGAAATCCAAGTTTATGGAGACGTCTTAGTGTTGTAGATTTACTAACATCAACATCGTGTTCTTTCCACTTTCGAGGCAAATATCTTACACTTCTAAAACGAGTTTTTTTTTTAGCAATACTCAGCTTTCTATCATCTCTCTGAGTAGTTTTTGGCTTTGGCCGCTATTCAGATGCTTGTTTTCAAAATGTCCGTCGTTAAAATACTGCTTTATTGCTCTACTAACACTTGGTTGAGAACATTTTAAGTAACTGGCGATATATTGCTGATTACGACCTTCTTTATACAAACTAATAATACGATACCGGTCCTTTATGTGGGATGAACAACCATGTTTCACACCAAACTGAAAGCAATGATGATGCAAAGCGTTTTTAAAACTTATTAAGAAGTTCTGCCGAAGCTAATTTTATGCTTAATTTATGCAACCTTCTGAACCAATCAGGAAAATTCATAAGTATTCTAATTTTTTGAAACACCTATTTTAGTATTCTAATATTTCGAATAATGAAAATAATTTTACAAAAATGAAATATTCACTCAAAATTTAATCCTTTGCCGTTTTAATTTTCTTTAATAACATGCAAATTTATTAAAGCATAAACCTTTGTTCTTTTTCAATTGTACTACACTGAAATAAAGTTAAATGCAATTCTAAATACAAATGAAATGAATTAGGGTAGAATAGCCACATTTGGACTTCCGCGCCGCTTTAAATGGACCGCTACAATTCTGCCGTTAATTACAAAAAGATAAGACATCTATCGCTGAAATCCTATAATCATCAGAATGATGTCATTTATGATTAGAAAAACCGCCCGCCTTCCACGTGCTGTTTTCAGACAATTAAAAAAAAATCCTGAACTTAGCTGTTTTGATCTAATATTTTCCTACTAAACGCAAGAGAATTACTTTAAAACTAAGGTAAGTCGTTAGGTTTTCATATTACATATCTAAATTAATGTGTTTATTGCGCATATTTTTCACGCGGATTTGTTTACTTTCGGTTTCGTTCTTAGTCTTGAGTTTATCTTTTAAAAAATGGCGCAGTTACCTTAATTGGACTAATTTGAGTTGCTTAAATTGGACCAGATATACGATTATAAATTTGAAAAGTAAGTAATGAATTTCGAGCGCTGTTCACCTCGGACACTATTTTTTTTTTTTTTTTTAATAATAGATTACTATCTCTATGTAAATTTTTTAATATTTTAATTTAATTTTTTTGTGTATCTGGAATAATTTCTTTATACAGTTTAGGCCTATATAAACATAAAAAATATCTTTTACATGTTTATGCAATAAATTTTCTTTGCAGTTTCTTTTATTTTGCATGTATTTCTATATGTTTTCTTTGAATTCTTTATTTCTACGGAATATTTGATTTACAGTGTTGAATTCAAAAATTTTCCTCTGCAAGGATATTTGTGGTTCCGTCCGGAGGGGCAGACTTTTTACAGTTCTTGGGGAGTAATTCCACTTTTTTCCATTAAAAAGCATAAAATCACAAACCTTCCGGGTGAGAGGGGGCATTTCAAGCCTCCAGGGAGATCCCCTGAATTCAACACTGTTTGAATACATAATGTTTTGCGTTTGATTAAACGTAGAGTATTTTTTTTTTAATGTAGCCTATTTTTTAAACACTTTTTAATAACTATTTAAACCTAATATTGTTTATAATTAAGCATAATATTGTTAATAATAATTTAATCCTAATATTGCTTGGTCCAATTTAGGAGACTGGGGTCCAATTTAGGCGACCAGTTTCTAAATTTGGACCACTTTTGACAAATTTTTCAAATTAACATAAAACTTAAGATTTTAAAAAAGAAATTGTTCTCAAGATTTTTTTAGTTAGTAAATTGACCCCGTGTAGGGATGTTTTGCAGATATTCAAAAATGAAGTGAGTTACACCTGAAAATAAGTGAAGTGGTCCAAATTCGGCTACTCTCTCCTATTCTAAACTTTTGACTGGGAGCTGTATGTGTAATACATAGTAACGACACAAAAATGATAACTTATCACTGTCTATATTAGCAACCATAGTTTATATTACCATTAAGCAACGTTCATAAATGTGCTCCTCTCACGTTCTTCAATGCGAATGCGGATCAGGTGTGCAGGCAGCTCGTATGAGTTCTGTGCAAGAGTGAGGTGCGTCCCTCCCTTTTTGCGTTCGTAATTATATAAATACGTAGCACCTATAGTCTTCGTCTGGTCCGTCCATCTGTCCGCATATAATAGCGCAAAAAACTATCCAAATGAATGGTTTGAAATTTAATATATATATATATAATCGTTGCAAAATTTTGTCGAGTCATTTCAAATTTTATGAAAATCGAATCAAAACCTTAAAAGATATTAATAAAAGTTTTCTTCTTTCTATTAAAAATTATCATACGTAATTAATTCAGTGATATCCCATGATAGGTAATGATTCTGATTGCCGTGGTGATTACGTCCTATTTAAGATGGAGTCATATTATTTCCGTATTACTGAATTTAATATATATAATCGTAACAAATTTTGTATTCATGCCTTTTTGCATAAGAGCGCAACAGCTATTGCACCAAGATTTGAATATTTATAAAACTAGTTATAGTACTAACGCACCTCATTTGCCACGTTTGATGTACTATTTCCGACTTGTTTTTTCTTTCTTTTTCGACAATCTAGAAACAAACCCAAGCAGCATATTTAATAGCAATCTAGAACCGACCAACTCAGTAACAGAAGTAATTATATAAATATCGCTGCAATCTCGGCAGCCAGGGCCGAAACTAAGGGGGGGGGGCAGAGGGGGCATGTGGCCCGGGCGCCAGAACGAAGGGGCTCGAAATGAAGGATTGGAAAGGATCTTTGGAAAGGATCATTTTCTTCTGATGGACTGATGACTTCCATTATTATGAAACAGCCATTATAAATGAAGTGTTAGGTGAAGATGAAAGAGCAGTCGTAAAAAGTTATAACTCTGATTTTCTGGTCCGAATGGGAAAAAAATGACCATAATTTAAAAAAAAAATTATGGCCATTTTTTTTCCCATTCGGACCAGAAATTCAGAGTTCTAACTTTTTACGACTGCTCTTTCATCTTCACCTAACACTTCATTTATAATGGCTGTTTCATAATTAACTGAAGTCATCAGTCCATCAAAAGAAAATAACTCGATGAAAGCGGAAACTCGGTTAGGCGGGACTGGGATAATTGGGACTCTACTGAATATGTAATTTTAAAAATGATCTTTAGAATATTTTTGTTGGTGTTCAGAGGGACCTCCCCCTTGAATCCGCCACTGTAGATTACGTAGTTCAGTATTACATATTTTATTATTACATATTTTAAATTTTAAAATAAGTCGTCTGTTATAAAATTAGTAAAATTCTCTTTGTAAATATACTTTGTGGAAGAGGTGGGGGGGGGGGGCGCCAAAATCCATGTTTGCCCCGGGTGCAAGAAAGGCTAGTTTCGGCCCTGCCAGCAGCCAAGGTGTTAGACAGGTAGATCTCCGCCATGAGGCAATCAGGGGAATTTTGCACCGCGGCCTGTACACAACCCGTTAAGCTAGGTATAATGCCCAGCAGGTAGGAACCTGGTCAGCGGTGTAATAATAATAATAATAACCCAAAGCCATTTAACTGCTACTTATGGAAAAGAAAGTGCGATGAGGTAAAGTCCGGAAAGTTTTAGAATGCGTCCCGGAAAAATTAAAAATGCAGGCTTGTGCAAGAAAAAGAATATTTGAAATGGAAGATTTTAAAACAGGGAAAGCTAAGATACCAGGCGTAGAATAAAAGAATTTTAAATATTAGGAATTTTGAGTATTAGAAAAATATATTTTAAAACGGAAACAAGTAAATAAAATAGGGAAAATATAGAAATTTAAAATATTATATATATATATATATATATATACATTTGAACTTTTATTTAACGAATATCACGGTTCCTTTAAAGAAATTCGTAATATAGAAATTTCATTAAATGGATTAAATATCTAAATTTCATTAGATATATTTTTCAAAGTTTTTGAAGTTCCTTTTAAATTTATCTTCTATGGGTTGTTCTTAGTTATCCTTTAATTACTATACAACTTGTAAGTGTGAGGTGCGTGCCTGGCTAAAAGCGTTGGCTGGGATTTGAACCAGGAACCTCACAGACAGTAGGCGAGCACTAGAGTTGAGCAGAAGGCCAAACCACTTACTCTAAGCTAGTAACTTTCTATATAAAGTCTCTACATCCCAGTTCACGCTATTCCTCCCCCCCCCCACACACACACATAAAGGAATCCAAAAACATCACAGCAGATACGCTTTCTCGGATCGCTGCTATAACAATGCCAAATCCTATCAATTATGAAGAAATTTCAAAAGTGCAAATAAATGAGCCTGAATTACAAAATTTAATAGATAATGCGCAAAGTTTACAATTAAAGAAAGTTACTTTATCAGGTCATTTAAATCATTATATTGTGATTTCTCAACAAGTACTGCAAAACCTTATATTCCTGTTTCATTTCGAAAACAATTTTTTTTCCAACTGCATAATTTTCCAAATCCAGGAATTAGAAGTACAACCAAATTGCTGAGCTCTAGATTCATTTGCCCTTTGATTAATAAAAATTGCGTAACTTAGTCGAGACAATGTGTCTCTTGTCAAAAGGCTAAGGTCAGCTGGCATACTAAAACTTTATTAGGTTCTTTCCCTAACCAAACTAAGAGATTTGATTATGTGCATCTCGATCTTGTCGGTCCTCTCCCACCTTCTCAAGGAAACTCCTATTGTCTGACAATGGTGGACAGATTTACAAGTTGGCCAACAGCTGTGGCTATCCCGCTTAGTGCGCAGAAAGTAGCTACAGTTTTTTACAAGCAGTGGAGAACGAGGTTCGGCATTCCGTCACAGATAACAAAGAACCAGGAAAGGCAGTTTTAAAGCATGTTGTTCCAGTCTCTATCCCACTTACTAGGGATAAAATTAATTAGATATTCGGCCAATCAACCACAGGCAAATGGCATTGTCGAAGGATTTAACCACCCTATTAAATACCTACAGCATCGACCAGTCGACTGTAGCATTGTCTATCACCTTACTTGGTTTCTGCACTGCCTTCGAAGAGGACATTCAGGCTATAACAGCCGAATTAGTCTATGCGACTAGTCTACGAATTTCTGGGGAATTTTTCGTCCCCACTGTAACAGGCGCTTCGCCTCAGCTGTTTGTCGAGTAGATAAAATTGTATTTTAGAGACATTCTTCCTACACCTGCCTCTAGACATGAAGCTAAATCAATCAATATTCCAACCCATCTGACAGACTGCTCACACGTGGTCCTAAGACACGATGGAATGAAAAAGTCCGTATGATGGCCCTTTTAAAGTCCTGGAAATAGAAACAAAAACTTTCATTGTTTACTGCAATAGACACAGGTGCACTATATTACTAGACAGGATTAAACCAGTCTTCCTGGTTTCAGACTGTTCTACTACTACAGACTGCCTGCCTCTTAAAGTCACTCCAAAACAACTCGTCGTTGCTCAGTCGGGACGAAATGTACGTTTCCCAGCATGGTTAAATAACTTATGGAGTTAGTGAATAACATTGCGGAGGGATTGCTATATGGGACGGCTATATGCGCCCGATGTCTGTATGCCGCATTAATTCTGGATGCTCTCCATGTAAACAATCACCAAACGTTTTCTCATCTTGGCAACACTATCAAGTTCTGATCTAGCACTGTTAAACGCAGTCAGTTCACTCGGATTTCATCTCACACGTAGCACGTAAGCTGTGTGCGCCGAGCGTGTACAACTCGATATTTTCTTAATTGTTTACAAGTATTATTATTAGTTAAAGCATATTTGAGTAGTTATTATGACATGCAACACACATCTCCACCATTGATGGTCTTGTACAAGCGAACAAGCACCTTTATCAAATCATCATCTCCTCTCGAGATTAAGAGACGGCAGCACTGAAAACACCCTCAGTACGCAAAGCATGTGAAAAGCTCACAGCACGAAAGCCTATCAAAACTCTCATAGCACAAAACTTGTCACGTTGCGCATCTTCGGGGTTACACATGCGCATGGCAACGTGACAGGGTCATTCTGGCAACCACCACGCAACACGGTTGAACATCGTTCGTCCAACCTTAACCAGACGTTCTCCTCACTGGCGGTGGAGTACTGTAGCGACGCCATCTTGCACGGGCAGTAAAACGAGTTTCTCGCAGGAGCGAGTCTTTTGCTCGCACTGTAGATCTTGCGCCTGTTGTCCCTGGTTTTCTCCGATTCGATTCTTGCCGGGCGCACACATCTCCTGCAAACTTAAACTGGTAATTTTTACTAATTTCGTATACTGATTAAGGGGGTAGGGTACCTTTGAACACGTCGGAAAAGTAAAAAATATCACTATGTTCTAAGCTTCAAAACTTGTGTAATAAGTCAAAAATAAAAATCAAACTTCTTTTAAATATAAAGCTCATATTTAACTTTATATTTAAATATATATATATATATTTGTAAATTCATAAATAGATATTGAAATGATAAGCTTAAAAATATATGATAATAAGAGAGAAAAATCTTGCGCGCATGATAAAATCTGAAAATATGCACATAAAGAGGAAATTTTAGTGAAAATAAATACATAATAGTGTTACCTTTATACTAAAACCAGAATATTTGAAAAAATATTGACAAAATTAAAAAATTAACAGAAAACTTTTCACTTTTTAAAAAATATTTTCAAAGTAAAAAAACAGAAAAAAAATTAAAATATTACCTTTTTCAGGTTTTAAGTTGTAGATAATACAGAAATGAATATGTTTTGAAAATTTCTTTTGATTGCCATGCATAGCTTTTTTAGTAGCACTGCGCGCAGTATCAAAATTCATCATTTTGAATAAACGCAAGGCACAGTTTAATTATCCTATGTAAGTCTTAATATATAGTCTTAATAAAACTGCCATAATTAGTAAACTAATGGGAATTTTTTAATGCGGTTTTTCGCATATTTTTCAGAAACGATTACGGAATCAAAATATGTATTTAAAAAAAATTCGAAAATTTTGTAGGTTTAAAAGTAATCTACCCCCTTAAGTTTTTCATTAAATAAAAAACTAAGATTATGTTTCAAATTTTATTTTTCGAAATATACAGCATCAGCATTGCATTAATTCGCAGTCTGACTTTGAACACATTTTACAAATAAAAATTTCGTTCGTAAAATTTTTCACATTTTTAAGACTCTTTAAGAATTGCGGTTGACATCGAAATGTTTCTAAACTTTTAATTTCTTTCTGAGATGGATTTTCAGGAGTCGTTTCCATATTTTCTTCAGCATTTAATGTTTGTTCGGCGTTAGTCCTCGTCACAGTTTGTAGCACTTCATTATCGGATGGATATTCAGAAGTGATTATATCATTGTTTTATCATTGTCATTCACAACAAGATATTGGATAAATCAGGAGCCATCTTTAATTTGGCCTTAGCTTTTTAACTCTTTTTACGAGTAGATCCATGAGTGCTCGTAAGCATAAGGTGTTTATGGTGTATTGTGATTGATTGACAGAAGGTGAAAGTTTTTTTCATATTTAAATGGTTTCCCTGCTAAGTTGAAAACTACTATAATTTAGAAATGTTGTTCTGAACAAAAAATCGCTGAATAGAAATTCATATTCGTTACTAAGAGATTTTTTTCTTGTGTTATTTTTATTTTAAACCAAGGTTCCTAGGAAAATTCGTAAAATAGAAGTTCGGTAATTAGAAGTTCAATTGTATGTGCAATATAATTTATAAGCGAAATATTAGAATTAATACAATAGATTCCGGTTATTTGGGAGAGAGTTTAATTGAAGAAGACGTTTAACTGGGAAAAAATGTCAAAATATACTAAAAAAATTACATCAAATTTACTTCTGATAATTGGGGAAGCAGCTTTATTGGAGAGACTTGTGCAGAACTAGTGTGTTCCAATTAACCGCGGAATCTACTATGTATCTACAATGTATATATATTACCTTCTAATTATACATTATATATCGTTACGTGAAAACAAAAGGCATAATTAAACACGGAAAAAAAATGCTATTACAGAATTCTACATTGTTTTTCTATGCGTATAATATATGTGTGCATTTCTGCCGGATTGTGCGTAAAAATAGAAATTATGCTCATTTTTGCATAAAGTTATTAGATATAAATCGAACTGATACATCTCGAAGCTAAGTTTTAAAATATTTAATTATTTTTTTTAATAAATTTTCTTATTTTGTAGAATCTCTTGTTATCAAACATTAATAATTATGTAATAACTATGGTAATGCAAATTTAACAATACGGCATTAATGACAAAGTGTGAAAAAAAAAAAAAAAAAAAAAACTTGCTTCACTTGTATAATAATGCATTTGTTATGAGTGGCACGTGTATAGGGAATTTTCGATAATCTCTTCTTTTACTGCTATGGAATGGAGTTGATTTCTATTTTGGTAGATTGGTAGATAGGTTGTCCTCGGTTAATTTTAAACATAAATTAGTAAATAAAAATGATTTTTTTTTTTAATGACACAATGCGAGATTTTGCCAGTTTGTTCAAGAACCGTAGTGCAATCCTACATTCTAATGAGCATGTACTGTTTGTCGCATATGCATTTATCGATGCACTATTTTTTTTTTTTTATCTTTAGTTAATTAGATTAATTTGCGAATTTTATAAATCAATTCGATGTGCAAGTATATAAGCAATGAAATATAAAAGTAATTTGTTGCAAACAATGTAATTTATAACATGTAAATTTGTATTCTTCTTTTCTCCTATAGTTTAAATAAAATTATTCATTAAACAGCGTATTTATATTAAAAATATTTCAAGCTAATAAAAAATATTCTTTTTTTTAAGTAGGTTAGTTTATTCTTTAAAATATATCTTTAAAAGATTAAAATACTTAATAACAGCTTCTTAAAATGGCAAAATCAGCATTCATTTTCTCCACCGTTTATTTTATATTTTCCGGAATGCATAATTCGCGTACTAATTTATGTTGAAATGTTTAATGAATTTAAATAACACGTATAATTATATTCTACTCATTGTTCAAATGAATTTAAAATGCACGTAGAATTCTTTTAAAGTTTGAAAATATTTTCTGGAAATGTTCTATTCAAAATTTAAAATTAAACTCATTTCTTAATTATCCTTTTCTCATCTGCTCATACATTCGTTATTACAAATGTGTAACTGCAATTCCTAAACACGATCTTTATCTTTCCGCCATCTTGTTGCTTAAGAAAATTTCAATTAAATTTATGGTAACAGTAAATAAGAATCGAGTTATGCTAGTAAGAATTAAAAAAAAACTCACTGACTGCGCTGATTAGTGTTGACAACTAAGCACGTTTTTTAGGTGTGCTCGTAATTATATCAATACGTATAGCACCCATAGTCGTCTTTCGGTTCGTCTGTCTGTCCGTCCGCCCGCATATAACAGAGCAAAAACTAAACAACCGAATAGTCAGAAATTTTAAATATATAATTGTTGCAAAATTTTGTCGAGTCATTTCAAATTTCATGAAAATCGGATGCATAGTTTAATGACAGGGGCAGTCAAACGTTTTTCGTTAAATTACGGCCAACGGAAGAAAAAATATTTCAAGTGCATTTTAATGATGTTACAGCCTTTCAAACAGAATGAAATTGATATGCACTTATGAAGTGCACTAAAATGTACATTCAGTACAATATGCTGTTTAAAAACTATCTACAAAACTAGTTATAGTACGAAGGCACCTCATTTGCCACGTTTCATGTGCAATTTCCAACTTGCTATTCAAGATATCTAACAAAATATCAGAATATTCATTTTTGATCGTGGAAGATATTTCATTAAATAACGATTATAATTAAAAAAATATAGTAGGTATTTTTACTTTTAAAAATGCGCTAAATGCGCAACATTCATCAACAAAGTCTCCATTTTTAGGCGCGTTCGTAATTATATAAATACAAAGTACCTATATAGCCGTCGTTCGGTCCGTCTGTCTGTCCTTCCGTCCGCATATAACAGAGCAAAAACTAACCAACCGAATGGTCTTATATTTTAAATACATAATTGTTGTAAAATTTTGTCGAGTCATTTCAAATTTTATGAAAATCGGATGTATAGTTTAATTACAGGGACAGTCAAAAGTTTCCGTTGCATGACGGCCAATGGGGAAAAATCATTTCAAGTTCATTTTCATGATGTTACAGCCTTTCGAACAGAATGAAATTGATACGCACTTATGAAGTGTACTAAAATATACATTCAGTACAATATGTGGTGCAAAAAATACTTATAAAACTAGTTATAGTACAAGCGCACCTGATTTGCCACGTTTGACGTGCAATATCCAACTTGTTTCATTCTGTTAGTACATTGGAATATCGTTAGTATATCAGAATATTGTTAGTAGTATGTCAGAATTTTTTCCTTGAATAGCATACTTTCGAAATCTCAAAAAAATATAATTGTGAAGTTTATGTTACTTACATTTTTGAACTGAAATATTTTTTCATGAGGTAAAAAAAAAATATATCATAGCTCACAATAGCAAATATGGCGGAGAAAACACAAGCTACTAATAATCTAATTAAATAAAAATAACTAAAACTATAAAATTTTTTCCTTAAATATAATTTGCATAAAAAGGGACCCAGTGAGTCAAAAAATGCAAAAATTAAAATTTGGCTTTTGTTTACTTATACGAATGAGACAAGGTGGTTCAACACGCAATAATATTCTCGAGACGGGTTTCAAGAGGAACAAAATTTGATCTTCCTATTTTATTCGTGTTTTGTTATCTCACAAGGCAGAAGAATTAAAATATTTTAAAGTAGTTTTTAATTTCCGTTTTTAAATTCTTTAAAAACGGAAATCTGTTAAGCAACAATTAAAAAAAAATACATAGATCTTATTTCAATAAATGAAAGTTAAAATTCTAGTGCTATATTCACTTTGAGTTAAATAATTAAAATATATGTATATAAGCACAAACAATTGTACAAAAATTACTTTCAGGTGCATACACATAATATAAAGATATTTAAAATACATTAAAAATATCTTTAAAAACATTAGAAAAATCTAGAACATTTTCAGCCATTACAAGGCCGTCATCAGTGGGATTTAAATGTTGTTATTATTTTCTTTACGCATTTCCTAGAATTGTCCAGAAGAAAAAATTGTATTTTAAAGGTTGTACGTCAGATGAAATGCCAGATAAAGTTATTCAAATTTTTAACAAAACGAGCTTTTATGCAGCAAATCTCTTCATACTCCATGGATATCGTATGATAGTGCATCGTTACAAGCTTAAACAAGTTACAAGTCAAGGCCTGGGACAGTATTACCCAAAGTCTTATCCATAACCTCATCATAACCATGGAAGACAGGCGTGCAGCAGTCTGAGCTGTTCCAGGGGGACCACACACCATATTAATCTTCTCACCGCCGCGAACTGATATATCCGTTCACTAAGCTGTACGTTTTACTGCAATGAAAGCATTACTTAAATTAATATAATTATACAGATATAATCCAGTTTTAAAAAATAAGGTTATGATTAATACTGTCAAGGCTTATATACCTATACTTAATAAAAAAAAATTATATCATGTTTGAAAAAACATCTTTTTTTATCATTAAAAACAAAATTCCAGAGAAAACAACATTACAATTTTGCCCTTTTGCTCGGCGGTCAGGGGAAACATCATCATTACTTTACTTCACATCTTTCTTTTATTAACAATACTTTTTTTGTCATTTACACTTAACCAAATTGTTGCCCTAAACCATCTTTTCGTGTTCTTTCTATCTTTTCAAAGAATTAAAGCACCCTTACGATTTTTTTTTTTTGCGTCTTTTTTTTCTGTATTGCGCATTGATATACACGTCTACTCTCCGTTTTATGCCCATGTCTGGCTGTTTCGCACGGTTCTCTTCACTTCTTTGCTTGCTCACCTTTTTTTTTTTTTTTTTTTTTTTTTAGCAGTATACTTAATTCTTAATGCATTCAGTATGTTTAACAGGAATATGATCATGAAAAAGCTCAAATAGCTACAGTTGTTTTGTAATATATGTACAGTCGTGAGGAAAAAAAAAGTAAATACTCCCTACTGACTCTGCAACTAATTATAATAGAAAAAATTTACAGGTACTAACGATTGGAAATAAAGTCTAATTTTAAATGACGTATATAAAATTTGCTTAGGGGCCATCTACAAATTAAAACCAGACCAAACTTTGTTTTTTTTTCAATAGCAACACCCAATTCTGACACTATATTTTAAATCTTCGGTCCAAACTATGCCTAGAAATGAAATTTCAAGTCATTTGGATGATAAGTTTTTGAATTATAAGCATTCAAAATTTAGAGCTTCTAATATTAAATTACATTTTCATATTTTTATTAATATCTCCTGAACTTATAACCCTAATGTGATAGTTTTTTTGTTTAATTATAATACTAAAAGACCCAAACATAAATGCATTGAATTTGTAATTAAAAAATTTTTATAATATGAATTATGAAATTAATATTCGAAAAAAATATGAATTGCAACCTACAATTTTTTTGATAAATTTATGTTTATTATGTCCTGCTTTATGCAAATTCTCAATTTCAAAATTTTCTTCCAAGTAGTTTTCGAATTATGAGCAAGCAATCGTCAAAATGACGGCCGTCTATGATGTCCAAAAAAAGCATAATCAGAAAAAAATACATTTTACTCCTTTTAATGAAACATTTGGGATGGCAATAGTCGAAATATATTAAGCGAGTAAAATGGTCATATTGGTAAGAAATAATGCGTTAATAGAAGAGGCATAGTCATTTTGTAGCATTTCAACAATCGAGTACCGAACTTCAATTTGGATACAGCCCCTAAAATAAGCTCATTTTAAAATAATTAATTTTTCTGAAACTAATCGTACGAATTTCATGAAAGTTTGGATTTAGGCTAATTGAAGGGCGGAGAATCTATTTCTGATATCAAACTTCGATATTGCTATTGAAAAAAAAAATAAGTTTGGGTTCGTTTTGATATGTAATCTTACTTAGCCCCCTAAGCAAATTTTATATACATCATTTAAAAGTAGACTTTATTTCCAGTCGTTTGATACCAATAATTTTCTTCTACAATAATTTGTTGCAGAGTTAGAAGGGGATGTTTACTTTTTTTTTACCCCTATCCCTCTATTTCTATAAGTTTCATATGTAATATGAGTTACAAAAGATTTCTTAGTACATAAATACAATCAGAAATGATAAATATAAATAAATAAATTTATCAAAATCAATAACTGTTATATTGACGTAATTAAATTTATATACTATAGCGTGAAACCCCCCGTTATAGACAAGCAGTAACTGATACTTCAGCAAAAATCTAACTCAAATAAGCATTTGCTTGTAAAATTCTGCGAAGTAATGTCATCTAGGGGTAACTTAGACACTTTTTTCTTATTTTTGAGTCAATTTATTCACAAGTAGTAGGCCAACAACATGTTGAATGAGAAAGAAATTTTTAATAACACAAAAAAGTACAATTTTGATCCATCTTATTTCTAAAATTAAGGCAGTGTTTTTTTAAATCTATTTGTGCAAACATATTAAACTTTTTCTTAAAGTTATACTTGTAGAAATTAGTTAAAAGATCCCTATGATCAGCCATACTCAACCTGCGGCCCGGCAATCATTTATGTGTGGTCCGAGACACATGATAATTAATCCATATTTTAAAAATTACTTGAGATGTACATAAAAAGTATTTAAGACCTTCACTGTTTTTTTTTTCTATATTTTCATGGGAAGTTAAAACCTATCCTGTTATTTATAGTAAATTTAAATTGTATCAAATCATCTTAAATGCCATTTCTTTAGTCAAAAGTTCTTTTTACATGGACCCCTTATTTGTGCTACAGTGTTCTATACATTTCAAAAGCTTCAACATTAATCACACTTTATTTCAAATTAAGTTTGCACTGTATATTTCCACAATTAAAAGAAAATAAAGTTTTTGCATTGAGCAAAAGACTGTAGTATAATTAGACAAAATCTCCTGATTATTTTTTCTTTAGAAATTGGAAATTCTGAATTTTTATATTACAGCATTATACATATTATACAGGGTCATCGAAAAATAATGCCCAGATTTTAAAAAAATCATAATATCGAAACCTTTTATGTTAAATGAGTAATTCTTTCACTACACGATAACTGGTGAACGCAAGTTTGGTTTTAATTCACCAGAGTTCGTTTGCGTGTCTGTGTTATGCGCGGATTAGTTGCGCAGTCGTCAAGGTCAGCCGACGCGCCAGACTGCAGCTTCTCAGTACGATGTTGACCGTGCAAAAAAAAAAAACACAGTGCGTGACTATTGACTTTGACTCCACATACTAAATCACGCACTGTGCTTTTTTTTTTGCACGGTCATCATCGTACTGAGCAGCTGCAGTCTGGCGCGTCCGCTGACCTTGACGACTGCGCAACTAATCCGCGCATAACACAGACACGCAAACGAACTCTGGTGAATTAAAACCAAACTTGCGTTCACCAGTTATCGTGTAGTGAAAGAATTACTCATTTAACATAAAAGGTTTCGATGTTATGATTTTTTTAAATCTAGGCATTATTTTTCGATGACCCTGTATATCTAATACTGCTTTTTTAGGGCTGATTGTTTCACGTGAAAAAAATTGGCACACAAACTTTTTACACTACTATTTCGAAACAACAATCTTTGTGCCCTATTTTTACAACATTTGCAATAGAAATGTACTTTATTTTTCGAAAATAGTGGCGTTAAAAATTTTTGGTAACATATCCTCCGAGAATAACGTTCAACTATACTGATAATATTAAATGCATTGTGTTGCTCTGTTATACTACTTTGTTATCTTACTATTTTAATTACGCCTTTTTAAGTGTGATGCGGCCCGCCTAACGTCAGAAACGCTTGTTTGTGGCCCGTGAGAAAAAAAGGTTGAGTATGGTTGCCTATGATAGATTAGGACCTTTATTTCTAGTTTCTAGTTATTTAATTTAGCTTAATGAGGTTGACAGTTATTGGTTCCAATAATTTCATTTCACCAGTCTCCGACAGAGGTGTTAATTATTGGTAATATTAAAGAAAGTTAAAATTTAATATTTGAACTATTTAAAAACACATAATAATAAATTAAATTTATTTTGTAATTAACAGCATTAAAATTTAAGTCGTTCTACCAGGGCCTGGCACTATTCGCCAGTTACTGGTTCATAAAAGTCAGTTATTGGATATCTGCATTACAAAAAATTTAAAACATGAAAATAGGGGCACATGCATCTGTAGTATGATATCATATATAAATAAGGTTTGGAGTATATCGGAGTTTCCTCTTAGTCCGCACAACTTCGAAGAAAATCCTTATTATTTATATGCTGCCACCACCGATATGATTACGTGATATCGGTCACGCACTGAGAAGATTGTTTAAATGAAAACCAACGCTTTCAATTAACTAAATTAACAGTTTATTTACACCCTATTTACACAACAACAAAAGACTATTTACACTTACAAACTCGGATATAGATGATCCGGTTCAACATTAAATTGAATACAGTAAATACTGGCTGTGTACTGTTAAACTACGTTAAATCACTCTCACTCTACACACGTTAAATTAGCTTTCCGGTGATCAATTTCGATCTCCCAACACATGAGCTATAGGCCTAAGCTATCCGAGCCTCTCTCAACCCCACGCACTCTCTCCGGGCGATCCAAGGAACATCCCCGTCCACCTTGCGAGCTACGCTCAAAACTCTCTCAGCAGAACAGACTGCCCTCCAGGAACCCCTTGCTCTTTCTCAACGTCATCCCTCCGGAGTTTTCTACCTGGCTCCCATTCAAGCCTTTTCCTTCGTTTGTGGAATTCTTTTGTCTTCCCATCTTCCACAGACATCTCAAAAGGTTGGGCACGCCCCTCTCAAACTATCTTTTTTCCCCCCTCATTCCACCTATACATTTTCACCGGCTTAGATCCAGTTTTAGATAAGGAAAGACTGTTATTTTGAAATTTCAGTACACAGCCCATACAGTATATAATATATTAAGACAAAAATAATATAGAACATCATTTCTAATAGCAGATGTTTCTCGGAACCTGACAGACTATTCTGTTGTATAATAAAGATTAAAATATTTTAAAGCATAATTACTTGAAATACAAAATGACTTTATTAGCCCCCGGTACGGTGTACTATTTCTTTCTCCCAGCTTATTTTATGTAGTCTCCAAAAAATAACGTTACCTTACAGAAGCCAGCCGTAAAACAATGCAGATATATCATCGTACGAATAAATACTCTATAGCAATTTTTTAAACTTCTAAGCATCACACATTTTCAATTTTTAGACCATCGTATTGGGAAAAAAGTACTTTTTAATGCAATTTGTTTGAAAGTTGCATCTCCACTTATTTTTGAGGTATTAATTTTTTTGTACTTTTTAGCGACATTTGTTTAATTTTGGCAACGCAAGTACTCTATTTCTGTAGAAAGTAAAGGGAAAATAGCAATTTCTCTAAAAAAAATGGCCATAATTTTTTTTTCAAAAAAAAATTATGGCTATTTTTCCCCCATTCTGACCAGAAAATCAGAGTTCTAACTTTTTACGACTGCTCTTTCATCTTCACCTAACACTTCATTTATAATGGCTGTTTCATAATAATGGAAGCCATCAGTCCATCAGAAGAAAAAGATCTATTCCAAAGGTATAAGTTCGATTAACTCGGATAATTGGGACTCTACTGTATCTATATTTATATACATATGTTGTTTTTTCATCGGGGGAGATACTAAATTCTGAAAATGCAGAATTTCTGTTCTCTAGTATATATATATTTGCTATAAGTATTATGGACTGGTTCACTTTCCGTCAGTTATTGGTTTTTCAAAATGGGGTTGGTGCCAGTTACTGGAGTTATTTACAATATTTATGAAACAAAATAATTTTTAATAATACAATGTATAGTTTTTGAGAATTTTGTCAACAGTAATTTTCTAATACATCTTCTACTGTCCTTTTAAAAATAAAAATAAGTATAAAATGCCTTTAAAAGTTTGTAGTAGTGATTTGAACAAGAAAGTATCCTTAAGGTGTCAGTTACCGGAGGTTTCACCCTAATACTTTTTTTATTCATTATTTCATTCATTATATCATCATTTATTCATTCAACTTAGCTTTGAGACAGGTACAGTCTGGTCAAGGAAACGAAAAAAGAGAGAAAGAGAGTGAACACCCAATATTTTTTGAACTCAAGATTGTTGCAGTGAAAAACAAAAATAGCCATTCGAGTGGGAATTATGTCTGATTTCAATCTGTGTTTTGAAATAAAAAGCTTAGGGAAACGAATCTCCATATAGAAATTGTAACACACTTTGAAGTTTTCAGTAGTAAGACCCAATTTTGACATCCTATTTGGATTCTTTGGTAAATTTTATCTTCGGATATCAAACGGTGTCATTCAGTGAAGTAGTTTAGTAATTATGCAGATGAAATTGATGAACAGATGAGATTTTGGGACTCCTAATGTTAAACTTCTTTTTTCCT
This sequence comes from Maratus speciosus, assembly GCA_963932465.1. Taxonomy (NCBI): domain Eukaryota; kingdom Metazoa; phylum Arthropoda; class Arachnida; order Araneae; family Salticidae; genus Maratus; species Maratus speciosus. The sequence continues at coordinate 40,417,924 of OZ010792.1, forward strand.
ATAGTTGCAAAACAAATTGCAATTTGAATAGTTTTTTAAGCAAAACTTAAATCTACTGTATGAAATAAGGGGTGATCCATAAATGATGTCACACTTTTTTACCTCCCTCCTCCCCTTTGTCACAAAATGTCACACTTCACAATACCCCCTCCCCTCCCCTTGTCACATGTCACGTTAAATTACATAAACATATATTGCAGTTCAGAAACAAAGCACTACGTTATAGATCATATTTCGAATTTTATTTTTGAACATTAACTATGCGTTTTAATGACATTTGAGAGCATAACAATAAAAATGATTCGTGTATTTATTTTGTATGAAATAAAATTAAGGTTTACAACAAAAAACATAATTAATATACAATAGTAATAAAATATTAATATGAAACAGTAATTAAAAACAGTAGAATTTTTGAATTTGAACTGGAATTTATTATATTTTAAATCTTATATTTACTTTATGAACACAAAATACTTTAAAACAGATTGATTTTGAAGAAGAAGCCTCAACATTAGTTTTACTTAAATGGAATTGCCATCAAATTTCATTTGTCACATTAATATGAATATTTATAAAATTATATATTAAATCATAAAATAGAAATTATCTGAATCATTTACGACTCTTCCTCCCTTGGAGAAGATATATGCTCGTCCATAGAGTACACAGGCATTTTGATATCACTCTCATCCTCGGAGATAGTAAGCCCTCTAATGTCAGTGCAATGATAGTAAGCCCTCTAACGTTTAACCAAAATGTGTAATGTCACACTTCTCCTTACCTCCTCTCATCCCCTTGTCACAAACTGCCACAATTTCACAACCCCCCCCTCCCCCCCCCCCTCCAAGCGTGACATCATTTCTGGACGGTAGACTTTCTGGATTTCTGATATCGTAGATTCTTATATTAGACCGGGAGGTGGCTCCACAGACCACCACCTGATCGAGTTGACGACTGAAATTAACACTTTAAGGTCTAAGCCCTAGTGTCACCAAGGTTGCCGCTTTCGGTGAAGTGACCTAAGCCTGAGAGTCTCTTGGGGTCAACTTTTAACTCTCTGAGCTATAAAAGTACCTACTACAGTGCGTCTCATAAATAAAAAGACACTGATATTTTCAAAATAATATTTTAATAATTCTGTATTCAAAATTATGTTTATGCATAAGAAAACGTTTTACAGTAAATTAAATTAGAATTAAATAATTTCAACTCGAAAATTGATAAATGTAAATAAATTTGCTGTCTCATAAATATAAAGATAGTTTACATACTTTTTAATAATCGTTCAATAAAAGATCCATTCTTATTAATGACAGCAAATATTCCAGCTGGCATGCTGTTTATTAAGTTGTATAAGTTTTTTGGCTTTATATCAAACCAACTTCGTTCGATTTCTTTTTTCAGCTCAAGGACGTTTGAAAATTGCCTTCCAGATGCATATGCACTGCTAACGAGAATGCCACAAAGATTCCCAACTGGGTTTAAATCAGGGCTACGTGCGAGCCACACCATGACATGAACATTGTTACCGGCAAATATATATATATATATATATATTGAGTTGAATGAGTAAAGATGTTTGTAATTACCACCGTTTGTAGCTTAATTGATTTTAAGTGCTTTTTATTGGATTTGTCAAGTTAAGAGGTTTTACTGATTTGTGTGTTTTTGTATTTTGTTGCGTTCGTTAACTAATTCTGTTAAGTGTTTGTTTTTAATATGTTTGATAGTTAAATAGGTGTTTGTTCTAGGTATATATAAAAATATGCTGCAATTTGCTCATGTCTCTCTTACGACTCCCCCAAAAATAGTCCCCTTTGGAGGGTTATTGTGTATGGCTATTTCAGTATGGTCATGGTGGCTAAAGTATGGTTAGTGGTATGTGCTGGAAACATAATTTTTGAATTTGAATTGGGAATTGAATTGTTTTGAAATATGCATAACATGGAAGGTAGAATAAATTATATGGAGACCGGCAAGAGACGGTACATCAAAGATGACCGTTGTGCTCGGTCGACTCTCAATAAAATGGTAGAGAGTGGATCGTTAGAAAGTGACCATGATTATGAAAGTTTGGAGCATAGTGATTGTGAAATAGATATAGTTGAAAGTGTGGAGAAGTGGGAGAGCGTGAGCGGTTGCAAAAAAATATTTGAAAATAAAAAAATAAATAATTGTGGAAAAGCTAATAAAAATTGTAGTTTTGATCGTGTTTCTATGAATTTGGATAGCGGTGGTGGAGATGGTGAAAATTACGTTAAGTACAGTACTAGGTGCTTCTATAACAGTAGTCATATAATTAAGGGTACTGAAGGTGGCAATATAGGTATCAAATATAAATGTTATAAAACTAGATATTTTTACAACAGAAATTTTTATAAGAACAATAATGTATTAAATTTTGATAAGTGTACAGATAAAAGATGTAAGGTATGTATCTGTGCGGAAAACACGAAAAACGATTTTGGACAAAATAATGGGAAATGTTTAAAATTTTGTAAAGTATACAATTGCGTGTATAAGCTAAGATGTCAAGTATGTAATGTTGCATACATTGGTCAAACTTCAACTCCACTGAACAAACGCTTCAATAACCATAAGTCAGATATAAGAAATTTAAAAGTTAAGAGAGAGCATGAAGATATAGAAATAAAACACTTCGCTGAACATGGTATAGATAACATTAAAATATCAATTTTAAAAATCGTCCAAAATAAAATTAAAAGAAAAATATATGAAAAGGATATGATGATTGCACATGGTACACTATATCCCTATGGGTTGAACGTTATGTTTGGTGGGTGCAACATTATACAAACCTTTAAAAATCGAGACATGACTGACTCCATCTATGCAAAGATAAAGTGTGATATTAATGGCTATAACGTTTATAAAGATGGAAAAAGTAATCGTGATTCAGGGATTACTAGAGAAAAATTGGTTGGATTGAAGGACGGTGAAAGCATTGTAACAGCTTTAATGAATTGTAACGGTAATGACAAGTTCAAGAGTATCAAATATATCATATTCAATGTCAAAAAGATGTTGATACCTAAGGTTTTGATTTTGTTATCGCAAAAAATAGGAATACATAACATAGATCTGGGTATTGATCTATTAAAATATAGAATAAAATTAAATAATTGGCAAAGTTACTGTAAGTCAAAGTGTGAAAATCAGGAAGATGCAGATAAAGTATATTTCGTTATAGATTACATAGGAGGGTGCTACAGTAATGTAAATTACAAAAGGATTTTTAATAAATATAAGGACATGTTACCAATAAAAAATTTAAATATTGTTAAAGCGTTTAAGTATGACAAGCCTTTAGGTAGAATGATCTTTAATTATAATTATTATTCTAAAAATATTAATAGGAACGAAAATGCAGACATTTGTAAATGTAATGAGGATGTGTACAACAAATATGTAGACAAACATTATGGACATGTAATAACTGGGAATCTAGATATCGTACAAAATGTCGAACTGAAAAATCAAATGAGTTATGGAGCAAAATACAGAATAAAACGGAATTTCACGAAAAGTAATGCAGTTAAACGTTTTAAATATAATATAGAAATCTTTATACAAAAGTTAACTTATAAATACAGACTACCTGGAGAATTATTTGAAGAATGGAAATATCATATTTTAAAGGAACTAGAGGAGACATACGTTAAAAACTTTGAGGGTTTGTCCGAAGAGAAATATATTGATTTAAGAAAAGCTATAAAAAACATCCAAGATGATTTTATAATAACATATGTAGATAAGGCAAGTACTAACTATGCAATTATCTGTAAAAAATTATATGGAAAAATATTAAGAGAAAGTTATGAAAACACAAATAATTATGAGTTAATTAGGGCAAAAATTAATGAGGTGGAGAACAGAATTAGGGCAATGTATAAAAAAATTAAAACAAAACAAGATAATTTGAATTTTCCTTATTTGGTTTTAATACCCAAGTTCCATAAATGCCCTGTGAAATTTAGAACCGTTACATGTGGTTATAATTCCTATATTGAATGTGCGAATAAAAAATTATTAAAGGTATTGAAGAGAATATTTTTGAAGATTAAAAGTGAGAATTCAACTTTTATAATAAGTAATAGTTATGAACTGTTGGAAAAAGTGAAAAGGTATAAAAATAAGATTACAGGATTGTATGCATATGATTTTGCAGATTTGTTTAACAACATAGAGATTGAGGATTTGAGGGAGAAGATATTGGAGGTGTATAATAGGTATGGTGATTTATACATGGATTTAAGTGAATTTCAAAATTTGTTTCAATTGGTGGTTCAAGAGAATTTTTTATATGAGGGCAATAAGGTATATAAGCAGATTAAGGGTATCCCCATGGGGGGGAGTTGCAGTTCAATTTTGGCCGACATGTATCTACATATATATGAAAATATAAGTGAATTACATAAGGACATGGTGAGTTTCAGATATATCGACGACGTTTTGATTGTCGAGCTGAATGGAATAAAGATTAACCATGAATTTAAATATTATCCTAAAAATTTAGAATTGAAACTTTCCGGTAGTCATAATAGTTGCAATACAAATTACTTAGATGTAAATCTAAAATTAGAAAACAGAAATTTAATTACATCGGTTTATGATAAAAGAGACGATTTTAACTTTAAAACAATTGCAATATTGAATTTCAATTCAAATGTCCATATATCGGTATTCAGAAACATTTATATTAACGGTTTAAACAGATTAAACCGATTGACATCGGATAGTGTCATTTTGAATGAGGATATGCTGAAATGGTACGTCACTGCTGTGAAACAGGGTTATCCTGTGAGTCTGGTCAAAAATATGACGTATAATTATGTTAGAACTTGCAAGAACAGAAGTGAATTGATGCCTTTACTCGAAGCGTGTGGTTTACGGAATGTAGTGGAAACAGATCGCTTTTGATATGGATTGATTTCGGTCGGTCGGTTTCATTTAGCGTTAATCTTGTTTCATTTGTTTTTTCAATATGGTCTCGACAGGTAAATATGGGGAATGTTGCATGCTTAAAAACAGTTTTAACCCTGCATTAGTGTGTCATAAGCCACACAGACCTGTCTCCATGTTTAATTAGTTATTTGCCTTGTTTCTTATGGTTGTTTTGTTTAAGTTAAAGTTGGTTAAGTTGTGTTTCTTTAAGTTTGTTTATTAAGTTAAATTATAGTTTTTATTTGGTTTGGTTAAGTTAATTTTGTGCTTCAATTAAAGTTTACAGTTTGTGGTAATGCTTGAAATAACTATTGGAATTTTTTAACTATATATATATATATATATATATAATTTTTTTTTGCGAGTTTTGATGTATCAATCGATGCATTATCTTGCTGGTACAAATAATTTTGACCACCAAGAGTTTCAGCAATTGGCAGCAAGTGACTATCAAGCAGTTCTATATACTCTTTAGATGTCTGTTTACCTTCCAGAAAAGCAATATATGTAGACTGTAAAAAAAACGGACTAAAAAACGGAAATACTACTGGCAATCTAGACGCCAGTACTATTTCCGTTTCTTTACGGAAATTTTTCCCCATAAATTACAGAAAAATTTCCGTTTTTCTGATTAAAAACGGAAGTTTTTCTGTAATTTATGGGGGGAAATTCCCGTAAAAAAACGGAAATAGTGCTGGCGTCTAGATTGCTAGTAGTATTTCCGTTTTTTAGTACTTTTTTTTTTTTTTTTTTTTACAGTGTAGTAAAAGAGAAGGCACCACAAACCATAACAGAACCTCCCCCTTTCTGACTACTGAAGAGGGTTCGAGGTTCACGTCTTAAATCGTGCAAATAGGAATGTCAACCGCCTGGACCATCCAAGTTAAATCTCTTTTCATCTGAAAAATGTCTTTCATCCATTCGTCCTTCCAATGCATATGATCTTTAGCCCAGAGCTCCGTTCTTTGTGTTCTTTCTTCAGTAAAGGAAATCTGCACATATGCTGGCACATAATATTTTTGCCCTCTTTTATACTACAATTTACTGTTTGTTTTTTGAGACCATACCATAAACTCGTTGAGAAACTTATCGGAGTGACATTTTTTTGCGACGAAACAAGTCGCATGATCTTGCGATCGAGTCTTTCACTAGTCTTTCTCGGACTGTCAGATCGCTTTCTCGAATATAAATTGTAAAATTTTGATAAAATTTTATACAGAGCAGCTGCACAGTTTTTTTTTTTTTTTTTTTTTTTTTTTTTTTTTTTTTTTTTTTTTTTTTTTTACATATTTGAGAAACTGTTAAGCCATTAGCTTTAAACCCACGTATTTTACAAATTTCATCTTTAGAAATTTCAATGTTCCGCGGCATCTTTGCAATTGAGAAAATAACAATTCAAACAACTTTGCTCGTTTGGGTAACTTAAACTGTGTTTTTGTGCGTGCGCATTAATTTTATGCGCGCACATTCGAAAAAAAAATTGCATATGAAGCAGTTTCAAGTTTGCTTTTATAATGAGACAGCGTAATTTTATTATTATTATTATTATTATTATTATTATTATTATTATTATTATTATTATTATTATTATTATTATTATTCGAGTCAAAATTACTTTACTTAAATTTAAACCCTATAACAGATTCATTTCTTTGTTCTTAATTAAAATGAACTAAACAAAACAATCGGGTGATAAAACGTCAATTTGTAGCATGAAATTCTGATATGTCGTAATTGTTAAACGATTATTAATGTGCTAAAAATTATGAAGGTAAATTGAGCATTTATCGATAGCAAAACTTAGATAAATAATAATTGTTCAATATACGTTAAATTTCTTTAAAAGCAAATCCTGAAAACTTTCCACAAAAAAAAAAAAAAAAAAAAAAAAAAAAAAAAAAAATCTTTTTTCTTCTTTATTTCTTGTTATATCAAATTAAATTAATATAATGATAAAATTAAAGCATTCGTATTTTCTGTTTCTTTTATGATAATGTACTTTTTAACATGATTTCAACTTTGTATTTCTCCATTTCTTGAGGAATTTTCAAAGAACATTTTCATGCATATGACTGTTTACAATGCAAAAAATAATTTATATGTAAAACTGCAATTTACTTTATTATAAATGCAGTTTTGAAAGATATAGATAAAGCATTTATAACGAGGTCGATTCTTTTCTTTATGTACGTTTGTTTCAGTATTTTTTTTCTCTAATTGTTTGTCCATCTATTATG